>CM051470.1:11327132-13727132 GCA_028015225.1 Carex myosuroides
CTCAAAGAAGCAACCGACTATCTCCCGCTCTAGCACCGAATCGGAATATAGGAGTCTTGCTTTAGCAAGTGCCGAACTTGTTTGGCTTCAATACCTCTTAGCCGAATTGCACATTACTCTCTCTTCTTCCCCAATTTTGTGGTGTGACAATATCGGAGCTACCTTCCTTGCCTCTAACCCGATGTTCCACGCTCGTACTAAGCATGTGGAGATAGATTTCCATTTTATCCGTGAGCGTGTGGTCAACAAAACTCTTCTCATTCGATTCATCACTTCTAAGGACTAGCTAGCCGACATTATGACCAAGGGTCTTCCTTCCCCACGGTTTCTGGCTCTTCGGTCCAAGCTGATGCTCTCTACCCGACCCTCAGCTTGAGGGGGGATGATAAGATGAAGATGCTGCAGTTAGTTAGTTAGTTACATGTATTAGTTAGTTACATGAGTTGGTTAGCTGAGAATGCTTGAGATAGTAGCTTGTATAGTTGGCTATATATATCTGATCGTATTCTCTGTAACAGATACAATAGCTAATAAAGCATTATTACATTCTTCTCCCAATTCTCTCTTTTCTGCTATAGTGCGTTTCACATACTCAAGACCGTGGAAAAAAATAAAAAAATAAAAAATTTAATGTGGAATGCCATGGTTCAGTCTAACTTGAAAAAAAAGAAATCAAAAAAATTAAAACTAGACCGTCATGATTCAGCCCAACCTGAAGAAAAAAAAGACTTTTTTTCTGGACATGCTCCTTCTGGCACAGGCGAAGCAGACAGACGTAGCCGAACAAAGACTAATCGCTTTGAAGTCAGAAAAGCAGTCTGTAGCCTGTTGCTTTTTTATTAGCCTTTTTTTTAATCACAATTCCGTAGGATGACAAAACTTTGTCTTATTAGAAACAAGAGACCAAAATCAACATTCAACAAGGCCAAATTGCAGAAATTATCCGTCGTCTTCAGTCCGGAAGAGTTGACCTTCTGATTCCAATTTTTTTTTCCGTGGGTTGGACTGAGCCATGGTGGTCTAGTTTTCATTTTTTTTTTTTCAGGTTGGGCTGAGCCATGACGTCTCACATTAGGTTTTTTTTTTTTGTTTTTTTTCACCGTCTTGAGTGTGCCATGACGTCCCGCAGGTACGCCATGACCCCCTATTGTCTTTTTATTTTTCAAATTCCCACACAATATTTCTATTTTTAATATATTTTTTTTATTTTCTTATGTATAAAAATTTCGGCAGTTTAGAGCTACGAGGAACCGCTTGATGCTTTTGTTTGCTTGGAGATAGCCGTTGCCATTGTTTTCCTACCTCTCTATTTCCATGTAGCAGTTGTTGTTTTAAACTTTTAATCTGATTTTTTTCCATACAAATATCTTGGGCAAAGAGTGATCTGAGGCAACTTGATGCTCGTAACCAATAGGATTTATTTGTGCATTGTTTATTCACATATATGCCTGACAATTTCGGTTGTCAAAATAAGGACCAGTAGTGTCCCGGAGAAAAAGCTTGGAAGGTACCAATTGTGAGATTTGTAGAACTAATTAAATAAAGGCCCATGGGCTAAGATCCTGTGATCTGCTGATCAATACATGCTGTATTTCCCCCAAAAGAAGAGGAAATTTCCAAATTCCGAAACTCTGACATCGCGGGCCATGACAGCGAAGAGAGAAGACGCAAAAAGTTTTTATTGATAAAAGTCAAATTCATAATTCAATTTCCAAAGCTCTATTTCAAGAAAAGGATATGACGGGGCTCTTAATCCCGACTGAAATTCGTTTTTCTTAATCACCTACCTTTAAAAATAAGAAACAACTGTGAAGGACAAGATCAACAAGATGTCTAACTGGTCAGAACTGGCTCTTGACATGCTTAGACTCTTTACTAGCTTGCATTCTTCCTCTTATTGACTCCTTACCAGTCCATCATCTGTGTCTTCTTGGTGTTGAAACAGATCTAAAACCGTACCAATCCCTGTCGTATACATATCAGACCCCTATTCCAACATCCAATTTCAGCCTCCTTGCCGTGTTCCTTTCTCACTGTACCTCTTTTGTTTTATCATTTCTATACCCTCTGAACTAACATACTATAACTCCATTGTGTCTGAATCTGTTCTTCTAAATCCTCAATATCTTTCTCCGAATCTCTAAAAATTCGGCATTACCTTTCTCTCCATAAAACAAATTATGAGATTAGCAAAATTGATCTTTCCTTCGTTATATACCTCTTGTTGGTTAGTGTAGAGATGGCATCAATGTTGATAATATCGGAGACTCTCGGTAATCTGACATCTAAAAGTGAGGACACTCTTGTATATATACTGTCCTCGCAGCGCAGCAATCATTAAACAAGTGTTTTGTTGTCTCGGAATCATTCTTGCACATAACACACCAATTGACAAGACACCATCCCCTTCTATTTAAATTATCAATTGTGAGAATTCTATTAATTAATAGTAGCCAAGCAAAAACCTTTACTCTGGGTGGTGCGATTAATTTCCAGATTTTGTTGTTATTCTGTCTTCACTCTATGCTCATTCATCATACCGAAATATGCCGTTTTTACATAAAAGACCCCTGTTACCTCTCACTTCCAGACAACATCATCATGCTGGTTTTGTACCAGCTGAACAGTTTGCAAAATTTGTTATTGCAGATTTTTCCTTTCCAACATTGCCCTTTCTGACAAATTCCCATGAAACAATAAGCTAAAAGGTTGAATTTGCATTACCTCCGACAATGTGATAAGTGGATCACTATTGTAAGTAAATAGAATTGGAAATCTATGTTGCGGAATTCCAAATCCCCATTCATGGAGCCAAAACTGTATGGTTTCACCATTACCAGGCTTTCTGATAGTTGAAATATCAAAGAAAGGGTATGCACATTGGAGTGTTTTTGTGAAAAGAGTTGAATCCGGCTGCAAGTCTGATTGCCAATGTGTGCAACAAAAAATTGACTTTCATAATTTCTCTTCCGGTTTTGCCCACTGCCAATACCATTTCATTAGCATTTGTTAAAATTATAGAAGAATTAGAGTAGAATTGATCTCAGAGATTCATCATTGATCAAAGGGCTAGGATTAGATCAAATAGGAAATCCTATTTAAAGAAAGAAAATAAACGGTATGCTACAGTGTAGGTACCAAAAGTAGAAAAGATAGCATAACGGTAATATTCTCTGTTGTAGTATAAAAGAGATTGTATTATGAGAATCAATAATAAAAAAGATATTAATCTCCTCAGAATTCTTATAATTTCTACATGGTATCAGAGCATGTTCTGATAATCTCATAAATTCCAAAATCGCAACAGTGACAGTTACCAGTTTACTGAGAGACCGAAAAAACCAGATGCCAGTAAACTGATACATAACCAACATACCATAAACCCATAACAGAAGCATAACAGAAACCATCAACAAATCAGAAATGAGTCAAGAAGGGCAGCAATCTTCAGATGCTACATACTCCTC
Organism: Carex myosuroides; assembly: GCA_028015225.1. Classification (NCBI taxonomy): domain Eukaryota; kingdom Viridiplantae; phylum Streptophyta; class Magnoliopsida; order Poales; family Cyperaceae; genus Carex; species Carex myosuroides. The sequence continues at coordinate 11,330,600 of CM051470.1, forward strand.
TCGACTCACCCATAATTTGCTAAATGGAAAAAATTGTCTCATGGTCGAGAGCCGTAACCTTATCTCTAAGCAGCCGAGAAAAACTAGAATTCATCATCGGAGAATGCAACAAACCAAAAATAGCCAATCCAGACAACAAAACCGAACCAGAAAAACAATCCTTACGAAAATGGCAAACCACAGATCACAGAGTCATGACTTGGCTCTTTGATTCAATGGAATCAGAAATTTCTGATTTGTTTCATCACAGTTCCACATCACGAGAGCTATGGGAGGATATACAATCCTTTTTCAGCTAACAGCAAAATCATTCCCATGTCTTTAGACTCATGCAAGAAATCGAACAAGAAAAGCAAGGGGCTAAAACCAACACAGAGTACTACGGTGCCATGAAAAAGAAATTCGACGAACTTCGAATTTACAGACCTTTCACAACAGACCCAATAGAGCTCCGAAAAAGAATCGATCAAGATGAGTTGTTCCATTACCTTGCGGGTCTCGATTCGAGCTACGAGGCAATCCGCTCACAAATAATACTCGGAGCCGAACTCCCCAAAACCGCATCCGCAGTTGCCATGATTCAAAGAGAAGAAACAAGGCGCCTCACTATGGGCGGTCCACAAGCCTCCTCCGGCGAGGGACACGAAACCCAAGCTTTCACCGCTCAATTCCGACAAAACCCTAATTCTCAGTTTCGGCAAATTCAAAAGAAAGGCGGGGTGTGTACTCATTGCAAAAAGGAAGGCCATACCCATGAGAGGTGTTGGTTCTTGCACCCCCACCTCAAGCCTGAAAAGTGGAAGGCACAAGATCGGATCAGAGGAGGAGGCGACGGGAGCAAAGGGGGTGAAAGAGGCGAAAGAGAGAAAGAGAAGAGAGGGCTTGCGGTTGGTGCTGCTGGGGCTCAATCCGAACCCAAATGGGTTGAGTCCGAACCCAAGTCGGGTTACATGACCGACTTTGGCTCTGCCTCCAACCGAACCGGGTCAGATGGGTCATCACAGGATTCGCTGCAACATCTATTCCAGCAATTCTCTGTGTGGTTTAAAGATCAAGGTGCCCCTAACTCTTGCGGTATCGTTTCTCACTCAAGAAATTTTAATTTATATGACCAAATAATTTTGGATAGTGGAGCAACAAACCATATGTTCGGTAATAAGAAATTTTTTACCAAATTAGACTTGACTAAAAACGACCAATTTGTTTTAGTAGCGAATGGTACGAAAGTACAAATAGATGACATAGGAGAAATTAACGTGTGTAACCATAAAATAAATAACGTATTATATTTAAAAGCATTTCCTATAAATTTAATTTCTATAGGAAAATTGACACAAGAATTCAATTGCAATGCAACCTTTTCTTATAAAAATGTTGAATTTCAGGACCGGGAAACCGGGACGAAGATTGGGGAAGGAATTCTTGAAAATGGGCATTATCTTTTCAAATTGCAAAAGTTAGATTTTTGTGCTTCCGCAAAATCCATTAATTATGATGTTTGGCATAGGAGACTCGGACATCCATCCGACAAGATTCTAAATAGTGTATTAGATTTTCCAAATTCAAAATGTATTAATTGTGACATTTGTAAGTTGGCAAAATAAACAAAGCTTCCCTTTTCTCAATCTTGTAGTAAAAGTGAAGCGGTGTTTGATTTAGTCCACTCCGATGTATGGGGTCCGACCCCAATTGACTCTTATAATGGATTTAGATATTTTGTTATATTTATTGATGACTTTTCTAGATCCACTTGGCTATATTTATTAAAATCAAAAGATGAAGTTTTTAATTGTTTCAAAGAATTTCTATGTCTCATAGAAAACCAATTTAATTGTAAATTTAAAATTTTTAGATCGGATAATGGAACGGAATTTATAAATCAAAACTTTACAAATCTTTTTAAAGAAAAAGGAGTCATACATCAAACAACTTGCATAAATACTCCTCAACAAAATGGAGTATCAGAAAGAAAAAATAGACATTTATTAGAAATGACACGAGCATTATTATTTCAAAATAATGTTCCAAAAAAATATTGGTCGGATGCCCTTCTTTGTGCCACACATCTAATTAATAGGTCACCAAGCGTCATTTTAAAAAATAAAAGTCCACTTGAAATTCTCTATCAACAAAAAAATAATCTTGATCATTTAAGAGTATTTGGTTGTACATGTTTTGTAAAAATCAAAAGAAAAGACAAACTTGATTATATGTCAACAAAAGCTATTTTTTTGGGATACTCTACTTACAAAAAAGGTTACAAGTGTTATGATCCTATTAGCAAAAAATTATTTATGTCTAGAGATATCATATTTTGTGAAGAAGAACCATATTTCAAAAAATTATTTAAGACACCATATACACAAGAGCAAGTAAAACCTATAATATCTCATTTTGAGGAACAAGAAAGTGAACAAAATATTAATCATATTTTTGATGATAATCTTGAAGAAGAGACCAACATAAATACTCTTGATAATAATAATCATGAGATAGAAGAAAATTTAGAAGTTAGGCGGTCCTCACGAATTACTCGACCATCTACTAGACTTAGGGATTATGTAACCTATACGGTACAATATCCTATTGAAGAGTTTTTATCATATGAAAATATTTCGCCTCTACATCTTGCATTTTTGACTACCATCCAAAAAGAATTGGAACCGAATAATTACCAAGAGGCTATTACAAGTCCGGTATGGTGTCAAGCCATGAAAGAAGAGCTAAAAGCTCTAGAAAAAAATGAAACTTGGGTAATTGTACAATTACCAAAGTTAAAAAAACCGGTGGGTTGTAAATGGGTTTATAAAATTAAGTACAATAGTAATGGTACCATAGAACGGTATAAGGCAAGATTAGTTGCAAAAGGTTACACTCAAACATACGGAATTGACTATAATGAAACCTTTGCACCGGTGGCCAAAATGAATACCGTTAGAATTCTATTTTCCATTGCGGTAAATAATAATTGGAATTTATACCAAATGGATGTCAAGAACGCTTTTCTTCAAGGAACACTTGAAGAAGAAGTATACATGAACCTACCTCCCGGACATAAATTGGAAAACAATTCTAACCTAGTGTGTAGGTTAAATAAGTCGATTTATGGATTGAAGCAATCTCCTCGAGCATGGTATGGCAAGCTTAGCTCTTATTTAATTTTGTGTGATTTTAAAATTAGTAGTTCGGACCATTCTTTATTCACAAAAAATAATGGTAAACACACTACCATCATTTTAGTATATGTAGATGACATTATAATTACCGGAAACAACATAGGTGAAATCAAAAAAATCAAACACCAATTGAAGGAAAAATTTGATATCAAGGACCTTGGATATCTAAAATACTTTTTAGGAATAGAGGTAGCCTACTCAAAATTGGGACTCTTTATTTCACAAAGAAAGTATATTTTAGATCTCTTAGAAGAAACCGGAAAATTAGGGTGCAAATCGGCCTCCACACCTTTTGATAGCAAATGTAAATTAAATAGTGAAGATGGTGAATTGTTAGAGGATATAAACCAATTTCAAAGAATTGTAGGAAAATTAATTTACCTTACCGTAACCCGTCCGGATATTTCCTATTCGGTAAGCCAAGTTAGTAAATTTATGCATTCACCTAGAACACCGCACTTAGAGGCCATAAATAAAATTTTAAGGTACCTAAAGAAAACACCCGGTAAAGGGATATTAATGAAAAATAATAATTCTAATGTCATATGTGGCTATTCCGATGCAGATTGGGCCGGGAGTTTCGATAGGAAGTCCACTACTGGCTTTTGCACATTTGTAGGCGGAAACTTAGTCACATGGAAAAGCAAGAAACAAAACGTTGTGGCACGATCTAGCGCGGAAGCGGAGTATCGAGCCATGGCGTCAACCGCAAGTGAATTAGTGTGGCTCAAACAACTTCTTAAGGATATCGGCATCGAAGTCAATCGACCAATGAAAATGTATTGTGACAACAACTCCGCTCGACACATCGCATTAAATCCGGTGTTCCATGAGCGGACCAAGCACATCGAAGTAGATTGCCATTTTGTGAGAGAAAAAGTCCAAGCCAAAGAAATAGAGACACCGTATATACAAAGCAATGAACAATTAGCGGATGTCTTTACGAAAGGGTTGGATCCAAAACAATTCGACAATATTGCAAGCAAGCTAGGATTGTACGATATATGCATTCCTAGCTTGAGGGGGAGTGTTAAAATTATAGAAGAATTAGAGTAGAATTGATCTCAGAGATTCATCATTGATCAAAGGGCTACGATTAGATCAAATAGGAAATCCTATTTAGAGAAAGAAAATAAACGGTATGCTACAGTGTAGGTACCAAAAGTAGAAAAGATAGCATAACGGTAATATTATCTGTTGTAGTATAAAAGAGATTGTATTATGAGAATCAATAATAAAAAAGATATTAATCTCCTCAGAATTCTTATAATTTCTACAGCATTGCAAGATTAAAACCCCTTAGATCCAATACTCTAAGTCCTCCAAGTTCTCTAGGAGTACAAACAATGCTCCAGTTGGCCAAACAATGTGCTCTGTAGTTTTGTAATACTACATTCGATAGGTGCTCAATCTTTTTTTTTTCTTGTAGTACAATAGTAATTAATCCTTTCAAAGTTGCCATTTACCCTTGATATTTCTCTTCATTTCTTTTATTTGTTCAAGAGAATCAAGACTGTCTCATCAGGAATTCCTTTTAAGCCATATTGATCATAAATTTTTCGTGTATTGAAATAGTCTTGCTATGGAATCAAATGCATTTTATTACTTGGCTTTGCAATCTACTCAAGCCAGCCCAAGACTCTAGTTAAGCTTCGAACATGCAATTTAGCCATGTTGTTATCCAATGATACCACATAATGAACTGTTGGTCTTAATTTATGCTTCATTAGTCAATACTTTATAGATTAATCCTTAAAACAATTTGCTGCTCTGATCGATCCTGCAAGAAAATCTAACTCAATCAAACAATGTTGCTTTACAGTTAAATCAGCGTGTGAACAGAATTATCGCTCTTCTTGAAGGGAGTAAGAGATTTTCTATTATCATCTACTTACATGAATGTAATGAACTGATTTATATACACATTCATCACATTTATATACTCATTTACATGAATATAACAAGCACTTTATCACAACCATCTTTTTTTTTTTTCAAAAATATTACCTATGTACAATAAAATTAGCTGATTCATACTCTAATCATATCTAATTTATTTTAAAGTACAATTTGTAGTATATTAATGAATTGTTGATAATATTCAGCTTAGAGAGTAGAATACATTTCTCTTGGAACAAGACAGAGTTTCTCATTCCTGCGCACCGAAAGGCCAGGAGCATGACTCATATCAAACTCATCTCTTGTCATACCACATGGCAATTCCCAATTGAAATGCAACAACATATTTGCAATCATCAGTTCAATATTAGATATCGCAAAATTTATCCCGGGACAAATTCTCTTTCCAGCGCCAAACGGAATCAGCTGGAAGTTATTCCCCCTGAAATCCACACTAGTGTTTTCCATAAATCTTTCAGGAAAGAATTCCTCAGGGTTTGGCCAAAATTTTGGATCTCTATTGATAGTCCATGCATTAATCAAAATTTTTGTTCCTTTTGGTATGTGATAGCCTTTTACCTGGCTTTCTTGCAATGATTCGCGTGGAACTAAAAGCGGGGCAGGAGGGTGTATACGAAGCGTTTCTTTTATGACAGCTTTCAACCAAGTAATATTTTTCAAATCCTCTTCAGTGATGATTTGTTTATTACCGGACACCTTTCGGACTTGTTGTTGTAGCTTTTGCATTGTTTTCTGGTCTTTTACAAGCTCGATCAGCCATAACCCATTCTAGAGTAACAAAGGTTGTGTGAGTTCCTGCCCCGAACATATCCTATTAAAAAAAATCAGAAATCATTCATATGGAAGAAAAATATTTATTTGGGATCAAGTGCTATTACAAAATAAAAACACTATTAATTGAATTTTGGAAACAAATTTATTCATTAAAAGAAGTTTTAGATCACAAAATTGTATTTGTCTGTGCAACCTATATAACAGAACAACGACTAAATTAGAAGCTTAAATAATAAAATAACTACCTACCAGTAAAAATGCTTTGGTGTGCTCTTTGGTGAGCTCGAAATCGGTTTGCTTGTTTAACTCAAAAGACAACAAGATATCAAGGAAGTCTCCATTTTTCTCATCTCTGTTTAAGTGTTCTGTGATTACTTGCTCCAACAAGTCATCCCATTTCTTCGAGACCTTTTTTATTTTTGAATCAAATTTTAAGAAGTTATCCAAGAGACATAAACACGGTATATAGTCTTCGAAGTTGAACTCCCCAAGTAGAGCAGTACCCTCCTCTATAAGCTCTCGAAGAAAATTTATGTTTGAGAAATTTCTGGAGACCACTCTGAAAAAAAAATGCAAAGTACAATTGTTATACATGCGTTGTTTTTATTTAGCTCTTTTCTGCCTTTGTTGAAGTAAATATCATAAAAAATAAAATTGTAGAAGCAAAAGTTTCTATTTTTTTTTCTCATACAGCAACCCTAACCTGCAAACAATGTCGAGAGTAAAGGAACTAAACACCTCACTCAAATCAATATATACTATTTGACAGACGCTGAGCATGTCGTATCTTCTCAAGCACCAAGAATACTTCCTCCTGTCTAACTAGCTCAAATGATTTCACTTTTGAGGCACCTGAAATCATCATGTACAGATAAATACTTATGAGTAAATTAAAACGTATGCTATTGTATCATACAATTTGTATGTATATTTGACAGAGATTGAGATCATTAGTTGAGATTTGAAAAAATCATAATATAATCTTTAGGATTAATTATTTATGATACCTAACATATGCACTGTGTAGAGCTTTCTTGCATGTTTCCAGTACTCTCCATATGGCGCAATACCGACAGTCTTTCCTCCGTAAAGTAGCAAATTAGATGCCTTTGTCGATGGCCTAGATGCAAAAACATCATCTTGATTTTTCATGATCTCCTGTGCCATTTCTGGTGACGAGACTATGAGTGTTGGAATTTGGCCAAGGTGTAAGAGCATGAGGGGCCCATACTTCATAGAAAGAGCATGTAGAGAGTCTTGAGAGATAGAACCCAATTGATGTAGGTTGCCTACGAAGGGTAGTTTAGGTGGAGATGGAGGTAGTAATTTCTGGTGTTTTGCTTTACACACTAATTTCTTTGTAGCAGTACTAGGACAAAGAACAGGGTCAGATCTTAAAATGCTAATGGAAGCATTATTTTGTTGGGTAATTATATCTTCTCCCATCTATCCATTCCCCATTTCATCCCCCAACTAACTAACTACCTTTTCTAACTATAATTCAAAATTCTAACTACCTAATGGCCCTACAAATTAATTACCCAATTTTCTCTATTTATTTCTTTCCTCTTTCTCCCTCCCTCTCCCACCTCTCCCACCTCTCCCACCTCTCCCTCTCCACCTCCGCCTCCACCTCCGCCCGCCTCTCCCACCTCTCCCTCTGCGCCTCCGCCTGCCTCTCCCACCTCTCCCTCTCGGCCTCCCTCTCCCACCTCCACCTCCGTCTCTCACCTCCCACCTCCGCCTCCTCTCTCTCCCACCTCTGCCCCCTCTCTCTCCCACCTCCGCCTCCGCCGGAGTAGATCCATCACTGTCGACCGCCGGGTCAGATCCGCCTCCGCCGGGTCAGATCCGAGTTATTTGCAAAGAACAAAGCTTCATTAATGGTGAATTAGAACAGTGCGTACTAAGTACATATGGATGAATACTTAATGTTTTAAAGATGAATACTTCAACGTTTATGGATGAATACTTAATATCTTAGGCATAAATACTTTAACTTATATATATGAATATACTTGATATCTTATGGATGAATACTTTTTATTTGTTTGGTATGCACATATGTTTGTAATACTCTTGGTACATTAACTATTTACACTTACACGATGAGGATGAATACTTGCTTAATGTGGGATGAATACTTGCATGACGAGGTGTGAATACTTGTGCAATGGACAACTCGAAAGTATGTCATCATGGATCTCATTTGAAAGAGAAAATTGTGTAGAAGACATTCGTGGTTTTAGATTTGTAAAATTCCTCACAGATCGTCAGAAATATTGGTTAAATTGAACGGAGAAAAAAAAACTCATATCTAAAAACGTGTAATACTCTTGGTACATTAACTATTTACACTTACACGATGAGAATGAATACTTGCTTAATGCGGGATGAATACTTGCATGACGAGGTGTGAATACTTGTGCAACGGACAACTCGAAAGTATGTCATCATGGATCTTATTTGAAAGAGAAAATTGTGTAGAAGACATTCGTGGTTTTAGATTTGCAAAATTCCTCACAGATCGTCAGAAATATTGGTTAGATTGAACGGAGAAAAAAAAACCCATCTCTAAAAACGTGTAAAAGATGAGTGATTGATGTGTCAAAATATGCTTCTATTGCAAAGATGAATACATTTATATAGATGGATGAATGCTAATTGTGTTACAGATGAATACTTTTTTTGCTAATTTCTAAAATGAGCTGAAGGTAGTTAGATGTCCCCCACTTAATTAATGCGCTGACGGTTATGCGGTCCCCCACTTAATTAATGCTCTGACAGTTGTGCGGTCCCCCACACATGTTGTTTGTCCCCTACTTTCTTGTTGTAATATATCCAAATATGCTTCTATTGCAAATGTGAATACATTCATATAGATGGATGAATACTAGTTGTGCTACATATGAATACTTCTGCAAATTCCTAAAATACACTGACAGTTATAAATTCTAACTAACTAACTACCTTAATTAATGCAACTGACGGGGGATGAAACGGGGGATTGTTCACGGGGGAGAGCTAGGCGGACCCTATTTTGTTATGTTGCCGTTGTGGAATTTTGATTGTGATGAATATGGTATTGAAATCTCTATGTTGTGTTGTGCTAAAAGCGGAATAACTAATTGTAGTACAAATTGGTAATCTCTTTAAAGGTCTCCCTTCATTAATATGGAAGCGTTCTATTTATTAATTAAATCTTGGTCAATTGATATATATAATACAACGAGGTACGTAGTTCTTTGATTTTCATGAAGCACTTAATTTGTCGGTAATGAGATTGTCTAACTTGTTGAAATCTTCAAAAGTCTACATATAGTGTGGGTCATTCATATTATGAGTGCGTGGCGATGGTTAATTGCTTAGACTAAACGCATCTAAAATATCTGAACATTGGATTTAGTCATGCATGTCAGTTTAGATCATTGACAAAAGAGTAAAGTAATGGATTAAATGTTAAATTAAATTGATGCTGGCTTGAAGTCAGATTTGGCTAACGCCCGTCAACACTTATTGTGGAACCAATTTGTTCCTGAGAAAAAGGAAATTAGTTTCGAAGCTCAGGAGCTCAGGAGCTCAGGAGCTGTATGCATTTTACTCTCTCTGTTGGGCTGCTATTGGGCCTGTATCGAAGTTGACAACCATTAATTAGTTTCGAAGGATCATCTCAGTTCTTTGAGCTGATCTCAAATTCAATACAAACAAAATTATTTCATGTTGATAGCAACGACATTATTACCTATGGTCATGTTTAGTTCCCACTTGAATTCAAGATTAATTTCCTTACAACATCTTACTTCTCATATTTTATATCTCATTTGATAAATTAAGCTATGGCTGAAATTAATTCACTTGAAGGAGCAAGATGCTCAAATCTTAATCTCAGCCTATTACAGTGAACTCTATAGACAAAAAAAATGTGGAGCAAGTTAAATCCCTAAAGAGGGAAAATAAGTTATTCTCAATTAACTCAACACTTAACGATCAAACTCTGTCTTGTTCTCAAAGTTGTTATAAATTTTGTGATTTGATAAAATTGTACCAGTTGTCAAATAAGGTTTTTCCTTAATATGACTGATCCTTTTTGTTAATATGAAGTACACTAATTATGTACTTTATACTCAAAATGTACTTCAACTAATGTTTTAATGCCTCTATATATATACAGTTGTGCGGATTAAACAGCATGGCTGATGCGTTTAAAATCCAAGCCATAGCTATATCCGGTGGCTTATATAATTCTTGCTGAAGGCTGACGATGTGGACAAAGAAAAGAAATATGTAATGAAGTATTTAATAAATATCATGAACTCAATTATATACACATCTAAATGAATATATACAAGCACTTTTACCCACCTCATTATTACACTACAACAAAACAGGTCTTCAGCGGCTAGTATCAGCGACCGGTTCGGTCGCCGGTTGCTGAAGACCCTCCTAAAAAAAAAATTAAAATAAAATAAACTGTTTTCGGCGACGACCCCTTCAGCGACCGATTTGTCCCTAAAAACCCGCGCCATTCCTTCTCTCTGTCTCCTTCCTCCCGCGTTTTAGGTTAGCCAAAAAAAAAAAAAAAAATCGCGCCGATCGTGTCCCGCCGCCCGAACCCCGCTGCTGGAAGACCCCAACCCCGACCCCGACCCCGACCCGACCCTGTCCCCGACCCGATCGCTGCTGGAAGACCCCGACCCTGTCAGTAAGTAATATAATCCGTTATCCTGCCTCTCGGAGATTCACTTCTTTTCCTCTCTTTTTTGCTTAATACGAATGGCTTTCGTATCAACAATTTATTGATTTAGTTTAGTTTGTGGAGAAACTCAGCAATAAACAACACACCAAAATAGCATGGTCTTTCGGCCGAATTTGTTAGTATGAACTCAAGTAACTTGATGAGGATAATAATTAATTTCTATTTGAGATAACATTTGGCATTTATTTGTTACATGATTCTGTTTAAGATTAGAAACTCATAATTCTGTTTTAGGTTAGAAACTGCAATAGTGAGGTTAAATGGAATCCTTGTGCGTTGTTCGTTTACATTTCATGAATTTTGGCTGTGAGATCTTAATGATTAGTTTTGGAAATACTATATTTTTGTTACATGATTCGATTTGGTTCAATTTTTTAATATAAATGTTTTTGCTTCGATTTGGTCATGTAAACATTGTAGCCTAATTCAAACAAGTCTATACATGTTAATGAAACATGTATTAATCTTGAGTCTGGATCAAACTTGATCGGTATCTCTTAATTGAGAATCACTGTTTGAAGGGAACCATCCCTTCTCATCAGTCCCACATTTTCTTTACCGTTTTTTTATTATTTTAGTTTTAGGAATCTCTATTTTGATTTTAATAGAAATCAGCTTGATAGAAATAAAGTTGTTTTCTTTTGTTTTTGCACAGATATTATGCTTGTCTGGTGTTTGAGGAAATGTCTCTGTGAAAAGTAAATGATCAAGGACGCATATTAATATTTTTCCATTTTGAGGTGCGCCTCTCGCTTCTTAGATTACTCTATGTAAGTTTTTCCATCAATTATCTAATACTTCTGTTACAATATAACAAAATGCATAGCTATACCTAGTTCTTGAAATATGAAATGTTTGGTTGAAAATAATTTTTGAATCTTAACACCTTGCCTTTTCACTCTTTAATTTAGAAATAGAAACATAATATGGCAGGATTTATGTAGACATTGTAATGAACATAAGTATCATTGTTAGCCTAAAAAAAATATATTAGCTACTTAATAGGGCCTCATCTAGAGAGGGTTCCTTTGCAACCACGAGCTCAGTGAACATGCTGGTTCACAAATAAAAATTTGTAAGATGTTTTATTTCATTAAAATAATTAATTTCAATTTCAGTTTACTCGAACTAACCTTGATAATTTTATTTGTGTTGAAATGTTTATTCATAATAGGAGAATGAAAACCAGCGCGAGCCTAGGTGGTCTGACGAGCTGCTCACGCCGACGCATACCAGCAAAAAGACAGGGCAATTTGTTCCGCGAGGGCGAAAAAGGCACAGGTAATAGAACATAACAATATTTTATTAATATTCATTCTTTGTTGTACTTACTTTATTGTTTTATTTTATAAATTTTGCAGGAAGACTACGATCGGTATATGAGCACAAAATATGGGCCTGATCGAATCCTTTGGCCCGCTTTTGACGCAGACATCTAGTATGCCAACACAGACAACAATGCTCACGGTGATAACTATGGTCTCGGTGCTCTAGGTAAAATACACATACTTAAAATTGTAAATTTAAATTTAAATTTTGTAACATAATATTAATTATCTTCGATTTAATGTTTCAGGCAAGACGAGATCGATGTACCATCTAGGTGGGTCCCAGACGTCTTCTTCGCAATCACAATCGCAATCATATTCTCCGGCGCCGCCTCCTCTCAGGCAAGAAGACATAAATGCGATTTCAAGTCAGGTGTTGGGCATGCTTCAACCACAGCTCAGCCAATTCATGGAGGAGTTGAGGCGTAGCGTCGGATGTTCTTCGTCTCATCAGGTACGAAATTCGATTTTTTGGTATGTTTCAATCCAATAAGGACACCAAGTATGTCAAATCAATTAACGGAACAGTAAACTCCTAAAAATTATAAACCCTAAACAGTAAACTCTTAACATTAAACCCTAAAAATTTGAGTTATATTCTCACATGGAGGTTCTAGCTTGCACCATTCCGATGCTCAGGATGACAGAGGGGATGATATCGGAGATGACTAGTTTTATGACGTTTTGATTTGTATGTCGTACTTTTGATATTTTATTTTTATGTCGTACTTTAGATATTTGATATTTGATGTTTATGTAGTACTTTACATATTTCATGTTTATGTCGTTTTGTGAATTGCTTAGTACGTACCAATTAAAATTGTTTTTTAATTCCTTTTAAATTGCTTGGTGCTTGGTACGTTTCGTACCAGTATTTTATATTGTATATTTGAATTGCTTGTGAATTGCTTGTGAATTGTTTGTGAATTGCTTGTGAATTGTATATTTGAATCCTTTTAAATTGCTTGGTGCTTGGTACGTTTCGTACCAATTGGAGAAAAGAAAACTAACAAAAAAATATCAAAAAAAAATCACCCTTCTGCGACCGATTCTGGGCCCATCAGCGACCGGTCAATCGGTCTCTCATGGTCTTCCGCCACATCAGCATATAGCATCAGCGACAGATTTCATCGGTCGCTATAGGGTCATCTGCAACCGGCGCCTTACCCTTCAGCGACCGGTGACGTCAACGGGGCGGTAATCAACGACGGAGCAACTGCGACTGGCGCTATACCCTTCTGTGACCGATTTGGCTGGTCGTAGAAGGGTCCCGCTGCTGTAGTGTTATAAGTACAATTTGAAGTATGTTTATGAATTGTTGACTAATAATCGGTTTAGAGAGTAGGATACACTTCTCTTGAAACAAGACAGAGTTTCTTATTCCTGCGCACCGAAAGGCCAGGAGCATGACTCATATCAAACTCATCTCTTGTCATACCAATTATGGCAATTCCCAAATGAAATGCAACAACATAGTTGCAATCATCAGTTCAATATTAGATATCGCAAAATTTATCCCAGGGCAAATTTGCCTTCCAGTGCCAAACATAATCAGTTGGAAGCTATTCCCCCTGAAATCAACACCAGCATCTTCCACAAATCTTTCAGGATAGAATTTCGTAGCTAGGATTTAGCCAATATTTGGATCTCTATTGATAGTCCATGCATTTATCAAGATTTTTGTTCCCTTTGGTATTTGATAGCCGTTTACATTGCTTTCTTGGTAATGATTCGCGTGGAACTAAAAGCGGGGCAGGAGGGTGTATACGAAGCTTTTCTTTTATGACAGCCTTGAGCCATGTCATCTTTTTCAAATCTTCTTCAGTGATGATTTGTTTATTACCGGCCACCTTTCGGACTTGTTGTTGTAGCTTTTGCATGGTTTTCTGGTCTTTTACAAGCTCAACCATAACCCATTCTAGAGTAACAAAGGTTGTGTGAGTTCCTGCCTCAAACATATCATGTTCAAATGATCATAATGTTGGATCATTAATTCAACGTTGGACTAATATGTAAAATAATTATGTATTTATACTGTTAATTTTATGCTCAATTAAAAGTGATCATATGTTGTTTATTATTTATTGAGCATTAATGTGTCATATAGGGTGTGGACCTTTAATATGTAGAACATAAGAGTTAATATTCAATTTTATGATGAGCTGAATTGAATAATTACCACATTAGATAGCCAAGGGTGTCTTGGGTTGTATATTATGATTTAGTAACTAGAATACAAGACTATTATGAATTCATCTCTTATTATCCCATTAGATGAGAGTGTGAGAGACTTTGGAGAAGGCAGAACAAAGGAAACTCTCTAAAGGGCCTTGCTATTTTGGAAGAACCGAATCGGTGACGCTCTCTCGCACAAGACAGTCATGGATTAAGGTACGCTTCCGCTATTCAGTTATTCAACACATATGGTCCTGCAGTGACCAACGATGGTTTTTGTCGGTCCCAACACATAAATCATTCATACAAAGATATTTCTTTGCGATCAAGTGCTACTAGAAAATAAAAACACTATTAATTGATTTTTAAAAACAAATTTTATTACTAAGAAGGTTTAGGAACACAAATTAAATTGCATCTGTCCACTCAGCCTATAGAGCAGCAAAATGGCTAAATTGGAAGCTTAATTAATAAAATAACAATTACCTACCAGTAAAAATGCTTTCATGTGCTCTTTGGTGAGCTCGAAGTCAGCTTGCTTGTTTAACTCGATCGAGAGACAACAAAATATCAAGGAAGTCTCCATTTTTCTCATCTCTGTTTAAGTGCTCTGTGATTACTTGCTCCAACAAGTCATCCCATTTCCTCGAGACCTTGTTTATTGTTGAATCAAAATTTAAGAAGATCTCCGAGACATGATACGTAAACACGTTATATAGTCTTCGAAGGAACTCCCCAAGTAGAGCAGTACCCTCCTCTATAAGCTCTCGAAGCAAATTTATAGTTGAGAAATTTCTGGAGACTACTCTGAAAAAATGCAAAGTACGTACAATTGTTATACATATGTCGTTTTTATTCAAATATTTTCTGCATAGAATTATATCTCATCAAAACTAGAATTCTAGGAGCACAGGATATCTAATTTGCTTGAATAGTATGGAATCAATTTATGGGATAATTAACATTTAATTGTTATCTATATAATTTGTTCTTTCAAATGGAGCAGATAGACAGTATATCTTTCAATAAGAAAAACCACCGTCCTAACCTGCAAAGAATGTCGAGAGTAAAGGAACTAAACACCTCGCTCAAATCAATATAATTTGATAAACGCTAAGCTTGCTGAATCTTCTCAAGTACCGAGTGTACTTCCTCCTGTCTAACTAGCTCAAATGATTTCACTTTTGAGGCACCTGAAATCATGTACAGTTAGATACTTAAGAGTTATTGAAAACGTATTATTATTAATTGTATGTATATTTGACAGAGATTGACTTCATTTGAGATTTGAAAAATCATAATATAATCCTTAGAATTAATTATTTCTGATACTTAACATATGAACTGAGTAGATCGAGCTTTTTTGCATGTTTCCAGTACTCTCCATATGGCGCAATACCGACAGTCTTTCCTCCGTAAAGTAGCAAATTAGATGCCTTGGTGGACGGCCTAGATGCAAAAACATCATCTTGATTTTTCATGATCTCCCGTGCCATTTCTGGCGACGAGACTATGAGTGTTGGAATTTGGCCAAGGTGTAAGAGCATGAGGGGTCCATATTGCATAGAAAGAGCATGTAGAGAGTCTTGAGAGATAGAACCCAATTGATGTAGGTTGCCAATGAAGGGTAGTTTAGGTGGAGATGGAGGAAATAATTTCCGGCCGGTGTTTTGCATTGCACACTATAGTAGTACAAAAAACTCCTTTATTGACTGTTAAAATACCCCTACACCGACTATTATGGAGGCGTCAGTAAAATCGGCGTAAGTATATGTTACCTTTACTGATGGGTAAAAAACAGTCAGTGTAGGTACCTATACTGACAGTTTATAAAAACAATCAGTGTTGGTGTTCAACACTTACGCTTTAAAAACCGTCAGTGTTGATAACCAACACCGACTGTTTTTAAAAGCGTCAGTTGAACACCAACACTGACTGTTTTCAAAGCGTCGGTGTAGGTACCTACACTGACTGTTTTATTTAAAAAACAGTCAGTGTTGGTGCTCAACACTGACGCTTTAAAAACAGTCAGTATATGACCTAAAAACAGTCGGTATTGGTATAAAATTTTTGGCATAATTCTGCTTATATCGGGGTTAGCCTCCATATTTTTACTAGCCATATATTACTATTCAACATTCATTGACATTAAACAAAATATCATGCAAATAATTTAGACAACATAAACAAAATTTACATAACCCATATTCATTCACAAATGCCCTTAGGCTTCCATTTTACATATCAAACCAGTACATTGCTTAATTACATCAAGCACTTGTTGAAATAAAGGTAAAGTAAAACCAACATAATTAAAACCTCCTATCACTTTTGTAATTGTCTCATAATGCATTTTTATTCTCAAATAAACTTAATTATTGCTCAACAGTGACTGTTATTTAAAAAAAATGGTCGGTGTAGCTATGAGCAACACTGACTGTATGTTTTCTTCAAAAAAGGGTCGGTGTAGGTATGAGCAACACTGACTGTTTTCTTAAAAAAAGAGTCGGTGTAGGGTATGAGCAACACTGACTGTTTTCTTCAAAAAAGGGTCGGTGTTGCTCATACCCTACACCGACCCTTGTATTAAGAAAACAGTCAGTGTTGGTTCACTGACGGTTGTTTACAATTGAACAGTCAGTGTTGAAGTTCTTCTTAACTACGATTTTTCCATGCAGTCTCTACACTGACTGTTACATATTAAAACAGTCAGTGATTGAGGGTCAGTGAAGAGATTTTTTGTACTTTAGCTAATTTTTTGGTTAGTAACAGAACTAGGAGAAAGAAGAGGATGACATATGTTAATGGAAGCATTCTTTTGTTGTGTAGCTGTCTTGGAATTTGATTGTGAATATGACAAGTATATATTCTGTTATAATGTGCTTTACAGCTAAATAACTAATCCTAGCTAGGTCAAATTGGTTGGAAAGGCTCCTGTTGAGTGTTGGCTTTGAAAAGGCTTAATTAGTATGGAAGCATTATATTTATTAATTGAATCTTGTTGATTTGATATGTTTGATAAAACAACAAGTTCTTAAAATTAAATTAAATATTCAAAAGTCTCCTTTTGATTCAATCGAGGTCTTTTTATTTTTCTGTTTTTAAAGGAGTTGCTTTCCATTACTGTAATGGTGTTGTCATGTATATTACGAGCTAGTGTGGGGTCATGGTTGCTTAGATTAATTTGGTTGAACATTTAAATAACATTTTCCATGGTCAATTCAATATGTTTTTTTTCCAAAATATCTAAATATTGGATTTAGTCAATGTGAGAGTTTAGATCATTGGCCACTGAGGAAACATGAAAGCAGTGTGTTACATGTGAATTGGTTTGAACTGGGATGAAGGTCAGATTTTATATTACAGCTGTGACGCAGATGTCAACTTATTCCCATAATTGTAAGCTTTCTCAAGTTGTCTTAAGATACAGATTTACAAAGTCAAAAGAAAGGAGAACCATTCTTTGGTCTAGTGGCAATCAAGGACAATGCTTGTGGGAGGTTGCATGTTAAGGAGACAATCTTTTTTAGATATTAAATAGTTGGATAGTTTGATCTCTAACTTTTACTGAAAAAAACGTGTCTATTCTGAGCTTTAGCTAACTATAGGGCGCTGTATGCATTTCCCTCTCTGTTCGGCCGTTTTTGGGCCCATATTGAAGGTGACAGCCATTAGCTTTGAAGGATCATCTCCAGTTTATTTGGGCTGATCCCGAATTTAGTGGCAAAAAAAATATTACATTTTGATAGCAAAGACATGCATGCTTAATTAGGAAGGAGCATGGGATACTAAAAAGTTTCCTTTTCAGAAATTTGGTTCTTCTGTTTGCATAAATTCTTGATAAAGACATATTACCCTGCCACTTATTTCAAAAGAAAAAAAAATAATCTAAACAGTTTTCCCCCAATGCATAATCAATCTATCTATCTATCTTTCGTGGGATGAGACGAAGATTCTCGGCCCTGCGTGCCGAAAGTCCAGCAGCCTCGCTCATATCCAACTCCTCACCATGTGGCAATTCCCAATCAAAATGGTACAAGATGTTTGCAAGTATAATCTCAATGTTAGATTGCGCAAAGTTAATCCCGGGACAAATTCTCTTTCCTGCACCAAATGGTAAATATTCCAGGTTATTCCCCCTGAAATCTACTGTATTCTCCATAAATCTCTCCGGATAGAACTCGTCTGGATTTTCCCAGTAATTTGGGTCTCTGTTAATAGTCCATGCATTTATCACCACTTTTGTTCCTTTAGGAATCCTATATCCTTTTACATTGCTTTCTTGCATCGATTCCCTTGGTACTAAAAGAGGGGCAGGAGGGTGTAACCGCAAAGTTTCTTTTATAACACATGTGAGATATGTTATTTCTTTGATGTCCTTGATTGTGAGAATTTGTTTCGCATTGCGTATTTTTCGAAATTCTTGTTGTAATTTTTTCATGACCTTGCGGTTCTGTACTAGCTCCGCCATGGCCCATTCTATGGTAATAAAGGTAGTATGGCTTCCTCCCGCGAACATTTCCTGCTCAAAAATATAAATTATATAAATATACTACCTACCAAAATAAAAAATCTTTCAAGATGATTGGTAAACAACTATTTACAAAAAAAAGTACATAAGAGTAGAATGGAACATTACTATTAGAATTGCCTTAAGATGGTCTTTTGTAAGCTCAAAATCATCTTTCTTGGTCGCTTCAAGAGTCAACAACACATCTAGCAAGTCTTCATCTTTCTCACCATTGAGGTGTCTATTCATGTGCTCTTTGATCACTTCGTCTAGCAACTCGTCCCATTGTTTGAAGATTTTAATTGCCTTTGAGTTAAAACCGGTTAACATATCAAGACAACGTAAGGTCGGGAAGTAGTCTTCAAAATTGAATTCACTGAACATAGTGGTGCCCTCCTCTATAAGCTCTCGAAGCAAATGTCTTTTGGAGAAACTTTTAGATACAATTCTGAAACAATATGTAGAATAATTACGTAAACAATATATATAGGCTTAACAACAAACTCTAGTATGTAATCAGGTTTCATGCTAATGAAACGGGCTTAGGCCTTTTTAAATAATATTTATAGGCTTAATCAACTCTAAATTACTTATTTTATGTAGTATTTGTCAAGCAGGTTGTTTATCATGGACTTATCTTAGAAAGGAATAAGTACTTTTCCCAATTGTTATCCTGCTAGTTGAAATTCTACCTTCGTCTCTATGAGAATATTTTGTGACATATCCAATGGCAGTAAAATTAATTGAGCAAAGTAGAAGAATTATGCATCTTTTAACCTGCAAATTACGTCTAGGGTGAAGGAGCTAAACACCTCACACAAATCAATTGGATTCGAAAGTTCATGGGCGAGACGGATCTTTTCAATCGCTTTTGATACTTCTTCCTCTCTAGCTCGATCAAATGACTTCACTTTTGCAGGAGCTAACAGAGATATCATAGATTTAAACCTCAAATAAAACTTTTTTGACATTTTTTTTCTTAAAATTTTAGAATCCAAGTTAGCATGTAATGAGTTTTCTTTCCAGTACCTAACAAATGCATGACGTAGAGTTTTTTTGCTTGTTTCCAATACTTCCCATACGGTGCAAAGCCGACATTCCTGCTCCCGTAAAGAAGCAAATTCCACGCCTTAGTCGAGGGCCTAGATGCAAAAACATCATCTTGTTTTTTCAGTATCTCTTCAGCCCCCTCAGGAGATGAGACTACGAGCGTCTGGACACACCCGAGGTGCAAGAGCATGAGGTCTCCGTGTTTTCTTGAGAGAACATGGAGAGATTGTTGGGTAAGAAGACCAACTTGGTGTAAGTTGCCTATCAAAGGAAGTCTAGGTGGAGATGGAGGTAAATTTGATTTTTGGGATTTTTGTCCTAGTATTACTATTATTATAATTATAATGACTGAGATAAAGAAACAGATAAAGGCTAAAGGAAGCATTTAATTTACTCTCTTCAATTGTGGGTCTCTGAAATTGTTATGTAGGAATCAATATATGGGAGTACTGCTTTTATAGCCAGAAATCTTTGAAACTATAATTGTAAAGGAGTTAGTTAGACACGTGGCTGTTAGGCAAGTGGATTAGTCAATGATTGATAATTAGTCAATGTTTGTTAGTTAGTTAGCAAGTGGTTAGAACCATGATTAAGGATTCTAAACCACAGTTAGATTGATGTAATAGGAGAGCATTTTCTATATATACTGTTGAAATAAATGGTGGTCCATATCGTTGCCTATATGGACCATATCTTCAAAGAAGGAAGGCAACAACTGGGGGAATCAATCAGAGTTATTACATTTCCATTTTACTACTATTACATTCCCATTTTACTACATTTCCATTTTAGATAATTGTATTAGGAAACAAATCTCTCTATTCTCTCTAATCTCTCTATATATTCTCTTCTCCTCTATGTAATCATCATCCGAAAAATAATATAAAAAGTGTGAGTTTGGGTGTGGAGGACGTAGGCACCGAATTGGTGCTGAACCTCGTTAAATCTTATGTCTTTCTCTATTTCCGTTTTTCTGTATACTTATACACGGGCCGTGTACTATTCTACACGGACCGTACAAAGAGTTACGACTTTCTACATATATTGATACCCAATGTACTGTAAAAAGTGTGGGAAATGAATAAAATCAAATTCTCTCCAATCTCTGTCTCTCTCCTTTTATGGTATCAGAGCTATGTCTTCTGATTCTACCTCCACCATGGCTACGGCCTCACCTCCTGATCCAATTGTGATCTTAAATCTCCCTATCTCTACTAAGTTGAATCGCAACAACTTCCTCGCATGGCAATCTCAAATCACTCCGGCACTTCACGGCCATGGTTTGTACCATTATCTCACAGCAGATCCACCTTCTGAGAAGATTACCATCGGGGAAGTGCAGCAAGACAATCCAAGATCCTCGCATTGGCATCGGCAAGATCAACTTATACTCAGCTGGCTGAAATCATCTCTCTCTGACACGATTCTTGGCCAAGTTATTGCATGCACCACTTCGGCCGCTCTCTGGCGATTCCTTCACCAGTCATTCTCAGCCACCTCTCGGGCTCGTCTCTCTGAACTTCGCCGATCCTTTCAAACAACTACCAAAGGTGGTCTGAGTTGCTCAGAGTACTGTCAGAAGATGAGAACACTAGCTGATGAGCTCGCCTTCGCTGGTTCTCCCGTTACCGATGACGATCTCGTTCTGCAAGTGCTCGGTGGGCTTGGCTCTGATTTCAATGCATTTGTTGTCGCAGCCAATACAAAGGATCACCTCTCATTTACCGAGCTCCAAGCACTCCTTCAGAGCCATGAAAATCTTCTTCTTGCTCACTCGGGCGGCTCTTCTTCATCTCTCCCTTCTTCTCAGAACCTAGCCGCCTTCTATGCCTCTTCTAAATCGGGTCAATCCTTTAAACCCGGTAAGAACAACTTTCGCCCAAGAGGCTATGTCTCTCATCAAAACCGAGCCCCTTTATTACAAACTCCCTCCCCTCGGCCCACTTATCTTTCCAGTACAGGGCCCAGGCCTTCTTACTCCACTACCAGGCCTTATTCTTCTCGGCCTGCCAATCCAGTGCAAGGCCCAAACCAAGACCGAAATGTGATCTGTCAGATCTGTTTTAAAAGAGATCACCAGGCTCGCATTTGTTGGTATCGGACTGATCTAGTGAATTTTCCAGAGGAGGTTCAGCAGCCTATCCAAGCACATCTAGCTCAACATGCTCCTTTTCAAGCCAACAATGCACAACCTTCACCTCCAATGGCCGGTTCCGAGTGGTATATCGATTCGGGAGCTACTCACCATGTTACAAATGACCTCAACAACCTCTCTTCTTTCTTACCATACGAAGGGTTTGACAAGCTTCATGCTGGTAATGGTGCGGGTATGGCCATTAGCCATATTGGCTCTACTCTTTTACATTTTTCCGATTATACAATCTCATTGAATGATGTCTTGTTTGTTCCATCTTTCACCAAAAATCTCGTAAGCTTATCTAAGCTCTTACTTGACAACTCTCTACTTATTGAATTCTCTTCTAATCTTTGTCTAATCAAGGACCGCCACACTATGAGAATTCTTCTTCAAGCCAAGCTCATTAGAGGTCTCTATCATCTTCCTCTCCCAATAAAATTCTCACCTCAAGCCTTCGTTGGAGAACGAGTGTCGATTGACATTTGGCATGCCCGTTTTGGTCACCCTTCATCTACAACCACTCAAAAGCTTTTATTTTCAAATAAATTGCCTTGTAATAATCGCAAGATGTCTTTATGCCATCATTGTTCTTTGGCTAAAGCTCATCGATTGCCTTTTCGTTCTAGCAATTCTTCTTCTTCTTTTCCTCTTGAGATTGTATATTCGGATGTATGGGGTCCCGCACCCTTACCTTCACGAAATGGATTTCGTTATTACATCATTTTTGTTGATGATTTTCCCGTTACTCATGGGTTTATTTTTTGCGTACAAAGGATGAGGTCCTTCATGTGTTTTCCTCCTTTAAAAGTCAAGTCGAAAACTTGCTTCAAAGGTCGATCAAAATTTTACGCACCGATGGGGGTACCGAATACAAGCCCATTGCTCGGGTTTTTACCGCCATCATTCACCAAACAACTTGCCCATACACCACCCAACAAAATGGCGTTTCCGAACGAAAACACCGACACTTGGTCGAGCTTGCCCTTGCTATCATGATTCATGCATCCATTCCCGAACGGTTTAGGGACGATATCTTTGTAAGTGTGGTGTATTTGATCAACCGTCAACCTCCTTCAAATGACAACTCTTCTCCTTTCTTTAAACTCTTTCACAAATTACCCGATTACTCTTTCTTGCGAGTTTTAGGGTGTTTATGCTTTCCCTATACACGCCCCTACAATGATCATAAACTCCAAGCCCGATCCAAACCTTGTGTTTTTCTTGGTTACGCTTTATCTCAAAAGGGTTACAAGTGCTACCACATTGATTCTAACAAACTTTTTGTTTCAAGGCATGTTATTTTTTATGAACAGCATTTTCCCTTCTCCAAAGACACTTCGGCTCCAGCAGTTCATGATTTTTCTACCTGGCTCGGCCTGCTACCTGATGCACCTCTCAAGTCGCAGCCTATTCCTACATCTGCTCCTGCCACAGCATATCCCACAGTCGATCCCACTCCTCTCCACTTCATGCTTCCCTCTACTAGGCCTTCCCTTCTACCGGTCTCTTCATCTACTGGGCCTTCTCCACTTCGGGTCCAACACCTACTGCAGCGGATCCCCCCTCTATACCTCTTCTTTCCTCACCACCCTCTCCCATTTCGGGTCTGACACCTCCTGCAGATGATCCGAAACCTTTACTCACTTACACCAGACGGTCCAAACCCCTTTCGGGTCCTTCAGCTTCTGCAGCGGATCCCGACCTCACTACCAAATATGGCACCCGAGACCCCTCTATTTCTACCCGAGAGCCCTGTTCTCAGCTCCATGTCTCTTCTCCGATTTACAAATCCTTCTCCACTCACCCTATGCTCACTAGAAGCAAAGCCAAACCTAATTCAATTGCCAATTTAGCTCTAGTGGCTGAAACCTTTACAGAAACTGAACCGAAAACATACAATCAAGCCAAAAATCACCCGCATTGGGTTGAAGCAATGACTAAGGAATATGTCGCGCTTCTCGCCAACAATACCTGGGTTCTTGTTCCTTCTAATCTCGAGCAGAACATAGTTAGATGCAAGTGGGTTTACAAAGTCAAAAGACGGGCCGATGGTTCATTGGAACGCTACAAAGTCCGACTTGTTGCCAAAGGCTTTCATCAAGAGGGGGGCTTTGATTTCTTCGAAACCTATAGCCCGGTTGTTCGCCCTACAACTATTCGGGTTGTCCTAACACTTGCACTTTCCTATGGATGGCACTAAGGCAACTCGATGTTCAAAATGCGTTTTTACATGGTGATCTCCAAGAAACCGTGTATATGCAACAACCGCCGGGCTTCGTTGACCAACATAAACCGGACCATGTTTGCTTGCTGTCCAAATCACTCTACGGTCTCAAACAAAGCCCTAGAGCGTGGTTTCATGCTCTTAGCTCGGCCCTCCTCACACAAGGGTTCAAGGCTTCATGCTACGACCCTTCTCTCTTCACCTTCTCCTCTAAACATGACACTCTCTTTGTTCTTGTTTATGTGGACGATATCATAGTAACCGATTCCAGTTTAGCCCTTGTTCAATCCTTTATTAAGTCTCTCCAACTGAAATTCGCGGTTAAGGATTTGGGTCGTCTTCATTACTTCCTTGGCATTGAAGTGCAACCTACTTCTCAAGGCATGCATCTTTCTCAATCCAAGTATATCAAGGATGTTTTAATTCGGGCCAATATGCTTCATTCCAATGACTATCCCTCACCTATGGTTCCCAATTTTTCTCTCTCTCGATTTGTTGGTGACCCGGTTGAAGATCCGCATCTTTACCGATCTATCGTTGGGGCCCTCCAATATGCCACACTTACTTGCCCCGACATTGCCTTTGCGGTCAACAAGGTGTCCCAATTCATGCAATCCCCCACGGATCTTCATTGGGCTGCGGTTAAGCGAATACTTCGTTACCTCAAAGGGACGATTCATCATGGTATCTTGCTTCGACCTCTTTCTTCCTTTACTCTTCATGCTTACAGTGATGCTGACTGGGCTGGTTCATTGGATGATCGCAAGTCCACTTCAGGGTTTTGCATTTATTTTGGTCCAAATATCATTTCTTGGGGAGCAAAGAAACAACCTACTGTGGCCCGATCTAGTACTGAAGCTGAGTACAAGTCTCTTGCCGTGACATGCTCTGAGTTGCTTTGGCTCCAATACTTGTTGGCCGAACTCCATGTCAATCTATCCTCTTCTCCCATTTTGTGGTGTGACAACATTGGCGCGACTTACTTGGCCTCTAATCCTATGTTTCACGCCCATACAAAGCACGTGGAGATTGACTACCACTTCGTTCGAGAACGTGTCGCTAACAAATCGCTTCAGATTCGATTCATCACTTCTCGGGATCAGATTGCGGATATTTTCACCAAACCTCTTGCATCCCCTCGATTCTCTCTTCTCACATCCAAGCTGACCGTTGGTCCAGCTTGCGGGGGGGCTAAAGGAGTTAGTTAGACACGTGGTTGTTAGGCAAGTGGATTAGTCAATGATTGATAATTAGTCAATGTTTGTTAGTTAGTTAGCAAGTGGTTAGAACCATGATTAAGGATTCTAAACCACAGTTAGATTGATGTAATAGGAGAGCATTTTCTATATATACTGATACCCAATGTACTGTAAAAAGTGTGGGAAATGAATAAAATCAAATTCTCTCCAATCTGTCTCTCTCCTTTTAAATTGTTATGGGGCTGGTCAGCAATTTTGTCAGTGGATTTTGAATCGGGAAATCATATTTCAAAATGAGCTGACTAGTTCAATGTCTACAATCTTCATTTAAACTGTTTCAACCCATTCTAGTTAAGTTACATTTCATTTTTTACAATATAATTAAACTGAATAATTCAATGTTTTATATTTGTACGTATATACCAATCAGGTAATTGGCTGGGAATTTGATCACTTCACTGTTATTCTGAAACTTATCACGAATCAGTTGGTTGTTGGGTATTTTTGTCATAATTTCACTTCGAAAGAAATTTGTGTTTTTATTTTTCCGGCGTTTTTCAACCGACCAATGCTGCATGTATTTTTCTTTTCTTCGTATTATTAATCGCTCAATCAGTGGCGGAACCAGGAATGATCGGTAGGGGGGCTTAACTAGTTTCTCGGAGAGGAAGACAAGCGGACTTTCAGTGGGTCAGACTGTTGGAGTCTCGGAGAGGAAGACAAGCGGGGGTGCGGGGTGCCAGAGGGGCTGCGGACAGAAGGGGTTTTTTTTTTTTATTAAAGGGGTATGCATTATTTGATGGGCCAAGGGGAGGCCAAGGTCCAAGCTGGCCCAAGCCTTGGTTCCGCCCCTGCGCTCAATTATAATATTATCTATATTTCATACATAAGAATCAACTTTGATTAGTGACAAAAGATAATATCCTCCATAGGAGATTGCAGGTTAAAAAAAAATTAATCCATGAATGAGTGGTATAATTTTTCATTGTTTTATCGTTTGGTAAATTTTTATCAAAAAAAGAAAAAGAAATTATGAATCCATGGACATTCTACCAATGAATCACCTTAAAATCAAACTAGAGCAGTAGTTTTGAGCGTTGCGGTTTATTTTAGTTCATTAATAATTGAGATAGATGATCGATAATTTTTTTAAGCTAGCTGAAGTTATTTCCTACTAATCATTCCGTTCTTTTTTTAAAGAAAGATAATCATATTTCGGAATCATAGTTAATTAGCTAGATAACTTATATTATTAAAATTGAAAAGCTTGACTAAGTGTATGTACAAAGTTTTGATTCAAAAAGGAAAGTACAAAACATATTTTCTAAACATCAGCATGCAAAACATATTCAATATTAGATTTATTCTGTTTATCCAAAAAAATGAATCATGATAGTAAATGTTACCTAATTTAAAATTTATAATAAAGAATATCATTACATGCTAAAATATTTAATTTATTTCAGATTTAGAGTTCCATATAGTTAAGGGAAAAATTGAGGTACAAAATCCAACCGTGGAGAATTAAATATCATACCTCATAATCTGTTGCTTCTAAGCTAAGGTCACATAATGTCCAGTTAAAAAAAAAAAAAGATGTCTCGTCCTAAATTAAACAAAGTATAAAATCAAAACAAATGTGAAGGTTAGTTTGCAGTGAGAGATTAAATTTTCAAGGGAGGAGAAGTGGTAACTAAACATAATAGGAAGCAAATTGGAAGGAGAGAAAAGTTTAACATAGGTGGGTCTAAAAGGAGCATTTTGTCAAGAAATTTTGAAAAAGTATATTTTGTTTGATTTAAAAAAAAAAGGTTAGTTTATGAAATTTCTCATTTTGAAACGCTATTTTGCAACCAAACATCTAAGAAATTATATGACGGGTTAATTAATTCACTTGTTATATATCGTTTTAAGCTTTAAGTTGTCGCTGTAAATCAAAATATCTTCAAAGTTTCCTAAAATTATATCATGTAATAGCTATCAGTGTTGTTGTACATTAATTGTTCTTGAAGAATACCACTAATTGCCTATCTTTTTTATGAATTTGTATCCTCCAGATACCTGACTCAAGCAAATTACAAACGGATGGCTCAGATTAATCCCAGCCGGATTAAAATTAATCCGGTGCCTATAAAAACTGTAGTGTTCTGTTTTGAAATTTGTATCTAAGTTAAAAAGAACTAATTTAAACCGTCCCTTTGTAATTTGCTTGGGGTGATCCGGATTCATTTCTGACCCACCAAGAATGGGTAAGCATATTAACACCACAAATTTTTATATTAACACAACATTTTCAAAAAAAATTAAATCTATAGACAATTGTAATCTTCTTTAAATATCGTTCCAATTATAGTATTTTTCCATAATATAATTATTATTGTGATCATTTATTGATGAATGATTTCCATAATTGCCTACATAAATGTTTGCCATTTTTATCAAGTTCTAATTGAAGATCCTGAAAGTTAATTTCCTCTTTGTTTATTAGAATCTGATGCATGCCATTAAAGATCAATGAAAGAAATATATTATTTTGAACTATGTATAATGATTATGTCAAGTAAATGTAAATATTTATTAAGGTTTTCGATAACTGAAAGCACCTTTGTAATTAAATATTAAATTAATCGATTTGACATTATAGTGCATAACTTCGATCTAATTCCTATACATGCAAATATCAAACACTAAATAAACTTATATATGTTACAATCAATGTTTTAAATAGCGGGAAGGCTACAAAAAAAACTATAGCGAATAGCGTAGCTATAGCGGAAGCTATTCCAAATAGCGTTTTTTTTTTTTACAAAAATTATATTATATATTTGTACTATATATTAATATTATCTAAAGTTTCATAGAACAATAAATAACACCAAATTAATTAAGAATTATAATATTCATATTGAACTAGTACAAAAGTCCATGGTTCAAAATATCCATAATAATATCATAAACTATCGATCTTTTTCTATACAAAATATCTTAAGCATTATGATTCATTCTATTTTTTTTTCTATACAAAATAAATTTTATGGATCTTTATTTAAGCCCATATAAATTGTCTAAAAAAGTCCAATATGCATAGCGCGCAAATAGCGCGCTACACGCTATGCGCTATAGCGGACCGCTATTACCGCTATAGCGGCCGTAGCGCAATTAGCGTATTTTCATGCCATAGCTTAGCGTTTAGGGTCCAAAAACGCTATAGTGGCGCTATAGCGCGCTATTTAGAACACTGGTTACAATGAATGAAATCAAAAAATAATTTCAAATTAATTATAATATCTCTTGGATGAAAATATATAATAATATATTTAACAATGGAGATAATATTATCACAAAACCTCCTCCTATAAAAATACTGAATTAGTTTATTGTAATTTTAAATTAATATTTTAATTTTACAATATATCATAGATGAACAACTACGTGAACTTAGAATCATCTAGTTTATTATTCAGTTTTCTATTTTCTTATACATCCGATTTTAATTTAATTATAAATAATAATCGAATGCAATTTCTGAATAATAATAATAATTTCATTAATATAATTACTAAATTTAAATATGAAAATCATACAAATACTATCCAAATTAAGGAATACACTTAAGATTGTTGGGGCAAGGTTAAAAAAAATTCAAATAATTAGATAAATTAATAAATAAAATAAATAAAGTTAAAACAATGTTACTCGAATTTTAAGTAAATTATCAATAAAATTTGTGGAACTAGGTAAAATAAATCGATATATACAATGTTGCTAGATTTTAATAATATAATTAAATATTTCACAGTTTTATTTTTTTTAAATCTTAAGATGCGACCAAAACAAATAATGAAACCAACATATTATTTACTAATTTTATAAATCTAACTTTTTAGGAAAGAAAAATCATACAATAATATATGAGAGATAAATAGATTCTAAACAAAATAACATATTTTATAAACATAACTTTTAAGAAAAAATTATCTTATAATAAGATATGAGAGAGAATCAGTTTTAAAAGAAATATTTAATGAAGGATAAAATTATTTCTATAATAAAATATTTAAATAATATTGTGTTATTAAAAAAATAAGTAGTGTTAATATCATCAACCACCAAGAATTCGGTAGAAATATTTATAACAAATAAAGCAATTTGGCGCAGTTTTTCAAAAGCCCCGGTTCATATATAGAGAAGCAGAATGTCTCTTAATTTCTTGTTATGATATCTTGAATTTTTGGGATGATCATATTATTCCTTTATTAGTTAGCTTGATTGATTTAGACCTTGCTCGTTAGTTTGATTGTTTCACATGCACAATAATAATTTTACATTCGGTCAAAAGTAGCAAGTCGTCGATGTACTTAATATTGAGAGACGCCGCCATGTCAGTTCAGACTTTAGACTACAGAAGATTTTTTATCCACACAAAATATTATAAAGGAAGCTGATATGAGTACCCGCAGTTGAGTACCTGCACTGTACCCGCACCTAAACTGCCATAACTGCTTGTGGGGACCGCAACCATTTCCAAAACTGTAATTTTGTTTTAC
Source organism: Carex myosuroides (assembly GCA_028015225.1). NCBI lineage: Eukaryota > Viridiplantae > Streptophyta > Magnoliopsida > Poales > Cyperaceae > Carex > Carex myosuroides. The sequence goes on from CM051470.1 coordinate 11,360,396, forward strand.
AAGTATTAATAGTAACATTGTGAAGTATTTATATCTATACAAGACAAGTATTTATATCTATACAATTAACTACTACATATATATGATATATGATTTCCTAAAATAACCGTACCCGCACATTTTCTTCAAAAATCCTCGCTTCGTACCCACATTTGGGGACCACTCAAACGGCATGTGGGGACTACTAAAATTGTTAACAAAAAACGTTGACTTAGCTTATGTGTGGGTAATAAACGACATGCGGGGCCCACTAAAATTGTCAACAAAAAATGTTGACTTAGCTTATATGTGGGTAATATTTATATCTCTATTCTTGTGGTATTTATACTTACAAAACAAAATATTTATAACTATAAGGGTGTGGTATTTATACTTACAAACTAAAGTATTTATATCAATATTACGTTGGATGAATAAGAATCTTAAAAAAATATTTGAGTTGAAATGTTGGAGACATTTAACCAAGAGGCATCATGCCATGGATCACATTGGCACTCTTTTTTTTTATATGTTGGATCTAATACAACTAGTTTGTATGAAATTTTGGTCCAAACTAGATCATAACCAAGAGTTTTGGCAACATGAGCTCAACTTTACGAAAATTGGGCCAAACCTTGATCGCATGCTTACTAAGTGGTGGACATAATTTTGATATAAACATTGTATTGGATCTTGAGGAGTATATGTTATTATGAATCACATGGGATTGCATGTGTACAAAAGGCAATGTCTATATATGTTGCACGAATTGTAATATGTTAGTATTCTCTATGGTTTTATATGAATTCATATATAATAATCGGTCCAACGGAAGTTTATTGTATATTTTTTTATATAAATAATTTAAACCATATAACGTTATTTTTAATAACTGGTTGTTATTAATTTTTTTTTAACTTTAAATTGTAACTGCCACTTTATTAAAATGAATTTTGTATCTGAATAGATCAAGTATTTATATATGAACAGATCAAGTATTTGTATCTGAACACATCAAGTATTTATATCTGAACACATCAAGTATTTATTTCTGAACACATCAAGTATTTATTTCTGAACACATCAAGTATTTATATCTGAACACATCAAGTATTTATATCTGAACTACCAAGTATTTATATCTGAACACATCAAGTATTTATATCTAAACTACCAAGTATTTATATCTGAACACATCAAGTATTTATATCTGAACTACCAAGTATTTATATCTGAACACATAATAGACAATTATATCATCTTCGCAAATCAAATTGTCACAAACATCTCAAAATCCAGCAACACTAAAACACGATTGTGTATATGAAATAGAAACGAAACGATATATCATTATTAATTCACCAGAACAAAAAAAAAATCGAAAAGAAACAATATTAATGTAGCTGATCACATTTCAAAATCACCGATTAAACTTGTGAGAACCACACGAAATCGCTTCCAGTTTTGAAATCGCCTCAAAAATCGCCTCCAAATCGACCTAAAATCGCCTCAAAATCGCCGAAGCCTTCGAAAAAGAAAAAAACGGAGAGAAAGGAACATTTGAAATTCAAAATGGAAGGTCCGATAACATTGTTAGTTAGATCGGTAGTTGTGGGGACCGCAACCTTACAGTTATGGAAGTGCGGGTACTGTAGCGCGGGTACTAAAATAATTATTCTATTATAAAAGGGTAAATTTATGGGAGGTTATTAAATTTTGTCATTAGTCACAAATTTGATAATTAAATTTGATTTGTTCATTTATAATTACTGAACTTTCATTTGCTCCAATCAAGTCACTTTATAACTTTTTCATTTAAAATACTAACGGAATATACTTATTCCGTTCAAAATACTAACAAAAAAGTTATATTTTATTATTTTTTTGGAAGAAAAAGTTATAAATTGATTTGATTGGGACAAATGAAAAATTCAATAGCTATAGAGGAACAAATCAAATTTGAGTAATAAATTTGTGACAAATAACAAAATTTAGTTAACCTCCGGTAAAATTTACCCATTATAAAAATAAAGAAAAATTATTTTTTTTAGAGATATATAGAACAATCGGTAAAAAAGATATTTCAATCTAATTAACTCAGAATTTAAGTTATTTTAAAATAAATTAGGACCGTTAAATTCATATTAACATAAATATTAAAAAAACACTATTCTACTTCAGACTTGTAGATGCATTAACTGAGGATACGGATTAATGGTTAACAGCAGGGTTCCTTCATAAATGGTTACAGGATTTTCTGAGACTGGATCAATATATCAAACCGTGTGGTTCAGATCAGAAGCAGGCGGATCCCATAACTATTAGAAGCTTATTATCTCAGTGGATCCCACGAGTCAGTAATATCTATAATTTAGTAGTGGACTGATCAAGTCAGAAAACCCCCTCTCTTATTTTGGATGGACACAGTGTACATGAGCCAAAGAAATGACAATGCAGTGGTCTGCATGAGCCGCGCCTAGCTAGGGCAAGGGTGAGGTCATGTGGAGGATTGTTTTGGACCGGAAAAAAAAAAATTTCGTCTTTAAACGGGGATTTTTTTTTACTGATTCTTTCTTTTATAAAACTTTCAAAACTCTCTTTTTATTTCTCTCTAATATTTTATAATATTTTCTACAAAATTTGGCTGAGAAAGTGAGAAGTATACCCACTATTACGAATTCGTATCTTCTGCATTAACGCACGGTGCGTTAACAGATCTGGACCGTTCAATTGAGATCCGCACTAATATTAAAACTCCTTGCATCATAGGCGAGAGCCGGATTGACTCTGTCCTGATCAAACAGCTAAGATGCATTAAACTCAAAAGATTTCCTTTTGAGTTAATGCGGAGCATAAGCGTTCCGCTATTACGGAATAGCTGACTAGAGACCATAATGGGCTACGTTTGGATGCACTCTAAAATAGCTAGAATAGCTACTGTTTAGAGTAGTAAATAAGAACAGCTACTATTTAAGAACAATGCTAACTCAAGCTATTCGCAATAGTGAAAAAGTTGTTTGGATTGCATATTAGGAATAGAGTTTGGAGGGAATGAATAAGGATTTCAACAGTTTGAATTCGTCGTTTGAAGCTAATTTCGTAGGTTTTAGAGTTGAGTTCACAAATAAGCTTGGTGAACTTAGGTGTTCCCTAGTTCTACTCATAAAAATTATGTATATATACTTATAATTTATTAAAAATGATTAATTTAACTTATAAAACTTATCAAATAAACTTATTTAAACTTAGTTTTCTTATTAATTAATAATGTTTTATGAAATTGTTAGTTAGAAAAGATCCAAACAAGACAAGAAAAAGTTTTCTTATTAAATATGAGGTTGTTATTGACAACAAAATGAAAATAGAAAACCCAATAACAAAATGCATTATAGTCTCTTCAGAACACTAAAATGAATCTTGATTTGATGGCACCGAAACTGAGATGAAATTCAGATTAGCTTTCTTCGATCAGCTATGCGAAATTGCAGTATCCATGAGTCCATGTTCTAAGAAAATAAGTAAAACACCGTTCTAAAAAGTGATTTTTATTTAATTTTTAAAATAATTAAATTAAAAGGTTAAATAATAAAAAAGGGATAGAGAAAAAAATATTAACTTTTTATGAAAATGTTAGATATTATGGTGTTTTTAATTACGAGAAATTAAATTCACTTAATTAATTTCGATTGTCCCTTGCGTTACCCCCAAGGGCAAATAAAAATTGGAGCGTCATGAGTCATGACTCCTTCCTCCACAATGATTCTGCACTACAATCATTTAATCAGTTTTTATTGTTTTATTGCTTATTAATTATATGTATACGTCAATTAATTACTAGTGATGCGAATATTTAATATTATTCGTTAGTCAACAAACTATGGAAGGCAAAAACTAAGATGAATTAGTCATGACCACAATAAACAATGAAAGAATATCCTATTCGAATGCGTTATCCTTACGTCGTGAATAATGCTGTCGCACGCAAATAATTTCTTTTGAAGGTTAACTCTTTCAAATAATTTCTTGTAAATTTTTTGACAGTGACCACGTTTTATGTCATTAACAAATATTATTCCTCTTCCTCATTATTTGTTCTCGCATTCAATAAGTTCTTATTACCCATTCCTTTGCTAAATTTTTCATGAAAAACAATTTTGTGATTTCTGTAAGCAAACTTTGTTACTTCCTCTTGAAAATATTATATAAAATTTGATTAGTGTTTCGTAATTAAAATTTTATGACAACAAATATAAACTTTACTATGCATCTTTGTAGTTGATTAGCAAAAAGAATTCATCATATAATAACATATGATGCGCTATTTTTTTCAAAATAAACTTTGTAAACTTTTCCTTTTAATTGCTTATGATTCTATGTTTTTTATTTATTTCAATTATACATTAATTTCTTAACTAACATGATGGTCCGTTGCTTTTGCATATTACTTCAATTATAACATTAATTTCTTAAATAAAAAGAATGTATACCTTACCACTTGCAATACAATTAAGTAATTAACAACCAACCAACCAACAGATCTGATACGTCCTATCTCGGGAGATGAGGCCGTATGGGAAGTTGGGCTGAGGTGAATTCGCCCTGCCAAAGGATGGCAGGCCGAGGTATGAGTTGAGTTATGAACTCTGGGGTGGATAGTGAGAGATTCGGACTCTAACCTGTATGATCTCTCTCTCAGTTGAAAAAATGTGTCCTCATTTCATGGGGATCACTGCCTTATATAGTCCAGTCATAACTGCCATCTCGGACGTTTATGGGGGAACGTGGGCAGTTATGTCGCCCGTTACTGGGACGTGGGCATTAAACCAGCCGTTTCTGGGACGTGGGCATTAAGCTAGCCGTTTCCACGGCTATTCCTTATGTCGGTTGGCCTAAGTCTATTTTAGGGCTCTAATTTGAGGCCGCTGTATTCGGCCCTGGCTTAACAAATCCTTGGGCTTTTCATATGACGTCGGGTTGGCCTTGTAAATGTCCGAATCCCAGTCTTTCATGGCCCAGTTGAGAACAAGTAAAAGGGCCTGTGGAACATGGCCCTATCATTAGCCCCCGAAGTCGGAATGCATCGGCGAGATGCTTTCGACTTGAAGGTGAATAACTCGTAAAACACGGTTTCTATTACCGACATTTGTATATTAGTCGTGCTGTAATAACTCGGGTGTGGCATATGTCGGGTGCATGTCTTGTTACGAACCCAATAATTAATGTGTTAACATATACCTATCTCGGTATGTATCCGATAGTTAATGTGTTAACATACTATCCATTTTTTTTTGACAAGTAAGATAGTTTCCGAGTTAGTCAAAAAATCAGCAAAAGAAGTGAATCATAGAAATTATAAGTAATCATTGATATCGTAAAAGCAGAACAAGCCTAAATATATAAGAAAACATCGAAATCATACAACGCCTCGATCTAGTATAATATCGAAATCATACAACACTTAATTAAACTAAACATGGGACATGAGATATATAGTGCCTGGAAGAATATTTTCACTATGGGCGCCATGTCTGTCATGTCGCGCCTTCTAAGCATCACATTACCCATATCCAGCAAAAAGACGAGTGTGATGTCGTTTCTTGAAGGATACCTAATACATCTCGTTATCTGTGTCCTCAAAAAGGTTATCGTCGTTGAGCTCATGTTGGGTAGCGGTGTACAAACTCGGACCGCCGGCATTACGAGATAAACACCCGGGGCACTTCTAAAACCGACGACGGGGGTCCGAATGGCCTTGGATGTCATAGTGGTGGAAGCAACTCCACTCGTAGCACATCCGGCATTTCACCATCTCGTGCTTGGCCCATTGGTCGTGGCATATGACACACCAACGCAACTTGGGCTCTAAATCAAATTTGTAGATGTCGTTCTCATCCTCCTTAGTGAACGAGGGTGCCCCTGCAAGGGTGAGGTCGATGAGGTCGCAAATTTGGAGGTCCTCGTTCTCGAGCATCCAATCCAAATCCTCCTCGGGAAAATGTTGGAGTAGAGTCCATCTCTCAGGCCGAGATAGGACCCGTCGCGGGATATGAGAGCGACGGTGATTGGGGCGAGGTTGGTTGCGGCTACGTTTGGGAGACTGGTCATGGATACTCTGACCCTGGTCGAGGGGTTTTTTGTTTTTAGAAACTACTCTTTTGAAAGGCATCTCGGAAGTATAGGTAGAGAACGATAAAAGGTAAAGAGTAAAATGTGCGTTTTACCGTATGGGGACTCTGGTATTTATAGTCGTTAGGGGGAGATATTGCCATAAATAACGTGGGCCATATTGCCTAAATAGGTAGCCGCTAGCTACTAGCCATAAATGTCATTGGGCGTTGTGTAAGTTGTACGAGATGACAGGCTTTCGGCGTTTTCGAGGTGGTCAAATTGACTCACATTAGACGGTATTAAGTAGTAAATGAAACGCCTATGCAAAACATATATTAATCAAAACAACACGAGATAAAAACCTCGGCTGAGTTTACAACATAGGCATATATGTAAAGTTGAAAAGTTGACATCTAAGCATAAACAAAAGGCGGGCTATTCCCGTGATAGTTTATATATAGCTAAGGCTATTCATGACGGGAGCGCTTAACCCGGCGTTCTTGATCAAGGCATCTTCTGCAGGTGAAGGATGTGAAGCGGGGATCACCATGGTTCCGAGGCGATCTGCGGGCTAGACATCCGGGATGAAAAGCTTCTTCACATCCATCACAATGGAACATGTGCCGATAGTTCCCTCGGGTTCTGCAAACGGCACATCTATCCCAGGCTAACGGGTCGTCCTCTTCTTCCCCGGGGTTATGTGGGGGTGGCTCGATGTTGACGTCGGGGTTCTTATGTTGAAGAGATGGGTGTGGTGATGGAGTGTCATCATTCTCCTTTTTAACCTCGCGAGTCATGAATTTGTTATCTGTCATCGTGCTATTACCCGAGTTGGAAGGGATAGTTGTGATTACTGGGTGTCCCGTTAAAGGGAGACGGAAGAATTATTTATAGTATACCGGCATTAATTACGTGACGCCTCTTCTTCTGTTACCCGCCGTCAGCCATCAAAACAGTCGTCAAATCGGTCAGGGGTACGGGGTTACGGCGTAATCCTTCCGTAACACCTGGCATGCGTCAGCTCGGCGAGAGCTCGAGGCGCGAGAATCGAGGCGTCGCCATGATGAAGGGTGGCAACGCGACGCTTCGTGGCCTTTTTTCGAAATTCGTGCAAGTATTGAGCGGGAAAACGGAGACCCCTATATATATACACTTCGTCCCGACCCTTCATTCGTTATCGCTTATTTTGAGCAACTCAATCTCGGAGCCACAGTTGCGAGTAATCTCGGTTATAGCAGAGGGAGTTCAGAGCTTTCAGACAGCTTCGGGAAAGACGTCGGACGAAGACCGAGTTGCGAAGGAATCTTACTACAAGGTAATTCTTTATCACCTCGGTAGTCGGCCTTATATTTATTAATCCTGCATGTAGGTATTTATATGTATTGCCGAGGTTGATAATAGTTTAACCAATAGCCTAGGTATGGTAACGTTGTTAAGGGTCTATTATGAGTTTCATTACCTCGGCAATCAATGTGCATCTGTTAAATCGGTAATTGTAATTCTTTAGAAAAAGTGAGACCGGTTACCTAAGCCAATCATGTTTCTTCGTAAATTTAGAAATGGCCGAAGAACAAGAAGGATCTCGGGACCAATCGTTCGGTGCTTCAGGAGAGTTGTCCCCAATATCTCATCAATCCCTCCGCCCAGGTAGGGGCAAGAACCTTTTTGGTATGTCGCTCCCTCACCCCGATGCCTTGCCGGAAGATTTTGAGGAAGAGCAGTATGGTGAAGGGGATGAGGAAAATGAAGAAGGTTCACCTCGTGGTGAACTCGTTGTGGCCCAAGCGGGGACATCTCGCGGACCTTCGAAGCCTAGGAAGAAAAAAGTAAAGAAAGATGTCGTTCCCCGAGATGGTCATGGGGATGACTTGATTTTTCCGGTATCTGCCGGTATCTCTCCTAAACTGGTTGTCCGATGTAAGGCTTATGCTGATGCCTTTTATGAGGAACTCGTGGATGAAGCTGATAGGGAGGAATATCCGCGACATGCACTGCAGTTGAGAGTCCCAGGCCCGAACGACCGAGCGCATGACTCGAGTCTCGGGATGTGCATATATTGGAAAATTCCAAAATACTGTTTCAAAGTAAGGGTGTCTAAGTTTGTTCGTGAGATATTACGGCATCTCGACGTGGCCCCTGCACAGTTAACCGCACCCGCATGGTGTTACATCATGAGCTTTAAGTATTTGTTTGATTTCATGCCCGAGTTAGAGCCATATTTCCCGAGTGTAGGGTTGTTCTTTCATTATTTCTCTGTTTTATATAATAATGAAAGCCACCTCGCAATTCGGAAGAATCCTAATGGTACTGCGCTTTTTGACAAGCTGTCAAAGGTGGATGATTGGAATCATAGATGGGTATATCTCGAGAATCCCACCAAATTGCAGTGCTTCCGTGAGGTAAGGAAGGAGTGGCGTCCTCTAGAAAAGAAAAGTTTGACCCCGAGTTCACCCCCATCCCTGACTTCACGCGAATTAAAAGTTGTCAAAATTATTGACCGTTATTTCTCAAATTAGTCTCTTTTTTTTTATTTGCACTGATATATCTTTGCATCGTATTTGTTTATTTATCTCGTATTGTCAAGAATAAACTGTTAACTTTTGTATACTTCTTATGTCGCAGGCCGTGGTTTTATGGCACTACCTTGGAAGGCCGCTCGTCCAATTCCTATCTTTGCCAACCCTGAAGACGGTTTCATCAAGGAGGTTGCAAAAACTCCAAAGTCGGGTCCTTCTAAGGTTCAGAAGGCACCGAAGTCGGCCCCTGCCAATCCTGCGGCAGTCCCTCTGAGATCAGCATCTCAATCCGCAATCGTCCCAAAAAGCACGAAGGGCAGTGCTTCTGGTTCCCTCAAACTCGGGGGGGGTCTCAAAAAAGGAAAGAAACCTCCTCGCGTTTAACGAGGTCAGAGAAGGGGAAAGAAATTGTGGTAAAGAAACATGAGCCAAAGAAACAAAAGACTCAGTCTGAGATTGATTTGCAGAAAACCGAGGAGGCTGCAAAGGAACCTTCTCAAGCCCGGGTTGACGCTGCTCAGGGGGAGTTAGAGAAAATTATTGAAGACGCAGCAGGTGACGTGTGGGATCCCGCAGAGGAGTGTTCGCAGCAAAGCGCAACGCAAGTTTCGGCACGCTTGAAAGCGTACCTTTTAAACCTCGTTAACACTCCACGAGTAAAGGATGCAAGTGCACAACCTCTGCCGTGTAGTATAATCGGGTATCGATCCTCAGAGACGGCTAATCACTCGGTTAAGTTCTATCTAAACTTGATTGAAAACTAGAAGTTGAAAAGGTTTTGTTTGGTATTTAATTTCCTAAGGTATCAAATCAAACTGTTCAGACAATTGAAGAAGATGTAACAAAATGTTTAGAACAAATGTAAATTGTGTTTTGATTATGGATAAAAGGTGTTTCCAGGGTTTAAGACTTCATCTCTGATCTGCCTCTAGTGGTACGGCCCGTACTAAGTAGGTACGGCTAGGCCGTACCTCACTTGGTAAGGCTAGGCCGTACCACCCTGGTAAGACCCGTACCGGCTTCCCAGAACAGAACCTACCAGTTCGAGTAAATGCATTTCCTTGCTGGTACCTTGTGCTAAACTCTTTAGAAAGGTTCAATTGACCATACCTAAGGTTCCTAACCCTCAACCGTCGTTTGTTGGATCAAGATCTAGGTTGGAATGCGATTGAGAGCCTTTTAGGGTTTCTACACCTCAACCATCGTATGTTGGTACAGATCTACCCTAGCTGATTGATTAGATGTCTAAGGCACCCTCTAATCTGTCGATTAGAGGAGAATTCAACCTTTCGGCTTCAATTCGAACTATTCTACCCTATGTACTTGAATTGGATGAGAGATTGAGATGATCACATGACCTTGATAGGTTCGATCTAAACCTAAAGGGACATCATACAACAATCACAGCAAGCAAAGCAAGATATAACAATGAAAATCACAATCAATCAAACTAAAGAGTTCATACAAAGTAAAAGTCAAAGAAAGTCAAAACAAATCAAGATTCGATCTCTAACCCTAGAAACTAAAATGATCTACTCACAGCACATAGCAATGTCTAAAAATACAATAAGAGGAAGAGAGATAGCCATGGATTGAAGGGAGATGGAGGAGGAAGCTAGATCCGTCGAGTTTCGCCTCTTCCTCTTCTTTCCTTCTTGCTTTCAGCTCCTTAGCCTTCTTTCTCTCTCCTACTGAGCTCTCAGATCTATCTGGAATGAATTGGATACGAAATCTGGAGAGTTCCCCGCCTTAAATAGCCTCTGCCCAAATTTGAATCTGTCAGGACGCCTTCATGTACGGCCCGTACCAATTTGGTACGGCCTGGCCGTACCAGGCGTGAAGAGCTGAAAACGGCTAAGTATGGTCCGACCCGTACCAAGCCTGGTAAGGGTCGTACCTCATCATGTGAATCGCCATTTCTTCGTGTGTTTTGCTCCAAACCTGCAGAAAACAAACAAACACTCAGCAGTACCAAATTCTAAAGATATATCGATGAAATGCACATGATTCTGGTGAATTATGGCACGAATCTGGTACTAAAACAGGCCTAAAATAGACTAAATATGCGAGGTATCAAATTCCCCCAAGCTGAACCTTTGCTTGTCCTCAAGAAAAAAGTTTCAAACTCGGGTAAAAGTGCTGGACAACTAAATCTAAATGCAGATACAAGTCTAAATGTGAAAACCTACGTAAATTTGCTATAGTCAAGAATTTCTAGAATCGATTCGGTTGTAATTCAAATATCCCTTTATAAACCTTGATTCACTCCACCAATTGATCAATTGAACTTCTTATTTTGAGATGCTTCTAACAATGGAAAGACTAATTACCTAGGTTTGATCGAAACAATTCCATTCTTTTTCCGAATCAGTGCTTTTATTCAAGGTGATTTTTCTTTTCATTTGCCCTCCCCCAAGCTTGAATCAAGCTTAAGGGTAAGAAAGTTGCGAACGAAGTGTGTTGGTATGAGCAAAATTTTCTTTCTTTATTTCTAATTGGGAGACGAGCTCAAAGGCGCCCATTCGAGGCTTATTGCCAGTACTCTTATGTTCTCCATCTTTTTTTTTTTTTTTTTTTTTTTTTTTTTTTTTTTTTTTTTGCTCATACCATGAATACACACATCTATTGGTATTCATTCATACCAATAGATATTCCAAACTTTCTTAATTTGAAAATCCCAATTCCTAAAGGCACAGTTCAGTTTTTTCGAATAATCTCGTTCGATTCAATTCTAAGTTTGTTTCATCTTTTCCATTATTAAAAACATCTCAACCTAAGTAGTTCAATAACCAATCATGGGTTAGTTCCAATTCACTCAGGTCTATCCTAATCACAACCAAATTGTTTCAAAGTTATTCTCAATTCTAGCAATTCACGCAAATTTTTCACCTAACAATGCACGAAAATACGAAAAAATGCAAGAAAAATAACGGTAAAGTAAATATGACCTAAATGCAAATGTCATCCCCCCAAGCTTAGCCTGAGCATTGTCCTCAATGCTTCAAGACTATGAGATAAAAGAGATAAAAGAAGCTCGGGGAAAAGAGAGCGAACCTGATCAGTCGTGTGAACGGTCGTACCAGAGCCAGTCGCTCAACTGCTGCTCTATCCCAGTCACCCGCTGCGTGAGATCATGGAGTGCGGCGCCCTGCTGACGAATGGCAGCACCCTGCTCATAGAGTGCAACACCCTGCTCCTGACGCATGCCGTACATCAGATCGTAGACATCATGGATGGTGGGCTCAGAGAGAGGAGGGGGGTACACAGGTCTACTGTAGGAGGCGGAGGGGCCGGCTGCGTAGGCGGAGGTGGATGGGCCAGCAGCGAAGGCGGAGGTGGATGGGCCAGTCTGGTACGTGGAAGGGCCAGCTCCATAGAAAGAGGTACCGGCACCAAAGGGTGAGGGATGTACCTGCGCGAAGAAGGGGGGAGCCTGGCTGGGGAAAGGTGGCACATGAGGAGAGAGAGGATGCATCGGCTCAAACGGAGCCTGGACTGGAGAGGTGGTGGCATCGAGCATGTCCTCATCGCCATGCGGTGGTGGTGGAGGAGGTGGAGGTGGGGGTGGGACCTCAGGGGCAGGCAGTGAGGGGGTGCGGGTCGGACCAAGTGGAGCGGTGCGGCGTGGCCGTGTGAAGAGGATCGGACGGAAGAGGGGAATGTCGGTGGTGCGTTGGTGCGCCAGCCTTGTGCTCGGTTTAGGAGAGAAAGAGTGGAGAGGGTGGAGATGGAGAGAGGAGAGAGTAGAGAGGAAGAGGTGCGGCTGGGAAGGGGAAGGGGTACGGGGGGTTTAAATGGGAAAAAGGCGGAAGGGGAAGGCGTTGGTTCGCGAAATCTGACCTAGGTACGGCCTGGCCGTACCAAAGTGGTACGGGCCGTACCAACCTTGAAAATTTTGTTCCTCATCCCGTGACTTCTCAAGCCGCTCGTGATACAATGCAGAAGAATGAATGCATGTCTATCTGTTCCTAAAATGCAAAATGGGTAAAAATTGCTTGGGCTGCCTCCCAAGGAGCGCTCGTTTTAGGTCTCGAGCTCGACCTTCTCTCTTCAGGTTCTGTTTTGAGATGGATCGGAGAGATCCAAGCTCTCTCGCAATTCTTGGGGATGGTCAGCAATGTAGTGCTTGAGACGCTGACCATTGACTTTGAAAGTCTGCCCCTCCTTGTTATCCAATTCCACAGTGCCAAACGGGAACACTGCCCTCACCCGGAATGGACCGGACCATCTGGACCTCAGCTTCCCTGGAAAGAGCCTAAGTCGAGAATTGAACAGGAGGACCAAGTCTCCCTCATGGAACTCACGAGGCATGATGCGCTTGTCGTGAACTTGTTTGGTCCTTTCCTTGTACATTCTCGCGTTCTCGTAGGCATTGAGACGCATCTCCTCTAGCTCATGCAAGTCAAGGATGCGTTTCTCTCCAGCTGAGAGCAAGTCCATGTTGATGGCCCGTGTGGCCCAGTATGCCTTGTGCTCAATTTCCACGGGCAAGTGGCAGGACTTTCCGTACACCAATTTGAAAGGGCTCATCCCAATCGGAGTTTTGAAGGCTGTACGGTAGGCCCAAAGTGCGTCACTCAGCTTGAGTGACCAATCCTTCCTCGTGCGAGCCACGGTCTTCTCCAGGATAGACTTGATCTCTCTGTTGGAAATCTCGGCTTGACCGTTGGCTTGAGGATGGTAGGATGTGGTCACCTTGTGAGTGACTCCATGGCGACTGAGGAGATTGTCAAATTGGCGATTGATGAAGTGCTTGCCACCGTCACTGATGACGGCTCTCGGGACTCCAAAGCGAGGGAAGATGGTGTCAGTGAACAGTCGTTTCACTGCCTTGGAGTCCGCATTCTTGCACGCCACTGCCTCCACCCACTTGGAGACGTAGTCAACTGCCACCAGGATGTACTCGTTCCCACACGAGGGTGGAAACGGTCCCATGAAATCAATGCCCCAGACATCAAAGATGTCTACCTCTAGAATAGAGGTGAGAGGCATTTCATTCCTCTTGGAGATGTTCCCGGTGCGCTGACACTTGTCACAAGCTGCGACGAAGGTCCTAGCGTCTCTGAAGAGTGAAGGCCAGAAGAAGCCGGATTGCAGGACCTTTGAAGCAGTCTTGGAGAATGAAGCGTGTCCTCCGTAGGCCGAGGAGTGGCAGTGCTCAAGAATGGAGCGCGTCTCGTCGTATGGCACACATCGACGGTAGACGCCATCAACGCCAATCTTGAAGAGGTAGGGGTCGTCCCAGAAGTAGAACTTGGAATCCGATCGCAACTTCTTCTTCTGCTGGTATGACATGTCAGGAGGAAGTACTCCTGAGGCGAGAAAGTTCGCAATGTCTGCATACCAGGGCGCCGACTTGGTGTTCATTCGGTCAGTGGCATGGAATGTCCGATCTTGCAACGCATGAGTCGCGTGCATCGGTGCATCGACCGAGTGGATCTCCTCCATGGCAGAAATCGAATGGAATTGGTCATCAGGGAACGAGTCATCAATTGGCAGGCTACAAGAGCCCTCATCTTCCCAGCGAAGCCGGGACAGATGGTCAGCCACAGTGTTTTCGACTCCTTTCTTGTCCCTGATTTCGATATCGAACTCCTGCATGAGGAGAATCCACCTAATCAGGCGAGGTTTGGCATCCTGCTTGCTCAACAGATACTTGAGTGCGGCGTGGTCAGTGTAGATCACTATCTTGGAGCCAACCAGATAGGATCTAAACTTGTCGAGAGCGAACACGACAGCCAAAAGCTCCTTTTCGGTTGTCGTGTAGTTCATCTGGGCAGGGTCTAGCACCTTGCTAGCGTAGTAGATAGCACATGGCTTGTTCTCCTTCCGCTGCCCAAGAACGGCTCCCACAGCGTAATCACTCGCATCGCACATCAGCTCAAATGGCAAGGTCCAGTCTGGAGGCTGCAGGATGGGTGCTGAGACAAGGGCTTCCTTCAATCGGCAAAACGAATCGACACACTCCTGCGTGAAGATGAAATCAGAATCCTTGATGAGCAGGTTGGTCAATGGTTTTGCGATTTTCGAGAAGTCCTTGATGAAACGGCGGTAGAAGCCAGCGTGTCCCAGAAAGCTTCGCACAGCTTTGACGTTCGTTGGAATCTCCAGCTTCTCGATCACCTCCACCTTTGCTTTGTCAACCTCAATCCCTTTTGAGGTCACCACATGTCCAAGGACGACTCCCTCTTGGACCATGAAGTGACACTTCTCCCAGTTGAGGATTAGGTTGACTTCTTCGCACTTCTCCAGAATTTTGCAGAGGTTGGCTAGACATGAGTCAAAGCTGGTCCCATAGACAGAGAAGTCGTCCATGAAGACCTCAACCTCTTTCTCAATGAAATCTGAGAAGATAGCCATCATGGCTCTTTGGAAGGTGGCAGGTGCATTGCAGAGACCGAATGGCATCCTACGGTATGCGAATGTACCGTAGGGACATGTGAAGGTGGTCTTGTCTTGGTCGTTCGGGTGAATGGGGATCTGAAAGAATCCTGAGTACCCGTCAAGGTAGCAAAAATGAGAATGAGTCGCCAGCCTTTCAAGGAGTTGGTCGACAAACGGCAGTGGGAAGTGATCCTTGCGCGTGGCATTGTTGAGCTTCCTGTAGTCGATACACATGCGGTACCCAGACACCACACGAGTAGGGACTAGCTCATCCTTTTCATTGCGCACCACTGTCGTGCCTCCCTTCTTCGGCACCACGTGAACGGGACTCACCCACTTGCTGTCAGAGATGGGATAGATGATGCCTGCGTCCAGGAGTTTGAGAATATCCTTTTTCACCACCTCTTTCAGGTTGGGGTTGAGTCGCCGCTGGTGCTCCACAGACGGCTTGTGATCATCCTCGAGAAGAATCCGGTGTGAGCAGATGGCTGGGTTGATCCCTTTCAAGTCCTTGATCGAGTACCCAATCGCGCCCTTGTGAAATCGCAGCTTCTCAAGCAGTTTGGCGGTTTGATCGGGGTTCAGACTCGCATTGACGATCACGGGACAAGACTTTTCTGGATCGAGGAACTCGTATCGGAGATTGGTTGGGAGAGGCTTGAGTTCGGGAGTCGGACGCTCAGGCTGATCATTGACACGAGTCGCATCTGGGTGATCAGACTCGTGTGCTGTCGAGGTGTCGGCCTTGGCAGTCTCCGCTTCACTCATCGTCTCAGAGTGTGATGTACGATCCTCCAGATCCTCAGGAATCGCATCTGCTGCACAAATCGACTCGCTCGCCTCGCTTGGCAACTTTGAGAGGAATTCAGCGTCTTGGCGCAGCGAGTTGTTGACTTGGTCGAGAAAGTAGTCCTTGACTAGATCAGCCAGGTACTCCTCGGTCCTGTCAACCCGGAAACATGTCTCAGATCGCGACGGATATCTCATGGCACGGTCGATCTGGAACTTCACCTTCTCTCCCCCGAAATTCAGAGTCAGGATGCCCTGCTTCACGTCAATAATCGCGCCGGCTGTACTTAGAAAAGGTCGTCCCAAGATGATTGGGACTTCCTTGTCTTCTTCCATCTCCATGACGACGAAATCGACGGGCACGAAGAACTTCCCGACTTGAACTGGCAGATCCTCCACCACACCAAGTGGAAGTCGGACTGAAGAATCCGCCAACTGCAATGTCATCCTCGTGGGCTTGAGCTCCCCCACTCCTATGCGATCATAGATGGTGCGTGGCATGAGACTCACGCTCGCTCCTAGATCACACAGGGCCTTCTTGATCGTCACCTTCCCAATGGTGCACGGGATGGAAAACTTTCCAGGGTCGTCCAGTTTGGGAGGTAGCTCACTCTTCAGGATTGCGCTGCACTGCTCCGTCAGCTTGACTGTCGCGTGCCCCTCTAAGCTTCTCTTGTTAGAAAGAATGTCCTTCAGAAACTTGGCATAGGTGGGCATTTGAGTCAGAGCGTCAGTGAAAGGAATGGTGATCTGCAGCTGCTTGATGACGTTTGCGAAGTTGGCAAATTGCTCGTTCAGTCTCGTCTCAGCTAATCTCTGGGGGAATGGAACAGGTGGCCGGTATGGAGGTGGTTTCTCGGCACCTTTCTTCTTCTGACTTCCTGACGCTTCGGATGGAGGTTGTGCAGGTCTTGCCGAGCTGGTGCAGTCTGCACTCGCTTGAGGTCGGATGACCTCAGCTCGTTCTGGATTAACCTCCTTCAGTGGAATTGACTCAGGGGTCGGAGTCGCGTCAGGTGTCGCGTCGAGAATCGGATCAACTGTGCCCTCACTTGGCATTGGTGGCTCGTCGTATTGGGTCCCGCTTCTCAGAGTGATCGCCTTAGCCTCTTCTCTTGGATTTGGTTCGGGTTGAGCTGGAAGCTTCCCGGGTCGAGAGTGGCTCGAGGTG
Source organism: Carex myosuroides (assembly GCA_028015225.1). Lineage (NCBI taxonomy): Eukaryota > Viridiplantae > Streptophyta > Magnoliopsida > Poales > Cyperaceae > Carex > Carex myosuroides. Next base: position 11,377,343 of record CM051470.1, read on the forward strand.
ACTATCTGGCTCAGCTGCTCCAGCAACTTGTTTTGAGCAGCCATTTGATTTTGTTGAGCAGCCATCTGAGTGGACATGCTCTGCATATGTTCCCACATCATCTGATTCATCTTGCCCTGCTCGTGAGTGAAGTCGTCCACTCCGGTAGGCGCAATTGACTTTGAGGGGCCAGATGGGGCTGCTCGGTTGCCTTGGTTGGGAAAGGAAGCGTTCTGGTAGAAGCTCCTGTTGTCATTGTTGCTGTTGCTGCTCGAAGCTTGGGGTCTCCAATCGTTGTTGCTTTGAGGAGGGTAGTTTCCATTGTTGTTCGTCCGATTGTTCCAGTTGTTGTTGTTGTTGTACTGCGGCCTTTGGAAGCTGTTGTTTTGGAAGGGGGGTCTAAACGAAGAGTTGTTGAAAGGCGCAGGGTTGTTTTGGTTCGACCTCCAGTGTTGCTGCTCAACATGGTCCTTGGAATAGGATCGACTGAAGGGAGGTCGTGGGAAGAAAGAAGGTTCGTTGTTGAGAGAGTGGACTTGCTCGTTCTCCTCGTCTTGCTGCACCAGCGGGCATTGCTCGTATGCGTGCCTCTCGTCTCCGCACATGACGCAGACTTGAGGTTGCTGTTCGACAGCCTTGACACTAAGCTTGTCCATTGCCCTCTGCATGGCGTCCATCTTGGCGGTGAGAGCTGTGATGTGGTCTAGCTCGTACTTGCCTCCTCCTTGGCTACCTCCTTGGCCTCTTCGTGGGCGTGACGTGTCGCGGCCGGACCACTGCTGGTTCTGCGCCATTTCATCTATCAAGCTCATAGCCTCTAAAGGCTCCCTTAACATCAACGCGCCTCCCGCAACAGCGTCCACGTAAGCACGAGTGCTCTCATTCAGGCCGTCGTAAAACGTTTGAATTAAAAGCCAATCGGGTAAACCGTGGTGGGGACAAGAGTACTGCAACTCTCTAAATCTCTCCCACGCTTCATTCAGGGGTTCATCAAAAATCTGCCTAAAGCTGGTCAGGTCTTGTCTCACCTTGGCTGTCCTCTTGTGAGGGAAAAATCTGGTCAAAAACAATTTGGACAAATCCCTCCAAGTCCTAACAGAGTCCCTAGGCAAAGATCCTAACCACTTTTTGGCCTTATCCTTAAGCGTGAAAGGAAATAAAGCAAGCTTTGTGTAATCAGCATTCTCACCGTTGGTCTTGATCGTAGTGATGCACTCGAGGAATGTCTGGAGATGAGCGTGCGGGTCCTCGTGGTCGAGTCCGTGAAAGCTGTTCTGCTGCACCATATTGACAACACCCGGGATGAAGTTTGGTTGCTGTCCTGGAATGTGTGGCAGCCGGATCGCACCTCTTGCATCTCCAGCTCTCGGCACGTTGTACTCTCGCAGCGTCCGAGGCATGAAACCATCAGCTTCGTCATCAGTCATGCGGCCTTCTTCTTCTTCTCGCCTCTGTCTTTCTCTTTCCCTGGCCTCTGCCTCCATTCTCAATCGGGCTTCGTTGTCTGCCTCAGCCATCTTTTCGGGTTCTGGTGTGTTGGTACGGGTCGGACCAGTCTTGGTACGGGTCGGACCTGGTTGGTGCGGCCTGGTCGTACCTGAGTCTGTGCGGGCCGTACCAGAGAGTGGCTGAGCAGTGTCAGCTGAGTCTGGAGGAGTTTGGTCGAACAGGGGCCCCTTGCTTCTCAGATTGTATGTCAGCCTGTATTTGCCTGCAGGGGGGGGTTCAAAAGCCAGTTTTTAGTATTTTTTTTTTTTTTTTTTTTTGAATAAGAAAAGCAATAAAGATACAAGATAAAATCTAGATCAACTAAGTAAGATAAAACCTAACTAAGCAATTGGTTACCGTCCCCGGCAACGGCGCCAAAAACTTGTTCGCAGCAAAGCGCAACGCAAGTTTCGGCACGCTTGAAAGCGTACCTTTTAAACCTCGTTAACACTCCACGAGTAAAGGATGCAAGTGCACAACCTCTGCCGTGTAGTATAATCGGGTATCGATCCTCAGAGACGGCTAATCACTCGGTTAAGTTCTATCTAAACTTGATTGAAAACTAGAAGTTGAAAAGGTTTTGTTTGGTATTTAATTTCCTAAGGTATCAAATCAAACTGTTCAGACAATTGAAGAAGATGTAACAAAATGTTTAGAACAAATGTAAATTGTGTTTTGATTATGGATAAAAGGTGTTTCCAGGGTTTAAGACTTCATCTCTGATCTGCCTCTAGTGGTACGGCCCGTACTAAGTAGGTACGGCTAGGCCGTACCTCACTTGGTAAGGCTAGGCCGTACCACCCTGGTAAGACCCGTACCGGCTTCCCAGAACAGAACCTACCAGTTCGAGTAAATGCATTTCCTTGCTGGTACCTTGTGCTAAACTCTTTAGAAAGGTTCAATTGACCATACCTAAGGTTCCTAACCCTCAACCGTCGTTTGTTGGATCAAGATCTAGGTTGGAATGCGATTGAGAGCCTTTTAGGGTTTCTACACCTCAACCATCGTATGTTGGTACAGATCTACCCTAGCTGATTGATTAGATGTCTAAGGCACCCTCTAATCTGTCGATTAGAGGAGAATTCAACCTTTCGGCTTCAATTCGAACTATTCTACCCTATGTACTTGAATTGGATGAGAGATTGAGATGATCACATGACCTTGATAGGTTCGATCTAAACCTAAAGGGACATCATACAACAATCACAGCAAGCAAAGCAAGATATAACAATGAAAATCACAATCAATCAAACTAAAGAGTTCATACAAAGTAAAAGTCAAAGAAAGTCAAAACAAATCAAGATTCGATCTCTAACCCTAGAAACTAAAATGATCTACTCACAGCACATAGCAATGTCTAAAAATACAATAAGAGGAAGAGAGATAGCCATGGATTGAAGGGAGATGGAGGAGGAAGCTAGATCCGTCGAGTTTCGCCTCTTCCTCTTCTTTCCTTCTTGCTTTCAGCTCCTTAGCCTTCTTTCTCTCTCCTACTGAGCTCTCAGATCTATCTGGAATGAATTGGATACGAAATCTGGAGAGTTCCCCGCCTTAAATAGCCTCTGCCCAAATTTGAATCTGTCAGGACGCCTTCATGTACGGCCCGTACCAATTTGGTACGGCCTGGCCGTACCAGGCGTGAAGAGCTGAAAACGGCTAAGTATGGTCCGACCCGTACCAAGCCTGGTAAGGGTCGTACCTCATCATGTGAATCGCCATTTCTTCGTGTGTTTTGCTCCAAACCTGCAGAAAACAAACAAACACTCAGCAGTACCAAATTCTAAAGATATATCGATGAAATGCACATGATTCTGGTGAATTATGGCACGAATCTGGTACTAAAACAGGCCTAAAATAGACTAAATATGCGAGGTATCAAGGAGCATAAAGGATTCCTCGAGTCGCAACTTTCTGACCAAGGGCGACATACCGGGTTAGTGTGGGGAAACGAGATTTCTCAGGGCTTCCCGGACAGCATTTTGGCCCATCTTCCCGGGTATACACTTATGCAGGAAGAGGAAGATCATCCCGACATCCGCGCTGCGTATTCTCGAGAGACATTTAGGTTAACCACTACAAAGTATCAAAAGAAGTGGGTTAAAGAGCATCCCGAGCAGGTCGTGGACCACGTGTTGAGGTCATTGCATGACGCCGGAGTTTTCTATGGGTTCCTCAAAGACTCGCTTGATCATGATAAGCGCGGTGCTCCTGCTATTACTGCTGATCAAGAGGCGCTTAACAAGGTGATTCTGGAAAGGAACTATTGGTTGAAATTCGCGAAGGAGAAAGACAAGGAGAAGAGGGTAGCTACTGGTCAAGCCGCCGTGAATTTGGCAAAATATGAGCTTGCATGCATCACGGGTAGGAAAGCCGATGCCGAGCGTCAGGAGACCGAGAAAAAAGCAAAGCGTTATAAACGCAAAGCTGAAAAATCTAAAGGTAAAGTCGAGGATCTTAAATCCAAACTCGAGGTCCGGACCAAGGAGGTGGAGGAGGCGAGATCGGAAAATGTCCGTCTAAAAGCCTAGATGCGGGACTTACAAAAGGAAACACTCAGACAGTTTTTAGGTAGCAAATCCTTCGCCCAAGCCGTCCCGTATGCATGCAAGGACATGATGACGCAAACCGTTTATTACTATCTGGGTGAACTGGCGAGGCATTACCCTTTTAAACCCGAGCAAGTGGGTTTTACCGAAGTGGAATCCGAGAAACTTGTTATCAAAGATCTCTCGGATTACGGCTGGGACGAAGAGAATGATGTTCTGTTGAACCCGGATGGCACTCTGTTTAACAAGGAACTTGAACTCGAGAATCACCCTACTTCGAGGATTGTCCATCCTTGGCCCAAAGACAAATGGCCTAAGCATCTCGATCTACCCGAAAATACGGCTGAAGGGGAGAATGAAGGCCTTCCTTCTGATACCTCTTCCGAGGGTGAAGAGGAGGACATCGAGGTGGAGAATGCCGATGAGGGTAATAATATTCATCAACGTGAGGAGCAGGAAGATGAAGTGGAATTGACTCCTTTGAACTCTCCACGTCCTGAAGGAAATACTGCTCCCGCGGAGGCGAAGCTCCCTACTCCTTGTAAGTAAAAAATATATTATCGAGACCTCCGAGGTGTTTCTTTTATATTTGTCCTTACTACTTTTTATTACAGGAGAGACCATGTCAAGCAAATGGATGCGACGCCGGCCTAAGTAAGACATTTGTACCCCCGAGATGTGGGGGTTTAAAAGTTGTTGTAATATAAACTGTTTCTATTTGTACCCCCGGGATGTGGGAGTTATAACAGAATTGTGCTGTAACATGATATTTTGCACTCTCGGGATGTGGGGGTTTAACATAACATTTCATGTAATTCGTTTGCATGTTTCTTTTTCTTTCAAATTCATCTTGGTTGCATGCTTTGATTTTTTATGTAAATAAGCAAAATGTGCTTGATAGTATATCTGTTTCCCCCTTTTTTTTATTCTTGACAAAAATGGTCAATATCGGGAGATAGGAATTTCGGGAAAACGTATGCGTTACCCCAGGGGTTTTCGATAAATGCTTCCGACTTAATAACAATGAAACCTATATTATTGGTTTAACATTCATCGTCCCTTAGGACTACATTAATTTATGTTGTGTATCTCGGGGATATTAACCAAGACGTATTTCGTTGCCTTAAAAAGTTTTCGTTCATCTATCTCGGACCCAATAAATTAAACACAATCATAAATAATATCATATATATATTGATAAAAGCTTAGAACCATACAAAAACTTGTATCTCGGCCCAAGTAAAATACATGGAATGTAAAATAAACAAAATGAAAAACAGAGGCTTATCTCGCCCTGTCTAATATAAATTTAAACGACATACATTAAGTGTAGAATTTCCGTAAGTGGCAAGTGCTCCATGGACGAGTAAGTATGAAACCACTCGGGTCTTCCAATTCATAAGCGCCTTTACCTCGCGGGCGAATGACCTTAAAGGGACCTTCCCACTGAGGAGCAAGTTTGTTGACATGTTTGCCAGTTGCTTCCACAGTTTTGAGTACCAAATCGCTCGGCTGGAATTCCCGAGGTACCATGTGTTTTTCAAATGCACGTTTAACCCTGCGTTGATATTCTGTGGTACGGATGCGGGCTTTCTCCCGACCTTCTGTGATGAGGTCGAGTTCCGCGGCACGCGCATCGCGGTTGTCATCAGTGGAATATGTTAAAGTACAGAGAGATGGTTCCATCATTTCGATTGGAGTGACTGCTTCCATCCCGAACACCAGAGAGTAAGGAGTTTGCTGTGTTGCTTCCCGAGGTGTCGTGCGGTAGGCCCACAGACTGCCATCAAGAATGTCGGGCCAATTCTTTCTGTTTTTTGCAACTTTCTTTTTGAGGCCATCCAGAATAGTACGGTTTGTGACCTCGGCTAATCCATTACTAGCAGGGTGGCTGACCGAGGTAAAGTTGTTCTGAATACCCAGGTTGGAGAGGAATGCCATGGTGCGGGCTGCATTGAACTGTGTTCCATTGTCCGATATGAGGGCATGCGGTATGCCAAAACGACAAATGATGTTTCGCCAAATGAACTTCTCTGCTGCTGCAGCAGTAATAGTTGCTAATGCCTCGGCTTCGACCCATTTAGTGAAATACTCGACAGCTACGATAATCCAACGCCGCTGTCGGACAGCTTTGGGAAATGGCCCAACTATGTCTATTCCCCATAAGTCAAAAGGCCAAGCTCCCGAGATGGATATCTGATCGTAAGCCGGAATGTTGCTCAACTTGCTATGGTATTGGCATCGCTCGCATTTTAGGACCAAGTGCGCCGCATCATGTTGCATGGTTGGCCAGTAAAAGTCGGCTCGGAGGATTCGTTTGGCAAGGGTTTTCGCTCCTTGGTGGCTCCCACAGATGCCTTCATGTGTACCTCGGATAGCATTTTAGAGGCTGTCTCCTCATTGATGCATTTGAGCCAAGGTCTCACGTATCCCTGTTTATAGAGGTGATTGTTGAATATAGAGTACATCGGTGTGATCCTTTTCAAACGTCGGGCTTCCAAATGATCCGAGGGTAAGACCCCTGTGTTAAGGAAATTCCACATCGGGGTGAACCAGGACTCACCGGGCTCACTGATGGCGAAGATTGCTACGGTATCGAGGTTGATGCTGGATTCTGGAACATCCATAACAATCACGGGCCGGTCTTTGTCGAGGTTGCCCATAGCGCCAAGTTTGGACAAAGCATCAGCTTGGCAGTTTTTGTTACGGAAGACATGCTGAATGTCAACTTCGTCAAAGTGACTCTTGAGCAAATGAAATAGCTGTCTATATTTACGCAACTTGCCGTCCATGACACGGCATTCGTCGTTAATCTGTTTAACTGCTAATTCGGAGTCACTTCGGAGATGTACCTGGCGGGCACCGAGTTCCTTGGCTAGTTTAAAGCCTGCTATCATGGCCTCATATTCTGCGGTGTTGTTCATTAATTACCGGAAATTGAAAATGAAGAGCGTAATTCAATGTCTCTCCTTGTGGACCGGTTAGGGATATTCCAGCGCCGGCCCCTTACAGCGAGGAGGCACCATCGACATGTATCGTCCACCGCCCCTCCGACTCGGGAGGAGCCCCTGAATACTCGGCTATGAAATCAGCGAAGATTTGCGACTTCAAAGCATTCTGTGGGTGGAAGGAAACATCGAATTCGGACAACTCGAGCGCCCAAGCTAGTAATCGCCCGAATGAGTCAAAATTCAAGAATGCCTTTTTGAGCGGGATTCCGGTGTACACTTTGATGGAGTGAGACTGAAAGTAAGGCCTCAGTTTTCTAGCGGCAATGACGAGAGCATATGCTGCCTTCTCAATCTGGGAATACCTTGTCTCGGCATCCCGAAGTACATGCGAGACAAAATATATGGGCTTCTGATCCCGTCCTTCTTCCCGGACAAGGGCGGCACTGACGGCATGACCCGAGGTTGCCAGGTACATTACTAGAACATCGCCCGTGGTTGGCCTGCTGAGACATGGTGGACTAGCGAGATATGCTTTGATTTTCTCAAAGGCCGTTGCACACTCCTCCGTCTATTCAAACTTGGCTGATTTGCGCATGGCTTTGAAGAAAGGGAAACATACGTCCCCGGACCTCGCAATAAACCTGTTGAGGGCGGCCAATTTGCCTGTAAGAGACTGCATCTCTTTGAGGTTCCGAGGTGGTTTCATGTCGAGGATGGCCTGCGACTTTGAGGGATGGATCTCAATTTCTCGCATGGACACCATGAAACCAAGGAACTTTCCACCAGTGAGGCCGAAGAAACTTTTCTGAGGGTTTAATTTCATGCTGGCTGAATTCAACATTGCAAAAGTTTCTTGGAGATCCCGGACATGGTCGAGGTCAGACATGCTTTTAACAAGTAGGTCGTCGACATAGGCTTCGACATTTCGTCCGATTTGATCGTGGAAAACGGTGTTAACCATTCGCTGGAAAGTGGCCCCAGCATTACGCAACCCGAAAGACATAACCCGGTAGCGGTATAACCCCGAGTTGGTGGTGAAGGCGGTTTTCTCTTCATCATCTGGGTTCATCCGGATCTGATTATACCCGGAGAACGCATCCATGAAACTAAGATAGGCATGCCCAGATGTGGAATCCACCAATTGGTCAATCTTGGATAATGGAAATGAATCCATTGGGCATGCTTTGTTGAGGTCAGTGTAATCGATGCACATTCGCCAGTCACCATTAGATTTTTTGACCAGCACTGGGTTTGCCGTCCATTCAGGACATTCCACATTCCTGATGAACCCGGCGTCGAGTAGTTTTTGGACTTCTCTTTTCACGGCCTGTTGCCGCTCGTCCCCCATATTACGCTTCCGTTGCCTAACTGGCTTTGAGCCCGGCTTAATATGCAGTCGGTGCTCTGCTATGGACCTCGGAATTCCTGGCATGTCGGCTGCGGTCCAGGCGAAAACGGATTGGTTTTTGTGGAGGAATTTGATCAGCTCTTCTTTTGCCTGCCCCTGGATTGCCTTCCCGATGTTGAGTGTTTTGCCACCACCCAAATCGAGTTGTTCGACTTCGTCTGCTGGTTCAAGGGAAGCTTTTGCCTCAGTTTTATCAACTGGATCTAGTGCAAGGTTGGTGTTTGGGGGTAGAAATTCAGTACTTGAACGCAATCGCTGTTGATTGGTTTTTGCGTCGGACTGATCAACCTGGTGGACAGAGCCTCCTTGACCTTGAATGGACGTCATGTAGCATTCACGCGCCACCTGCTGTTGGCCACATTCTTCCCCTATCCCGTTATCGGTGTGAAACTTGATTTTAAGGTGGGAATGGGAGATGATAGCGCCGATTTTGTTCAAGGTCTCTCTTCCAAGGATCGCATTGTACGCAGAAGGAGCATTGACGATGAGGAAGTCCACCATAACTTCCACTGTCCGAGGGGATGTGCCAAATGTCACTTTGAGTGGCATCATTCCCCGAGGTTGAAGGGCATCTCCCGTGAAGCCTATCAGAGGAGAGATATGTTGTTGGAGGGCGCGAGTGTTGAGACCCATTTGCGTGAAGGCTGATAAATACAGGATGTCTGCCGAGCTTCCCGTATCAACCAACACCCTCTTAACCCTGTGAGCGTTGATCTTGAGATTAAGCACCACGGGGTCATCGTGGTGGGCTAGAAATCTCACCTAGGTCCTTCTCGGAGAAAGATATCACTTCCTCAGGCTGAGGACGTTTTTTGTTAGTCGTGGTTTCAACCTGTAGAACAGTGGGGTACGGTTTTCGATTGTCTCGAGGTAAGATTTTTCGGACGGTACCTCGATGGCCACCGCTGATCACGTTAATGACAGGGCTGCTCTGCCTCTCCTGGCGCCTTGTCTCGGGACCATCCCAGGTTTGTGGACCGACCTCACCAACTCAAGGTCCCGTATAGTCCTGTCTGTATGGAATGGGTTTCTTAAAGACCTTACCTTGGCCATTGTATTTCCTGAAGAACTTTTTGAAGAAGTCGGGGTTGATAAATTCGACCAGCTTGCCCTCTCGGGCTAATCTCTCCAGGATGTCTTTGAGTTGGAGGCATTCCCCGGTGGAGTGCCCATTGAATCCATGGTACTCGCACTTTTTGGAGTTATCTTGTACCGTAAAAATACTTTCAGGCAACGGCGGGGGGAGATCGAACATGCCTTCTATGATGTTGTACATCTCATGTCGCTTCTTAGTGAGAGGAGCATACCTCACAAAATGTTGTCGGTACCCGTTAGTGCCGGATTTATGTTCCTGCTCGGTTGGTTGGTTTCGCCGAGGTTCTCTTTGGTTGCGAGACCTGTCCTAAATTGGCTGTTTGTTTGTCTGATAACGGGGAGATCGGGATCGAGGCCTCATGGGGCTCCCGTTGTCATTTTCGGCCCGGATGTAACCCTCCGCAAAGGTTACGAACTCCCTCAAAGTGGTCATCTTCTTCATGTGGGCTTCGTACCGCAAAGTACCTGGACCTCCTTTGCGGAGTCCTTTCTTGATGGCAGCCAGGGCGAATTCTTCATTGAGATTCTGAATTTGCCAAGATGCTTGTATAAAGCGATTGACAAACGCACCCGTTTTTTCGCGCTGTCCTTGGACAATATCCAACAGCATCTCGCACGTCGCTGGCGGTGGTTTGATAATCGTGTACCTTTCCAAGAATAGTTTTGCGAAGTTTTCAAATTTGTTGATGGACCTCCGGGGTAATGTCATGTACCAGTCCCATGCTTCTCCGGTTAAACAAGTGGTGAAGACTCGGCACATGATGGCGTCTGTGGCTCCAAGAAGGCGAAGCCGTTCGAGGAATCCATACACAAAGTTGTGTGGATCCTGAGTATCTCCGCTACCCCGGAAGCTGGGAAGGGTCGTCGGGTACTTGAAGTCCGTCATTGATTGGCGGTAGATGTCTTTTGAAAGAGGGCCATCTTCAATTCCCATAGGCCGAGAGTAAGTGCATGTCTTATGGGATTCAAGCTCGGCTAGTTTAGCTGCGAGTCTTGTTTGGATCAGTTCCTCGACTTGAGCCATGTTAATACCTCGGGGAGGGGTAGGTGATCGCCGACTCCTTCGGTCATCGCGGTGAGTTCTATCCCGACCTCGGGGTGGACTTCGTTCGCGTTTCCTACGGGAGCGAGATTGTTCTCGGCGAGATGGTCGGGGCCCTCTGCCATGATTGGCTGATTCTCTCTCGGGATCAGGTCCCCTATTCTCGTCTTGCCCTTCCGGCCGTCTTCCTTCGTCGGGGTGGACCCCTGTTGGCAGAGCATTCTGGTCCCTGCGTTCGGACTGGACATGTTGTCCTGATGGGTGGGCTTGTCTGTCTCGTTTCCGGTTCGGACCTGTACGAATTCTCGGTCCAGATTTCTTGGGGAGACATTCGCTGGCCGACTGTGAACACGGTTCGCTGACAAAGGTCGTGGTATAGGTGCATTGGGAGGCACAGTCTGATTTGCAGGTTGCTGTGGCACTTGCTGGGAGTGTGGTGTTGGACCTGTCATGGGATGTATCCCGTTAGCGCCTCCTGGGCCCCATTGTCCGGGAGGTGTCACATAAGGGTACTGGGGACTCGTCGGGTTGTAGGGTGTGTAAGGGATCGTGTCGTAGTGGTAATACGGTGTTTGCGGAGTATAATAAGGTATGTATGGTAACTGATAAGTACCAGTTAATGGGTTGTGCTCGACGTAGAGCGGTCTAGTCGTGTTCCCTTCTGTGAACGAAGGTCGATTAATGACGTCGGGGCCTGTGTGGCGAGACTGTGCAGGTTAGGGACCATGGGGTCGTATCATCGAGCTGCTAGGCCTCGTCCTAAGAGGCTGACTGTGGGAGGGGTTTCCTGTAAGCGGGGTTACCAAAGGAGGTGGTGTGATCGTTACTCCTGGCGGGGTCGTCACCCTCGGTGGGAGCGGGATTGATGTGTTTGGATGAGCCATCTAATCCTGTGTGTTCGAGCTAGGCGTGGCCCCACGGTGGTTGATACGTCCTATCTCGGGAGATGAGGCCGTATGGGAAGTTGGGCTGAGGTGGATTCGCCCTGCCAATGGATGGCAGGCCGAGGTGTGAGTTGAGTTATGAACTCGGGGTGGATAGTGAGAGATTAGGACTCTAACCTGTATGATCTCTCTCAGTTGAAAAAATGTGTCCTCGTTTCATGGGGATCACTGTCTTATATAGTCCAGCCATAACTGCCATCTCGGGTGTTTATGGGGGAACGTGGGCAGTTATGTCGCCCGTTACTGGGACGTGGGCATTAAGCTAGCCGTTTCCACGGCTATCCCGTATGTCGGTTGGTCTAAGTCTATTTTAGGGCTCTAATTTGAGACCGCTGTATTGGGTCCTGGCTTAACAAATCCTTGGGCTTTTCATATGACGTCGGGTTGGCCTTGTAAAGGTCTGAATCCCAGTCTTTCATGTCCCAGTTGAGAACAAGTAAAAGGGCCTGTGGAACATGGCCCTATCAAGATCAATCAATATTTATTATATAATATTATACTAATTAATTGGTTATATGGATATGTCAACGCTTTTCCATATATGCCGTGACCTCAGGTATATAAAGCATAGCTCCATCCATCACTTGAATCATAACTTCCAATTACAAAGAGATCAAGCAAATTAATTAAAGCCATGGCCAAGATGATGTCTTGTTTCCACCAGCTGCAGGTTGCCACCGTTGCAGTGTTGCTTTTCATTGCTTTTCCTTCGCTCACCCGAGCCGACCCCGACATGCTTCAAGACATCTGTGTAGCTGACCTCGCTGCTGGTAAGCACCATTGATCAAATGCATAGTAATAATTTATGTGTTAGATTAAATTTTTTTATCAATATGTAATATAAAAAACATTTTATCCAATACGTAATATAATATTAATTTAATTATTAAATAAAATATTATATTAAATATAATACAATATAATATTATTTTAATTATTAGATGGGTATTAAACAAAATATTAGAGTAAATATAATATAATATTAGATTAAATATATACAATATAATATTAATTTAAATGTTAAACGTAATATAATATTATTTTAAATATTAGATTAGTATTAAATATAATATTAGATTAAATATAATACAATATAATATTAATTTAAATGTTAAATGTAATATAATATTATTTTAAATACTAGATTAGTATTAAATAAAATATTATATTAAATATGATACAATATAATATTATTTTAAATGTTAAATGTAATATAATATTATTTTAAATATTAGATTAGCATTAAATAAAATATTATATTAAATATAATACAATATAATACAATATAATATTAATTTAAATGTTAAATGTAATATAATATTATTTTAAATATTAGATTAGTATTAAATATAATATTATATTAAATATAATATAATATTAGATTAATTTTAATACAATATAATATTAATTTAAATGTTAAATATAACATAATATTATTTTATATATTACATTAGTATTAAATAAAATATTAGATTAAATATAATATAATATTAGATTAAGTATAATACAATATAATATTAATTTAAATGTTAAATGTAATATAATATTATTTTAAATGTCAGATTAGTATTAAATAAAATATTAGATTAAATTTAATATAATATTAGATTAAATATAATACAATATAATATTAATTTAATTATTAAATGTAATAAAATATTATTTTAAATATTAGATTAGTATTAAATAAAATATTTATATTAAATATAATACAATATAATATTAATTAAATGTTAAATATAATATAATATTATTTTAAATATTAGATTAGTATTAAATAAAATATTAGATTAAATATAATATAATATTAGATTAAATATAATACAATACAATATTAATTTAAATGTTAAATGTAATATAATATTATTTTAAATGTTAGATTAGTATTAAATAAAATATTAGATTAAATTTAATATAATATTAGATTAAATTTAATATAATATTAGATTAAATATAATAGAATATAATATTAATTTAATTATTAAATGTAATAAAATATTATTTTAAATATTAGATTAAATATAATATAATATTAGATTAAGTATAATACAATATAATATTAATTTAAATGTTAAATGTAATATAATATTATTTTAAATGTTAGATTTGTATTAATATTGAAAGCTCCAATCACTATTCCAACTTTTTGTTAGAATAGTGGAACAACGCTATTCTTCTTGTTCTGAATAGCAAGTAGTATGTTTGGTTGCTCAAGCTATTCGAATAGCAATGCTATTCTAAAAATAGCACTATTCTTAGTGCATCCAAACATACCCACATATCTAACGTGTGTGATTCGTTTGCTAACTGCCTAACTGCTTATTTGGTCGGATATTAATTGTTTCATACAACACAATCATCATGGAATATTATCGAAATGATGGTTTGTGCCTTTGGACGGCGACGTCGGCAAGTAAGAAATTAACACATCATGTCATTAGTCATCCTGTTTAGCATATTTAGTAAACATATGGAGAATATTTTATTAATAGAAATTATTATTAAATAATATAGAAAAATAAAAAAGAGTAACTCGAATTTTCAATGGCATAGATAAATATGAAATAAATTTCAACGGCTCTAAAGTTTGAAACCAACTTTTTTTCCCGCTCCTAAATGATTTTTTTTTCAGAAAAAAATTGAAACTGCTCTTTCTATTTCAAAAAAAAAATTCAGCTACTCTTTCAGAAAAAATACACATTAAATGTGAAACAAAAATTGGCTTTAGCCGAATTTTTTTTCGAATTCATCTATGCCATAAAAAATCCCACCTACTCTTTTTTATTAGTATTTTATATGATATGCATGATTTAAACAATAGGTCATATATAATGTTGTCAAATTATCTACGTATGTTAAACGACTGTTATCTGTCATTAATACTTTGCTAGTAACTAATCTTCATATTTTTCGTCAAAGATACTAATTTGTCCCTTCACATACTAATCCCTTTTATTGTATGTATTAAAACTTAGTAGTAGTGTTTTATTGGGTTTTTAAAACTTAGTAGTGCTTTATTGGAGTCTGGCTAATATAACATCAGTGTCATTTCAGCCTATATAACACCAACTCTAAAACCTATCAAATCGATTTCAAACAGTAAATTCAAACCATTTAAACCGATCTACTTCATTAGTTGTGCATTTACATACAAAATTTATAATTTTTCGAATTTATTTAGTATCAAGTCAAGCGGTCAAATGTGTGAGTTTTTAAGTTAATTTTAATGCATTCATTTTTCAATATTTTTTACCGCTTGATTTGATACTAAAATAACTCGAAAATATAAAAAAATTGCATGTAAACGCATCACTCATAAAGTAAATCGGTTTGAACTGTTTGAATTAGTCGTTTAAAGTCTATTCAATCAATTTTGGAGTTAGTGTCATATGACACCGATGTCATACTAGCCGGACTCGCTTTATTGGGTTTTAGCATACTACATTATAAGTGATATATACTGTGTACTCTTGATAAGGTATTAAAGATGATAATTACACTATATATTTTTTGTTGATGAATAGTTTCATTTTAATAAAATCGGCGGGACTCACCCACTTTTATTTAAAAGAAAGTTATAAATATTTTTAATTTTGAATATCAATTCTTTCTCCTAATAAATACAGTTATACTCCATAATTTTTTTACTTATATTTTGTGAACGCTGCTGTTTGACTCATTCGATTGTAGTGTTTTTGGCGAGTAAGCAACTGATTTAGGGGAAGACTTTGAAAAAGAGGCGATTGAATTAGGAAAGTAGGTTCAGTTCAAGCTATGTCCAATTGATTAATTAAGATACTAACGCTTCAGTTCTATAGGTATTAACGCTTCAGTTCTACAGGTATTAACACTTTTCCTTGTATGTGTTAATAGTTTAACGTGTTTCCTATTTAGAGATGAGGATTTAGGTTTCAATACCTTATGTTTTTATGTCTCATTATGTCTCACATATTATATTTTTGTTTTCAAAGTTAAAAATGTCAATCCGAACCGCTTAACATGATATTCATACTAAAATTTATTTGGAGATCAAATTTTATCATTTTATCATTTTTTATTATTTTTTTAAAATAAGTACAAAATTACTATTTTTAAACGGTCCAGCAACAATGATATCATTGTATCTATTTTAAAAAATAGTGAAAATATTTCAGAGTCTATCAAGTTGGGGTGGCCAAACATCACTTTCTATTGAAGTCAATTGTGTTGGCTGGTCAAACATCACTAGTTCTGTTCCCTTTTTTAATCTCATGAAGTCAATTGTGTTTGTTGAGTATTAAAACTGGAAAAAGGGAAGAAATACAAGATTTATACACGAGACGTCACAGAAATCCCAAAAAGATCAAAATTATTTATGGAGGCTAACTGGCGGCCTAGAGAGATTGAACTCCATATAATTGGTCAATTATTGAAAAATAGATTAAAAAGTTGTTCAATTGTTATGAAAGAAAAATAACAATTAATGTAATCATGTTGGCTTTGGCCAAAACCATCGTCACCTAGAAATGGGACCATATGTACGTATTTAATTAATACAAAATTGAAGTGGAGAACTATATCTGAACCAACTTCTTCCCTTCAGGGGCGGAGTCAGAAATTCATGGAATAGGGGTAAAAAAAAAGAAAATTTAGTAAGAATGATGAGTGAGAGATAATATAAAATAAGAAGTGCTACATGTGAGTTTTTGATTTTTTTTTTATTAAAAAGTTCTAAAATACTAGAAATATCTCAATTATACACAAATCATTTTTTTTTAAGAATGGAGTCAATAATATATAATTTCACAAAAAATATGGGTCAATTTCTTGTACCTCTAGCATTTTACTATAATTTATACAAGAGAAGTATATTTTTAGTACTAGTTTTTGGGGAAAAAAAAAATAGAGGTCAATTGATCCCTATTTTTGTATAGTAGGTCCGCCTCTGCTCCCCGAGAGTGCCACATATTTGGAGTGTTTTTTTTTTAATTGTTTGTTTTATCTAAAGTATCTCACATTCTTATCTAAAGAAATAAGAAGTAATGGATTCATAATATATACCTTTTATTTTTTGAGACCAAATCATTATATACAATTGTCAAATTTTGATAATTATTCTATTCAATCGATCAATAAAAATGATTATTACCCATAAGCATATGGCACATCAATTAATGTTCGATAAATTATAAACTGAAAACGATCACTTCTAATTGAGCATAAAATTGATAGTATACAATACACAATTATTTTACATACTAGTTCAACGTTGAATTAATGATCCAACAAATTAAAGTTTCTGAAATTTTGATATAATTGAATATGTTTCTATTAAAAATATATTTTCTATTAATTAATATTTTCATCAAATTAAGCACAAATCAAATTTTCTTATTACAAAACACAAATCAAATACTCGTATCATAATTCATAAAAAGCAATCAGGTGTCTAATGTATTGTCAATGTTCCTAATAAATGTTTAAGATCTACACATGTTATATTGTCACGCGATGACCGACGGAACAGTATCTTGGATTTCATATGCGTGCCAGCTACTTAGGAGCTCATGAGATGCATAATACATTAGCCCTGTTATGTCATACTTATAAACACTTGCCAACCTATATATGGTATGGAGAAGAATTCAGCAGCTGGTGATAATAATCTGTCATTTGGCGACAAATCATGACGTAACTAATCATGATGTGCCACTGACACAGCGTGTTTTTTCCCATCATGACACATCATGCGTGTCACATGAAAAAGAATTATCATATCACTCGGGGGCGGAGCCAGACTTTCAGACTATGGGGGTCAAACGTAAATGGGGGTCAAGCATATAAAATTTTTCTATTACGAATGGGGGTCAATTTCACACTATCTATAATATTTTACTTTAATCTATATTAAAATAGAGTATAAAAAAAAAAAATTCAAAATGAATGGGGGTCAATTGACCCCCATTCAATGTATGTGGCTCCGCCTCTGATATCACTTGTCCAACTCAGAGATATATTAATCGAGAACGGAGTAGGTCCGATGTTCATCTTTTAGGTTTTAACGAGTATGATGACCGTCTGATCTAATTTAATATTTGTGCGCATGAAAATTGAAATAAATACACACGAATTTTAAAGCATTCTGCACGAATCTTAAAGCAAATCGACGGTGATTAAACTCATCGACGGTGATGAAACAATTTCATCACGTTGGGTTTACAACCCATTATGAATATGTTTGAACGAGAACTAGAATAGTGAAAATAATGAAATTTAAGATTAGTAAATGAGAATAGAAAAAAAAATAGTAATTTTCAGATTAGTGTGAAAATAATATTATTCGGATTAGTAAAATTGTTCTTTGAATTATACATTTGGAATAGTGAATAGCTGGAACTGAAAAATAATAGTGTTAACAATGTATTAATTAAGAGGAAAAATAGACAAATGGGGTCTTAAACTAATTGTTACAACGTGGAGATAGTAAAAGTAATGTCAACTTTGTCATTTCCGAACTGTGTTGGCGAAAATCTGAGAAAAAAACAATTTTTTTCTCTCTTTTCACACTTCCGAATAGTAGTTATTATCATTTACAAAGAATAGAGAATATCAACTATTCTAGCTATTTCGAATAGCAAAAAATGTTGTTTGGATGCATATTGCTATTCAGAATAGATCCTATTCTCGAATAGCTTCTATTCTTGACATATCCAACCATACCCATATATTTAAAAATCTAATTAGTCTTTGATCTAATGACAAAAACAATACTCTCCGTGTGAAAAATTACATGTTCAAAATCCAAAAAATAATTCTTTATAAATATTAAATTAACTAATTAGATGACTTAACCTTCAACTTTTACTTAAAAAAATGAAAAAAATATTTAAAAAACTACCTACGGACATAAGCCTCATCACAATCCATAATCCAAACCAAATAAAGTATCTGCAAATATACGGGGCGATCCTGCAGAAAAATAAATAAATTCTCTTAATTTTTTTGACGACATATCAATTGAAGCTAAGAGTTCGGCCTTCTTATGTAATTCACATAATATTAGAAGGATGCACAAAATATGGTAAGCCTTCTATTGAAGCTATAGAATAATAAGCCCATGACAAGAACTAAGGCCCATCTGGGAATAAAGACACAATGTGGCCTTCTTTCCATCTTAGAACAATTTATTCTACTTGTAATATGCCAGAATTGTTTATTCTATAACTCTATTTATTATTAATTAATCCGTATATGTTTCTTCAAAAGTTCAGTAAGAATGGAAATTAACTTTTGCAAAAACATCCTGTAACAAGGCAAATTAACAAACAAAGCTATCTTTCTAGCTACTAGTCAGAGGGAAATACATATCGCATAGTCGACATTGCTTAGTTTTTAGTAAAATATATTTAAGTAACCCTATATATATTTATGATTAATAACAGAATGGTCTGCTTACAATTAGAAATTCTTTACGTCGGGCAGCATGCCCATCGTTAAGAGCGGAATTATAAAATTTAGAGGAAGGCTGAAACACAAAAAGGACTCCCTATATCTCCTATATCTACAATAGACACCGAATTTTTTTAGCATGACTCGGAGTAAATCTGAATCATTTTTTTTTCTAATTGTACCCTTCAGTACCTGAGGAGATACAAACTCAACGTAAAATACATATTATGTGAAAATACATAATGTGTGGTTACTGAGATTTGAACTCAAGTTTTCAAAACCAATGGGCTAAAAGCCTAAAACCACACATTTAGCATTTCATGAGAGGAGTTGAACTATATAAAAAATAAAAACTTTAAAAAAAATAAAAATTAAATTAAATTTCAATATACATAATTAAAGTTTTTAAAATCGTGAAATTTGGTAAGCGCCACTGGGCTATACCGTACGTATGCAAGCAATTAATGTACAATAAAAACCATTATTACTCTATATAATTTTATTTCTAAGATTAATGCCCAGTTGTAGTGCCAAAATTTTTATTAATATCCAAAAAAATATCAAATTTCAAATTCTACACCTCATTCTAAGAAATTTCGAAATCTACTCAAACTGCAAATTTTTTTTGCGGAAATTCAACCTAAATCTGCAAAATAATTTTGCAGTTTTAGATTTTGGAATTCCAAAACGGCTAAGGTTTTAGGTGTTTTTTATTAAACAGAAATGTTATAATTTTTTATTTTTTTATTATAATATTAGAAATATTTTATATATTTCTTTAAAAATAGATAAAATATTATATAATTTAATTTATTAGAAAGACTACGATAAATAATCCGAATCAATATTTTTCAGGCCGGATTTTTTTCGACAAAATCAGCCGACATTTCTTATGCTCCCAGCTTGGGTTATCAATGACATCGACAAAATCAAACGACATTTCTTATGGCATGGTGTCACACAACAAAGGAAAAATGATTTGCAAACCAAAGAAACTGGGAGGATTAGAGATCATGGACTTAACCGTTTTTAACAATGCAATGCTAGCAAAATGGTATTGGCAATGGGCAAATCCGGAAAAAAGGTTATGGAAGACAATCTTCCATCAGACAAATCACACTCTATGCCCGGTACCCAAATCATATATATTTTTTCAATACTACTTTAAAAGAAGTGTACAAATTCATGGATGTTTCAATGATAAGAATTGTGGGAAGGGGTGACTCAATTCTATTTTGGAGTCATAATTGGGGAGTAGGGAAACTGAAATGCGAATTCCAAGTACTATACACATGTGCTATTGATCAGGATCTATAGATAGCACAAATGTTAAGTGCAAGGAGTACCAAGAGAATTGTTCAGAGAAGTGTTATCTCAAGAATCGACAGAGCAACTCATACAATTAAACGAGAAGCTGAATCAGCAAGCCATAACCATCACCAACAATCCAGACAAAGCACGATGGAAATGGACTTCATCCGAGCAATTCAGTGTTAGCTCATACTACCAAGCATTCAAACATGCTCCAACTTTCAAAGCTGAGGTAAGCAAGATCTGGAAAACCAAAGCACCGCCTAGAATGCAAATTTTCTCATGGCTAATGATGCTAAACAAGATAATAACAATAGATAACCTAATGAAATGAGGATGGGACATGGTCAACAGATGCACCATGTGTAAGGCGCAGCTAGAAACAGTACCACATATCTTTGAGGAATGCATAGTGACAAGAGAAATATACCATCAGCTATCTATAATCATGAAGATGCAATTGCCAACTCAGCTATCTATAATCACGAAGGCACTGATCAACATGGAACTCAACAAAGAAGAAAGATCACTACTACAGATTACACAATTTATTATTTGGCGAGAGAGATGTTCAAGAGTCTTCATAGACAAATCAAATAACAATGAAATGCTCATACAACAAGTGTGTGATCAGTGGAATATAACTATGCGGTTGGGAGGACACATATTACCATAGACCTGCAACCAATATACCGATATACTGGCATGATCGCACCAGTCTACTGGCATCATCGATTGGATATTGGTTTCTGTCTGTCTCAGGCAAAACCAATGATACAGGCATGAGACGGTTTACTGATGCATCTTTTATTTTTTTATTTTTATTTTTTCTCTACCTTTCCACTTTTACCCTTTATTACTTAGTTTTTGTTTAATTTCATATTTCCTTTTGCAGGCTCAAATATATTGAGCCAATTGTATCTTTACCTTTCAATTGAGATATATGTCTCATGTAACTCTATTGTTTAATGAAAATGAGGGCTTGACTCTTATTTTTTTCTAAAAAAAATATTTGAGGCAAACTTGGTACAATTCTCTTTTGTCAGAAATCCAGATTCTATTATATTATTCTTTTTGCTTTCCTACAATCAAAAGACACATTGTTATATAAACGTATAAGAATTTCCTAAACACTCTACCACTAAATGTCATTTAACCTCTTCATGATTTGCCTTCCCGATGACAATGATCAGTAGGAGCAAATTAAAATGCCTAGCATAGAAGTTATTTATCTTGTTTTTCATTTTTACTGGAGATATCTGAGATGGAAATGTATTCCAACTGTGTAAAAATAGCAGAGAAAATTTTTGTACTATCCATGCATTGAGAAGGGTAAAACGGTCACTTTAATATTTTAACTAATAATTACTGATTAATTAGATATGACTATTTCAGTAAACTAAGAAGAGTCGAAATATGAAAAAACATCAAATTAAGATGTGGAAATAAGATATATGGATATTTTGATGGAGAAAATAATTGAAAATAAGAGAAATTTAACCGAGTATAGGACAAATTCATCCTTATAAATATATGTACCATAAGAGTTTAATATATCATCAAAGTGACATGCTTTAGAATTATCCTTATGTATTAAATTTTCTAGTCCCTTTTATTTCATATCTGATCAGCTGCCTTTTGGAAGATTCAGTATTATTTTTTTTTTAATTTCTGCTACACATACATCATGTGTATCATGTGTAAGACAAACTTTGTGCAAAGAGCAAAACTAGAGTGTGATGTGCTCACCAAGAGGGATTGGTGAGCACACCTCCAAAATGCTATTGGGTTGACTTTGAACTACGAATCCAAACCATTAAAATTCATGTACTTCGTGAGTGATGCATGTACATGCAAAATTTTAAAGTTTCGAATTCATTTAGTACATGGTCAAGCGGTCAAAACAATGATGAAAAATGAATACATAAAATAATTTAAAAAATAACTTACAAAATGTTCATTGTTTTGACCGCTTACATGAATCACTCACGAAGTACATGAATTTCAACCATTTGGATTCGTAGTTCGAAGTCAATCTGATAGTCTTTTGGAGGTGTGCTCACAAATTCTTCTTGGTGAGCACATCACATGCACCCTAGTTTTGCTCTTATGGAAATGTGGACACTAGATACATAGTGTAAATTAACACACACACAGTGTTTGAAACATCCAACAATATATATTGCCACAAACGCACAATTGCAACCTGCCCCAATCTATATTTAGTACCAAAGTTCAGCTTAATTTTTGTGGTTATTTGTGTTTTCAACTACATAGTATTGTAGGATTCCCATCAAACTCAGTTTCTATAATTCTGTTTTCAAACTTCCAAAAATAAAACAAAATAGAATCAGCAATGTTCCCGATCGAATGACCATTCCAAATCGGGTTATCTCACATTCTCACTAGGGTAAAAATGTGCATGAAAGAATAGAAGCTCATTAAATAGATACACAGTGCAACAATATTAGTCCTCAAACATTAGATATCAAATTAAAATAAGAAAAGAACGGTACAGTACGGAAATATCATTGCCCATTAAAAGAAGAAGAGAAGTACAATCATCTGCAACACTAAGTTAAATAATTGACATAATCAAAGTATCAAAACCACTGGAAAAAAATCATTACCAAAAAATTATAAGCTGGTTTATAATTCTTGCACTCCGCATATAATGCGTGCGTGGCGGAATTCAATGCCGTTCTTGAAGAAGAGGTTCATCATTTTATTGTAGACAGCCCAAATCAAAAGGCTGTCAGAACCAGCCTGGTGAGCAAGGCCAATAGCACGCTCTACCTTGAGGATCTTGGCCACATTTTCCAAACCCCCATATAAACCATTGCATGACTTGATCAGGTGTTTAACATCGAATACATCATGGCCGAAGTAGACTGTGACACGGTATAGGAACCTCCGCATATCATCAGGCAGCTCTTGTCCAGTCATGATCTTCATTAAAAATGCAAGATCATACGCGCCGTGGAAGGTTAACCATGTTTTTTCGGACATGGAAAGTAATTTGGATTCCCAAAATAGCTCCGCAAATATATCCGGGTTAACACCCTCAGTTTTATTCTTCAAAAAGTCAATTCCTTGCAATTTTAATAACTCAATTGAGCTCGGATCCTGTGAATCAATCTCGGGATCAAATCCTCGGAAATTAAATTCCCAAGTCATAGAATTGTCGCTGTCTCTGTTGGAAAGAGTAATCCCCAGTTGTATCAATTTGAGGTTATCAACATTTGCCTTGACAAGAGAATAGCGTTGCTCGGCAGAGAGGTTCCTAGGGTGTGCTTTGGTCTGGTAAACCAACCCGGGGAATTCGGTATCGATCGTCACATATCGATATGAGTCAGCAACCTGATTTATGATTGCAAACTCCATTGCAAGATTATGCTCGAAAACAGGTCGCATCTGCGCTACCCGGCTACGCCTTGCTTGGTGGAGAGCCATCTTACCTCCTCTGTCAATTCTCTCTATCTATCTCTCTCGCTTTGTTCTTCAAGTCTCTCTCTCTCTCTGTCTCTCTTTTTCTGTGTGTTGTGGTAATAAATTGCATAACTCCTCTTTGAGCAGTATATATAAGAGCCAATTCTTAAAAAATAGAAGTATTTTAAAAATGGAAAGTGGAGCTACGCGCCAATTTTGGCATTCTTTTGAAGTCCAATTTTAAATGAGTTTTCTTAAATTGAAACTGCAAATCAAGAATACTCGATTTAACTCTAGTCTTTTCTCATTTAGGGGGGCTAGAAAAGGTATAAATTAATAATACTTTCTATATTTGTCAGAGTATGTATTATTTCGGTCTTGTCTCCAATATGTGGTACTTGAAATATTAATTCATTTTCTCTTTATAGAGCCAGAAAAACTGGTATGTGATACTAAATATATACTTACATTGAACACACCATTAATGTTATCTCAAATTGTCAAGAACACCTTTATAAAAATCTTATTTGGCCATTTTTGTTTCTAGTTTGCATGGCATCAGGATATTTCCAAAAAAAATTCTAAATAAATAAATAGAAATTTTTATTAATAAATAAAGCGCCACTATATATAACTACTCCTGGTCAAAGATATATATATATATATATATATATCCAATAAATTTTTTAAATGACATATGTCTGCAAATCCTGTTGTATCTACTTGTGTTTTCGGCTAATTATGGAGTTATTTCATGTGATTAAATTATCAAAATTGACAGACATGCCATAGAATATTTTGAACCAGCATAAATAATTTGTATAGCTTTTCGAATGAATAGACCAATTTTATGCAAAAACAATTATATAGTAATATATTTATAGTGAATGGATACATGCATAATAGATGTTTTTGTTAATTCTAGATGCATTGAAAATGATTAAGACATAAAAAATGACAGTTATAAATTCTGTAAATAACATAATGGTTTAATAATAACATTTTTAAAACTGACAGTTATTTCTGTGCACACATATTAGATGGTATAATCAACTTAATTTCTTTACAACATGGTGAAACTCTCTGAATTTTGAAATCAAGAATTCAAAATGCATTCATGAAATTATAATAAAATATAAAATAGGAAATTTGACATTGAAAAAGTTTAACCTGGACCTCACATTTTGAGTGCACGTCTAAAATGAAAAAGAAAAGGGAAATAAAGTAGACCTCGGGATTGGGCCTACGGTCTCTGCCCATAAAAAGAACCTTTGAATTAAAAATATATGGGCTGAACCTTAATTTTGGGCCGAATATAAAATTTAGTTCTTACCCGAACAGCGGGTTTAATAAATTTATGGAGAGACGCAATATTTTAATTATATTCCGCATAGGTAACAGAATATTTGAGTTTATAAACGAACCGTCCGATCATAATCCGGGTCAACCTGACCCCGAGATGGAATGCACAGGAGCTCTTTAAATTTCGTGCCAAAGCAGATTGGACGGTCCGGATATTAACTCAAAATTTGAGGTAAATTATGCTACCTCAGGTTATATGAATTCCTCTATTTCTTCCTTCCCTTCGCTCCTCTCTCTCTCTCCTCCGACTAACCCTAGAATCGCCCCTCCCTTCTTTTTCGCTCACCTTGCCCTCCGACTAACCCTTTTTTTTTTCTTCTACAGTGGTTTCTTGTCCTTAGCATTAAATATGCAAAATTAATATATATCCCGATGATGTTCTTGTGTCGCCATGGTCGTTGACGACAACCAATCCTTCTCTTAGATTACTGCATTAAAAGCTTATCTTGTAGAGAAACTTTTAATTTATTTCTTATTAAGACAGGTGAGCAATACTTGCATAAAAATGGAATTGACTCCAGGTATTGTCACACTCAGTACAAAATTCCGTTGATGAACTATCCTAGCTGCATTTGAAAACAGATGTTGAAAACACAAAGTTAAAATTTAAAAAAAATGCAACCCATCACTCCCCTTCTTCCTGATGTGATACCACAGACCACCATTAATGCTCCACCCCACTCACTGAAACCCCACATTAAAGACAACTGTGTGAACCCCCGAAGCAGCATCCCCACATTATTTACCAGTTGTGTTATCCAATACCGTTGCGATTGGTATGTTATTTTCCTACCCTTGTTCACACATTTGAGTAGCAAATAACTTCGTAGGAGTGTATTTTTTAAGGTCAAAGGACGATCGAAGTGCCCCTGACAATTGTATTATATAAAAAAAAGTATTTACACTCTATTTACGATGCACACGAATATTACAACACTACTAAAAAGAATTAAATTGTGTATTTCCCAACAAAAAAGCTTCAAAAACTGTACTTGAGATTCTGTTCCTTTTTTAGGCATACACGTACACATATAAAAAGGAACAGATTAGGTTTATATTTTTCAATTGGTCCATAGAGCTGAAACAACAGCTTAGATTTATGTTTAGCATATATGACACTAAAAAGCACATATGAGTGACACTAAAAAGCACAAAAAAGAAAACAAAAACAATAAAAAAGGTTCATATAGTCCAGTGGCAATCAATTAACATTCATAGATTTATATTGTAAACGGGTTATAGTAGCCTAAACATGGGCTTAAATGTAATTTTATTAATATTGATGTATCAATAACACTTGAAGAGGCAGTTTTATGGTGACCACACAACGTACCATCCTGGTTTTTTTCACGCGGTTGAGTAGAAATGACAGGGCTATGAAGATCGACCTTGGCAAAGAAAAACAAGGTAATAAAGTACCAAAGAAAAAAAAAAGAAATTGGATGTATCTAACCTCAGTGGTCCTAAATAAATGGCAAAATGCGCATTCATCATCAAACAAGCTAGTCGATCGGTGTAGATCGAAACTTTATTATCTCCTTTTGGTTAGTTTCAAGGTTACATCTCTTTGATCTGCTACCACTGCCAGTGGTGATCATGCCTTCCCTGCTCTCCATGCCTGAAGAAATTCTTCTATTGACAGGAGAGAAAATGTCATACAGTAAGTAGATGCAAGAGAGAAAGATGGAGGTACTGAGAGGTGCATGTTGCCGTATAGGGCATTTGAGCTGTGTCTCCATTTTATTTGTCAAAGAAAAGGGATTCCCAAGTTCGAACCAACTTATTGTATACTTGGAAAAGGGTAGGTCCATCCGACTAATATTTGAGTTCGAAGTTCGAACAACTTACAGTAAGAACGGGAATATATATATACAAGGGAACAGTGTAGGTCTGATGCCCATCCGACTAATATTTGAGTTCGATGGATAGCGCTTCTGTATGATTTGCTTCAAGGTACGTACGCGCTTGTTCAACACCCATATTGAAGTGTGTGCGTGCGTATATTAAAGCCCCGCGCATGCACTGCCCATCGATCGAACCCAAATTGAGTCCAATGGGCATCAGACCTACTCTACTCCCTTGTCTATATATCCCCGTTCTTATTACAAGTTTGAGAGCTCTGTTTTCATTATCATTACCACTAATGTTATTATCATCAGTATTATTATTAATATATTCTAATAAAAATAAGCATAATAATAATGTTTATTATTACTATTAATACTATCGTCATTATTATTATTGTTGTTTCTGCTACTGCCGCCTCCATACAATATGACCTTTTACAATTTGAACTAATATTTAATCGAACATCATTTTCACTCTTCCAAATAATACAAAATAACACAATTTAAATAGCACTATTTGAATATCATTATTATTAATGATATTTTAGTGAACCTTTAAATGAGATATTTCAAGTATTAATCCTATAAATATTATTTTCTGATTCATTAAATGAAAATATCAAACAATGATCAGTAGATTTTACAAATTTAAGAATATAACACCCAACAGCATACAGTATAATTTTCTGTAAGACCAATTTTAAAACGACCACAAATATTACCTTACTGTTTGTATGAGTTTTTAAAAACGAAAAATATAATTTTATTTTGAGAAAAAAACATAAAACAATAATACATCTCAACTAATGCAAGAAATGTTTGCGGGAGACGAAAAGAGTGCTTCTCGGTTAAAGGATGACACCAAAATACAGATC
The DNA here is from genome assembly GCA_028015225.1 of Carex myosuroides. Lineage (NCBI taxonomy): Eukaryota > Viridiplantae > Streptophyta > Magnoliopsida > Poales > Cyperaceae > Carex > Carex myosuroides. The sequence continues at coordinate 11,405,048 of CM051470.1, forward strand.
CATCAATGGATTGCGGTCGTTTGAGCGAGCAGAGCGGGGACCGGATCTCAACTGTGACTCTCTATTTTCTATATTTATTGGTGTTTTGTATACTTTGTAATTTTCAGATTAAGGCACCTTAAATTCTTTTTTTCCTTTTTTCGGGCGGTGGTGGTGTAAATAACTGTGTACTTTACTTTCTTATTTTAATGAAATAGTCGGTAAGCGGTTTGCTAACTGACCTTCAAAAAAAAAATTAATGCAAGAAATGTAACGTATAATAAATGCTCTAGATCTTCTGTTATCAATCTCGCTGCATGACAATTAAATAGATCACATTTTAACCCATTTACCTACACATTAGATAGCTTGGTTGAAACCGTGGAAGATCTTAGAGCGAAAATTCGGAGAAATATAGTGAAAAATCTGAGACGAGAGAGTAGATGTCGGCACACAAACATATTTTATTAGGAGATGAAATATATTCCACCCTTTGATGGGTTCAATTCCATGTGAATTTGGCAATTAACCCTCCAAAAATGTTTTTTCATGAAAAAAATTATTTGTATTATTACTTTGAATCCTTTGCTTAATTTTTTATCAATTACAACGAGAAAACATGTCGAGAGCATGCATCGAATTAAGTCTAATGACTTGTTTCCCAGACGTTGTTTGTGAAATTATTTGTGATATATAATACAATGTTTGAATACTAATTAATTTGATAATTTTGAATAAACTACATGCAAATTGTATTTCTTTTTCATTTTTAAGGTGCCATTTAGCCCTGAAAACTTCCATTTCTGCCAAATCAAGAGAAATCAAAAGACTAATTATCCAATTTACTCTTTTCCATAAAAAAATGCACTTAGAGAAATCTACGTTTCATAAATCATAAGCGTACTAAATTTACATGCTCAACCTCAAAATTAAATTAATATTGCAAAAAATAAACTTAGATTTCTATTCATCAATTTTTAGAGACAACACGTTTGGTACGTACTACTGACTAAAAAGACGGAAGAGTATTAAAAAGGAGAAAATTACCTTGAGAGGTTTTCTATATATATTCCACAAGTGAGATTGCACCACAATACAGCTTCGGCGAGATTTTATAGCCTTTTCCATTTTATTATATCTAGCCTTATATATATTTATAAGGCTAAATTGGTACATCATCTAATTGATGATACGGTGATGGACATTCATAATTGGGCGAATTTTGGATAAAGAGATGACGTCCTGAAAGTATTGATTGTATATCGTTGAGTTAGGTGGTTTATGTTAATGGTAATTGTATAGAGAATTTGGAGATACAATTAGACCATTTATAAATAACTTTTTTTTATAAATATATTTGAGGGAGCTTATGCTGCCAACCTTCAAAAAAGGAACGGTACAGTGAAACGTCATTGCCCGTTAAAGGAAGAAAAAAGCAATCATCTGCATGCAACACTAAATTATATAATTGACATGATCAAAGTATAAAATGGGCTGATTTACAAGTCTTGCACTCCATTTATAAAATGGGCCCAGCCCATTTGTTTTGCCATATGCTGAATGAAACAAACCGATGGTAATTTGTTCCTTTGCTATCGGTAGGAAAATCACCGATGGCACCGATGGTGATTTTGGCATTTCCTATCGGCTTGAGGTGAAGCTGTTGGTGTTTACCTTTTAATTAGAAGGTGCTGTCGTAACTCTTCTTTGTGAGTCAATTTCGTGAGTTTGAAAAGAGCCGCAGCTCTCTGTGTCTCTGTTGCCTCTTCATCAATTCTTCTAGAATTTTGCTTTCTTCTTTTTGAAACTTATAAAAGAGTGTGTGAGAGGGTACTATTGAGTTTAATTATCTCTAGTACTTGTAAGACTCTTTGATTTAGCAGATTTGTGCCGTGTGCTCCCGTGATTTTATTCCGAAAGAGTTTCCACGTAACTTGTGTCTTCTCTTATTTCTTGTGCTTGCTTGTTTACTGTTTTAGCATCTTGCATGATTCCTCTATTTTACCCCATTTATTGAATTTTGCCCAACACAAACCAAGTCTAAGCTAGTTGTTAGGATCGATTTAATATTTGAGGCAAACTTATTACAATTATTTTTTGTCAGAAATCCAGATTCTATTATACTTTTTGCTTTCCTACAATCAAAAGACACATTGTTATATAAACGTATAAGAATTTCCTAAACACTCTGCCACTTAATGTCATTTAACCTCTTCATGATTTACCTTCGCGATTTTCTAAGTAAAACACATCATCAGGTGTTGGAGGATTATAGTATCTATATATGGAAAGCATGCAAGTAGTCAAGTAGATGTCTTTTATCTCCGGTCCGATGACAATGATCAGTAGGAGCAAATTAAAATGCCTAGCATAGCAGTTATATATCTTGTTTTTCATTTTTACTGGAGATATCTGCGATGGAAATGTATTCCAACTGTGTAAAAATAGCAGAGAGAAATTTTGTACTATCCATTGAGAAGGGTAAACTAATAATTACTGATTAATTAGATATGACTATTTCAGTAAACTAAGAAGAGTTTAATATATCATAAAAGTGGATGTGCTTTAGAATTATCCTTATGTATTAAATCTTTCTAATCCCTTTTATTCATATCTGTCAGCCGCCTTTTGGAAGATTCAGTATTTTTTTTTTTTTAATTTCTGCTACACATGCATCATATGTATCATGTGTAAGACAGACTTTATGCAAATGTGGACACTAGATACATAGTGTAAATTAACAATATATATATACACACATAGTGTTTGAAACATCCAACAATATATATTGCCACAGACGCACAATTGCAACCTGCCCCAATCTATTTAGTACCAAAGTTCAGCTTAATTTTTGTGGTTATTTGTGTTTTCAACTACATACTAGTATTGTAGGATTCCCATCAACCCAGTTTCTATAATTCTATTTTCAAACTTCCAAAAATAAAACAAAATAAAATCAGCAATGTTCCCGATCGAATGACCATTCCAAATTGGGTTATCTCACTAGGGTAAAAATGTGCATGAAAGAATAGAAGCTCATTAAATAGATACACAGTGCAACATTAGTCCTCAAAAATTAGATATCAAATTAAAACAAGAAAAGAACGGTACATGCAGTACGGAAACATCATTGTCCATTAAAAGAAGAAGAAAAGTACAATCATCTGCAACCCTAAGTTAAATAATTGACATGATCATAGTATCAAAACTTCTGGAAAAAATTCAATCACAAAAATTATAAGCTGATTTACAATTCTTGCACTCCACATATAATGCGTGCGTGGTGGAATTCAATGCCTTTCTTGAAGAAGAGGTTCATCATTTTGTTGTAGACAGCCCAAATCAAAAGGCTGTCAGAACCAGCCTGGTGAGCAAGGCCGATAGCACGCTCTACCTTGAGGATCTTGGCCACATTTTCCAAACCCCCATATAAACCATTGCATGACTTGATCAGGTGTTTTACATCGAATACATCATGGCCGAAGTAGACTGTGACACGGTATAGGAACCTCCGCATATCATCCGGCAGCTCTTGTCCAGACATGATCTTCATTAAAAATGCAAGATCATACGCGCCATGGAAGGTTAACCATGTTTTATCGGACATGGAAAGTAATTTGGATTCCCAAAATAGCTCCGCAAATATATACGGGTTAACACCCTCAGTTTTATTCTTCAAAAAGTCAATTCCTTGCAATTTTAATAACTCAATTGAGCTCGGATCCTGTGAATCAATCTCGGGATCAAATCCTCGGAAATTAAATTCCCAAGTCATAGAATTGTCGCTGTCTCTGTTGGAAAGAGTAATCCCCAGTTGTATTAATTTGAGGTTATCAACGTTTGCCTTGACAAGAGAATAGCGTTGCTCGGGGGAGAGGTTCCTAGGGTGTCTTATGGTCTTGTACACCAATCCGGGGAATTCGGTATCAATCGTCACATATCGATATGAGTCAGCAACCTGATTTATGATTGCAAACTCCATTGCAAGATTATGCTCGAAAACAGGTCGCATCTGCGCTACCCGGCTACGCCTTGCTTGGTGGAGAGCCATCTTACCTCCTCTGTCAATTCTCTCTATCTATCTCTCACACTTTTTTCTTCAAGTCTCTCTCTCTTTCTTTTTCTGTGTGTTGTGGTAATGAATTGCATAACTCCTCTTTGAGCAGTTTATATAAGAGCCAATTCTTAAAAAATAGAAAGTATTTTAAAAATGGAAAGTGGAGCTACGCGCCAATTTTGGCATTCTTTTGAAGTCCAATTTTAAATGAGTTTCCTTAAATTGAAACTGCAAATCAAGAATACTCGATTTAACTCTAGTCTTTTCTCATTTAGGGGGGCTAGAAAAGGTATAAATAATACTTTCTATATTTGTCAGAGTATGTATTATTTCGGTCTTGCCTCCAATATGTGGTACTTGAAATATTAATTCATTTTCTCTTTATAGAGCCAGAAAAACTGGTATGTGATACTAAATATATACTTACATTGAACACACCATTAATGTTATCTCAAATTGTCAAGAACACCTTTATAAAAATCTTATTTGGCCATTTTTGTTTCTAGTTTGCATGGCATCAGGATATTTCCAAAAAAAATTCTAAATAAATAAATAGAAATTTTTATTAATAAATAAAGCGCCACTATATATAACTACTCCTGGTCAAATATATATATATATATATATATATATATATATATATATATATATATCCAATAAATTTTTTAAATGACATATGTCTGCAAATCCTGTTGTATCTACTTATGTTTTCGGCTAATTATGGAGTTATTTCATGTGATTAAATTATCAAAATTGACAGACGTGCCATAGAATATTTTGAACCAGCATAAATAATTTGTATAGCTTTTCGAATGAATAGACCAATTTTATGCAAAAACAATTATATAGTAATATATTTATAGTGAATGGATACATGCATAATAGATGTTTTTGTTAATTCTAGATGCATTGAAAATGATTAAGACATAAAAAATGACAGTTATAAATTCTGTAAATAACATAATGGTTTAATAATAACATTTTTAAAACTGACAGTTATTTCTGTGCACACATATTAGATGGTATAATCAACTTAATTTCTTTACAACATGATGAAACTCTCTGAATTTTGAAATCAAGAATTCAAAATGCATTCATGAAATTATAATAAAATATAAAATAGGAAATTTGACATTGAAAAAGTTTAACCTGGACCTCACATTTTGAGTGCACGTCTAAAATGAAAAAGAAAAGGGAAATAAAGTAGACCTCGGGATTGGGCCTACGGTCTCTGCCCATAAAAAGAAACTTTGAATTAAAAATATATGGGCTGAATCTTAAGTTTGGGCCGAATATAAAATTTAGTTCTTACCCGAACAGCGGGTTTAATAAATTTATTGAGAGACGCAATATTTTAATTATATTCCGCTAACAGAATATTTGAGTTTATAAACGAACCGTCCGATCATAATCCGGGTCAACCTGATCCCGAGATGGAATGCACAGGAGCTCTTTAAATTTCGTGCCAAAGCAGATCGGATGGTCCGGATATTAACTCAAAATTTGAGGTAAATTATGCTACCTCAGGTAATATGAATTCCTCTATTTCTTCATTTGGACAGGACTCCTCTCCAAAGCTTTTCCAAACCACCCGATGACATGTCATATGTTTGACAATTATTTCCAAAAAAAAAAAAAAAAAAGACATACATGTGACAATTTGACATTAATTGCGTGAATAAAAATATTAGTTTCTAAGGAATTGCAAATCCTTGTGAATAAACTACTAAAAACGAACCATCATAGAATTGATGCTTTAAGAATATGAGCAAAATAAGTTAACGAGGCTTAATCCGGGTAAAAAGAACAAATCTTATTCCGAACTAAGGAGAAGTTGTTCAATGGAATTAAGAAGCTATGAGCATCTACATCCCTGGTATTATTAGAGTTTCTAATATGATGTTGCAGTTTCTAATCCAGTTTCAGAGATGTGGAAATGTTTCTTATTTAGAAACTACGCAGTAAAGTTTATTATTAAGAAACTGTTTATAAACTCCATGATGACCAAATGATTGGCTCAAATTATTTCTTTTTTTCAATCTGTTGCTGACGTGGCTTAATAGAAACTCTAAAATTAATTTCATGGATATGAGGTTAGAAACTTTAGAGACCTTAATTTCTAAAAATTAATTAACAGTTATTTAGAAACTTATTTGAATTGCTGGAATGTAGATGCTCTAAGAAGTCTAAAGAAACTTTAAGGACCCTTAAGTAGGGTTTGCTGAACACCATCAGATATGTGCTTATCAGATATGTGCTTAGAAACTGTGTTGGATTAAGATTTGCTTGACAAAATGACAGTTCTATTTTTTTACTGCATGCAATTAGGGTTAGCAATAAGTTCGTGGACTGCTCGGGATTAGTCTGTGACTCTCTCGCTAACAGCTTGATCGTTTCTGGTCCGAGATCAAAACGAACCATCTCGTTAGTGGCTTGGTCCAGAATTAGCGAGTTTGAGCTAGACTGTTGTCGTTCATTAGTGAATTTGTGTGAATTTTATGTATTTTGTAGAATTTATTTTCTTCTTAAAATTTGGTCATGCAATAGTACGAGCCAGTTCGGTCTAGCTCATTAGTGACTCGGTCCGATTATGAGCTAAGGTTTTAACTCAGCCTCTTAATCCCAGCTCACATGGCTCGCTCGATTCCTATTACAAGTCGATTACGAGCTGGGCTTAGCTCAGCCCGAGCCATCGTTGCCACCGGATCGGAATCTGCTGCTCTTCCGAGAGAAGAGCAGGGTCCTGCTCTTCCGATCTCAACCATTTAAAATTTTTCATTCACGTATCTCGATAAAAAAACTTTTTCATGCACAGATCTCAACAATTTTGAATGGTTGAGATCGGAAGAGCAGCAGAGTCCGTTCCGTTGCCACCTGCCTTTATGCAATTTGTACTATTTTGGGAAAGAGGGGACTTCATATACGTACGTACTTACAGTGGGGAGGGGTAAAAGTTATTTAATTAACTTGCTTTGTGTTATGGTTTTTTTTAAGTATAACTCTGTTATGATAATAATGACATTGTGTATGTTTGCTTTCGTGAAGTAATCTGTTCGTTATGCCAGTGTCCGTATTAAGTATTAATGTAAGTACATATATTGACAATTATTTCCAAAAAAATAGAAAAAAAAAAACATACATTGACAACTTGACATTAATTGCGTGAATAAAAATATTAATTTCTTAGGAAGCAAAACTTTGTGACTAAACTACCAACAACGAACTATCATACTTTTATTATGCTTTCATTTTAATATAAATTATCAACTGTGCTTCGGTACGTGAGAATTAAATATATTATTGCCTTTCAAAGATTCTACCAAATCAATTTATTAAATAAAATATCAGAGAAAATCAATATGATTACATTAGGAGAGCATATAATTGAGTTCAATCAGACTCAACCTACTATCAATACAAATTGTTTGAGCTATCGGTATATTTAACCTAATTTTTTGGATTTTTTTTATTACGGGCATTTTTTTTTCATTTGTTCAGCTAGTAGCAACAATTATTCTTTCATTTTTAAAATAAGAAACTGAGGAGTTCCCCAGTTTTGTAAAGTTATAATTTTTATGAAAGATATATCATGAAACCAATCACTAATTATTTGTTAATTTTTCATTGCTATACAGGTTACATAACCTGCCCCAATTTATATTTAGTACCAGAAGACACTTTTCTGTGGTTCTTCATTGAGGAGTTTAACATGCCAAGTCGAAAAAAAATGATTTCTGCTTTCAACTGCAGCTAGCAAGTGATGTTTGATTCCCATCAAACTCAGTTGCATTCTACTAATTAATTTTCCAAAAATAAACAAATAAACCACATTGTTACAAAGCTTAACCTAAAAAATATGCTCAAGTCCTGTACTCCACATAAAATGTGCATATCAGTTATGCCAGTGTCAGTTCATTATATCAGTGATCAAGAGAAATACTGCTAATCATGCAGTTTGTGTTGTGGAGGGAGCGAGGGGCAAGGATTTTCAGAGATTCGAACAAAGACATACATCAACTGGCACAGGAGGTAGCAGAACAGTTGATGTATATGAAGATGAAGGATTACAAGTAGTATAATAGAGACAACTGCAGCTTCAGGCATCAGTAGAATTTTACATCGTTTTTTTTACAGTTTAACCCTTATGTTTCTGTCATTTCCCTTACTGCTTTTTTAAAATGCTTTTCAAATGTAATAGCTCAATTGTTTGAGCTTTTCCTTTGTGTTTTTAGTTTTGGTAGTTATCATTCTCATGTAACCGAACCTTTTATATCAATACAAATGAGGGCATGACTCCCATTTTTATTCAAACTAAAATTTGTTTAATTTTCATTGATATATAACAGGTTACATAAATTAAACTATTAACAATGCAAATAAAGAGGCAAACCTTTCACAATGTCAAGTACTTTCTTTTGGACGAGCTATCTTCACAACACTCATGACTTGTCATTTTGGAAGCTTCAAGAAGCGAAGCAATTTCAACGCCAATTTCAATGCCAATATTTCAACTTCATCCAGCTGATCATAACTCTCAAAATGTATGATATCAAGTAAAAAAAAAAAAACCCTGATGTATTTTATTTTCTGTTCTTGATGTCAATGTCAATAAAATTAAAATGTCGTAATTTTTTATGTGTGCATAAACTATTGCATTTTAAAAGGCAGTCGAGACACACAAAAAAAACATTTAAACCCTCTACATAAATAACTATATAGATTGTCATTATTAATGATAGAGTAGGTACTTGGCAAACTTACACTAATATATTATTTGCCAAAGCAAGGAAAGAATTAAGATCTTGACTTCTGTTATAGTAGCTGATACTAAACCTGATTTTAGCATTTGCACAAATCAAGCTGATACTTCACATATCAATGCGGCTTGACAAGATCATACTTCCTAACGAAATTTGGTGACAGATATCCTAACTTGATGGCATGCTCTTTAACTAAAGTTGGTTTTTGTCTATTTTTATACAAGAAAAAAGAGGGAACTATGCTACAAAGAACTAACGTAGTACATTATTTAGCTTTAAAGACAATTGTACTAAAGAGCACTTGGACTAAATCTTTGGAAAAAGCAAGTGAAATACAATCTTCAAATCCTCTACGTGTAGCCAACAAATGCTTACAAATAAGAGAATTAATTTAACATGCTTAGTTGACCAAAACTACTCGCACTAATAATTTTTTTGATAAAATGGGATGCACGATGCATCCCACTGGAGTCACACACTAATAACTTATTTCACAACAAGTGATTAATCAAAATTACAACATTATTGCATTTACCATTGGATTCCTGCTTCTAACTAAGTTCATAAATTGCACAAAATCGAATTGGTCTTTGCCCACCAATCTGGCTTGCAGTACTAATATTACATGACTAAAATTTCCAATCCAATTTACAATCGGTAAAAATTATCGGGGAACAATGACAGCCATCGATTTAGTTCTGTATCATCTACTTTGGGCCAGCAATGAATGAACACCGGTGGAAACAACGACTTTTTTAGGATGAGCACAATACAATTTTAGTTGAAACTCAAGACAAAAAATGTTCAAAGATAAATTTAGGAAATTCCGAAAAAAGTGGGATCATCTTCTGAGGAGCTTCAAGACATCGCCAACAAGATGCAAAGATCCAGTCACCAAAACCTACATAATTCAATAAAAAAAAATTTTAAAAAAAAGGTAGATATGAACTGTCTCGAGTAGGCAACCCATGGGATTCTATTATCATCAGAGCCAGTGGGGACCACTCATCAGTGACTTGAACTGGACTCTGTGCCAGAGAATATGTAACAAAGGAGTTGGACTAACTAATTAAGATGCATAAAATAAAAGTTGTATGTATAGCTTTACCTGATACTGGACCATAGGGTTTTTTCCGGCACATTCTCTAAGCCAATGAATTGCCGAGGGTAAAGACAGCATGACAGAACTACAATTATATAAATTAGAGGAAGGATCACAGCTTTCTACTGCATTTTCTTCACTAAATCCATTCGAAGATGAATTGATGGTGCTCAGACACTTGCCATTTTTTACATTGGCTACTGCAGTTGACACAAAAAAAAATGTGTAATAAAAAAAATTAGACATAATAATTGATTAAAACAAGACCAAGTGAATTTATAGAAAATATTTGAAAATAACACCAGAGTTTCACTTTGTTTGCAAACAATGACTGAATTGCCCCTATGAAAATCTTGATCAAAACTAGGCTTAACTTGTGCATATAAAGTTGGAAACTGACAGAAAACTAATTGGCTTCCCGTTACGTTAGTTCAGTCTGAGCTTAGCACAAACTGTACCAGGAAAGGGGCAAAATTGTCAATATTAGATGAACATAAATTTTTCATCACAACTTTACAGCTGGGTATAATTTGAATTTTCTTAAACATGTTCAAGCAATTTAGAACTAAATCAAATTTTGAATGCTATTTAAAAAATAGTACATTTATATTACCTGTTCCATGGATGTAGTTCTCCCAAGTTCTCTGGAGGGTCGACTGCCATGACAGATTGACAGAAGTGTCAGATGTCACAATAGATGTTGGGGAGGCAACCTTACTATGAGATGATAAGCCACGCACAAAAATGGCTTTTGAGAAATGCACATCTGAAAAAAAAAATAAAAAAATGAGCCCCAATCTCAATCTTAGTTCTCACTCCTATCATCTTAGAATTTCTTAAATACCTTCTCGTGATTTTTCAAACCTCAGGATCTATGAATATAATATGAGTAACTTCACAAACTGAACTTATAATTCACAATTCCAGCATGCTATAATTTTGGAGTTTGCTAAGTGTGTATGAACAATGCACTGAAATATCCTAAAGGTAAAAGAACAAGTAGCAAATATGACAAGTTCACAAAAGAGTAGATACCATTTGCTGCACAAGTCTTGATAAGTTGTGGAAGCAATAGCTGTGGATCTCTTTTCTCCATGCAATTAAACAACAGAATCTACAGATAAAAAGTTCATACGTAATGGCATTTCTAAATTCTAATAATAGATCCTGAAAGTTCCCAAACTAAAGGGACCGAAAGGAGTTCAAAAGATATGTGATTTGGTATGTGTACACTTCAAAGTACTCAAATTTGCATCTTCTGTGTACTTGAAATGTTAGAATTTGCCAATGTTAACCTTGCTCATTTCTTTCAATGGACAAAACTACACTACCGGTAACATTGCAATGCCACTCCTAGAGAGAGAGAGAGTAGTGGGAGGGGTAAGGAATTGAACAAGAGGGAAAGAACATTTCTGTGTTATCTTGTATAGCTGGAATTGTACGGAGCGTAAGATTAATAAAGATACAAACCTTCAAAAGCATGTCTTCACTTAAATTTCTTACTCTCCGTATTGTGGTGTAATGAAAGAATCTAGACTAACCAAACAAGAGGAACAAAAAGTAGCACCCTCCCCTATCCATCCCCTTCCATTAGAATTCATATCACCTAAAGTAACTCAAATTTTGAGTTTAGATCCAGACCGTCAGATCTGTTTTGGCACAAATATTAAATGGACCCCGTGCATTCCAACTCTGGCCGGATTGGCCCGGATTCTGATCAGACGGTCTGGATCTAAACTCAAAATTTGAGTTACCTCTTCACAAACCTCCCTTAGCTTCACCTCCTGCTACCCAAACATAGTGTAGATAATATAGGTTCTAACTCACCCTTTTTAAATTTATCCAAGACTGGTTGCCATTTCCATTCCGAGACTCGTAACCATGCAAATTTCCATGAAGTGAATCTAAATCTTCATTCACAAAATGAGAGTTCTCCCGAAATGTGGCACTACAGAACCATCTAGCACAGACATTAAGACTCTCTGGTGTATGAGCACCATCCAAGTAAAAGACCAAATTACCCCTGCCACTTGAATTTTCCGAATCGATATCCTTGACAATTTGAGCTCTGCCTGACAGATTTGCTGATGCTAGGCCTCTTCGAAAAGCTTCTGGCAAATCTTTATCCATGGCAACCTAACAACACTTACCAGAAAATAAATTAGATTTTGCAACAAAAATCCTCAAGTAATTCTGAACATAGCACCAGCAGAAAGAAAGCATGAGGCAAAAAATGAAAAGACAAAAGTTATCACTAAGAAATTTGCAAAAAGGTCCCTGCTTTGTGAATGATGAAAAGAACTCCCTTCCATTATTCCGAAAGAAAACTTATTGCTCTAAAAAAGCTGTTGGAACAGATTATTCTAGTCAATATCTAGTCCAACAAAATTTAACAAAATGACCTCACTTTTCAGGAAATGACGAAAAATGCCACTTTTACAAAAGTAACTCCCATTATTCTCAGTTAAAAAATAAAAAAAAATTATGTTTACTTCCATAAGAGCTTTTCTGCAATTCTGAAGAACTTTTTGTGCAAAATTTACCAAAAGTTTTGAGCTGATAAGATTGAACTGACATTGGAAGCAAGGGATGAATGCCCGGTTCTCTCAAGCCAACATTTACAAAGCGCTACAGCAAGACCAGCATTGATGAGTTGGTGAACCCCGTCTAACCCAAGCTTCAGACCCTTCAACCATTTTGAATTAAGAGGGGATGCCACTTCCAAGGGAATCTATAAATATGCAACAAAGTAGGAGCATGAGGAATAAACTTGCTTGCATCAAAATACCAATAAAAAATAATATAGGAAAGTAGGCTTTTTGTAAATAAATCCAGTATACATATTTTTCCATTAAAAAATAGACCAACATTTCTCAGATGTGCAACTAATATGATAAGTTGATAACAACCATCATGTCTTAAGAGGCTTACAGATGTCAACCAAAAATTTAGATTAAGGTTGCAGAAGAAGGATACCAGTTAAAATTGAAATATCTGCTCTTATTCAAGTTTTTTATTTTTTATTTGTCTAAAGCTCAAATTGAACTAAAGTCAAGTGAACCGATTGACAACGCGTTCAAACCTCATATGACCTGCCTATAAGCCTATGAAGAGATATGGATGGGTTAACCTAGTCCTTCACAGAAGTAAAAAGTTTGGGTGTTCATTTCTTGTACGGCAAAAATTATTGCATGTTAATTGCACAAGTGAGGAAGGGCAGTAAATTTGGGTCATGATTGGTTGTGGAGTAAGAGGTGGAGTAAACCCCTTACTCCACACTTAAGCCACCAAACGAGGAGTAAAATAGGAGTAGATGGAGTAAAAGATGAGTTAATCCGGAGTAAATTACTCCACACTTACTCCACCTGTAGGGCCCACTTTCATAGGCAAATGTTTATTTCCCAACATCTTACTCCTCTAGATGGATTAATTTAAGCAATGATTTATACTACCAAACAAGGTGTAAAATATGAAGAGAACATGGATAAGCAATTTAATCTTCATTAACTTTACTCCACATCCAAACATGGCTTAAATTACAAAAAAGAACATATTGCATAAGTACTGGTAAAACTGTGAATATACCATCAACTGAGATGCAGTCTCTTGAAGAACCAACATGGCCTCCGGCAGCTGGGGCACCGTGAACCCAGGTACATGAGGCTTCATTCATACGAGCAATATTTTTTGTTAAATCTTGAAAACAAAACTGCATTCATGGATAATCAAATGGAAAACATTGTAATATATAGTTCATTATAATTTCTTCCTATTCGTGAAGGACTCAGTACCACTATTAGGGCACTATATGTGTACCTTGAAAATTCCCGCTTTTTGTGAAGCAATCTTGTCAATTGTATTTCCTGCCAATATAATGGATGTTAAAAAGGTTATGAGTCAAGCTGGAGAATCTCTAAAACTTGGGAAAATCTCAGACCTCACTTCCTCTTCTAGTATTTTTTAATCTAATATCTATAGCAAGGAAAACCTGTGTAGTTTCTACACAGCCAGTCCAAGTCAGGAAAAAGGAGGAGGGTTGTGATAGGCGTGATGAGCCAACATAAAATACAGCCTTTTTATGGAAATGAAACCCTCACGACTCCGGTTGGGTTTCATTTCTAGCCTACCCCAACTTGTTTGGGACTAAAGGTTTGGTTGTTGTTGTATCTATAACAAGGAGAAAAATAATGTGTACAATATAAGAGAAGAAACCAACCTAAAATCTCCATATGATCCATCCCAAGTGAACTTACACCACACACAACAGGCTCTTTAATCTATGCATTTCAGAAATTCATAACAATTAAACAAAGTAGCTTGTTAAGATAAAATTAAGATAACAAACAGAAGAAAAAGGAGTTACCACATTAGTTGAGTCCCATTTACCTCCGATTCCGACTTCAATAATGGCAACATCAACCTAGATTACGCGCTTCATGTCATTAAGCATAGAAAAATGCATATATTATTAGGGTTTGGCACATTTTCTAGCAGAAAAAAGATTGATTCATACCTTTTCACACAAGAATATCTTAAAGGCCAAGAGAGTAAGAAACTGGAATAGACCAGGCATCAACAATTCCTCAGACAATTTGATCTGCAAAGCAAAATGAAAAGAATATCACAGTTGTATTTTTTTATTAAGAAACTAAATATCAGAAGAGAGACCGTATCTGTATGTGATAATATTATAAAGAAGAGCACCTTCAGCTGATTCCACAAATCCCAGAAATAATCTAAGAACTTTTCCCTGGATAGTTCCAACCTGCGAGAATTTGCACATAAAAATCAGACATAATTCACATACAAGTACAGACTAGAAGATGTCTTAGAAAATCACAAGTTAAGACATTATGCAATTTATTATTGCCTCGTTGTTCACGTGACTAAGAATGAGGTAAAAAAGACTCCGCATATAAAAACTAATAATTATTATATTCCCCAATAAGCAATTATTACATACCCGTTGATTCGAATCCTTTCTCTTACATCAATCAAGTGGGGGGATGTAAACAATCCAGTCCTTAGACCACATTCACGTAAAATTGCTTCAGAAAATGTGCAAGTTGACCCCTGGAATTATCAATTACATAGCAACATTGGCACCTAATTTATAAGTTCATAAGAAGACATCAAACTAGATCAAGCTATAGATGAAACACTAATGGAATCCGATCTAGGTCAAAGATGTACATAGTTCTTTTACCTTGCCTTTAGTTCCTGCAACATGTATGATTTTAAGTTCACCAATGCTTTGCTCCAAACCTACCATCTGTATATTCCCACAGCAAAATAAACATAACTATTATATATAATTTCTTTAAGCAAACTATAACACTGTATAAGAATCCTAAATTTACAATCCCTGGGAATTAAAATCTTTGGTCTTGAATTCACTAAAGTTAATTCCAGAGTTGAGCATACCAACCAGAACAGAATATCAGCTTCTACAGTTTGAACTTTCCTTGGTCCTTTTTTATGAAATTTTGGGGCTTACTTGAGTCTTTATGCCAGGTTTCAATGCTAAGTTGCACCGCAAAATAGAACTTTCAGCCAATACATTGCTTGTACTTTCACTGGAGACAATTGCTAATTCATATCAAAACTGGGAAATAAATTTCACCTAACCTTTATGTATTTAAGCATTAATGGAAAATTTGTACCATCCCTGGCTACAGCATTTGGCCTCTTATGCTGGCCTATCAGAGAGGATAGTGCCTCCATCGCTGCTTCATATGAAGAAGTAACAGCCAAATCTTGTGCGATGCTTTGATCCTCCATTTCTACTGCTAAAATTATTGTTTCACGAGAAAAGTCAACCAAAGATGGTATTTATTATACAAATTGTTGTGTTGAAAGAGATAACAAGAAGCATTACATTATGAATTACTCATAGTCTGGTACTATGGAGGTCAACCAAAAACCTGACACGTTGGTTAATGATTTTCTTAACATGACTTAAATGGCTTGATTTTATTTTTTTTATATATACAATAATAACAAAATGCAGAATATATCTGAATTCTAAAACCAACTTAACTTTACTTTCTGGTAAATCTGACAGAAACCCAACCCTTTTAGTTTTCAAATAAAAATTCTGACCTGAAATAAACCTAATAAGAATCACTGCAAAGTTATCACAGCAAGAAGACCTTCAATTCATATCAAACGATACAGGCTCATGGACCCCTACTTTTTTTCCAAAAGCCCTTTACAGTGTATTTTTCTGTTCTAAAGGACAATTTATTAAAGTTAACAATTTTACCCCCATAAGAATTTAG
Source organism: Carex myosuroides (assembly GCA_028015225.1). Lineage (NCBI taxonomy): Eukaryota > Viridiplantae > Streptophyta > Magnoliopsida > Poales > Cyperaceae > Carex > Carex myosuroides. The sequence continues at coordinate 11,421,227 of CM051470.1, forward strand.
AAATATTCCACTACTTACTGACATGTTCTTTCAGAAATTCAAACAATTTAACTGATTGCGCTCCATTTGAACTAGAATACCATACTGATAGATATATTTTTTTTTTAAATACTAGACCTTTTTTTCACTAGCTACAGTTCTGGTAAAATTTTCATTTCAGTTTATATTAGCAACTTTTGTATATTTTGGTCCAAGACATCTACCATATGTTTACTTTTTACATTCCAGGCCATTTTTTAAATCCTTTTGCAGAATTTAATAAGCTTTGAAGTATTACAAGCCATTCTTTTGCATTAAGAAAATACGATCAAAGTAAGAATTAGCATAAGGGGGTTATACTGATTTATACAACAAAACATGCCCAAGAATTATCGATAGCATCTACAATGATATATCCTATGGAACAGAAAAAGAAACTACAGTATCAAGAAAAAGCGTCTCAATTTGAAAAATAAAGCGAAATTAGAAAAACGTACCAGAAAATCTAGCGGGATCCTGTTTTGCGAATGAGATGAAAGCTTCAGCCAATCAATCGGAATTAATCGAACAACCGAAAGAAATAAGACGAGAAGGAAGGAATGGGAGATAATTTGGGAAATAATTTTTTTTTCTGAATTTTTGTGGTTAAAGTATAAAAGTGGGTAGGCAATGTTTGAAAGCTCTGATGGTGGAGGGAGAAAGGGTTTCTCAGGACACCGCTGCTAAAGATCTCCAGGAAGTTCGACTCCTGACTGTATGGATTGGATTAACGAAATTTGGCCAAGTCTTGAGTGATAATTGTATTCAGGGGCAGATCAGGGAGAGTCCGGATCTATGTTACTCGGATACTCTATATAGGGTTCTGTACCCGTGATACGTGTTCGATACAGCACCGATACCGTATCAGATATGTCAACTGATGTATTTATCAGATATGTCAACTGATGTATCGGTTTACATGACGTATCCTACATCACCTGATACAGTATAAACCGTATCCTACATCACCTGATACAGTCAACGATACGGACTGAAACGCAGCGGACACGCCCCCATACGTGGGATACGTTAGCGATACGTCAAATTTGTAATTTTTTCGCGTGAAATAATATCCATTTGATATCCGCCGAATTCACTTCTCAGTGTTATGTTCCGGACCATATATAAACATTCAAATATTCTTTTAAATTTAGTAGTGGGACTAAAGCTATGCTCCGGTCCGAATTATACATTCGTTGCACTATCTCCGGAACAAATTCCGCTGTTATATTCAACTCAATGTTTAATTTCTCGACAAATTCACTATAGTATTTTGATATGTAACTACATGCAGTGAATATAGAATTTAGATCCAAGGGAGCTAAAAGAGGCATCACTAAGAGCTGTACAAACAATGGAATAGAAATGCAGAGAACTATTCTCACCTTTAATTTTGTTGTTTCTTTCTCCTCCGAAATTTTTATTGTTACCACTCAAAAAAATAAAAATTAATTCATTACCACCCCGCTGACCCTTTATTCAATACTACCACCCCCGCTGACCCAGTTCTCGCACCAAATTGGCTGGTGCGCGGACTGGGTTGGCGCACCAGGTTGGTGAGCGGACTGGGTTAGCGGGCTGGTGGGCTGAATGGATTTTTGGGTTTAAGGTTAAGGTTAAGGTTTAGGTTTAGGGTTTAGGGCTGACTGGATTTTAGGGTTTATTTTTATTTTTGCAACGGGTGTCTGAAAATCCTGTTTTATTTTTAACAATGTTCATTCATCAGACGCAAGGCAGCAGGCAGGTAAATAACGTAAAAACTAATGTGTTAAATTGACTGCGGAAGAACTAAACAACAGAAAAACAAAACAACATAAGAACTAATATCAAAATAATATCGAAATAACATCCAAATAACAAGAACTAATACCGAAATAATATCCAAAAACATAAACTACAACAACTAACTCTATCCAATCTGCTCGATGGTGTCCATAGCTTCTTCTCTCTCCTAACTCTCTTACCCCGCCCCTCCTCCTGACGCTCCCTCTCCTCCAGCGATGTGTACGGTCGTGATGGCTGTGGTGGGGTCTCCTCATGTATCTCCCCAAAAAGTGTCTCCTCGTGTGGTCCCTCATCTGCACCAGGTCCGAAAATAAACTCACGTGTATCCTCTACAGAGTACACAGGTCTATATGAGACATCCTGCTGGACAGCTGCTGCACTGTACTGTGGGAGTGGAGTCTCCTGTGGGAGTAGCGTCTCCTGTGGGAGTGGCGTCTCCTGTGTGTAAAACGGAGGAGAGTCTACATCCTGCGTGTAAGCCCCGTACTGAGAGCCCAAGTGAAACATAAAATTTGAGGAACGGATCTCCGCGGGGTATATCTCCCTGAAACAAATAGATAATTAGGTTTCACAATGAAGATGATTATAAAAATAATTACAAAAATATACGTACCGCTGCAAGCCCAGCAGCCTCAAATGCGGCCTCAGCAGTCGCTGCCTCGTGTAGGTCTGAGAAATCCGGCTCTGGCGTGCTCATAGGCTCCGCAGAATCGTCATCGTCCATGTCTTTCAAATCTTCATAGCGGGGAAGATCTGAAAGCCTGAGAACCCTCTCGAGCTGATCCTGGTACCCGGCGACGACGACAGGCGGTGCAGCCATACACAACCACTTCTTCCCGATAGCCTTCCAACCTCTTGTGACGGCATATCTTGCGCTCCTAAGCACTTGCTTGATGTTCATGAGTACCTGCGAATTAAAATAAAAAAAAATTATTTCGAATTGCAAATGAATTTTCATAATTTTCTTAAACCAAAAAGAATTAAAGACTTACAATCTGTGCAGCCGGGCCAGCGCAGGGAATGAAGCCATACTCGTCACTAACCGTGTCGCGTCGTACTTGGAGCGGCTTCGTGTTCATCTCCGTGATCTGACCATGCAAGTACACCGTGAAGGCACAGTACTCCTGATACCAACTGCGATAGGTCTGATCATATGTATCGAAAGCATACGACTGGAGCTCGTCAGGGATCCTGTCGCCCATCACCTCAAGCCGAGTCACATAATCGAATTGAACGGTCTGCCAATTCTTACCGCTGGTAGTGGCCAGTTCTTTGTGAAGCTCATACCACTTGTCTTTGGAGATGGGATCCGGGACGGGGAAGGGCTGACGCATACCGAACTGACGCATCACCCGTCCAGGATAGTAATGCTCGACAAGCTGGTAGAACACAAGTGGTACCTGCAAGTACATAAAAATAAATAATCCTACGTACGTAATAAATAAAAGTGATACAAAACTGTAATACAATAATAATGTAAGGGGTACCTGAGCAAACCAGAACTGACGCTGCTCGAGGCATATATGAGGCAGGTCATGCAGGAAGGAGTGAGGGACAGCAACATCGTCCTCACCCTCGACACGCTCGTCGTACGGCCCAACAGAAGTGTCTGTCAGGAGTCATCTGCTCGAACTGACTCCGAAAGAAATCAACACCCACAGGTCTGCCGTGCGGGGTCTGGATGTACGTCTTCCTCGAGCACCACTTCTGCGCGTAAGTCGGACATGTAATCCCGTTGGGCTGCCCCCAAGCTGGAGCCCAACCTCTCACTCGTGGCTGTGGACAGCCGAACGGGAACCTCGTCCACGACCAATGCATCAGGAGACCAGCTGGACCGTAGAAATTGTGCTTGTTTGTCTATTTAGGTACAAGTGACAGTTAAAATTCTGGTTTTTTTTTGTGTAACAATTTAATTATTCAAATTTAATTTCAAAATAATTTATACCTGGCAGGCGGTGCACAAACCCCGATATAGACATGCCAATACCGCTGCACCCCAGTTCATCTGTTTCAGCTGGGCCAAGTCCCTCAGCCACTCAAGCAAACATCCAGGGACAATGGCCCCCGATAAATCTGGGAACAGCCAGCAAGCAAACATCTCCATGATGTAAGCATGGGTCCACCGATCTACCGTCTCAGCATCAGCATCCGCGTCTAGGGCTCCACTGTAAATTCGAACCAATTTAGTGAAAATTGCGAAAATAGACATCAAATAATTAATTTTATAAAATAAATGTTACCTGAACAGCTCCCGCAAGTGTGGTAAACTGATGTCATTCTTCGAGAAGACGTACCCCTTCTTGGTCACCCTCCGCTTCATCAACCCGTCTCCCAGCAGGTTGGTGACGAGTTGCGTGAAGTCTCCGTACTCCACAACTGTCACTGCCTCTCCGGTAATGGGCAGACCCCAGAGACAACTCACGTCCTGGAGAGACACCGTAATCTCTCCGACAGGCAAGTGGAAGGTGTGGGTCTCCGGCCGCCACCTCTCAACCAATGCAGATATAAGAGCGACATCTGCATTTAAGTCACTGAGTTGTGACGCATGCCACAGACCCAGCCTCTGCAACGCGGGTGCAAATCGAGGGTCGTAGAGGATATTCATCTGATTGTTCCTCATCGACGTCAGAGTATGAGTCTGCATTTAATTTCAAAATAAACACAAATACAATTTATTATTTTATTCAAATGAAAATGTATATTATTTGCAAGTGGTATAGAAATGTAAACTTACATATGAGTTTCTGATCTTGTGCTCCTTGTACGGGAACCAGCAAACGAGACTGATATACTCGGTCGTCAAATGCGAAAAGACGGTCCGGGCTAACGCTACATCCAAATCCACATCATCATGAGGCAGACTGGTGTGCTTGGTGCCGCTGGATGACGCCATACTACAATTGGTGCATTTCTAGTCAAATTTGGTCTTAAGGACCTCAAATATGGTACTTTAATAATTTACTAAAATAATTTGGCATAAAATACAACATAATATAGCTAAAAACAATTCTACTATATTTGGACAGCATTCTAATTATTTAATACAATTCTACTCTGTTTTGACAGCATTCTAATTATTTAATACAATTCTACTCTGTTTGGACAGCATTCTAATTATTTAATACAATTCTACTCTGTTTGGACACCATTCTAATTATTTAATACAATTCTACTCTGTTTGGATATCATTCTAATTATTTAATACAATTCTACTCTATTTGAATCTATTTCGGACACCATTCTAATTATTTATTACAATTATACTCTATTTGGACCTATTTTGGACACCTATACCAACTACCTAATCTACAAATAAATAAATAAAAAGTAAAAAAAAATAACCTTTTTACTGTAGCCCGTGCGTGGAATGGGGTTTGCGGAACAAAATGGCTGACTCCGCACTCTTATACGGTGAAATGGTTGGTGCACCAACCCAGTCCGCGCACCAGCCAATTTGGTGCGCGAACTGGGTTAGCGGGGGTGGTAGTATTGGATAAAGGGTCAGCGGAGTGGTAATGAATTAATTTTGATTTTTTTGAGTGGTAACAATAAAAATTTCGGCTTTCTCCTTTGAGTCCTGTTTCTTCTCTTCTCCATTTCAATCTTCATGAACATCTCCATTTTACTCATTTTTTTATTTTCTAAATTATTTTTCTTAATTTTCTTAATGAACTGTGGAAGTTTGGTTTAATTATGATTATGATTCATTTAAATATCATAATTAAAATAATAAAAAATAATATATATAATAGGTGTATCGTATTCTAGATTTTTGGAAATTGCCGTATCACCGTATCCATATCGTATCCGATACAATATCCGTACCCGTATTCATGCAACATAGGTCCAGATCCTCTAAAATAACTCGAATTTTGAGTTCAAATTCGGATCGTCTGATGAAAATCCGAATTAATTCGGTCCAAGGCGTAATGAACGATACTTCTTTAATATTTGTGTCAAAACAAATATGATGGTCCAGATCTAAACTCAAAATTTGAGTTGCTCTAGGCGATATGAATTCGATAGCTAAGTCCTTCATGATTCAAAGCTTGTAAGTTTGTGTAATTTTTGTTAATTTTAATAAAATTTTATAATTTCTCGATCTTATTAGTGAAGTATTTGATTAATTAAAGTAATAAATATGTCTTGTTCTAAAATAATTTGGTTGAGTATTATTTTTTATCAAATTCAGTCGCGTTATAATAATTTTAAGTTATGTCCTAATTGTATTCATTTATCTGCATTTTTTATTTTCACTCCATGTGTTACTATTTTTACTGAAAATTGTTTCATTTTATGATAAATTTATATGTAACTTATGTTACTAGGAATTATAATTCTGAAAGTTGTACTTTTACATTTTAACTTGAACTTTATAATGATGATTTAGAAAGAAATGATGAATAATCTGCATATTAGGAGTTAACGCTTGTGAATTCTAATACAAGTAATTAATAAATATATTTAGAGGTGCCGATAAAGGTTGCAAATTTTATACAAGAATATTTATTTTTATTTTAGTCTATTTTTAAGTAAGTACAGTATCAAAAGCATTGTTGTAATAAAAAAGATGAAGCAGATTATCACATTTGAAAAATTCTATTTTTTTTCTTTTATATAAAAAATGAAGGTTCCGGCTTCTCTTTTTTATTATAGTTGTGTGACAACATAAAGGGAGGAGTTAATATTCAGTGCACAAATTTTAATTTTCAATGTTGATTCATTTTTTTGCACTTCTATCAAATTTATCCTCAGTAAATACTAACCTATCTTTGTTCAAATCAACAAAAATGTGACATTTTATTATATTGAACAATCTTTACTATTATTGTATTAACAAACAAATATGTTGATATAGAATATTTATCCGTAAAATATAGAATTATCTAAGTATGATAGTATAGAAATCAGCATATTTTTCATTAATATGATTGTATGAGTACAAATTGAATTACACGCAGAAAAAAGAATGTGTACAATCAAATTATAAGAATTACCCAAGTATGTTAGAGTTTCTATAACAAAAAAAAATCATTTCTAAGTGCTGAAATATTTTTTTCTTGAGTGGAACAAGAAACAAAAAAAAAAATATGTCAGAACATGTTGAGAGAAAAAATTTCAGTTATTGGAATTTTGCATAGATGTCTTTTTTTTCATTAAGTGAAAATGTTTTTCGTTACAAGTTGTAATGAAATTGAGATCCGACTTAACTGGATTTGATAGATTGTTTGAGAGATTGAGATCCGGAGAACCGAATAATTTCTCTAAATAATTCAAAACCAACAGCCGACGAAGAGGTCATGAAATCTAATCTAACTTGAGAGCAAGCAACTGCCTATGGTCGAAGAGGTCGTGAAACTACCTTATTTCTATACTATAATATATTTTTCTAGTCAAAGATTCGTTACAAGCTGTACCTTGTATTTTCCAAAGTGGGTCCGTTAAGGCTAGGATCCTACCAACCCAATTGATTTCCTTATATAGTCCAACTTGTATCCAGCCGTTCATTATATATGTATGGTTCAGATCTAATCTGATTGAATACGGCTCCAATCTGTAAAAAAGGTTCCTGTCAGCTGCTTTCCGTTTGATCTAAACCGAACGATTCAGATTTATTTCAGAATATCCTACGCAACCCCCATTAATGAATAGGAACAGACCAGAGCAAGGTGCTATGTTGAATGGATACGGGTACGGGTATCGTATCGGATACGATACGGATACGGCGATACGGCAATTTTAAAAAATCCCGGATACGATACGCCTATTATATATATTATTAAAACACTTATATACATTAAATATAATTTTGGAGTCCAAATATATACATTAAATATCAAAATTATGTATACAATACAATAGCCTAATTAAGTACCTATTAAATATTATAGCTACGAAATTCTAACAGAAAATGGGAAGTAGTGTAGTGGTCAAGAGGCATGTGGAAAGTCCACAGGACCTGGGTTCGATCCCCACTGGCGTAAGAAAAATTGATTTTTGGTAGGTGGTCCACGCGCGGTGTATGGGCTGGAGTGCTGCTCGCTGGTCCACGCGCGGTGCATGCTAGATTCAACGCTGCAGAACATATCCGAGGCGTATCCAGATGTGTCAGATCCGTATCCAGACGAGTCAGAGCCGTATCCGATACCGTATCGAAGAGGGTACGATACGCCACGTACTCTGATACGCCAGCTGGCGTATCGGAGCCGTATCGGAGCCGTATCGGGTGCGTATCCGTATCCGATACGCACCCGATACGGGTACGGGTCCCATAGAGGCGTATCCGAGTAACATAGGCAAGGTGCCTCCTTGGGGAGAACGGAGTAGGTCCGATGCCCATCGGACCTACTTTTAGGTTCAACGCCACGCTGACTGTCCGATCTAGTATAAGATTTGTGCGCATGAAAATTGAAACATACACGCACGGGGTTTAAAGCATTTTGCACGAATCTAAAAGCAAATCGATGGTGATTAAACCCATCGGACCTACTCTCAAGTCCTCCTTGGGACATGGGAATTCACATCCTCCCCGGTACCGTAAAAGGGAATCTTTTAGAATTAGTGGATCTGGTCCGTTCTTTTTAATTTTGCACGATCGTAAAGCTCAACAATATTGCCCTTCGCTGGTCAGAATCTCAAAGCGGCTGAGAGTAAATCTCAAACCGTAAAGTGAAGGGAATCTTTTACACATATTGGAGAGGATACTTGTTCGGGACATGTGGGTTGGTGGAATGGGAATTCGACTCACCTAAGGTAATAGAATATTTCTGTTTGAATCTAGACCGTGCAAACATAATCTACACGATGTTAAAGGGCCTAAATTCTAATCGGACGGTCCAATTATAAACAGAAATATTCTTTTACCTCTGAGGATATGGCTTCAGTGGGGTGGTGAGGCTGGATTTTTTTTTATAAACCATAAATAAAAAAATTAACGAACCAACTTGATAGTTTCTGTTTTTACAAAAACCATATGTACCGAGATACTAAATTGGTTCAGATTTTTTTTTTGCTGTACTGAGATGGCATCTTGGGCTGGTGGTGTTTTCGCAATTTTTTTAACAACAGGCCACAGAAATTCTACACTATCAAATTTTTGCTTGGGCCGTTTTTTTTTTTTTGTGTCGAGATGACATCTCGGTCTGGTGGTGTTTTCGTAATTTTTTCAACAACAGGCCACGGAAAATTCTAAACTATCAATTTTTTACTTGAGCCGAGATGGCATTTTGGTCCACAATTTTTTTCCCTTGTGTCGAGATGACATTTCGGTCCCCAATTTAACCAAAAAAAAACTCAGTGCCGAATAGAAAATTTGGCACAGAAAAAAAATTTGGCAATAAAAAAAAACTGCTATGTCGAATAGGGAATTCAGCACAGAGGTTGAAAATTGTAAAAATTGTTAAAATCCAACCGGGCCAAGTACCCATCTCAGCACAACAAAAAGAAAAAATTTCACCAACAGTCATACGGTATGATTGAAAAATTGTGCAAACACCCACCGGGCCGAGTAGCCATCTCGGCACAGCCGAAAAAAAATTCATGCTGATTTGACATCTCAGTACTTATGATTTTTATAAAAACTAAAACTATCAAGTTGGTTTGTTAATTTTTTTATTTATGGTTTATAAAAAGATATTCGGTGGGTGGGGTGGATTCGGTGGAAGGGGCGTGCAGAATTGTAGAGTGAGTATCCTCAACACGATACTTTATTTCGTGGAGTTATTTAAAATCGGCTCCGAATTTAAATTAGATCTGCTTAAAATTTATAGGATTTTATTAAAATTTGTGTCAGATTAAAATGGACAGTTCGGATCTCACTTCATGGAGTGCGATATTTCACTGAATCCAATCTCAAGGTGTGCACACGCATGTGTGTTCTAAGATGTGCATTGAATGCTTAATTTGTATCACACACACAACATTTGTAAAGGTTGATTAAAGCATCTCCATCTCATTTAAAATAAAATTTTAATTTTAATTTTAATTATAAGAATATGGAGCAATTGTTAATTTTATAATTTTATTAAAATTAGTAATTTTTTAAATATTATATTTTATTCAAATCAGACTTTACAAGTAATAATTTGAATGATATACTTTTAGCAATTATAAAATTAATTTTAAATATTAAATTTTTTTGTCACCTAACAAAATAAATAGGAATAGAATATTCTAAAATTAATATGAAGAAAATTATTAATAGTATAGATATGATAAAAAAAAACAATTATCATTGTGATCTTTAGATGAATAAAAAAAGGAGCTATGTGATTAAAGAAAAAAACAATGAATAAAAGACGGCTGCTACAGTGGAGATAAGTAATTAAATGGCAACCTGACAAGTAACAAGTGATTCGGAATATTCGGTTTGGTGGCTTGATTATTTATTTGATTCCGTGTGAGTGGTGGAGAGCGAGAGCAAGCCGACAATTTTATTAATATCCAAAGTTTAATACAAATTATTAATTATGCTCAGATTTTCAAACTTTCACTAAAAATATTCAAACCGGTCAGAAAATGGCCGGTTTACTCCCCCCTAAACAGGCCATTTTCTGGCCGGTTTACTCTTTTTTTTTTTTAAACCGCAAAAATCCCTATATATACCCCTTTTTCTCTCTCTCCTCTCACAATTCTCTCATCTCTCAACCGAATTCTCTCTTCTTTGAGGTAATTTTTTTTTTATCTAATTTAATTTTTAATTTATTTATTTTAGGGTATAGAATTTAGGATTTAGGTGTTAGAATTTAAATTATATTGTTGTAATTTAGTGTAATTAGCTAAATTGACCAATATTTAGTGTATTTTGGTCAATTTTACCAGAATTAGGCTGATTTAGCGTAATTTTACCGAAATTAGCACGGTTGACCAATATTTAGTGTATTTTGGTCCTTTTTACCATAATTATACTAATTAAGCTTAATTTTACCGAAATTAGCACAGTTGACCAATGTTTATGGTATTTTGGCATTTTTACCATAATTAAACTAATTAAGCTTAATTTAGTGTAATTATCACGGTTGACCAATATTTAAGGTATTTTGGTCTTTTTTACCATAATTAGGCTAATTAAGCGTAATTTTACCGAAATTAGCACAATTGACCAATATTTAGGGTATTTTGGCCATTTTTACCATAATTAGGCTAATTAAGCATCATTTGACCGAAATTAGCACAATTGACCAATATTTTGGGTATTTTGGCCATTTTTACCATAATTAGGCTAATTAAGCGTCATTTGACCGAAATTAGCACGGTTGACCAATATTTAGGTTATTTTGGCATTTTTTACCATAATTAGGCTAATAAAGCGTAATTTTACCGAAATTATGTTATTTTAGACATCAGGATGCCTAGAGCACGGCCAGTAATGGACGAGCCGATCAGTACCAGCAGCACGGAGCACATCAGTCCTCTCCTGTGGATTCCCCACAGCGAGCACCGAGTCTCACTGGCTTCTCATGAGGTACGTTCCTTTTCTTATATTTTCTTTAAATTTTGTTGGGTTTAAATTTTATTATGTTATCACCATGCGGATTACCTTTTTCAATGTAGGACACGGATCTGTTAGATGTGAAGTTGCGGTACGTTCATATGCAGTATTACGATATGATGGCCCCGTACCTCATCAGCCTGGGTCTCTACCAGGTTGTGGACATCGTGCGGACAGATAAAAGCATCATCAATGCTTCTCTTATCGCTGGACTGGTGGAGCGATGGCGTCCCGAGACGCACACGTTTCACATGTCATTCGGAGAGATGACGATGACTCTCCAGGATGTGAGTGCTCTTTGGGGTTTGCCTATCCGTGGCACACCCATCTGCGGCGTCTCTGACAGCACCAAATTCGTAGGTGATGTCGAGGAGTTGTTGGGAGCTGATCCGACCTATATCATTGGGGACAATGGGAGGTCCAAATTTCATTTGCGGATGACGAGGTTACGACAGCACTTCAGCACAGGTCTCTCGGCAGATTCCACCGCGCTGGAGATTCAGAGGTAAATTGTCACACCCCGCAGCCACGGCTCGTAACAGTTCCCTGCCGTAAACATACAAACCGTGTATGTTTACAAGGCTGTTACCTGTTAAATCTAAATATGCATCATTAACTACTATCAAGCACATCCCTACACATATATATACATATATATATATATATATATATATATATATATATATCAATCCATATATAAGGGTACACAGTCGAGTCAAAGTATAATACAATAAAAGTATCTCATACAGATACTACCCATCAGGCCTAACCCTAAACTATACAACAAAAGGTAGATTAGGCCATACAGAAGTAACTACCAAGGGTCTACAACTCGCGTGCCTCTCCAGAACCCGACGCCCCAAATCCTGTAAAATAACCCAAGAGTGGGGGTGAGAACGAATTCTCAGTGCGAAATTTGCCACAGTTTAGATTATTGGACTTGCAATCAGAATCCACTTTCAAAAATAAAATCCATACAACAACACGTCAAACCAAACTGTCATTCCTGTCCCAGACTGGATATGACTCCATTTCATCGTTTCCTCCCAGTCACCCATAGTCTCCGTCACGATCAGTCATTGCCCAGCATTGGCTGATCTTAATCAATCACTGCCCAGCAGTGATAAATTATCCTCATATGCGCACATGGTTTCGAGTCATCGCCCAGCGTTGATTTCGAAACGTTACCGACCATCCTAGATAGTCATAAATTGTTGGGGACTTTCGACCGTAGTTCTCAAAACAAAAGAACACAAACAAACGATATACCATTCAACATGCACATACAACTATGATATTCATTTCGGACTAAATGGGGTTATTGCGGCTCGCACTCAACTACCCACAAGTTTTCAACTCTAATTTTCATGTTTCCAGGCTCTCATTGCGGCCCGCAGTGACTGTAGTTGCGGCCCGCAACCAAGCACCCCAATTTCAGCCAGAGAGCATTTCTCCTGGTATGTTCATTGCGGCCCGTAATGACTTCATTGCGGCCCTAATGACTTTATTGCGGCCCGCAATGAGGTTATTGCGGCCCGCAGCCAAGCAGTCAGAGAATTTTTGTTCATGTTTTGAGCTACGCTGTTAATTGCGGCCCGTAATGGGAGTTGTTGCGGCCCGCAATAAGGCGATTTCAGTACATATCAGTTCTAATTTAATACAGTTATGCATATGATTCAAACAATTCGATTATGCAATCAATCAAGCAGTTCAACATGACAATCGAAAATAATTTAATTTCTGAAAATGAAACATCAAACAAGTCCAAGAATCCCGCACCTGCTGGCAATAGACGTACCGCGCGACTACAGATCAGGCGTCTCGGAGCGTCCCGCAAACCTTTGCTCAACCGAGCCTACACCTACATTCCACGTACACCATCTCAATTAGGTCTCATTCCTGTACTGGTTCGCTATTCTGGTTTACGCATCAATTCGATTGGCCGGTTGGTGTAACCCTAATTTGGTCGAAACCTCGATTTAACCATTACATGTTCTAACCTTTCCCGGTCAAGAGATAACCCTACCGAGAACAAGTCTAGTTGGTCGGACTAACCTAATCAATCAATGCCGCGTTTCAATTCGGGATTTGGCATCAAAACCCTAGAATGGGGAAATCCAAAATGGAAGACGAAATCACGTAGAAAATAGGTAAACGAGAGATAAGAAGCTCAAATGAGTTAGAGTTCAATCAATTCTAACACTAATCTCGGTTTTAAAACGAACAACCCGCGGATTCGAGAAATCTCGGATTTTCAAACGAAGAAGGGAAAAGAGAAATTACCGACGGGATGGCTAGGAGAGATTTACAGCTGCCTTCTCGGTTTCAACCTCGATTTCCCGGACGGTGGCGCAATCCGACGGGATTTCGGAGCTCTCCCTCTCTTTTCTTCTCTCTCTCTCTTTCTCTCGTTCTTTCTCTTCCTTTCTCTTTGGCCGACCACACACACGGGAGAAGAGAGAGGGGTGAGGGTTTATCAAAGGGGTTGCTTCGCGATCCGTGCTAGGATGAATCAAGGTTAGGGCTTATTAAAGAGGGTGCTTCGCGATCCGTGCTAGGATGAATCAATGGTCCGAAAAATTCTAAAATTCAATATAAACCCATTTAACGTGTTTTAATTTCTCATTCCTCGCTCGTCGATCAAATTTCGATTCCGTTTTAAACATTCTAAATAAATAAATGATTGAAATTTTTATTATAAAATTTTCTTAACGTGACATAAATTTTATAACTTGTTTCTATTAATCAATTTATAATACGAGGATAATATACCAATATTTTATATGTTTTGTATTGCAGATATACACGGGGCTACGTGATGGACCTTTTTGGTTCTGTCATGTTTTCTGATTCCAGCGGTGACCTAGGCCTGCTAAATGGACAGGACAGTCCGTGGACAAACGGGCCGAGTAGTTAATTTTTGATTGTTGGACGAGCTGTGGTCCGATCAGAGCCCATAGTTTGGTTCAATTTCAAATTATATTTTCCAATTGAACTGGATTTGGACGATTACCGAACAGCCCGTTGAGCAGCTCATTTTTTGTCCGTTGAGTTGTCCATTAATTTGACCATTGAGTTGTCCATGGACAAGTTCGTTTGAGCAGCGCCGCCTCTCTCTAGTCTCTACTCAGTTTCTCACCCCGCCTCTCTCTACTCTCAAGTCGCCTCTCTAATTTGGTTAAGATCGATCTCTCTCACGCACTGGTGCTGCCTCTCATTCGTCGAGCCGGTGTCCGCCCTCCCCTCTCGCTCTCTCACGCGCCGGTGCTGCCTCTCCTCCGTCGCGTCGTGGCACCTCCGTCCCGTTGCTTCTTCGACTTCGAGTTTCTTGCCTCAGTTGTGCCGTCTCTTCGCCTCAAGGTACAAACTTTTTCGGACATAGTAGACTAGTATCGTTTTGGTTTGCTGACAAAATTCTTGTTGGGTATTTGGATTTCTAGTGTTTCTTATTTTAATTCGAGTGCGTAGCGCAGTGACCGGGAAAACAAATTTACTGGCATTAACTTACAAATTAATGTGAACATAATTTACTGGTATATGAATCAGAAAATTTCATTTATTAATTTGAGTACGTACCAGTGACCACCAAACCAAGCAGTGATCAGGAAAACAAATATACTGGTATTGAAAAAACTTAAATTTATACATGAATGAATTATGTAATGAGAAGAGCAGCATATATTATATACATACTACTGGTATATGAATAGGAACATGAGTAAGTACCAGTGACCACCAAATGAATTAGTAATGATCTAGTACTTCCAGTTGCTGTCCCATAGCACTTCCAGTTGCTGTGCAGTGCTGTGCTCAGTTATGATCTTAGTTTCTTATTTAATTTTTCATGCATCTTGTATGCTGTGCAGTGCTCTAATCTTAGTTGCTTACATAGTACACCTAATCTAGTAACAACACTAATATCCCTATCAAATTTTGAATTCTTAACCATAGCACTTCGAGTTGCTTTTCTCAGTTAACTTGGTAATTGAATAAGAAGCTAATAAATTTTGCATTGTTTTTACTAAGTTATTTTTTTAGAACAGGTAATGTCGCAATCCGAGAGCCAAAATCCCGATGTTAGTGTTGAGTCCGAGAGTGGATCGGTCGTAGTAAGGCGAAGAAATACGAATGAAATCAGAAGCGTGGAATCATTTTGATAAACTGGAAACAAAAGCCGTGTGCAAGCATTGTTCCATGGAGTTTGCTACTGGTCCTAATTTGGGAACAACACACTTACGTCGCCATATCAAAGATGTTTGCGACAAAATCAGTGAAGAAGAAAGGGGAAAGTTTGGATTGGGTAAAGATGGTGATATGTTTGGTACAACCAATTATAAATTTAATTCCGAAGTGACCCATAGCCTAATGACACTGCTTTTTATCGATACCGAGATACCATTTTCCGTCATTGAGAGCCGATTTTGGGAAGCAACTATGAGATCACTTAGACCCGAATACAAAGCCGTTGGGCAGCAAACCTGAAGAAATGCAGTAAGTAAAATTGGTACCAGTATTGGTCTTTTTTACTTCAATTGACAAAAATGCCCTTAAGTTTGCATTCACTGGCTGCACTTTACTAAATTATTGTTTTTTGCAACATGTATCAGAATTTCAGGTTTCATTGTACACAATAATTTATTTTCTGAAGAAAAATATATGATATTATAAGACCCAATTTATTTGACAACTGTTACAAAGTCATTAAATGTGAGAATTAATTGATGGTTGAAGGGCTTTTTTTGTTGTCTTCAGAATTCTTTTCTATTTTCTTAGATTTTATAAGCTTTCTGTTGCTAATCCTTTTTCTTTGTTTTGTGTATAATAGCATGACAGAGAGAAACGATGGTACAACTTTGATGATCGGTGTGTTTCTGTTGTACAAGAGGATAACATTAAGACAGCTGCTGCTTATGTGCTTTTTTATAGGCGCGTATGCAACGTTTTTTGTATTTTTGGGAAATTACGACTTTGTAGCATTTGAACCCTATCATTGAAATATTTGTCATTTATTAAAGGCTCAAGTTTTGCATTACATTTGGCATACAGTACAAATCAAACTTATGTTGTCCATATAAGTTGTTCATATAAAGCCCATTAGTTGTTCATATGTTGTCCACACAAAGCCCATTAGGTGTTCAAATATTTTTGTCCGAACAAGGCTAGTTTGAACTGGGCACTGTAACAATCCGAGTTGGACGGACTGAACATGGTTAGAACCCTCTCAAGTTCGGGCCGGTTATGGACTGGACATTTATCATTTAAATTTCGATACGGGCTGGTTATGAACTGAAACCCGCTCATTAGCAGCCCTAGCCGGTGACCATATACCGATGATGTATCTACTGCTGCTGCGAGACCTTGAGCAGCCGGAGCGGTACAACTGGGGTGGAGCTGTCCTGGCGTATATGTATTCCCACCTGTGCCGTAGTAGTGAGGTAAGTCACTAACTCTTAATTTAGTGTAAATTATTTAATCAATCAATCCATCGAAATACACTCACGTCTAATGTTCTTAAAAATGCAGCCGAATGTGAAGCAGATGTACGGGCCGGTGCTCCTGCTTCAGCACTGGTCGTGGTCACGGCTACCGGTGGGCTGTCATATCCCCAATGAGGCGCCGCAATGGGGAGAGCCGAGTATGTGGAGTTGCCCGGCATACGGCAAGAAGTGGCACGGTGGCCACAACTACCAGAATCGGACCCACGGTGCTACCGTTAGGATCAGGCCAGTCCGGTCAGAGATCCAGAGTTTGCCATCCGTTCTAGTTGAGTGGACGCCCTACGAGCAGTTCTACTTGGAGAACCTCTTGCCGGTCACGGTGATTGACCAGCAGGAGCAGGCGATGTGGTTCTACCGAGGTCCACTCATACACTTCTGGACAGTGGAGCACCACTACCCAGATCGGGTGCTCCGCCAGTTTGATCGACCGGCATTTATTCCCGCAGACCCATCTTTGCCGATGCACACGCACAGAGACCTGCACAGGTAAGTCGTAGTCTATTGTCAAATTTCTCATATTACTTGATAGCTTTGTATTGCAACTAACGTCTTCCTTACAGGATGAACCACCGAGGGCGGCTGGATAAGGACTGGGCACCCATTTTGATGCATACTACAAGACAACCCAGGATCCTCAGTATCTGGACTTCTATCACGAGCCAGATCCGATTCAGCAGACCCAGGGAGATCCCCAGTTGAGGTACGATACTTGGTACATGCAGATCTGCATAGCCAGTGTCTATCTGCGGGGCGATTACGGTGCCCATCTCCGCGACATGATCCAGACTGATGATGGTTACCATCCTAATGGCCGTCCATTCGCTCGCAACGTAAGTCACCTAAAACTACATAGTTTTTCTCTAACTTACTAGTTCATCAAGGTTTGATCTGACATGACAATTTTGTTTCAGCTTTTGGCGGGGATCAAGGAGTGCGCTCATGGGATCTCTATGATGGGCAAGAAGAACTGGCGATATCTTGGGTACCGCATCCTCAATAAAAATGCAAATGCGGTTGAGGATGCCGGGCACGGTGGGAAGATCATCACGATACTGCGAGACGCCGGAGAGAACATCAACTGACGTGAGATAAATCCGACCGAGCCTGACCCGGAGCCGATTATTGGACAAGAGTTCCCACCTTCTCCCGATTCGCATCCAAGTGGGACTACCATGATTGGGTATTGTCCAACATTGCGTGGCAGGCATGGTACGACGAGCGTGAACGTCCGGTGCAGCCTCATGTATGTCATACTTCAGTATCTGTCAGGTTTTAATAAATTTCTTTATTCATATCAAATTTAATAATTTGTGTATGATTGCAGGGTCCGGCAGAGATGCCGTCACAGCCATCACCTGCGGGGTTCGATACTTCTGATATGGACTCCTTCTCGTACAGTCTCCAGGACTACGGGATATTGGATGATGAGTTCAGCTCGGCACCGAGGGTACCTCGATATGGCACAGAGATGCCGCATGATGGAGAGGCTAGTGGTAGAGGGTCTCATACTCAGCCTGCCTTTGGGACTGAGTTCGCCGCATCTATCTTTAGTACACCTCCGCCAGTACCGACAGTCTCTACGGGTGATGCCAGATGGGATACCGCCGAGCAGATATTGAGGTCTGCCGATGCCCCAGATGAGCCCGAGAGAGACGGAGCCTGGCCACGCTGGCGCCGGGCGAACGCCGGAGTACCGCCTCAGCGATATTCTCCCTCTCCGTTTAGTTGTATTTTTACTAGTTTTGTACTATTTATATTTGATATACTATTTATGTTTGGTATATTTGGATTATCCTATATTTCGGGTCTTGTGTATGTGTGCTTTTATGGTACTATTTTTATATTTTATAGATAAAAAAAATTATCATGATAATGCTAAACAGAAAATATTACAACATTAAAATAGTAGCACAACATAAAAAATAAATAGAAAAATATGTTAAACAGCAAAAATAAACTCATCAAGATTAAACCGACATTTTTATTAATATCCAAAGTTGAATAAAAAGTTTGAAAATCATCATCTGGGGTTTCAAAAGTTTGAGCTTAGTCAGAAAACCATCATCTGGGGTTTCAAAAGTTTGAATGTAAAAATGTGATCACGCCTTGGTTGTAACTTAGTGTAATTCAACATAATTTATTGTAATATAGTGTAATTCAACATAATTTTCAGTAATCCAGTGTATTTTAGTATAAATATGGTAATTATAAATCACAAGAAATAATCTAACAAAAAATTTAAACAAAAAATTTCAATTTTTAGTGTTAGATTTTACTATTTTGCTATGCATAGTCTTAAAAAAAAAAAAAAAAAGAGTAAACCGGTCATTTTCTGACCGATTTGGGTATTTTTAGCGAAAGTTTGAAAATCTGAGCATAATTAATAATTTGTATTAAACTTTGGATATTAATAAAAATGTCGGGAGAGCAAGCATCCTTACCTTGTTGAGCATTTCAAGGAAGTCATTGGGAATACAAAGGTTCTTACGCTTTTATTGGTTTTTATTACCTTTTCAGTCTACTTTAAATAAAATAACTACGAAATATCATTTTTTAAAAATATCGCTATGGGTTTATTTTTTTATTTTGTCAGTAGGGGGGTGTCAATGCATAAGATACGGTTAGGGTGGATGCATTTTTATACTCATTAATTGATCTTACTCATATTCGTTAAGAATTTGTTTTACTTTACTCTACTCTTACTCATTAAATTTAGCAGGTAACGAAATAGTAGCAGATGTATAACGAATAATACTAATATTATAGTTTTATTATTTTTACAAATTTTACATTTTAAAAAAAAAATTACTATTTATTAAGTATTTTACAAAACTACTGTTTTGTTTTCTAGTGGTTTAGAATTTTCTAAAAACAACAGTTTTGTAAAATACTTAATAAATAGTAAAAAATTCAAAAAAATGTAAAATTTTATCTCCAATCACATTTTAATATAGATATCATGTTGAACAGTTTGGATTGACTATTTGAACTTCTAAAATCGCAAAATCAAATTGTTGTAAGATGTTATAACTTACAAATATTGTAAGTAGATCTCTCCTTATATAATTCAAGTCTCTCTCATAAAATGTTAAATGTATGATTATAGCTTAGTAGTTAGAATTTCACTTTGTGATCGTAAAGTTTTGAATTCAAATTCCAACTAGCATTTTACATTTCAGCTTTTCCAATCTAAATTTCATAGTTTCACCTCTCTTTTTTAATGTGTCTAAGTTTGAATAGCCAGATTAAAGAGATTAGAAAGAGATGGATACTCTAACAACCGTCAAAAGATTATGGACAGTGACGATTTTAAAGAGAACGGATCAATTAAAGACTTTAAGGCTTAGTAAAAAAAATAGTGTTATCTTGATGAGTTTTAACTCAAAAGTCAAGTTTTAGATCGACCTCACTCTTCTATTAGTTCATAATAATTAAAAATTATGTGTTGAGCCTTTTAAATTGAAAACAAATATATTATATCAGAAAAAAAAAAACATAAGATCAATTTTACATGTAAACGCATTATTCGTGAAGAAGACCAATTTTAATGAATTGGATTCATCATTTAAAACCATTTTGATAAATTTTAAAGTTAAAACTAATCAAAAACTTGATGAGCTTAAAAACACCTAAGTTTAATATTCTTAAAATAAAAATAAAAGACAAAAGAAATTCTTTCTTTTATCACGCTTTTGAAAAATAATTTCAAGACTTTTGACCACGAGATGTGAAGTCCCCAAATAATATATTAACAAATCATTATGACAATTATGTTCCCAGTCTACCTACCTTCATGCCTTAATTCAACATGATATCTTATGAGCGGCTCAATATCTCCATCCAAAACCGAGTTCAAATCAGGCATATGCAATCCCGTTTTTAGATCACGAACAAAGTTTTGCGGCCTGAACATGTAATATCTTGTCACATGCTTTAATTCATTTTCCACAAAGGCACTATTAATTTCCTTTATATCAGATACTCCGAGCTCTTCAGCGAGAACAAGGAGTTTTGCTTTCAGCCGGTTGTGAGCCTTGATTTTGTTCGCAAAGTGGCTTCTTTCTCCTGAAAAGGGTTCAAGCAAAATGAATATACAAGAGTGCTGATAACAACCGTCAAGAGTGAGGCTATGGTACTATGCATAGCACAGATTAGTCCGTACTATGGATCAATATCTTCGTTTATAAAGTTCAAATAGTTGATCTCCATATGAAAATGTACTTGCACACTAAATTTTACAATTTTTTACAATATTTTTACTATTTTTTAGATAAGTAGATAATCACTACTTTTGAATGGTCAAGAATTTTCAGATCTAAAAAAAAATAAAAAATTGTAACAATGTAAAATTTGATCCACAAGTACATTTTCATATGGAGATCATGTTGAACAGATCGACTGTTTGGACTTTGAAAACGAAAATATTGATCCATAGTACGGGTCAATCCACGCTATGCATTGCTGGTAAAAACAGGTATAATATTTGAATCAACAAACGTCCAGACCAGAAAGGTTGATGTGGGTTAGTTTGGCATTGCATTGCTGATGCTTAAACTTAAGATAAAAGTTACTTCCATGTGAAGAAATTAGCAAAAAGTAACAAAAGTGGGAACCAGAACGTGGCCTAACAACTTTTAAAGTATCAAATTCAAATTGTACTTTATATAACCTGTATAGGACAATGAACCAAAAATAAAGGACAAATAAACCACAGAGAGAAACATCAGACAAGTAAAATCAACTTTGACTTCTACACTATTGAAATATTCTAAATTTAGAGTGATGCTATGGTGCTATGCAAAGCGCGGATTGGACCATACTATGAATCAATATCTCCCTTTTCAAGTCCTAACAATCAATCTGAACCGTTCAACATGATCTCCGTATGAAAATGTACTTGTATATCAAATTTTACATTTTTTACAATTTTTTTAGATAGGTAGAAAGTCACTTGATCTAAAAATTCTAGACCATTCAAAAGTAGTGATTTTCTACATATCTAAAAAATAGTAAAAATTTTCTAAAAAATGTAAAATTTAGTCTGCAAGTACATTTTCATATGGACATCACGTTGAACGGTTCAGATCGACTACTTGAACTTTGAAAACGAAAATATTGATCCATAGTACGGACCAATCCACGCAATGCATAGTACCATAGCCTCACTCCTAAATTTAACTGATGTTATACGTACCTGCACTTTGTAAAGTCACACCAGTTGGGATGTGACGTATTTTAACAGCAGAACTCTTCCTCGAAGTATTCTCATATTCCAAATCCAGGGGCAAAGTTTCAATTTCAGTTTCATCTAGTTCCAGGGCAGTAATTTTATCAAGGAAAAGCGGTATCACATCTACCCTGGCCGAGTATTTCTGTAATCATAAAGAAAAGACAAAAGAAGCAAATCCAATATATGAAAAAAATATTGTGGTAGTTACGAATGATAACTAGGATGTCAATATTCGCTGGCAAATGAAGCAGTTGGATGAACCCAAACTAGACTGAACCAACCTGCACCCGACCCGGTTTTCATTAACCTGTCAAGTTGGTTGTTCAGGTCTGGTCGTCTGGCCATGACAAAACCCATTCAGTACATTATTTAAACTCATCTATTAATATAAAAAAGCCAAAAGCCCTAGCTAAATCCAAAAACATCTTATTTTGTAAAAATAAATAAATAAGAGTGGAACTAGGGTGTTCTTAAGTTCACCAAGTCTCTTTGTGAACTCAATTCTAAAACCTATCGGATTGACTTCAAATGACGAATCCGAACCGTTGAAACCCGTCTCGAGTGATGCGTCTACATACACAAAATTCAAATTAATTTTGTATAGAGTCAAGTGGTCAAAAAACGTTCAAAAAATGAATGCACTAAAATTAATTTATAAACCTTCTAATTTTGACCGCTTGACTTTATACTAAATTAATTCAAAAGTTTAAAATTTTTGCATGTAGACGGATTTCAACGGTTCGGATTCGTCATTTGAAATCAATTTGATAGATTTTAGAGTTGAGTTCACAAAGATACTTGATGAACTTAGGAACATCCTAGTTCTACTCAATAAATAAAGAGCCAGTATATCGGTAAACCCGCCATCAATTAGTATGTCAATAATTTGGCATCCCAATTGGTCAGGTTAAGTCAATCTGAGCAACTGGATTAATGGGCTGGGTCCTAGGTTTTCCTCATTAATGGGTTGGGTTTGCTCGAACCAAACCCAACCCAATCTATACCACTACTTCCTCATGCAAAAACCAGAGGAAAATACACTTACCACCTCATGAGAGAGAGCTCCAAAACTATCTAGAGCACGGTCCGTCATGACATGTGTACCCTTCTCACCAGAAAGGTAACCATATATATACTCAGATTCAATCTCTAGTGTGGCCAAGTGGACCCCACCATTCTCTGACATATACTTTTCTACCACTCTGTTATTCCAGCCATGCTTCTCAGCCCATCTAGTGTACATGGACAGTATCCTCCCTGTCCATACCTGTTTCAGTCAAAGTCAACAATTTCATAAAATGCAAAAATAAAACAATAAAGATGCTCATTGGAATGTTAATAACTGATTATTTGCATTGCAAATACTATGTTTTTTCTTTATCATTTGAATTTGTTCATACTGATAGTGATCAATTTTTCGTAATTCATTATGTTTATTATTTCTTTTTCATAATCATATTTGTTTGCAACAACAAAAATTCTCTTGTAATCTTGTTGAAACCTTTTGATTTGTTTTTACATTTTCCTTCCTTTATTGGACCATTATTTCAGCTGATTATTTGAGATGCCAATTTTCTTGATATCATATTTCTTTTTTGGAGTAAAGGTTCGAGGTCAAGCCACCCAACTATTTAATATCCACAAAGGATTGTCTCTTCCCGGGTTTCGAACCTACAACCTCCCACACGGAGAGAATTGTCTTTGCCACTAGACCAAAGGCTAGTTCTTCTGTATATTGAGAATGTGTAAATTGTAAATACGGAACCGAAACAAACCTGGGAAGCAGGTCCTTCTGTACCTGCTTGCAGTATAACACATGCTCCTTGCTTATCATGTTGCCCGGTAAGATGTCTAGAAATCTCATAATTATCTAAAAGCTTGCATGCATCTAAAGAAGCTTCGTAAGCTTGCTCAAGTAAATTATAGTTTACAACATCTGTCTCAGCTAATTGGTTTATTAAGTCTGCCTCTTCAGCCTGTGGACATAAATGAAAATAATAAAGAATTAAGAAGATTCTTTTCAAATAATACTCAATATTTACCATATTTGCATGTAAAAAAAAATATTTCCCATATTTTGCATGACTATTAATGAAAGGTCAAGTCCAGAAAAAAAAATAGACAAGTGGCTCTTACAATTCCTGTCTTAACCAAATCAGTCATTACGACATGTAAAATTTTGGCACCCAATATTAACAACAACTTCTGCCAAAATTAACAAGGACTTCTGCCAAGAAAATAACAGTTGGGATCAAGCTTTTAGAAAACACAATTAAACATGCGATTAAAACCGATTGATGGTTTTGGACGTCACTGCGTTAAATTTATCCAAAGACACCTCGCCCATTAAATTAACTCAAACATTAAATGCTGTCAAACGTTTTCAATAGCTCGGTTGGGATGCAACAGACTAAGAAATTGTGAAAGTTTTAGTAGTGAGTATGACAAACAGTGGGTGGAATTGCAAAAAAAAAAAAATTAGTACAGATAGTGTGTGTTTCTATATTCTATGCACTTTATCTATTTCCCAAATAGTGAACAACTTTTATTCAGAAAACAATGTGTTCCAATTTCTTATTTGCAAAGTAGATATGCCAAATTTGGTGTAAAGTAGAAAAAAAATGGAAACTCACATGATATATATTTTTTTTTCTAGCACAGCACCTTATATTGAAGGTCCCTGAGGCTTTCGACCACTTTAGCTGTATCTGCTAAAGCAGAAAGAGAATCGTCAGAGATATTTAGATCATCCCATAAATTGCTTTGATGCAGCATTTCTTCTTGCTTGATTTTTCTATCTTGTTCAAACTTCAATGCTTCAGGAGCCGCATCATCAACACGACTCACAATTTCTTCTATGTTTCTTCTTAAAGAACCTGGAGAAGTAAAGGAGAAATGGTTAAATTTGCTAAAAATTAGGAGAGATGTAGATAACTCTTCATACCAGCAGGACACCTAGCCACTGAGCATTTCTCAGATATTACAAATATAACATTTTGTTCCTAGCTTCCCCAGACATTATATCTTAATGACAAATTTCTCCCTGGCTTTAGTTAGCTCTTGTTTTTCCTATGCACAAAATGAACTAAAATCAAGCAAGGCAAGTATCATTTTTTGTGTTCAGGTAAAAAATGGCTAGGTGTTATTTATATCTGGAAATTAAATTAATAGCAGGATGAATTGAGTGTCAGTTAATTAACAATTACATTTACCAGCTACATGCAACTGCAGTTTCAAAATTTGAGCAATACACATTGTAAGACTGTTTTGATTTAAATTGAAGTGATACTTCTGCCAGTTCGAAATTGGAGCAATACACTTTAACTTCAGGATGAATTTCACTAAAATTAAAAGAAGAAAAAGGCTTGGTAAGAAACCCTAAAGAGAGACGAAGAAGAAGTGAAACCAACCTAGCTCTTTGTACACGCGGTTCTTTATGTTCCTACCATCGTTATACCGGGAGGCGCGAATGTAAAAGCGGAGTCGTCTCGAAACGAGCCATTGGGAGCGAACGAGAGAAGCTTTGGTGAAAGGCAGTGACCTCGGCGTTGTCGCCATTAGAGTAGAGGAGCTCAGAAGGGGTTGCGCTGAAAGAAAGAGGAGGAGATGAGCTTCACTGGAGAATTAGCAAGTTGTGGCTAACAAGTTCAGTCTGAGCTCGCTTTTTTTGTGTGGAGTGGGGAGTGCTTGCGCTTCTCTGGCTAGGCGGCGGACTTGCCCTTTTGTGTGGGGTCCGGATCCCCCAACTCAAATATTGGACTGAAACTCTGAGACGGAAGGACCCCTTTAATATTCGTTCCAGAGCAGATCGGACGGTCCGGATCCGAACTCAAAATTTGAGTTACTTTAGAGAGGACCCAAATTATTTGTGGAGACTGGAGAGTGTGTGCTGGTGGGTCTGTCCGCTAAGGGTCCGGATCCCCTAAAATAATTCAATTTTTGAGTTTAGACGTGTCCGGTGTCTATTTGGGGTAGTGCAGGGCCAGTATTATTTGAAGGGTCTGGGACCTTTAAGATTCGTGTTAGAACATCTCGGACATGCTGGATCAAAACTCAAATATTGGGTTACTTTGTGGGATTCACATTCATCTGCTGGTGGGTCCTTTTGTAATTTAAATTTAATTTGGATTTGGATCCGGTTGGGAACTACTTGAAATTGGATGTGACATGATTTCATGTAACTTAGTTCTTAAAGCGAGTTGGGGTATGCTCATGCTCGATTCATTAAGTTAACGAGCAATTTATTAATAAGTTTTTAGTGAGCAAGTCAAAAATTATGAGCGATTTTCTCACTCCTAGTGTGGAGCGGGGAGTATTGGAATTCAATGTTAGATTAATTCCAATTAAGTGGCCTAGATAATGGATGTAAATGAATTGAGAGTTTTTAGTCTCTTAAGATCACCAAATAAATTTGTGAAAACTTAGTGTCGTGAATTGAGAGTTTTAATTCTTTTGGTTTTCCGCAATTAATAGTACACTAAATCTAATCCGTTAATTTGATATTTGATGGACGTACTAAATTAAAGCTAAACAAGTATAAATATGTCCCATCCCTACCCATTAGAGGTTACAAATATTTGTTACAAATATTTCCAACTCAAAGTTTTGTAACATTAAGAGAAAGAGGGTCAAGGGCGAGAAACTGCATTTTCCGCATCATATATTTTTATATTTGTGACAATTATATTGTTCAAGATTCCAAATATTATGTTCGTTCTATGATACATAGAAACTTACATTCAAGACAATTCTTTCTCCTAATTTGGAAATTGTAAATTTATTGTTAATTGTATTAAATTTTAAATTATTTTAATGTTATCGGTAATTCTATTGAAAACAGTTAAATATTTTATCGTTATAATTTTTAAATGATTTATATTTTCAAGTAACTAAGCCATTTAATGAAGAAATGTAAATAAATTTTATTATTTGTTATCCACATGATATACATTTCTACATTATATATCGTACTTCAAATGCACGATTTATGTTTATAATTTATTATGAAGTTTGCCAAAATTGGTTTAATACATTCTTAGTAATTTATTCTAATTTTCCAGGTTGAAAGAAACTACAGAATTTATTATTTGGTTTATATGTTTAGATTTTTTGCCTTCCCCTTATTTCGTTTCTCTAAATTAAAGAGCTTCCGTTTGAATAGACTAATGGAAAGAGGCAAAAATAGGTGCTCTACTTTTACTTGCTCCGACAGACTACTAATATGATTACATGATCCTTGGCAGTTATAGTTGACATTTAACAGAAACAACAAAAGTGATATACTTTAACTATATACAAAACTTCACAAACCGAACAGAATATGCTTTCAATTAGAGAGACTCGGCAAATTGAGGTGCTTCGAGATCAAGCTCCTGCTTCATAACACAGTTCATCAACCACTCACTGCTGAATACTCTTACACCCCTCTTGGAAGCATCCAAAGCATCTTTCATGTCCTCCTCAGATGCCATAAATATAATCTTATCTGTAATTTCTGACTCATCAAACCTGCCGACTACCTGTAATGAACCGTGGCCGACAATTATAACAGCTGATGTACCCCAAAAAGGAAATCATAGATGTATCATATGCCCCAAGTCAAGGATGATCAAATTGGATTCCAATTTGTACCAGTTTATTAACTTGGGTATGATAAATATAATCTTCCCAAGAATTATTTTACATTATTTTCCTCTTTCGATTCTTTGGCATATAATAACATCACCAGCTTTACTAGATTCAAATGCAAAAAACAACTCTTAGAGAGAGAGATATGACCCTTACATTTCCACCACATGATTTGATGATGGCTGAGAGATTGTCAATGGAAGGTTGGATGTGCTTGGTGAAGCAAAAACTGTAACCCAAGAACAAAGCACATGGATTTGCTCTTGCTCTTGCAACAGCATCCCTTAGTTCACACTTGTACTTTGTTAAGTAATCCTCATCTTCTAATATGTAGTTAGCTTCATCTAAACGAGCACAATAATAAAATTAAACATAATATAAGATTAGAGAAAGTAAACTAAAATCTGAGCAGTAAGACTATTTAAAAGCTCCTTTTGTATTACCCACAAAACATCCTTCTTTGAAGCTTGCTTTCAACCAGCTGGAAGAAACTACCCATGCACTACATGTCACGGGCAAATATAAGTTCAAAAGTCTCAAATTTACAAATTGATATTACACAGAGAAATATAAAACATAGCTAACCCTGAGGATAAAGCAACACAAAAATTCATGGTTCTCCTTGCTTTTCCTGTAATAACATGTGTGCAGATACTGCCATCAGAAGTAACAGTTCCACCAAGATCATCGACTATCTATAATATGAAAGCAAAAGTTCTTCAACAGATCACATAAAAGTTGAAAAACATGAAAAGAGATCTTTTTTCTGATACAAATATATTTATGTTTTTCTGAAAACATACAATTGCCAACTATTGTATTATAGAAAAAGTTTTTATCCAATAGTAAATAGATATACAGAATTTGCAAAATCAGAAAATCAGAGATATAGTCAACTATTGAATCATCTGATGTTCGTTATTTGGTTTTCTTTATTTTTTCATTCATACTTTTTTAAGACTTTAAGTACTATTACCTGTGCATTGTGTAACAACCATTGAAGAAAAAGTTTACCTTAGTAAGGCAAGTTTTCTTGGCATCGTCAGCCATATTCATCAACATTATCTTGTGAGAAATTTCCTTCAAAGAATGATTATTGATATCACCTTTTAAATTCTGAGAATTGTTTGTAGCGTAGTCACCTCGCACCCTTTTTGACCTAAGTGAGGTTGATGAGCCTTCCCACATTTGTCTCTTTATACCCTTCTCAGGAGCAGCAGTATCTTTTTCATTGAGATCATAACTATCATAAGCAATGCCTGAGAAAAATAAAAAAAACACAGTAAAGACGAAAACTCAATAGCTGCGAGGTGTAAAGTACCTACTATTGAAGGACACAACTTGGTGTCTCTTATTTATTTCAGAGATATTGGTTTCAAGAGTCCCTTTTAGTATCTGAAAATTTAGAAAAAATCCTTCTCATCTTTACCAGCAAACGGTCTATCCTATGTTCAAAAACTCTGCCGATGTATATCTTTAACCCAACTATTGTTCAATATTCATGATAGAATTTGATAGAAATATTGAACAGGTTGATCATTCATAATGTGAAATAATGCATTTCATCTTAATGCATGCTTCCTAGGGGATAGTATTGTCATTTTGTAATCAAATCAATGTTTCCAAGGCAAAAGAGAAGAGTGCCAAAAGCACTAACAAGCCAGTGAAAAAACATTTTGCAGATAAATGAAATAGCAGCATTGGCAGCAATATGTTGACACAAGGGTTTTTGTGCAAATTCCGCACAAAGTATGCAAAATAGACTTACTATCTGGGATGGTGCTTGGAAATTTAGCATCAGAATTTGGGATGCGAGCATCTAATGATGAGTTTATACAATTCAACAGATCTTTCTTTAGATGAGACACCATAAGTTTAGAGGCACCAGGAAAACACAGCATCTTTTTAATATCTGCTTTTACTGACAATTTACGAGCTTTTCCCTTGGAGTCAACCTCTCCTACCAACACATAACCCTGCATTTTTGTATTCAGATATAAACAGATCCACATTGTAGAAAATCAGTTGGGCTTAAAAAGACAAGCGTTTTAAAAAAATGTGATGCTACCTGTTTAAGCCAAAAACCTTCAGACACGTCATCTGCCCAACAAAATATACTGAGAACACCAACACTTTGAAGCCTCCTTCTTAGTTCTTTGTACATAATCTGACCATACCCCTACAACAAGTGAACAAAATAAATGGTCTGTGGTCTGAGGGTGTTTATTGTTTTGCTTTTTTTTTTATTGTTCATTGAGAAAGTATATGTAGACATAACTTGAGCCCATAAATAACCATGATCTGCTTGGGAATAAAAAAGAAAAAAAGGAATTTGTAAACATGTTTTACCTTCTTCTGATAACACGATCTGACAACTGCAAGTGGTATCTCAGCATATTGCGTATCAGTAGGAATAATTTGATACGATACTGCAGCTATTACCTGCAAATTTAAAAAAGAGCTTAGTCTAATATCATTATTAAAAATGGATAAGCAAGGTTGTCTTAAACGAACCTACCAGTGTGAACCACTTTGTACCATTTGTAAATTGTCTGAATTATTCCCTAGTTTAGCTGTAAAAGCCCAATTTAGTACAACCAAATAACAATCCAAAGAAAAGAATCCCACAAAGCACCCAGGGCCTCTATGGATCTGTTACTAATCTGTCACATCACTTGCCAAAACAATACCAGGAACCAAGGCTGCAAAGTTTTGCTAAGACAATTAAATTAGTGAAGGATCTTAGTAGAATATTACCTCTCCAAGTCCATTACAGGTTGACCTTATAATTAGCGTCTTGTATTTCCTGTTTTGAAAAGAAATAGCATAAAAAGTTAGGGAGATAGTTACACACCTTAATCAATGTATGGAGTAAAGGACAATATTTACCCGTTAAAGATGCATTTTTTTAGAAAGTCTGAGTTTCTTCCGGTATTTGCTGCATAGGCCATTGTAGGAAGCTCTTGAGAATAAAGCTCCAACACTTCCTAAAACATTAGAGAAGGACAATGATAATACAAATTTATATCAAAACCAACAAAGTTCAATGATTTTTTTAAAACAAATTTATTAAAATGTGTCTGGCATATACACTAACTTCTTATAAGAAAAAGCAAAGAATACTTTTTGCCTTTCTCAATAGACATTCCCACTATAAAAAATTAAATAATATAATACTTCCTTGCTGACGGCAGGCAAAAAAACAGCAAATTGTTACATTTAAAAAAAAATACAATGTTCAGGCAGCATCAGAACAATAATATTTTGTGTCTTTATTGTAGCTAAGTTGTCCTTAACTTGTTTTGTATAACATTGTTATTTACCAAAATAAGAAATAAATGTTTACAGTAAAGATACTAGTTTACCTGAAGCAAGGATGTGTTTGGGCTATCAATGTCTTTTGGATGGAGAAGGCAAAAAGAATAATTCTTGATTTCTAGGCACTTATCATCTTCAATCTCTATAATTAATAATAACAAATTGAAAAAAAAATATACAAACTATATGACAAATTGTCATTTATTCACCTAATCAATTAACAAAACAAGTACAAAAGAACTAACTCTTGATATCAATTGATTTTATGCTGTTCATAGGTCTCCCTCTCCGGCATTTCTTGGAACTGTCAACTGATAAAAGAAAGTCTATCAGTGGAATAAAAGGTAGAAAAAAGCTAAAAACATTCAAGGAAAGGAAATAGTATTAGAAATTAGTAGGAGAACTTACCTGAAATCCCGATCCTTGCATCTTTAGGGACCGATATGACAAAATCTTTCCCTTTTGACTCATCAATTAAACACTCCCCTTGGATCACAACTTTGCAATTTCCTGCAAAAATTGGTTAGAAACATTAATAAAGTCCGATTGCGTAAAACATGGAGAAATTTCTCTAGGGGTTTTTCTTTAGCGCTCAGGGTTTAAGGTTTACCAATGGAAAAAGTAGAGAGGCGAGAAGTCTCCGTTCCCACCATTTCTCTATGAGAATGAGATGTTGATTACACTTGATTTCTGAAATTATAGTTTAGAAGAACTACGTTTGAAAGGAAGACAATGGGGCATGCATATTTGAATGCGCCAAAATTTGGAGAGCGGGAAATCGAAATGGGGAAAGCTGAAAGGAATTCTCATTCTCTGAGATATCTCAAACTTTGAGTGACTTTTTAGAAAATCTCAACCGTTCAAATACGTTCTGCACAAATCCCAAAGAACAAATAATAGTGAGCCCCTGCGCTGCCCCGAATAGGCACCGTACACATCGGTCACGCAAAAGTTGAGATATCTTAGAGGATACGCACTCCGCTGAAAGTGGAAGTAGAGCGGTCGGTCGGCTCCTCTGTTTCGGATATTCCGCAGTTTTGTGTGGCGAGTCACTGACAAATCATAAATTTCGTCTTGAGTGCGTTCCTTCCTTCTGTTTTATTGTATTGTTTTAGCCTCTTAGGCAGAGGGAATCCGATTCAAAATTTGAGTTTAGATCCGGACCAAATGGAATGCACAGTACATGTTGGTATCGCTTTAATAATATGTTTGGTTGTAAAATAAGAATAATCTAGAATAACCAAATCAAAAATAGCTATTGTTTGTCTTATTATAATAGTCAAATCTCAAAACTCTTAAAAAAAACTTATTTTAATAAGGCAAAAAATTTGAATTCATTATTATAGCTATTCTAATCTAACCAAACACTCAACAGGCTATTCCGAATAGCCTAACTCCAATAATAGCCTATTCTCAATCCAACCAACCATACCCAATCTTTGTGCCAGAACAGTGTTCAGATTTAAACTCAAACTGTGAGTTACCTCATGTGATATAAATTCAAATAGAGTGAGATAAAGGTACTTCGTTTTAAAATTTAAAATTGTGTTCTACTCACTTTGTTACGCCAGATGAACAATGATTTCTTTTTTCTTTTGTTTTATATAAAAAATGATTTTTTCGGGAAAGGGATTGACGATTTTTACAAATTTACAAATTTAACAAGAATCGAATCTATAGTTTGGTTCCTTTCTGAAGCACCGAACTAGGGTATTGAAAACGGTCCGGTCCGGTCCAAATCCGTCCGGTCCACGTGAAGGGATTCGGGTAGGTTAATAGTGCAACAATTCTGTCAATTCATGATTTGTTCACTACCCGAAAACCAGAATCCATGTATAAAACTAATTTCAAGATTAATAAAGAATTTACCACTAGACGCGCAGTGCAGCGGAAACGTCAAGTCTAGTCTAGCAGTAGCCTTCTTCTCCTTTCCTTCTCGTGTCGGATTCACGCAGCAGCCCAGCAGTCACGCCTCTATCAGTATCCACACGAACAGGTTGACAAACTTCTGAAATTCGGTATGCTAGTACCGAATTGACAGCCCCGTCTTTTCTTTCTTATTCTCTCTCTCGTTTTCTGAATAGAAAATGAACATAAAATCTGGAACCCAAAAACCGAACTGCTGTTGTATATTTATAACAGATCGCACCAGTTCGTTGAGCCTGTTCACTTGCACCATTTCGTTGGAGCCTCTACAGAAAACCTTATCTGATCTGATCAGATCAGATCAGATCAGATCAGATCAGAATAGACATAAATTCGGGCCTAGCCCATTAAGACCTGATCCATATTAATTATTAATATGGCCCATGATATTCTGGCATATTAGTACATTTCTAACAGTCTCCCACTTGTACTAAAGCCAAATATTTTGAATCTTGTTTTCAACCTTGTTCTTGTGTGTGACCCAATAGGTTCATATAATGTTGGCAGTGAGCTGAAAATCCTTTTTCAGTTCACAAATCATAAGCGGTCCCTAGCAGGGCATTATGACTACCCAAATTACATGAATGTCAATATCCGACAATTACCTCACAATTATTTATGTTAATCCTTTTATCACTTGACATCTTGATTGTACTCAAAGCAGGATATGTGCCATCTTTGTGTAGTACAATCTTTGATTTCTCATACCAAAGTTAGATTGACTTTCATATGGTTGACTATCAACCATATAGCACGGCCATGCATTTTTCAATCTATCTTTCTAGAGGGGCCCAGAGACATCATGCTCTCATTATATGAGAGGGATAAATTCCATCTTGATCATTCATATTTCTCCACATGATTCATAGTATACCCAATTTCAATCTTTATAGTTACCTGGTTAGGGCTAACGTTTGATAGAATCAAAGTATATAATTCTCATTGAATTAATCAATGATGATCTCAGGTCAAAGGATTCAACAAAAAAATTATTGTATAAAATAAACTGATGACACATACTAATCCATACAGTATTTTATAGCGGGTCTGTCCAATACCATGTTTATCAAAACATGTATCCATGTGATTGCATTGGATATCCCATATCGATGATCCGTAAAACATGATCATCAACAATCAATCCACATACTAGTCCATATAATTATTTAGTGTTCCGACTAATAATAAAAGACTAGGGACTATTTAGAATAATATTGCATCATATTATAAAGTTTTACGATCCAATTCATCGAATTGATGATAAATAATAAGCAATAATTTATTCAAGGAACATTACAACATATTATTCATAAAACATAAACATACAAACAATCATCTAAATAATCAACCTATGTAGCAATCACTAGAGCCAATCACTCATGTATCTAATACCTATAGCTCTAGTATGTATATCATGCTTAACTTGCGGAAGATTTTTAGTCAACGGATCTGCTACATTTGCATCCGTTCCTATCTTGCATATTTTCACATCACCTCTATTCACAATCTCTCGAATAAGGTGAAAACGTCGAAGTATGTGTTTAGACTTTTGGTGTGACCTTGGCTCCTTAGCCTGTGCGATTGCTCTATTATTGTCACAATAGAGATCCACTGGATTTTCAATACTTTTAATCACACCAAGTTCAGTAATGAACTTCCTTATCCAAACTGCTTCTTTTACTGCTTCTGAAGAAGCAATATATTCAGCTTCTGTGGTAGAATCGGCAACTGTCTCCTGCTTGGAACTCTTCCAGCTAACAGCTCCTCCATTAAGGCAAAATACAAATCCAGATTGCGATCTAAAATCATCTTTGTCGGTTTGGAAGCTTGCATCCGTGTAACCATTTACAACAAGCTCTTCCTCACCTCCATAAACAAGAAACACATCCTTAGTCTTTCTCAAGTACTTAAGGATATTCTTTACTGCTATCCAGTGACTCTCACCTGGATCTGATTGGTATCTACTAGTGACACTTAGAGCATACGAAACATCGGGACGTGTACAAAGCATAGCATACATGATAGATCCAATTGCCGAGGCATATGGAATCTTACTCATGCGGTCTCGCTCAACTTGTGTCGAAGGACACTGATTTTTGCAAAGACTTATGCCACTTGACATAGGTAAGGAACCTCTCTTTGAATCCTGCATGTTGAATCTTTTCAACACCTTGTCAATGTACGTATTTTGGCTCAATCCAATTAGCCTTTTTGATCTATTCCTGTAGATCCTTATTCCCAATATGTAAGTCGCTTCACCTAAATCTTTCATTGAAAAACTATTTTTCAGCGAAGTTTTAACTGATTCAAGTAAACGAATGTCATTTCCAATCAACAGAATGTCATCCACATATAAAACAAGAAAAACAAGTGCGCTTCCACTAGTCTTTTTGTAAACACAAGGTTCTTCTTCGTTCTTGATGAATCCAAATTCCTTGACCACTTCATCAAAACGAATATTCCAACTCCGAGATGCTTGCTTCAATCCATAAATAGATTTTCAAAGTTTGCAAACCTTCCTAGCATTATTTGGATCGACAAAACCTTCAGGTTGTGTCATGTTGACATCCTCGTTTAAGTTTCCGTTAAGGAAAGCGGTTTTGACATCCATTTGCCAAATCTCATAATCATAGTATGCGGCAATTGCTAGGATTATTCGAATTGACTTAAGCATCGCAACTGGTGAAAAAGTTTCATCATAGTCAATACCATGAATTTGCTTGAAACCTTTTGCCACCAAGCGTGCTTTGTGAATGTGAACATTCTCATCCATGTCAATTTTCTTCTTAAAGACCCATTTACACTCAATGGTTCTTACGCCATTAGGTAAATTAACCAAGCTCCAAACTTGATTGTCTTCCATGGATTGCATTTCGGATTTCATGGCTTCAAGCCACTTATCAAAGTCCGGGCTCACCATCGCTTCTAGAAACGTTGTAGGCTCATCGTTGTCCAACAACAATATGTCGCGTTGTTCTGTCATGAGCAACAAATACCTCTGAGGCATACGACGTTCCCTATCAGACCTTCGAAGCGGTAGTGTCTCTTGTATAGGTTCCACAATATCTTGTGGTTCCTGTTGAGTTATAGGAGTATTCTCTTGTATATCTCGAATTTCTTCGAGATGCACATTACTCCCACTAACTCCTTTGGAGAGAAACTCTTTCTCCAAAAAGACACCACTTCGAGCAACAAATACTTTGTTCTCAGCCCTATTATAAAAATAGAATCCCTTGGTTTGCTTTGGATATCCAACAAAGAAACATTTATCTGACTTAGGTGTGAGCTTATCAGATATCAATCGTTTTACATAAGCCTCACAACCCCAAATCTTAAGAAAAGACATACTAGGACGTTTCCCAGTCCATATCTCAAATGGTGTATTTTCAACTGCCTTTGATGGAACCCTATTTAGTGTGAAAGCTGCCGTCTCTAGAGCATACCCCCAAAATGATAATGGAAGATCAACTTGACTCATCATTGAACGAACCATGTCTAACAAAGTTCGATTCCTCCGTTCAGACACACCATTCCATTGTGGTGTTCCCGGAGGAGTAAGTTGTGAAACAATTCCAAATTGCTTTAAATGATCACCAAATTCCTGACTCAAATATTCGCCTCCTCGATCTGATCGAAGAGCTTTAATTGTCTTGCCAAGTTGATTATGTACTTCATTCTGAAATTCCTTGAATTTCTCAAATGCTTCTGATTTATGTCTCATTAAATAGATATAACCAAATCTACTAAAATCATCGGTAAATGTGATGAAGTACTGAAAACCACCTCTTGCGATTGAACTAAACGGTCCACATACATCAGAATGTATAAGTACCAATAGGTCATTCGCCCTTTCATTTATTCCAGTGAAAGGTGCTTTAGTCATTTTTCCCAACAAACAAGCTTCGCATGTTTCAAGTGATTCCAAATCAAATGAATCTAGAAGTCCATCCTTATGAAGCTTCTTTATGCGTTTCTCACTTATGTGTCCTAAACGACAATGCCATAAAAGAGTGGGATTCAAATCATTTGACTTGAGTCTTTTGGTTTATATGTTATAAACAGGAACATCAAGATCTAGAATATAAAGTCCATTATGTAATGAAGCTTTGCCATAATATATATCATTCAAATAAAAGCAACAACCATTGTTCTTAAATTTAAATTCAAATCCAAACATATCTAAACACGAAATAGAGATAATGTTTCTACTTATGGCAGGTACATAATAACAATTATTTAATTCTAAGATCATCCCGGAAGGTAGAGCTAATGATACAGTGCCTATGGCCAAAGCAGCAACCCGTGCTCCATTGCCGACACGTAGCTGTACCTCTCCTTTATTCAACATTCTACTCTTTGCGAGCACCTGCATATTTGAACAAATATGAGCTCCTGAACCGGTATCTAATACCCATGAATCAGTTTGATAAGTAGAAATGTTAATTTCTATAACAAATATACCTGAAGCGGAAGTCCCACTTCCTTTCTTTTGATCTTCTTTGAACTTCTTGCAGTCTCTCTTCCAATGACCTATCTCATTGCAATAGAAACATTGAGACTCGGCGGCACTGGCTACAGACTTTCATTTGTTCGAGTTCCCAACTTGAACTTTGTCTTTGCCTTTTCCTTTGCCTTTGCCTTTGCCTTTGGCATTTCCTTTGCCTTTCTTTTTGAAGTTCGTTTCCTTCTTAACCAACAAGACATCATTAGGTTTCCTCAAGTTTTGCTCAGCTGTCTTTAGCATCCCATGCATTTCTGTCATTGACTTCTCCAGCCCATTCATGTTAAAATTCAGAATGAATTGATGGTAACTTGGAGGTAAGGACTGGAGAATAATGTCAGTAGACAACTCTTTACTGAGGGGATAGCCCAATCGGTTCAGATTCTCAATATACCCCATCATCTTGAGTACATGAGGACTAACCGGGCTTCCTTCTGCCAATTTGCATTGATACAATGCCTTTGATGTCTCATATCTCTCAGTGCGAGCTTGAACTTGAAAAAGTTCACGAAGCTGCACAATTATGTCATAAGCACTTAATTTCTCAAGCTGCTTTTGAAGCTCAGAATTCATTATCGTGAGCATGAGACAAGTGACATCAAGATCATCATTCACATGCTTATCATATTTCTGTTGATCCTCAGCAGAAATTTCACCTTTGTCATTAGCTTTTGGTTTTTCAGGAAGGGGTTTCTCTAGAACGTATTCATTTTTCTCTTGTTTGAGGATAATGCGTAAGTTTCTATACCAGTCCAAAAAGTTTGGACCAGTGAGTTTTGCACTTTCTTTTTCAATAGCAGATCGCAATGTAAAAGTAGATGTATTTGCCATTATCTACAACAAAACAAATATGCAGAAATTTAGACTTAAAGTTTATGTTTTTAGAAAAACCTTTAAATAAAAGTTGACTCCCACTATGTGTTTTAAAAACCTATGTCCCCTATAAAACCACATAGCGGGTCAAGATCCATATTTCACTAAATCCAAGTGAGCTTTGGCATCACTGCTTGAATTTAGTTATTTAGGTAAGCATACTAATGCTAATTATATCTAATATAACTCTTGATTTGTTCGAGGTACATCCCATGTTCCGACTCCTCAAACCTATGCCTCAAGGCCCAAAGACGTTTTGATAGCCTAGTTAAGTGAAACCAATTCTCTAAATATAAGTGTCCAACACTCATATCCTATCTCATTAAGATAACTAACGATACCTTGCTTTGGTAAGCCCATCAATTAGCGATCAAAACCTTGATAGGTTAGAGATTTTGGAAAGGCATGAAAACTTAATTTTTCTTTAAGGGACTTTGTTGTTTATTTTAAAAACATGCAAACAAACAATTAAATTAAATAACATGAGCCCAATGTATAAGTGAAATAGTATGATCCATGGCATGATATTCTTCATTGTAAGATTCCACTTGACAATAGCCACCATCCATCCTTCATGTAATCTTCTTTGTACTAACCAAATAACTACTCTAGTAGCAATAAAGAAAATACAATCATGTCCTAAGAATAACGGCTCGCAGACCGCATAAATGATACACAATAAGTGACATGCAAGTCACTTTTAATTATAAATTAAATTAATTCATGGGGCACCATAGGCGGCAATTACACACATCATTCATGCATTCATTACAACATATCACACAAGGCAACGGGATCATACTATTCACATATTCCGTAATTGCAAAACAAAGTTAGATAGAATCCAATTCTAAATATGGGCTCATGTATAAGACGATACGAAAGGGGTTACTTGCCCTTTTAATAACTGCGGAAGAAATTTTTCAGTAATACTATAATACGTGAAACAATTCTTTTTTTAGATTTCATAAAATAATCATATAACAGAACCAATCTAATTGATTCAGTTTCCATAAAACAGTATTTTCGGATTAAATCTAATTAACCAAAAATTCGAACCAATCCAATTGATGCAATTCTGTCAGAACAATCCAATTGATATGATTATTTATTAATTCCATAACCCACAGAAAAACCGCCATATTAATTCGTATAATTTAATCAATCCAATTGATTCAATTCAGACGTTAATCTAATTAACAATCAATAATCCAGAATTAATTCTACACAAGTGGCTCTGATACCACTGAAGGGATTCGGGTAGGTTAATAATGCAATAATTCTGTCAATTCATGATTTGTTCACTACCCGAAAACCAGAATCCATGTATAAAACTAATTCCAAGATTAATAAAGAATTTACCACTAGACGCGCAGTGCAGCGGAAACGTCAAGTCTAGTCTAGCAGTAGCCTTCTTCTCCTTTCCTTCTCGTGTCGGATTCACGCAACAGCCCAGCAGTCACGCCTCTATCAGTATCCACACGAACAGGTTGACAAACTTCTGAAATTCGGTATGCTAGTACCGAATTGACAACCCCGTCTTTTCTTTCTTATTCTCTCTCTCGTTTTCTGAATAGAAAATGAACATAAAATCTGGAACCCAAAAACCGAACTGCTG
This sequence comes from Carex myosuroides, assembly GCA_028015225.1. Lineage (NCBI taxonomy): Eukaryota > Viridiplantae > Streptophyta > Magnoliopsida > Poales > Cyperaceae > Carex > Carex myosuroides. Next base: position 11,461,112 of record CM051470.1, read on the forward strand.
TTGTATATTTATAACAGATCGCACCAGTTCGTTGAGCATGTTCACTTGCACCATTTCGTTGGAGCCTCTACAGAAAACCTTATCTGATCTGATCAGATCAGATCAGATCAGATGAGAATAGACATAAATTCGGGCCTAGCCCATTAAGACCTGATCCATATTAATTATTAATATGGCCCATGATATTCTGGCCTATTAGTACATTTCTAACACCACGGGGACTGGTTGGCGGGTTGGCACGGGTTGGATTTGGTTCGGTCAACTCAAACTTGTGCTCAACCTCCCGGTTCCACGGGTCAGTCCGGGTCCGGTCCGGTCTTTTTTTTTATTTGCTTTTTTTTTCCAATTCAACAAGTTTATTATTTGAACTCAATAATTTTTGTTATAATAAAATATAAATCAAAATTCACGAAATATTTACAAAAATTCTTGAATCAATTACTTTTGAAAAAATACGACTTATTTGGTCCATGTATTCAAGTTGTTGATCAACGTCAAAATGATAGTGAATTACGTTGGGTTTTGGCTTAGGTTTTGCCTTATGATCTCACCTTTATGTTTATTTAATTAGACAAAAAGGTTAATGTTGCTCTACTTTATTTTTTAGTGCATGAAACATGTTTTGGGGCTATTTTACATCATTTGGAACAAGAATCAGGTCAATCGGGTAAGCGCAGCTCATCGACTTAGGCTCTGGTATGGCCCGTATTGCCTAATACGGACCAGAGCCTCAGTACGAACCAAAGATGGTCGAATACGCATTAACTCCCTGAGCGACACAGTGGGAGTACGGTCCGTATTAGCCAATACATACCGTATTCGAGGCGCTCTGTGGTGAATAACTGCGCCAGCTATATCTAGATCAGATAACTTGAACTCCAATCATCTCCATGCACCCTTTTGCCAAGTTTTGTGATGGATGGCTAAGTCCTGATGAGGAAACAAGAACACTCACTTTGGATAAATTCCCGAGCCTTCTACATTCTGAACTGGAATTCAGTCCCTTCATAAAAGTTGTAGATCTCATTGTCTAGTTTCCAACACAACTTGAATCACCTCAATCGGAGTTTGGATGACTGAGTTATGGCCGGAATACGAACTGCTGACAGGACCTCAATACGGTCCGTATTAGCCAATACAGAATGTACTCCGCACCAACACTGTGAACAGTTATGACACGTTTTGAAAGTTTTGAATTCATTTAGTACAAGATCAAGTGGTCAAAAAATGTTGAAAAATGAATACACTTATAAAAGGTTTATTTTTTTGACCGCTTGACTTTGTACTAAATGAATTCAAAATTCCAAAAAAAATCATGTTCATGCATCACTCATTAAGTAGATGGATTTCAACGGTATGGATTCGTCGTTTAAAAACAAACCGATAGACTTTTGAAGTTGTACTCACCAACTCCTCTTGATGAGGACATCACAGCCTAGCTCTGCTCATATATATATATTGTAGTTCAGTTTTAAATTTTTCGTAATGTTATATTTCTCTTTTCTAATATTATGACAATTATATTTTTCAAGATTGATCAAAAAATTATAGACAAAATTATTAAGAGTCCACATAATCATAAATTATCAGGGTTCTAAATAGCTAGCTATAGCTTTTTCGGATCTCAAAAGCTATAACGCTATTAACTGCTTTTTTTTTATAATGATTCTAAATAGCTAGCTATGGTTGCGCTATAGCTTTTTCGGACCTTAAAAGCTATAGCGCTATAATCACTATTTAGAACCTTGTAAATTATAGACAAAGTTATCACATACGTAGAACAAAATTTCCATAACCAAAAATTAAAAAGAAAAATACCTTCTAGACTTCTAGGAAAGGAAAGAGTGGGAAGAGGGAGGTGGAGCGAGAAGCGTTATATACTCAATTTAAGATTATAATTTTGGCGGCGTTGAGTAAACAAAATTAGGGTAAAATAAGAGAGAAAAATAAGATTATACAAGTGATATGTTTTGATTAAATTCTTTAATTAAATTTCAAGAGAGATTATTGATGTAATGGACCGTTAAAATAAAGATGAGATTAAATCTTTACTACTGATTGTTACGAAATTATTCTAGATTCGTGCACGGATCAAAGTTTTTTTGGTGAAAAAAATCTTTATTATCCACTAGAGATACCATATGAGTCGGGTCAAAAATATTTTTTTATTTTTTGTTCTATAAATATATCCAACCTATATTCATCCGCAAATTCTGAAATTTGTAATATGCATCTGACTTGTAATGATCGTGCATGGTCGAAGTTTTAGCAAAAATGGGCATGGAGGTGTTGGATTTGATTTCGTGCCAAAGTATTGCCGAAATTTTTATTTATACCATATTTAAAAAAAAAAAAAAAAAACCATGATTTGTGGAGGATTCCAAAAACACCTAGACCGCAAAATGGTTTGGCGGTCCCATTTTTGGGGGCTGCAGATTGATTTGGAGTTCCAAAAAAATCCAAAAATACACTGTGCTATTAAATATATTTAGGTTTTTAAGGGGCTTCCAAACTAATTTGCAGCCCTCCAAGATTTGGACAGCCAAACCATAAACCATGATGCGGCCCGGGTGTTTTTGGAAATCTTCTGAATTCAAAGTATTTTGGTTTAATTTTTTTGGAATTCGCGGCCCTTTAAGATCGTACTCTGTATATAACGAACGGACCGGATTCAAAGTCGCAAGTTCTGTTACCTCAGGTGATATGAATTTCCAGTACTGGACTACTGATCCTGAATAGTAAGCCCAATTCAATTCATCTCAGCCCGTTTCTCTTTTGCTATGCTGCGTCATACTCTCTCCATTCCACATCTCGTATCTGGTCTAAACATTTCCTCGACACCCTCTCTCTCTCTCTCTCTCTCAATCCAGCAATGGCGGTGGCGGCGGTGAGAAACGCTCTCCTGAGGCATCTAAAAGTAGCGGTGAAAGCTCCGTCGGCATCGTCGTCGATGTCCGCCGGATTCATTGTCTCTAGACGCGGTTTCTCCGACGAGGTTAAGGGATCCTTCCTTGACAAAGGCGAGGTCGCCGATCGCGTCGTCACCGTCGTCAAGAATTTTCAGAAGGTCGAGCCCTCTAAGGTATGAATCCCAGATTTCAACACATTTTCCTACCTCGATCTAGGGTTTTAGTTCTAGTGGATGCATCTGTTGGTGACGTAGGCGTACATTTTTTGTTATCTATTTCTTACATGCCTTTTAGATATGGGGTTTACCGCTCTGTTTTGTGTCAATTACAGTTTGTAAATATGTATTTAGTACTGATGTGTTCCAGTTTAATTATTTAGGGTTTTAGCTTAATAATGATATCAGATTGCTGTAATACAATTCATTTACTGGTGTTGTGACTAATACATATAATTGCCCCTGGTTTTATTGATATTTAGGATGGTAAGTATTTTGTTATGGCAGCTGTCTCATTTACTTTAGAGAGGTATTAGTTCCAACTAGAGATGTTTATACTTATTTGATAGTCCATTGTTATGCAAGTTTTCAATTTGATTTTCCACTCTAAAGAATCTAATTTTTAGCTGCATTGTGCATCTTCATTGCCATTTTAATTCAATATGTAAATCTTCTAATATTGGCCTAAGTTAATCTGAAAGAAACCATTGCTAGGTAGTGGTTGCTAATTTTGGAGCTTTGGGATAGGGAATAAATGATTGGTTCATCTATCCAAATCCAAAGATTTTAAACACTAATTAGTCAGATCTCTTGCATGATTATCTGAATTTTTGCATCAGAACAACAACATCAACAACAAAACCAAGCCTTTAGTCTCAAGCAGGAATTTTTGCATTAGAAGAATCAAAGAATTTTTATTGCATATATTTTTAGTATTCTAAACACCAAGCGGCATAGATGTAATACGACATGAACAATGTTGTGATGGATGCTATTAAAAAAAAACTTCTGTTTCTATAAATAACTTGAATAAAAAAGTAGGGGTTAATGAAAGTACCTTTTAATTTATTCATTCAATGATATTCTTCATGAAACAATTTTTACCACTAACTTCTTTCATTCTCTCTACTATTTGATTTTATTAGAGTAATCAAGTATTACTACAAATATTATTTTAACTTTGTTCAGTTTTTTTGTTGAAATGAGCAGCCCGTTGTCAGTACTTTGAGTTAGCTGTTATACTTTTCAGACAGATAATCTTAAACCAAAAGAAAATATAACTGAAGTAGAAATATTGAGACCATGAAATGCATTTTCTAATGAAAATGTGTTTTAATTAGTAAGATATGTAGCTATAAAGGACCTTCAGGCTTAAGAAAAGATAGACAAGGATATCTTTTTGGATTTAAAGTCTTTTGAAATATGCATTTGATGCTACTTACTGTAACTAAGACTCAAAAGCATGGTCTAGCACCAGTATGTATCTTTCTCTATTCCATCCTTCTATTGAGCATGTCTTGATGCATTTACTTGGTTTTTATGGCCGAAGGATCAATTACTTTATGCTCCAATGTTTATTCTCTGAAAGAACATGTTTTCAGGATCAATGAAATGTGTATGGAATTGACCAAACTGGTCTTTTCGTGAAATGCTTGACCAGGTAACACCAAATGCACACTTCCAAAAGGATCTCGGCCTAGACAGTCTGGATACAGTAGAGATTGTGATGGCTTTGGAGGAAGAATTCGGGTTTGAAATTCCCGACAATGAGGCTGACAAGATTGACTCTATTAAAGTAGCAGTTGATTTCATCGCTTCTCATCCCCAGGCCAAATGAGATTATATTAAGAGTTTATATGCATTTTTCACATGTGACATGAGAAGCACACTGTGTTTTATAGTGTTTGTTTTGCATTTTTATTGCTTGGTTAAACACTTTTGTGTAGGCTGTTAAATGCGCCACTCTTGAGATGGATTCTTTCAGAGGGCTTGTGAAGTCATGCCTTTGGTAGAACCCATGAATAATTGTTTCAGACTGATTTGTTGAAATGATAATAGGCCACTTTTTTTAGTTTTATATGTCAGTTTATTTTTATTGAAATGGCTGTTTCTAATTTTATGATGCTTTTTTTTTTTGCAAAAAAAGAGTAATGGGTGTTTTTAGTCACATTTAAGACGGAATTTTCATCCAAGTTGATATTTATGTATCAAATGTAGGGGTGTTCATTGGATCCGGTTTAGTCGGTTTTGAATCGAACCGAATTAGTTTGGACTAAACAGTTCGGTTTGTTCAGTTTAATGGTTCGGTTCGGTTTACTTTTTAAAACCGAATTATAATTTTGGTTCGGTTCGGTTTGAAAATTTTCGAAACCGAAATAACCGAACCGACCGAACTTTTATATATTATGAATTTGGTCCGGAGCGTCTCGGTTTATTTCTTAATACTCTGATTTATTTCTTAATCAATTGTTTTAAATACTTCGGTTTATTTCTTAATATCCCGGTTTATTTCTTAATATACTTTGGTTTATTATAAATTAATTGCTTTAAATAAAAAAATTAATATATTTTGGTTTGAACCGAACGAACAAACCGAAATAAAACTTTGGTTCGGTTCGGTTCGGTTCTATTTTAGAAACCGAACTATTACTTTGGTTTGCCTAATTCGGTTCGGTTTCAACTGAACCGAACCGATGAACACCTCTAATCAAATGTAGTAAAAAAGTCTTGTTCATTGCTAAAGGTTGGATCAAAAATTGAAACAAAATGTGCATGCATACAAGTAATATTAGTATATTACTCGATATAATATGAAGACTAATTATCTGAAGTACAACTGTGCAGCTTAGTATAATACTTAATTTTTTCCTTGATCCCTGTTGCCTGAACGGTGCGAATAGCAAGTTATTCCCAGAATATGATGTGCACACTCGTAACCATTTCAAAAGTGAGTGATGATTTATATATCACTTAGAAAAAATTAATATAAAATATCGTTTCTGTGTTGAGGTTAAATGATCTCATTGATAGCATTTTATTACTAGAGAAACGATATCAATGATATATAACGACGTTTTACCGTAAAACAACACATCACTTAAAAAAATTGAAATAAAATGTTGATTTTCTGCGGAAGTGAACTGACTGAGACAACTTTTCTCTACGAGCGAAACGTTGGCTAAGGCAGCGTTTCTCTATGAGAAAAATGCTGCCTCGGAGCAGAGTTCGTGCTAAAAAAAATCGAGAAGTTAGGTAGGAAGGCTTGCGTTACTAGAAGAGGTATGAATGTCATCATGACATGTGTATTGTGTACGAGTGGCCCGAATGAATCAATTTTACATGTGTTATTCCTTTGCCCTTGCTCGAAATCAGTTTGACTGGATCGAGGTAGTCTGAATCCTGACGAGGAAATTTTTCAAACCTGGTAAGGATGTGTCTGATACTATTTATCAATCATGGCAAATGGTCCCGACATTTTTATTAATATCCAGAGTTAATTAGAAATTAATATTTATGCTCAGAAGTTCTGGGTTTCGCCAAATATGTCCAAACCGGCCACAAAATCTAACCCTGAAAATTTGAATTATTTTTTTAAATTATTAGTTAGATTACTTCTTTTGATTTATAATTACCATATTATACTAAAATACACTAGATTACTTAAAATTATGTTGAATTATACTATATTACAATAAATTATGTTGAATTACGCTAAATTATGCTAAATTACGCTAAATTACAATAACTTCGCTAATTGAAAAAATGCGGTAAATTACGCTAAAGTACGCAAAATTACGCTAAAGTAGACCGATTTTGTGCCATCTTTCATGAATCATAAAAAATAGTAAAAACATTCTCAAAATAGTAAAAATTGGTATTGTACAAGTTCATTATGTAACTAATTTACTGAGCAACTTAGATGGAATAATAGAAATGAAAATCTTAATCGGAAACTTCAACTCAAGTTTTGAGGCTCTTCCCTTTGTTTTTTTGGCAATTCTGAATTTTGGAATCCAGCATTGCCGGCACGGATGCATGCGTATTTTCGCAAGCTTTCCGAAAAGTGGTCATTTGCTGAAATCGGACACTCGAGCACCGTTTTATGGCCATTTGAATTTTCGTCGTCGTTTTTCGCCTTTTCAGTGAAGATATCGTCCCTATTCATATGTAATTTAGCGTATTTTAGCGTAATGTAATGTAATTTTGCGTAATTTAATGTAATATAGTGTAATTCAACATAATTTCAAGTAATTTAGCGTATTTTAGTATAAATATGCTAATTATACATAAAAAGAAGTAATCTAACAAATAATTTAAACAAAAAATTCGAATTTTCAGTGTTAGATTTCATTATCTTGCTCTTCATAGTGTCTCTTAAAAAAAATAGTTTATAATTATAAATTACTATGAAGATAAAAGAGAAACAAAAAATAGTTTCTAATTACATCACTATGAAGACACAGTAATTTACCGGAATTTACCGTTTTTTAGCATAATTTAACATAATTTAGCGTAATTTAATGTAATATAGTGTAATTCAACATAATTTCAAGTAATCAAGTGTATTTTAGTATAAATATGGTAATTATAAAGCAAAAGAAGTAATCTAACAAAAAATGTCTCCAAAAAATTTGAATTTTTAGTGTTAGATTTCATTATTCTTCGTAGTGTCTCCAAAAAAAAAAAAAAAAAGAGAAAGCTGGCCACAAAATGGCTGGCTTATGGGGAAGAGGAAACCGGCCCGGTTTGGGCATATTTGGCGAAACCCAGAACTTCTAAGCATAAATATTAATTTCTAATTAACTTTGGATATTAATAAAAATGTCGGCAAATGGTCAAGCAGAAGGGGAATATGTCTCAAAAAGAATGGATGACCAGGTTTATATGCGTAACGCGGGGAATCTGAAAACACCGCAATGCTGCATGTAGTATTCAGAGAACACTCTCTACCTCCAAATCTTATTGCTGACAGATGCTGCCAAGGGATGAAACAATGGCCCAAGTTGTGTTAAAAAAGTTGCCTCTTTTGTTTTTATAAAATAGTAATAAGAATTTTTATTGTATTGGAATATTCAAGGTTAAGGGAGGTTAAGAGATGCCTGCGGTATGGCACAGTAGCTGCTTGAAAACTTAGAAGAGTGGTTGTGCGCATGTGCACAAGGCTTATGCTGTGATAATCTCAGGAATCACAATGATGTAAGAGTGATTCTATGGTACTATGCATAGCACGGATTAGTTCGTACTACGGAGCTATATTTTCATTTTAAAAATTCTAATAGTCAATCCGAACCGTTCAACATGATCTCCAAATGAATATGTATTTGCAGATTAAATTTTATATTTTTTGAATTTTTTTCTATATTTTAAGATAGGTAGAAAATCACTTGATCTGAAAATATTGGACCATCCAAAAACAGTGATTTTGGCTCGTATGGAAATCATGTTGAACGGTTCGGATCGACTGTTAGAATTTTGAAAATGAAAATATTGATCCGTAGTACGGACCAATCCGTACTATACATAGTACCGTAGACTCACTCATGATGTCATTTGATCTACTTTAAATACAATTCACTTGTCAGCCTCTGACAAGCTTTCAAAAAAAAAAAAGGCTTGCGTTACTTCGACTGCATTTAGTTGCTAATAGAAGTAATGGTTTTTTTTTTTTTTTGTAATTTTAGTATTTTCATTGTTAACACAAAACAAAAAGAAAAAAAATGTACATGTGTAATTAATAATAAAACATCATACAACATTATATAAATAAATTGCAGTTAAATAAGAACATAATATTTTACATAAAGAATGACATATGAGAAACAAAATTTTGTCTTTGATCCATTCTATGACAAGTAAGTAATGATCAAAGAATGTTGTACATGTTAATTTTGGTACCACAGATTCATTGTTCTATTTGGTCACGAGAAAAAATAGCTCAGGCTAAGAGACAAGAAAGATTTAGCAGGCACTGGTTTACATGACAGCTTTTTTGTTCATGTTCGGTTTCAAATTTCTTCGAGTTCACAAATCAAAAGCTTTTTTACTTTTTATTTTTATTTTTATTTTTTTGCTTTGATGAAATCCCGTTGTCAGTTCACAAGATTACGAACGAAGAAGAGTGTCAAAAACATGTGAACCGCAACGAAAAAAATGTAAAAGCCTTTCATAAAAGTAATATGAGTGAGTCTATGGTACTATGCATAGCACAGATTAGTTCTTACTACGGATCAATATTTTTGTTTTCAAAATTCTAACGGTCGATTCGAACCGTTCAACATGATTTCCATATGAAAATATACTTGTGGGCTAAATTTTTCTATTTTTTAGAATTTTTTTACTATGTTTTTAGATAGGTAGAAAATCACTGCTTTTGGATGGTTCAGAATTTTCAGATGAAGTGATTTTCTACCTATCTTAAAAATATAAGAAAAGAATCAACATTTGAGCCAATAACAAAGATTATTTTTCACATTGGATGTCACATAATCAGTGTTTTAGGGTACAAAATAGTCTATTATTCGTACCAACTAAATATCCGAGTTCGGATTCAAAAAATATCAATCACACACGAATACAAAGCAGATTCAGACCAGATTATCCGAATCTGTTTATACCTCTAACTTGACTGCATGAGATTTTGTATGTGGTCTATCCGGCCGCATTTAAAAACACTACACATAATAAAGATTCAAGAGAAACTTCTTAATTTTAAGTTTTAAAAATAGAAGCCGAGTCAACATTTTGAATACGCTTAACTTCAGAAAATTTACTTAGGACAAAATCACGTCTCTTAAATTTCAGATTTTTAAAACCACTACATTTTGGGTGTCTTTTAGACAGTCGACTTTAAAATATAAATTAGGTCAAAACCGAGGAAAACTAACATAAGGTAAGGGTTAAAAAAAAAAATCAATTTGATTTGATAAAACATACATTTTTCAATTTGTTTTTATTATTCTCATTTCATTTTTTTATTATTTGTAGAATAAAGACATAATTTATAAACTATGTTTTATACAATTTTTTTATTTTTCAAACTTTAAAACTGACCTATAATTTTACAAAATTTTGCAATTGAACAGGGCCTTAATTAAGCTCGTACCTTCAATTATAATTCTGGATTTGCCTCTTGTTTTTTTTCTAATTTTTTTTGGAGAGAAAAACGAAGTATAAAAAAAGATAGATAAAAGATAGATAAAAGTATAAAAAAAGGTTAAACATATGGAGGTGTTATTGAAGGAAAGGCACCAAACAACTTCTAAACTGCTAAATAATTTCAGTGCAGAGATGCAAAATCATAGAATATTTTATCGTCAAAAGATTTTATTTTTTAAGAGGGGCTACTATGACATCGATACTATTTTAACTACAGTGATATTAACTTTAAAATTCATCAAATAGATTTCAAATAATAAATCTAAATTGTTCAAATCGATTTGTGTTATGAGTGATGCATTTACTTGAAAAATTTATAAATTTTCGAATTCATTTCATATGAAGTCAAGCGGATAAAAAAGAAAGTTTTAAGTTAATTTTAATGCATTTATTTTTCATCATTTTTTTACTACTTGACTTCATACTAAATGTATTCGAAAATTTATAAAGTTTGCATGTAAATGTATCACTTGTAAAGTAGACTGGTTTGAACGATTTGAATTCGTTACTTGAAGACTATTTGATAAATTTTGAAGGAAATATCACTACGAAATATTGATTTTATTTTGGTAGCTATTAAATGTTGAGTAAAAAATGTATGAAAATTTGAGCCGTTGATTTATTTTAGTTTTTGATGGATGTAAAATACAATAAAAATGATATACTTTTTTTGCGCCTATAACGTGTGATAGGCTTGACATATCCAATTAATTAATTTAGTTATTTGAATGTTATAAAAATATTATTTAAATTTACTTTTAGTAACTCCAATCTGACAAGAAAATCTGTTGCATTCAATCTCACATAAATCTACACCGTAGAGTGGGAAAAATGGCACGCCGGAGCCGGCTCCGTCACGGAACGGCACGGAACGGCACGGCACGCGTGTCATTCGCGTGCCGTGACTCGCGTGTCCCGTGCCGTGACCATTCGCGTGCCGTGACCATCTTTTGAAACTTTGGCACGGCACGGCACGGCACGTGAAAAATTTAGTCACGGCACGGCACGACACGTAATCACGCGAGTCACGTGTAATTAGGACCATTAGATATTGATTTAATGGTGAATCTTGAATAAATTAATTTAAAGTATGAATAAATGGCCACGCGAGTCACGCGAGTCACGCGGGTCACGGCACGTTTAGGCACGGCGTGACTCACGTGGCGTGACCATTCGCGTGCCGTGACCACCCCTTGACATTTTAGTCACGGCATGGCACGTGAAAAATTAACTTGGTCACGGCACGGCACGGCACGAGACCAAAGTCACGGCGTGTTAGTCACGGCACGGCACGGCACGGCACGTTTTTCCCTCTCCCCATTCTACGTTTGGATCTGCTGTGGCGTTTGAGTACGTGTCCTAATGTGTAGCTCCTTGTTTAACTGCTAGCTGAAGAAATGTTTTATGATATTGGGTCTGATGACCCACTATACGGTTCGTACACAGAAGTAAGATTTACATCCATTTATGATCCTCTTTTTTTCAAAAAAATATTTGGAAAAGAGTGGTCCAAATGAAGCAGGCTATGTTATGTATTATGTATATATACAAGTACCAAGCAAGGATGTCATCTTAACTAAACTTTTCCTAGTGAGAGAGAAGCAGCAATGCAGAGATGCCAATTGAGAGTTGTAATTTTGAGTCTTTCCATAATGCTGTTACTTGTCTGTGTTCAAGGGCATGAAGGCCAGGTCTTACTAATTAAGGTTTCTGAAGTTTAATTATTTAAGGTTTTATATACAAATTATTTGATTTTGAAGACCCCATGAATTCTCTTTATACATGCATTCAGATTACAAAGAGTGAACTTCTCTTCGTTGTCATTTTCTCTTATTTTTTCTGGGAACAAAATTCATTTATTTGCCAAATTGAATTGGACATGATTAATTTATCCTTGCTTAGTTAACTGTTATCAATTGACCAGCCAGCTATAACTGTTTCTTTCTAATTACTAATCATAGCTTGATAAGATAAAACTGTTTTGTAGGCTAAGTACTCTCCAGGCCCCACTGCTCAACCAGGGCATGCCTCTGTCCCGGCTCCTCAACCAGTTCCAATGGTAATTAAGCAACAAACACTCACAACTCTTATCTCAATTGTTAATTAGAAATTTATGCTGTTTGCTAATTCAGCAAAACCAGTCATTTATGCATAACAGAAAAACGGTGTACTGTTGTCTGTTTTTCTTTCCTTTTCTTTTAAAATCAAGCAAATATATAGTCAGATTTTTGTATAAATGTTACCCTTCAAAGCTATTTTGGCAATAATTTTGAGTGAATTTTTTTTTTCTATAAATAATATAGTTTTGTTTCATATAAATTTAGGTGCAGTATGGAGTGACCCCAGTAAGCCTACATCCACAAGGTAACTACTAATTAACTTGGAATTCTTTTGCCAGTTAGTTCACCTCTCTTTTTAAATTTAATTAGAAAATAAAAAAAATAGCACATATCTTATCCATTTGTGGCAAAGTTATGTATGAAGTAGCAATAAACTTGCAAATCAGGATCATTGATTAAGAGCAAGTTGATTAGCGAGATACAAATTGATTAACACCCATAACGGTTAATATTGCTGGATAAATGCAGAATGTCCCGGTCGATGTGTGACGAGATGCTCAGCCACGGCATACAAGAAGCCATGCATGTTCTTCTGCCAGAAATGCTGCTCGACATGTCTATGCGTGCCTCCCGGCACTTACGGAAACAAACAATCCTGTCCCTGTTATAATAACTGGAAGACCAAAAGGGGAGGACCCAAGTGCCCTTAGAGTCCTTAATTAGCACTGTTATAATTAACAAATCAAACATATTAGCAAAATCTCAGTTGTTACAAAAGGGAGACATGTGCGTCAACTTTCTATTATTTTTTTTAACCTTTTCCTTTGTATTTTTATGTTTTAGCATATGAACCTCTGTTTGTGAATGCTTTGTTTGATCAGCATTTTCATAGCTTGTTTTTGTTTACAATTGATTTCCTTCCAAAGTTCCAATCATATATAGTACCCACCTCATCATTATGAGTCCATATCCTCAGAGGCAACATAATATTTCAAATTAAATTCAGACCATTCGATCATAATCTGGACCAATTCGGTCCGAGATGGAATACACATGATCTCTTTAATATTTTAAGTTTTTTACAAACATCCATAAACTAAATTACAGCAAGATTAAATGAAAAAAAAAAAAAAAACACTACACTAGCAGTGTAAACTGTAAAGTATCCTATATTGTCGATGTTGAGGAAATGACTAATATAATTTTATATTTAAATTGATTGTGTTTGACAGTTATTGGAATGAGGGATTTTACACAATCTATTACGTGTTAATTGAGTCTCGATCATATACAGAACTTCAAAAATGAAGAGGATTCCAATACCTTGTGCATTTCATACCTCATCATGCCTCATGTTTTATATCTTTATTTTTAAAGTTCAAATTGTAGATTCGAACCGCTTGACATGATATCCATACTAAAATATGATTGTGATGAAATTTTATAATTTTTGAATTTTTTTTACTATTTTTTAAGATAAATACAAAATCATTGTTTCTGGACCGTTCAAAAACATTGATTTTCTACCCATCTTAAAAAATAGTAAAAAAATTCTAAAAATTCTAAAATTTCATCCCCAAGCATATTTTAGTATGGATATCATGTTGAGCGGTTCGGATCGATAATTTAGACTATAAAAACAAAGATATAAAATATGAAATATGATGAGATATGAAAAACATGAGATATTGGAACCTCCTCCTTCAAAATAATGTGAAATGCTATCACTAAGTTCACAAGAAAAAAAATTGGTTTATCATTCTAACATATCTATGCCCTTTGGTTTATCGATCCAAAGTGTTTTTTTTTTTTTTTTTCAATTGTCTTGGATTCTCTGTAGCAACTTCTTTTCGACTTCAAATTTTTAATTTTCTTCATGTGATGGAGGCAACAAAAGATCCAAGGCAACTTTAAAAAAAAATCGATCAGAATATTTTTTATTGATCCTTCTATGCATAAAAATTTCAAGTTCCTTTTTCCTGTATTATATTATAATAGTTTCTATAATAATTTTTTTTTATCAATAATTGTTTTTAAAATCAGTGGCTTTAAATACCTGCTAATGATTTCATTAATAAAAATGTATTCACAACAGTCAAATAACTCTAAATCTTAAATCTATTATTTTATTCTCATGAAAATCTCTAAACTAATCTAATCTTCTAATCCTACTTATATAAACTCTTAATAACTCTATTACCTTAATCCTAACATCTTTCTACTACATGATCCGCTTTTTCGACCGTCACCGCGCTCCAGTGACCGAATCTGCTCACTGTCGTGCTCTGATCGAGATGGCATAAACTCTACGCACCGATGATACCGCACTCTCAGCTATGTTTGGCTATGCTCAGCTCCGATACAGCCTCCCCTCTCCCTCATTCTTCTTTCTGCACGAGAAGGTAGAGATGAGAGAGAGAGAGAGAGAGAGAGGAGGTACGGCTGTGTCAGAGATGAGGCTCACAAAGGTGGGAGGGGCGGACTGTGGAGGAGGAGGAAGGGGGAAAGGGTGGCGGTTGTGCTAGGCTTTTTTTTTTTTTTTAGCTGGAATCGCCTTCTGGGAGCGATATCGTTTGGAGGTCACTCTGATTTTCAAGTATTACCCTCTTCAATAATTGTTATCTTATAATAGTGTGATCTGATTAAAAAAAAAAGGCTGACGTGCTACATGTAGCATAGTGACATGTCATGCTATTTTTTAAAAATTTACTGAATAAATTTCAAACAACAAATTCACAAGTCTGGCATCATAAATAGTTTCAATACTTTCTAATATTGCACATGTATATTGCTAGTAATAAACCGATTAGCATAAATCAGTCATACGAAAACATCTTTTTCGTAAAGTTAGTGAGTTCTCTACGTCATATCCAGAGGCGAAGCTACAGCCACGCAGGAGTAGGCAGTTGCCTACTCCTGGATTTTGAAAAACACTACCATACTAGTATATAATTGGGTTAGATTTGAGTTTTGTCTATCCCTTAATTTATATTTTGCCTACCCTGCGTTGGGACTCAACTCTCTGTCAATTAGTCGGGGATGATTAAATAAGAAACTTTATTAGAAGGTCTAGGTTTACAATTTGAGACAAAACATCGAAGTGTTTTGGAGGTGGCGGCGTGCTGTTGAGGAAGAAAGAGTATGATTCATTTGATTTTTGAGTAGACTTGTTTCACTATATTATTCCTTCAACACTTTTAAATATGTTGCATGGTTCATGATAGACCAAGTTCGGTTATATAAACCGAGTACATTTATTTTCCTATTATTTACATATGTCTATCTCTGAACTGTGGTGCCTAGGCGCTCCCAACGTAGCGGGTCAATTTCATATGTTTTCATGATTTTCCACATAAGTGGTCATAAAAACACACCATGCAAAACATAATATAAATTAGTGGATTCTTACATATGTACACTGAGTTACTGACTTCTTCTTCTTCTTTTTTCCCCTATAGTTTTGCTTTAAATTAGAATGTTATATTGTTATGTATATGTTATATATTACATATCGATTAATTAGTATAATATTTCGTACGCTTGTATTTAATTATACTAGTGTGGATTATGTAAGTGATATTTTTGTCTTAATATATTTCAACATAGAAAAATGCTAAACACAACATAAATATAACTTAAATCAATATTTCACTTATTGATACAGGGTTTCGGTTTTAGTATTGTTTGTTATTTCCCTCTGGTTCACTTACTGGTACCAGTTCACATACCGGTTTCTAATTTATAGTTGTTTTTACTTTTTTCTAGAATTGTTACTATCTACTATCTACTGACATATAATAATCATACAAATACAAATAAGTACAGAGTACATTTTAGCCTCATTTGGGCAATATATACAAATAAGAATTTGTAATTTAGAATATGGACCAATTTATCATTTGTAATTTAGAAAGTGTTTTGAACCCGAACTCGTTTTAAAAAAATACTGAACCCGATTTCTGCCTACGATTTCTGCCTACCCCTGGCTCAAATTCTGGCTTCGCCACTGGTCATATCTTCAATTCGAAATTAAAAAAAACTGGGAAGAAAGAGAGAAAGAAAGGAAGATAACAAATTGTGTCACTACGCAAAATTTCAAATGCAATGTTGTAACATTGCGAAATGTTACAAGATAAGCTGCGCGCTTCCTCAATGGCAGAGGGCGAACTGCTGAAGTCGGAAGGTTAAAGAGAAGTCACAAAAATAGTCAAAGAAGAAAAATATTTAATGATGTTTTTTTACCATGGCAATTCGATTGTGTGGTTCAGTGAGGAACAAATTAAGAGAGAGAAGAGTTTATGGTTAAAGACAGGAGTACAGAGTAGGTTCAATGGACATCGGACGTACTTTTGGATCCGATGGATATCAAAATGCCCGATGCTTTTAAAATTCTGTGCGCACAATTTTTAAAGCAGGATGTGCACGAATCTTAAAGCACATCGGACGACTCCGGTGCACATCAAACCTACACTTTTTTCTGAAGACAGAAAAAACAAAAAGCAGGATAAAAGGTACGAAAGAGATTAGAAGAGATAAAATAGTAATTAATCGGTTTAGTTTTTTCTTTTTCTTTTGGTAATTTATAGGGGACGATAAAATAGTCATTTTAATTTTAATTATTATTTAATAATTCATTTTGATTAAATAAAATAGATAGATAGATAGATAGATAGATATATATATATATATATATATATATATATATATATATATATATAGAGTAGAACTAGGGTGCTCCTAAGCTCACCAAGCCCTTCTGTGAGCGCGACTCTAAAACCTATCAAATTGACTTCAAACGACATTTCCAAATCGTTAGATGTTCAATATATATTAAAATGTGCTTGGAGACCAAATTTTACATTTTTTTGGAATTTTTTTACTATTTATTAAGATGGTTTGAAAATCGCTGTTTTCCAATGGTGCAGAATTTTAATAAAAACAGCGATTTTCAAACCATCTTAATAAATAGTAAAAAAATTCCAAACCATTTTTTTACTATTTATTAGGCCATGATCTCCATATGAATATGTACTTGCAAACCAAATTTTACATTTTTTAGAATTGTTTTACTATTTATTAAGCCACATTGAAAAAACACTAATTTGTACACAACAGTAAAATCTGCTGGACCATTGGATCAGTGATTTTCAAAGTGGCTTAATAAATAGTAAAAAAATTCTAAAAAATGTAAAATTTGGTTTGCAAGTACATATTCATATGGAGATCATGTTGAACGGTTTGGATCGACCGTTAGAATTTTAAAAACTCAAAAAGTGAGCCGTAGCACGGAGAGGCCCTTATATACGCGTAGCATATTAGTCAGATTCTATATATATATCTAAGAATTTTGAGTTTTTTTAAGGGACTTGATAGTGGCTATCAAGTAACTTATGTTTAGATGCGAGCTAAAATAGTTAGAATAGTGAAATTTGGGATTAGTAGATGAGAATAGAGAAAAAATAGTAATTTTTAGACTAATGTGAAAATGTTGCTATTTGGATTAGTAAAAATGTTGTTTGGATTGTACATTTGGAATAATGAATAGTTGTAACCGAGAAAGAGTAGTGTTTACAAGGTGCTAATTAGGAGGAAAGATAGGCAAGTGAGATTTCAAACGTCACGACGTGGAGATGGCAGAAGTGGCGTCAACTTTGTCACTTCGGAACTGTGTTGACAGAAATTCAAGAATGAAGCATTTTTTTTTCTCTCTTCACACTTCTGAATAATAGCTATTATAGCTATTCCGAATCCTCTATTCTAACCCATTTCAATGTTTTGACGAAGAAGTTACATAGAAAATCATAATATTATATTTACATAGAAAATCTAGAAATTCTAACACATTTCAATATTTTGACGGAGAAATTACATAGAAAATCATAATATTATATTTACATAGAAAATCTAGAAATTTCATGTACGCTCTTTAAAATTTTAAAAACTACATATTTTCTCGTATGGAAATCATAATATCATATTTATCCTTCTAAATTTTAAAAACTCATAAATTTAGCCAAATAATTTTCTATTGACAGTCATTTTAAATCTATAAAGTTCACATTCTAACCTTTATTAAAGCAAATTAAAAAAATATGTAGCATGTGAAAAAAAATATTCAGTTTTTTAATTGATCGATTTGTAAGAGCAAGTGATTTATTTCTCTACTTGTAACACATACATTCAAGCATATGTTTATATGTTTGTGCCGGAACTGGAACTAGAAAAATGAATAATAAACTAACTTGTGAGTTTGTAAAATTTAGATGGGCAAGTAAATATGATCTTATAAATTTTAGAAGGGAAAATACAGAATTTTGAATTTTTCTGAGGGGTAACGTGAAATTTTCCCAATAAATCTGTCAAATGAAAAAAGAAACCAAGAATTGGCGGGCTGATAAACAAAAATCAAAACCCTCGGCTGGTTCGATTCCATCTCCAGTACGAATCGATCTCGCTCCGATGGAAGCTCCGCGTGCGGTGCGGTGCCCGGCAAACGAGGCGGTGGCGCTCTATCTATTCGACAAGAGGCAGGAAATGGCGGCGCAGTCCAATGGCTTGTCCGAGAACCTAGACATGACTCTCTCCAAGGCGCACGGAAGTATCTGCGGCGCAAAAAACCCCATTAAAACCCTAAAAGACCTCTCTCAGATCAAGTAATTTCATGCCTGAACACATTTTCTCGTGTTGGGGCTTGTTTGATGTAATTGGTTCTCAAATTTAATAAACTTTTACCCTTCTTTGGGGCTTTTCTTACTTTTTTTTCCTTGAAAAATCTGCACTCTATTGTATTTATAAATCTCCAATAATGTCTAAATTTTGTATACTGTAATTGAAAGTCTAATTGTTGCTATTTTCATATTGGGTGATGTCAATTTGAAGTACAATTTGGCTGAGAGCACATATTTCCCCACACATGCCAGTAACGCGCAACATTGTGTCATATTTGCAATTAGCTGCTGATATTTCTCAGTTTGGGGCTTGTTTGATGTAATTGGTTCTCAAATTTAATAAACCTTTACCCTTTTTTGGGGCTTTTCTTACTTCTTTGTCCTTGAAAAATCTGCACTCTATTGTACTTATAAATATCCAATAATGGCTAAATTTTGTATACTGTAATGGAAAAGGTCTTATTTTTGCTATTTTCATTATTGGGTGATGTCAATTTGAAGTACGATTTTGGCTGAGAGCAGATATTTCTTCACACATGCCAATAACATGCAACATTGAGTCATATTTGCAATTAACTGCTGATATTTCTTGTGATAGTCGGAAATCATACACATGAACACCAGCGAAAAAAAGGAGTTCCATTGGATGTTGACAATTTTTTTTTTGGCCATAATGACATCCTTTCCTCTAAGCAACAGATGAACTTACATAACTTCTTATCAATAAATTTCAGGTTTCAGGTTTAAAGTTTGTCTGAAGTAGTTATGAAGAAATTTTGCTGTTTCATGTCTTTTATTGGTTTGTTATTTAGGGGAGTTGGAAAATGGACCCTGACACTGATGAAAGGATTCTTTGCAGAGGAAGCTAGCCCCGCCAGTGATTCTCCTTCAAAAGATTTATCTCCACAAAAAGGTGTTTATTTACTGATATCTGCTAAATTATTTGCACAGCAGTTGGTTACTATTTAAAATTGATGGGGAGTTTGATTTGTTTTATTTTGTAAATAGGAAAGAAGACAAAAGGATCAAGGAGATATGTACCACAGAAGAATTCAGTGCCCTATGCTCTACTAATCACGCTTTATAGGTTGAATTATTTTGTAACTTCTATTTGCATAACCACAAATTATCTTGAAACTCCTTCAAGTGAATCACAGATACCTGTACAAAGAAAAATATTACAGGATGCCCTCACAGAAAATATCATCACCCCCCCTCCTCTTCTAAGACTAGGCAACAAGCTCTTTTAATTTAATTTTTGTCAATACAACGTCATATTTGTTTACAAATTAATGTAAATAAGAAGAAAACTTATGTGGATAAAAAGTATGTCTGCAGTTTTCATTTTTAAGATCCCTTGTTTCTCCTTCTGCTAACTGGTTGCACATAACATTAAATAAAAAACGCTTTAGAGATAGAATAATGTCGGCATTTATGATATTTAGGTGGTTTTGAGGGTGTTCACAATATTTCTAGTTTTATAGTGTACGCAGAAATGTTTTGAGGTTGTGTTAGGGTAAAGTGAAATTTTACCAGTGGTCTGCTCGTATTTGTTTCTTGAATAACTATCTCTCTTCAATTTACTTTTGAAAAAATAGGGAAATGATAAATGGGAACACCTTTATGAAAAAGCAGGAGCTGATTGATGCTGCCGAAGCCAGTGGGCTATCACGAACATCAATTGGGTAAGTGTTATTTTACCGGGTAAATACCCATTTTGTCCCCTAGTATAGTTTCCGATTTCATTTTCACCAGTTCTTAGTTTCAATACTGCACCTTTGCAGCTTTTTACCCGTAATTACAGACTTTGAGCTTTATTTTTTAAAGTTCTGAAGAAAGTCATCATACCATGTGCTTCCATCAGCCTGGTTATAATTGTATTTAACAGGATTGTGATGTTCACTTAATCCAGATCCGATGATGTTTGGTTGAAAACTAAAGGAAGCCTAAGTTGGTTATTCCAATTTAGGCCGGCCTAAATTATTCATGTTTGGTTGAGGTCTAAAGAAGAGAGAGACGAGTAAAATTTGCAAATAGTCACTGACGTCCAGGACGCAACACAAAATTAAGGCACCTGGGACTTTAGGCTTACGTCTAGTTGGGCCAGCCTATATAATGCTCGTTTGGTGGAATAACTAATGCCTGAACCCCTAATTCCATGGTTTAGGCCTCAACCGAACATGGTGAAGATATCATAATTGTTTGTCATAACAAAATAATTTAATTTCAAGCATGGTTATCATATATTCGGTTTTAATTTTTGCACCTTTGTAACCAAGTGCACTCATTGGAACAATAAACTAACTGCATTTAAAGTAAACAGGCCAGACAAAGCTAAAGGGAGACCTGGACAATTTGGGAGTACAGCAAGGGACTGGTATACTGGATGGAGCTGCATGAAGACATTGATTTCTAAAGGCTTAGTTGTCAAATCCAGCTGCCCTGCCAAGTAATTTCTTCTCCATGAGTTTTTTTTTCCTCTTCTTTAAACAATTTCTTTCATGTATTTTCAGACAAATTGCTTTTCTTTTCTTTTTTTTCTTTTTTCAGGGGGGGGGGGGGGTACTAGAACTCTAATTATTGAGAAGATAAAATTTGATTCAAAGGGTGTCTTGAGTAGACCCTTGACATTTGCTCTCTCCCATGAAGTTTATAAGGAGAAAAGGCTTAGTAAAATGGATTATAGTGCTGACATTAAGTGATTCAAAGGGTGTCACGGAGTTCCAATGATCAAATCTTTTTACTCTATTTGCAGTACTGTGCATTGCTAGTTTATTTCAAGTTTTAATGTGAACTCTGGAGGAAGTCCCATTTTAGAACCTTTTATCTGTATGGCAAGATGTTGAAATGAAATATATACATAATTTACTCTAAAACAATAAATTAATTTCTTGCATGATTACCAAGATATTTAATTATAGGTTCATGCTAACTGATGAAGGGACAGAAGCTGCTCGAGACTGTCTCACAAGGTCTGGATTAGACCTTCCCAACAAACAACCCATAAATTTAGCAGTCGGGAATTCTCTTCATGGAATTAGTAACTCTGACATGGACTCCATACCAACTACTCATACTGAATCTATGCTGGCATTGAACCAATCCAAAAATGTCGCTAAAGTAATTTCCACATTTTCTTCTTCTGTTAGTGGCTTATTCTATAGTGGTGTGAAACTCATTCATCAAAATACTAGAACTAGGGTGTACTTAAGTTCACCAAGTCTTTGGTGAACTTAAATTCAAAACCTATATATAGATTTCAAACGACAATTCCAAACTACTGAAAGCGATCTACTTCACGAGTGATGTGTTTGCATGCAAAAATTATAAATTTTCGAATTATTTTTAGTATGAACTATGAAGTCATGATTAAAATGCATTAAAATTACTTATAAACCTTCTTTTTTTTACCGCTTGACTTTATACCAAATTAATTCGAAAATTTATAAATTTTGCATGTAAACACATCACTCATAAAGTAGATCAGTTTCAACGATTTAGATTCGTCGTTTGAAGCCAATATGATAGATTTTGGAGTTAAGCTCACCAAGAGGCTTGGTAAGTTTAAGAACACCCTAGTTCTACTCTTTTTACGAACTCTAGCTGAAAAAAGCTTAATTAACTTTATGTTTAAAATTTGCAGAACATGCAGATTACTCAGGTTGATATTTTAAACTCTGATTCTGATTCTGATTCTGGTTCTGATCCTCCTGAAATAGCTGCAAAGACATCTTCTACTATGTTGGCCACACGGACCACTTACAGTTCTGGTACCTGCATTTTTTTTTTCATGACACGATTTGCAACAATGCTATATTTTCTGACAGTTCTGGTACATGAATTTTTTTTTTTTTGTAATGTTGCATCTTTGCAACAATGCTATATTTTCTTGGTATAATTGCTTAACATATAGTGTTTGCAATGCAGTTGAGAGATTGAGTTTTCATCTTGCTCCAACTGAACCTTCATTGGTCTCTGTCAATTCAATTAGAAACTCGTCTGATCTAAGGGCTTGCAGTACTTCTGTATGTTCCACATTGTTGCTATTTATCCTTTAAAAGCAAACTTTGCCACTTTTTTGTTGTTTCTCTTTTTTGGGGGCCTGCATAATTTTTTTTATTACTGAAAGCAAATATCCTGGTTTCGTCTCAATTTCAGGATTCTGAGCTTAGAATATCTAAAAAGGATTTAACACATGGGGACATCATCAATATTCTTGCCATGCCGCCATACCGACCGGGAGAGAGATTTTGTGAAACTTATGATGTGATTTTGATATTGGATGAGCGGGAGAATTTTGGGTTTGCCGATTTAAAAATCTCACCATGTCCATTCTTGAATATCCTGTAAATGTTTTATTATTTAACAATATTTTGTAATCCGTGGTTCGGTTGTAGGTCCCGTTTTAGAAAGGTGATTGACAACATTAGCTCTCAATTTCACATACCTGTAGAGGTAAGGATCTTGTTATTCCCATATGAAGAATCTCAGTGATTCCAACAACTGAATTTTTTTTTTTTTTTCAAAAGTTTCATTCGTATCGTTTTCTCAGGCTAGACGATTGCCGGTTGGAGACGGGCTTTGGATTGCGCTCCACAAGCAGAGTAAGAAGGAATATGTGCTTGATTTTATTGTAGAAAGGAAAAATGTAGATGACTTGAGAGGCTCTATTAGGGATAATAGATACAGAGATCAGAAATTAAGGTTACAGGTATATACTTCACAATCTGAATTTTGAACTCTTTAAATGTGGTACGGTATGCTCTGGTTAACTGTTCTTTCCTCTTGTTTGTACATTTCTTGTAGAGATGTGGGTTGAGAAAGCTGATTTATCTTGTAGAAGGTGACCCAAATACAATAGAAGCGGGAGAAAGCATTAAAACAGCGTATGTGTAGAGGATTTGTCTCTCCTTTATGTGCATATTTGAGATGATATATAAAAGTGGCTTTGAAATTTTGATGGTCCTACTTTGTTCAAATTTGTTTTAATGTCATATGGATTGCCTGCTGTCAGAACTCAGAACTGATGGTAAGTTGAGTACAAATTAGCAAATTGCCTATATAGGTCTTACATCAAGTAAATGACATCTTTACTGTTTCACATAATTGTCAATTTAATGGAATATATATATCTTTTGTGTTGCTATCTTATGGTCGATGGCATTTGCTACACAATTTCTGTTTTGCTAATGTAAAAGAGTTGCATGTTCTTACAAAACCTAAAATATTTGGCTGAGCATCTAATGTATTAAGGTTATAAATCATGTCCCAGAGTCATGGGTCTGTGCCCCCATGAGTACATGCTATGGATCAGGACATGTGTTCCTCCATTTTATTAATAAAAAAAAAATATAAGATAAATTTGGTTTTTTGTCAACCCCCTATGTAAAAATCAGGATGTGGTCACTTTTGAGATTATTTATTGTTATTTTTCTGTTTCTATTTCTTGTTGCTCAGTTGTTTCACAACAGAGATTTTGGAGGGATTTGATGTACAGAGAACAACTGGATTTGCTGATACTGTAAGGAAGTATGGTCACCTCACAAAATCAATTATAGAGTACTACAGTGCTAATTTCTCTGGTGACGGTAATAATTTTACTAGAAGTGACTCTAGGCTTTGTCCCTCCTTCCAAGAGTTTGTCAGAAGGTGCCAGGACCTGGAAAGGATGACTGTGAGTGATGTTTTTGCACTACAACTTATGCAGGTGATTATCATAATCTGTACTGAATTTAAGATGCAGCCTGCTTTTAGGGTTTGTAGTAGCAGTAACCAGGGGTGGAACTAGAAAATTTAGATGGGGGCGGTGAATTGTAAAATGCATAATATGAAAAAATACATAATGTGTTTTCATTGGGATTTGACTCAAATCTCCACAACCACTAAATGGAATACTAACTACTAGGAAATTCAGTTAAATTTCAATATACATGATTAAAATTTCTGGGCTACGTAGATCCGCTCCTGGCAGTTACCTACTCATTCGTTGCTTTTTTACATACAAGTTATTTGGAAAATCTCATCACTGCTTGAAGATTTTTGTTGTCTACTTTATTATTATTTGGAGTAGATAAGTGATGTTTCTGCATTTAGTTCTCATTTATTAGATGTTCAGCTGTGATATAAACTTGGATATGGGATAAAAAAACTTCTTTTTTTAAGTACTTTTTTTTAATCACCACTAATAGGAGATTTATGATGTGGCTAAATTTGCAGGTTCCCCAAGTAACCGAGGAGGTTGCACTAGCTGTTGTTGAAGTGTACCCAACTCTTCTCTCCCTTGCCAAAGCATACTCTCTGCTTGTAAGCAATACCTTGCTTTCTTCTGATGTAACTTCTCATAACAGAGTAGCAATTGATCTTGAGTTCACTAACTCTGTTTGGCTTATTACATTAATATGATAAGGTTAGATGTTTCTTTGATCACGAGTAGTACCTTTATATGCATGACGCATGGGTTAGATTCATGCCTTCTTCTGACACAATATAACCTGTCAACATAAGCACTGTTTTATTGTTTGTTCTTCTGATGAATTAGTTGAAATTGCTAAGCAGGTTAAACTTGTGTTATTATATTTTAAGGGCTAAGGGATGAAGCCTCACAAATGCAAATAAAGTGCTCACATTTAGAAAACTATGTAAAACCCCCCTACTGTATTAGAGCTAAAGATCTCATTAACAAAATTCTTAAAACATTTTATATTTGCAGGAGGGTAATGTGCTTGCACAGGAAGAGATGTTGAAGAACAAATGCAAGGCGGTTGGTGCAGGTGCAAGCAGAAACATCTTCAAGCTGGTCTGGAGTAGCTCTTAGTAGCATTGTTAAGGTTGCAATAGTAAAAAAAAAATAGGAAGTTTGGTTTTTTGGGTGACAGATTCGCTTATGTAAATTTTATAATTTCTAGCCCAAGTTAAAAATTATATTATATTATATTACATTTTGCTTGTTAAGAGTAGTATTGTTTAATTCTGATGACTCGTAAGTAGTTCGTAGAGTTGAGAGCAAGAGTTGCTGCACTCTTATTTTATATTTTAGCTTCCAAACAATTTGAGGAATTGATAATTAATGAGCAGGTTTTACTACTTCTGCAAACATATTGAATTTAGCCTTTTCATGCTTACTATAACTAGTTATTTCAGTTTTTTACTGGTTGCTTTAACTATAACCTTAGTTCTATTTATTGGTTTAAGAAAGATACGACTTATTTGAAATGAATTGAATGAAAAATTCATAAAAATATTTCTCAGAGATTTCATGTATTCTTTCGCTCTTTCTGCAAAAATTGTCAATTATTTTCTTGGTCATTGAGATTCATGGATAATTCGGATTAATATTTAAAGATAGATCTTAACCTTTTTTTATTTGCTCAAACCAAAATGATTGAAGTTTTTCTATGCCACTTGCTCTGTTAAAGTATATATTTCTAGCAGGCGGTGGCACATCATAAATGCATGACTCATCAAACATAAAGTGGGGGCAATTTCTTCTGGTACTGCCCTTCTGCTGTTCGTCCCAAAATAAAATTTATGTGAAAAAATTAATTACCCTTGTTACTGGGAGTAAATTGGAGCCACAAGTGGGCTCAACCATGACCTACTTTTAACGGCCTACTATTTCACTAGCGCCGAACACAATTAATACTATGAAAATGATTAAATTTCCGAGTACTGTAGGTCTCTACTATCATATCGTGTGCCAACCAGGCCTCCGAGTAATAGAAGATGGTTTTTTAATGGTAATTTTTTTTTTATATATTTTAACTATCTAACATTAATAATGTTTCGATAAGATGTAGCAAAATTATGGACATGCTTGATCTTAATCAATACTGATAATGGTAAATCAGATCTGTTTCAGTAGTTTTTGTCTGTTAAACTTTTTTTACAATTTTTCTGGTTAAACTATGTTATTTGATACTTATTTTGAGGAATATTCCCATACCTGCAGATATTTTTCTGTGATGTTTCTTCACCACGTTTTGAAATAACCCTGAGATGACAATGTCCAAGAAAATAGGAAAAAACAGAGAGAACCATGTGGATCAGTAACAGTAAGGAGCTTTTAATTTTGTAGTCACGAGGTTTGTCTATTGTGTATTTATGCATGTGTAGACTCAACCCAAGCTCATCAACCGAATCTACATGATACCATTTAAGCATGTTCCAGCTTTATATAATAATCAATGTTCTAAATAGCACGCTATAGCGTTTTCAGACCAAAAAAACTATGACGCTATGGCCATATGGCGGCGCTATATGGCCATAGCGTTGTTTTTTCAGCCGTTCCGCTATAACGCGATAAACGCTATTTAAACCTTTGATAATAATAATTAATTATTATTATAGTTATTTAATAAAGATAGAAGAAAAGAACGCTCTTCAATTTCAGATAATGTTATTTTATTGTGAAGGGATTCAAATCCACTCATTTTTTTTTAAAGAAAAGATGTCTCATATTCTCTCTTTCACTCTCTCTCTCTCTCTCTGCTTGAAGATTAGGAGGATCCTCCTTTTCTCAAAAGAAAATAAGTAACAACTAACAAGGAATAAACCGCAACAAATGTGTGCTTCTTACAAAATTCCCTCGAAAACCTCATATTTGATGTTGTTCATTTTCTTACAAAGTAGTGTTGTACTGTTGTGGCATGCTAAATATGTGATTTCTTGAGGTAATTTATCCAAATTTAATGGTGTTCCTTCCATGTCATTAAAAGAAAATTTCATTATCTTTCTCGTACCTTAAAAAATAATTTTTATTCTAAAAATAAAAAAAACGGATGCGATTGAGTGGCAACTAATTTCTATAATTACATGACAAAGTAATTCCAACCGGCTACTTTTTGTTGCTTGGGGTAAATATTTTAACAGAACAGTTTTGACTTCATGTAACATAGAAATCGTATGCAGTGGTATTTTGATTCTATGTTTGTGCTCTACTTAAAGCCAAAACTGATATGTTAAAATCTTTATCCGTTGGTTGGTGTAGCCATCTAAACACGCCTACATCGTAATTAATTCAAACGCGTATTTTTCTTAATTGAGGAAGAGTTTTAATTAAAATCTCAAGGTCTTGGACTTCTTTCATATTTTGTGGGAACCAAATCATTCATTCCTATTTTTTGCCACTCTTACTCAGCTATTATTTGGAAAAATTCTCTATCAGAAACAAAATTTTCAAATTCATTCCTACAATGTTACGCGGATCTCTGGACCACTTCAACATTTTACGCCAAATTTAGTGAAAAGGTAAAAAAAAAAGGAGCAAATTGCATACAAAAATAATGATGTCTTCTTGTATCTTGAAGCCTATTTTCTTGGATAAAAGTAAAAATCAAAGACCCCAAACTAATAAGGTCTAAATTATTTTTCGTCTTAATTTCAAAGTTACCTCTGTTTATTTCAACGCAGAAGTGATCTAAAATAGCTTATCATTATGTCTAATGTGATTGGAATATGATAGAGATCAATTCGATCCGTATTAAGATATGAATACATTATACAAATGGTCCCTACAAACAACATTACCCGCCAAAATTTAATTAATTAAAAGAAAGAAATGGAGGAGAAGTTACCAATTCACCCAATTCAACATTTCTTGTTTCTATTATTGTTTATTGATATATAATTAGCATAGAAAAACATCCGAATAGAATGAAAAAAAATATATTAAAACTATAATCCCGACCCAAATATATACATTTAACCACCCATTCTTTCCTCGTCATCAACTCCCTAAAAAGTGGGAAACAAACTAAAACGATGCACCAAAAAGAATTAAAAAAAAAAAGCTAAAAAAGAAAGAGAAAATTAAATTAACTATTCTTGGCAAAACGGGGCTTGCCTCCATTTGCCATCATGACCTTGAATTCCTCGAACGAAACCATACCATCCCCATCTTGATCGACTCCATCGATCATCTTCTTGCATTGTGCGACCGATGCCGCCTCGCCGAGACTCCGCATTACCCTTGCGATCTCCTCGGCTGAGATTGCGCCGTTACGATCTACATCGTAAACCGCAAATGCATGCCTCAGCTCTTCTTCCTCGGCTGCCTGATCCACATCACCAGACATCAGATCGGCAAACTCCTCAACAGAGATGAAGCCGTCACCATCAGCATCAACCTCTCGCATCATGCGATCGAGCTCTTCATCAGAGGCGGTTTGACCGAGGCTTTCAAAAATCTCACCCATCTCAGAACGGCTGATACGGCCATCACCGTTCCTGTCGAACTTGTTAAAGACACGCTCGAGCTCCTTCTCACTAGAGATGGTCACGGTGGCGGCGGTTTCAGATGCAGTGGGAGATGTAGCGGAGGTGGCGGAGGAGGTCGGGCTGGTGATGGCCGGATCCTGGTCTTGGTGGTTTTGGCGCTTCGACCGGATGCGTCGGCTAAAGAAAGAACGGATCTTTCCCATGAAAATTGTCGGATCAGAAGAGGTGTTTCAGGTTTGGTAATGTCGGAATTGGGAAAAATGGAAGAACTTGAAATATATGGATCGAATTAAGAAGGAGAGAGAGGAGAGGTCGAGAGAATTTATAGGAGGTGTACAGCTAAGTTTGGGAAGGAGAGAAGTAGGCGTTGAGATTTAGTTCGTAATTAGTTAGATTTATATCTTGGTCTCCGGGAAGTTGCGTTCTTTACTTCTTTTAAAATCGAGGTGGTCCAATCGGATCCTCTCCATTATTTTTTGATTATCAAAGGTGCATCAGAGACGTTCAATTGAAAATGGACTGTTTACAGTGACATAGACGTTTCGCCTGAAAACCAGGTCGGTAAGGTCCACGATTAATCTAGACCGTATATATAAAATAAACGGTCAGATCAGCAACTATTATTCGATAGAGACTACGTAATTGTACGAGAACAACGCATAATCCTGAGAATGGGAAGGTACTGTGGCCCCGCTAACTCGATGCGACGGGTGCAAGTTTCCAGAACTTTGGGGTCCACAAGACAGTTTCTAGGAAGTTGTGTGCTGAGATCAGGTACATATTTTTTCTCTCCTGGAAGGGCTCAAAGAGAATTCCACAAGATATTTTTTCTCTCTCCTAGAAGTTAATATCCACTTAATTTGCTCTGTGAAATTCAATGTTTGTGAGGGCCAGATGTCAGTGATTATTGTTCATGCTCCGAGTTCATATAAATCATTTGAGGGAGGAACTTTATGCATTCCCTCGTCTAAATTTAGATTTTTAACATATTCTTTCTTTTTTTAACTGTTTTAGCGCGTAGTCAAGAGTAAATTTTTAGAAAATGTGCAAGGATGGAATATAGGGTCCTGATAATTAGCTAGCCCCTCTTTAAATATCCTCACTTTAATTAAGGAAAATCAGAAAATGCGCACCCCAAATAAAGAACTAGGTTCTGCAAGTGTTCCTATTTATTTGGGTAAATTTCGTCATAATTCACTAAATTTTATCCTTTGTCATAAATTAGTTACTCAAATTTAATTAATTCTTCTATAACGACTGAATTTTTCATTTGTTTTAATAAAATCATCCTATAATTTTTCTATCTAAAAAATTAATAAAATATAACTTTTTCGTTAGCATTTTGGATAGAATGAGAATACTTTGTTAAAATTTTGGACAGAATGAGTATATTCGGTTAGTATTTTAGACGACATAAACATATTCCGTTAATATTTTAGACGAAAAATTTATAGAGTGATTTGATTGGAACAAATGAAAAATTCAGTAGTTACAAAAAGATAAATCAAACTTGAATAATCAATTCATGACAAAAGACAAAGTTTAGTGACCTCAAAATTTACCCTTTTTGTTACATCAAAGTTTTTCAGAAAAAAAAAAATTATACGAAGAAACAAAAGTCAAAGTGAAACCAAACAGGCAACAAGTTCTAATTCATCAACATACTTTGAAAATAACAACATAATAGAAAAAATTTCAACAGATATATCACTCAAGAAACTTTAGCACATTATTTAGCAAGAGTAAAATAGATAATCCATGTTAAACAAAATTGTAGCTCGAACTAACTTTTCAATTACTCTATCAATATATATACTTATATACAATACTAAATATATGGTGATGGACCGACTCGCTTTTATACGAGTGATGCATGTTCAGTTCCTGTAAGAAATTAACATTTAAAAAAATTGGCGAGATTAACACGAACTGTTATTTTAAAAAATATATATAATACTGCAATTTTTCAAATTCAATTTCTATTATACTATAAATCTATAATAATGTTTAATGGAAATGGAACACTGTTTTTTTATATATATATTCATTCTCTAAACATTCAATTCCTTTATTTCCTTCCATGCACCGCAGCTAGCATATATACGATGCAATTTCTTGAAAAAATAAATAAAAAACAATTGATACACAATAAGACTAATTATATGACAACTAATAGTATCTATAACACCAATTGATACACTACAATAATGGGACAGTATCTGCGAGGGATATATACTGTCGGTGCATCCTCGCGGATACTTCCGTCACTAATAAAAAAAACACGTTTCTATCGGTATACCCTTGCAGATAGTCACTTTTTACTCTCGCGGATACTATCTCATTCTTGTAGTGATATAGTTTCATTCCTGCAGGAGATTAATTGACTGTATGGGCACAAGTAATAATTTCAATTACCAAGTGATAATTTTAGTTTCATCATTACTCCGAACTGTTGAAACTCTCCTGGCATAAGATTCAACCACATTTGCACCAGTTTTTATATGATGGCTGGAATATTTAAACCAAAATTTCATTGTTTGAATAAAAATTGCCAGTTATATAATGCTTAATTAGGGGAAAATGAGAACAATTGCAGCCTAACAATTGCGGATAGATAACTGAGGCATAATTGGTCGATTTTTAGTTAGTTCTATATATGTTACTATAGTTAGTACTCAGTGCCATCATACCACCTAATTAATTAAATGTTGCGGAGTGACAAATAATTATTTTGTATAAAAATAATTATTTTAGATGAAAAAGACGATAGACATGTCAACTAATATTTTTTATAATGCGAAGTGAAAATTTATAGTACCAAGAAATTATATTACTTATTAATTGAGACTGATTTTTTAACAATACACGATCAAAATGATTCTTAGAAAATTTTCTAATTGAGGTTTAAACATGTTTTTATGGTCAATGAATGCTCAGGATTATTAATTGATATTTTTTTTATTTCTCTACAAGTAATTATTAGATTATATAGATTATAGAAAGTAATCTCACTTACATCTTTCAAGATTTTTGGTTTCTCTGATGCAAAAGTAATGTAATAATGTCTACCACAACAAGTTATTTAATTTTGAGGCGGAACTAAAAAAAAAATAGATAGGAGGGTCAAAATTTAAAAATGAATAATGCATGATCGGTGGTTGGGGTTTGAACGCAAGTTTTTATAATAACAAATTAGAAGGCTACAATTAGGGGTGATCTAGGATTCCGGTCAAGAGTAAGCACAATATACTAATAACAGTATTTTTTTTTCTTCCGACGAATTAGAGCAGAAACTGATCTAAAAACTCATGACGTGACCAGATACGTCATGACACGACACGGTATAGTCACAGCACAACACGGTTCCATCACGACATGACATGGCACGTGTGCCAGTCACGTGTTGTGACTCGCATGTCCCGTGCCATGACCATTCACGCGAAGTGATCATCTTTCGAAAATTTGACACGGTACGACACGTCACGCGAAAGATTTAGTCACGGCACGGTACATGGTCACGTGAGTCACGTGTAATTAGGACCGTTAGATCTTGATCGAATGATGAATCTTGAATAAACTAACCTAAATTATGGAAAAAAAAATAGTTAAACATGACCAAACATGACCAGTCACATTTAGATACGTCACGTGTGGTCACGGCATGCCTTGGTCATGGCGTGACTAACGTGTTGTGACCATTCACGTGCCATGACCATCATTTCAAATTTAGTCACGACACGTCACGTGATTCAAGTCAGGCATGACTATTTACGACATGATATATATATTTAGATCCCTAGTAGCTAGCAGATCTCTTTTTTCTCCTGGCAAATCAACGATTTTTCTAAGTGGAGTCGCGAATCGGACCGCGTCTTTTTTTCTTTAATTCTATTATGAGAATCGGTCTGTACTGACTTTCTTTTTCGCGTAATTTTCTTCTACTTGGCCGTGAATTAAATTCAGGAGTAGGCATTGTTTCCGTTCAGGAGTAGACACAAGTATAAAATACCACTGGGTCTAAAAAAAATTCGAATCCAGGGGTAGGCACTTCCAAAGGTAGGCAAGTATAAAATACCCCTGATCCACCTTGGGTCCGCTAATGGCTACAGTCATACATGTGATAATTTACAAGGATGACTAAACTATACAAAGATCCACCCTTGATTATTTTTTGAAATTTTGAAATCATAAAAGTAGGTAAGCACCTCTCTGACTATACAAAGATCCACCTTTGATTATTATTTTAGATCATAGAAAAAATACTTGTAGCGAATCTCTCGTATTTCTACTGTGCCAAGTGATTTTATAGAAACTGATAACTAAGTATATACCTATATGGCTATATCAAACTTTTCGTATAATCTGAGTTATCATGAGAAAGTATCTGCATTTCATTTAGATTAATTACCAGTTATGTAAAAGTATTATATATATACTAGCTAGTTGCTACAGGGGAATATGATCAAACTAGGTATATGAGATGAGATTCTATATTGACCATGCATGATGCTCATAGCCTGGCCCTGGAATGAAGAGAGAGAATTTCGAATCTTTGAAACAGCGAAGAAGTTGACGCATTTAATTTGAGAACGGGATTTGGAGATACAAAGCGTTACAACGGTGCATGAGGCAATGTAATGAGGCGCGTTATAAGTTATAACGCTGGTATAAAGAAGGTTTTCACTGAAATATAGGATAGACAGTTATTTACTTATTTTATTGGACAAACATAGGCCCACAAAGATAACATGTGACTTTTCAAAGATAAAGAACATGCATGCTATTTTATATAATCATATAATAAATGGGTTGAAAAAAATGTACTGACAAAACTTTGCACTAATTATATTTTAGAAAGATTAAAAGATGACCTTATTATATGTGCTACTTTTTTGTTTTGACCTTCTTGACCGTTTGGCATCTAATTAATTGTCCTATTTTTACGTAATTAAAATAATATATTATTTCCTCGCCTTAATTACTAACGCAAAACAGGAAATCATTACCTTATCATGTGCTATCAGGTCTGTTACTAAATGGATTGAAGTATTAGGGAACAAATGAATGATCAATAATATAAATAATCAATAATAACAGGGTTAGTTTTGCAAAAGAGCATGTATGAAGGAGCTTGGAAGGTGTTCACCGCCACTAAGACATGAGTGCTATGCCAGATTGGAGATATCTCATGGGAATTGATTGCCCAATACAGCTGAGGTACCACTAAAATTTATTCACCGTTTATAGTTTCTTTATCAACATCTATTAAATATAAAGACGGCCAATATTTTTTGTTTCTTTTGGAGAAATCAATGGTCAAGAATTGGTTCTAAAATTGGCATTTTAGATATACTATAATTGGTTATAAAGTGTTTTTTTCACACTGTTGTTCTAAAATTGTATTTGTATTTCTTGCTTCCGAGAATTACGAAAGACCTGAATTTTAATTTTACCTAATTTTTTAATCTCTACAGAGGAACCAAAAGGTGCTGCTAGCACATTCAACAAAAAGGAAAGTGTCTCTACCAGTTAACGGTCAAGTGGACCGGTTAGGGACTGTACAGCGTGGCCCAGCTGACGTGTCACAGATACAGCCACAAAGTGGCCTGACTGGTCCATGGAGGTCCCGTGAGGGTTGCCGTTGCGTGACCTACGGGCAACGCGGCCCAATCAAAGCTCCAAGCTGTTGTTTTCTGGCAACAAATAATTCCGTAAATAATACGATTTATTAAGACATGAAAAATTAGTGATAAAAAAGACGGTTAACGGAATGCAGATTTTGTTTTCTTGTTCAGGTGTTTCATGTTTTGGATCCTCTCCAGTCTGGCCTTATAATTTCTACCGTATGATCTGAATTTGACGGTAGAGATCTACTTGAATCATGTATTGAAGTCCGTAGGATTGGAGAGGAGCTGATGATGGGAAATGAGTGAGGGTCACGTCTGATGCGTGAAGGAAGGGGAAAGGCTGGGCAGCTTTATGTCGCCGAACCGCGGGAAATTAAATAAATGTATAAATCACAGTTCATGATGGATGGATGTTACATGGGGCCATGGGGAGAATAGCTGGTGCTCGGTGGGGTCTCTGTTCTGTCAAATTTAGCTGTATTCTGCACTTTTTTTTTTTTTTAATAATTGTACCAGATATTTTACTGTTATACAGGTTTCTGAGACCGTTATGCAATTCTATATTTTTAAGACATTAGACCCCAACTCGACCATAGATTTGTCAAAAGAAAAAAATACCAAAACTGTACCATTTCTGTTATTTTATCAGCATGTCCTTATGGAACTGTAATATAAATGTGGTTCTATCTATTTTAAAAAAAAAACTAATCAATTTATTTTTTGTAGATTTGACTTTTTATTTTCTAAAATAAAAAATCTACATCGTTCAAATTTTCTGAAATTGTTACTCAGCCTCAGCGTCATAACTTAATTTTATATAGATCCAGGTGTTCTGTTCTTTTATTCGTTTTCAATTACGCTCTAATTTTCAATTTAAAAAAATTATGAAAAAGTCCGCTCTAATGTGCAAAAGTTTTATCCAGTTTAAGAAACTCATTAGTGTTATTAAATCAACTCTCATATATAAGAATCAGCAGTTGAACGTGACAAAAGACAATATTCTTTGAAAAAAATCGTGAATTCAAAATTCGAATAGAGATTTTTTTATAGATATTGAAGTTGAAAGGTTTAATTTTTCATCTTTCTCTACAAAATCTTACTCATATTCATTTTAAATCTGTATTATATTCGAATTACATACTTGTAATCTTGTTGAATTATTTTGAAATTCTAACTTGTCCACTATGCTCGAGATCGAGAGAGTTTGAAATTTAAGTTGGCTCGCTCGGACTTGATTTGGAATAACTTAATATACAATCGTATTATTCAATTTAAAGTATATAGCCGTTAATATAAAACAGGATGCTTACTTTTTAATATAAAATATTCCAAATTTTAGTTAAAATCATCAGAGTATTTAATTATTTATAAATTTCTCTAAATAAGAACATTAAATTTTGTTTATGATAATACAAACTTTTTTTTTTCCTAAATTGAGTTTATGTAGGGCGAAAACTCGATATTAATTCAACTTAATCTAATCTCGATAGCTCGTTTAATTTTTCAATTAAAAAGTCGACTTGATTTTACTTGGAATAAAAAAAATTAGAAATAGCATGAGTTGTTCAAACTCAACCATTTGCAATACTACTCAAATTGGAATTTTTACTTAGAACTGAACATATTAATATATAAGAGGAAGTTGTGAATATTATTTTGGACTTCTCTACCGTTATTCAATTATGTTTCTATCAGCTGATTTGAATTAGACGGTCAACCTACAAAAAACATGGTCCGGTGTTACATTTATTGATCGACTCTCCATATTTTTCATTTGGTCCAACAAATTTAGAAGTTGGTAAATTTTTCATTTGGTTCAATTAGCTCATTCTTCTCCTTTAGAAATATAAGCACTTCACAGATCACACAAATTGTCTCTTCAATCTTGTGAATTTCCTTTTTGTTCACACTGTTGTCAAGCAACGGTCCTTTTGTTCTCTAGCGCCAGTTATTCAGCGTACCAGGTTTGTATTGTTTAATAATCATAATGAATTAAAAACTAAGTGACAAAATGGAAAACCAGAGTGTTCCAATTTCCAAATGCCTTTAGATGTATTCATTTATTTGCTTTTTAAATTGTTTATATTATTTTGTATGTCAGTTTGGTGCATGTGGTATATGTCATGGCTTGTCATAGCCTTATGTCATATTTGTTTTTTTCTAGGAGAAACCCAGGTGTTTTATTCAATTTGAGGTTTTATCTGGTGGCTTAATTAATCTTTGCTTAGCTGAATTGTAAGATATGGGACAATATTTTCAATATAACATTAGAGCGACCTTTCATACTTGTTGTTGAAACTGCTAGTACCAAAACCTTATCAAAAGAACTGAAATTGGGAGACAAGAGGTATTGTTACTTTAAAAAATCTTCCATTCTTTTAAACTGTAACCTCTGTTCACCTCTGTGCTGGGAGCCTCGGAGCAAAGCTGAAAGAGTCATTGACATGCATTTATACTGTTAGGCCACAAATAATTTCTTACAATTTTTCTCTTTAACATTTGTAAAGTTGCAAAGCCAGATCATGTATTGCAACATGTGTACTCTAAACGTGGTGGTATTGATTTTTGAGCAAAATCTTTGAGCAATTTGTAGTGCTAATATCTTCTACTTCCTATTCGTCGCACTTTTTTTTATTTTAGTAATTTGGACAACAAATTACAAAATCACTAAATGAAGCTCTTCTCATTCCTGTTTGTCACACTTCTTTATTTTACTAATTTGGACAAAGAATTACAGAATCCTCTAATAACTACGAACCAGGCAGCAAACCATGTTAGCACTCTTTGAATGTGTCCCAGGTGAAGATAGAGAGTGATTTCCATCTACTTTATCCATCAGTATTTTGCCTCGTTTTTTTTTTTGTTTTGTTTTACTAAATTGATGACCTTCACTACAGAGCTAGTATATAACTGGACTGAGTCATCACTCGTTTGAAAATTATCTTGCGTTGCATCAGTCATATAATTCTGCATGTTTAGAGCTCCTTACGACTGCCAATCAGATAGCATTGCCATTTAAATATCATGATACAAAACCAAAAACTGAGCACATATCAGTAAAAAAACCGTGTCATTAGAAATAGTTCAGTTCTAGCTGAATTAAATTGACAACGGCATATGCTACTAATGTCATAACAACTAAAAGACTAGCCATGCTCGATTTATCACAGAAAACATAAAAAGAAGAAAAATCAAATGTGCTCTGATACAATAATTTCTATACCCCTTTTTTGTGTCCTCCTTGGGAGCACAGCCTTGTTGATTTTATGGACTCTGACATAATCTTTCAAAAGTTTGATTTCAACCTGCTTAAGATTCTTGCATCCATATAAGTATCGCAATAAGTACACCCACATTAAATGATCCATTTTTTTGTCGATGCCAGTTTCCTCCACACGACAATGTCTTGCACACATGTATAAGGTGATCTTTTGTAGATTAGGTGTTTGCTGAAGGAACAATGCAACTGGACTTAAATTACAAGTCATGCACTAACTACCAAGACACAAATCTATTAGGTTATGGAACTCTCCGAGCTTTGGTATGGCTGCTCCTGAGATATGCTGCACAGATCAAAGGAGAATATGTTCAGAAGATTCAAGGTACATGTTACATTTATAATACACAAGTCAGAGATCCATATCATTGGCCCATGTTCTTGAAACATAGATATTTTCTAAATTGCTAAATATTTTTCGTAACTTAAAATATCATCAAAAGTTTAATTTATTTTTTAAATCGTGGTCTATCTAATATTCTAGAGAATTCACTTCACTAGTGTTTTGATAATAAAAATGTGTTTTTCATACTAAAGCTTTTATGATGTCAAGACCAACAGTACCAAGTTACAAAATGACAAAAAATTTATATTAAAATTGCATACTTACCTTCATTTCTTTGATATGTAACTTGAGAACTATAACATCTGAAAGGCCACCTATATTGTCACCGAAATCAAAATAATGGAAAACATTTCGCATGAAAGAAAAAGTGTTACCCACTGCAGTTGTACCTACACTTTTCCACATGAACTCTACATGAAAAGGACGACTGATAATCACTGAGTTGACTGCATCCCCAAGGAGGCAAGAGTCTACACACATTAATCTATAATCACGCAGAAAGACACAATGACAGAGAGATAAGTACTTTAGCTTCTGGCTGAAAATGCATGAAATTTCACCAGAGCAATATTCCAATGACACATCTTCAAGAACTGGACACCCTGAGAAAAGTCTGGTGATGCATCCATTATCAAGTCTAGTTCTTGTAAGCTGTAACCTTCTGATGCGGGGAAGATTTACAAAGTCTGGTATGGTGATGCATCCATTATCAAGTCCAGTTCTTGTAAGCTGTAACCTTCTGATGCGGGGAAGATTTACAAAGTCTGGTATTCCATGAGGATAATTACTACTTCTCAAGAAGAGTTCCTCTATTGATTCACAAGAGAAAATGGGTCCACATATATCTTTGTGGAAGAATGGAGCCTCCACAGAAAAACCTCGAGGATTGACCTTCATGGCATAGCTGACACATGTGCGAACAAGGTCAAAGCAACCATATTGGTCTAAGATTTTAATCTGGAAAGTGTCCAAGAAGGATGTCTCATGACGGGATAACAACATCTCAACAAAGTTTTTAAACTTTGCATCGGTACTGAGACGATATTCACCCTCTAAAACAAACTCATGTGGATCAAAATTGAGATGGGACAAGGAGGTCCAAAGGTTCACCCATCTCTTTGATACTACGCTTGTCTGAACTGACTGTCGTATCCCTAAGAAGGACAAAATATGTTGGAGCATTTCATCTGGCAAACTACTTATCCTGTCATACTTGTCATTCGGCATGCATATACACTTGTTGGTGTTATTCATTGTTCATGCCTTGAAGTTCACACCTATGCACAAAACAATGTAAAAGAAGAAAAAATCAGTTATAATACCAGGAGAAAATCAGTTAAGAAAACAACTTCCAAGGATGATTTATATCCCCATTTGATATTGTCATTGTGCATACAAAGTCATTATTCAATTGAGATTGTCTAATTCAAAAAGAAAATATGACTTTAAATTAATCAATACCCATCAATAAAAGAAGATTGGGAATTTAATAGTTCTGAAACACACGACTGGTTTTCGCAACAGAGGCGCCATGCCATAACCCATATATGAAAGCAACAGGTAACAATTTTCCAAAACATGAGATGTCGTTCTTACTTCTTAGATCCATAGTCTGTGCACAAGCACCATCTCTTTCAATTGATAATTACAGTAAAAGTCATTAACTTCGTGTGTGTGTGTTACTTGGTTTTATATTACCATCAGGCATCCACACAACTTATTCAAATAATGAGACAAATTAATAATATAAAAAGTGCAAGATATACATCACTAACATAGGAGTTCCGAGATGGATTACCTTGAAAATTGAAAGAGTACTAGTGGATGTTGGACAAGCAGATCAGGTCCAAAGGAGGAGGGAAGAGATCAGAGAGAAAAAAATCTAGTGTTTGAAGAGGAAGAAAAGAAAACTCGAACAAAACCTAATTAACAGGGCTGAAACCCATGCACATTTATTTCAAGCACACCATGGCTTGCATCACGAATAGATTGCTTAACTTTGATTTTTTTTTTTCTCCCATAAAGCACTGAACTTCATTTTGTCCCAGTCAGATAACATTCTCTCGTCAGTCAAAGAAGCAAACAGAATGAACATTTTCCTTTCTACTCGGCTCACTCTATGTTTTTCTTTTCTCTTCTCCTTCAACCAACAGACGAGGAAAAGAAATAGTAGGAGTACAGTGAAGAAGTGAAGAGGAAGGATAGAGTAAATGTGAAGAATTAATCATTCATTTTTTCATACAGAAAAGGGATAGAGTAATGTCACTAAGGAATATGAGAGTCAACCAACAGACAAATCAAAGTTCATTGCCTATTCATGACATGTGTAAACTATAGTGATTTCTGGTGAGATATTTAGCATATATAAGGTCCATGAAGTCAGGAGAGAGAGAGAGAGAGAGAGAGAGAGAGAGCTGATAAGACAAACCTTGTCGAGTGTAAGGTTGACAAGGAGGAGTAAGAAGTCATGCAGGTGCCATGTATTTGTCTAGGTCTTTAGCTGTCAATGTTTGAATGTCCCCCTACACCAAAAGAAATAAAGCTAAATAAAAGAATAAATTATAGCGTGTACCATTATTTATGCAAAATAAGGAATATAGAAAGAAAAGAATTTCTCTTTCAAGTGGTAAAATGCCCGGGGATCATAAAAATGCGTTCAATTGCAAAGAAGAAAGGGCCCTTAAACATACTGGTACCAAAATATTAGGACCGTTCATTACACTGCAAAAAAACACCCTTAAGGCCCTAACCAAGCAACCAACTCATGCAAAGTAGCATCTTGTGGGTGTTGTAAATAATAATATGTTTGCTGTTGGTTCTCAATAATTAACTAGTATAATACCATTTCCATTTCTAAATTAGTTCTCAAGGGAAAAATAATATATGATATATCGTTGAGCTTACTATCAATCTGGAATGTATACCTATAAATTGAAAGAAAACAAAATTAAGAACAAAGAAATCAGAGTACTATAATAAACGTTTATGCCAGTAAAATAAAAAGATTCAAAAAGAAGCAAAGTGAGCTGCGGGTCTTTACAAATGTACTGGTTTGATGTCAAGTGTAATCTCTACATATGAATCAATGCTAATTGAGGTTTCACAATACAATCCTTACAACAAAGAAAAAGTAAAAGAAGACCAAAGTTATTAATACATAAATCCGTACCTACAAGCGAAAGATATTATGGTACTGATATGTGTTGTAAATAATAAGTTAATAGTGTTGGTCTGTCGGATAGTAGAGTAAAATATGGGATAGTACTTTGTATCAGTTTTTGGATACATATGAATTGTCATGTTGGCACTGTGGATACAGTACCAACACAGTGTATCTAACTATTGCGACCACAATTTTCAAGTTCTAATCCTAAACATACATGCAGTGTTTATAAATCTTTATTGGTCAAATTCAGCGTCAAATGTACACTGTCTAGTAACTATAGCTGAGTTTTCTCCAATTGGGGAAGTTTTTACAGTTCTAAAATCAAAATTTCAAAAACTTATTATCTTGTTAAAAAGAAGAATAAATTACTGAACCCCTAACTTTAAAATTGACAGAAAAACCAAATAATTCGTGCCAATTTTGAAAGAAAGACAACAATTTACTGAATTACTAAACCCTAACTAATTTGTTCTTTGTCGATATTGCAATTAGAGAGAGGAAGAGCGACACAAAAGGATTTCTTTTCTGTTATTTCTCATTGCTAATCTTTATCGGGCAAAGCGAGAGAGAGAAACTTACGTGTACTTAGGGTTCCTTCACGGGGGAGAAACAGAGATTGACACCGGAGCAAGCGATGGTGAAGCCGTCTCGAGAACGAGCGAGAGGGAGAGCGCCGGTTCGGAAAGCGACGGATAAGAGGCAGAGACAGCGGAGATAGATCGCGAATTCGCGAAAGAAAGGGGAAGATTTTATTTTTCAATCGGAGAGAGGGGGGCCGGAGGTCATATTATGGAGGCCAGCTTGGGTCCGATGCCCATCGGACTCAAAATATTTTGAGTTAGATGGATTTCGGGACCCGACATTTTTATTAATATCCAAAGTTTAATACAAATTATTAATTATACCCAGAGTCGGACCAATTATCGAAATATACCCAAGCCGGCCATTTTCTGGCCGGCCATGTACCCTCCTTAAGCC
Organism: Carex myosuroides; assembly: GCA_028015225.1. Taxonomy (NCBI): domain Eukaryota; kingdom Viridiplantae; phylum Streptophyta; class Magnoliopsida; order Poales; family Cyperaceae; genus Carex; species Carex myosuroides. The sequence continues at coordinate 11,503,509 of CM051470.1, forward strand.
GGCCAGAAAATGGCCGGCTTAGTACTTTTTTTTTTTTTTTTTTAAAACCCCAAAAACTCTATAAAAGAGCACCCAACCCTTCAGAGGTTCACACATCCCGAGGCAGTCGCCTTCAGGTAATTTTTTTTTATTATTATTATTTTTTTTATTATTTTTTTTGTTTTTTTTTTATTATTATGTTTTATTTTATAGATTAATTAATTGTTTACTATTTACTTAATTGTTTACTATTTAGTTAATTGTTTACTATTTACTTAATTGTTTAATATTTAGTTAATTGTTTACTATTTAGTTAATTGTTTACTATTTACTTAATTGTTTACTATTTAGTTAATTGTTTACTATTTAGTTAATTGTTTACTATTTAGTTAATTGTTTACTATTTAGTTAATTGTTTACCATTTACTTAATAGTTTACCATTTAACCAATTGTTTACTATTTACTTAATTGTTTACCATTTACTTAATTGTTTACTATTTAGTTAATTGTTTACTATTTAGTTAATTGTTTACCATTTACTTAATAGTTTACCGTTTAACCAATTGTTTACTATTTACTTAATTGTTGACCATTTACTTAATTGTTTACTATTTACTTAATTGTTGACCATTTACTTAATTGTTTACTATTTACTTAATTGTTGACCATTTACTTAATTGTTTACCATTTACTTAATTGTTTACCATTTACTTAATTGTTTACTATTTACTTAATTGTTGACCATTTACTTAATTGTTTACTATTTACTTAATTGTTTACTATTTACTTAATTGTTTACTATTTACTTAATTGTTTACTATTTACTTAATTGTTTACTATTTAGTTAATTGTTTACTATTTACTTAATTGTTTAATATTTACTTAATTGTTTAATATTTACTTAATTGTTGACCATTTACTTAATAGTTTACCATTTAACCAATTGTTGACCATTTACTTAATTGTTCACCATTTACTTAATTGTTCACCAGTCAATTGTTTACTATTTAGTTACCTGACAATTGTTTACCATTTAGTAACCTGACGATGGATGAAATGGAAGGTAGACGAAAGGGGCATCATCCTCGCCGTTCCACTTCCGATAGGCAACGAAGAGGTGTGTAACATTCATCTAAAATTATTTTTCTTTTCAATTTATACCAACTTACTAAGTAACACATGCAAATGCAGAGGCAAGAAACGCAGCAAATACGGCAGAAAATGAGCGAGTAATGGCGTCGGGAAGTGGGTCCGGAGGGTCACGGCGTAGCACAGCTACGAGCCGTTTAGATGCAGCTGATATGTATGCCGAAGCAATGGGAGAGGCGGTTGCCATGGGAGGAGAGGCGGTTGGGGTGCAAGGGGAGCCATCTGCCCAACCGAGGAGGTCCACTACTAGACGCACAACAAGGGCATCTACAAGCCAAGCAGGGCCATCTGGAGCCCAGGCCGGCCCGTCTACAAGCCAAGCCGGGCCATCTGGAACCCAAGCCGGGCCATCTACTGAGCAACCAGAGCCACCTGCTAGGCCACCTCGTAGGTCATCTTTCGCAAGTGGTTTACTTCGGGGATTACCTTTTAGACGTAGCAATAATAGGTGATTTGTATGCATGTTGTAAAAAATGTGTGGACTCTATTTGCAATTTGTGTGTACTTTATTATTTTATACGAAACTTAGAAATGAAATATTTGACTTTAATAGAAATCACCTAAAACAAAAATAATGCGGTTTAAAAAAAAAAAAAAAAAAAAAGTACTAAGCCGGCCATTTTCTGGCCGGCTTAGGGAGGGTACATGGCCGGCCAGAAAATGGCCGGCTTGGGTATATTTCGATAATTGGTCAGACTCTGGGTATAATTAATAATTTGTATTAAACTTTGGATATTAATAAAAATGTCGGTTTCGGGACCGTCCGATCAAAACGTGCTCACGAATTTTAAAGTAAACGCGAAAGTTGCTGACGTGAATCTTAAAGCGGATCGGACGGTCACCTAACATATCGAACTCACTTGAGTCCGATGAGCATCGGACCCAAATTGACCTCCATATTATGATTTACCCTTCCGTTCTGTCAATTATTATGGATCGGATCGGACATCGAATGTAATTTTTTTTTTATGATAACATCAAATGTAACTAAGGCCGAGATTTTTATTAATACCCTTAAAAAAAGAAAAAATAGCAAATCTGTTCTCGGTATTAATTTTTTTAAAACAAGGCCCTCACCGCCTCACGTTTGGGCGGTCCACTCTCCCTACCAAACCGCTCCACAGTGGAGCGGTCTGCTGTCTGTACCAAACCGCCACATGCTGGAGCGGTTTGTTATTGCCTATATATTGGAGGGTACCCCTACTGTTTTCACCTCATTCATTTCAAGTTTTCACTCTAACATAAAAGTTTGGAAGTTTTATTATGTATGAGATTCGATCAAATATGAAGTGTTTATGGCCATACGATGCTTTAATTTTTGGTCAACTGGATGGATAGATAAATAAAAACAAATTTTGATCAAACTTGAGTGCAAGACAATAAATGCAATGCTCTTTAATTTAAACGGTCCTGATCGACCAACATACGACATATTCCCGTGCGTCTTCATTAACTTGCAAAACAAAAGTTCATGTTTCATGTTCATGCATAAAAGATGTGTCACATATGCAACATGTATGTAATGCTATATAATTTAATGAGTCAAATCATTTAATTAAGCAATAAACATGTTATAACATTAAATTATTGCATAAATTTCATTAATATAATTTTCATTACAAAATATATTCTACAATTAATGTCGAATTTTGATATTAATTGACTAAATTTCACTAAATATTTTCACAAATATTGACACGTGTTGAAACAAATTATGATAAAATTCTATAAAATTAATAATTATAAGTATGATTTGGTCATAGAAACCGTAAAAAATTTGAGAATACTTTTTTTCATATTATTTGTTGTACTTTTAATTTTAATTTTATTTAAAATTTAAAATTTTGATTTTATAAAAAGTCACTCAATTTAATTTATTTTATCAAGTATACATTTTTTTAGAAGACATTAATAATTTAAAAAACATTTAAGTTTAAATTTGTTCATTTCTTATATAAATTGTAATCTTTTTCATATTGCATGAAAAAATTGCCAATATAGACTTCCATCTAAAATTTTGTCAACTTCCCTCTAAATATCATGTCCAAGCATCAATTTATTAGATTCCCTCCAAATTTTGGGTACTCCACAATTTTTTCATTGCCGCCAAATACTTTTGTCTTTTGGCCACAAAATCATCCAACATCCAAACAGTACTAAGAAGAATTACGATCTTCGCTGCATTCAAATTTACCAGACTATCGCGTAACAAATCACGTTGTTCCATTATATAAGTTTTTGAGTCTGTTATACAAAATGTTGTACTACTTTGTTCACAATAAATATGTGAAAGCCACAAAACCATCCAGAAGAAGAGAATCGCTGATAGAGTGGGTTTGTTTTATTTGTATAACAAATGAATTCGGACCATTACATAAGCTTTTCAATGTATTATAGAAAGAGGAGAGTTCAGATTTCTTTATTTTTTTGTGTCTCCATCATGTCTTTATTTTTAAAAACTTTAATAACTCCAAATTTAAAACTTAAAAGTCAAAATAAAACTGTTGAATATGATCTACAACATTTTATCTATGTGCTCATAAAAAGTTATCACATTTTGATTTTGTTTTTATGTGAATCAATAAGTTGAAAAATCAACGTCTAGAAATTATCCACATTAGTACATGTTTTACATGCTTTTGATGACAACCAAAACAAAATTGAAATGTCTTAATTTTTTACACGTGCATAGATAAAATGATGTAGATCATATCCAACGGTTTTATTTTAATTTTTTAGTTTTAAATTTTGAGTTATTAAAGTTTATAAAAATAGAGGCATGGTGGAGACATGAAAAATGGAAGCATTTGAACCCTCCTCTTATACAAATGATAGTATATATTTGTTCATAATAAATCCGTAAAAGCCACAATATAATCCAGAAGAAAGAAGCGACGACGCTTGCCTCTCCGCCGTTTCCGCCGTTTCCGCTCGGCCTCACTCCTCCTCCACTGTCTGTCTCCTCTCTCTAGGTAATTTTCTTCTCCGCTAGTCGGGCTGAAATGGAGGATTAAAGCTAAAAATTCACTGTAATTAGTTAAATCAATATTTTGATCCTCAGGTGAGAATTGTTGAGTTTAATTAGTTGTAGACTCAAGTTTGAGCAATTTAAGCTGATATCGTTTGGGCAAATTAGCTGTAATTATTTTTTCCCGAGTGTTAAATAAACCATGGAGTATTTAGTTTAAATTGGACATGAAAATTCATCCTAGGGGTACAGCTGCAAAAAACCTGTTGTTAATATGTCAAATTGCTAATTTTGTAGAATTTTTTTTTTATTTGGTTAATGAACTCTTTCTGACTACCACCTTGGATTTAATAGGAGAGAAAATCATGTGCTAATGTCTGAGAAATAGGGGGAAAAATCAGGAATAATGAAAGAAAATTTATTCTTTAGATTGTGCACAAACCGTGTGAGCTACAAACTCAACCATCCAACGATCCAGTACTGTACTGGTACTGATGGCGAAACGCTAGTCCATTTGGAAGCAGCGGAACATAGCCCTGACCCCTGAGGGGATAAGGCTCTGCTGCTTTTCTTAGAGCAGCATCCTGCTTTTCCCATCTGAACCATTCAAAAAATTTCATTCACGTATCTCGATAAAAGAACTTTTTCATGTACAGATCTCAACGATTTTGAATGGTTGAGATAGGAAAAGCAGCGGAGTCCGTTCCTCCCTGAGGAGGGATGCACCTTTACCTCCATAATATATTGAAAGCAGAGAGCTTTGCAAGATGAATCCTTGTGAAAAAAAATTCTGCTGAGGATGATACTGGTACAGAATAACATAGGGCTGGTACTGAAGTTTTCAGTGTTACTGAAGGAGATAAAAAGAAAAGAAAAAAGAAGATAAGACATCAATAGCTCTTCCATTGCAGCACCGCCAGTCAAGTCTATTCAATTTTAATTTTAACCAAAACATGTTTCGTAAAAGTCAAAACATATAATTTCATAATTAGATTAATTACTTTCTTGTTCTATTATTTATGAGTCAGTTTCTGAATTTATTATGTATACATATATTTTAATGCATTAAATTTTATATTATTAGTTATGATTTTTTTTATATCGTTACAATTGAAAACATATGTTATTTGTGGATATTTTATAGTGATTTGACCAGTCAATTCACGGTCAAACAATATCTTTCCCATTCTGATGCTAAGTGCACCATCACTCTGTTTGGCTGATAATGAAGTGATCAATTTGAAAAATAAAATAGACAAAGTGAATGAATACTCAATATAAATAATTAAACAAAGTCATCAATGTGAATAATAAAAACACTCAATATGAATAAGAGGATTAATTTAGAAGAAATATGAAAGTAAATTTGCCAAAAAGTGTCACATAAGATTTTACAATTACTTTGCAAGTCATGCAAGCATCTTGATCTTGCAATTACAAAAATTTCTCTGTACTAATTTTGAAACAAATATTCTCTATCATGTCAGTTAAATTTAAATTGCAAAAATGAAAATATTATAAAATTAATATAAAAATATTGATAAAATTTTAATATGACAAATAAATTCAAATTTTTCAATGACGGAAATGAACATGCTCAACGCTTAAACACACATCATAATATAATTTTAGCATTTCAATAAGCATCATCGCTTGGATCAACAATTTGAAGGAGAAGATTTTTTGGTCGGCTTCCTTTAGTGAAGATTTGCGTGGAATTTTTTTTTTTTTTGTGTGTGGAAAATGGGGTTCCAATCTGCCTTGAACCCATTTTTTTAGTGGAGATTGTCTAATTCCTTGGTCTAGTGGAGATTGTCTAATTAGGCGACGACTGAAAAAGACATTCTTTGTTTTTGTAACTGTAATTGCAGTTGGCTATTTTGTTAGACTTGTGCTCTTGTTTGTAAGACTTGTGTTTTGTTATGGTAGCACTTTAGTTTCAAGGTTTAGGATAGTCAAGTTTTTGCTTTTAATGCTTGGTTGTAATCATCTGGCAGTTGGCTATTTTGTTAGACTTGTGCTCTTGTTTGTAAGACTTGTGTTTTGTTATGGTAGCACTTTAGTTTCAAGGTTTAGGATAGTCAAGTTTTTGCTTTTAATGCTTGGTTGTAATCATCTGGCATAGCTCCAGTGATTTGGGGCTGTTGTTCAGATATAGCTCTGTGGTTTCTAATGAAATCGGTGGGAATAGCCGGCTTTCATAATAAAAAAAAAAAAAAAAGACATTCATTTGATCCCATTACTTATCACAAAAACATACATTAACAAATAAATTTCTTTAGCTACGGAAAACACAAGATAAATTGAACACGTATATAAACTTGAAATTTCGTTAAGAACATGTCTTATTTTTACTCTATATTTTTCTTTTCTAAAAAAAATTGGTACAAAAATGCTCTGAAAGCGAGCAGTCTTCAACAAAAAAACATAAAATATTACTACAACATATGTACTAATCTGCCTCATATGTACCCTGGTATTTAGAATTAGTTCTTCAATTGGCTAGTAATTAATGACAGTTGCATAAGATATACTAATTAAATTTGTGACAGATGGCAAGCGTGCGCCTTCTTGAGATGCTGCCTTGTGTTGTGGAGAGGCTATGTCTAGGGTTATCCTCAACTCGGGAAGATTGTTTACCTGACAAATTGCCTTTTCCGGACTTAGCCTGGTTCTCCCACTTGGCAAATTGGGGGAAATCGTCCCTGGTTGTTCTCACAAGGCACTGGAAGCAGTGCATCCATTCTGTTCTTCAAACTCTCAGGGGATCGCTATCTACTGGGCCCACGCAACTCCTCTTCACCCTTGAAATCTGGAATTGATATCATTAAGGACGCAAACGGATCAACGAGTGTGTGATTTAATTTTTGAATTTTTGGTACATGCTAAGGGACCTTCATTACATTAGTTCCTAGAATATTACCAAAAATCAAAGAATAAACAATACTGCTATACAAATGAACCATATTTTATGCAAAATGTGGCTGGTAATTCAGTGAACACAAAATTTATTAGCATTTCAAGAATAATTAAAATAGGACATACATTAGTTCTAGCTATATTTTCATATTTGAATAATAAAGGGGGTTTCTTTGACAGTATTTTGAGTTCTTGTAAATTCAAGTGCAGAATTTATCTCATATTAAAGTTTGATGTGATCTACATAGTCACTTGTACAAATGGCCTAGTTGATTAATTTAAGGTCTTATTTGGGTAATATATACTTTGAGAGTTTCATAGCAGATCGATCACTCTGAATTTATATTTGGTGCAATCCGCATTGTTATTCGCACATATGTCATTTTTCAAATTAGTCAATTTGAGGGTTAATTTTGGAACACTTTGAGAACTTGTTACACAAGGGCAGGGAGTCATGCTAAATTCAAATTATGACCAATTTGAGCAGCATTCTTACCTTTCCTAGACCATTCATGCCAAATTGAAGTACAAAAGCCATCCCTAGAGCTAGTCCTTGAGTTCTCAGTTTTTTCCTCTGGAAGAATTGCACACAAAAAAAAAAAATGAATAGTGTTACTCATTTAACAATGATTGATTGATTATTTGCAGATCATTAGGGTTACAATTACAATGATTAGTTACTGTAGGGAAGTAATCTTCCATACTATTCATACAATATGTATAATTAGATAAAAGCATTTGCGGGACAATTCACAAATAGTACTTGCGGGACAATTCGCAAATAGTACTTGTGGGACAATACACAAACAGAACTTGCGGGACAATTCGCAGAAAGAACTTGTGGGACAATTCGCAGAAAGTACTTGCGGGACAATTCGCAAATAGTACTTGTGGGACAATACACAAACAGAACTTGCGGGACAATTCGCAGAAAGAACTTGCGGGACAATTCGCAGAAAGTACTTGCGGGACAATTCGCAGAAAGTACTTGCGGGACAATTTGCAACTAGTATTTGTGGGACAATTCTCAAATAGTATATGTGGGACAATACAAGCAACAGAACCTTTTGAAATATATGTACAGGTGAATAAAATCATTTTAGATGGCTTTACGCTCTTCTATTTTAGCTCATTCTTTTTTTGTTACCAACAAGCACTTGTAAGGACTGTTTGGAGCTTTGGCTTGAATTGGGGCTGAAGACTCATAAATGGAGTAATAAAGGAGTAATAAAGTAAAATTCCTATTTATATTTATATTAACTATTAAGGAGTAATAAAGTAAACTTACATATCTACTTAGAAACTCATAAATTGAAAAGAGAGAGAGAGAGAGAGATGAGCTGAACCGGAAGAAAATCTATGAGAAGGAGAAGGTCCCAAAGGAAACAATAATATTGCTCTGAGCCTCTTAGGCCATTATTAACCTCTACGCTGACTGAGCTACTAAGGAAAATTAAGGATTTATAGCGAACCTTTGTTGCTCTCATCTCGTCGAATTTGTTCTTTCAGCTCTCTCTTCGTCGAATCATTTCAAAGAGAAACAAAAAGGATCAATTTTTCTATCTACCTGCGATTACAATTCTTTGAGCCATTTGAGGGTATAAATAGCCTTTCAGTCGGTAAAACAAAAATGGAATAAGACTCCCAAGGGAGGCGGCCGCGCAGAGGTCATATTTTAACCTAGAAATACTTTGGTAGGGTCTATCTATCTACACTTCTACAGTGTTTTGATCCTGTCCGTTTGTTTGCTTACTTCTATGTCGTCTGTGCCGTTGGATTGTACTCTCTAATTCCACGATATTTGCCCTAATTAAAAAAGGATGCCCGTATTTATGCAAACAAGCAACGGGCCGAAATTTAGATGGACTCTGGAGTCCATTATGTTTTTGTTATTTGTAAATTGTAATGGGCCGGCTTCACTCAACAGTCAACAGTGATTTGGTTTTAACTCCTCAATTTTGATGTACCGAAAATTAAGTTTTGTACACGATTGATTTCTAACTCAAAAATATATTGTTGCGTTCATTTGATAGTATTTTTAACTTTCAATTTTTTATTTTGAAATAATGTGTCTACCTTGTGAAAGTTTGATATTTTTTATTTTAAAAGAAAAGAAATCAAAGGAAAAGCCCATGAACCGAACTTCATTTTCGGTACACCCACTATACCGAATTTGAGTTTCGGTACAGGAGTTTTTTATGTGGTTCATGCAAGGTGTGGCAAAGTTCGGAGGGTGTACCGAAATTCAAATTCGGTATTTTTTTTAAAAAAGAAAAAAATCACGCATTCAACGGTTCAACCTCAACCTGTTTTGTTATTTTTAATTTTTTTTATTTTGCTTTATTAAGAAATCGTGTCTTTCTGTTCTTATTTTTTATATTTAATAAATATAATTTTTCAAATTAAGCCTCTAGAAACATTTAAATAAATTTTAAATTTGAAGAAAATCGAAATGAAAAATATCAGTCTATACCAATTCAGTTAAAACAATAAAAAATCGTATTGTATCAATATTCATGTCGGTCGTTTTCTCAAAATAAACCTTTTAATTTGTTCTATCATTTAAACTCTACTGAAAGAAAATGAATAAACTAAATGAGCCAACTTTCTATAGATAATCAACTTTTACCTACCAGTAGAAATGCTACCAATCAGCTTTTACCTACTATTAGAAATGCTGCCTAATAATTGAGGTACTTTTCATAAATGGTGTGTACTTCAAGCACGAAACCGAGTTCTAGTAAAAAATTTATTGCTCGTTTTCCTTCTTTTCTCGATTTGTGACCGTATGGTTTTGATTTTCTCCTTTCATCACACCGTGTTTCGGTAATTTTGTATTTAGTTAAGGAGTTAAAGTAGTTTTTTCAAAATAAATTGCGAGTTAAAAAAACCTTAATTTGACATATTTTACATAATGTAATTTCAACTGAGCTAATTAATTAAATAAATCAATAATTGAACCTAATGACCCACCGGTTCGACCAGTAAAACGTTGATCCGAAAATTTACTAGGTGAATATACATTCCGGTTCTGATAACATTAACTTGCACTACAACACAAAGACCCTTCTGCGACCGGCCAAATCGGTCACAGAAGGGTATGGCGCCGGTTGCAGAAGGGTAGCGCCGGTCACAGATAACCGAAATCAGTCGCAGAAGGTCTGGTCGCAGTTGCTCCGTCGCTGATGACTACCCCGCTGACGTCACCGGTCGCTGAAGGATAAGGCGCCGGTCGCAGATGACCCTATAGCGACCGATGTAATATGTCGCTGATGCTGTATGCTGACGTGATGGAAGACCATCAGAGACCGATTGATCGGTCGCTGATGGGCCCAGAATCGGTCGCAGAAGGGTGATTTTTTTTTTTGGTATTTTTTTTGTTATTTGTCTTTTCCCCAATTGGTACGAAACGTACCAAGCACCAAGCAACTTATAAAAAGAATTCAAATATACAATTCACAAGCAATTCCAACAAAAATAATACATTACTTAAATATTTTTTCCATTTACAAATAAAACGAATAAGAATAAATAATTAGGTCAATTCTACTCTTAGAAAAGATCTTATTCTCTAATTTGAACTCTAATTACAATTCATTCAATTCTATCTCTATTTAGCGACTGTTCAAACTCAATTATTCAATTTTCCTTTGCCAAACAACCTCATGTCACTGCCTTCTATCTCTTGCACTCTTGCACTCTTGCACCTCATGTCACATAGTAATATAACTGTATCACATTTTTGGTACATGCTAAGGGAATGGTGTATCAGGAATGTGAGGATAAGTTTAAGCAATATTGTAGCACTTTTAATGCCTTGGGTGATTAATATCAAGATTAATAAAGAAAATGTAGTTGATTTGCCAGGAGAGAGAGAGACAGAGAGAGACTTGGCGGCAGAGAAGTGGCGGGGGTCGGGCACCTAGAAGTGGCGGGGGTCGGGCGGCAAAGAAGTGGCAGGGGTCGGGCACCTAGAAGTGGCGGAGGTCGGGCACCTAGCAGTGGCGGGGGTCGGGCAGCAGAGAAGCGGCAGCAGCAGCGACGTTTTTTTTTGGCTAAACCTAGAATTAATGGCGGGGTTCGGGCGGCAGAGAATAAGAAAGATTTGGTGGGTTTTTGAGGGAGCACCCTTCAGCGACTGGGCAAAATCAGTCACAGAAGAGTATGGGCGTCGGTTGCTGAAGAGTTCGTTGCCAAAACATTTAAATTTAAATTTTTTAATTTTTTTTTTGGGTCTTCAGCGACCGGCGACGTTACCAGTCTCTAATGCCGGTCGCTGAAGACTGGTTTTGTTGTAGTGTTGGCATGACTAAATAGATATATAGTCCTTTCAGTTTATTCCAATTTTGGATTTGAATTTGAAATTTGTTATTGATCATCATATATGGAACTTAAAATAAAATGGGTACCATCTGATCCTAAATAGAAAATATCAAAGGAACGAAATGATGCTATTGAAGTTGTTTTATTTCCGAAATTTTTATTTATAACATTTAAAAACAAAATAAACCAAATAACCATCGTTTGGTGGGATTTCGAATTCCACCGCGGCCGCACCGGCATCCTGCGGACCCATTTTAACGGGGCCGCAGAATGCCGATGCGGACCCTTAAATGGGCCCGCAGAACCATTCTGCAGACCTATTTTTTTTCAAAACTTTGAGATATCTCAAGTGCCTCGATACAGATGCAAAGTTAATAAATATAGTATTAAAAAAATCAATGGATTCATAAAAGAGGAAGGATCAAGTTACAACAAATTTGAGTTACAACAAAGTTACAACAATCATTTTCTACATTTTGAAATTTCAAATCGTCGATCCAAACCGTTCAACATGATCTCCACAATAAAATGTGCTTCCAGATCAAATTTTATATTTTTTTGAATTTTTTTACTATTTATTAAGTATTTTACAAAAACTAGTCAAATTCAGACCATTGAATTTTGTACCCATCTTAATAAATAGTAAAAAAATTCAAAAAAAAATGTAAAATTTGATCTGGAAGCACATTTTATTGTGTAGATCTTGTTGAACGGTTTGGATCGACGATTTAGAATTTCAAAATGTAGAAAATGATTGTTGTAACTTTGTTGTAACTCAAATTTGTTGTAACTTGATCCCTCCTCTTCATTAAATGGGTCAAAGCTCATGGTCAAAGTTCTATTCATAGTATTAAAAAATAAAAAACTTTGAGATATCTCAGGTGCCTCGATACAGATACAAAGTTAATAAACATAGTATTAAAAAATTCAATAGATTCATAAAATGGGTCAAAGCTCATGGTCAAAGTTTTATTCATAGTATTAAAAAATTAAAAACTTTGTATGATGCGTAGTGCCTTTTATAACACAAAAAAAAAACACCCTGGGTCCGCACTATGCCGGTGCGGACCCATTTAAGGGTCTGCAGTGGCATTCTGCGGCCCCGTTGAAATGGGTCCGCAGAATGCTGGTGCGGCCATGCTAGAACCAGAAATCTCCCAAAACGATGGTTATTTGGTTTATTTTTTTTTAAATATTATAAATAAAAATTTCGGGTTTTATTTATTTGGGTTTTATTTATATTGTTGGTGAAAAAAAACTTAAAATAGCACGGACGGTCCGAATAAGTGGGCCGTAAGGATCTACTTTTTGTGACCCGCTTAAACAATCCAATTTGTTCGTTTAAAAAAAATTAGTGAATAAAAAAAATCAAGCTAACAATGTTTAAAATTGTCTGTGTAAAAATAAACAATTAAAAAATTAGCGGTGTAAAAAACTGGCTGCAAAAATAATTTTGTTATATGAAAAATACTTGAAGTGCTTGACATAGTGCGCAAATTACCTTTTTATGTTGAAAATGCTACAAAAGGTTGAGTGGTGCATAAAAAAATGTTAATTTAAATGAGCAGTTTACGTTTTAAAAAAATTAGCATCTCCGATGAAAAGTTTGTTAAAAATGAAAAGCATCGCGATGAGAGCAAAACAGAATTAATGAAAATTTATTAAGAGATCAATGGGCAAATTTTTTTCAGCAACATATTTTACCGTTGCAATAACAATTAATATGGTAGCAAAAAGATATTTTCGGGCAACCAATAAATTTGGTTACAATAGAATTAATGGGTTGCAATAAATAATATTTATTACAACCAATTAATTTGGAAGAAATATCAGGTACCCGCAGTTGAGTACCCGCATTGTACCCGCACTTGATTCTTTTCCCAATTAACTTCCATAACGGTATAACTAACTTTGTCAATCATTAAACTATCTTGAAAAACGTGTAAAAGATGAGTCCAATTTTTTTCTTTAAATACTTGATATCTTAAGTATAAATACTTGATGAAGCTAATATGAATATTTGATATCTTAGGTATGAATACTTTCTATTTTGTATGAATATTTTTCATATTTGAATATTTGATATTTTGAAAAACGTGTAAAAGTATGTCATCATGGATCTCATTTGAAAGAGAAAATTGTGTAGAATACGTTCGTGGTTTTAAATTTGTAAAATTTCTCATAGATCGTTCCAAAAATTGGTTAGATTGAACGGAGAAAAAAAAAACCACCTTGAAAAACGTGTAAAAGATGAGTAGGTATTGTGTCCAGTTTTTTTTAAATACTTGATATCTTAGGTATGAATACTTGATGAATTATATATGAATACTTGACAATTTAGGTATAAATACTTTCCATTTTGTATGTGAATTAATTTAAACCATGAATGTAGCACTGGTGGTGTGATCCACGGGACTTTTTGGTTGTGGTCCCCAATGCAGTCTGACAGTTATAAAAAGGTGCGGGTACGGTATAAATACTTTTTGGTTTTGGTTGTGGTCCCAATTCATATATCATATATGTAGTTCATTGTATAGATATAAATACTTGTCTTGTATAGGTATAAATATTTCACAATGTTACTATTAATACTTGTAAAATAAAATTACAGTTTTATAAATACTCAACGGTTGCGGTTCCCAAAAACAGTTATGATAGTTTATGTGCGGGTACAGTGCGGGTACTCATATCAGCTTCCTAAATCTAATGCATCTAATTTTTATTTGGTTGCAATTGTTTGTTGCAAAAAGTCTATTTTGGCGTACTAGCAAAAACATCAGCGAAGCACCGATGTTTTTTTAGTACTATCCTGCTTAATTGTCAATGCTAAGTCTAATAAAACATCGATGTTTCATTACAAAAATATCAGCGACGCACCGATATTTTTTTAGCACTACCCAGCTAATAAAACATTGATGTTTCATTGCAAAAATATCGATAATGTACCGATACATGCAGCCGATGTAACACACGCATCCAACCAAATGTATTTGTTTGATCTTAGCCAAACCGAATGCAAACTTCAATCCGAGTTTCCTATGACTTTTTCTTCTAGCCAACTATGCTATGCCCGTCCTAAAAAAAAAAAAAATTAATTTGGGTACCGGCCATTTTTTGGCCGGTAATGAATTAAATTGAGTACCGGACAAAAAATGACCGGTATGAGTATTTTTATAACTTCCCAGCGGATCTGGGTATATTAATTAATTTCTATTAAACTTTAGATATTAATAAAAATGTCGGGAACCCAGATATGAGCTATACCAAATATCTGAATAGAGCAACATATAGTTGTTGTATTTGAATAGAGCAATGTACCAAACCAAACCAAATTTTTTTTGTACAATATCCTGTCACAATTTACCAAACCAATTTTTTGTTTTGTTTTTTTAATAGAGCAACAAAAATTGTTATCTGAAACCACAAAAGCAGTTTTCATTGTGATTTACTTGTATGGTAACAGGAAATTGTACCTGTAGCTAATTAATTGAGCAACAAGGGGTCAATGGGAGGATGATGAACCTTCCTTTTTGTAAATGGGGCACAAATTGGTACAATGTCGAAGGAGACTGGACATGTTGGGTTTTTTTTGTGGGACTGAAAATAATGGGAAGTAAAGCAGAGAGAGGATTAAAGAAAGAATTTAATTCAATGGATAGTAGAAAGGTTCTTCAACAGACTCATTATGTTTTGTTCCAATTATCTGCAGAAGAAATCATTTCTTCAGACATGTAAAATATTTATTTGCTTTATATATAAGATAGTTTTTTTTTTTTCATGTTTTATACTGCTTGTAGATTTGATGATATGGGGTCAATCGAAAAAATTGCATATGCATTTTTGTGTGACTTTTAAAGTTAGAAAAATTAAAAGCAAAAGAATGATGGATACGTAAAAATAAAATTGTTAGATGTGTTATATATTGTGTTCTCTATGTACACATAAAAAAAATATGATATTTTAATTTTTCTTTGATTGTTATCAGGAGCTTGAAAAATGTATGATGTGATCAATTTATACATGGTGAATTTTCAACTTATTAATTTATGTATAAACAAAATTGAAAAATTGTTAATCTTTTATGTGTATGTAAATAAAATAGATCATATCTAATGATTTTATTTTGACATTTAAAATTTAAATTTTAAGTTATTAAAGTTTTAAAAATAAAAACATAACAGAGGTAATGTAAGGTACTGAAATTTAAAACTTGACATCATTAAAAGTGTAGTGTCATTTCTACAAAAGAAGGGACATATGTGCAAACTGGCTTTAAAATATTTCAGCCTTCTCCGTTAAAATTTCTTTGGGCTTGAATATTTTTTCCTTGGGCCTTAACCTCTTTAGTTAATTATTTTTAAAACCCCCTCTCTTTGAAATTAACAATAGTTGATTTACCTTGGAATTAACTACGATAGGTTAAACTTAGGATTTAACGATATGGGAGTTCAATACATTTTTCCTTTGGTTGATTTCTCTTTGGCGGGAAAACAAAAGCAAAACCTCTTCCATGTAGGGGTGCAAATGAATCGGATAGTGGTAAATCCATATCCGTATCTCTTTTTATTTTTCAGATACGAATCAGATATTTTTTGATAATAATATATATCATATAATTTAATATATATTATAAAAAAATTATCTATATGTCTACAAATATCTAATATGTATCCGTATGATCCATATCCATATTCATATAAAAAAAAAAATGAATACGCATATAGTTTTACCACTATCAGATCCGTATCTCATTTGTTTGCACTCCTAATAGAGGTGAATTTGGGTCCGATGCCCATTAGACTCAAAGTGAGTTCGATGGGTTCGACGACCGTCCGATCTACTTTAAAATTCGCGCCCGTAACTTTTACGTCTGTTTTAAAATTCGTGCGCACGAATCTTAAATCAGATCGGACGGTCCCGAAACCCATCGGACCCAAGCTGCTCTCCTCCTAGTACGGAACATTTTATTTATTTCGAAAGCTGGAATGAAATCCATAAAACAGCGAAATATGGGCCCAGATCATATTAATTACGGACTTGAGATATGTTACATGGGCTCAACGAAGTCCAAAGTCCAAACACACATTGGATTTGGCGAAATTTTTTTTGTTACCATAAGAAAAAAATCAAATTAAATCGTTACCACTCTGGTTTGGCCCGTATCAATTCTACCACCCACGCTAACCCAGTTCGCGCACCAAATAGGCTGGTGCGCGCACTGGGTTGGCGCACAAGGTGGTGCGTTGACTGGGTTGGCGCACCAACCTCTTCTGCCTATTAAGGCACCAACTTAGTATACTGTGCTCATTTCATTCGACCCAAGGCAGCAGGCAGCAAAGAACATTCTCGCAAAGACCAAAGAGTAAGTTTTTTTCACTCGAGTCCTTTATATTTTTTTAATTATTTAATTACTTTTTTATTTTTTTGTAAATTTATTAAATGTTGGGTTTGTTATGTAATTCAGGTAACTATGATTGGAATTGCTTGTTATTTTGGTGGTGAAGTACAACAAGGGCCCAATGGTGCTTATTACAGTACCCAACCCCAGAAAATGTTCAATATCGGTTCGGATTTAGATTTCGCCGGTATAACTAGGGAAGTGTACCAGGAACTTGGTATTGACCCGAATTATTACGAACTGGTAATTTCCGCTAGAATTAATATTGGCCAAGGCAACCAAACATGGTTCCAACAACTCCCTGTACTAGACGATAGCAGTTGGGGGTTGTATACCCAAATGACATTGAATTTGACAACACCTTTCAAGTTCCTAGAGTTATATGTGGTTGCCAACCCCAGACAGAACCGTACACAGAACCCTAGTCGGGGCATGGATCAGTCAGTGACGGGTCCTACTCGGGCCCTAAATTTAGCGGGTACTAGTCGGCCCCCATCCACGGGGGCTGGTACTAGTCGGTCCCCATCCATGGAGGCTGGTCCTAGTCGATCCCCATCCACGGGGGCTGGTAGTAGTCGGTCCCCATCCGTGTGAGTTGGTTCTAATCGGGGCCGATCTCGGGTTCCATCCTCCAGCTCTAGCCGGAACCGATCTGAAACTCCAGAACCACGTTATTATACTGACAATACAGACGATGATCCTGAAGAACGGGTGATACCTCGCATATTTAGTCTATTTTAGGCCTGTTTTAGTACCAGATTCGTGCCATAATTCACCAGAATCATGTGCATTTCATCGATATATCTTTAGAATTTGGTACTGCTGAGTGTTTGTTTGTTTTCTGCAGGTTTGGAGCAAAACACACGAAGAAATGGCGATTCACATGATGAGGTACGACCCTTACCAGGCTTGGTACGGGTCGGACCATACTTAGCCGTTTTCAGCTCTTCACGCCTGGTACGGCCAGGCCGTACCAAATTGGTACGGGCCGTACATGAAGGCGTCCTGACAGATTCAAATTTGGGCAGAGGCTATTTAAGGCGGGGAACTCTCCAGATTTCGTATCCAATTCATTCCAGATAGATCTGAGAGCTCAGTAGGAGAGAGAAAGAAGGCTAAGGAGCTGAAAGCAAGAAGGAAAGAAGAGGAAGAGGCGAAACTCGACGGATCTAGCTTCCTCCTCCATCTCCCTTCAATCCATGGCTATCTCTCTTCCTCTTATTGTATTTTTAGACATTGCTATGTGCTGTGAGTAGATCATTTTAGTTTCTAGGGTTAGAGATCGAATCTTGATTTGTTTTGACTTTCTTTGACTTTTACTTTGTATGAACTCTTTAGTTTGATTGATTGTGATTTTCATTGTTATATCTTGCTTTGCTTGCTGTGATTGTTGTATGATGTCCCTTTAGGTTTAGATCGAACCTATCAAGGTCATGTGATCATCTCAATCTCTCATCCAATTCAAGTACATAGGGTAGAATAGTTCGAATTGAAGCCGAAAGGTTGAATTCTCCTCTAATCGACAGATTAGAGGGTGCCTTAGACATCTAATCAATCAGCTAGGGTAGATCTGTACCAACATACGATGGTTGAGGTGTAGAAACCCTAAAAGGCTCTCAATCGCATTCCAACCTAGATCTTGATCCAACAAACGACGGTTGAGGGTTAGGAACCTTAGGTATGGTCAATTGAACCTTTCTAAAGAGTTTAGCACAAGGTACCAGCAAGGAAATGCATTTACTCGAACTGGTAGGTTCTGTTCTGGGAAGCCGGTACGGGTCTTACCAGGGTGGTACGGCCTAGCCTTACCAAGTGAGGTACGGCCTAGCCGTACCTACTTAGTACGGGCCGTACCACTAGAGGCAGATCAGAGATGAAGTCTGAAACCCTGGAAACGCCTTTTATCCATAATCAAAACACAATTTACATTTCTTCTAGCATTTTATTACATCTTCTTGAATTGTTTGATCTGATCCTTTAGGAAATTAAACACCAAACCAAACCTTTCTCACTTCTAGTTTTTGATTGAGTTAGGTAGATTCTAACCTAGTAATTGCCCGTCCCTGTGGATCGATACCCGATTATACTACTCGATAGGGGTTGTGCACTTGCGACCCTTACTCGTGAAGTGTAAACGCGGTTTTAAAAGGTACGCCCTCAAGCGTACCGAAACTTGCGTTGCGCTTTGCTGCGAACAAGTTTTTGGCGCCGTTGCCGGGGACGGTAACCAATTGCTTAGTTAGGTTTTATCTTACTTAGTTGATCTAGACTTTATCTTGTATCCTTTATTTTCTTTTATTTTGTTTCGTTTCTTTTATTTATTTATTTTCTCTTTTTCAGGAACACTATGGCGATTACTATCTGAGGAGCTCAAGACACCATGGATCTCATGTACAACATGACGACAGACCAACATTGGTTTGGCCGCGACAATTTTCAAGCTGGAGGAGGCGGCCGATCCAAAGCTGATCAGATCACAGCTCTATATGCTAGAGCTGCCGAGCTAGAGGAGGCCATGATCGCAGCTCTATATGCTAGAGCTGCCGAGCTAGAGGAGGCCATGGAGAGTTATTCAATCAGAATGAGCATGAGGGCAGCCAGAAACCAGAAACCACAGCCATGTGCCATGTGTGGGGACAGGAGACACTCTTATGAGTATTGCCCACTGGCTGATTGGAGTGAGGAACCGGAGCAGGATGGCTATATCAGCAACAACAATTGCAATTTCTACGACCCTGCACCATTCGATGACTCGAACAATTGCGCATTCCAACCCGATCCACCCGAGCCGTACATTGATCCCGCTGAGATCGAATTCATACACGAGCAAGGGAAGGTGAACCAGATGCTGTGGGAACAGTTGCAAAACATGTCCACACAGATGGCCGCTCAACAAAATCAAATGGCTGCCCAAAACAAGTTGCTGGAGCAATTGAGTCACATCATCATCTCACGCCAATCTCAACCTGCAAAGCTGCCAGCTCAGCCAGAATGCGAAGGACCAGCCCAGCCAACAGACCAGACCGCACTTGACGCGACCCGCATCATTGAGACACGACCCGCATCACCCACGGAAGAACATGTGGACCCAGGTTGCATCGAGCCAAGTCGACCTGCATCTCCACCTGAAGAGCATGTAGACGAGACCCGCACGCCACCTGATGCGACCCGCATGCCGTGGTCTGATGACCTGGAGACCAAAGGAAGCGATTGGGATTGGTCAGCATGCGATGCCATTCCACCTGATGCGACCCGCGTCAAGACCCAGACAGAGCGGCTGACTCCTGAGCTCAAGCCTCCAGCAGCTCACCTCAGGTACGAGTTTCTAGACCCAGATAGATGTCGTCATGTAATCATAAGCGCAGATCTTGAACCCGATCGGACTGCTACACTCTTGGAGAAATTGGAAGCGCACAAAAGCGCGATCGGGCGCTCGATCAAGAACTTGATGGGAATCTTGCGGATTTTTCTGATGCAAGAGTATGATCGCACGGTTCGTGTTCCTCAGAAGTGGGTGCTCCCACCAGTGCCACCTGATCCACCTCCCACCGATGACTGAGCGGGTATGTTTTCTCTTTCCCTTTTGCTTCTATATCTCTTTATCTTTCAGTCTTGAAGCATTGAGGACAATGCTCAGGCTAAGCTTGGGGGGGAAGACGACTTTTTGTATCTTAGGATTTACTTTTGTGTTTTAGGATTTATTTTGATTGCACTTAGGTCATTTTTACTTTTCTCTTGCATTGTTAGGTGAAAATTTGCGTGAATTGCTAGAATTGAGAATAACTTTGAAACAATTTGGTTGTGATTAGAATTGAGTGAATTGGAACTAACCCATGATTGGTTATTGAACTACTTAGGTTGAGATGTTTTTAATAATGGAAAAGATGAAACAAACTTAGAATTGAATCGAACGAGATTATTCGAAAAAACTGAATTGTGCCTTTAGGAATTGAGATTTTCAAATTAAGAAAGTTTGGAATATCCATTGGTATGAATGAATACCAATGGATGTGTGTATTCATGGTGTGAGCAAACCAAAAAAAAGAAAAGAAAAAGAAAAAAATAAAAAAATGAGAAAAAGAAAAAGAGAAAACAAAAGAGAAAAGATGGAGAAAATAAGAGTACTGGCAATAAGCCTCGAATGGGCGCCTTTGAGCTCGTCTCCCAATTAGAAATAAAGAAAGAAAATTTTGCTCATACCAACACACTTCGTTCGCAACTTTCTTACCCTTAAGCTTGATTCAAGCTTGGGGGAGGGCAAATGCAAAGAAAAATCACTTTGAATAAAAGCAATAATTCGGAAAAAGAATGAAATTGATTCGATCAAACCTAGGTAATTAGTCTTTCCATTGTTAGAAGCATCTCAAAATAAGAAGTTCAATTGACTAATTGTTGGAGTGAATCAAGGTTTACAAAGGAATGTTTGAATTACAACCGAATCGATTCTAGAAATTCTTGACTATAGCACACTCACGTAGGTTTTCACATTTAGACTTGTATCTGCATTTAGATTTAGTTGTCCAGCACTTTTACCCGAGTTTGAAACTTTTTGCTTGAGGACAAGCAAAGGTTCAGCTTGGGGGAATTTGATACCTCGCATATTTAGTCTATTTTAGGCCTGTTTTAGTACCAGATTCGTGCCATAATTCACCAGAATCATGTGCATTTCATCGATATATCTTTAGAATTTGGTACTGCTGAGTGTTTGTTTGTTTTCTGCAGGTTTGGAGCAAAACACACGAAGAAATGGCGATTCACATGATGAGGTACGACCCTTACCAGGCTTGGTACGGGTCGGACCATACTTAGCCGTTTTCAGCTCTTCACGCCTGGTACGGCCAGGCCGTACCAAATTGGTACGGGCCGTACATGAAGGCGTCCTGACAGATTCAAATTTGGGCAGAGGCTATTTAAGGCGGGGAACTCTCCAGATTTCGTATCCAATTCATTCCAGATAGATCTGAGAGCTCAGTAGGAGAGAGAAAGAAGGCTAAGGAGCTGAAAGCAAGAAGGAAAGAAGAGGAAGAGGCGAAACTCGACGGATCTAGCTTCCTCCTCCATCTCCCTTCAATCCATGGCTATCTCTCTTCCTCTTATTGTATTTTTAGACATTGCTATGTGCTGTGAGTAGATCATTTTAGTTTCTAGGGTTAGAGATCGAATCTTGATTTGTTTTGACTTTCTTTGACTTTTACTTTGTATGAACTCTTTAGTTTGATTGATTGTGATTTTCATTGTTATATCTTGCTTTGCTTGCTGTGATTGTTGTATGATGTCCCTTTAGGTTTAGATCGAACCTATCAAGGTCATGTGATCATCTCAATCTCTCATCCAATTCAAGTACATAGGGTAGAATAGTTCGAATTGAAGCCGAAAGGTTGAATTCTCCTCTAATCGACAGATTAGAGGGTGCCTTAGACATCTAATCAATCAGCTAGGGTAGATCTGTACCAACATACGATGGTTGAGGTGTAGAAACCCTAAAAGGCTCTCAATCGCATTCCAACCTAGATCTTGATCCAACAAACGACGGTTGAGGGTTAGGAACCTTAGGTATGGTCAATTGAACCTTTCTAAAGAGTTTAGCACAAGGTACCAGCAAGGAAATGCATTTACTCGAACTGGTAGGTTCTGTTCTGGGAAGCCGGTACGGGTCTTACCAGGGTGGTACGGCCTAGCCTTACCAAGTGAGGTACGGCCTAGCCGTACCTACTTAGTACGGGCCGTACCACTAGAGGCAGATCAGAGATGAAGTCTGAAACCCTGGAAACGCCTTTTATCCATAATCAAAACACAATTTACATTTCTTCTAGCATTTTATTACATCTTCTTGAATTGTTTGATCTGATCCTTTAGGAAATTAAACACCAAACCAAACCTTTCTCACTTCTAGTTTTTGATTGAGTTAGGTAGATTCTAACCTAGTAATTGCCCGTCCCTGTGGATCGATACCCGATTATACTACTCGATAGGGGTTGTGCACTTGCGACCCTTACTCGTGAAGTGTAAACGCGGTTTTAAAAGGTACGCCCTCAAGCGTACCGAAACTTGCGTTGCGCTTTGCTGCGAACAACGGGAGACAGAGGAAAATTGGGATGCTAGTGATGACGGTGGGCAGACAATAGATCACAGTGATGAGGAAGACAATCGTCCCGTTCTGGGTATGCGAAAGTGGCCGATATCGGGTCGTGGAGAGAGACACCCGTTTTCAGCTTTTCATGACACTTCGGGGTTTGAAGAGGCTGACCACATTTTTTTTGCGGGTTCAGAGGTTCGTTTTTGAACTTATATGAATTTTTTATTTCTTTGAAAATATAATAATTTAATTTTTTTGAATTTTCAATTAGGTTGGAGAAAGAACAATGGTTTCTGAGGGGATGACGTACAACGACAATGATCAAATGAAAGAAAAAATCCACCACTGGCACATACAGAAAAATATCGAGGTCATACAGACACACAGCGGATATGATGCGGAGAACCAGTTAATCCCACTAGCATTTGTCACCGGATATGATGCGGAGAACCAGTTAATCCCACTAGCATTTGGATTGGTAGAGAGCGAAGAGTTTGAGAATTGGGGGTGGTTTATGAAGTGGGTGCGGGATAATGTAATTGGTCCGAATAGGTTCATGTGTGTGGTCTCTGACCGGCACAAGGGCATAAAAAAGGTGTTCATTCAAGATGATTTGGGTTGGTCAGAGGAGAACGGGCAGTGTGCCCACAGGTTCTGTTCTCAACACGTGTTTGAGAATTTTGGAAAACACACTCAGGATAAGGTTGCTTCTAAATTCTTCAAGATGATGGTTAAAAAGAAGAAGCGAAGAAGATTACAGGATGGCCTTGATGCAATCGGAAGGCGAAATCCTGATTGGCTGATGATACCTCGCATATTTAGTCTATTTTAGGCATGTTTTAGTACCAGATTTGTGCCCTAATTCACCAGAATCATGTGCATTTCATCGATATATCTTTAGAATTTGGTACTGCTGAGTGTTTGTTTGTTTTCTGCAGGCTTGGAGCAAAACACACGAAGAAACGACGATTTGGGATGATCTGGTACGGCCCTTACCAAGTTTGGTACGGGTCTTACCGGACTTAGCCATTTTTCAGCTCATCACGCATGGTACGGCCTGGCCGTACCAATTTGGTACGGGCCGTACCTAAAGGCGGCCTGACAGATTCAAATTTTGGCAGAGGCTATTTAAAGCGGGGAACTCTCCAATTTCGACATCCATTCCATTCCAGATCTAATTGAGAGCACAGTAAGAGAGAGAAAGAGAGCTAAGGAGCTAGGAGCAAGAAGGAAGGAAGAGGAAAGAGGCGAAACTCGACGGATCAAGCTTCCTCCTCTCGATCCCTTCGATCCATGGCTTTCTCTATCCCTTTTATTGTATTTTTAGATCAGATAATGTGCTGTGAGTAGTTATTTCAGTTTCTAGGGTTTTGAGATGGATTCTTGATTTGCTTTGACTTTCTTTGACTTGTATCTTGTATGAACTCTTTTGATTGTTTGATTGTGATTTCTTTGCTATCTCTTGCTTTGTTTGCTGTGATTGTGTATGATGAACCTCTAGGTCTAGATCAAACCTATCAAGGTCATGTGATCATCTCAATCTCTCAACCAAATCAAGTGCTTAGGGTAGACTTGTTCGAATTGAAGCCGAGAGGTTGAATTCTCCTCTAATCGACAGATTAGAGGGTGCCTTAGGTCTCCAATCAACCAGCTAGGGTAGATCTGTACCAACACATGAGAATTGAGGTGTACAAATCCCTAAAAGGCAATCAATTGCATTCCAACCTAAATCTTGATCCAACACACGACGGTTGAGGCTTAGGAACCTTAGGTATGGTCAATTGAACCTTTCTAAAGAGTTTAGCACAAGGTACCAGCAAGGAATGCATCAACTCGAACTGGTAAGCTCTGTTATGGCAAGCCAGTACGGGTCTTACCAGAGTGGTGCGGCCTTGCCTTACCAAGTGGAGTACGGCCTAGCCGTACCAACTTGGTACGGGCCGTACCACTAGAGGCAGATCACAGATGAAATCTGAAACCCTGGAAACGCCTTTTATCCATAATCAAAACACAATTTACATTTCTTCTAGCATTTTATTACATTGTTTGAATTGCTTGAATTGACCTTTTTAGGAACTTAAATACCAAACCAAAACCTTCTCACTTCTAGTTTTTAATTGAGTTTGGTAGATTCTAACCTAGTAATTGCCCGTCCCTGTGGATCGATACCCGATTATACTACTCGATAGGGGTTGTGCACTTGCGACCCTTACTCGTGAAGTGTAAACGCGGTTTTAAAAGGTACGCCCTCAAGCGTACCGAAACTTGCGTTGCGCTTCTGCGCGAACAGCTGACATACTTGGATACATGTGGCAAGTATAATGAAAATGACGAGGAAGAACCAGCTAAGCGATAGAAATTTTATCAAGCTATGGACGACGGGAGTCGTTGGGAAATAATGACCAGCAATGGTTCTGAATCGCTGAACAATGTCTTCAAAACTTCTCGCATGTTTGTTATTCACAATTCTCATAGTTTACTATTAATGAAATATTTTAGGTTATCTTTATTTTAACTGTAAATTGTAATTCTCGTAGGTTACAGGTTGCTGCAATTATTGAGGAGACGTTTTATAAGTGTGTCACATGGTTCGTTGAAAGAAGAGAGAAGGCCGTGCAATGCCAAGAAGAGGGTCAGCTGTTCTCCACTCGTACGCACTTGAAGCTGAACAAGCACATCCGGAAGACTAACAAAATGAGCGCGGTTCCATTCAATAGATCCGGGGAATTCATGGTGACATCACATGGCGAGAAAATCCCATTTGACATAGAGGCAGGCAAATGGGTGTACACGTCCCGAGACTGTAGGTACAAGGTCGTTGTGCAGAACGACCATGAGGTGCAATGCTCTTGCCAAAAGCCTCAGCTCACAGGAATACCATGTGTTCATGTGATGTCAGTGTGTCAAATAAGGTATGAATGTGTGTTAAAATTTCATAATAATCTTGGATGATGAAACTTACAAATGTGTGAAAAATATAGGAACTACGATCCAAATGTCTTCGTCAATTACTACTACAACATCCAAACACTTATCGACACATGGAGTGGAGAATTCCACGTGTATGACAATCAAGGTGATTGGCCGCCGCACGAAGGGGATATCTTAACGCCAGAGCACCGGTTAGTGAAGTTGGGTCGGAGAAGACACAACAGGATCCCAATGTGGATGGACATACTGGAAGGAAGGAGAATGGGTCACGAGACTAACAGAGCTACCCTCGAAAGGAATGCGAGAAGAAGAAGGGATGCTAGGAACCGTACCCAATAATGTCATGGTTAGGACTTTCTGTTTATGTATTAAGGTTAGGGTTTTCGGTTATGTATTATGGTACAAACTTTCGGTTTTGTATTAAGGTTAAGGCTTTCGGTAATGTTTTATGTATTGTGTGTTATGTTTTAATATACTATCGTTGTGTGTTATGTTTTATCTATGGTGTGTTCTAATGTTTTAATGTATTATGTATTACGGGATATGAGATATAAAATACGCAACATAAGAAGTAATATGAAAATAATATCTAAATACGCAACATAAAACTAATCGAAATAACGATCTAAAATACGCCACATAAAAATAATACTGAGTTGGTGCCTTAATAGGCAGAAGAAGTTGGTGCGCCAACCCAGTCAGCGCACCACCTTGTGCGCCAACTCAGTGCGCGCACCAGCCTATTTAGTGCGCGAACTGGGTTAGCGTGGGTGGTAGAATTGATACGGTTGATTTTTTTCTTGTGGTAACAAAAAAAATTTCGCTTGGATTTGCATTCAATTAATTAACATTTATCAAAACTGTTTTGATAGACAAGTAAAATCAACAGGAAATTTCTTTCTTTTTGGATATCAAAATCGTAATTTCGTTTTCTTTTAGACCTACTCAGACAAAAGAAACACGTGGCATTATCTCCCACTAATAGAAAAGGTTAAAGCGAAACAGATAGCCTTGATTCGTGACGCCTGGCAGGCTGGCATCCCTACCTGGCACCTGTATCTCTCTGTGCCGCGTGGCGCACATTCACCCTCCTCCCGCTATTTATTACCCCCTTCCCCCCTCCGGTTCTCTCAACCCGCCGTCCCATCTTAAGCGAAGTTTAATTGGAAAACCCTTCTCCCATTTCCCCTACCTTCCCATTTCCCCTACCTCTGACACCTCTCCTGGTCGGTGTTTGTAGAGCAGCTGGTTTCAATGCTGGTTAGGATTGTATGCTGTTAATGCTGGTAAGTTTTTTTTATTAATTGAATTTAGATTAGAGATTTTGCTAGATAGAAAATTAATCTTTTATTCTCTTTGAATTTTTAGACAAGAAAAGAGCGGAAGGAAGGAAAGTTGATAATTGATCTCCATGAAAGGATTCAACGAGAAGAGAGCCAAAAAGGTGTGCTATATTTACTCTCTGTCTTCTTTATTTTTTATTTTTCCTAAGTAGCTCTGTCAGCCTAAAATGGTTTATAGCAATGATACAAGAATAAGACTTTTCATCATGATTTGGTCCAGTCAGTTGCATAGTAAATTTCCAAATTCGCAGTCTAAATAAATAAAGCCCAAGTATATTTTTCTTCTATCTTGTTACTCCTTAATCTAAATTTAAAGAGGGACTTTATCTTTGAACCTAAAGTTTGGAGCTTTGAATTGAGTTGGGAGCTGGAGACGACAAAACTTTGGATTCAAATCAGCTGAAATCCGAGATACATGAACAGTATTCCTGGAATATTCCTGCAAATAGTATTTGCGAATATTCTGAATATGTTCTCTACATCTTGGTCTGGAAGACAACTTCCCTACATATCAGTGATTGTAATTGCTTCTATAAAGACAAGTACAAAACAATCAGAGATCACCGCTCTGTTTTATTGTTTGTTGATTAACTCTTGAAAAGGCCAAGAGTATTTATGAAGGTGCAACACTTTCAGACCTGAGTGTATCATAATCGACCATTATCTTGTACATTAGCTCTGATTTTAATTGAATCATATTGAATCAATGAATATTGTAATTGTAACCCTAATGAGCTGCAAATAGTCAATCAATCATTTTTTAAATGAGTAACACTATTCTTTCTCATTTTGTGCAATTCTTTCAGAGGAAAAAACTGAAAACTTGAAGAGTTGCTTTAAGTTGAACTTCAATTTGGCATGAGTGGTCTAGGAAAGGTAAGAATGCTGCCCAAATTGGTTATAATTTGAATTTAGCATGACTCCCTGCCCTTACGTTTACAAATAGTCAAAGTGTTACCAAATAAACCCTCAAATTAATTAATTTGAATAATGACCATTTGTGAGAATAACAATGCAGATTGCACCATTTGCCGCCGCCATTCCTGCACTCATGGACGCAAATGTCGAATTCATCATTCTGGTGAGACTATAAGCATTTATTGTTTATATATCTTCTTTGTGCTTTCTTAGGACCTTTTCACATTTTTACTTTCTTATCACTCTTGCAGATATTTGTGATAAGTTTTAGTGCTCGGATTACTGTATTAATTTCTAATGTGTGATTGTAATGATGATATTTAATTCTTGGGTTACTGTAGTCTGTATTGAACATAATTTTCCTTTCTTCTCTTGTTTGTCTTATAAAAATATAGGTAATTGGCAAGAAAAAAATAGAGCTAGAATTTGAAGCTCATGAGAATAAGTATCCTGAAAAGGTCAGGATCTTGACAAGCTTCACTGACTGCTGGGTGCACCGCTTCTTCATGTATGTATTGATAATTTATAATTTTAAATCTACTTTTACAAATAAATTTCAACTTTTGTAATAGCATTTTTCATTTTCTTATAAACAGGGATCTTATGGTGGAAATTACAACATAGGAAAGGACTGTTCTGCTTATTGTTTGGATAGTCTGGAAGACAGGTTTGTTATAGAAATATATATTCAGAAACAAACTTACATGATTGGAGTTGCTTCTATAAAAGTGATAGCTCAATCTTCAGAAAAATTTTCCTCTTGAAATCTTCAATCAATCATTTTCTAACTAACATCTTTTTTTCCCCCATTCTTCCAGAATAAAATTTTTGAGGACTCCATTTGGGATGAGTGGTCTAGGAAAGGTAAGAGTGCTGCTCAAACTTGGCGATAACTTTGGATAAATAAAAATTTTCAGTGAATTTACTTAAATAATTTTAATGCAATATAATCAGAAGAAGGGTTTTATTATTTTATACGAATATATATATATATATATATATATATATATATATATATAAGATTAGATAAGAGCGAGGTTACGGTGCTATGCATAGCACGGATTGGGTCCGTGCTACGGCTAAAATTTGACTTTTCAAAATTCTAACGGTCGATCCGAACCGTTCAACATGATTATAAAATGAATATGTACTTGCAAACCAAATTTTACATTTTCGAATTTTTTTACTATTTTTGTAGATAGGCTGTTTTTGGATGGTCCAGAATGTTCAGATCAAGTGATTTTCGAAAAAATAGTAAAAAAATTCAAAAAAATGTAAAATTTGGTTTGCAAGTATATATTTATTTTATAATCATGTTGAACGGTTCAGATCGATCGTTAGAATTTTAAAAAGTCAAATTTTAAGCCGTAGTACGGACCCAATTGGTGCTATGCATAGCACCGTAGCCTCACTCATTAGATAATACTATTGTTGTATAATCCCAATAGATAAGAAATGTTTGCAGTGCAAAATTTTAAATATGGATTTGCTGGTCTGCAAAAGGATAGAGAGGGTAGGTAGGGGGGTTACTGTATAATATCCTGCCACAATGTGTACCAAATCAAAAATTTTTGATGTTATGTAGATAGAGCAGCATATAATTTTGATATGACATTACAGAGCAGTTCACAATGTACCTGCCCGTGGCTAGCTAATTGAGCACTCGGGGGTTCCATGGAAGGATGTTAAACCTTCCTATTTGTAAATGGAGCACAAATTGGTACAACATCGAAGGGAGAGCTACAGTTGAAGGAACTCTTGAGAATAATGTCAGGGAAAGGGAGGCTAGGCTACGAGTTCCATCGAACATCCTCTATGGATTGAAAGAGAGGAGACTAGACATGTCGAGTTATTTTGTGCGACTGATTGATAGTAATGGGAAGTAAAGCAGAGAGGTGATTTGAAGAAAGAATTTGAGAGGGTGTATAATTATACATTTAAGAAAGGATTTAGTAGTTGTAAAGCTCATAATGAAATGGCATATATTAATGGATTGTGTTCTTCAACAGAGTACTCATCATTTTTTTTTTTTGACAATTAGAAGTAAACATTTCTTCTGACATGTAAAATACTTCCTTCTTTGCTTGATATATGGATAGGTTTTTCCCTAGTTCTATACTGCTTCAGGAGCCGACATTTTTATTAATATCCAAAGTTTAATAGGAATTATTAATTATGTTCAGATTTCCGAACTTTTGCTAAAAATGCCCAAGCCAGTCAGAAAATGGCCGGCTTAGGTACCCAGTAAATCGGTCATTTTCTGGCTGGCTTACTCCATTTTTTTTTATTTATTAGAGAGACACTATGATCAAAATATTGAAATTTTTGTTTAAATTATTTGTTTTATTACTTCTTTTGATGTATAATTAGCATATTTATACTAAAATATGCTAGATTACTTGAAATTATGTTGAATTACACTTATATTACAATAAATTATGTTCAATTATACTAAATTACGTTAAATTACAAATGAATAGGGCCGATATCTTCACTAAAAAGGCGAAAAACGACGATGAAAAATGGTTATAAAACGGTGCCACGATGAAAAATGGTTATAAAACGGTGCCCGAGTGTCCGATTTCAGCAAATGACCACTTTTCGGAAAGCTCGCGAAAAGACGCATGCATCCGTGCCAACGATGCTAGATTCTAAAATTTAGAATCGCCAAAAAACAAAGGGAAGAGCCTCAAAACTTGAGTTGAAGTTTCCGATTAAGATTTTCATTTCTATTATTCAATCCAAATAGCTCAGTAAATTAATTACATAATGAACTTGTAGAATACCAATTTTTACTATTTTTGAAATTTTTTTACTATTTTTTATGATTCATGAAAGATGAGCAAAATCAGTCTACTATAGCGTAATTTTGTGTAGTTTAGCGTAATTTACCGTATTTCAGCATAATTAGCGAAGTTATTGTAATTTAACGTAATTTAGTATAATTGAACATAATTTATTGTAATATAGTGTAATTCAACATAATTTCAAGTAATCTAGCGTATTTGAGTATAAATATGTTAATTATACATCAAAAGAAGTAATATAACAAATAATTTAAACAAAAATTTCAAATTTGCAGAGTTAGATTTCAATATTTTGATCTTCATAGTGTCTCTAAAAAAAAAAAATGGAGTAAACCGGCCAGAAAATGGCCGGCTTGGACATTTTTAGCAAAAGTTCGGGAATCTGGGCATAATTAATAATTTCTATTAAACTTTGGATATTAATAAAAATGTCGGCTTCAGGAGTCAATAGGAAAAATTACATATTCATGCTCTGTTGGCATTTTTGTGTGAAAAAAATTAAAAGAAACTCACCAATTAAAAGCAAAAGAATGATTTGACAATATGTACTTGGCTTAACGATCTAGAAATCATTCTGGCTGAACTTGGTCCATTAGAGAGAATCCATTTTCATTGTGACATCAGCAAAGCATGCTATCTACACTGAAATAAAAATGAAATGCATGACAACGTAACTCCAAGAAGAGAGTGAAGAGAATGAACAAAAAAAAAAACAAAAAATTAGTTAAAAAGTTATCAACAACCGATTTCATTATAAAATAATATGATAATGGTAATAATTGTAGAATTTTGTTGACCAACTCCAAAGATCCTCAGAAATAAGAAAGATATCCGATCAAATATCTTTCTAGTATTACTTATTAATTCCACAAAATATATATGTTTGCTGTTTATGGAACGTTTTTTTATTTCGTAAGCTGGAATCCATCAAACGGTGAAATACGGGCTCAGATCATATTAATTGCGGACTTGAGATCTGTTACATGGGCTCAACGAAGTCCAAAGTCCAAACACACATTGGGCTTGCCTTCAATTAATTAATATTTATCAAAACTGATCAAACTCGTAATTTCTTGACCCAATATAACAGGAACAGATAAATCCAAAAGAAACATGTGGAGCCCACCTGTCATGGGTTTGTTTCATTGCTCCACCTCCACAGAGGAACAGGTTAGTTTACCTGCATTTTCTCCTGCTAAACAAACGCCTGGCATTCTTATTTGGCACCTGTCATCTCTCCGTGCCGCGTGGCGCACATTCACCCTCCTCACTCGTGACGTTCCCGTTACACTACCCCCATTCTCGCGCTATTTAATAACCCCTCCCCTACCTCCGACTCTCTCACCCCACCGCCCCAACCTAAGCGAAGATTGAAAACCCTTCTCCCCTTTCCCCCACCTCTCACACCTCTCCTGGTCGGTTTCTGACTGTATGTTGTTCGTGGTGGATTTTGGCTGTTGATCGACTAGATAAGGTACTATCTACAGTTCTGCAGTTTCACATCAACGTCGTTGTAAGCATATTGCAAACAAACGGACAGGATCAAAATACTGTAGAGATACAGCACACTGCCAAAGTATTGTAGGTTAAAAAAATATGACCGCCGCCTCCCTTTTGAGTCTTATTCCATTTTTTTTTTACTGATCAAAAGGCCATTTTGACCCTCCTCAAATGGTTCGTAAAAAAAATATAATCGTAGGGTTTGGTAGATAGAAAATTGATCTTTTTATTATCTTTGAATGATTAGACGAGAGAAGATCGAAAGGAAATTTGATAATTAATCTCTATGAAAGGATTCGACGAGAAGAGAGACAAAAAGGTGTGCTACTCTATTTCTTGATTTATTTATTTCCTAAGTAGCTCTGTCAGCGTAGAAGAGCGAGTTATTTGTTTCCAATGGTACCATCACCTTCTCAGGGATTTTCTCGCTGTTTCAATTCATCTTTTTTTTTTTAAAACATTTTTGAGGTTTTTTTTTTTCCATTTTCACGGCTCCAATTTTCTCAGAGATTTGATTTCTCCCCCGTCCAAATGTTAGATTTTGTCAAATGTATCATTTTAATTTATTTTAGCAACCTCCTCCAGTCAGTTGCATAGAAAATTTCCAAAGTCGCAGTCCAAATAAGTAAAGCCTAAGTAGATATGTTCTTTTATTTTATAACTACATCTAAATTTAAAGATGAACTTTACCTTTGAAGCTAAACTTTTGTCTGTGTATCCAGCCCCAACTTAAGGCCAAAACTCCAAACTTTCCTTACTAGTGCTTGTTGTAACAAAAAAAGTATGAGCTAAAACAAAAGGGCTTAAAGCCTTTTTAAAATGTTTTTATTCACCTGTGTGTATATTTCAAAAGGTTCTGTTGCTTGTATCGTCCTGCAAATACTATTCGTAAATTGTCCCGCAAATACCAAATACTATTCGCGAATTTCCCGCAAATATTATTTGCGAATTGTCCCGCAAATACCATTAGCAAATTGTTCCTGCAAATACCCGTGATTTTGCCGCAAATACTATTGGCGAATTGTCCCACAAATACTACTAGTGCATTGTCCCGCAAATGCTTATATTCAACTGTACATATTGTATGAATAGTCTGAAAGTCGACTTCCCTACAGTAACTAATTAACAAATAAACATCAGCGAATTTGGTTGCTTCTATAAAGAGAAGTACAAAACAAACAGAGATCATCGCTCCGTTTATTGGTTGTTGATTAACTATTGAAAAGGCCAATAGTACTTGTGAAGGTGTAAAATTTTCAGACCCGAGTGTACGTCATAGTCGACCGTTATCTTGTGTATTAGCTCTGATTTTAATTTAATCATATTGAAACAATGAATATTGTAATTATAACCCTAATGAGCTGCAAATAGTCAATCAATTATTGTTAAAATCTGTAACACTACTCTTTCTTTTTTGTGCAATTCTTTCAGAGGAAAAAACTGAAAACTCGAAGAGTTGCTTTAGGTTGCACTTCAATTTGGCATGAGTGGTCTAGGAAAGGTAAGAATGCTGCTCAAATTGGTCATAATATGAATTTAGCATGATTCTCTGCACTTATGTTTAAAAGTTCTCAAAGTGTTACCAAAATTAACCCTTAAATTAACTAATTTGAAAAATGACATTTGAGCGAATAACAATACAGATTGCACCAAATATAAATTCAGATCGACCATTCTGCTTTGGAACTCTCAAAGTACAACCAAAATAAGACCTAAAATTAATCAAATAGGGCATTTGTACAAATGATCATGTAGATGACATCAAACTTTAATATGAGATGAATTCTGCACTTTAATTTATATAAGTATTCAAAAGACTGTCAAAGTAACTCCCTGTATTATTCAAATATGAAAATATAGCTAGAACTAATGTATATGCTAAAATAATTGTTCTTAATGGTTCATTTGTATAACAGTATTGTTTATTCTTAGATATTTGGTAATTTAGGAAGGTTGTAATGTGGGTCCATTAGCATGCATGTGCCAAAAATCTGATACAGTTGTATTACTGTGTGCTTGCTTTCCAGACACATAATTATTGAAATCTTCGTCAGCTGTCTTGAAGAGAATATTGGCCCTGACATTCTTGCCGCCGCCTTTCTTGATCTTGTGGACGAAAATGTCCAGTTCATTGTTCTCGTAAGAATACAATCTCTATAAGAAATTTTGTTGTTAGTTCTGTAATAAGATAAGATTAATGCAGACCCATAAAATTATCACAACCTTGCTACAGAGTTCAAGAATGTGAGCTTTGGAAGATCCAAATTGACACCTATATGCCTATTCTGATAATTTCTTCAAAGGTACCCTTCTTTTATCTCTCTGTTTCCTAGTGAGAGCAATGAAGCATTTATAGTTTAGATATCTTCTGTAGAATACAAGGAATAAGCATGGTGGGTCTTCTTTATGCTTTCTTAGGACCTTTTCACATTTATATTTTGTGATAAGTTTTAGTGCTCGGATTACTGTATTAATTTCTAATGTTTGATTGTAATGATGATATTTAATTCTTGGGTTACTGTATTAAACATAATTTTCCTTTCTTCTCTTGCTTGTCTTATAAAAGATATAGGGAATTGGCAAGAAAAAAATGGAGCTTGAATTTCAAGCTCATGAGAACAAGTATCCTGAAAAGGTCAGGATCTTGACAAGCTTCACTGACCGTTGCGTCGTACGACAACCGCTTCTTCATGTATGTAGTGATAATTTATAATTTTTAACTTTTGTAATAGCATTTTTCATTTTCTTATAAACAGGGATCTTATGGTGGAAATTACAACATTGGAAAGACTGGTTCGTTATAGAAATATATCCAGACACAAACTTTCATGATTGGAGTTGCTTCTATAAAAATGAAAGCTCAATCTTCAGAAAAATTTTCCTCTTGAAATCATCAACCAATCATCTATCTAACGAACACCTTTTTGTTCCCATTCTTCCAGAGTAAATATTTTGAGGACTCCGTTTGGGATGAGTGGTCTAGGAAAAGGTAAGAGTGCTGCTCAAACTTGGTGATGACCTTGGCTAAAATTTTCAGTGAATTTACCTAAACTAATTTTAATACATGATAATCAGAAGTTGTATTATTTTATACGAATATGTAAGATAATACTTTTGTTGTATAATCCCAATAGATAAGAAAATGATACCACACAGCAGTTTTCATATGTGATTTGGATATGTTAACAGGATGTTGTACCTACCTGGGGCTAAACTAATTGAGCAATCTGGGGTTAATGGAAGGATGATGAACTTTCCTATTTGTAGATGGGGCACAAATTGGTACGACCGTACGAAGCCGAATATTATCAGGGAAGGGGAGTGTACCAGTTCCTTTGAACACACTCCATGGATCAAAAGAGAGAAGACTGGCCAAGTTGAGTTATTTTGTGAGACTTAACTAATGGGAAGTAAAGCAGAGAGGTGATTAAAGAAAGAATCTCAGAGGGTGCATTATATATTTAAGAAAGAATTTATAGTTTTAAAGCTCATAATGTAATGGCAGATATCAATGGATAATAGATGGGTTCTTTAAGAAACTCATTTTTTTCTTCTGACATGTACAATAATTCTTCTTTGCTTAATTGTATGGATAGGTTTATTCTAATTTCTGAGTTCTATAATGCTTCAGAGTTAATCGAAAAAATTGCATATTCATACTCTGTTGGCATTGTTGTGTGAATTTTAAAAGTTAAAATACTGAAAGACGTAAACAAGTGCGGAATTAGAAAATTTAAATTGGAGGCATTGAAACGTAAAATGTAAAAATATTTAATTGAAACGTAAAATGTAAGAGAATTTAATTTGTGGTAGATGAAATTTGAATTCAACTCTTTACTACCAAAATATAAATTTATAATTATTAAATTTCAAGCACACGTTTAATATTTAATTAAGAAGCGAACTATATAAAAATTAAAAGAAAAAAATAATATATAGTTTAGCATTCCGTAAAAAATAAACATTGATAATAAATTTTAAAACAATTAAATCTTAATATTTATAATTAAAAAAAAATCATAGGAGTAGATAATTCTTTGGATTGTATTAAAATTCATTCCGTAAAAAGTAAACATGATAGTAAATGCAACAAAAAAAAAAGAGATAAAGAACCCACCAATTAAAAGCGAAAGAATAATGGACAATATGAGACTGTTCAGCAAGGGCTCTTTAAGGATGAAAGATTAAATTTTTAATCTTGATTAAGGATCACATGATTTTTTGGTGGTAAGATTAAAAACAAAGATTTAACATGAATAAAATAAATATTATAGTGTATAAAGACTGAAGTACCCTTGCATATTCTTTTTCTTTTTTTTCGTTGACAAGTCTCCTCACCATTAATCAGAAAAGGTCACATACAATAATATATATAATCACATTATATACTTGCCTTTGAAAAGAGGAAAATATATCCCTTATATTGAAATTTTCCTATTATGATTTTGATAAAATCAATCCAAAATCAACAATTCTAGGAAGAAAACCAAATTTCCAGGTCAAGATACAACATCAGGCCTAGTAAGCCTTGCCTTAACTTTTACCAATGTAAACCAAATTTCACATCTTACAATTTAATTCAACCAAAAATCAGAGGGGTAATCAATACAGTGTGCAACAAAAGAGATTACCCCAGTATCCAACAGAGAGATTTTGAGGCTTTTAAAAGTAGGATCAGCAGAAATGAGTGGATGAAATTCAAAAGAAAGCAGTAACAGTTTAAGAGGGAGAACTGAACCTGTGCCAAAAATTTGAAACCGTGAAGTGCATCCAATACATAATGCATTATACAAATCTAAATGTCATCAGCTTTTTTACTGTCAGTTTACCAAGCAATTACCATAAGAATGAACTAAAGATCATGGATATGCTAATTAGGCAAATATGGACAACAAATTATTCACATCCACTGGTACGGCCACTGATTAAATCACATCCACTGATAATTAGCAGATGCTGCCAGTTGGTTTTAAATAATATTTCATACTGACTAAATTAAGTGCTAATTGGGTTTGAGTGCTTGTATATGTTTTTCCACAGCACAAAAGCAATCTTCTAATAAACAGGAAAGCAATCAAATATTTTGATTTGGATTTAAAACAACAATCATATAATAGTTCTAATTGTGAGAATTGTGAGAATCATATTATAAAAAAAATTGAAGGATACTTACAAATTATGTTTTTGAGGAATACAATGGAAATAATTTAAAGAATAAAAGAACAAAACATAAGCGTTCAAATTGGAAATCA
This sequence comes from Carex myosuroides, assembly GCA_028015225.1. Lineage (NCBI taxonomy): Eukaryota > Viridiplantae > Streptophyta > Magnoliopsida > Poales > Cyperaceae > Carex > Carex myosuroides. Next base: position 11,541,073 of record CM051470.1, read on the forward strand.
TTTTAGCAACAAATAATTGACTGAAATAATTAAAAATTCAATAAAATTGTGGTAGAACCCATGGCTAACTGAGCAACATTTGAACTCGGTTCACGAGTGTAACAAGTCAGATCGAGTCTCACTTTAGCTAAGTGCAGTACTAGCCGAGCTGATCCCAGCTCGTTTGTATTGTGAGATGTACATGAATAAAAAATTTTCACCAAATTTCGAGATATAAGTCATGCTAGAGTACTTGCCAGCCGCTGCCTCCTTTGACGACTTGTCACTTTGCCTCTCATAGTCCTGTCGCGTATCTCTTAAATAAAAGTGTCGAAAAATACTTTATTTTTCTCTTGTTATGTCAAAATAAATCTAAATCAAGCGAACTAATTAGAATTCTTTTCAAAACTCATCTCAGTATATGTGATGTACGAACTTTTTTTATCGATCCTAATACAACTTGCTATGCTAGAATTCGGTTTTGTGCTTAAAGTACACACCATTTATTATTAAAAATGATATCATAACAAAAATGAACAAAAAAGCGGTTAAAAATTTTACTGAACCGATTGGTAGCATTTCTAGCAGTTGGTAAAGGTTGATTATCTATAGAAAGTTGGCTCATTTAGTTTATTCATTTTCTTTCAGTAGAGTTTAAATGAAAGAAAAATTGAAAGGTTTATTTTGAGAAAACGACCGACAAGATCAAAACAAACGGACAGGATCAAAACCCTGTAGAGAGACATGATCAAATCCAACGGCGCAGACGACTCAGAATTAGCAAACAAACGGACAGGATCAAAACCCTGTAGAGAGACCCTACCAAAGTATTTCTAGGTTAAAATATGACCGGCGCCTCCCTTTTGACTTTTGAGTCTTATTCCATTTTTCTGACCGAAAGGCTATATATACCCTCCTCAAATGGCTTGAATAAAATTGTAATTGCTGGGATTCTTAGATAGAAAAATTGATCCTTTTATTTCTCTTTGAAGTGATCACACGAGAAGAGAGCGGAAAGAAAGAAATCTGGTATCTTATCTCCATGAAAGGATTCGATGAGAAGAGAGACAAAAAGGTATGCTCTGAATACGAGGGTTTTGATTTGCCCCCCTTCAAAATGTTGGATTGTGTCAAATGTATCCTTTTAATTCTTGAAAATATTAACAAAGTCATATGGTCATTGTAGCAAGCTCCTACAGTCAGTTGCATAGCAAATTTCCAAATTTGCAGGCCAAATAAGAAAAGCCTAGGTAGATATGTTCTTTATTTTATTACTAAATCTAAATTTAAAGAGGAACTTTACCTTTGATCCTAAAGTTTGGTTGTCTCCAGCACCAACTCAAAGCCAAAGCTTCAAAAACTAATGAACTGAAAATATTGAACTGAAATTTAAAGAGCACAAAACCTTCTAAAATGCTTTTGTCCACATGTATGTATTATCAAAAGGTTCTGTTGCTTGTATCGTCCCGCAAATACTATTTGCGAATTGTCCCGCAAATACTACTTGTGAATTGTTGCCCAAATATTACTTGCAAATTGTCCCTCAAGTACTACAAATGCTTTTATTCAACTGCAACTGTACATATTGTACGAATAGTCTGGAAGACGACTTCCCTACAGACGACAGCAACTAATTAACATATAAACTTCAGTTAATGTAGTTACTTCTATAATGGGAACTGGGAAGTACCAAAACAAACAAAAAATCATCGCTCTGTTTATTGTTTGTTGATTAATTATTGGAAAGACCAAGAGTATTTATGAAGGTTTGAAATTTCAGACCTGAGTGTATGTCATAGTCGACTGTTATCGTGTGATTGTAACCCTAATGATTGTTGAATCAATGAATATTGTGATTGTAACCCTAATGAGCTGAAAATAGTTAATCAGTTATTGTTAAAATGAGTAACACTATTCTTTCTTTTTTGTGCAATTCTTTCAGAGGAAAAGACTGAAAACTGGAAGAGTTGCTTTAGGTTGCGCTTCAATTTGGCTCGAGTGGTCTAGGAAAGGTAAGAATGCTGCTCAAGTTGGTCATAATTTGAATTTAGCATGATTCCCTGCCCATATGTTTACAAGTTCTCAAAGTGTTACCAAAATAAAGCTCAAATTAACAAATTTGAAGAATTTGACCATTTGTGCGAATAACAATGTAGATTGCACCAAATATAAATTCAGACTTCTGCTTTGAACTCTCAAAGTACAACAAAAAAAAGACATGAAATTAATCAAATTGGCCATTTGTACAAATGACCATGTAGATCACATCAAACTTCAATATGAGATGAATTCTTCTGTTGAATTTACAATTACTCAAAAGACTGTCAACGTAACTCCCTATATTATTCAAATATGAAAATATAGTTAGAATTAATGTATATCCTAGAATAATTATTCTTAATGTTAATAAGTTTTTGGGTGCACTGAGTTACCAGCAACATTTTGTGTGAAATATGTTTCTTTTGTATAGCAGTATTGTTTATTCTTGGATCTTTGGTAATCTAGGAAGGTTGTAATGCCAGTCATTTAGCATGTATCAAAAATGTGATACAGTTATATTACTATGTGCTTGCTTTCCAGTTACATAATTATTGAAATTTCGATAACTAAATTCTTCATTTATCTTTGGTAATCTAGGTAGGGAGTGAGGCTTACAGGCAAGCTAGCTGGGAGAAAATACAAGGTACTTGAAAATTTCTTAACCATATCCATGTGGAGTCCATAGTGAAATGGAAACTGAGCCTTATATAGAAGGGAAGAGCAAATGGTCAAATTTTATTCTAAAATCTTGACCAAATTAGAGCTGATTAACTATAAAAATTTATTCAGAAAAATAAATTACCTTGCTATTTGAATTTATTTTATTGTATTTCTTTGTAACAGCAAGGGTCGACTGATCCAAAGGGAAAGGGAAAAATGGAATTCTCTGAGAATCAGAAAAGGTTGACCGATGCAAAGGCAAATGGCAAACTGGAATTATCTGAGAAAAGGACATGTGCAAGAAATAATACTCTCAAGATAGGCGAAATAGAACCCCAGCCTGCACCAGTTGGTACAAGACAGGTCCTATATCTTTCTTCTAGTTTTTTCTGGCTTGTTTGTTCCTTATTTGTTGATAAGTAGCAGCTGGAGTGTACATGGCTTGTACATTATCTGTTTTGATATGATATGATTTGAACCAACTTGTAACATAGGAATCGCTTTATCTAAACATAAGTGCAGGGAATCATGCTAGCAATTTTAGAAACACAAGGGCAGGGAATAATATGCTAAATTCAAATTATGGCCAATTTGAGCAGCATTCTTACCTTTCCTAAAAACAACGCAAGGCCATCTCCTGCTCCAACTCAAGCCAAAGCTTCAAACTTTCTTTACACGTGATTGTTGGTAACAAAAAAAGAATGAACTAAACTAAAAAGAGCGCAAAACCATCTAAAATGCTTTTATTCACCCGTACGTATATTTCAAAAGGTTCTGTTGCACAAATACTATTTGCGAATTGTCCCGTAAATGCTTTTATTCAACTGTACATATTGTATGAATAGCCTGGAAGACGACATCCCTACAGTAACTAATAATTAATAAATAAACATCCGTGAATGTAGTTGCTTCTATAAAGTGAAGTACAAAACAATCAGAGATCGTCGCTCTGTTTATTGTGTTGATTAACTGTTGAATAGTGCTCTTAAAAAAAAATCTTTCGACCAAGTTGCTCTCAAAAAAAGAACTGTTGAAAAGGCCAAGAATATTTATCAAGGTGCAAAATTTTCAGACCCGAGTGTATGTCATAGTTGACCCTTATCTTGTATATTAGCTCTGATTTTAATTGAATCATATTGAATCAATGAATATTGTAATTATAACCCTAATGAGCTTCAAATAGTCAATCAATGATTGTTTAAATGATTAACACTATTTTTCTTTTTTTATTGCAATTCTTCCAGTGGAATAAACTGAGAACTCGAAGAGTAGCTTTAGGGAGCTATTGCACTTCAATTTGGTATGAGAGGTCTAGGAAAGGTAAGATAGTTTGTTTATAATTTGTTTGAGATAATCTTTATGCATTACAATGAAAACATTTTTTTTTCATTCTTATAGTAGAACTTCTGTTGTGTAGTACTGGGAATAGGAAAATATTCACCATACAAAAATAACGTTGTTCCCTTTTTCTGTTTTACAAACTGACAGAAAAAGTGATACAATTTTCTCACTTTTTCTGTACTGTTGGATCCTGATGCAAAAAAAAAAACAAAATTTTCACTGTTTTTACCAAATACAACAACATATAGTTGTTGTATTTGAATAGAGCAATATACCAAACCAGACCAACAAAAATTTTGTACAATATCCTGCCACAATGTACCAAACCAATTTTTTTTAGTTTTTTTAATAGAGCAACACTAATTGTTATCTGAAACCACAAAGCAGTTTTCATTGTGATTTACTTATATGTTAACAGGAAATTGTACATGGGTCAATGGGAGGATGATGAACTAGGCTTTTGAAAAAAACCGGACAGTTCAGGACCGGACCGGCCCACCCGTGGTCCGTACCCGAACCGGCCCGTGCCCGTGTCAACCTGTGGACCGGACCGCCAAAACGGATGGGCCGGGTATAGCAAGGTGGGGAACTGGTTTTTTGGAGGAAAACTGTGATTACCCGACCCGTTTGAACCCCTGGGACCGTTCCGGACCGGACCCAACCCGTATCCTAACCCGTGTAAACCGTGCTAATCCGGGTTAACCCGTACCCGAACCGTCTGAACCAAACCCGAACCGTCGAAAATTCAATTTTTTTTTTTAAAAACGGCCAAATTTCCCCTCAAAAAAACATCCATAAATAATCAAATATACACCCCCATCCTTCATACATTTTCACATCTCATACTATTATTATTTTTAGTCTCTCATTCTCTCAATCTCATACTCTTAATATTTTCATTATTCTCAAATTTTAACTTTATTGTTAAAAAAAAATATAGTTGTAAATTTATTTCATTCTATAAATACGCAAACGGAATTATGAAAGTATAGGAATTACAAAGTTCGGTACCTCCCGTAAGATTTTCCCGTGATATTTGAAGGTTATATTTATTTTACATTTAGTTTATGTTAGATTAAATTTTGTTAGATTTTGACATTTTGTAGAGTAATTTAAAATTTAAATTGAAATATTGAATGTTAGATTTATTTTTTAGAGTAATTTAAAATTTAAATTGAATGTTAGATTTAAATAGGTTAGATTTATTTTTTGTTAGATTTAATTTTTACTAATTTAGTTTTTAGTAATTGTTAGATAATTAGAATTATTTTTAAATAGGTTAGATTTACTTTTAATAGGTTAGATTTTATTTTAGAATAGTTAGATAATTATATTTATTTTTAAATAGGTTAGATTTATTTTTAATTATGTTAGATTTATTTTTAAATAGGTTAGAATTTATTTTGAAATTTGGATTTATTTTTAAATAAGATAGATTTTATTTTTTAAATTCGAATTTATTTTTAAATAGGTCAGATAAATAAGTTAGATTTATTTTTAAAAATATTAGATAATTAGATTTATTTTTAAATAGGTTAGATTTTAATTTTAAATTCAGATTTATGTTTAAATAGGTTAGATTTTATTTTTTAAATTCGGATTTATTTTTAAATAGGTTAGATTTTATTTTTTTTAATTCGGATTCATTTTTAAATAGGTTAGATTTTATTTTTTAAATTTAAATCTCAATTTTATTTTTTAATTCGGATTCATTTCTAACCTAATTAAATTTAAATCTCAATTTTAAAAAAAATCTAACTTATTTATAAATAAATTCGAATTAAAAAAAATAAAATCTAACATATTTATAAATAAATTCGAATTAAAAAAAATAAAATCTAACCTATTTAAAAATAAATTTGACTTTAAAAATAAAATCTAACATATTTAAAAATAAATTTAATTATCTTACATATTCAAAAATAAATCTAACTTATTTATCTAATTTATTTAAAAATAAATCCGAATTTCAACAAATAAAATTTAACTTATTTAAAAATAAATCCGAATTTAAAAAAATAAAATTTAACTTATTTAAAAATAAATCTAATTATCTAACTCATTCAAAAATAAAAACTAACTTATTAAAAATAAATGTAATATATTAAAAAATAAATCTAATTGTCTAACATATTCAAAAATAAAATATAACTTATTTGTCTAACCTATTTAAAAATAAATCCGAATTTAAAAAATAAAATCTAACCTATTTAAAAATAAATTTGAATTTCTAAATAAAATCTGACATATTTAAAATAAATTTAATCATCTAACATATTCAAAAATAAAATCTAACCTATTAAAAATAATCTAACCTATTTAAAAATAATTCTAATTATCTAACAATTACTAAAAATTAAATCTAATAAAAAATAAATATAACCTATTTAAATCTAACATTTAATTTAAATTTTAAATTACTCTACAAAAATAAATTTAACATTCAATATTTCAATTTAAATTTTAAATTACTCTACAAAATGTTAAAATCTAACAAAATTTAATCTAACATAAACTAAATGTAAAATAAATATAACCTTCAAATCTCACGGGAAAATCTTGCGGGAGGTGCCGAACTTCGTAATTCCTATACTTTCGTAATTCTGTTTGCGTATTTGTAGAACGAAATAAATTTGCAACTATATTTTTTTTTTTAACAATAAAATTAAAATTTGAGAATAATGAAAATATTGAGAGTATGAGATTGAGAGAATGAGAGATTGAAAATAATAAGAGTATGAGATGTGAAAATGTATGAAGGATGGGAGTGTATATTTGATTATTTATGGAGGTTTTTTGGAGTTGAAATTTGGCCGTTTTATTTTAAAAAATTTGAATTTTCAGCGGTTCGGGTTGGGTTCAAACGGTTCGGGTACGGGTTAACCCGGGTTAGCACGGTTCGGTCCGGGTTGTCACGGGTTAGGGTACGGGTTGTCACGGGGGTTCAGGTAATCACGGTTTTTCTCTAAAAAACCGATTCCCCGCCTTGCTAAACTCGACCCATCCGTTTTGACGGTCCAGTCCACGGGTTGATACGGACACAGGCCGGTCCGGATACGGACCACGGGTGGGCCTGTCCGGTCCTGGACCGTCTGGTTTTTTTCAAAAGCCTATGATGAACCTTCCTTTTTGTAAATGGGGGCACAAATTGGTACGATGTTGAAGGAGACCGGACGTGTTGGGTTTTTTTGTGGTACTGAAACTAATGGGAAGTAATTAAGTATAGCAGAGAGGTGATTAAAGAAAGATTTTCAATTGACAGTAGAAAGTTTCTTGAACAGACTCATTTTGTTTTGTTCGAATTATTTGCAGAAGAAACCATTTCTTCGGATATGTAAAATACTTACCTGCTTTATATATAAAATAGGTTTCTTCCAAGTTCTATACTGCTTGTAGGTTTGATGATATGGGGTCAATCAAAACAATTGCATATTCATTCCCTGTTAGCATTTATGTGTGACTTTTAAAGTTAGAAAATTGAAAGACATAACCAGTAAACATGATAATAAATGCAACGGAGAAAAGAGAGAGAAGTTGAAGAAACCCACCAATTAATTAAAAGCAAAATAATGGGCACGTAAAATGTACTGATGTGAGGACGTTAATTTCGATTTATTATAACAAAATTGAAAAACTGTTAATTTTTTCTGCACGTATAGAAAATAAAATATATTATACTTAAACAATTTTATTTTAACATTTAAAATTTATATTTTAAGTTATTAAAGTTTAAAAAATGAAAACATAATGAGGCAATGTAACATACTGAACTTTAAAATTTGACATCATTAAAAGTCAAGGTTCATTTCTACAAGAGAAGGGTATGTGAAAATGGGCTTTAAATATTTCAGCCTTTCACGTTAAGATTTCTTTGAGATGGAATATTTTTTTGGTTACGTTTGGTTGTGGAGTAAGAGGTGGACTAAATTTCTTAGGGCTTGGCAGTCTGCTAAGGAACAGAAATGAAAATAGGAATCAAAAATTTTGAACTACTTTTTACTGTTCATCGTGAAAAAAAAAAATTCACTCAAGAGTTAATTTTTTTTTCCCACGGCAACAGTGCCGTTGCCGAACGGGCCCTTAGTTCACACGTAAGTAGTTAAATAAGAAATAAAATAAAATAAGTAAGATAGAATAAAAGGTGATTTAATCTGGAGTAACTTACTTTATTTATTTAGGTGAATTAACTTATTTCACACTTACTCCACTTGTATGATCCACTGTCATAAAAAAAACACATTTTCTAACATTTTACTCCATCAAATAAATTAATTTAAATTATGACTCCAACTATCAAACAAATAAGATGTAAAATATGAGAAATAATAAACAATTTAATCCTAAATAATTTTACTCCACAACCACGTGGCCGAATATTAACAATAATGAATTTACCTTGAAGTTAACTACAATTAATAAAACTACTTAGAATCTAGGATTTTTTTTAAAAACAACAATTAAAATAATTAATTTTAAATAAACAACACGATTGCTACAAGATTTACAAAAAACATCAGAACCGAATTGCCAATTCGGTCCGACGGCATTTTTTTTCTTCGGACTGAATTGACAATTCGGTCTGGTTGTTGTTCACCGGGTTATAGAAAAAGCGCCATATAAAATCAAAAAACAGGCCAGACCGAATTGGCAATTCGGTCCAGGCTTCATATATATATATATATATATATATATATATATATAGAGTAAGGCTACGGTGCTTTGCAAAGCATAGAGGCCTCCGTGCTTCGGGGCTACTTTTTGGATTTTGAAAATCCAAACAACCCATCCGAACCATTCAACATGTTCTAAATATTGAAATGTGCTTGGAGACCAAATTTTACATTTTTTGGAATTTTTTTACTATTTATTAAGCCACTTTGAAAATCCCAAATCCGGTGGTCCAAATTTTTGTACTGTTTACCGTTGGATTTTGGGATTTTCAAAGTGGCTTAATAAATAGTAAAAAAATTCCAAAAAATGTAAAATTTGGTCTCCAAGCACATTTCAATATTTAGAACATGTTGAACGGTTCGGATGGGTTGTTTGGATTTTCAAAATCCAAAAAGTAGCCCCGAAGCACGGAGGCCTCTATGCTTTGCAAAGCACCGTAGCCTTACTCTATATATATATATATATATATATTATTTTTTTAGAGACAAGAGAAAAATAAAGAAATCTAATACTGAAAATTTGAAATTTTTTTGTTTAAATTATTTGATAGATTACTTCTTTTGACATATAATTAGCATATTTATACTAAAATACGCTAAATTACTTGAAATTATGTTGAATTACACTATATTAAGTTAAATTACACTAAATTACATTACATTACGCTAAAATACGGTAAATTACATATGAATAGGACGATATCTTCACTAAAAAGGCAAAAAACGACGGCGAAACTTCAAACGGTCATAAAACAGCGCTCGAGTGTCCGATTTCAGCAAATGACCACTTTTCGGAAAGCTTGCAAAAATATGCATGCGTCCGTACTTGCGTTGTCGGATTTCAAAATTCAGAATCACCAAAATACAAAGGGAAGAGCCTCAAAACTTGAGTTGAAGTTTCCGATTAAGATTTTCATTTCTATTATTCAATCCAAGTAGCTTAGTAAATTAGTTACATAATGAACTTGTAGAATACGCCTTTCTCATTTCTTATGATTTTTACTAATGAACTTGTAGTTACTATTTTTTATGATTCATGAAAGATGGCATAGAATCGGTTTACTTTAGCGTAATTTACCGTATTTCAACATAATTAGCGAAGTTATTGTAATTTAGCGTAATTTAGCGTAATTTAGTGTAATTCAACATAATTTATCGTAATATAATGTAATTCAACATAATTTCAAGTAATTTAGTGTGTTTTAGTATAAATATGCTAATTATAAATCAAAAGAAGTAATCTAATAAATAATTTAAACAAAAAATTTAAATTTTCAGTGTTAGATTTCTTTATTTTTGCTCTTCTTAGTGTCTCTAAAAAAAAAAAAAAAACTTGGACCGAATTGGCAATTCAGTCCAGGCTAAAAAAAGTCTCCACACGAAAGGCAACACAGTTTTATTGTGAAATTGAGCTGGACCAAATTACCAATTCGCTCTGAAGAAAAAAAATACCGTCGGACCGAATTGGCAATTCGGTTCTGATGATTTTTGTAAATCTTGTAGCAATCATGTTGTTTATTTAAAATTAATTATTTTAATTATTGTTTTAAAAAAAAATCCTAGAATCTAACGATAGGGGAGTTTAATACATTCTTTATGGGAGGAGAAAAAGAAAAATGGGGTGCTTGTAGTTATAAATATTTATCTATTTACCACCGCAGCACCGCTTCCCTACTAACCATTAACCAATCAACCTAGACACGGTCTAGCGCCCCAAATCCGAATCCCCCTCGGCAGAACAGCTTGGTCCGATGCACATCGGACTCAAATTTGGATCCGATGGATTTAGGGACCGTCTGATTTATTTTAAGATTCGTGCGCACGAATTTTAAAATAGATGTGAAAGTTATGGTGCGAATTTTGAAGCAGATTGGACGGTCATCGAACTCACTTTGAGTCCGATGGGCATCGGACCCAAATTGGTTCTCTCACTCAGTCATTTGTATATTTTCCCTCACCGCATTTTCATTCGCATAAAACCCTTGATTATAAGAGTCCGTATCGTTTGCATTAACTCAAAAATCTTTTGAGGTAATGCATCTCGGCTTGTCTTATTTTAAACAGAGTTAGTCTGGCCCTGTCTATAAAAGCATGAGATTCTTCAATATTAGTGTCTAGTTTGTACGGATTTTATAGAATATTGAACGGTTCAGATGTATTAATTCAAAAGATTTTTTTTAAGTTAATGACTTAATGCAGAGGATACGAATTTTGATTATAAACCCCGCTCCCTATGCATTTAGATGCATTTAGATCGGGACAATCCATTGAGCGCACATATCCCGACGACGATTCAAATTCTGGAACGATTCCGAGCAATGAATTCGAATCGGATGGTCTCGATCCAAAACAAAAAAATTGGGTTAAGGGGATCCGGACCCCTCTCTATTCGTCTCTTCCTAAAGCCCACCCTCGTAATTCGAAACCGCAATCCCATCAATTGATCAGGAGCACTGAGCCACTGACTGACTCAAGTAGAGCACAAGGAGGCATATCCGCTTCCGTCCTCCTACTTCCTTTCAAGGTACTGCCACTCTTTCTCTGTAGCTTATATCCATTTAGTTTTGGGGGAAGCTTCTGGTGTTGATTTAGTGTGCCAGTTATTACAATTTCAGATTTTTTGGATCTGTTTAGTTTACATTAAAGCTGCTTGTTTTTTTTTTTTTAAATTCTGGATTCTTAGTGCTTTGAATTAATTATTTACTTTGTATGGAGAATTGACAGTTCTATAGTAGCAATTTAGAATAAGTATGCTCCAGCATCAGCTAGTAAGCGAATTTGGAAAATTGGGGTGTTTATGCAGAGGTTGCTCTTTGTTTTGGTTAAGTTGCAAAAATAGGTCTAATCATATTTCATAGGACCAATATACACGCATTGAACCCAGTATCCATATGTACGTTATTAGATCTTGCATTATTTAATCTTAGTCTCTTAGATCTATGCTCTTTCTGTGATAGCATGTAGAACACTGGACGACCCCATTGTGTTTTTTTTCTTGTTAGGCACTAAGGTACATGTTGGAGATGACCCTTGCACGAGCTTATACTTCTCTGGAACCTAAAATTATATTTATTATGTATGATTACAGCGTTATTTGGATGTGTAGAACCCTTTGTTTAATAATTGCTTGTGGTGTTTTCTGTTTGAACATTAATCTTGTCTTTAGATGTCTTCTTATTTTCTTAAATTTTTTTACACAGTAGGTACGCTTTTTTACACAGTACACAAATTAGAGGAGACCTAGCATATAATGTTTAGATGCATGTGATATGACAAATTCGGTAATTAAATTTAAGCTCCAAAACTGATGGTGTAAATATTAATCTTTTGGTCTATTTCTAACTTATGAAGAACATGTTGTAGTAAATATTAAAGCAGGGGACTAAATGGAGAAATGTCCCCTTGTTACAGGGGCAAAATGAGAAACAGTCACCATGGCCGCCGACACTATCACTGCGAAGACAAAGTCATTCCAGAACTAGCTGGCGCTATCTTCATGTGCAACAATGACACTAGAAAAGAATGCTTCAGTCGCAGAATATTTGGCCTTCCAGCTTCCAGAGAGCATTTTGTGAGACAGGTATTTTTACATAAAAGAACAGTCTAAACTCTTAAACATTTAGCTTTAGTTTTTTTTATTGCAACCATACCCCATCTGTACCATGCAATTTAACAGGTGACGGACAGGATGTTTCTTTTTCTATTTGATACTGATGATAGAAAGATGTATGGTGTCTTCAAGGCTACCTCTAATGGTGCCATGAACATTGTGCCTCAGGCATTCACTTCCAGTGGCACCACCTATCCTGCTCAGGTACAACAAATTAAAGTTGGAACAATTTGTTTTAATTGTTTTTAACATAATTACATTTGGGTACTAATTTGATACTGCTTTAGTGAATTATATATATATATTTTTTATGTTCTAATTAACAATTTGACATGTTGTGCACATTGTATATCTCATCTAAAGGAGTTATTTATATTGTCTAATAGTGTAACAATTGTGGATTTTTTTTTCTCATCTGCAGGTGCCATTCGAAATTACAAGTAAGTGTAAGCCACTGACAGAACGTGAGTTCAAGCCTGCAATCCTGGAGAAGTACTTTACTAATGTAAAGTTCAACTTTGATCTCAACGTAGATCAGGTTTTCTCTCTCGCTCCCCTAACCACCCCTCCCCCACATATTGGTTTTACTCAAATCAAAGTACCTTCCTTACCGAGATATGCTTGTTTTGTACTATACCTATTCCTTCTGTAATACTCCATTTTTCTTACCATTATTTGTGACTACATTGCCTACCTAGTACATTGAAGTGCTGGACATACTCAATTGTATGGAAATCCTCCCTGACTTGGACACTGATTTATCATACTAAGATTTGACTATATTTTTTTTAACTCTCTATCTAAATTTCAGGTTCAAAGGCTTCTAGTTCTATTTGAAGAAAAGCAAGTTAAGGGAGTACCTCAATCAATCACTGACAGATGGGGTCCGAGCTCCTCAACAGACTCACCCTTGAAAAGATACGATGGCATGTCTAACACAAATACCCTAAGCCAGACCATACATAGACACGTCAGAAACCCTAATCCTAGTGCTGAAGTGGCTGTGCATTTCATTAACTCAGACATGAATCCGCATCACCGAATTGACGCAGATGTGGTAAGAACCCAAACCCAAATTTGCCATACTGGTAATGCCAATTTGTGCCAGTCCACATATGAACCCGCTCAACAGGAACGGTTTGGGTATTGTACTGGTATGGGTAATTGTGAGGTACGCAGAAGATGTTACCAGATATTATGGCTTACAATTGAAGTGATGTGATTTACAGGTCAACCCTGACGACCAACAAGTTACTCTGTCAGCTTATAATCATCCGAACCTTTCTTCTCCTCAAGCTGCCCAACTTTATGATCCAGACCCTCCTTTTCCAGAAAATATTAAAATGACGGTTGGTGCATGTTCCAATTTTTATGGTGGATCACTATTAAATAGGGAACCACAATTAGAAGGTCAGATTTACAATTAAGTCTCTCCAAAACCTTTATAATTTAAATACAAGTCAGAAAGTAGGTCTTATTGTTAGACGTGAAACCAGTTTATTGTTTCATATCAAACCATAGTATGGTCTACGTACAGGTGTTACTTTCTTAAATTGGGAAACTAGCTCCAAGTAATTTCTACTCTACCCTTAGTCCTAACCTTAGCCTGAATCCAAATCTGTCCCTGAACTGAAACACAAATCCTAAGTCCTAACCCTAGCCTCTTTTCAGATGTAAAGCGGAGAAAAAGTGTGTTCTTGCGCCTAGCACGAAATCCAAAGAGAACAGCATGGGAGACAGATCCTTGTCAGATAGGTCATGATAGTAGAGCAGCCAGACAGCCTAGACCCGTTTACAACAAACAGGTTGTTCAAGGTCAAGAGCCAGTCCATATAGATAGAGCTGTGGAGGTGGATGGAATTGGAATTGAGTTGGGCCCCACTGCACCAGTTGAAACCCAAATACGTATTGTTAAAAATATCAAAAGAAGAAATGGGGGTAGCAAGTTGAGCATCGAACTGAAAGGAGATAAAAAGAAAAGGAGGTTAGTCAGGATCCAGTCCATGAATACAAATATGGACACTGAGGAGGCAGGCTCAGATTTAGATGTGGTCGATACAATGGAGGAGGAGGAGGTGATCCCCACTGCCCCAGTATCAAATTTGACTGTGGGGCCTGATAAAACGCAAATACCTTTTGTGAATTTCAATAGGATAAATGGGGGTAACAAGTTGAGCATTGAACCTAATAAAGGAGATGAGAAGAAAATGAGTTTAATCAGACCTTCCTTGGTTAGTACTGCATCTGCTTTAGATGGAGAAAGAGAAAGTATGGTAATAACTGATACCATGGATGTAGATGCTCGAGTGGATAGTAAAAAAAAATCACTTGTGCAGGGCTCCATTTGCAAGTCCAGGGAAACTCAAACTGAGGTAGAATTAGTACTTGGTGAAAAGACTGACGAAAATAAATCCATATCCAACCCAGAACCTATTGACACAGATCCTATGATTGAAATCAAAGATAACAACCTGTGTTTGCATAATGAAAAGAGTAACCTAGTTGAAGACTACATTGCTCTTGAGTCACATAATGAAAAGAGTAACATAGTTGAAGACTACATTGCTCTTGAGCCTGAAGCTGATAAGTTGGAAATGGATGTGTTTTGGTTTTGCCAAAAGAGCAAAGCAGTTGAAGACTACATTGCTCTCGAGTCACATGATGAATATAGTAAAGAAATGGTTGAATATATTGAGATAGCAGACCAGGATTATATACCACTTGAATAGGTTGGTATTGGTTTTAAATTTTGATCGCACTTCTGATGAGATAAAGACAATATGGCTCAACAGTGATATACTAAATCCTCACTCTTTTTTGTTCTTTTCGCTTGGAGACTTATGGGAGATGGGAGAAGTTGACTTGGTGGTAATAGTCATGAATCTGTTAATTTGTTCTATTTCGTTGCTCCATGGCTAGTATTAAGTATGTAGTATACGGAATATTAATTACCAATGCAAGTTAATGCTGTCTTTTTGGTGCATATGTTTGCTGTGTATAGAGGAACGTCTTTTTATTTCGAAAGCTGGAATCCATCAAACAGTGAAATATGGGCCCAGATCATATTAATTACGGACTTGAGTTACATGGGTTCAACGAAGTCCAAAGTCCAAACACATATTGGGCTTGCATTCAATTAATTAACATTTATCAAAACTATTTTGGTAGATGTGTAAAATCAACTGAAATTTCTCTTTTCGGATATCAAAATCGTAATTTCTTGGCCCAATATAACAGATAAGTCCAAAGGAAACGAATCCGAATCCTCCCAGGTACCTGACTCAAGCAAATTGAAATAGACGGTCCAGATTAACTCAAAACGGTGCCTGTCGGATGGGGCGGGTATTATTTGTGCTTTAAGATTCGTGCCAAGTTAAAACAACGATCTTGGACTGTTCGTTTCCAATTTGCTTGAGTCAGGTACCTGGTGTGATCCGAATTCGAAAGGGAACCTACTCAGACAAAAGAAACATGTGGAGCCTACCTGTCATGAGTTTGTTTAATTGCTCCACCTCCACAGAGGAACAGAGAGGATTACCTGTCATCCTTACCTGGCACCTGTCATCTCTCTGTGCCGCGTGGCGCACTTCACCCTACTACTACTCTTGACTTTCCCGTTACACTACCCCCATTCTCAAGCTATTTAATACCCCCTCCCTTGCCTCCGGCTCTCTCACCCCGCCGCCCCCCTTCTTCCTTTCCCCCACCTCTCACACCTCTCCTGGTCGGTGATTGTAGGGTTTCCTAGATAGAAAAATTGATCCTTTTATTTCTCTTTGAAGTGATTAGACGAGGAGAGCTGAAAGAAAGAAATTTGGGTGTCTGATCTCCATGAAAGCATTCGACGAGAAGAGACGAGAAGAGAGACAAAAAGGTTTTTTTTTTTCTCTCAAGATTTTCTCAGAGATTTGATTTCTGCCCCGTCCAAATGTTGCATTGTGTAACCTTGACAAGAGGATTACAGATTTTATTTCATTTTGGTATATTTGGGCCTAATATTTACAAAGTCATTTGGTCATTTTAGCAAGCTCCTGCAGTCGGTTGCATAGAAAATTTCCAAATTCACAGTACAAATAAGTAAAGCCTAAGTAGATCTATTCTTTTATTTTATTACTCCTCAATCTTAATTTAAAGAGGAATTTGACCTTTGAACCTAAAGATTTGTCATCTCCAGCCCCAACTCAATCCAAAGCTCCAAACTTTCCTTACCAGTGCTCCAAACTTTACCTTTTATTCACCTGTACACATTTCAAAAGGTTCTGCTGCTTGTATTGTCCCGCAAATACTATTCGCGGAAAGTCCCGCAAATACTTTTTGCTGATAGTCCCACAAATACTATTCACAGATAGTCCCACAATTGCTATTCGCGGATTGTCCCGCAATTGCTATTCGCGGATTGTCCTGCTAATGCTTTTATTCAACTGTACATATTGTATGAATAGTCTGGAAGATAACTTCCCTACAGTAACTAATTAACATATAAACACCAGTGAATGTAGTTGCTTCTATAATAATGATTGGATTAGATATTAGATTAGTATACTGATCTAATGTTTTATTTAGTACAGTAACTAATTCACTGGTGTTTAACAAATAAAGAGAAGTACAAAACAAACAGAGATCATCGCTCTGTTTATTGTTCGTTGATTAACTATTGAAAACGCCAAGAGTATTTATAAAGGTTTAAAATTTCCAGACCTGAGTGTATGTCATTGTCGACCATTATCTTGTATATTAGCTCTAATTTTAACTAAATCATATTGAATTAACGAATAATGTAACTATAACCCTAATGAGCAGTAAGCGGTCAATCAATCATTGTTAAAACGTGTAAAACTAATCTTTCTATTTTGTGCAATTCTTCCAGAGGAAAAAACTGAGAACTCGAAGAGTAGCTTTGGGCATAGCTATTGCACGTCAATTTGGCATGAGTGGTCTAGGAAAGGTAAGAATCCTTCTCAAAATTGGTCATAATTTGGGTTTCATTATATTTTCTGGTAATTTGTTTAAGATAAATTTTATGCTTGACAATGAACACATTTTTTATTTCTTTTTTACCACAAAACTTCTGTTGTACAGTACTGGTAGATAGGAAAATATTCACCATACAAACAAAAATTGTTCCCTTTTTCTGTTTTAAAAACTGACACAAAAATAGTGATACAATTTTCTCACTTTTTCTTTACTGTTGGATCTTGATGCCCAGGGTCGGCTACTCCGCTTACACAGGCAAAAGGTCGGAAGGTTTGCCTGATGGCTGAGTAATGGATGAGCACGTGAGGCTTTCTGGCAAGCTAGCTGGGAGCAATTACAAGGTACTGAAAACTTTTCTTAACCATATCCATGTGGAGTCAATGGTGAAATGAAAACTGAGCCTTATATAGAGGGGAAGAGCCAAAAAAAACATCCCTCGGTCCAATTCTCTTCTAAAATTTTGACCAATTCAGAGGTGTCAAGTCCAGAAATATATTCTGAGAAATAGCTAGTGGTGGTATTTGGTGTTGAGTTGCAGCTTTGGCAATCAAAATATTTTTTTTTTGTGTCTTTTTTTTCCTTTCTTTTTGCGGTGTAATTTGGTTGCTTTTGGTTTACATATATTTTGTGTTAAACATCATGTGATACTTGAATAATAACTCCAACACAGTATTGGTGTTAGTCGAAAGTATAGTAAAATATTGTTTTGATTTGTTAAAGAGAGAAAAAATAAATTATGATTGACTTGCTCATCTTATATGTATGTAGGTTAATATTATTGTTGCTACCCAAGTTTTAGAGGAAGGGTTGGATGTGCCAAGTTGTAACTTGGTCGTGCGGTTTGATCCGGCGGATAATGTTTGCAGCTTCATCCAATCAAGGAGCAGTGCCTGATCTTCTTTGTCAGAAAGTATGTTTTCCTTCATATTTATCAAGTTCTTTTCCATCATGTTAGATATAAGTTGGTGCATTGAATGACTATTTGTTAGCTCATTCTGATTCTTCAATTGATAGTGATGATGATGGGAGGCATTCTTGATTAAAGAGCTGGAAGAAATTCTTGAAAAAGAAGGCCTCTCCACTAATCCTTCTGAGAAAGGTATTCTCATGAGGGGTCAATCAGACGTGGGTAACATAATCGAGCACAATTCAAAGACCCACTTTTACGTTTGCTTATTAATTTTACTTTAATTATTGCAGTTGCTCCTATAAAAATGAAAGGTTAATCTTCAGCAATTTTTTCCTCTTGAATTCATCAATCAATCATTTGCCTAACTAACACCTTTTTTTCATTCTTTCAGAGTAAAAATTTTGGCATGCGTGGTCTAGGAAAGGTAAGAATGCTGCTCAAACTTGATGATAATTTTGTAATTTTGGTTGGATAAAGTTTTTAGTAAAGTTACTTAAAATAATTGTAATGCATGATAATCAGAAGAATTGTATTAGTTTAAACTACTATATAAGATAACACAATTGTTATAAAATTCCAATAAGATAAGATAATGATTGTGGTGAAAAATTTAAATCTGGGGTTACTGGGTCTGCAATTAAAGAGGGAGGTTGGGTTACTATAATATCCTGCTACTACCAAAACCAAAATTTGGTGTTATTTGAAAAGAGCAACATATAATTGTTATGACACTACAAAGCAGTTTTCATATGTGATTTACTTGGATATGTTAACAGGATATTGTACCTACCCAGGGCTAGCTCATTGAGCAATCGGGGGCCAATGGAAGGATGATGAACCTTCCTATTTTGTAAATGGGGCAGAAATTGGTACGGCATTAGAAGGTAGAACTAAAGTGGATAAGTTTTTCTGTGAATTCCTGAGAATAATGTCGAGGAGGTTACCAGTTCCTTCAAACACCCTTGATGGATCTCGAGAGTGGAGACTAGACTAGGCATGTCGAGTTATTTTGTGGGACTTACAGTAATGAGAAGTAGAGCAGTGAGAGGTGAATAGAGAGAATTTCAGAAGGTGCATCTTTTATTTTAAGAAAAATTTGTACTTTTTAATGTCATAATGAAATGGCAGATATCAATGGATAATAGAAGGTTTTTTCAAGAAACTCATTTTTTTTTTTTTTTACATTCTCTGTATAAGAAACCATTTCTTCTTACATGTAAAATGCTTCTTCTTTGCTTGATATATGTATAGGGTTTTTCCAAGTCCTATTCTGCTCTAGATTGATGGTATGGTCCAATTACTCATTTTGGGGTCAAATTGGGAAAAAAAAATGCACATCTTTTATATAATCTAATTTTGGATGGGCCGGTTACTGTAGAGATACAGTACCCTCCTATAATATTTTTGAGTTCCTGAAAGCTTCGAAAAAGAAAAGGCTTTTAGCCTCTTTCGTTTTCGTTATGTGAATCCATCCATTCGGGCCCCCTCTCTATAATATTTGCTGTATATATTACAGCTTCTATGAAAAGTAGATAATATCCGCATTTTTAAGAAAACGAAAGAAGAATAACATTTTTGAAATTTGTACGGATGTAACATAACACTTTGAATGCATGAGTTCAGATTTTACGTATAATTTTGATATCCTTCACAAAATGAAAATATCCATTTAAATTCTTTATAAACTGGGAATATTCCGAGAAAAAATCATGTATCCAGCTCTCGTAAACGGATTCTCTCAACTGTCAGTATATTTTCCCACCCTCTTCTATCGTTGTAACTTGTAAATCAGGAGCAGAGGAGCCGGAGACTCTTGGGACCATTTAATTCTGATCCGAGGGACCAGATCTGTCCTAGACTCCTAGTAAACGGCTCAGATTAAAACGCCCTCCGACAAGCAGCAACTTTTTAACTTTTAAAAAAAAGGAAAAAACAAAGGGACCTTTTCGTAACTATTCACAAAGATATCACCCTCAGTTCATCACTGAGCAGTGAGCACCGTGAACTTAAAAAATCAAAACAGGAAAAAAAAAAATGGCTTCGCTCCAAATACGCTATCCACCTTCCCGCCCCTTGGCCCCAAATCCTTCCTCTCGCAACTTCACCACAAGATTCAAATGCTTCAAGCCTCTTGACGCCTCTCCTAATTCGGATCTACCTCTCGACGGAGAAGATAACCCGGACATGTCCGACCCGGTAAAGCTCGCCTTTTCAAGAGCTGAGGCTTACAGGCAACAGAAGCTTCAGTCCCAAGGTCAGAAGCTAGAAGCCAACCTTTCTGGCAAGGGAGGAAAGAGTTCAGTTGTGGATAATCCTTTTTCTGGTATGGATCATTCAATTTCTCTTTATTCTGCTATCAGTTCAAATTGCAGTATTGGGTTGACGAGCAACACATTTTGAATAGTTCTAATTTGCAAACGTGTTACTTAGTCATAGAAATTTGATGCATGTTAAAATACTGGCATGAAACTGTTAGGAACCAGATAAAACAATAAGATCAGGAAAGCATTTTACCGAACACCATGTGTGTGCCAAATGAAATGAGTAGACTGTTTTCTTTTATAAAATGGTTAACGATAGCTTTACTAGTTCGAATGAAAGCTTTGCCTTCTAAATGTGTATAAAATCAAATTATGAGGTCAAGTGTAACAGCTCTAAGAAACCAAAAGTTTGTCCCACACAATATCTTTCTTGATTGTTATTATTATTATTGGCTTAACTAACCCCCCCTACCCCCCCTCTTCCATTTAGAGTATATGGATATCCTTTTCCTGAATATTAACCTTATGTTTTGTAGTTTTATTGTTTTCTTTGGCATGACTTTGGTCAAGCTAATGAAGGTACTAGGGTTTTACAACCGCCAGAGGCTGAGATTATTGTTGGGGACCCCACCAAATTTGGAAACCGTAGGCGAAGGTTTGAAGAGCCCGAGAAGGATGGTGAAACAGAAACGTACCGACCAAAAATTAAAGAGCCTGAGAAAGATGGTGAAATAGAAGCTTCTCGACCCAAAGTTAAAGAGCCTGAGAAGGATGGTGAAACTGAAGCATACCGACCAAAAGTTAAAACTTGGGGTGTTTTCCCAAGGCCTAGCAATATATCTAAAACGGTATTAAGAAAAATTGAGTATCTTATTTTTGTTAATCATATTTGCCTTCCCTTGATTCTGATATCTGGGTTCATTTATCCAATCCTAATTGCAATTTTGGGTCAGAAAAGATTTATTGCAGTTCTAAATCAGCCATGGTAGTTTAGATGTAATTTATTTTCCATTAACAGTTTTATCTGTCAAATAACATAGATAATAGTGTATGTGTGTTCATTTCAGTATGGTGGTGGGAAAGTGATACGGCCTGGTGACAAACTTGAGACGAAAGAAGCTAAGGAGGCAAAGGAGAAGCGCAGTAGAGAGCTGATCGCTGCCTATAGAAGTAAGGCGGGATTGGATGTTGATCCAAAACTCATAGCTGAATGTCAGAAGGTATTATTGTAAAGGAATTGTAAAACAACAGATTAGTTATTTTGACAATAATTATTTCATTTACAGTAAGTACATTAGCAAAAAAAATAATAACAGCTTTGAACTTGCAGTATTTATTTTTTTCAATGTACTATAGTGTATGGATTATTTGCAAATTTGGAAGACAGGAACTTTCTTGCAACTTGTGACAATACAGGGGCATTTTGCAAATATGTCTAAAACACTGCAAGGATACTAGTTTTTTTCCTCACTGGGATAATATTTCTTTTATATTATATTTAAACAGACATGATTTTTTGGCAATTATCAAGTTTATGTTTAGCTTCTGTTTCAGTTGATTAGATTTTCTTTATCCTTTTGCGTTTGTCAAGTCTTTGAGAGAAGGCAACGATTTGATGGACCGGGGAAGACTAAAGCAAGCATTGCCTTTCTATGAGAATGTAATGAAAGACATGATCTTTGAGGTATATATTTTCTCAATCCGCTTAGATTAAATCTGAAGCTACATCAAACCTCTTCTCATGCTGATGGTTAGGTTTAAACTTTGAATGTGTTACTTTTAGCAATCGAATATCACAACTATTATTCTTTCAGATTTGAACATGTGATATTATTGTGTGCATTATCCTCTTATTACCACAGAAGGTGTAAAAGCAATAGTATCTTATCAAGAAGTGTTAGATCTTTTAAAATAGCTGTTTTTCAGCAAAGTAAACCCAACATTTTACAGTATTTACATAAGTGCCCAGTATCTCTTATATCTATAGCAATTTTTTTTTTTTTTGGCTTTTCTCATCTAGCACTGACAGCTGAATTATAAATGAGAAAATTAGATTAGTTTTCCTATTAGCTTGATAAGATATCATTATTAGACTTCCGGAGTCTTTGTCCTCTCTTTGGGATTACTGTTTGGCATTGGGTTGCCATACAAAAATTGCAGCGTTTTAGTTTGCAAATTTGATTAAATTTTGGGTCTTCATTGTTTAAATGACATTTATATTGACAATTTTACTATTTCAGTATTATTAATAAAAAAAAAATTTGCTACGGCATTATAACTGAAATTGACCAATGGTTATGCTTGCCCTTTTTGCTTGAAACTGTGTTGCTACTATTGCTCATTGCAGAGTGAACTCCACGGAAGAGCCGCCTTGAAATGGGCAATCTGTCTAGATTCACTTCAAAGGTACTCTCTCTCTCTCTCTCTCACACACACACACATGACACACAAACATGAGTAACAAAAAATGAAGAGTGAGGCTATGGTACTATGCATAGCGCACTTTGGTCCATACTATGGACATATATTCATTTTCAAAGTCTAAATAGTCGATCCAAACTGTTCATCATGATCTCTATATGAAAAAATATACTTGGCCAAATTTTACCTTTTTTAGAATTTTTTTTTACTATTTTTTTAGATAGGTAGGAAATCACTACTTTCGTATGGTTGGTCCAGGATCTTTAGATCAAGTGATTTTGTAACTATTTAATAAAATAGTAAAAAGATTCTAATAAAATGTAAAATTTGGCATCCAAGCACATTTTCATATGGAGATCATGTTGTGTGGTATGGATCGACCGTTTGTACTTTAAAAATGGAGATATGCATTGATAATACGGACCAAAGTGTGCTATGCATAGTACATAGCCTCACTCAAAAATGAACATTGAAACATGGTAGTCAATTTATCTAGCAAGGAACTGAAGCTAGCGACTCCACATTTATTTGCTTTGAATATATAACACTTAATTAGGACACAACTGAAGTCGCATGTATATAAAATTGGACCAAAATTTCCAAGCGCATGTGTATAAAATTTGCATAAACTTTGTACTTAATTTTCTTTGTTGCTGTTTGGGATCCATCTGCAATATTCTTAGGTCAAGTGAAGCAAAAGTCATGTATGAAAAGCTCAAAAATCACCCAAACTCTGAGGTTAACACGACGGCCAGGCACTTTTATGACAGTTTTAAGGTAAGAGAATTTTGGTGTTATGATTTAAATCTTTTGCTAAAGTGAAACTGCATAACTGATGCTCTGATATGAACTGGATAAACATTGCTGAAAAAACCCCGCATTATCAAAAAATTGCAAAAAGACCCCTAACTCCTAGTATCTGCAAACAGCTTTGCATTAGCTGGAGAAATTCAAATTCAAATTATTCACATGCTTTAGTTAGTCCTGATCACCTTTGTTATTTGTTACATCAAGATGATTTTTTCTTTTTGGAAAATGGAGGATTTAGAATAGCGACGAGAAAAGCTACATGACACGATTGAAGTTGATATGATAATAATGATAATAATAACAGCAACAAAAATAATAACGTTAAGGAAACACATTTTAAGTTATCATTTATCATCAATGCGAACCACTGGATTAAATAGACTATGCAAAGAACTAATGGTGCCAAATTTTAATAATGTATCTTTTGTTTTTTTTAAATTTCTCTAATGAGTATTGGCCAGTCCTCTAATCCAATTCAAATCATACTGATATGTTAGGTGCCTTTTCTATGTACTCAGTAGACCAATAATGTTTGAGAACTTACCAATATAGCTCAACCTCTGACATATTGTAGCTGTCATCACTTAATTATACTTAAAAGGAAAGCCTTTATTGCTTTAGCCTTTAATCATTTGCTTTTTTCATTCTGTATTTCTTTCTGTTTGTTTTTTTTCATCAAATTAGGCAATGGAGTTTATGAAAGTGAAATCTACATATCTTTCGCGAACAACTGGGTATGAGATGTACTTCGATTCGTTTGTTGACAATAAAGAGGTTATACTATCAGAAAAAGCCGAACCGGAAGAGGCTAGAGATACCCCAATTTTACCTTACATTGTATTTCTGGTTTCACCCTTGTTGGTTGTATTATATATTGCTGTAAGAAAATCATTTATGCTATAAAGTAAACAACAAATTGCTTGAAAATGATGTTTTGGAGTTGTTGCTGTTGCATTTGATTGATTTGTTGTCACAAGTGCAACAAATCACATACCAATAAGATGTCACTCTCAGTGCAATGCTAAAGTTTGCTGTATTTTGACAAGTTGGGAATTGAGAACAAATATAGAATAATGCATTCCTAAAGAATTGAAAAAATAAAATAAAAACCAAACAAAAGGTGGGCTACCAAATTGGATGGAAAGTTGACTTCGTTTTCTTTCTTTCTTTCTTTGCCTATGAGAGATTTTTTTCAAGTATAGGTCGGCTGAGATGTGGAGCCCAGTAGCCTATTATCCACTACTTTACACCGACCCAAAACCCTAATAGAATTATTTGTTGTCTTTTCTTTTCATTTCAAAGAGCCCAAACGCGCCACGCTTAAACAGTCTATTCTCTAAACCATTCGTGTGCTTGTTTTGTTTTTGTTTTTTCCCCCTTTTTTTTTTATTTTTCTTAGAACATGTGTGCTTAATTTCGATGTACTGTGAAAATTGAAATTAAAGTCCAAGCCTTGTCGCCGAAGGCTACAAGGCAACACGCTTAGATAACTTAGAAGATGGGACGCAAATCATGCAAGTGAAATGCAATAAGCAGTCACATTCATAAAAGCTGGGCGGGGATTTATTAATAATAAATTGGTTGACAAAATTTACAACGGTTAAAAAATAACTACATTTTTAAAATTCGACAAAAAATATATAGTCTATATTTCATATCAACTACATAAAAAATGATGAAAATTTATGTAAGTTTCACCGTTCATCAAATGAAATGAAAATTACAACGACTTATATTTAACCAAATTTTGAAACATTAAATAATATTTAAATTACAAAAATATTGATACACAACTAATTTATAAGAAAAACAACATGTTTAATTATTTTTTTATTTCTTAAAAATCTTTCACAAAAATTCTAAAAGTTGTTAAAGTTATCAAGATAAGCTATAGTCAAAGAATCCTCACTCTTAAAAAATTGCATATGAAAGTCAACATTGTATTCTGCATCTCAATGCAAGTTACCAAATGTTCATGTTGAGGCGTTAAGCAACTGTCATGCATTATTCCGTTCCTACAAGCCTGGAATTCAAAATTTACTTGTGATTTAAGAAAAAGAAAAAAAAACAGTAAGAAATATGTTCCTAGCAGATAAATCTTTTTGAATTATGTACACTGTTAATTGAATTATGTACATTTTGCATCATAAAATGAAACATCTAAATTGTACTGATTCTACACTATATATCCTTGACAAAGAAAGATGTAAAGTTAACATGACTTGGTATATTTTTTTTTAACAAGAAAAACGACTTTTATTATTTTACTTATTGGGGACATTTAAAGCAAAAATATGTAATTTTTATCGGGACGCTGCTATAACGCTGCGAGTTCGGATCATCTAAAGCAATTCAAATTTTCAATTTGAATTCGGACCATCTGATCAAAAGAATTCAGATCTACGGGTACTGTAATAGAGAATCTTTTACAATTACTTGATCTGGACCGTTCTTTTTAACTTGGCACGAATTTCAAAGCTCAATAATACTGCCCCTCCGTCAGCCCGAATCTCAAAGCGGCTGAGAGTTAATCTCAAACTGTAAAGTGAAGGGAATCTTTTACAGTAATGGAGAGGATACTTGTCCCTGATCAAAATATGCACGAATGTTAAAGGGTCCAGTGAATTTTTAGTTCCAACCGGATTTATCCGAATTTTAATTTGACGGTCCAGATCCAAATTAAATATTTTTTTTTAACTTTAAGAGGATCCGGACCCCACTGCTAGTGCCGTAGTTGTTGTTATGGCACAATTATAGCATGTGATTGAGTCGTTTGATTTGCATCGCACGCTTCTAAAGAACCCTTTTAACAAACCGCATCATTATTCGGCACATTCAATTTATGGCACAATTATAGCATGGTGCCGTACTTTTTAGGGAGAATTTCATGTATACCCTTCAAAAACTTCAAAATTAAGTAGTCTTCCCAATATTTACCCTTCTGAATTTCAAAAACTCACAAATTTCAAAAACTCACATTTTAAATTTATAAAGTACCCATTTTATATTTATTTAAAAAATAGAAAAATATGTAGTATGTTTAAGAAAAATGTGAGCTTTCTAATTGGTCAATTTATGAGGGCAAATGAGTCATTTTTTTACTTCTGATACTTACATAAGTATAAACCTAAATGTAACTGTGTATTCATAAAAAGTAGAGAAATGATACATTTATCCTCGAAAATCGACCAATTAAAATGATATTTTTCGTAATTATGTTACATATTTTTTTATTTTTAATAAAGAGTAATTTCATAAATTTAAAATGTGTTTTAAACTTTTAATAGAAAAGAAAATAAAATGGGTAGATTTATGAGTTTTTGAAATTAAGAGGGGCAAATAAATAAATTATGAACTTCAGAGCAGAAATACATAATTTTAATGTTTTGAGGAGTATACATGAAATTGTCCCTAGATTTTATGGTACAATGTTGTATATTGTATATGTGTTTCTAAGTTCACCAATTCTCTATGTGAACTCAACTCTAAAACCTATCTGATTGACTTCAAATGATAAATCTGAACCGTTGAAACCCGTCTACCTTACAAGTGATACGTTTACATACAAATTATTTTAATTTTAATTTAATTTTGTATAAAGTCAAGCGGTCAAAATAAGAAGGTTTATAAATGAATTTTAATGCATTCATTTTTTGAACGTTTTTTTACCACTTGACTCTATACAATATTAATTCGAAAATTTTAAAAATTTGCATGTAGATGCATCACTCGTAAGATAGACGGGTTTCATCAATTCGTATTCGTTATTTAAAATCAATCCGATAGATTTTAGAATTGAGTTCACAAAGAAAATTAGTGAACTTAGGAACACCCTAGTTCTACTCTTGTATATGTTGCTATATTATTTTCTTCTTTTTATAGTTTACTATATCCATACTAAATTTTCCCATAAATAAAGATTAACCTCTCAGAATATCTACATTGAACTTCTTATTCTAATCTATAATTAAACGTGTCAACATTTTTTTCAATCATGGAATATATGAAAATTCCATAATTAGAAAATTATTTTTAAAGAAAATTACTTTCTAATTCCCACATTAGCAAAATAAAGATGCTCTAAGTTAATTTTTATTATTTCCTAATGCAAATCATCCAGTTGGAGAAGTGTATCAAATTGTCAAACAGACAAAACATTTTCAATTAAATTCAAAATCTTATCCGTACTGCTGGACTCGATGAATCTCTGACGCAACTTCTGGCACTATTCATTGACTAGCCGTTGCCATCTCTTCTCCTTTTGAAATGTACAACAAAAATAAATAAATGAATAAATAAACAAAATTTAAACAAGCTCTGTGTCGCTGTCTGCGGTCTGTATCGGGTATTATTGATTAACCCAGATTATAATTCAAAAATTATTAACCCAGATTTTTCCAAAACGATCATTTTCCAATCATTTGGGGGTGGATATGGTGCTTACAAGTAAGTATGAATTTAAATTTAATAAAAATATTTGTGAATTAAAATTAAAAACAGTTAAAAAGTAATCAATTGGTGAATCTGAGCTGCTTCATATTTTGATTATTTTTCATAAGGTCAAGAGATCGCAAAAAATGATAAAATTATTGTGGTGCATTCATAACATCAAGAGGTTAGTTAATAATGAATTATTTATTTTTTATTTTTTGAGACTATTTTGAGAATTGACTACAAATAAATTATGTATAGCAAAAAATCTAATTCTTTAGTAAAACTTATTCTTCATTTCTTTAGAAAATCAAAATCAGTATTCTTATTTCCCAAAAATCTAACAATGTTAATGTTAGCATTTTTTGTATTTCTAAATGATTATACAAAAATTTGATATGGGTGGTACTAAAGTAATGTCGACACAGTTTTCTATTAGATATGCATCATAGACGATTATTATAAAAAGGAAGAAAAAAAATGCTACAATGCAAGAGAAGTAAAAAAGTCTTGTTTGTAGCACTTGTCTGAATACCAAACAATTTCTTATAATTTTGTTGAAGAAGTGTTCATAAAATACTCTCTAAAATTTAAAAATATAAAAATGGATTATGCAATGATCTACTTGTCTGTGACTAGATTTGCAAAACATATATTTGTTGAATTTTACAGTTTCTTGTCTTGAGATATGATGCAGGTTCATGAAGATATAAAACTTCAATAAATATCAATGATGCATGCACAAATGCTACACATATCAAGAATGCGTTGCAATGAACTAAAGAATGGACTAAAAAAGACTTAACTCAAGATTAATATTAATTAGAAATATGTGAAATTGGTTAAATATGCTTGAGATTGAAGTAATTTACAAAAATCGTTGCAATGGTTATCATAGCGTTACAACGGAATAATTCATATGCCGACATCCACAATGCAATCAATTTATTTCGTTGCAACGGTTAAATAAACATTGCAACGGAATAATTTAATTTTCAGCGAGTTCCGTTGTAGCAACCGTTGTAACGCTTAATAAGCGTTAGGGTTTCCAGCGCAGCCAAACCCACTAACTGGGGCTAACCGTTACAACGTTTATTCAAACATTGCAACGGTTGATGCCAGTTACCTTATTTTGTTTCTCTCTCTATAAATAGAAGCAAAATTTATGTTTGAGAAAACAATCTAGCCGCCCCCAATTGCAATATTCATATTCTTTTCAGATCTAGAATTATCCATTGTTGCTTGTGCACAAAACTTCAATATCTATAAACAATATCAAACATTCTCCACCAAACTCAATATTGTGTAAGAATTAGAGTGATTTGTGTGAGATCTCTTGTTTGTTTCAAACACTTGAGCCTTTAGTGCTCGTGAGCCAATTCCGTGCTCGGGCCGTGTGACTTCCCAAGGTTTGTAAGGACTCACCGATTCCACCTTGTAATCCTTTCTCATTGGGTAAAGAAATGCGTCATCAAGAAGGTCGCGAAGTTCCGGAGACGTAGGCGTTATTGCCGAACTCCGTAAACAACTCTCATGTAAAGTATCTCTTAACTCTTCTATTTACTTTACGCACACTTGCTTAGTTTAAGTTTATTCTTGTTTCCACCAAGAATAACTCACGCACACGTTAGTTAAATACATTAGTGGTGAATATTAAATTACTTAAGTATTAAAATTTAAAAGGTCTCATATTCACCCCTCTAGGTGCCGTTAGAGTCAATAATTTTTTGTGTAAGAAATCTCACATTCGAAATATAAACAAAAAATTTATCGTGAATAGTTTGTCATTTGGATGGCTTTGACCCCAAATTTAAAAAAAAAATAATCTTATTAAAAAAAAAATTGTGCTATTATTTGGTGGCACGTGAAGGGAAGAGAAATTTGTACTGGCAACTGGCAAGTGCGATTACAGAACAGCGGGGAGTTAGGAAATAAATAAGTGTTAATTAGATTAATTAAATGCTCACGTGAAATGACATAAAAAGAAATCGGGACTGGTGCGCTGTTCCATTATGTTGCCTACTTGCGCACATATTCAAAAGCTAACAATGTGCGATTGGATCAAATCGAAAATCACAAAATATGTACATGTTGGGATTGGTTTTGTCTAAAGAATTTTGGACAAATTCTCGTTCAAAGTCAAGCTTAAATGTCCGATTTATATTGAGATTCGTGCAAATATATTTAAAACTTAATAAATTTAAATGGCTCATTGAATCAAAATGTCTGTGCGGATTTTGATGCATATCATACGGTTTATATCCGGCTTTGGATGAGACTTTGTCCAAAGCCGTTTGGACAAAACCCCCACCCGTACATGTTAACCAGTGTTAACCAGTGTTGTAAAAAACGTCCATTTAGACTGATTAATTGGCCAATTAGTTGTTGGCGGTGATCAAACCGTTACGGATTTTTTCGACTAATCGGCTGATTATTATGATTATGACCGATTATTTTCTATTATTTTCAATTAATTACTTAGCGGTACTTTGTCTGTCCGACGACCGCATACTGTTATTTACAACACTGATGTTAACTTTATTTGAAAATATGCCATTATATTGAAAATTTTATATGCATTTGGCTAACAACCATTTCGTTAATTTCTTTTAAGAAAAAAATGGAGGTTCAGTTTTTTAAAATATTTATAAATATTTTTTATTTAAATTGTGAACATGCGACCCTCTACAAAGGGCAAAGTTAATTCGAAAATACTTTGTTTTTTTATTAATGCATACAAATACACTGAAATATTAATATTTTAAAAAAATATGTTCATAATATGAAGATATTATATGCACAGTCGATCGTAATAAATTTCAAGTTCATCCATTTATTGGAAAAAAAAATACTAATAAATAACAATTTGAAAATCATGCATAAATTTGGTTACTATCACATGGTTCATAATTTTATGATTTAGCACCTTCCCCATACTCATAAATCATAATTAAATGAAGATTCAAACTCCAAAGTAGTTGTTTGACAGTGCCCGCCGCGGGCTGCCCGAACCCGGTCCGCCCGTGCCCGGTGCCCGGGGTACCCGTGCCCGGGTATACCCGGGTAAACGGGTACACGGGTACGGGTCTCAAACGGGCAGGGTGGCTGTTTTTGGAAACAAACCCGGGTGTACCCGTACCCGCCGTACCCGTGCCCGCTACCCGTCTACCCGCACCTGCCCCGGGTGTACCCGCACCCGCTACCCGTACCCGTGCCCGTGCCCGCTACCCGCCGAACCTTTATTTCAAATTTTTCCCCCCCACTAGCGACTGTTAACAGAGCAGTTTTGGCTACAGGCAGCGCACGGAGTACAGAAATGCATATGAATATTGCGCTGCATGAAGCTAAACCTGCTCTGTTAATATACTGAGCCGTTCTACAGTTTTGGTTCAAATCAGTCAAACCGGCTGGGTCCCACCTGTCATTTATGTCCCGTACGGGTGGGTCCCACCCGTCAATTCTGTTTTTTTTTTCGGATTTATTAAATTTCAAATATTATTCTCCCTCCAATCAAAACTCTATATATTCACCCCTCTTCCTCTCAATATTTCACACCCTCTCATTCTCTTAATCTCTCAATCTCTCATAATCTCATTCTCTCAATATTATTATTTTCAGTTTTTAAATTTATTGTTTGAAAACAAATATAGTTGTAAATTTAATTCATTCTACAAATACGCAAACGGAATTACGAAGTTCGTCACCTCCCGCAAGATTTTTCCTCGAGATTTAAAGGTTACATTTATTTCATGTTAGATTAATTTATTTTTGTAGAGTAAATTTAGTTTATGCTAGATTTATTTTTGTAGATTAAATTTAGTTTAATTTATTTTTGTAGAGTAAATTTATTTTTAATAGGTTAAAAAAATATGTTAGATTTGTTATTTTGAATATGTGAAGTAATTAGATTTGTTTTGAATAGGTTTGATTTTGTTTTTGAAATTCGGATTTATTTTTAATAGGTTAAAAAAATATGTTAGATTTGTTTTGAATAGGTTTGATTTTATTTTTGAAATTCGGATTTATTTTTAATAGGTTAAAAAAATATGTTAGATTTGTTATTTTGAATATGTGAAGTAATTAGATTTGTTTTGAATAGGTTTGATTTTATTTTTGAAATTCGGATTTATTTTTAATAGGTTAAAAAAATATGTTAGATTTCTTTATAAATAGGTTGGATTTTTTTAGTAGGTTAGATTTTTCAAATAGGTTATATTTGATTTTTTAAATTCGGATCTAAAAATTTTAGTAGGTTAGATTATATTTTTTGAAGATGTTATATTTTATTTTTAAATATGTTAGATTTTATTTTTTGAATATGTTATATTTTATTTTTTAAATTTTGAATATGTTATTTGATCATTTGAATATGTTAGATTCATTTTAAAATAGGCTAGATTTTATTTTTTAATTTCGGATTAATTTTTAAATATGTTAGATTTATATTTTTTGAATATGTTACATTTATATGTGAATATGTTAGATTTATATTTTACTAGATAAATAAGTTATATTTGTTAGATAAATAAGCTAGATTTTTATTTTATTTTTGAATATGTTGGATTTGGTAGAGTTATTTTTTTGAATAAGTTAAATTTGTTATAGTTATTTTTTTAAAATAGATTTTTAAAATAAGTTTGAACAAGTTGTATTTATTTTGAATTAGACTTAGAATTTTAAAATTTGAATTAGATTATTATGAATT
This sequence comes from Carex myosuroides, assembly GCA_028015225.1. Taxonomy (NCBI): domain Eukaryota; kingdom Viridiplantae; phylum Streptophyta; class Magnoliopsida; order Poales; family Cyperaceae; genus Carex; species Carex myosuroides. The sequence goes on from CM051470.1 coordinate 11,573,885, forward strand.
AGACTTAGAGTTATTTTTTTAATTTACATTTATATTCAATTTAGATTTAGATTTATATTTTGAATAAGTTAGAACAAGTTGTATTTATTTTGAATTAGACTTAGAATTTTAAAATTTGAATTAGATTATTATGAATTAGACTTAGATTTATTTTTTATATTGTTTTTTTTCTTTTGAAATTCGGCTGAGGCATTTTTTTTTTGGTTCGGATCCCTCTGTCACAGAGACAGAGGCTTGCTGCCTCAGTTTTTTTTATTTACTTTAATTTATATTTAGGTTTAATTTAGATTTAATAGGTTTTTAAATATTTTCGGTTTTGAATTCTAAATAGGTTTCTAATAGGTTTTGAATAAATAGGTTTTGAACAAGTTGTATTTATTTTGAATTAGACTTAGAATTTTAAAATTTGAATTAGATTATTATGAATTAGACTTAGAGTTATTTTTTTAATTTAGATTTACATTTATATTCAATTTAGATTTAATTTAATTTAGATTTAGATTTAGATTTTGAATATGTTAGAACAAGTTGTATTTATTTTGAATTAGACTTAGAATTTTAAAATTTGAATTAGATTATTATGAATTAGACTTAGATTTATTTTTTTATATTGTTTTTTTTCTTTTGAAATTCGGCTGAGGCATTTTTTTTTTGGTTCGGATCCCTCTGTCACAGAGATAGAGGCTTGCTGCCTCAGTTTTTTTTTTATTTACTTTAATTTATATTTAGGTTTAATTTAGATTTAATAGGTTTTTAAATATTTTCGGTTTTGAATTCTAAATAGGTTTCTAATAGGTTTTGAATAAATAGGTTTTGAACAAGTTGTATTTATTTTGAATTAGACTTAGAATTTTAAAATTTGAATTAGATTATTATGAATTAGACTTAGAGTTATTTTTTTAATTTAGATTTACATTTATATTCAATTTAGATTTAATTTTATATTTTGAATAAGTTAGAACAAGTTTTATATTTTGAATATTTTGAATAAGTTAGATTTAATTTAATTTAGATTTAGATTTAGATTTAGATTTATATATTTTTTTTTTGAATTCGGCAGAGGAACTTTTTTTTTTTAATTCGGCAGAGGGCAGAGGCTGAAACCAGAGGCTTGCCTTGTTTTTTTTTTCTTTTTCTTTTCTTTAATTTAATTTAGATTTATGTTAGATTTGGATTCAATTTAGATTTAATTTAGATTTACATTTATATTCAATTTAGATTTAATTTAATTTAATTTAGATTGTTTTTTTTGAATATGTGAAGTAATTTACATTTATTTATTTGAATAGGTTTAAAAGATGACATCTCCTAATCACGATGAGGATTTATCTTTTGGTGCGAGAATGTCACAAGAAATTTTTGGCCCACCTCCACCTATGCAACCACCACCTAATTATCCACAAAATTATCCCCAAAATTATCCACAAAATTATCCACAAAATTATCCACCTAATTATCAAAGAAGGGATCAAACGCTAGATTTAAATTATCAACAACCCCCCCAAATGTATGCACCGTATTATACTTCAAACGATCCAAACATGTATATTCCACAAGAAACACATCAACCGACACCACCATATGCATATGGAGATACTTCTTCTGTAGCATCGAGTCAAGTCACCCCTCCTATAGAAGGTACTCCGTCGAGAAGTGTCACTGAAATTGAAGAAGAACCAATCCTTCCTCCGACAAGTGTCCCCCCAGAACAGCCGGTGGTAAAGAAGACTAAAAGAATTCATGAATACAATCAGCCGTGGGCCAAATGGTACAAGATTTCCTCAGATGAGAACGGCAACATGCAAACCCTTGAATGTAAGGTACAAAATTGCAAGAAACCGTTTTTTGTGTATAAACAAAGTAGTGGTATGACCAGCTTTAAAAGACATGTCGAAATGCACCAAAGGAAGGGTGAGGTTCCAAGTGAAAATGTTGGACCGAAACAAATTCAAACCCTTATGAACGCGGATGGTACTAGAACCAACCCAAAATACGATGAATCAAAAATGCTTAGTGAATTGGCCCGGTACATTACCCACAAAGAGCAACCAATAAGCATGGGTGGTTGTATGAGTTTTGCCCGGTTAGTCATTCGGGGGTATGCTCAACCAATGTACAAGAGGATCCATCATAGAAAGATGGTTGGTGAAATTAAAAACCAGTTTACCAAAATAAAAAATGAGCTCCGAGCTATATTTGCATACCAACAAAATAAGGTCTCAATTACCTCCGATATATGGACTGCCAGTAAACATGGCTTTGGGTACTCGTGTGTTACCGGCCATTGGATCGATGATCAGTGGGTATTACAAAAAAGGATATTAAGTTTTCGTGTGTTAGATTCCCCGCACTCAGCACATGTAATTTTCAAATCCATTATTGAGGTGTTAGAAGAGTATAACCTTAAGAGAGATAGGGATAACAAGATTTTTTCTATTTCATTCGATAATGCTAGTAACAATGTAGCTTCCATTGAGATTTTTAAACTGTCACTAAACCCGATTATGAATGGTGCAATGTTTCACCAAAAGTGTGCTTGCCACATACTTAACCTCGTCGTTAAGGCGGGCCTTAAAACAGAAGCCGTAAGAGATTTGATCAATAAATTAAAGGATTCTCTGTCCCATATTGTTTCAAACCAAGAAAGAAAACAACGGTTTGGTTTGATGTGCGTCAACTATGGCTTGAGCAAGTTGAAAGTTCCTTGGGATATAGATACCCGTTGGAACTCTACCTATAAGTTTCTGAACCGATGCCTTCCTTACAAAGCCGTCATAGGAGAGTTTTTGAGAGGCTCCACCCCCGAGGGAATGGCATTGGAGCCCAACCCCGACGAATGGGACCAACTACAAACCCTGAGTAATTTCTTAGGAACCTTTTTTAATGCAACCGTCAAATTATCTTGCTCGTACTCACCGACGACATTTGAGTTGATCAGACATCTCTATAGCATCTCCAAGGTTAAAAAGTACTGTGAATTGGAGATCGCTGAAAGCAAGTACTCCACTCTCACACCGATCGTAGTTGCCATGAAAGAAAAATTTCTAAAATATTGGGACGATGTACCCCTCCTGGCCATTATCGCAAGTTGCCTCAACCCGGCATACAAGAAGTATTTCACGGTCAAAATAGTTGCAGCGTACAAAGAGAATCTATATTTAGACAACACCGGGTGGAGGCATTCGTGACTTCAAAGTTCGATGAGATGTTTAACATATACCACTCAAGAATGGGTGACAACCAAAACCCGTCTTCGTCCCGTGCCGGTCCTAGGTAACAATTTAAATATCTACATTATTTTAATCTTTATTATTTATAATATCTACACTATTTGTCTACTAATTTTTTTAATTTTTTCATAGTTCCACTTCCAGGAGCACTAGCAGCGGTGGATTGTTAGCAGATTTCCAATCGGAGATCCAACCGCACACATCTACAAATGAGTTACTGAGCTATTTTGCGGGGGTAAACGAAAAAGAAGATGGACTTGACATCATGACGTGGTGGAAGAGGAATCAAAGAAACTATCCAACACTGGCGATGATGGCCCGCGACGTATTTGCCGTACCTGTGTCAACCGTCCCTTCCGAAAGTTGTTTTAGTTCGGCGAACAGGATCCTCTCCGACAAACGCAGTAAGTTGGGTGCACATGTTTTTGAGAGACTTGTGTGCTTGAAAGATTGGATTGATGCTGATGAGCGCAACCAACATCGAGATCATCAAGAATCATCATCCGGAGTCGACACTGAAGAAAGCGGTACCGATACGCGGCTCGGGGCTAATTCGGATTCAGACGGTGCGGAAGAGAGCGAACAATGGTATATGAATTCAAACTACTAGATAGGTAGTGTCGGTATACATTTCTAACCTCTTTTAATCTCTTTGGTTATTTTTTAAATTATAATTTCTAAACGTTTCAATTAGTTCTTAAATTATTCATTTTAAAGAGGAATTACTAAAAAAAAAGTTAGAACTCCGCCTATGTTATTTTACATAGCCGATCCCAAGCCCGGAATAAAGGAGGAGGGTAACTTTTATTTTTGAATTTAGATTTAATTTAGATTTAATTTAGATTTGAATTTAGATTTAATTTAGATTTAGATTTAGATTTAATTTAGATTTGAATTTAGATTTAGATTTGTTTTTTTTTTCTTTTGAAATTCGGCAGAGGCTTTTTTTTTTAATTCGGCAGAATCCAGAGGGCTGAAATGCCTTGTTTTTTTTCCTTTTATTTAATTTAATTTAGATTTAAATTAGATTTGGATTCAATTTAAATTTTAATTTAGATTTACATTTATATTCAATTTAGATTTAATTTAATTTGCATCTAAATTTAGATTTGAATTTTTATTTAATTTAGATTTAGATTTTAATATCAATTTAAAATGTTTATTGTTTTAAATTAATTGATATAAGATATTTTTTATTTATATTTTATTTAACCTATTAATTTATATTTGAATTTATATTTAGATTGTCTTTTTTCTTTTGAAATTTGGCAGAGGTTTTTTTTTTTTTTTTTGAAATTCGGCAGAATCCAGAGGGCTGAAATGCCTTGTTTTTTTTTCCCTTTTATTTAATTTAATTTAGATTTAAATTAGATTTGGATTCAATTTAAATTTAATTTAGATTTACATTTATATTCAATTTAGATTTAATTTAATTTGCATCTAAATTTAGATTTGAATTTTTATTTATATTTAATTTTTATTTAATTTAGATTTAGATTTATATTATCAATTTAAATTGAACGTTTACAAAATATATTATCAATTTACAATGTTAACTACAAATTTCGAGATATAAATAAATTATGAAACTATATAATTAGAATGAGAGTTTGAAAATAAAATAAAATTACTCGTGTAAAGAAATAATATTTCGTACGACACGTAATAATATTCGTACAACACGGTAAACACGTAATAATATTCGTACGACACGGTAAAAAAAATAAGAAAACAAAACAGAAAAAAAAAATACTCCTCTACCCGTGCCCGTTGTACCGGGCACGGGTTTGAGACGGGCAGGGCGGAGTTTTAAAAAAAAAAACCCGCCTACCCGTGCCCGTTGTACCCGGGTACCCGCTGTACCCGTACCCATCCTGCCCGCTGCCCGGGACGGGTTCTGCCCTGCCCTGCTCGAGGTACCCGGGAGCAAACCACTACTCCAAAGCATAGTGACATAACTCGCGAATTATTCGCGAATAAGTCGCGAATAATTCGTTTTTTCAACATAACCGCACCGAACACGGTATTATACGCGGAAAAACGTATAATACGTTTTATTCGCGAATAAAACGCGAGATACGAATTATTCGCGATAAAAACGCGAAAAAATATTTTTTTTGAATTTTTTCAAAAAATTTTCAAAATTTTTTTTTTTTTTACGTTTTTTTTGAAGTATTTTTTTTTTTTTACTTCCTTGTTGTACCGATACCCGAATCACGAATTTTCGACCTCGCCGAACCGAACCCAAACTTTTTATTTGTTACTATGCTCCAAAGTGCTCCAATTTAGAATTCTCACACGACACGACGCAATTATCTCCTTGAAGAAAACAATGACATAAAGCAAAATGTTAGACCTGTGGTGTGGGTCCCAGATGAAAAAGGCTAAGCATCTCGTCTAAAGCACCATCCATTAAGGCCCCATTAAGGTAAAACAGATCAGATATTAATCCATTAAATGGCTGCCACTGCCTCCTAGTCAGCATCAACTTCGCATTTCAATATACCTAGTGATGGTTGATTTTCTGTGGCCATATATTTGTAGCCTTTTCATTTTATGAAATACTGTTATGTAGTTGTTTAGCAAAAAAAATCTATGAAAATGATCTGTGGAGGAAAAATTGTAAGGAAATAAACAATCTTTTTAATTTGCAATTCATTTAATTTCACTATAATTCTTATGGGGCTTTTGAAAAGTTTTTGGTAACCGTTTAATATATTGAGTTACTATATATCAGTGTTCTAAATAGCGCGCTATAGCGTTTTTGGACCCTAAACGCTAAGTTATGACATCAAAATACGCTAATTGAGCTACTGCCGCTATAGCGGAATAATAGCGATCCGCTATAGCGCATAGCGTGTAGCGCAAATAGCGCACGCTATGCATAATGAGATTTTTTAGGCAATTTATATGGGCTTTAAATAAAGACCCAAAAAGTTAAATAAAAGCCCAAACCGAAATCAGTGATGTCTAGGTTATTTTGAAATTTGAATAGAAAAAAAATAGATTATGTCATGAATCATGATGCTTAAGATATTTTGAATAGAAAAAGATCGATAGTTTATAATATTACTATGGATATTTTGAACCGCAATTTGGACTTTGTACTGGTTCAATATGAATATTATAATTTCTTAATTAATTTGTTGTTATTTATTGTTCTATGAGACTTTAGATAATGTTGATATTTAGTACAAATATATAATATTATTTTTTTAAAAGAAAACGCTATGTAGCATAGCTTCCGCTATAGCTTTTTTTGTAGCCTTCCCGCTATGACGCTATAAACGCTATTTAAAACATTGATATATATATATATATATGTATATGTGTATGTGTATATATATATATGTATATGTGTATGTGTATATATATATGTATATGTGTATGTATATATATATATATGTATATGTGTATGTATATATATATGTATATGTATATGTATATATATATGTATATGTATATATGTATATATATGTATATGTATATATGTATATATATGTATATGTATATATGTATATATATATATGTATATGTATATGTATATATATATGTATATGTATATATATGTATATGTATATGTATATATATATATATATATATATTCTTGAAGATTGACAATTTTTATTTGACAAGAGTAATTGAAAGATTTTAAATGATAGGAAAATAAAGAAAAACTCTCAACATTTAATATGTACACTTTTCTATTAAATGCGAAACACTTAGATGTCGATATATTCCTGTTGTTTTTTCATGTTAGTTATAAACTTACATATATCAATACAATCTACATATAATTATTTTTGATGAAATTATACACAAATTAGATAAAAGTTTGTCAGGCAAGCAATCTGTAAATGAAGTTAATATGGCTATATTACAAGTCCATTATTAGTTCTAAATATTTTTTGGATTTTTTGAATAGTGCTATCAAGATTATCATGCATGCTAACAATCAGAGGTGAAACTAGAAAATCATGATAGGGGGTGCTAAAATTTAAAATGCATAATATGTTGTTAGTGGGAATTGAACCCAAGCTCTCTACAACCACAAAATAAACTCTAACCACTAGACTACAAATAGACATGTGATATTTTATAAGGGAGCTAAACTATATACAAAATTCTAAAATAATAAAATTCAATTACATTTCAATATATATAATTAAAATTTTAAAATCATAGGGTGGCTTAGCACCCGTACGGATGAATGTAGATCCGCCCCTGCTAACAATTGTCACATGTTTTTGATACGTTATAATGATAACAATTCATGTTTTTTCACTAATAATACAATTTTTTTTTCTAACGAAAAATATAAACCATCAACCGTGATGCAAATTATTATAAACCATTTCTTTTTATTTTAAGCAAATAATTATTTTAGGAAAAAAAAAGAGATCTAAGATTGCATATCTTGTTTGGATTTAATTTTGAATCATCATAAATTTGCGGTCATGATGAGGCTCCTAAGATATGAGCATATCAAACAAATAATGACTTTCATATTAGATTCACTTATTAGATATTTCTGAAGATAATTTATATTCAAGTACAATGAACATAATTTTTACTATATTTAACCCTGAGACACGAACCATGACATGCACCTACATCTATTCCAGATAAAAGATTTAGTCTATAAATAGTGACACTTATTTTTAATTCATAAAAAAATATGTCTAAAGTGCAATGCTAAAAAAAAGAACAAATAATAGAGATTGTAGAATTCGTACAAATTCCCTGCAAATATTTCATGATGACACAAATTCAATCTTTGATTCATATAATTTTTTCTTTACCTGATAAAATGAAACGATTACTATATAAAAATAATTTCATCAAACATGATTTACAAATGGACTAGTGATGTCCGATCTGCTTTAAAATTTGTACGAATAATTTATTTTAAAATCGTCTCATAAATCTGAATTCCTCGCATGAATTTGATCTTATTCCCATTCAAACGCCCCTTTTCCTTTGCAAATATGATTGCTCGCACAAACTTCACACATTTTTCTTGGCCACAGAGAATCCATAAAATGTTCAAATTATATGTCCATGCGCAATCCTACTTGTCTAGGAAAAAGGCGACCCACCTCAGCCGTCCATCCACTCTAAAGTCCAAAAATCTGGAAGAATCTCTATTTCTTTTCTTAAGTTTCGTTTTCTTTTCTTTTCTTTCTTTTCCTTTGGCTTTTCTCTCACCACCTCCTTTCAAACTAAGTCCTGTCTAGCTGCCTTCCCTTCCCCTTCCAAACCAAGCAAACCAAATTTCAAGTACACTATCTCCTCTCTGCTATCTTACCTTCTAAAGTTTCTCTCCTTCCTTCTACCATGGTACAAAGAAAAGAACCCACAAAGCTCAAATCCAAATCCAAAACCAAACAAGTTTCAAAATCAAAACCACACTCTTTTGATCTCGATGAGAGCACCATAACCATAAGCAAAGAAACAGCTTCCACAGATAATACCAAGAATAGAACGATGAAATATTTACCAAATTACATGAAACCCACAAGTAGCTCAGATGCAAGGAAAGAGAAAGATCAGTTGCAGGTAACTCACCATAACTCCCCATCTATCACTAATTCAAGTAGAAAATCTAACCCAAAGAGCTCTTCTTCTCCCCCTTCAGTTACCTCCAAGAGAAAAGCCTTAACCCCTTTTTTAAAGAGAAATAAAAGTAAAGTTCTGTTTCAAAAACTGAACTTAAACAGAGCAACATGCTCTTCAACCCTGAAAGATTCAAAATTTCCCAAATTTCTGGATTTGAACCCGGGTGGTACCGAATCAGCCGGTAATTCGGCGGTACGGGTTTGCCCCTATACCTATTGTTCACTAAACGGCCATGTGCATGAGCCGATGCCTCCATTAAAGAGCTTCTTAGCATCCAAAAGGAAATTGATCAAGACCCAACAGAGCATGAAGCTCAAAGGGTTCTCTCCTTTTAGAAAAAGGGAACCCAAGCGGAGTGAGAAGGAAGTCTCCCCTTTGATCCAAGAGGTGGTGAATGATTTCATTGTTGAGGTTTATGCTAGTACTAAGGAGAAAATAATTGATCCAACGAAAACAGATGAGGTGGTATCGACAGCGTCAGACCTGAAAAGTGATTTTTCAGTAGAAGAGATGGATGCCACAGTCAAACTTGTTGAGTATGTGAATTGTGACCAGGAGGTATGCGCGATTAGCAAGAAAATTTCTGATCTAGTAGCAGAAGAGGCTGAAGAGGAAAATCCTGTTGTTTTTTATGAGAACTGTAACAAATTTGAAAGTTTCAAAGAATTTGATGTGGATTTCATGGAGGATGAAGATGTTTTCTCTGACAGCGAGAGTTTCTCCTCTGAGCGCACCGATGGTGGGTCCGATCGATCGCATGACCAATCGTTTGAGCTGAAAGCTGAATCAGTTGTTGAGGAGATGCATTTGAGTGTTGCCTCAGAGAGTGAAATTCAGAATCAAATGGGGAGTGGTACCGGAGAGGAAGGAATTGAAGAGGCCAAAGAGGATATAAAATTAAATTCCCCAGTTGATTTGGAAGAGAGAGGTGATTGTACCGAGTCTGAGGTGGTTCCTGAAAGGAAAGATGACAAACTCCCAGAAATTGAACCATTTGATTCCTCAAACAATGAAATTCCAAGCCAACTTTTAGAAAATATTGGTGATCAAAAGTTAGATTCCATTGTAGATTTGGATAAAGTGCTTCCTGAAAGGAGAGAGGAGAAACTCTCTGAAATTGAAGCATCTGCTTTCTCAGAAAATGAAATTGCAACCCAAGTTTTAGAAAATAGTAGTCAAGAAAAAGAAGATGAAGAAGAAGATGGCAAAATACTAGAAGTTGAAACACCCAATTCCATTATAGAACAAAAGGAGGAAAAAAACCACCAAGAGGAGGGAACTGAGGTCTCCGGAACTGAATCGGATCATGCAAGCGAAGAACAAACCAAACCAAAAGAGCCGCAAGAGGAGGTAATTGGTACAATAATAGAAGAAAATGGTCAATTACAAGCAGATGAAAAAGAAGATGAAGGAGAAGATGGCAAAATACTAGAAGTTGAAACACCCAATTCCATTATAGAACAAAAGGAGGAAGAGAACCACCAAGAGGAGGGAACTGAGGTATCCGGAACTGAATCGGATCATGCAAGCGAAGAACAAACCAAACCAAAAGAGCCGCAAGAGGAGGTAATTGGTACAATAATAGAAGAAAATGGTCAATTACAAGCAGTTGAGAATCTCACTTGCGCTGAAACTGAGATGGACCATGAAAGTGAAGAACCCGAATCTTGTCAACCAAAAGAGGAAGCAATTGCTTTGGAGATTTCTCAAATCGATCAACTCTGTGGTGCGTTCAGTGAAATGCTCATAGAGGGAGAAGACTACTCCTTTGACCCCACATGTGAGCAGAAGAACAGGCTGATCATAGCCAGGAGGCGGCCGATGAGCGGTGAAGACGAGTACATGAGGGGGTTCAACCCAAGGGCTCCACGATTCTTACCGGCCGAACCCGATCTGGAATCTGAGAAGGTCGATCTGAGGCACCAGATGATGGATGACAGGAAGAATGCCGAGGAATATTTGCTTGATTATGCGCTTCGAAGGGCGGTTAATCAACTGGCACCGGCAAGAAAGAAGAAGGTTGAGCTGCTGGTTGCGGCTTTTGAGAAGGTCGTACCGGTACCAGGAGGGCGCGTAACTTGTAGTTGATATGTTGTTCTACTTAGAGGTATGCCACCTTTTGATACAAACTTTTTTTCATGTTTATATTTTTTCAAAAATATATCAATATAAATGAAGAAGAAAATAAATCCAGTTTTATTTATGTGATGTGGCGAAAAATTATGGACTTATGGTCCATAAATCTATTTAAGCAGATATTTTTGAAAAAGAACCATCATTTTAAGTTTCCATTTTATTTGCATTTAGACCTTTCTGAAATTCACTGGATTACATGTAGTGCTAAAAGGTGGAAATGCAGAGATATCTCTGACTAAGATGCTGTATAAGTGATATGGCCAAAATTACCAAAGAACTCTTACCTTTGATTAAAGCATGGTATATCTTATCATATTTCCTGTTGCAATATTGATACCCCCTAAGATTTTATAATAGCATCTGTTTGAGTTTATGTTTATAATGGCATCTCAATTTCGACATTATTTATCCCATGCTTTTGCTACTGATCTCTATTTAGTTAAAAAATATCATCTCCTTGTGGAATTCTGACCAGCTTGTTTTTTCATTTTTTTCTTTTTTTGTGTTGCAGCTAATGCCTGACACTGATCAAATAGATAACCCAATTGGTAGCTGCGGTTTTAGTGCCAGGTACCAGCAAAGGGAAAAGAGAGAGCTTAGTGGAAGAACAACGAGTTCAGGCTTATTAATGTAAATACATGTCATGTAATTTAGCGATGGTAAGGTGAGATGAAATCTTTGGGTTAACAATGGTTGTGGACGAATTGAATTATTATCCCTTCTATAAAAAAATTATGCATATGCATATGCATATCTTACATTTATGTATGAAAATTTTCTGTTATGTATTCTCTCTCGAGAGAGAATTGTGTTCAAGTTTTGTTTCAAGGATGTGTTATATGTGTAGTTATGACATGTTGCAAATTATACTTAAAAAAGGACATTGCAAAAAATTATTTTGAAATTAGGTTATAAAAAAAATCCTGTTAGTAGGAAACAACGTTTATTTCTATGAGCGAGGATTTTCCAACGGACATAGAATTATCCATCCATTATCCGATTTAAGATGTCCTATTTGCATTGAGATTCGTGCGAATAAATTTTATATATAATAATCTCAACCTCTGTGAATCTAAACTGTCCCCACAAATCTTGACACTGATCGAACGGCTTAGACCGGCCATTTTTTTTTTTTCTGTTTTTATCTCTATATTTTTAGTGATATAAATGGTGCTTAATGCATTAAATAACAGTACCAGAGTGGTTTCGTGTCTGTATCTACCTTTCATAAATCAGAGCTTCCAAAGAAAAGAACGGCTCAATTAAAAAAGTATATAATTTGAAAACATTTAAAATAAAGAGTGTGACAAAGATATGTGAAGAAGCTAAAACCGAAGCAGAATCTTAGACATTAAATTAAAAGGAGGCACTATGGCAATTGACTTATAGGCTCTATAACTATATAGCTTAACTATTTAAAATTCTTACATGAATCCAAAACATGTGGTTAGAGAGGGAAAAACGTGTCGTGCCGTGCCGTGCCGTGACTAACACGCCGTGACTTTGGTCTCGTGCCGTGCCGTGCCGTGACTAAAATGTCAAGGGGTGGTCACGGCACGCGAATGGTCACGCCACGTGAGTCACGCCGTGCCTAAACGTGCCGTGACCCGCGTGACTTGCGTGACTCGCGTGGCCATTTATTCATACTTTAAATTAATTTATTCAAGATTCACCATTAAATCAATATCTAATGGTCCTAATTACACGTGACTCGCGTGATTACGTGTCGTGCCGTGCCGTGACTAAATTTTTCACATGCCGTGCCGTGCCAAAGTTTCAAAAGATGATCACGGCACGCGAATGGTCACGGCACGGGACACGCGAGTCACGGCACGCGAATGACACGCGTGCCGTGCCGTTACCGTGCCGTTCCGTGACGGAGCCGGCTCCGGCGTGCCATTTTTCCCACTCTACATGTGGTGTATCATATAGTCACACCGTCCCCTAAGCAGTCTCTTTCAAACTATATTAAATTTCATTGAAAGCTACATCTTGAACTCCTAATTATTTCATGCGTGTCATCAAATTATATTAGAAGATTTAAACTAGATAATACCAAGCAAAGTGGCTAGAATCCAAAATTAGCTTCTTGTATAATCCAAAACGTTTACCCAAACTCTAACTAACAGGTGACAACAATGCAAAAGGATAAACACTACAAAAGAAAAAGAAAAAAATGAGTTAATGACTCACTTTGAGGCCAAATTGTGGCTGAATTTAATGAAAATGAAAGATGAACCATTAGAAAACTACAGTTCTGTTTGCATATATACTAATTTCATAAGTTTTCATAGTTAGGAACAAAACTGTTCAATCAAATATGATGGAATATGAATACTAAAATCACATGAGCTTGGTTGAAGATAAGAAGCTCAATCAACTGTGAGATTGATAGCATGATTTCAAAAGATAAAATTACTAAATCAACAAACACCTAGCTTCAACCAAGGACCAAGTTACTACAAAATTCAGCAATTAATTACTCTTTAATTAAGAAATATTAAAAAAAAAAAAATAGAAAGCTTACAACTCAAAACAAAGAATACCCAAATAAATTTACATTACAAAAGCAAAATAGTTGAATGATTCTCGCATGATAGATGTGACCTATTTGATCTCAAACACAGAAACCAAAACTAGTTCTTCCTGGATACGTGATTCTTCATTTAATCATCTCCAATCCCTAATTTCTCACCTACTTTAATCTCGGGGCTATCACATAAAAGTTGATGTAGTTCCTTATAGTGACTCTCTAATTTGTTTGAAGATGAATCCACCTTAGAACAATAAATCTCTTCAGAATGGTCGTTCGAATCCATCGACGTTAAGAAATCACCTTTTTGAATGGTTTCATTATAAATTCTTTGTGCATTGTCACTTGAAATAGCTTGGACAGCCTTCTGTATTTCTTTTAGCCTCTCTCTAATCTCAATGTTAGGTATCAATTTCTCGACTGAACTCTCTGGCAGGCATGCCACTGCACTGTGCAGTTAGGGAAAAAAAAACAACAGTTGAGAGTTAATTAGGAACAATTGTTAATTTGGTAATAATAGACTTCATCTCACACTTCGATACATAACAAAGGAACACAAACAACGGTATTTGAAAGGGCTCGACTGCAAATTAAATCCACTATTTTGCATTTTTCAAACATGACATTGAACCCATACTTTTCTCTCTACTGCAACAGACTCCCTTTTTAGATATTTGCAAATACACCCTACTGTTAAAGCAAAGTTTTCAAGTAATAAAATGACAACTAGATTAGCATTGATTGTTCTCATCTTAGCTTAACCAAATTGCCTTTAAAGCATTACAAAAGTCAACAATCCAAAATAAAAATACCTCTTTGGTTGACTTTTGCTTGATGCTCTTTTTACTTAATCCAAAATATAAAATAACATAAACTTGAAGAACAGTAGTTTGCCTTTCATTTACTCAATTAAAGGTTATAAATCAGAAGAGAGAACTGTTTATTTTTAATTCTTTAAAATATACCTAGTAATTCCCCTGACAAGACCCCACTTTTTACCAACTCGAACAGATTGCCTAAAGCCAACAGTAAAGCCCTCTTGTGCCGAAACCTCCTTTCCTTCAGTTATTCCCTCCCGATAACCCATCTGAAATCATGTTAGAACCTCAATTATATTAATTCAGGAAATAAAATATATAAATAAATAAATGAACAAATGAGATTATATGCTGAAAAAATAGTGCTGCGTTCTTCACAAAAAAAAAGGTTCAATAGTTACATAAGAAGAATTTTTTGCAAAGTTGCTCCCAATAAATTATGATTTTGAAGTATCGTGACATTTGAAGTTTTGAATATCACCTAGTAACAATCAACTGATAAATCAAGATGAAGTGGAAAAGATTAACTTCTAATATTTTCATTTATAATCAAATCACTTGAAATAGGGTACATGCAAACTTAAATAAGGCCGGCTTGACTTATGATCATCATATCAGTTTACACTTAGATACGAAAACAGGAAACTACATTTAGGGTGAAAAGTCAACAAAATGTCAGGTGTTTAAAGTAAGAGAAATAGCGGTTGCTATTACAAAAATGGAAAACAACTTTAAACTTTAAAAAGAAAAGGCTATCAATAATTATTCGTCAAAATACCGTGTGAAAGCGGTTGTGCCTCCAATTCCATTCTCGGCTTAGGTTTGATCCATGATTCGAGTCTTCATCAGAGTCATCACCCCATATTTCTACTTCAGGATTATCTTCACCAGTATTAACTACGAAAAAGGGATGATAAGTTACATAATAGAGTTACTGATAGGTCACAAATAAATTTTGTTTGTTTCAGTAATTTTCTTACGCAAATCCTCTGCAAATGGATGCATTAGACAGTGTCTTTTCAGTTCTGGTTACAAGCTGGTACAGTGCCTGAACGGAAATAACCGAAGAGAACTACATTCATGGTGCTAAAAAAAAATACATTTGGACATAAACCCAAATGGTGAAGTCATAAGCATTAGAGTACTGGCATAAAACTGGTGCAGTAATGGTACAGAATTTCGATGCCGTCAACCAGATCCTGAATAACCAACTATATATATATATATATATATATATATATATATAGAGAGAGAGAGATGGGCTATGGTGCATTGCAATGCATAGGCCCCTCCGTGCATTGGACTAAAATCGTTGGATTCAAAGTCCAAATGACCGATCCAAACCGTTCATCTTGTTCTCCATATTAATATGTGCTTGGAGACCAAATTTTACATTTTTTGGAATTTTTTTGCTATTTATTAAGCTACTTTGAAAATTGCTGATCCGGGTGAACAGTAAAAACAGTGCAACTAAATTCTGGACTACCGGATCAGACTTTTTCAAAGTGGCTTAATAAATAGTAAAAAAATTCCAAAAAATGTAAAATTTGGTCTCCAAGCACATATTAATATGGAGAACAAGATGAACGGTTTGGATCGGTCATTTGGACTTTGAATCCAACGATTTTAGTCCAATGCACGGAGGGGCCTATGCATTGCAATGTATAATAGCACAATTATATATATATATATATATATATATATATAAGTCAATATAAAACCTCTTATGCAAATCCTCCACAAATTGATGCATTAGACAGTGTCTTTTCAGTTCTGGTAACAAGCGGATGCAGTGTCTGATAACCAAAGAAAAGAGTGCTACAGGCATAAAACTGGTACAGTAATGGTATGGAATTTCGTGCTGTCAACCAGATCCCAAATAACTAACTCTATAAAATTATATAAATTTCAATAAGAAATCCCTTACCTTTTGAATTGCTCTGATCATCAAATTTGCTTGATTGCACAATGGATGCCTCCATTTTTAGCTCAACAACGAGGTTGCTTGAAATTTGAAAATATCTTACCTTTTCTAAATTCACTTGTCAAATGACTCGTTTCTAACGGAGAAGAGGTCGGAGGTCAAGGAGGAGATGCGCGCATGAGTTCCTCTCGGCGGCGGCGGTCAGAGCGGTGAAACTGAGAAGAGAGCACAAGTAAAAGTTGGAAATAATCTGCTGTTAACAGGAGGATCCGCCTCTTGCTTCTTTTTCTTAGAGTGTTTAGTCTCCTACTAGTTTATGGGTTTACTTTTTTTTTTTTTTTAAACACTTTGAACAATAATGAAATCTAACACAGAAAATTCAAAATTTTAGTTTAAATTATTTGTTAGATTATTTTTTTTGATTTATAATTACCATATTTATACTAAAATACACTAAATTACTTGAAATTATGTTGAATTACACTTCACTGAAAAGGCGAAAAACGACCACGAAACTTTAAACAGCCATAAAACGGCGCTCGAGTGTCCGATTTCAGCAAATGACTACTTTTCGGAAAACTTGCAAAAAGACGCATGCGTCCGTGACAACTACGTGGTTTTTTTAAATTGTCAAAAAACAAAGGGAAGAACCTCAAAACTTGAGTTGAAGTTTCCGATTAAAATTTTCATTTCTATTATTCCATCTAAGTAGCTCAGTAAATTAGTTACATAATGAACTTGTAGAATACCAATTTTCACTATTTTCGGAATTTTTTTACTATTTTTTATGATTCATGAAAGATGACACAAAATCGGTCTACTTTAGCGTAATTTACCGCAATTTTATCAATTCGCGAAGTTATTGTAATTTAGTGTAATTTAACGTAATTTAGTGTAATTCAACATAATTTATTGTAATATAGTGTAATTCAACGTAATTTCAAGTAATCTAGTGTATTTTAGTATAAATGTGGTACTTATAAATCAAAAGAAGTAATCTAACAAATAATTTAAACAAAAAATTCGAATTTTCAGTGTTAGATTTCATTATTCTTCACAGTGTCTCTAAAAAAAAAAAGAGGAGGAAACCGGCCATAAAATGGCCGGTTTGGACATTTTTGGCGAAAATCGGAAATTCTGGACATAAATATTAATTTCTAATTATTTTTGGATATTAATAAAAATGCCGGTCGATCTTTGTTAAAATTCGCGTATAAAAAACTTATTCATAAATGAAAAATTTGAACTATTAAATATTAATTCGAAGGAATAACAGCAGATTTATTTCAGTAAAGTTACACGTACCAATTTAAAATGCTCGCCGCAGGGATACGGAGCGGATGGTAATAAAATTATATTCACATTTCTTATTCATTTTCTATCCGGATTGGTATTTATTAAAATAATATAAAAAATTATTAAAAATACTAAAATTCATAATATTGATTTAATTATAACAGTGAATAATATAATTTTTCATAATATATATTAAAATATATAGTATATCTACTATTCGAATACGGATAATTGAAACGTAAAACTATATCAATATTCTTATTCACATAGATATCGGATATCCACATCTAATTTTTGAATATAGATTGCATACGGATCGGATATTATCCATTTCACACCTATCGCAGCATGATCTCCGCATTTAATAATTAATTATAAATCTCTATTTTAAGACCATAAAATCAGAATTCCATGGATGTGATTTCAAGATCAACTCCGTGTTGATGAATGCGGAGGGCTCAATTGTCTTTGATTTTATTGTTTTTATTATGTCTTTTACTTTAAACAGTTTAATGATTTAAAATATAAAATTTAGATGTAAACAAAAATTATTAGATATGATTTATTTTTTATGCACGTTTAAATATTATTATATTTTAAGTTGATTTATTTAGTATCAAGAGTTTGTGAAAAATCTAATAATGTGAATAATTTTCAAATGTTAACGCATCAATTTATATAAAATAAAATAAGAAGTTAAGAGCTTTTTAAAAAATATCACTTTTTAATTCTCACGTTGACAAAATTATAGATTTTCATTCACTAATAACTAATTCTAATTTAATGTGACAATTTTTAATTAATTTTAAAAATAAAGATGCTTTAAGTTAATTGATGCAAATTTATATATGACATAAGTGTCTACGCAATTCAACTTAAATTTGTTTGCCTGTGTTTTGATATGAAGTTCTTTAAATAAGTAACAAAAAAATGCAACTTAATAAAAGATAATTACAACATTCTTTTATAACATACTTTATTTATCTATAAAACTGATTGCTTATAGTGTTCTTGATTTGGTCTTAGCCGAATTTGCATCCACACTCCATGTTATTAGTACAAACTTTCATAGTACTTTTCAGAAGATAATATTTTTCACATGACACAACCATATTACATGCCCTTCGCATGTACATTTGATATGCCTTTTTTTTTTTTTTTTCTGTCATCTTCATTCAATGAAAAATCAAATATGATTTTTTTTATAAAATATTCTTCTTTTATAAAAGTTTGAAACAAAGCATTCTTCCCTTTAAATATTTTAACAATATGTCTTTGTGGATCCCATTGACTTAATTTTCACCTTCCCTCTCCTTGTTTCTCCTTCCCCTCACTAACCTGCACATTTTGTTTCATATTAATAAAATTCTAACTTTCAATTTTAGTCATAAAAAATTTATAATCTCTAACCTTTCACATTTAAATAAAAAAAGATTCTTTCATATTAAATATTATGAAGTATTATATTAAATAAAATAGAATATCGAAATAAATGACGCTTTATATACCATAGAAGGAAAAATCGGAATCAGAATCGGGATCGGCACCGTCCGATCCCGATCCGGATCGGAAAAATCGGTTGGAATCGGTCGAATCGGATCGAAAAATCAGACTTTTTTGCCAGAAGCTTGTTTAACACTAAAAAAATAAAAAAAAATTTAGAAAAAATTTAGAAAAATTATTACAATCAAATAATCCACTAATACAATATAATACAAGCATTACAACTAAAAACACACTTTTTCACTCTTAGAAACTATGTCTTGCTGGCTGGATCACTTCATCATCGTCTGTATTATGATAGAAATGAGGGTATTGTTGCCCCGAACAAAAAAAAAGAAGACATTGTAGACTCAAATGAAGGATTGTTAACATCTTCATATCCATATGCATATGGTGGTTGATTATACCTCCCCACTAAACCCTGACATACTCGACATCTCATCATAAGAACTAAGATTTTGACGTCTTGTTAGTTCATTAAATATAAGTACAACAGTATATATAACTTTATTCTACTTTAGTGCAGTCAAACAAAAAAAAAGACAACAGTCCTCAATCCGTGATTGAATGAACTGGTACAAATTGAAATTCTTATATATAAATGAGTTATGTTCTTTTACAACAAATGTCGTATGGTGTGGTGGTAGTTGGCTTGGTTGCTTAGCAAGATGACTTAGGTTCGATTCACGCATAGGAAATTTGTTTGGAGTGAGTTTAATTCGCGTTTCGGTCGAAATTTAACTGAAATCGGACCGTTTAAGTGGAATCGGTCTATTTCGGCCGAAATTTGACTGGAATTGGTACGGAACAAACGAGTTTAACTGGAATCGGGCCGGAATGGAGGAAATTTGACGAAATCTACACTAACCGCGTAACTCGGCCTAAAATCGGATCGGTACAATCCAATTCCGCTCCGGAACGGCCGATTGTACCTCTATGTTATATACTTCAAACACAAAATATTAAAATTGCAGAATACATCTCAATTGCGACTTTCAATACTTTGATAAATTAAAAATCGAATTATAAATTTCAAAATCTTAAAAAAATTACTCTCTTTAACTAACAATCCTAGTAATATGATGACGACATGTCAGCGTACACATGTATTCTTGTGATTTGGCCGAACTCTGTTTAATGGTGGGTACTTCTCTTCTCCAGTTACTGTAGTAGCTAATGTGTCCAGCACTGAGATTATGACCCCACACTTCAGTGTATGAAAGATGTAAATAGCTATCCATCTGACCGATTCTCTTTCTCCTTCATTCTGATTGTTTGATTACTCAAAATTGGGTTGTTCGCTCCCAATTACCAGCTGAGTTCGTAACAATTTACGATTCTACCAGTTGCCAAAGACACAAATTTAATTGGTCTTTCTTCAACGATAAGGAAAATATTATTTAAATGTTTGACTTCACCAAATTAAACAATTGAACCGACATCAGAGAACAGACAC
The DNA here is from genome assembly GCA_028015225.1 of Carex myosuroides. Lineage (NCBI taxonomy): Eukaryota > Viridiplantae > Streptophyta > Magnoliopsida > Poales > Cyperaceae > Carex > Carex myosuroides. The sequence goes on from CM051470.1 coordinate 11,594,400, forward strand.
GGATTAGCATTAAATTACCAATTAATTTCCCTACCGGAAATGCATGGTCAGCGTTTCGGAAACAATATATATATATATATATATATATATATATATATATATATATATATAGATTAGCATTAAATTACCAAAACAACCTCTTCCAAAATTTAATATTTTTATTTAACGAGTATGTGTTCATTATAATAAGTTTGGATAGGTTATATATATTACATGAAAGATTATTATAAAAGTATACTTTTGGAAGTTCTGACTGGCCTTAATTTACCAACAAAAATATGACAAACAATGATTCAATTAAGTACTTCAATAATATATAGTTCTTTTCGTTACTTAAGCGAAAATTTTATTCTTTTCATTGTTCAAATTTCCAGGACTTTAGCTTTGAAGTTCACTATTTTTAAATATAATTAATTTCTTGATGAGTACTGGGACATTTCTTTCTCTTTCCTTCTTCTGATGAATTATTAAGTTTTTAATTTAGAATAAATTATTTTCTACACATGTAATAAGGCACACAAGATTAATTCTTTTGACTGTTTGTTATTAATATTATTAATAACTCCGAGTAGTTTAGTTGGTTTCTCTTAGGATGTTTCACCCAAATTCCCAAAACTTGCACATCACACAGCGAATGCCATGGAAACCCGCTCAATTAATTGCATGCTGGTTCCCTTTGAGACCAACTCAACTGGTAACTAGGCCGGGTTTGAAACTGAATTTTCCAGGTTAATTTTAAGGAATCTCCCATGAAATATACGCACTCAATTTCTAAGTAAACTTCCTCTATAACCGACTATAACATCCTATAAATCAATATATCACTCTAAATTCTCATCACAAACTCAAATTATATAACAACATTCCTCATCTAAAAGCTCATATAAAAAAACTTAAAACAATGGGCTCGCCGGATATAAGAGGGCCGAGGAAACCTAAGAGGCACCCGGCATGCCCCGGAAGTAGCAAATGCAACCTTCAAGGCTGCATTCACAATGCACCAATCTCGAGTTTCTCGACTAATGAAATTGCCGTTGCTTTATATGAAGTTAATGGCATGCCCGGTGCATATCCTTCCATTAGGTTTGCTGGAGGTTTGTTATACCAGCGACTCGGTGCTGCTTCTGAATTAGTAACCAATGTTAGAGAGATCGATGATGAACCAAAGGCAACCATCGGCACGATGGTGTATAACGCGCAAATGAAGATTAGGGAGGTATCTGGCAATATACTAGACAGGATCAGGTTTTGCTTGAGTTCGGAAATGCCGGTGTAGGTTGTAAACTTGTCACTTCAAGTACACATGTGTAGGATATATATATTCATTATGTTTGTTTTTTGGTGTTTTGGTGGATTAAATAGTGTAAGAAAGGAATTAAGCAACTGTAAGCAAGGTAACATTAGCTAGTGTGCAAAATTATGTAATATTATTTTTGTTCATCAAATTAAAAATAATTATATTTCTGAAAAGAGCACAACATGTGTTAATATTACTAAACAATGAGATGAATTGCAGATCCACAAAAAAGAATGCTTAGTTACATAAACTGGTTTCTTTCATTTTCTTAAACTGCACTTGTACTGGTTTTGAAATCTTTTCGTGATTTTATTTTCCAATTAGTTTGATAATGTGATCCAAAGGTAATAATCCTTTAAAGCAGAGGTACTGATAACAGGGTGTTGGCCGCACCTTCTGTTTTAAAATGTTTCTCAACGGTAAAATTTAATGAACAGTTTAACATTATTCAACAGTAGTAAAATTGCATCTAACCTTGCTGGTCTTCATCATCGATCGAACCATTAGATGCTTATTATGGTTTATTTTCATGATTCGTATCATCCTGTTTTCTGATAAGCCGATCGAGTCAATTCCAAACATAGAAGTAACGAAATCGTGAACATTTTTAGCGAAATATGCAATTTGTAATTGACCTCCTTTTGGTGTCCAACACAATATCAAAAAATTCAAGGGAATTTAGCAAAAATCACCCATTTTGAAAATTTTCCTTTTTTTTATACCACTTTGGTAAGTTAACACTGACAATGTGAGTTAATATATCATTGACCGGATATGCCGACATTTTTATTAATATCCAAAGTTAATTACAAATTAATAATTATACTCAGAATACCTGAGTTTTTCCAAAAATGTCCAAATCGGCCATTTTGTGGTGGTTTCTTCCTTTTAGAGACACTATGAAGAGCAAGATAATGAAATCTAACACTGAAAATTTGAATTTTTTGTTTAAATTATTTGTTAGATTACTTCTTTTTATTTATAATTAGCATATTTATACTAAAATACACTAGATTACTTGAAATTATGTTGAATTACACTATATTTCATTAAATTACGCTAAATTATGTTAAATTATGTTGAATTACGGTAAATTACAGTAAATTACTGTGTGTTTTCATAGTGATGTATAATTAGAAATTATTTTTTATTTCTCTTTTATCTTCATAGTGATTTATAATTAGAAACTATTTTTTTTTAAGAGACACTATGAAGAGCAAGATAATGAAATCTAACACTGAAAATTTGAATTTTTTGTTTAAATTATTTGTTAGATTACTTCTTTTAATGTATAATTAGCATATTTATACTAAAATACGCTAAATTACTTGTTATGTTGAATTACACTATATTAAGTTAAATTACGCTAAATTACATTAAATTACGTTAAAATACGGTAAATTACGCTAAATTACATATGAATAGAGACGATATCTTCACTGCAAAGAGGAAAAACGACGACGAAACTTCAAACGGCCATAAAACGACGCTCGAGTGTTCGATTTCAGCAAATGACCACTTTTACCGGTGAGAAACATTTTAAAACAAAGGTACGGCCAACACCCTGTTATCAGTACCTCTGCTTCAAAAGGATTATTACCTTTGGATCACATTTTTCATCAAACTAATTGGAAAACAAAATCACGAAAAGACTTCAAAACCAGTACAAGTGCAGTTTAAGAAAATGAAAGAAACCAGTTTATGTAAGAATCATAAATGTAACTAAGCATTCTTTTTTGTGGATCTGCAATTCATCTCATTGTTTAGTAATATTAACACATGTTGTGCTCTTTTCAGAAATATAATTATTTTTAATTTGATCAACAAAAATAATATTACATAATTTTGCACACTAGCTAATGTTACCTTGCTTACAGTTGCTTAATTCCTTTCTTACACTATTTAATCCACCAAAACACCAAAAAACAAACATAATGAATATAAATGTCCTACACATGTGTACTTGAAGTGACAAGTTTACAACCTACACCGGCATTTCCGAACTCAAGCAAAACCTGATCCTGTCTAGTATATTGGCAGATACCTCCCTAATCTTCATTTGCGCGTTATACACCATCGTGCCGGTGGTTGCCTTTGGTTCATCATCGATCTCTCTAACATTGGTTACTAATTCAGAAGCAGCACCGAGTCGCTGGTATAACAAACCTCCAGCAAACCTGATGGAAGGATATGCACCGAGCATGCCATTAACTTCATATAAAGCAACGGCAATTTCATTATTAGTCGAGAACCTCGAGTTTGGTGCATTGTGAATGCAGCCTTGAAGGTTGCATTTGCTACTTCCGGGGCATGCCGGGTGCCTCTTAGGTTTCCTCGGCCCTCTTATATCCGGCGAGCTCATTGTTTTAAGTTTCTTTATATGAGCTTTTAGATGAGGAATGTTGTTATATAATTTGAGTTTGTGATGAGAATTTAGAGTGATATATTGATTTATAGGATGTTATAGTCGGTTATAGAGGAAGTTTACTTAGAAATTGAGCGCGTATATTTCATGGGAGATTCCTTAAAATTTAACCTGGAAAATTTTAGGGACAGTTTCAAACCCGGCCTAGTTACCAGTTGAGTTGGTCTCAAAGGGAACCAGCATGCAATTAATTGAGCGGGTTTCCATGGCATTCGCTGTGTGATGCGCAAGTTTTGGGAATTTGGGTGAAACATCCTAAGAGAAACAACTAAACTACTCGGAGTTATTAATAATATTATTAATAACAAACAGTCAAAAGAATTAATCTTGTGTGCCTTATACCCTTATTACATGTGTAGAAAATACTTTATTCTAAATTAAAAACTTAATAATTCATCAGAAGAAGGAAAGAGAAAGAAACGTCCCAGTACTCATCAAGAAATTAATTATATTTAAAAATAGTGAACTTCAAAGTCCTGGAAATTTGAACAATAAAAAGAATAAAATTTTCGCTTAAGTAACGAAAATAACTATATATTATTGAAGTACTTAATTGAATCATTGTTTGTCATATTTTTGTTGGTAAATTAAACCTGTAAGAACTTCCAAAAGTATACTTTTATATCTTTCATGTAATATATATAACCCATCCAAACTTATTATAATGAACACATACTCGTTTAATAAAACTATAAAATTTTGGAAGAGGTTGTTTTGTTAATTTAATACTAATCTATATATTGTTTCCGAAACGCTGACCATGCATTTCCGGTAGGGAAATTAATTGGTAATTTAATGCTAATCCGTGTCTGTTCTCTGATGTCGGTTCAATTGTTTAATTTGGTGAAGTTAAACATTTAAATAATATTTTCCTTATCGTTAAAGAAAGACCAATTAAATTTGTGTCTTTGGCAACTGGTAGAATCGTAAATTGTTACGATCTCAGCTGGTAATTGGGAGCGAACAACCCAATTTTGACTAATCAAACAATCAGAATGAAGGAGAAAGAGAATCGGTCAGATGGATAGCTATTTACATCTTTCATACACTGAAGTGTGGGGTCATAATCTCAGTACTAGACACATTAGCTACTACAGTAACTGGAGAAGAGAAGTACCCACCATTAAACAGAGTTCGGCCAAATCACAAGAATAGATGTGTACGCTGACATGTCGTCATCATTAGTTATATAATGAACTTGTAGAATATTTATTTTTACTATTTTTGGAATTTTTTTACTATTGTTTATGATTTATGAAAGATGGCACAAAATCGGTATAATTTAGCGTAATTTTGCGTAGTTTAGCGTAATTTATCATATTTCATTATAATTAGCGAAATTAGTGTAATTTAGCGTAATTCAACATAATTTAACATAATTTAGCGTAATTTAATGTAATATAGTGTAATTCAACATAATTTCAAGCAATCTAGTGTATTTTAGTATAAATATGCTAATTTTAAATCAAAGAAGTAATCTAACAAATAATTTAAACAATAAATTTGAATTTTTAGTGTTAGATTTTATTATCTTGGTCTTTATAGTGTCTCTAAAAAATAAATAAAGAGAAAATTGGTCATTTTATGGCCGGTTTCTGGGAGAGAGGAAATCGACTACAAAATGATCAATTTGGATATTTTTGGAAAAACTCAAGTATTCTGGGTATAATTATTAATTTGTAATTAAGTTTGGATATTAATAAAAATGTCGGCCGGATATGCATCCTACATTATACAAGGTAACTTTATTCTTTTGTTTTCTTCAGAAATCATGGAAGTTTCTATGTTATCTTCACTAGACAATATATAAAAAGGATCCGACTAATTGTCCTCAAGCTTCTATCCCTAGTTTTTCCTCAAAAAAATTGTTATTTGACTTGCGCGAATACTGTAAAACTATATAACCAATACTGTAACTTCAACAACAAATCATGTATAATAAGAAGTTTAAAAGTCCAACAATCCAAGTTAGTTGGAAGTGGTCTCCAAATTAGTTGCAAACAGTTAGCAACTTGCAAAAACACTGTACTTCCAGTTGTACTTGAAAAATTAACGGCTTCTAGAAGGTTTCAAAAACAAGTCACTCCTCAAACTTGTAGTTATTTACAAATAACACCTAAAATTGTGCAAAATTAATTTTTTTTCGATATTAAAATTAAAATTTTTTTTTTGTATTTTTATTTTTTACGTAATTTTTTTCTTCAATTATTAATATTTGTATATCGATCTATATCATGTAAAATAAGACTTACATACTGTAAAATTAGCAGATGCAAACTATAAAACTGACATATGTTAACAGCAAAACATCAATACTGTAAAATGGTATCCAAATAACATATACAAGTTATAAAATTTCATTAATCACAAAATAAACTGTTCAAAACCATAAACTATAACCAACAACTGTAAGATGTCACCATCCATAACTGTTACCACCCATAATTGTTCACAAGCACAAAGAAAAATGCAATAAAAAAACATGGCTAATACATCAATACAAACATGACTTCTTCACTTCATAACCCTCTGGTGCACATTATTCGGATGAGTAGAAGTTTCATTGCTAGAACCACACGTTCTTTTGATATATCATCCTGCAAAAAAAAAAATAAGCAAGGTTAAAAATTGGAGTTATGAACCATTAGCAGATGCAAACAATCAAAGCAACATACTGTAAAATTGTTATATGTATCATGAAAAATTGTTGATGTATCATGTGAAATTTATCATGTAAAATTGCACATAAGCTGTAAACTAAAAGTGAATCACAGTAAAAGAATACTGTAATCAAAGTGAATCACAGTAAAAATTGTCTAATACATAATTTGCATCTGCTAATTTGATAGTATTGAAGGCTTGTTTTACATGATATAGATCCATATATAAATATTAATAATTGTTATATGTACCCTGTAAAATTGTTCTATGTATCATGTAAAATTGTTATATGTATCATGTAAATTGCACGTATGCTGTAAACTAAAGTGAATCACAGTAAAATAATACTGTAACCAAAGTGAATCACAGTAAAAACTGTCTATATGTATCCTGTAAAATTGTCCTATGTATCATGTAAAATTGTTATATGCATCCTGTAAAATTGCACATATGTTGTAAACTAAAGTTAATCACAGTAAAATTGCACATAAGCTGTAAACTAAAAGTGAATCACAGTATAAGAACACTGTAACCAAAGTGAATCACAGTAAAAACTGTCTAATACATAATTTGCATCTGCTAATTTGACAGTATTGAAGGCTTATTTTACATGATATAGATCTATATATAAATATTAATAATTGTCCTATGTATCATGTAAAATTGTTATATGTATCATGTAAAATTGCACATATACTGTAACCCTAGTGAATCATAGTAAAAACTGTCTAATACATAACCTTTACACCTGACTGATACTTTCTGTAATAAACTGCATCAATACTGTAAACTTACTAGATAAATGCACTGTCTAATGCTGTTTATGAGTACAACTGTTAAACAAATTCTCTAACTATGATTAACAAAAGTGAATCCTGTAAACTGTTGCACATATCCTATGAAAGTGCTAAATGTATCCTATAAATTACATCATATTATAAACTTGTATAACCATACTGTAAATTGTGACATATATCCTACATAACTTACATAACCTATAAAACTATTGCTTGAATCTTGTGAAATAATGCATATATACTATAAAATGTTAAAGTTAATAAAATTACCTGTGTGAAATTTATAGGGTTGTCGGTTATCAAGTTGTAGACATAGCGCAACACAAATATTGCACAATCCATTGAATGTTCTCCTTGCTAAGGGCACTTCTCATGAATAGTGCCAATATCTTTGCAAGCTGGATTTGCTGAAAGAAAAAAAGATATCAACAAATTTCAGACACACTTAAAGTCATAATCCTGTAAATTAACTGATACATCGTATAAAACTATTGCATAAAACCTGTAAATTAACTGAAACTTTTTAAATAAAACTAGATTACATCTTGTAAAACTGTTAAAAAAGTCCTATAAAATAAAGAAAAGAAATACAGATCGTAGATCCTGTAAAATATTGTAAAACAGTTAAACAGATCCCAAAAAATACTCTACAGAACCTTTAAACCTGATTGATAAATTCTGTAAACCTAGGAGATAAATTTTGTAAAATATTGTATAGATCATGTAAATCTATTAGATAGATCCTGTAAATATATGTTGTAAACTAAAATTTTAAAATATTGATCGAGAGAAGCGCAATTTGGTCGAGACAGTGGTGATCGCCAGAGAAATCAAGAAAGTATACAGATCGTCGATTTGAAGAAAAAAAATAAAATCAGCAAATCGACAATTGCATGGTGTCAAAAATCAAAATAGTGGAAAATCAGAATCTAAATTTGACGAAAAATTAATTAAAAAATTGAAAACTCTAGATCCTTCGAAAAAATCGAATCAATGACAAATAAAATCTGAGAAAATCAATCAATCATAATTGGACCAAAGTTTTAGATGCAATATCGCGATTGTATGATTTTGAGGGCTGAAATTGAAGAAAAATCGTAGCCGTGGTCTAAAATCAAAACTACTTCGATATTCAAGAAAATTGAGGTCTGAAATCAAAACCTGTAGCGTGACACCACCGTTGTCTTCTTCGTCGTCCAAGTGGTCCAGTACTTCGTCGCCGTCGCTACCGTCGACAGGTAACTTTCTTTTTCTTCGCCGTCGCGCGTCATCGTCGCTGCCGTCGTGTGTCACCGTCGCTGCAGTCGAGGCCGTGGCTGCCGTCGCTTCGAGAAAGCGATCCAAGGAAGCTGTCGCAGTGCCGCATCAGCTAGGGTTTGGATCTTCAGAGGAGAGAGTCACGGAGAATTTTATGGATCTGGGGCTTGTGGAGAGAGAGAGAGAGAGAGAGAGGAGAGATTGGAGAGAGCCACGCATCATATCGAGAATTTTTTGTTTTTGTAAATGGTGAAGAGATTGGAAACTTTATAAAGGTAGTTGGAGTGGACAGTTAAAACTCGTTAAAAAGTTTATCCAGAAGTTCCTGGGATATTACGGGGATTGAGTTGCGGGGATTAATACCTTTTTTTCATATATAAATATTAGTGCTATCTTAATTAATGTCTAGCTACTTTCATAATAATCTATTTAAAAGTGGAGCTTCATACAACTTTACTGTTTTCTATTTTTATTCAGAGTTTTAATTAGACCGACGCGTTATTTATGATTGTAAACTCAAGAGCAAAAACAAGAATTAACGCGTCACATATTTAAATGAATTTCTTATATATATAGCCTCTCCTGGTTCAAACTGCAAGTACCATGTACTATCCAGAGAACAATCAACAACTCAAAAAACACCAACAACTAACAAGTTAAGCAACACAATAAATTTAAATCCATTTTTTAAATTTTCTATTTAATTTGACTGCACTATAACTTAATATGAAGAGAAAAAGAGAACGCAGATCATAAAAGTGTACACGTCGCTTGAAATATGCACAACAAAATTACATGTAAAATACAATATATTGATAACCATATAACAACGACTTCACAATTTGTCAAATTAAAGAACAAAATCGTAAATGTGTTTTATATAATCTATACATATATTTTCTTTAAATTGGTGAAATCTAAACATTGTTTGATCAATAATCAAATATAAAAAAAATCAGGTTTGGTCAGTCGTAAAGGGCAATATCCTATATCCTATGTGTGGATGGTCATGGGTTCGAAACTCGTTTGAGAGTTCTTTATAGATATTAAATGAAAATTAGAAGGCTAAATCTTTATTTTTCTATTAAAAAAAATCAATCAAATATTAATATAAGTGATTAGTTAATTTATGTGATGGGTATGGGAAAACAAATTTGATGTAAGATATATCTAAAATATTAAAGCAACGTCTAAAATAAAAAAAAATATTAAATTAATTGTCATAATTTTCAAATAATTTTATTACCAACATGATCTATTATTATAGTTTGAGTGAGTCTATGGTACTATGCATAGCACAGATTGGTCCATAATACATATCAATATTTTTATTTTCAAAATCCTAAGGGTGAATCTGAACCGTTCAACATGAACCTCATATGAATATGTACTTGTGGACAAAATTCTATATTTTTTAAATTTTTTACTATTTTTAAGATAGATAGAAAATCACTTGATCTAAAAATTCTAGAGCATCAAAAAACATTGATTTTCTATCTATCTTAAAAAATAGTAAAAAAATTCAAAAAAATATAAAATTTGGTCTGCGAGTACATATTCATATGAAAATCATGTTGAATGGCTCGGATCGACTGTTAGAATTTTGGAAACGAAAATATTAATTTGTATTATAGACCAATCCGTGCTAGGCATAATATCATAGACTCACTCTTATAGTTTTGGTCTTGTTTAAGCGTAAACTACTTCCGGGCCTAACCGTCTGAGCTCTTGCAGGCCCATATTGTGCAATCTAATAAGAAAAGACAAAAGAGAGCAACCGAAAGAAAACTAATTGTACATCCTTCCGATATTTGCACGGTTGTAGATGAACTGAACATTGGCCTGGACATTAACATTTCCGTTTGGAATTGATATCCTACAAGTATTTCTTTATAGCAGAGCAGGGGCAGTTTTGGTAAATATTAGTTTACACGCCGTCGGTTTTTTCGTCATTACCCAGAACTCAGGCACATTCCCTTCTCCATTGTTCTTTAACTGGAGGGTCAATTCTTTAATTTGGTCTTTGGTTGATTACACCCAGTTTAGTTGAAAACGGAGAGGACGGATGAATTATAACATCAACGCCTATAACGTTGTTTTATCCGGCCAATGCTATTAATTTATATCTTTATTTTTATTTTTAAAGTTTAAACACTCAATCTTAGCTGTTAAACGTGATCTTTATATGGAAATTTATGAAGACTAAATTTTACATGTTTTAGAATTATTTACTATTTTTTAACAAATATAAATTATACAATACTACTTCTTTTGGATGGTTCAGAATATTTAGAACAAGTAATTTTTTACTTATCTAAAAATTGTAAAAACACAAAATATAAATTGTGATCTCTCAGTACAATTTTATATGAGATCATATTTAACTGTTCACATCAACTCATTAAACTTTGAAAATAGAGATATGAATTCATAATACGGATCAATCCGTAACATGCATATTAGTATATTACCATAACCTTACTCAATACAAATTGCTTATTATATTGAAAAATAATTGGTATTGGTAAAAATCCACCCTGCTAGCTAGGCACACAATAACTCCGCGCAGGGGCGGATCCAAGATTTTAGTCAGGGGGGCAAAAAAATATCGAATCGGGTTTAAATACCTAATCGGATTTAAATCCATTAACCAATTGGGTACTCGACAAAAAAATAATGCTTTAGCTTATGTTTTTCAATGCTTTGACTTGTAATTTCTGATGCTATAACTTATAATTCTAATTACCAATAAAAATTCAATAAATTTATTTCAATTTTAACTCTAAATTTAACTCGAATTACAAATTAAACGTCCAGAGAGGGGCAAAAAAAATTTCAGGGGGGGACAAAATCGATTAGAACCGATAAATCTCCACTAAAACTCAAAATCCAAAGAAGGCAGCCCCTGGTATACTTTGGGTCCGCCCCTGACTCCGCGAGATATATATCTCAAAATGAATAACTTAAATCTGATAATATTTCCGTCTGGAAAAATGCTTAGATAATTTTTCACCGTTCATATCATTTAGTTTTACAATTTTCATCCAAGCCACCGTTCCAACCAAGAAAGAAACCAAAGGATATACAGAACTAAAAAAGAAGATGAAAATCTGACGCATAACCTTGAAATCCTAATTCAAATAATGAATAATAAAAACCCTAATTTGACTCGGACTTCCCTAATGCTCTGCTTCTTCATTTGTCTGGTCAGGAGCAATCGGAAACCAATTAAAGGCATTTCCCAACTTCCTCTCCATTTCATCCTCTCATTGTTCTTCATCCTCCTATGGCATCTCGTTTTTTTTTTTTTCGGTGACTGTGTGTAATAATAAGTTTCATAAATTATATATTGTAGTTTTATTTGTACTTGGATATACATCTAATATTTTTTATATATGTTTTTTCTTCTTATTTATTTTGAAATTGATTAATTCTTCTATTATTAATATAGCAGATGTTTTTCTTACTTACTGATGTAATTTTTTCAATTAGTACGACATGTTCATATATGAAATTAAGTTGATATCATAAATTAAATTTAGTGATTTTATATTGGAATGTTTCATTTCTTTCAAATAATATATTATTAGTATTTGAAAAAGCTTAATTTTCAAATTTATTTTTGCATTAAATAAATGTGTTACTTACAAATGTGTTGTTAAGAAGAAATAAGCGTAGTGTCATGTTATAATAATAAAACTAAGTTAAATTAAATTTATTTTGATAAGCTTGATGAGTTAAATAAATTATTTTTAATAAATTATGAATATATACACATAATTTTAATGAAAATGATTAATTGGCCGCATAATTCTGATTAATCGGCCGCATACCGATTAATCACTTGGCGGTATTCCGTCCGTCCGACGAGCTGATAAAACCAATGGTGCACAAAACCAATGGTGCATTTTAACTCTACTCGTCAAAATGATAATTAATTTAATAATTAAAAAAAGGTGGGGTTTTTGTTCCAACAGCGTAGGACAAAGTCTCATCCAAAGGTGGATCTAAACTGTCCGATCGGCATCAAAATTCGTACAAACATTTAGATTGAAGGAGCCATTTAAATTTATTAAGTTTTAAATATGTTTGCACGAATCTCAATGCAAATCGGACGTTTAAGTTTGACTTTGGATGAGGCTTTTTTGTCCAAAGCCCTTCGGACAAAACCCAATCCCTTAAAAAAATAAACTTGTCGATGTTGTTTTAATAGTTTAGACAGATTTTACATCAAAATTGTCAAAAAAAAAAAAAAAAAATCCTGGCCCATCACATTATATACTAATCTCTGCTGATAATTGATATGATTGATGACCAAACAAGTGTCAGATGATTTCACCAATTTAAAGACAATTATAAGCACATTTACGATTTTTGTTTTAAAGACAATTATAATCACATTTACGATTTCACCAATTTAAAGACAATTATAAGCACATTTACGATTTTTGTTTTTAATTTGACAAATTGTGAAGTCGTTATATGGTTATCAATATATTTATTTTCATATGTAATTTTGTTGTGCATATTTTAGGCCCCTTGTACCCTTTATTCTTCTTTATTTTGTTCCCTCTCATATTAATTTACTCATATAATCGAAATTAAAGGAAAATTTAAAAATTGTATTTGAAAACTTTCGAATTGTGCATATGTTTATTTTTTTTAGCTGTCACAAGTTTGATAATCATTTTTAAATCCAAATTAAAGAAATCAAACAACTTATAATTTCTCTTTGTTTGGTCATAGCAAACAGTGTGTAATACGAATGCACAAAATTGGAAACAATTATAAACTAGACTAACGTTGCATTTGTGAAAGATATATTATTATTTCTGCAATTATTAAAAAATTCAAAACCCAATTTGGATGTTTGCAACTTTTATTAAAGAGTAAAAACATGATAAGCTGTCCACATCAGCTGTATATCGACTTCTACCCAAATTCTTATTTCAATTTTCAAGAACAAGGGAATAAGGGCTCTTTTCGCCCAAGAAGAAAAAAGAGAAGAAATTTTAGCCGTCGCCGCTTTCTTCTTTTTCCTTCATCTCTCTATTCCACTCCTCTCACTCTTTCTAGTTTTCTTCTCCGGCATAGCGATATCGTTCTCTCTCGTCTCTATCTCCTCAAACGGAGAAGAGAATGAGAGAGGGGAGGGAGCCGAGCCAAGCGGAGCCGATCGGAGCTGAGAGTGTAGTATCGTTGGAGCTCGAAGTGTAGAGTCTTTATTCCTATCTTGATCGGAGCGCCGCAGTGAGCAATCCGGCCGTCGGAGCGCGGCGGCTATCGGACGAAAGCGGATCCGGTTGTAGATAGAGATGGAGAAAGATGTAATAGGGTGTTTTTTAGAGTAGATAAGTATGATTAGTTGATTAGAATAGTTTACGTGATTTTATGAGAATAAATGAGTTTAAATCTAAGAAGGAGGGTCATTTGACCAGCTGTAAGTCCGTTTTTTATTAATGAAATTGTTAGTGTGCATTAAAGCCACTAACCTTAAAAAAAAATTCAAAAACAAGAGGAATTTATCCAAATAGATATGTAAAATGAGCGATAAATGTAGACTGATAATTCATCGAAATATAATCGGTCAATATTTAATCAGAAAGTTAATTTAAAAAATATCTTATTTTTAATTAATAGTTGAAATGAAATATATATCCTTCTTTAATTTTTAATAAAATGATTGTGGGTTCCCTCTTCGTTCTTGCCTCATGTTACATGAACCAACTTTAAGATTTTATTAAAAGTGCATTTTGTTTGAAGTTCAAAAAATAAGTAAAAAGCAAACAATAAATGACAAAGGTTGGTGTTTCTTTTACTATTATTTACCAGACTATATTGAACCAACTTTAAGATTTTGAAACTTAAAATTGTATATTTAATTTATCAAAATAATGAAAGTAAAAAATTTCAAAACTACTTATTAAGTTGTTGAATTGTGAAAATCATAATTGTATTTGTGAAATATAACATAACTGAAAGTATAAAAAAATATTATGTTTATAATTCACTCAATATATTATGATGTTTATAAAGGTCTTAGTAAATATATAATTTTGTTTCTAAGCTTTAATTACGTTCATTAAAAATTGATTTTTTTTATTATCTATTCCATGAAACTATATATAAAAAATAGTATTTTTTTAATTCAAAACAGAATATATAAATTGACACACATTTAAAAATCAAAGGAAATACACAAACTTAAAAAAATTTGAGATGTGCAAAATTAATATTTTGTGCTTCAAGTTTCTGAAGTATCATCTACTTACATTGTACTATATTTAAATATAACACTTCATAAATAATATTTAAAATATGAAGTTATATATTTTTAAATATAAAATGTTACAGGTTATAAGTTTTTTTACTTCGAAAATTTAAAATTTAAAATTTTAAAATATGAAAAGAAAATGTGCAGGTTATGAGGGGAAGGAGAAAAAAAAAAGGAGACGAATTTAAGTTAATGGGATTACAAGGACATTTTGTTGATAAATTTAGAGAAAAGATTTTTATTAAAGAATGATATTTTGTAAAAGTTTTCATATTTTATTTGTCACAGATGACAACAAAATAGCATATTAAAAGTGATTCCATGCGAAGGGCATGTAATTAATATAGTTGGGTCATGCGAACAATATTCTTTTTGAAAAATACTTCTATAAGTATGTACTAATAACATGGAATATGGTATATGGATGCAAATTCGGCTGGTAACTTTCATAAAAAAATTTCAACATAATTTTGAAATTCGAACTTCTAGCTAAAACATATATACATTTTAATTAACAATTATAATTCACATACATATATGTCCAAAATGTTTATTTGGGATATTGGTGGAATACTAATGAAATATACAAATATCAAACTTGAAATGAGGTACAAACTCAAGATGTTGTTGCAACATTGCTTAGTAAAAGTAATGAAATTGCTAGATTGTGGTTGGAGTAATTATTCTTTATTTCTACATGATGAAATTAGTCCAACATAGTAGATAAAATGTTATCAGCAAAATAATGTTGAAGATCAAGTCACCTAACTTTAATATTCAAGAGAGATTTTGGTTCAGATTTCCAACATGTGACATTTACCTTTATCACTAGAATATGAACACATCGGAAATTTCTTAATCATGTCCAGATCCGACTTCAAACGAAGATAACTAGTATTGAATTTTTCTTTTTGCGGGATATGTGCCTATCACGTGTTCTATTTTGTCGTTTAAGGCTATTAAAAGAAGTGTTGATTTTTATTTTTTTATTTTTGTTACAAAAACAAAAAAATGCTAATTTTATTTTATTTTTGTTAAAAAACGTGAATCGATTACCATTAGGGTGTGTTCGATTTGATTGTCATTTGGACGACATGCAATGAAAACACAAATCTGAAATTGATTCTATCCAAAGAGCATGTGTACACATACATAGTTAAGTCATGCTTCTTCTTTTTTTATTGTAGGACCAGGTACATCTGAATATTTTTTAGATATTATTTTTTATAATTGAATTTATTTTTATTCGAAAAGAGATAAGGACTCGTGTCACTGTAATAATATTACAGTGTTGTTCTTACATAATTGAGTCATGCTTCTTACTGAATTAATTCTTTAAATTTGTAATGATATTTGGAAAGCAGATACAAATGTGAGCTATAATTTGATTGATTATTTAGATTTTTCATGATATCCACTAACGATTCTCGAGATAATAGAGTCCATTAAAGAGATTGAGAGTAGAAAATGTCTCTCTTCAATGAAGACAATAACATGCATATTCATCGCATCATGTCAAATAAATAAAATTTATAACAATTTTCCAAGTCGAATGCTAATCATATACGGACACTCTTTAATCACCCAATGCCGCTTTTATGTAGGTGATTAATTATTATTTAAAATAATCTATTACAAATAAATAATTAATTAAAAGGAACGTCTTTAATTTGTTAGAATTATGCAAGTATGTTCTCACTTTACAATCCTTTAATTTTAAGTGTAGAGAGATCGAAATTTTATCAGGGGCACTTTTGTCCAAAAACTAACAAATAAAGACATGTTGTTGATAACAGTTTTTCTTTGGTCCCTAGAGGTGCCCTAATTTTGTTGCCAACTTGAAAGCTTGAAATCCTACAACACCAGTACACCACCCTATTAAATTAAAGAAAGTTTTGTAGTTCTTACATGTCCCAACTTAAATAATTTCATTATTGGGAGGGTAGAGTGTACCGGAGAAGTTTGTTAGGTTTGATCATGCCTTAAACATGACATATAAAATATATAATTTTTTTTTTCAACAGCAGCATTTTTAATTTCATGAAAAGTGTATGCACTTTAGTTGCCTCATGTATAAAATGTGTTTTTTTTTTCTTCTCGAATAGCTATTTAAATTTTTAATAGTGGAATGAATGTGCACGAATTGTCTATTTGAGCCGACTTCGGTTATGATAGAAGTAGATAAATACAAAATTACATAATTAATTCTTACACATGTTTATTCATATATTAACCAAAAATGAGATGTTGGTGGATAATCAATGAAATTATCAAATTATAGTTTTATATTAAAATAAACATAATGTAGAATTTGACAGTATTTTGTTCGATTCAAATCTGTTTGTAACTCAAATGAAGGCCTTTAAATTGTTACTTCACATTTTCTCGCTGGCTCCGGCTTTTACTGGTTCATTGCTTGCTGGCTTCGGCCTTGTGCTGGTTCAAGGCCTTTATTGGAGATGGGCACTTGTCCTCTTCAACCTGCTTGAGTACTGGATAAATCTTGTTGCTCTTGCACAATCAAATTATCCTAAAACAGAACGAAATGTTGCCAAAATGTCTCCAAAAATTTGTACTTAAATAGATAATGTAATGTTACAATTAATGTAATAAGAAACACTTGTTTTTTTTTTTCTGAAAAATGCATCTCTCCTTTCAAATAATTTGTGTTCACACTTGCTCTTTCTTCATGCTATTTTCCTTTTTGTTCAGATTGGATTGCATATTTTAGTGAGGTCTTTGACACCTAGAATTTCATATATGCATGTCCTTAGTAACCCTGATACGACAAATAATTGTTATAATGTGTTTTTTTCTCTCTTTGATATAGGCACATATTCATTAGAATCTAATTTGCAAATTCACAAGTAAAAAGAAATTTTTAGAATTCACAAGGTCTAATTTGCAAATTTTCATCTCCTCGTCAGTTACTCTTTTTCCAGTGATAAGTGTTTGAACAAACGTATTTTATAATTTTAGTTGTATCTGTTGTCAATTTTTCATCATTTAGATCTATATAAAATATAATAACGGTAGAGAGTCTGTTTGCATATTTCATGTCCTTTTTTTTAAAATTATTAATATTAAGGCAAATTCTTCTATGCACCTGAGGACCTATTTGTAAAATGAGCATATTTTTATTTTCAAAGTTCAAACAGTCGATCCGACCGTTCAACATTATCTCCATATTAAAATGTACTTGGAGGTCAAATTTTACATTTTTTTTGAATTTTTTTACTATTTATTAAGATGGGTACAAAATTCAATGGTCTGAATTTGACTGGTTTTGTAAAATACTTAATAAATAGTAAAAAATTTGAAAAAAATGTAAAATTTGACCTCCAAGTACATTTTAATATGGAGATAATGTTGAACGGTCAGATCGACTGTTTGAACTTTAAAAATGAAAATATGCTCATTTTACAAATAGGTCCTTAGGTGCATAGAAGCATCCCTCTAATATTAATGATGTTTTCTTACATTAAATTGATTAGTAATATTAAACTTGCATATTGCTTTATACATATATTAAACATCTATAAGGACTAATTTGCAATTGTAGCACATCTTCATTGTCAGATGAATTTATTCACATAATTGATTAAATAAAAATAATAGCACTAGAATCGTTTAAATTAAAAACATGTACTTATCATATAATGTATTTTGTAAAATTGTTAGACATTTGAACTGCTAACTCGTTCGGACCGGTACCAGCAGGGGTGCACAAAAATACTCATGACTCATAACTCGTTCGGAATCAATTCAGATTCAACTCGCCAACAACTCGAGTTGAAATTGACTCGAGTCAGTTTAGTTCACTGACTTAGTTGTCTCACGAGTTGAATCCAATTAATTCGCCCCCAACTCAGTTCGGAATCAACTCGGTTGACTCATTGACTTGGTAAACTATGTAATGTTTAGTTAGACTTTGTACTATTTAGTAATTTGATAAACTTTGTATTATTTAATATTTATTTACCACTGTTTCATTATGTAAAGTTTAAAATTATGTATTATTTTGATAAACTATGTACTATTTATTTTGTTAGACTTTACCAACAATCAAGCTTTTAGTCCCAAACTATTTTGTTAGAATTTGTTTTGGTCATTTTTAATTTGATAAACTATGTACTATCTACGAGTCACGAGTCGACTCGAGTTGTTCGCGAGTTGAATTCAAATTAGATTTCTGACTCGAAACTGGATTAGCAACTCAGACTCAACTCGACTCATGAGTTCACGAGTTGATTCAAAGCTACTCTCAACTTGGACTCAACTCGGCTCATGAGCAGCACTAGAACCGGCCGGTACGGACCATTGGGTGAATTCGTTAAAAATAACTAAAAACAATGATGAACTAATAATACAATAACAATATAAATATAAAAATGATGTAACCCGTAAACACAACTTGAAGAATTGCGCTTCAGTATTGGATCAAATTGATCAGTGAGAGGAGATGGCTAGCCATCTCAACAGCCGGCTAAGGGCAACAAAGACTTCAGCAAATTCGACAGGCTCCCGCGATGCCAAGGACGTCAGGACCTCGGTTTGCCGTGGCTGGAAAGCCTCTAACAGGATCGGAAGTTCTAATCGGATCACAACCTGAGCTTAAACGAACCCGCTGGAGATTAAAAATGTCTAGAAAGTTCAGAAAATTCAAATAAATTTTTGCCAATATTCAAAAATTCAAATAAATTTCACAAAATGTCTAGAAAGTTCAGAAATTCATATAAATTTTCTAAGTGTCTAGAAAATTCACAGAAAATATCTAGAGACTCAATTTTCTAGACTCAGAAAATTCATATAATTATTTGAACGCTCAGAAAATTCACAGAAAACAATCGAAGACTCAGAAAATTCATACAATATATCTGGAGATTCAGAAAATTCATATGAATCATCCGAGAATTTCAGAAAGTTATACAAGATATTTGTGAATTTAAGAAAATCTTTGAATGTTATTCGAATGTCTAAAATTCTTTTAAAATGTCAAACATCAAGATAAGAATAATACATTCTAGTCTTTCATCAAGTGTCAACCGTCAAGACAAGAACAATACATCCTACTTTTAACCAAACAAAACCAATCAAAACCAAAACCAAACCAAACTAAACAAACCCAAATTGAATCCAACCCAAGTCCAAACAAATCCAAACCAAACCCAAATCAAACCCAAAACCAAATTCAAATCCAAACTAAAACTAAACCAAACTAAACCAAGCGAAATAACCAAGCGAAACCAAGCTAAACAAAGTGAAACAATGAGCTCAATTCATGACCTTCGACACTTAAACTATATTCGAAGACCAACAAGGATCCCAATTCCCGACCTTCAACACACGAAATGTATATGAAGATCAATAAGGAGCCCAATTCCCAACCTTCGTCAAAACGAAAATGACATGATCGACTAAGAAAATTATATTCATAATATTCCAAGCCATTTTCTTTAGAATTTACACGTCTAAACAAATTAGGGAGTCGTATTCCTAGTTTGTATGTACATTAAGGCATTTCATGTTTGTTTGTTTTTTTTTGGAGAAAAAATAAGAATCTAGTCCTTATTTTGTTTTATTAATGACAGGCTCCAAAAGAGAGCCATCTTACATTTTTGAAGATTAATTCAACAAGGTTGAATTAACATGATTTTATAAAAACAGAAACAAAAGAAGAAAAAAGAAAAAAGAAAAATAACTAAGAGAGCACATTTGGAAAAATCCTCTTCTCATGTAAGCAGTTTCATTGATCTTGTACTTCTAATACTAAATCCGATAGAATCTTATTCTCTTCTCTAAATATTCTTGAACACCTCTCTCTCCAACAGATGAACATGGCCAAAAGAAGTATTGCCCTTATCTTCTTATCTTATCCTTTTTTAGCTGTCCATTTGTGTGCCCCTTCCCTTCTTAAAATTTCTTTCCAATCTCTAGCCATCAGACCAAACTTGAGGGTTATCTTTTCATAAAGCTCTAGTACAGTGTGACATTATGTAAACAAATGTAGGACTGATTCACATTGCGATCTACACATTACACACATGCTAGGTATGATCCAGCCTCTTCTTTGCAGGTTCTCAGCTGTTAGGATTTTCTTGTGGTATACCAGCCACCCAAATATCTGAATTCTTGGTGGTACCTGCAGTTTCCATATTCTATGCACAGAGGAAGTCATCATTGGTTTGTTTTTGAAAAGAAGAGAGCAATTATGACCCTTTTATACTGTTCAATGGTCCTAAATCTCGGAATCTAGAGGTTCTCGAGGCACAATTATTATTATCTTGAGGTAATTAACAGCATAGCTAGGCTTGCGCTTACCAGAGAGTGAGAGTGAGCAATTCCAATAAAAGTCCTGCTCCGCATGTGAATACGATATGTAGGAGAGGGTGAATCTAAAGTCTTTTTTCGCTTTTGCATGCGTAACGCATACGACGTCCACTAAGTTGTCGCGTGTCGACGCCAAACGAACGAGAAAAAGACACCAACACATACTTATTTTTAATCTCCTCTTTAATTCTCTCCATGAACCAAAATAATTAAAATAAGGTTATCAAAGATGAATTCCTACCAACCCGCCAACGAAAAAGCCATAAGAACCAAACCAGCAGTTTGCATGCTTCCTGTATTACAATTTAATACCCAAACCGAGGACAACTGAACTGATCAGTACTATTGGGCCTCCCCTGACCCTGAACCCGACCAATATTTGCTTGAATCCACCCCTTCACATTTCTCTCCAAAATATATTTTTAATGTTTATAATATTCATCTAGCAATACCTTCTCACCTATGTTGCACGGATATGCCAATTTAGACGCCGTACTCATATCGAACATGTATCGGATACCGATACGGCACCGATACGTATCCGATATGGCGTATCCTTACTCAGCCGATATGGTCGCTGATACTCCGTTGAAACCCACATATACGGCTGGATACTGCTGGATACGGCTGCCTGGCTGTGAACCGCGCCTGTGGATCGCAGTGGACCAGCACCAAAAATCAAATTTTAGTGCTCTGCAGGAATCGAATCCATTCCCTTTGGGTGAACCACATACCCCCTTTACCACTGCACCAACTCATATTTGTTGTTAGAATAGAATAACTATGATATTTAATGTATAATTGGATTATTGTATAGTCCCCATCTAATAATTTTGATATTTAATAAGTGTTGAATTAATAACATAAATAAAATAATAATAAATAATATATTTAATTGGCGTATCGTATCCGGAATTTTTGAAAATTACCGTATCACCGTATCTGTATCATATCCGATACGATACCCGATACCCGTACCCGTATATAAGGTCCGGCTAATTTGCTGCTGGCAGCATTTCGGCCAGCTGCTGCCGGCAGCAAATCTGCCATACGGATGTTCAAACAACCGATCCGAACCGTTCAACGTGTTCTAAATATTGAAATGTGCTTGGAGACCAAATTTTACATTTTTTGAAATTTTTTTACTATTTATTAAGCCACTTTGAAAATTCCAGATCCGGGTGAACAGTAAAAACAGAGCAACAAAATTCTGAACCATATGATCTGGAATTTTCAAAGTGGCTTAATAAATAGTAAAAAAATTTCAAAAAATGTAAAATTTGGTCTCCAAGCACATTTCAATATTTAGAACACGTTGAACGGTTCGGATCGGTTGTTTGAAGATCATATGGTCCAGATTTGCTGCCGGCAGCAGCTGGCCGAAATGCTGCCAGCAGCAAATTAGCCAGACCCCCCGTATATATGCAACATAGCTTCTCACCGACTCATCTCTCATCTGTAATAAGTATAACAAAGACTTAAGGGGAAGGGATCATGGATCATGGCCATATTGTAGGTACGAGATGCCACAGGAGAATGGAGAACATTGACTGGAGGAAAATGGGAACGAAGTTGGGAAATGTCTTTAATTGGTTTCCAATTGCTCATGACAGGACAAATGAAGTGCAGAGTAGAAGGTCCGAGTCAAACTAAGTTTTTTTTTTTTTGATTCATTATTTGAATCAGCTAGGTTTTTACTTTTTATAGTTCAAAAATTGTGTCTTCATATTTAGAATATTGTTTACAAAGTATTATTTTAAACAAAAAAATAGTGTCAAATGGATGACACTTCAAGAACATTAGCGCAAAAAAATTTAAATTTGCACCACTCATATATTGAATATTTTGTAATTGCATCAAGTTTCAATTTGCAGTGTCAAATTATATTGCTATAAATTCTGGAAAAAAAAATACTGATTTTAATTTTGTTTTATAGAAATAGACAATTAGAAAATTTGAGATGTGCAAATTTAATATTTGTGCTTGAAATTTTTGAAGTGTACTCATCTACTTAACATTGTATTTTATTTAAATATAATACTTGTAGATAATAATTTAAATATGAAGTAAAATGTTTACTTAAATATAAAATGTTATACGTTATAATTTTTTATTATGAAAATTTATAATTACAATTTTGAAAATATGAAAAGGAAATGTGCAGGTTATAAGGGGAAGGAGAAAAAAGGAGAGGAAAGGTGGAAATTAAGTTAATGGAGAGCACAACAATAGTATTAAATAATTAGATGCAATTCAAACAACTTTTTTTTTTTTCACAATAGCACACTTTAAATTATCTCACATTATTGAATTTTTCACTATTTCGAATAGCATAAAATTAGTACTATTTGTATATTATTAAATTTTTATTTTTCTCATACTATTTTCATATATTAATCCGAATGGTATTTCATACAATATCTTTTATATGGTCAAACACACCTTATTACATTATCATCCAACAATCCTTAATTAAAGTATAATGCTTTATCTCATTGTAATACACAAATTGTTCATTCAATTTGATCTTTATCTGGAACGCTCAATGTGACAGCAAAAAAGTTTAACCGGGCCTAATAACAGTGATAATGTTTATCACTATAGGATAAATCGTTAGTAACGATTTATTTGGTGTTTTTATTATTATCCTTAATTTAATATATCAAACATATTTGGGCCTGCCTAGGTAGCAGGCTGAACGACTCTCATTTTTACCAATACCACTTATTTTTGCTTATCTGTTATTGAAGCCTATAATATAAACATATCATTCTTTATGTACAATTATCTTTCTTTACGTTGCTCTTTTGTCTTCTATTTTGTTTTATTTTTTTATTTAAGATTTAAATTTATTTCTCTACTAAACTTTTCTGTTGCTCTTTCTAATCAATTTATAATGTCGGACTAAACCTCTAGTTTTTATAAAATGGAAATAAAAATGTTAAAACAAATAAAACCATGATGTGACCTGAAATTCTGAAATCAATAGTCATTTAGGTGTCATGCAAGTTACTAAATATAGTAGAACAAAATGCAAGAATTTTGAGAGTTTACATGTTTATTAAAACTTTAAAAGAGAAACAATAATTGCTGCATGAAAAGCACCTACGCTGTTCTTCTTTTAAAAAAAAAATATTATTCTCGAGCAGAAATCATATGTTACAGTAATTTGATTATTACCCCCGTACTAAAACAATCCAAAAAACAAACATAAACCATTTGTGATATGTCAACATAGCAAAACAGTAAATAAAAATAGCTAAAAACTGTTACAGAAGACTCGAAAGGAACTCTCAAAATTGCATTCAAAATGCATATGTGAAAATACCATTTGAGATCACAAGTATTCAAATCCTCACATAATACAAAACCAAAACAGCAGCTGAGATAATACCATAATACCATCATTCAGCAAACCCAAACCACGCTAGCCTTCACACTGTAAAAACGCATTCAAGGTAAAATTAAATTAGTTATTTAGGTATTCTATCAAAAACCTGACCGAGGAGAATGAGATCTAAGTCATCAGTTCCAGTCTAGCACAAATCTCAAAACGAACCTGCTATATTCTTTTTTTTTTTTTATATTGATAAGCCCTTAGGCATGCTTGTATTAAAATCTCAACATGAGTTTGAATAGTTACACAGGCTCCTACGTACTGCTTTTCTTGATATGTGTTGCAGTGTAATCCTGTGCCTCATCTGGTAATAGCTTGTCCAGCATCGTTTTACTGTCTCAGCCGCACTCCATGATGAAAGGCCTTCTGTTTGTTTTTTAAGTATCGCATTCACCAAAGGTTTACAATCTGAGAATATATGAAACATCCCTTCTTGTTCCCCTTGTAAGACATACTCAAAAAGTTCCCCATACTGCCCTTGCCTCTGCATGAAATGGATCTCCTCCTTCACCCCCTTTGTACTTGACATAAACTAGATCATCCCTTCTGTTATACACTGCCATGTCCATGCTTGCCCCTCTTACCACATCCCATGAACCATCTATTAGGATAACTCTGCCTACTTGTGGTATTATAACTGGTTCTAAGGTTATGGTTATGTTTTTATTTGACTGTTGGGGTAAGGCCATTTGTATATACTCAAATGGGCATGGCAGTGTATAACAGATGGTCTTAGAACCTGAGGGGATACTCACTCGTCCTCAACTGAGAGACGGCAGAACCCAAGAGGGCGGTAAATCTGCACCACGCGAAGAAGCAGCACGAAACTTGCTCAAAGCACCCTTGAGAAATTCCCCTTTTCTATTTCCCAGATAAAAAATAGAGATGCTATATGTCGTTAATGAATGTCTTGAATCAGCACTGGTGTCCGACCGTGCTGAATAGATGCAATTTCGTCTCAGCAAGCTGTTATCTCCGACTTTGACTGAGAAGCAATGAAAATTGTCAACAAACAATGCACGGTCCCCAATGTCATTGACCTCAATCCACTCCACCAATTCATCATTCAGATTGGCGCGTCGAACCTTGTACTTCCAATATCTATCAGGATAAATATACATCCAGATGGATTTAACCAAAAGCAACAATTCCCCGGATGATACGAGTAAGTGTGCCTCAACATGAGAATTCAAATAAGGAATCACAGTGACCTGCTCAAGTGTTTCACCATCCAAGACAACAATCTCGTGAGTGTAAGCATGAAGAATGTAAAATCTACCTTCATAAAAAGTGATGCTACTGGCCAAGCGATGCTGCTGAGACTCGATCGTGGCCCAGGCCGCCTCACCCAACCGGCAGTAAAACAGGTGCGATTTTGTGCTGCACGTGGCCACAACCACCACCGAGTCAGAGCGATCCCAAACGAGTGTATCGGCCATCGCATTGGACAATGACGAACATGGATCAGGAGAAGGGAGCCCAATCGAAGCCCCGGTGAAGGGATTAATTAAAGAAAAGGTGACGTGACGGTTTAGGTCTCTTACAGAGAGGAACCAACCGGAGGAAGATCCGAAGATGTTAGAGTTGTCGGCGATGCTGGGAAGAGGGTTGGAGTAGATGCGGTCTTCGGAGAGGGAATACAAATGGGTAGAGGAGGTGGAAGGGAGGGTTAACCAGGGGAGTTGCGGAGGGAGGTGGAGGGTGTGAGATTGGAAGGAAGAGCGCCAGTGGGAGCAGACGGAGCGGAATCGGAGATGGTCGGTGAATTCCGTTAGGTTTCCGGCGATGGCGATTACCAGTTCGGATGGAAGATCTGACCAGCCCATTTGTTTGCTACAGTGATTTGATTTTAATTTGGGGGCGGATGTGTGCGGAAGAGAGATATATGATGTAATTGAAATTGAGATCAGCTGAAATTCCCGATATTTTTATTAATACCCAAAAAAAAAAAACAAATTATCAAATCTCCTCCCAGTCCAAACTTATTTTTAAATTTACTCCAACCGCCCGTCAGCGGAGCGGTCCACTTTCCCCACCTGACCGCCCAGCAGCCGGGCGGTCCACTCTTCATACCTGACCGCCCAGCTGCTGGGCGGTCCACTATTATTTTTTTTTATAAGCGGTCCGACACCCCCAGAACCGCCCTCTCTTCTCTCTCTTTCTTATCTGCCTCCCCGACTCCCCGCCGCCCGAAACCACCACCTCCAGCAGTGGTCCCCCTCTCTCTTGAAGTCTCTCTCTCCCTCTCTTCCTCTCTCTCCCTCTCTTCCTCTCTCTCTTCAAATCTGCCACTCTCTCTCTCTTCCTCTCCCTCTTTCTCTCTCTCTCTTCCTCTCTCTCTCTCACCCGAACCCTAATTTTCTGCCATCTCGGCGACAATCCGATTATTTTCGAGTAAGTTTCTAAATAATTTTTTTAATTTATATTTTGTATCATGTATTGGCATTGGAACGATTGGTAGAATTGAATTGTTAATTATCTTGTGCGGGTTGTTGATTTTCCCGACACGATTGAATTGTTCAAAATTAGGGTTTCCAAAATTAGAGTTTGTAGTTTAGGGGTTTAGGGTTGACAAAACTGAAGTTTATAAATTAGGGTTGAATTGTTAATTATCATGTGCGGGTTGTTGATTTTCCTGTCGCGATTTAATTGTTAAATTAGGGTTGAATTGTTAAATTAGGGTTTAGGATTGAATTGTTTAAATTATGGTTGAATTGTTAAATTAGGGTTTAGGGTTGAATTGTTAATTTAGGGTTTAGGGGTTAAATTAGGGTTGAATTGTTGAATTGTTAAATTAGGGTTTAGGGTTGAATTGTTAAATTAGGATTTAGGGTTGAATTGTTAAATTAGGGTTTATGGGTTAAATTAGGGTTTAGGATTGACAAAATTGGAGTTTATAAGTTAGGGTTTATAAATCAGGATTTATAAGATATAATCTTCTGTTTATTGAAATGTAGTATGGTCAGAACTAGACGGAGACGTGCATGGGATGCCCCTCTGGAGACGAGGGAGAGTTCACTTGATGCAGAGGATTCCGATGCAGAGGCATCCGGTGCAGCGGCATCCAGTGCAGAGGCATCCGGTGCAGATGCTCCCTTTGGAGATTATCCCCCTCACCATCCTGACACATTTAGTCCTCTTCTGTGGACCCCACATGTCAGGCACCGTGTCTCACTTGCATCTATGGAGGTACGTTGGTTTTGTATTCCTAATTTAAATAACATTATTTAATTAGATGTTTATATTGAAATAATTGTAAAATGCATGACACGACGATGATGACAGTGAGGCATCGCACCCCCGAGATACCATATGTCCGTCACCCGTTGATGGAGCAGTGCATCCTTCATCTCGGGTTGTATCAGTTGGCCACCATGCCTCACTGTGATATCCACCAGTTTGCGGTCTAGTGGAGAGATGGCGACCGGAGACGCATACATTTCACCTTCCGGTTGGGGAGATGATAGTCACACTAGGTGACGTCAGCACCTTGTGGGGTTTACGGATAGACGGCGACCCCATCGGTGGTGTCTCAGACCATCCGAACCTGATGGACATGATACCAGAGCTGCTGGGGGCCGCTCCGACGGACTTGAAGAAGAAGAAGAAGAAGAAGAAGAAGAAGAAGAAGAAGAAGAAGAAGAAGAAGAAGAAGAAGAAGAAGAAGAAGAAGAAGAAGAAGAAGAAGAAGAAGAAGAAGAAGAAGAAGAAGAAGCAGAAGAAAGGAGATGATGAGGAGGAGTACCGGTATTCCAAATACTGCATTAGTCTTGCGGCGCTCTGCAATTACTTCCACCGGCGTAGGATCACCCCCGATACACGTGACGAGCTGGCCGTTCTGAGGTAATCACAAACAGTTGCAAATTAAAATATGTTATGGATATAACAAAAAAATGTAGTTATTTATGTCTCTAATTTATATTGCAGGTACGTGAGGGCGTTTGTCATGGATTTATGTGGCAGCGTCATGTTTGTCGATTCTAGCGGTGACGCAGTTCCGATTATGTTCCTTTATCTGCTGAGGCACATTGATCGGCCGTCGAGGTGGAACTGGGGTGGAGCCGTGCTCGCCCACTTATACCGGGGCTTGTGTCATGCTTGTCTGGTAAGTTTGTGTTCACACGGAAAGCGTATGCACAAAGTTTCAGTATAGTAAGCTATACCTTTTAAACCTTGGTACACCGTTCGAGTCGGATTACAAGTGAACAATCCTATCGAGCAGTATATTCAGGTATCGATCCACAGGGACGGTTGAATATTTAAAGGACTCTACTTAGTTTATAAAAATCCTAGAAGTTCTGCAAAGTTGGTTTTGGTTTGTTTAGATTCTTAAATAGCAGTAATTAAATGCAAGAGAGTAAATTAAACTGGGTTTTAATCAAAGGTAAAAAGGCATTTCCAGGGTTAAGACTTCATCTCAGTTTTGCCTCAAGTTGTCCGGTCCGTGTCATTTCCTACACGGGCCGTGTCAGTGTACACGGACCGTGTCATTTCCTACACGGTCCGTGTTGACCTCAAGTGAATGCAGCAGATACTGTTTCTTTGTATCGTTCCTTTGTGTAGGGTTCTACTGACCAAACCTAATGTTCCTAAACCTCAATTGTCGTTTATTGGTTTGTTAACTTGGTTTGGAGTTGCAATATGTGCCCTCATCGGGTTCTAGACCTCAACTGTCATTTATTGGTCTGAAGTACCTAGTTGCTTGATTGGTATACTAAAGGTAACCTCTATCCGTCGATAGAGGAAATGTTCACCTATCGGCTACTACTTGGTTCACCTTTCGGATCACTAATCCTACCTCATGTACTTAGTTTGGTTGAGAGATCATAAGGGCCAAAGTACCTTCTAGATGTGGCCATTCATCTAGTGGTAAACTAATATAAATCAAACAAATTAATCTAAGCAATTAAAATACTACTCAATCAAACAAACACAAATGTCAATACAAAGTTTCGATAACTAGCATGCAAAACAAAACTTTCGATTACATCAAAACCCTAGAAACCGAAAAGTCTACTCAAACATAGTTCTAAGACAAATAAAAGAGATGATAAAGATAGTGCTCATGGCAGAATTCGAAGTAGTAAGAAGATTCGTCGCAAATCTCTCGATTTTTGCCTCTCTTCTTCTTCTCCAAGCCAAGCCGTCAAGCACCAACCCTAGGTCTCCCTTCTCAGGTCCAGAATGAGCCCTCTGTTGGACAGAGAGGCCCCCTTTAATGCCCAATTCGCGACCTTCCTTCATTAGCCTTGTTTCCAGATTTCTGGATCTGTTTCCGGAAATGCTTGACACGGGCCGTGTCAGATCTTGTACGGCCCGTGTACTTGTGTCCTTGGCTCAAATTGTAGATCTTCTCGCAAGCTTTCCGAAAAGTGGTCATACACTCAAAACGGAGTTACGAGTCAAAAGTTATGACTGTTTTAAGTTCGGGTGCTGAAATTTCAGCATCATATGGATGGTGTCCTGGTCGTGTCTGTGGTTAGGCAGAGGGTTGTACAGTCCGCATAAGAAGGTACACGGACCGTGTATAAACCTTCAAATTCTAGATTCTTCCTCAGTTTCGCCCGTTTTCTGCAAAGTAAGAACATATGCGCAGCAGTACCACATTCTAGAGATATTAAATGAAATAAACACGATTTGACAGTGTTAGACACAGGTTTTGGTACAGAAATTGGTCGAAATTATAGGTCAAATAACGAGACATCAGTTTGTACAAATATTTTAATTTTTTTATTACAAATATTAGTGCACCGCATGTCCAAAATTTAGGTGACGAACAAGCAGATTGCCGGACCGCTTCTTCTACTCCAGCAGTGATCCTGGTCGCATATACCGATATGTCGACCTTTTCCTCCAGCTCAGGCGGGGTTATGGATGGGAGATGACCCCGAGAGACGCCCGAGGTACGGTGCCATATGGGGTACTCCCCACACATACGAGGACACGGGCAGGGGGAGGACCGTGGGGATTTCGTATGTCCGGGGTCAGCTCCAGATGCTTCATGAGGCGAGCATCACCTGGTACCCCTATCGTCTCTTCTACGATCAGAACCTTCTGTGCTGGCTGACATTAGAGCAGAGATATCTCTCGTTTTATTGGGGGTCGTGTGTATGTTTCCGGATAGTTGAGTATCACTATCCTAATCGAGTGCCCCCGTCAGTTTGGCTTGAACTCCTATGTCCCTGATTTTCCAGAGTTGGGCGAGCAGCAGACCACCCAGCTGCACAGGTAACTACGCACTGCCTTATTGTTTGTCTATTTTATTACTTGTTCAGCCATACACGTTACTAATTAATTTATATTGCAGCACTAAACACAACAAGCCCAAAGTCGACTGGAGAGGGCGTTTCTGGGAGC
Source organism: Carex myosuroides (assembly GCA_028015225.1). Taxonomy (NCBI): domain Eukaryota; kingdom Viridiplantae; phylum Streptophyta; class Magnoliopsida; order Poales; family Cyperaceae; genus Carex; species Carex myosuroides. The sequence continues at coordinate 11,625,195 of CM051470.1, forward strand.
ATTACCAGCGTGCTGCATCACCGGAGGATCACTTATGGACCCCGCCTCCAGCAGGTGATGCCCCTATGCCGGTCGGGCCTTGGAGATTGCGATATTTAGTCTGGTACCAGAGATGGGGCATGCCGACAGTTTATCTATAGGGGGACTATGGTGATGCTCTTCGACGGAGACTCACGGGTGACGGATCTAGGACTTGGCTTTCGGCCCGATCCATGCTCGTTCGGTATGTTTAAATGAAACTGACATACTAAAAAATTATAGTTATTTATTCATCTTCTAATAATAATAATGAAAATATATTGTGTGCAGATTTTGACCGCTATTAGAGGAGTGACACACAGCTTGGTGTGCATAGCGACAAATAGTTGGAGAGCGATAGGATGTCAAATGCTCCAACACAGTGCACCGATTGTGGAGGACTCTGGCTGGGACGGGTGCCTCGTTGGTATGTTGCACGATGCTGGAGAGAACATCAATTGGCGTGGGATAACGGCCCCACCACCAGATCCGGAGCAGCCTAGAGCCCATATCTACGCTGATGAGATGCCGCCACCTCGTGCAGGTAATAATATGTCATACAAATGATCATTATTAAGTGTCTCTCTAAAAGATCATTCTTATTAATTTATCTTCATTTCTGCAGATGATGACTCGGATTGGGCGATCCACCAATGGGTGTTGAACAACAACGCGTGGAACGCGTACTACAACGAGCATGGAGTTCCAGTGCAGCAGACCGAGGTAGCAAAGGTTTATTATTTAATTAATTTACTCGTTACTTCTATGTAGCAAAATTAACATTATTTACATCCAGGATGAAGCTGCCGCTGCCGCTGCCGTTTTCTCATTGGAGGACCTCACTGGAGATGAAGGCGGATGGGAGCCAGCTAGCTCCCATAGACCGCAATATATGGAGCCTAGACAGCACGACGGCGAGGCCAGTGGGAGTGGGACGCAGACTGCAGATGGTTTTGCCTCTGCTATATTTGGCACACCGCCTTCGGCCACGTATCCTCCTACTTGGGAGGCCGATCCGTGGGTGTTGCGTACACAGGCGGGGATCCATGGAGAGCATGCATTACACCTGGGGGAGGACCCATGGGCGCACGAGGCCGTACACGATGACATGCAGGTGGATGAGGTTCACCAGAGGCGTCCGCCGTCGCAGAGGGAGCGCCGTGCACCTGTTAGGTTGGACCTCTCCGGACCTCGCCCTCGTCAGCACCGTTAGGGTTTTTATATTTTTTTAGTTTGATAGGTTTCTAGTATTTTAGTTTGGATTATTATATTTCATGTTTGGACTGTTATATTTCATGTTTAGACTTACCATTTACATTACCATTTAGAAACATTTAAACATTAACAAACTAAATATAAAACTAATCAATTATATTAGTTCTAGTCAATTACATAACATATAAAAATAATAATCGTCAATTATAAAAATATAATCGTCAACAAAAAATAAATATATATCATACAATTTAATATAAAACATTCAAACAAATCATTACAACAATTTAATATAAAACATTCAAACAAATTAAAACATAAAACCCTTATAAAAAAAATAATAGTGGACCGCCCAGCAGCTGGGCGGTCAGGTAGGAAGAGTGGACCGCCCGGCTGCTGGGCAGTCAGGTGGGGAAAGTGGACCGCTCAGCTGACGGGCGGTTGTGGTAGATTTAAAAATAAGTTTGGAGTGGGGGCAGATTTGATAATTTGTTTTTTTTTTGGGTATTAATATAAATATCGGCTGAAATTCCGACATTTTTATTAATATCCAAAGTTAATTACAAATTAATAAATATATTCAAAATACTTGAGTTTTTTCAAAAATATCCAAACCGGTGGCCGGTTTTCTCTTTTTTTTTTTTTTACAGACACTATGAAGAACAAGATAATGAAATCTAACACTGAAAATTCGAATTTTGTGTTTAAATTTTTTGTTATATTACTTCTTTTGATTTATAATTAGCATATTTATACTAAAATACACTATATTACTTGAAATTATGTTGAATTACACTATATTACATTAAATTACGCTAAATTATGTTAAATTATGTTAAAATACGCTAAATTACACTCATTTCGCTAATTATAATGAAATACGCTAAACTACGCAAAATTACGCTAAATTAGGCCGATTTTGTGCCATCTTTCATAAATCATAAAAAATAGTAAAAATATTCCAAAAATAATAAAAATTAGTATTATACAACTTCATTATATAACTAATTTACTAAGCTACTTAGATTGAATAATAGAAATGAAAATCTTAATCGGAAACTTCAACTCAAGTTTTGATGCTCTTTCCTTAGTTTTTTAGCAATTCTGAATTTTGAAATTCGGCATTGCTTGCACTGACACATGCGTATTTTCGCAAGCTTTCTGAAAAGTGATTATTTGCTGAAATCAGACACTCGAGCGTCATTTTATAGCCGTTTGAAGTTTCGTCGTCGTTTTTCGCCTTCTCAGTAAAGATATCATCCATATTCATATGTAATTTACCGTATTTCAGCGTAATTTAACATAATTTAGCGTAATTTAATGTAATATAGTGTAATTCAACATAATTTCAAGTAATTTAGCGTATTTTAGTATAAATATGCTAATTATACATCAAAAGAAGTAATCTAACAAATAATTTAAACAAAAAATTGGAATTTTCAGTATTAGATTTCATTATCTTGCTCTTCATAGTCTCTTAAAAAAAAGGAAAGAAACCGGCTAGATCCTGGACAAAAAGAATCTTTTTTGTACAGAATCTGGCCGGTTTCTTCCCTTTTAGTGTAATTTAGCGTAAATCAACATAATTTAGTGTAATTTAACGTAATTCAACATAATTTCAAGTAATATAATGTATTTTAGTATAAATATGCTAATTATAAATCAAAAGAAGTAATCTAACAAATAACTTAAACAAAAAATTTGAATTTTCAGTGTTAGATTTCATTATCTTGTTCTTCATAGTATCTCTAAAAAAAAAAAAAGAGAGGAAGCTGGCAATTTTGCGGCCGGTTTCTGGGGAGAGGAAACCGGCCACAAAATGGCCAGTTTGGACATTTTTGGAAAAACCCAGGCATTCTGGGTATATTTATTAATTTGTAATTAACTTTGGATATTAATAAAAAATGTCGGGCTGAAATCCGAGATCTATGAACATTAACTCTGAAATTTCTGAAATCCGAGATTCAGCCTTTCAACTTTTTCTTTGCACACATTTCGAAACAGCTAGTTTTTCTGTGTACGCATCTCGAAACAATTCCATAGCTGGATTCGGAATTTCAGAGATTTCATGATCTCGGATTTCAACATATTTGGATCCAAAAATTCAGAACAGATTTGAATAGAGAATTGAATTTTAAAAATTCAGAACCGATTTGAATTAGATTCAATTGAATTGAGAATGGTTCTAAGAAAAAAAAAGTATAGTATAGATACAATTACGATATTAGTATTTTTTATATCCGATTCAAATTCAGACCAAACCCTATAATAAAAAGAATAAATAGAGTATGATTTTAAATTAACTATCCAATTCAAATAAGAATTCAACACGATAAACAAAATATTAGATATCTGATGTAATTTCAATAAGATTTTTTATAAATTAATTAATGTTGATGTATAAAATATGTAAAAAATCTATTATATTACTATTTAGGTTAGAGTTTTTAATTTTAATTTTATTAATGTGTTATCAACAATATAACTTTAATTTAAACAATGTTTTCAATTTACATTGTACTAAAATGTGTGATGCAAAATATAGTAGCACTTAAACCTACTCGAAATTTTGTTAGTTACCACTTAATAAAATCAAAATTAAATCAATACCACTCCTCAATTTTTTTTCATTCCTACCACTCATGCATCCTCAATCCGCGTATCAAATTAGGCTGGTGCGCGGACTAGGGAGGTGCACCAAGGGTTTTATTTTTGTTTTGTTTTGGTTTTGTTTTGATTAAATTACAATGTTATACGTATTTTATTTTGATGAAATTACAACGTATGTCATACATTATTCGTATTTTTGTATGTCCAGCTAACTTTATTGGAATGATACGATAGATAATAAGAGGAGAAGATATGCTAAAAGTAGAATAAAAACATAATATCAAAATAGAATATCAAAATATAAGTCCCTAATATTCAAATAATATCATAAAAGTCTGTCACAACATAAAAACTAAATAACAGTCCGGAAAACATAACAACTAATGACATAACAAGTACAAAATGATGCTCTATTTGCTCGGTGGTGTGTACGGCAACTTCTCTTTCCTTTGTCTCTTACCCTGCCCCTCCAATTGTGCCAGCGGCGTATACTCTCGTGATGGCTGTCGTGAGGCGTCCTCTGAGATCTCCCTGAAAAGTCTCTCCTTGGATGGGCCCTGAGCTGCCCCAGGACCGAAAATAACCTCATGTGTATCATTTGAAGTGTACATAGGTCGATATGTGGCATCCTGCTGGATCTCTGCTGCACTGTACTGTGGGAGTGGCTCCTCTTATGTGTAAAATGTAGAAGAGGAGTAATCTTGAGTGTAGGCACTGTATTAATAACTGCCCAAGTCAAACTCAAAGGGTGGCGGCGGCGTGGGCTCCTCATCATGTCCCGCGGTATATCTCCCTGAAATAAATGGATAATTAGGTTTCACAATGTAGATGATATTACAGTTATTATAAAAATACACATACCAGCTGCCTCGAATGCTGCATCAATAGTCACCGCAGAGTGAATCTCTATAAAATCCTGCTCTGCGGTGCTCATAGGCTCCGCAGAATCTGTGATCAGAGTCAAAATGATGATGAATTACGTAGGGTTTTGGCTTAAGTTTTGCATATTTTCTCACACTTATGTTTAATTTATTAGAGAAAAAGGCTATTGTCACCCTTCTTTATGTTTTATTGCAGAAAACAGGTTTCGGTACTATTTTACACCAAATTGAGCAAGAATCGGATCAATCGGATAAGCAACACTCATCGACTAAGTCTCTGTTACGGCCTGTATTACCTAATACGGAACTAGCTGAATACGGACCAGGAGATAGCGCGATACGCATTAAACCCTTCAGCGACATGGTCTCAATACGGACCGTATCAGCCAATACGGTCCGTAACCAAGGCGCCTCTTGGGGAATAACTACCGACAGCTGTATCCAGATCAATTTTCTTGGCTTCACTCAACTCCAGACGTCCCTTCAATCCTATATAAGCACCCTAGACAGAATAGTTTAGTATCTTTGTAATTTGGAGTTAGATTTGATTAAAGTGAGAAGAGAGGAGTGATTGTAATGATGTCGTTCCGCGGCTAAGCTCCTTTCATAGGGGCTAGGCAATAAATCTTGTTACTCTTGATGCTTTGATATATATATTTTCTGTTGATTATGATTTCTTATTGTTTAATCGAAATGCTTTTGTGATTTATTATCCCTTCATCTAAATTCAATGATCTAGTTTAGTCTATTAGGGTAGTGACAGTACTTTAATGGTAAGAGAAACTATGTTGCACGAATTAGCCTCGTTGGAATTTATTAGATTTATGTGAAGAAAACCTTAGCAGGGAAACCATAAATTGGAACAACAAAACGCGAACCAAGTTCTATCATTTGCGTAAGATAAATCGCAGTGATATGTGTAGTACCTTGTGTATTTAAGAGATCAGTCATTTGCGTAAGATAACTCGCAGTGTCCTATGTAGAATCTCGATGAAAAATCTGTCATTCTGGCGTAACATAACTCGCAGTGACCTATGTGGTGTCTTTCATAAAACAACAACAGGAAATCAGACCCGACAGAAGTATATTATCAAAGTGGATTAAGTAGCAATGGTGTGTCGAAACCCTAGAAATTCTCATCTCTATCTTTATTTTAATTACTTTTAATTGTTTCCAAATTTACATTGATCACAACTTCAACTCTCAATTTTCAGATTTCGTCTAGCCTTTCGAAAGATTGTGATTCGATCGCTCAAGACTCCGAACCAATATTCCCTGTGGATCGACCTCGAATATACTACTCGATAGGATTGTGCGCTTGCAGTCTGAACTGATAGCATTTCTGAGTTTATAAATATTAAAAAAACATTGCTCTCTTTTGAGGGATCAAGCTGCATTATCGTAATCTTTCAAATCTTCATATTATGGCATATCTGACAGCCTGAGGACCCTGTCGAGCTAGTCCTTGTACCCGGAGACGACGACCGGCGATACAGCCATACACAACCACTTATTCCCGAAAGCCTTCCAGCCTCTTGTGATTGCCAATCTTGCGCTGATCAGTACTTGCTTGATGTTCATGAGTACCTATGAATAAACTATTAAAAATTAGTTCCAATTGCAATTCAATTATCATAATATTTTGAAACAAAAAAAGAAAAGTCTTACAATCTGTGCAGCCGGGCCAGCACTAGAAATGAAGTCGTACTCATTCATCTCGGTGATCTGACCGTGCAAGTACACCACAAATGCACAATACGCCTGATACCAACTACAATACCTCTGGTCGTATGTCGAAAGCATACGACTGGAGCTCTTCAGGAATCATATCACGCGGATCCATCGTCTTAAGCTGGTGCACATACTGGCCGTGCACAGTCCGCCAATTCTTGTTAGTCGCAATGTTCAGTTCCTTGTGAAGCTGGTACCACGTGTCCTGAGTGATAGGATCAGGGACAAGAAAAGGCTAAGCCATACCAAACTGCCTCATTACCCGTCCAGGGTAATAATGCTCGACAGCCTGGTAGAAGACAAGCGGCACCACCAAGTATATAAAAATAAATAAACATGCATAATAGAAAAAAAATCAAAGTTAAATAAACTAATAATATAAGCGGTACCTGAGCAAACCAGAACTGACGCTGAGCCAAGCAGATAGCAGGCAGGTCATGGAGAAAGGAGTGAGGGACAACATCATCGTCCACAACCTCGACACGCTCGTCGTACGGCCACTAACAAATGTTCTTGTCTGGAGTCATTTGCTCAAACTGACTCCAAAAAAAGCAACTCACATAGGTTTGTCGTGCGGGGTCTGGACGTAAGTTTTCCTCGAGCAGAATCTCTACGCATACGCCAGACATGTAATCCCGTTGGGCTCACCCCATGTTGGAGTCCAACCTTTTTATCGTGGTTATGGACGACCGAATGGGAATCTCGTCCACGACCAATGCTGGAGGAGACTAATCGGACCGTACAAATTCGCCTTGTTGGTCTATTTAGATACTAGTTGAAGTTAATTTTCAGGTTTTTTTTGTGTAACCATTTATTTATTTATATTACAAACAAGCAAAAAATAATTTATACCTAGCACGCAGTGCATAAACCCCAATATAGACATACATGCCAAGACTGCTGCACTCCAGTTCATCTGTTTCGGCTGGACCAAGTCCCTCAGCCACTCAAGCAATCAACCAGGGACAGTGCTCCCCGATGAATCTGGGAACATCCAGCAAGCTAATATCCCCATGATGTAAGCCCGGGTCCACCGATCTACCTCCTCGGAAGAAGCATCCGCATCTTAGGACTCCAATGTACATTCAAACTAATTTAGTAAAAATTGTGAAAAATACCATTAAATAATTAATTTTAAAAAATAAAAGTTACCTGAACCACTCCCACAAGTATGGTATACTAATGTCATTCTTGGAGGTAACTATCCCTTTCTTGGTACCCCTCCGCTTCATCAACCCGAGGCCCAACAGGTCGGTAATGAGCTGTGAGAAGTCTTCATACACCACACCCGTCACAGTCTCTCCAGTAATGGGCAGGCCCCATGGACAACTCACGTCCTGGTGAGACACCGTAATCTCTCCAACAGGCAAGTGGAATCTGTGTGTCTCCGGTCGCCACCTCTCTACCAGTGCATATAAAAGGGCAACATCTACAACTACTTTGGTGAGCTAGGACACATGCCATAGCCCCATCCTCTGTAACGCCAGTGCAAATCGCTCGTCGTAGAGGATATTCATCTGGTTATTCCGTGTCACCGTGAGGTCATGAGTCTACATTAAATTAAAAAACAAAAATATAACTTATTTATTTATTCAAATGAATATTTAAATTATTTGCAAGTAGTTAACAAATGTAAACTTACGTATGAATTTGTGATCTTGTGGTTCTTGTACGGGAACCAGGAAATAGGGCTAATACTCTCCTTCGTCATGTGCGGAAAGACAGTCCTGACCAACTCCATATCCAAATCCAATTCATCGTACGACATATCCACATATCCATATCCAACTCCATATCCAAATCCAGACCTAAACCCTAAACCCTAAACCCTAAAACTCCATATCCAAATCCAATTCATCGTACGGCAGATATGTCGTCAGTATAGCATAAGGGTGAATTATCTGTATATGCAGATATTTCGTCAGTATATGTGGATATGCGGCCGCATATGCGATTTATACGGTTGTTTTAAAATTTGAAAAAGTTTCATAAAAATATTGCTTTGAAGAGGCATGAACCCATGATCTATGAGAGTGTGGTAAAAAAACACAAACCACTAGATTAGAACACCATTGTATCATAAATTAGTTTTATTTTATGTATTTTATTTTAACAATTCATAGTAAAACTGAATATGTACTTCCACATTAAAATCAGCATATGCAACTGTATATGCGGTATGCAGTGGCCTTCCACATGCATGAGCAAAACCGTATTTAAAAATATTGATTATAACAAAGAAACAGTGACAACAGTATAACTCATCAATTAATAAAGCCTCCAACTCATCCCTTGTTCTCAAAATTAAAACTTTCTTAATTTGACAAACAGAAACAGGAGAATTAATTTATATCACTAGCTAGCACGTACCATTCCCTCATTCCCTTCTCTCTCAATCAATCAGCTACCATTTCCTCTTATTCAGCAGTCAAGGCACCAAAATAGGCTTAATAGTTAATATAGCAGACAAACTTGTTTTTTGCAACAAATTAAATGGGTTGTTCATATCTGGTTGGCATTATTACTAACGTTAACGGGCATAAAGAGAGGATATATAGGCAAGTAACTTTATTAGAGTTGCATATTAGTATTGAGATTACATCTAATGGTTTGGATCGACCGTTTGGACTTTGAAAATTAGAAAACCAATTGGTTGAACCACGGCTGCGGAACAAAAGTTTTGATATTAGCCAACCCCTCTATATATATATATATATATATATATATATATATATATATATAATATAGAGTGTGGCTAAATTGCTGCTGGTAGCATTTCAGCCAAGTGCTGCCGAGGCTATATTTTATTATGTGATGTTCAAACAACAAATCCAAACCGTTAGATGTTCAATCTATATTAAAATCTACTTGGAGACCAAATTTTACATTTTTTGGAATTTTTTTACTATTTATTAAGCTGGTTTGAAAACCGCTGTTTTCAATAAATTTCTACAGCATTGAAAACAGCGGTTTTCAAACCAGCTTAATAAATAGTAAAAAAATTCAAAAAAATGTAAAATTTGGTCTCCAAGTAGATTTTAATATAGATTGAACATCTAACAGTTTGGATTTGTTGTTTGAACATCATATAATGAAATATAGCCCCGGCAGCACTTCAGCCAAAATGCTGCCAGCAGCAATTTAGCCACACTCTATATATATATATATGGGCTATGGTGAGTTGTGAGGGAAGAATCTTGTTTTACTTCATGTTCATATCTCCGTTTTTAAAGACTAAACAGTAGATCCGAACCGCTCAACAAGATATCCATATTGAAATGTATTTGGAGACCAAATTTTACATTTTTTTTTAATTTTTAAAATTTTTTTAAGATATTTCAAAATCACTGTTTTTTATGGTCCGGAACCATTCAAAAAGAGCGGGATTTTTCCCACTCTAGTTACACCTGTGATACCACCTAATTTGTTAATCTTGTTAGCAAAAATTTGCTCGGCCAGTAACTCAAGAAACTAAAAAATAAAAAATAAAGTATCTTGATATTGAGGTTACAAAAATAAATGCACACAGATATAACTATCTCAATTTTACATTTTACCGGTAATGTTTCTAATTTTATCAATTGGTAAATTGATAATACCCAGTCAAATGCTCATATAAAATGCTGGCGATATATGTAATGATTGTACCAAGTCCTAAAAATAACCAAGTCAGTGAGTGCATCAGATTCTCTCAAAATAACCAAGTCCTAAAATTAAGCTCAAGAAACAACTGTGTCCTTATCAACCAAAATTATTTTTTCATCTATGTAGGAAAAAATTACAACGGTTTGATATCGAGTCATATTACAAGTGCATAATCCTATCGAGTAGTATAGACGAGTGTCGATCCGCAGGGAATAAGATTTAAGTTCTTGAGTGATTAAATCACAATCTTACAAAAGGCTAGACAAAATATGAAATCAAAGAGTTGTTGTTTTTTATTAATATATTTGGCAAAAATTAAAAGTAAATAAAATAAATAAGATAGAGATGTGAATTCTTAGGGTTTTGGCACACCGTTGTTACTTCAATCCAATTTGATTATTACCTTATTTGATGTTGGTTTTCAGTTGTTGTATGAGTGTTTCTAATCTAATTTAGTGAATGCCGCTTTCGTCTAACAATCATCATACCAACCAAGAGATCCCGTTAAGGCTTGCCTTAATTGGTGCAAGGATATCTGTGATTAGCTCAAAAGAATTCAGATTTCACTTATTGGGTACGTCGCCCTACTATCTTGGTTATATTGGGTGTCCTCATGGTAAGGCACGACAATGCGACATTCATCTACGAATGTCGAGACTCCCATGTATACTTTTGTTGATCCAATTAATGGTATCTCCGACTAAGGTCTCCACCACTAATCTAGTATTTTTTTATTCTCCCTTATCCTAATTTGATTAGCCCAATGGTACCTAACTTCCATGTGTGGCCATCACATGACGATCTAGACTAATAAACAAAAATCAAGTAAGATCGAACATAAAGCACAAAAGCAATCGAACAACAAAAGACTAAACAATGATCAAATAAAAGTATATATCAAAGCATCATGAGTAACAAGGTTTACTGCCAACCCTAAGAATCTCAACTTAGCCGCTGAACGGCATGTTTACAAAGAATAAGAGAAAGATACAACCATACACGAAGTACCATCCTACTTAATCTCTACACACTCCTCTCTTCTCACTTGTGAAATAAAAACACAAAAGATATAAAGATATTTTTTTCTGTTCAGTCCAGAGGGCTCATATAGGAGTGAAGGGGCTAGAGATGAATGGAGTCCAAGTTATCTGATCTGGATACAGCTGTTAAAGATTTCACCAAAGGGCACCTCAGGTATAATTCGTATTGGCTAATACGGACCGTATTCCCACTGTGTTGCTCCAGGAGTTAATGCGTATTTGGCCTTCTTTGGTCTGTACTGGGGATCTAGTCCATATTAGCTAATACTTCCCATACCAGACCCTTAGTCAGTGAGCTGCATTTTTCCGATCGACCCAATTCTTGCTCCAAATGATGTAAAATAGCCCCAAAATATGGTTCCTGCACTATAATATAAAATATGGTAACAATAACCTTTTTACATAACAATTAAACATAAAGATGAGAAAATAAGGCAAAACTTAAACCAAAACCCTATGTAATTCACTACCAAAATGACCTTGATCAAAGAACATAAAAGACAACTAGAAGAAGATGAAACACAGCTAGTAGAATAAGAAACATAACTAGAAGAAGATGAAATACAACTAGAAAAAGATGTAATTTAACAAGTATGAGATGAAAAACAACTAGAAAAGATGAAAGATAACCAGTAGAACATGAAAAACAACCAAGTACAACATGAAAGATAACTATAAGAAGATGAAACACAACTAGTAGAAGATGAAATACAACCAGTACAAGATGAAATAAATCACAAGAAGATGAAACACAACTAGTAGAAGATGAAAGACAATCCGAAAAAGATGAATGAAAAACTAGTAGAAGATAAAGACAACTAGTATTGCGTGAAAGACATCAAGAACAAAATGAAAAACAACCAGTAGAGATTAAAGACAACCATTAGAACATGAAAGACAATTAGTAGAACATGAAAGACAATCAGTAGAAAAAAAAAGACAACCATTACAAAATGAAATACAATTAGAAGAAAATGAAACACAACTAGAGAAAGATGAATGACAACTTGTAGAAGATGAAAAACAAAAAGAAGAAAATGAAAGAAAAACCAGTACAAGATGAAATACAATTGGAAAAAATATGAAACACAACTAATAAAAGATAAAAGACAACTTGTATATGATGAAAAACAACTAATAGAAAATGAAAGACAATTAGGACAATATAAAAGACAAAAAGAAGAAGAAACACAACTAGAAGAAGTTGAAATACAACCAGTAAAAGATGAAATACAACTAGAAGAAGATGAAATTCAACAAGTAGGAGATGAAAGAAGAAGATGAAATATAACTAGAAGTTGATGAAGACAACAGGTAGAACATTAAGACAACTAGTACAAGATGATGTAACATAACTAGTAGAAGATGAAAGACAATCCGAAGAAGATGAAAGACAACCAGTAGAACATGAAAGACAAACAAGTGAAAATAAAAGACAACTAGTAGAAGATGAAAGACCACCAGAAGAATTGGAAAGAAAAACCAGTACAAGAAAGACAACTAGTAGAACATGAAAGATAACTGGTAGAATGAGGTGAAAAACAACTAATAGAAGATGAAAAACAACTAATAGAAGATGAAAAACAACTAGTAGAACAAGAAAGACAACTAGTAGAACATGAAAGACAACCGTAGAATATGAAATACATCTAGAAAAAGATGAAAGATAACTAGTAGAACATGAAAAAGAACTTGTACAAGATGATAAACAACTAGAAGAAGAAACACAACTAAAAGAATATGAAATACAACCAGTACAAGATGAAATACAACTAGAAGAAAATGAAATTCAACAAGTAGAAGATGAAATTCAACAAGTAGAAAATGGAAGACAACTGAAAAAATGAAATACAACAAGAAGAAGATGAAAGACAACCAATTGAACATGAAAGACAACCAGTACAAGATGAAAGACAGCAAGAAGAAGATGAAACACAACTAGTAGAAGATGAAAGACAACTAGAAGAAGATGAAATACAACAAATACAAGATGAAATATAATCGCAAGAAGAAGAAACACAACTAGTAGAAGATGAAAGACAACCCGAAGAAGATGAATGCAACCAGTAGAATATGAAAAACAACTAGTAGATGATGAAAGACAAGTAGTATTGCGTGAAAGACATCTAGAAGAAGATGTAAAACAATTAGTTGAAGATGAAAGACAACCATTGAATAAGAAATATAATTAGAAGAATATGAAAGACAGTAGTAGAAATGAAAGACAACTAGCACAAGATGAAAGACAACTAAAAGAAAACGAAACACATAATAGAAGAAGAAACACAACTAGCAGAAGGTGAAAAACAATCAGGACAAGATTAAATACGACTAGAAGAAGATAAAATTTAACCAGTAAGAGATTAAAGACAACTAGAATAATTATAATACAACTAGAAGAAGATGAAAGATAACCAGTAGAACATGAAAAACAACTAGTACAAGATGAAATACAACCACAAGAAGATGTAACATAACTAAAAGAAGATGAAAACCACTAGAAGAATATGAAAGAAAACAAGTACAAAAGGAAATACAATTAGAAGAACATGAAAGACAACCAGCTGAATATGAAAGACAACCGTAGAACATGAAATACAAGTGAAAGAAGATGAAAGATAACATGTAGAACATGGAAAACAACTTGTACAAGATGAAAAATAACTAGAAGAAGAAACACAACTAGAAGAAGAAAAACAACTAGTAGAACATGAAAGACAAATAGTATTGCGTGAAAGACATTTTGATGAAGATGAAAAACAACTAGTAAAGATGAAAGACAACCGTAGAACATGAAATACAACTAGAAAAAGATAAAAGACAACTAGCAGAACATCAAAGACAACTAGTACAAGATGAAAGAAATTAGAAGAAGACGAAACACAACTAGTAGAAAAAGAAACACAACTAGAAGAAGGTGAAATAAAACCAATACAAGATGAAATACCACTAGAAAAAAGATAAAAGACAACCAGTAGCACATGAAAGATAACCCGAAGAAGATGAAATACAACCAGTAGGACAAGAAAAACTAGTAGAAGATGAATTACACAACAAAAAGAAGATGAAAGACAACAAGAATTACGAGAAAGACATCTAGAAGAAAATAAAAAACAACTAGTAGAAAATGAAAGACAACCAGTAGAACATGAAAGACAACCAGAAGAAAATGAAACACAACTAGTAGAAGATGATTGACAATTACAAGAGCACGAAAGAAAAACCAGTACAAGATGAAATAGAAATTCAACCAGTAGGAGATGAAAGACAATTAGAAGAAGATGAAATACAATTAGAAGAAGATGAAACACAACCAGTAGAACATGAAAGTCAACTAGAAGAACTTGAAAAACTAGAAAAAGATGAAACACAACTACTAAAGAAGGTGAAATACCGGTACAAGATTAAATACAACTAGAAGAAGATAAAAATTCAACTAGTAAGAGATGAAGACAACTACAAGAAAATGAAATAGAACTAGAAAAAGATGAAAGACAACCAGTAGAACATGAAAAACAACCAGTACAAGATGAAAGATAATTAGAAGAAGATGAAACACAACAAGTAGAAAATGAAAGACAATTAAAAGAAGAGGAAGTACAACCAGTACAAGATGAAATACAACCACAAGAAGATGAAACACAACTAGTAAAAGATGAAAGATAACCCAAAGAAAATGAAATACAACCAGTAGTAGATGAAAAACAACTAGTATAACATGAAACACCATAAAAAATGATGAAAGACAACAAGTATTACGAGAAGGACATTTTGAAGAAGATGACAGACAACCAGTAGAAGATGACAGACATCAAGAAGAACATGAAAGAAAAACCAGTACGAGTCGAAATACAACAAGAAGAATATGTAACACAACTAATAGAAGATGAAAAACAACCAGTAGATCATGAAAGACAACCAGTAGACCATGAAATACAACTATAAAAAAATGAAACACAACTAGTAGAAGATGAAACACAACTAGAAAATCATGAAAGAAAAACCAGGTCAAGATGAAATACATCTAGAAAAACATGAAACACAACCGTACAACATAAAATATGACTGCAAGAAAATGAAAGACAGTAGAACATTAAAGACAACTAGTACAAGATGAAAGACAATTAGAAGAAGATGAAACATAACTAGTAGAAAAAGAAACACAACTAGAAGAAGATGAAATACAACAAGAAGGGAATGAAATTCAACCAGTAGGAGATGAAGGCAACTATAAGAATTTGAAATACAACGAGAAGAAGATGAAATACAATTAGAAGAAGATTTTCAGACAACTAGTAGAACATGAAAGACAACCAGTAAAAGATGAAAGAGAACTAAAAGAAGATGAAACACAACTAGTTGAAGATGAAAGACAACTAGAAGAAGATGAAATACTACCACAAGAAGTTGAAATACACCCCAAAGAAGATGAAATAGAGCCAGTATTGTGTGAAAGGCAATTAGAAGAAGAAGAAAAACAACTAGTAAAAGATGAGACAACCAATGGAACATGAAAGACAATCAGCAGAACTTGAAAGACAACCAGTACAAGTTGAAATACGATTAGAAGAAAATGAAACACAACAAAGTAAAAATGAAAGACAACAAGTAGAAGATAAAAGACAACTAGAAGAACATGAAAGAAAAACTAGTACAAGATGAATTACAACTTGAAGAAGATGAAACACAACTACTAGACGATGGAAGACAACTATTAGAATATGAAAAATAACTAGTAAACATGAAAGACAACAGTAGAACATGAAAGACAACCCGTAGAACATGAAATACAAGTAGAAGAAGATGAAATACAACAATTAGTACTTGACCAGTACAAGATGAAAGACAACTAGATAAGAAACACAACTAGTAGAAGATGAAACACAACAGGAAGAAATTGATATATAAACAGTACAAGGTCAAATTCAATTAGAAGAAGATGAAAGTCAACCAGTAGGAGATAAAAGAAAACTAGAAGAACATCAAATACAACAAGAAAAACATGAAAGACAATCAGTAGAACATGAAAGACAACCAGTACAAGATGAAATACAACTAGAAGAATATGAAACACGAGTAGTATAAGATGAAAGACAACTGGAAGAAGATGAAATACAACCAGTACAAGATTAAATACAACCACAAGAAGATGAAACACAACTAGTAGAAGATAAAAGACCACTAGAAGAAGATCAATGACAACTTGTACATGATGAAAAACAAATAGTCAAAGAGGAAAGACATGTAGTACAAGATGAAATTCGACTAGAAGAAGGTGAAATGCAACTAATACAAGATGAAAGACAACAACTAGTAGAACGAAAGACTATAGTAGAACATTAAAGAGCCCCGTAGAACAAGAAATACAAGTAGAAGAAGATCAAATACAATCAGTAGAACATGAAAGAAAATCAGTATTGCGTGAGAGGCAACTAGAAGAAGATGAAACACAACTAGTTGAAGATGAAATACAAATAGAAGAAAATGAAACACAATTAGTACAAGATGAAAGACAACTAGAAAAAGATGAAAGACAACAAAACGAACATGAAAGAAAAACCAATACAAGACGAAATACAACTAGAAGAATATGAAACACAACTAATAGAAGATGAAACACAACTAGAAAAAAATGAATGACAAACAATAGAAGATTTTCGACAACCTGTAGACCATGAAAGACAACCAGAAGAAAATAAAACACAACAAGTAGAAGATGAAAGACAACGAGAAAATCATGAAAGAAAAGCCAGGTTAAGATGAAATACAGCTAGAAGAACATGAAAGACAACAATTGAACAAGAAATACGACTAGAAGAAGATGAAACACAACTAGTAGAAAAATAAACATAAATAGAAGAAGATGATATACAACCAGTACAAGATGAAATACAACTAGAAGAAGATGAAATTCTACCTGTAGGAGATGAAAGATAACTAGAAGAAGATGAAATACAACTAGAAGACGATAAAAGACAAGTACATGAAAACAACCAGTACGAGATAAAAGACAACTAGAAGAAAATGAAACACAACTAGTAGAAAATGAAACACAACTGGAAGAAGATGAAGTACAACCAGTACAAGATGAAATACAACTAGAAGAATATGAAATTCAACCAGTAGGAGATGAGAGACACTTAGAAAATATGAAATACAACTAGAAGAAGATGAAACACAACTAGTAGAACATGAAAGTCAACTTGAAGAAGTTGAAAAAGTAGAAGAAGATGAAACACAACTACTAAATAAGGTGAAATGCACCGGTACAAGATTAAATACAAACTAGAAAAAGATGAAAATTCAACCAGTAACAGATGAAAGACAACTAGAAGAAGATGAAATACAACTAGAAAAAGGTGAATGACAACTAGTAAAACATGAAAAACAACCAGTACAAGATGAAATACAATTAGAAGAAGATAAAACACAACTAGTAGATGGTGAAAGACAATTAAAAGAAGAGGAAATACAACCCGTACAAGATGAAATACAACCACAAGAAGATGAAACACTAGTAAAAGATGAAAGATAACCCGTAGAAGATGAAATACAACCAGTAGTAGATGAAAATTAACTAGTAGAAGATGAAACACCAAAAAATATTTGAAAGAAAACAAGGATTACGAGAAAGCCATCTTGAAAAAGATGAAAAGCAACCAGCAGAAAACGATAGACAACCAATAGAAGAGGACAGACATCAAGAAGAATATGAAACAAAAACCAGTACAAGTCGAAATACAACTAGAAGAAATGTAACACAACTAAAAGAAGATGAAACACAACTAGAAGAAAATGAAAGACAACCAACAGAAGATGAAAGACAACTAGTAGACCATGAAATACAACTAGAAAAAAATAAAACATAACTAGTAGAAGATGAAACACAACTAGAAGATCATGAAAGAATAACCAGGTCAAGATGAAATACAACTAGAAAAACATGAAACACCACCGTACAATATGAAATACGACTAGAAGAAGACGAAAGACTAGTAGAACATTAAAGACAACTAGTACAAGATGATAGACAATTAGAAAAAGATGAAACACAACTAGTAAAAGAAGAAACGCAACTAGACGAAGATGAAATACAGCAAGTACAAGATGAAATACAACTAGAAAAAGATGAAATTATACCCATAGGAGATGAAACACAACTAGAAGAAAATGAAATACAATTAGAAGAATATGCACGACAACTATTAGAACATGAAAGACAACTAGAAGAAAATGAAACACAACTAGTAGAAGATGAAAGACAACAAGAAGAAGATGAAATACAGCCACAAGAAGATGAAATACAACCCGAAGAAGATGAAATATAACCAGTATTGCGTGAAAGACATCTAGAAGAAGATGAAAAACAACTGTAGAAGATGAAAGACAACCAGTAGAAGATGAAAGACAACTAGTAGAACTTGAAAGACAATAGTAGAACATGAAAGACAACCCGTAGAAAATGAAATACAAGTAGAAGAAGATGAAATACAACAAGTAGTACATTAAAAGACAACTAGTACAAGATGAACGACAACTAGAAGAGGATGAAACATAACTACTAGAAGATGAAACACAATCAGAAGAAGATGAAATACAACCAGTACAAGTTGAAATACAGCTAGAAGAAGATGAATTTCAACCAGTAGGAGAAGAATGACAACTAGAAGAACATGAAAGACAACCAGTAGAACATGAAAGACAACCAGTACAAGATGAAAGACAACTACAAGAAGATGAAACACTAGTATAAGATGAAAGAAAACTAATAGAAGATGAAATACAACTAGTACAAGATGAAACACAACCACAACAAGATGAAACACAACTAGTAAAAGATGAAAGACTACCCGAAGAAGATGAATGACAACATGTACAAGATGAAAAACAAATAGTTAAAGATGAAAGACAACCAATACAAGATGAAAATAAAACTAGAAGAAGGTGAAACACAACTAATACAAGATGAAAGACAACTATTAAAAGATAACAAACAACTAGTAGAACATGAAAGACAACCAGTACACGACAAATTCAACTAGAAGAAAGTGAAACACAACAAGTACAAGATGAAAGAAATTATTAGAAGATGAAAAAGAACTAGTAAAACATGAACGACAGCTATAGAACTTTAAAGACAACTAGTAGATGATGAAACAAAAATAGAAAAAAATAAAACACAATTAGTAAAAGATGAAATACAACAAAAGAACATGAAAGGAAAACCAGTACAAGACGAAAAACAACTAGAAGAATATGAAACACAACTAACAGAAGATGAAAGACAAATAGAAGAAGATGAATGACAATCAGTAGAAGATGAAAGACAACCAGTAGACCATGAAAGACAACCAGAAGAAAATAAAACACAACTTGTAGAAGATGAAAGACAACGAGAAGATCATGAATGAAAAACCAAGTAAAGATGAAATACAACTAGAAAACCTGAAAGACAACAGTTAAACATGAAATACGACTAGAAGAATATGAAAGACAGCTGTGCAACCTTAAAGACAACCCGTAGAACATGAAATACAAGTAAAAGAAGATCAAATACAACCAGTAGAACGTGAAAGGCAACTAGAAAAAGATGAAACACAACTAGTAGATGATGAAACACCAATAGAAAAAAATAAAACACAATTAGTAAAAGATGAAAGACAACTAGAAGAAGATGTACAAGATTAAAGACCATTAGAAGAAGATCAAACACAACTAGTAGAAGAATAAACACAAATAGAAGAAGAAAAAATACAACAAGAAGAGAATGAAATTCAACCAGTAGGAGATGAATGACAACTACAAGAATTTGAAATACAACGAGAAAAAGATGAATACAACTAGAAAAACATGAAAGACAACTAGAAGAACATGAAATACAACTAGAAGAACATGAAATACAACAAGAAGAAGATGAAAGACAATCAGTAGAACATAAAAGACAACCAGTACAAGATGAAATACAACTAGAAGAATATGAAACACAAGTAGTATAAGATGAAACACAACTAGAAGAAGATGAAATACAACCAGTACAAGATTAAATACAACCACAAGAAGATGAATCACAACTAGTAGAAGATAAAAAACCACTAGAAGAAGATGAGTGACAACTTGTACAAGATGAAAAACAAATAGTCAAAGATGAAAGACATGTAGTACAAGATGAAATTCAACTAGAAGAAGATGAAAGACAACGAAAAGAACATGAAAGAAAAACCAATACAAGACGAATACAACTAGAAGAATACGAAACACAACTAATAGAAGATAAAAAACAACTAGAAGAAGATGAATGACAACCAGTAAAAGATAGACAACCAGTAGACCATGAAAGACAACCAGAAGAAAATGAAACACAACTAGTAGAAGATGAAAGACAACGAGAAGATCATGAAAGAAAAACCAGGTTAAGATGGCATACAACTAGAAGAACATGAAAGACAATAGTAGAATATGAACTATGACTTGAAGAAGATGAAAGACAACTAGTATAAGATTAAAGACAATTAGAAAAAGATGAAACACAACTAGTAGAAGAATAAACACAAATAAAGGAAGATGAAATACAACAAGAAGAGAATGAAATTCAGCCAGTAGGAGATGAATGACAACTAGAAGAATTTGAAATATAACGAGAAGAAGATTAAATATAATGAGAAAAAGATGAAATACAAGTAGTAGAACATGAAAGACACCAGTAAAGGATAAAAGACAATTAAAAGAAGATGAAAAACAACTAGTAGAAGATAAAAGACAACTAGAAGAAGATAAAACACTTCCACAAGAAGATGAAATACAGGCAATATTGCGTGAAAGGCAATTAGAAGAAGATGAAAAACTACTAGTCGAAGATAAAATATAACCACTAGAAGATGGAAGACAACCAGTATTACATGAAAAACAACCAGTACAAGTTGAAATAGAAATAGAAGAAAATGAAACACAACAAAGTAAAAATGAAAGACAACAAGTAGAACATGAAAGACAACTAGAAGAACATGAAAGAAAAATAGACGATGAAACACAACTAATAGACGATGAAAGACAACTATTAGAAGATGAAAAATAACTAGTAAACATGAAAGACAACAGTAGAACATGAAAGACAACCCGTAGAACATGAAATACAAGTAGAAGAAGATGAAATACAACAATTAGTACTTGAAAGACAAGCATTACAAGATGGACAACAAGAAGAAAAAACACAACTAGTAGAAGGTGAAACACAACTGGAAGAAAATGAAATACAACAAGTACAAGGTCAAATCCAACTAGAATAAGATGAAATTCAACCAGTAGGAGATGAAAGACAATTAGAATAACATGAAACACAACTAGAAGAAACATGAAAGACAACCAGTAGAACATGAAATACAACCAGTACAAGATGAAAGACAACTAGAAGAAGATGAAACACAACTAGTATAAGATGAAATACAACTAGAAGAAGATGAAATACAACCACAAGGAGATGAAACACAACTAGTAGAAGATGAAAGACCGCCAGAAGAAGATGAATGACAACTTTTACAAGATGAAAAACAAATAGTCCAAGATGAAAGACATGCAGTACAAGATGAAATTCAACCAGAAGAAGGTGATACACAACTAAAACAAGATGAAAGACAACTATTAGAAGATGAAAAACAAATAGTAGAACATGAAAGACAACAGTAGAACATTAATATAAGAAGATCAAATTCAACCAGTAAAACATGAAAGAAAACCTGTATTGCGTGAAAGGCAACTAGAAGAAAAGAAAACACAACTAGTAGAAGATGAAACCTAAATAGAAGAAAATAAAATACAATTAGTAAAAGATGAAAGACAACTAGAAGAACATGAAAGACAAAAGTAGAACATTAATATAAGAACATCAAATACAACCAGTAAAACATGAAAGAAAACCTGTATTGCGTGAAAGGCAACTAGAAGAAAAGAAAACACAACTAGTAGAAGATGAAACCCAAATAGAAGAAAATAAATTACAATTAGTAAAGATGAGAGACTACTAGAAGAAGATGAAAGACAACAAAAAGAACATGAAAGAAAAACCAGTACAAGACGAAATACAACTAGAAGAATATGAAACACAATTAATAGAAAATGAAAGACAACTAGAAGAAGATGAATGACAAACAGTAGAAGATGAAAGACAACCAGTAAACCATGAAAGACAACCAGAAGAAAATAAAACACAACTAGTAGAAGATGAAAGACAATGAGAAAATCATGAAAGAAAAGCCAGGTTAAGATGAAATACAGCTAGAAACATAAAGACAACAATAGAACATGAAACACAACTAGTAGAAGATGAAACACAACTAGTAGAAGATGAAACACAACTTGAAGAAGATGAAATACAACCAATAGAAGATGAAATACAACTAGAAGAGGATGAAATTCAACCAGTAGGATATGATAGGCAACTAGAAGAAGATGAAATACAACGAGAAGAAGATGATATACCACTTGAAGAAGATGAAAGACAACTAGTAGAAAATGAAAGACCAGTAAAAGATGAAAGACAACTAAAAGAATATGAAACAGAACTAGAAAAAGATGAAATACTAACACAAGAAGATAAAATACACCTCGAATAAGATATACAGCCAGTATTGCGTGAAACGCGATTAGGACAAGATGTAAAACAACTAGTAGAAGATGAAACACAACTAGAAGAAGAAAGACAACCCGTAGAACATGAAAGACAATCAGTAGAATATGAAAGACAACCAGTACAATTTCAAATGCAACTAGAAGAAAATGAAACACAACAAAGTAAAAAATGAAAGACAACTACCAGAACATGAAAGAAAAACCAGTACATGATGAAATACAACTTGAAGAAGATGGAAAATAACTAATAGACGATGAAAGACAACTATTAAAAGATGAAAAATAGTAGAACATCCAAAAAAACCTTAGAACATGAAATATAGAAGAAGATTAAATACAACCAGTAGAACATGAAACACAAGTAGTTGAAGATGAAACACAAATACAAGAAAATAAAACACAATTAGTAAAAGATGAAGGGGCAATAGTAGAAGATGAAAGACAACCAAAAGAACATGAAAGAAAAATCAATACAAGACGAAATACAAGTAGAAGAATATGAAACACAACTAATAGAAGATGAAAGACAACTAGAAGAAAATGAATGACAACCAGTAGAAGATTAAAGACAACCAGAAGAAAATGAAACACAACTAGTAGAAGATAAAAGACAACGAGAAGATCATGAAAGAAAAACCATGTTAAGATGAAATACAACTAGAATAACATGAAAGAAAACAATAGAACATGAAATACGACTAGAAGAAGATGAAACACAACTAGTACAAGATTAAAGACAATTAGAAGAAGATGAAAACTAGTAGAAAAATAAACACAAATAAAAGAAGAAGAAATTGAAATTCAACCTGTAGAAGATGAAAGGCAACTAGAAGAATTTGAAATACAATGAGAAGAAGATGAAATACCACTAGAAGAACATGAAAAATAACTAGTAGAACATGAAAGACAACTAGTAAAAGATGAAAAACAACTAAAAGAAGATGAAACACAACTAGTAGAAGATGAATGACAATTAGAAGAAGAAGAAATACTACCACAAGAAGATTAAATACACCCCGAAGAAGATGAAATATAGCTAGTATTGCGTGAAATGCAATTACAAGAAGATTTAAAACAACTAATAGAAGATAAAAAAAACAACCAGTATTACATGAAAAACAACCAGTACAAGTTGAAATACAACTAGAAGAAAATGAAACACAACAAACTAAAAATGAAAGACAACAAGTAGAAGATGAAAGACAACTAGAAGAACATGAAAGAAAAACTAGTACAAGATGAATTACAACTTGAAGAAGATGAAACACAACTAATAGACGATGAAAGACAACTATTAGAAGATGAAAAACAACTAGTAAACATGAAAGACAACAGTAGAACATGAAAGACAACCCGTAGAACATGAAATACATGTATAAGAAGATGAAATACAATAATAAGTACGTGAAAGACAAGCAGTACAAGATGAAAGACAACTAGAAGAAGAAACACAAATAGTAGAAGGTGAAACACAACTGGAAGAAGATGAAATACAACCAGTACAAGGTCAAATCCAACTAGAAGAAGATGAAATTCAACTAGTAGGAGATGAAAGACAACTCAAAGAATGTGAAATATAATTAGAAGAACTTGAAAGACAACCAGTAGAACATGAAAGACAACCAGTACAAGATGAAAGACAACTAAAAGAAGATGAAACACAACTAGTATAAGATGAAAGACAACTAGAAGAAGATGAAATACAACCAGTACAAGATGAAATACAACCACAAGAAAATGAAACACAACTAGTAGAAGATGAAAGACCGCCAGAAGAAGATGAATGACAACTTTTACAAGATGAAAAACAAATAGTCCAAGATGAAAAACAAAATTCAACTAGAAGAAGGTGAAACACAACAGTAGTACATTAAAGACAAACCGTAGAACATGAAATACAAGTAGAAGAAGATCAAATACAACCAGTAGAACATGAAAAAAAAACCAGTATTGCGTGAAAGACTACTAGAAGATGATGAAACACAAATATAAGAAAATAAAACTCAATTAGTAAATATGAAAGACGACTAGAAGGAGATGCAAAACAACAAAAAGAACATGGAAGAAAAACCAGTACAAGACGAAATACAACTAGAAGAATATGAAACACAACTAATAGAAGAAGATGAATAACAAACAGTAGAAGATGAAAGACAACCAGTAGACCATAAAAGACAACAATAGAACTTGAAATACGACTAGAAGAAGATGAAACACAACTAGTAGAAGAATAAACATCATTCTATTGAGTGGCGGTTCAAGACTGACAAAGGAAGTTCGAATCTTATAAGGTCACCAGGAAGAAGTATTTGATTTTCTTATCGTTGTCATTAGAAGAAATAGGATGATGCGTAGACATTTATTTCAAGTTCTCTTGGGTACTCCGCTCCTAATGAACAGGTTGGAGACTGGGTTTACCTGAAATGCCGGCAAACACACTTCTGTAGTTGTGAGGAAATGCTTTCAGCTGAGCTCGAAATAGTAGGGCTTGATTCTGGAGAAGATGGGTTAAGCTGCTTACAAATTGCAATTGCCGGAGGGAAGTCAAATTCATCCTGTGTTTCACTCACGTTTCTCAGCTGAAGAAGAGGTCGGTGATACTGGATCTAATCTGGTCACTGGAAGAGAACCATCCGGGAGCGTCAGGAAGTGACTTTCTCGCAGATGGTCTCAGTGCTATAAAAGAGCCACCCGGCACTTTTTCATCTAAATCTGGATCTCCTACCTGTACTCGTAGACTATAAAAAGGGACTTCTGCGCGACCTTACGACCGAAAAGAATCTACTCTCTTTCTTTGCCATCGTGAGACTTTCTGTCAGCCCTCACTCACATAGGTTTCGATGTCTCAGCCCGCCCGAGCGAAGGGAAGGGGAAGGTACAGTTAGGTACAGGCTGGTACCAAAATGAAACTGAAGTTTTGCATAATGGGAGCTTACTTGAATAGTGGAACTTTGCACGAAAAGAACAAAGGGTTCAGCTTGTGCAATTAATCGAATTACCCGACCACTGTGTTTTTTTCTTTTTTGGCACAAATTTAACTGTTTGGTTTTGTTCAGGAATCATGTCCCAAGGTAAGGGAAAGCAAGCAAAGGCATCGCGGCGCATCAACACCAGGTTTACTAGTTGCTGATTCAATAGCTGACTTCCTTTCTCCTGCTTATTCTGTTGGTTTCGACTTCGATGTGACATATTAAGAAAGAAGCATAGATTTCTTTGGCAGGGTTTCATAGGTAGGTATCCTTCAACAACATAGAAGAGCTCTTCTTTTCTTATTGGCAGCAGAAGCTGATCACAAGGGGAGCATTCAACAACAGCAAGAAGACGACTCGCTGAACATGAAGAAAGATAGCCCTTAGGAAATCGGTGAGTTTGGGTATTCAAGCTTTAGTTTGAACCGCTTCGCCCTTATAGAAGAAGATGAAATGCAACTAGTATAAGATGAAATACAACTAGAACAATATGAATTTCTACTTGTAGGAGATGAAAGACAATTAGAAGAAATGAAATACAACTAGAAGGAAATGAAGACAACAAGTAGTACATAAAAGACAACCAGTACAAGATAAAAGACAACTAGAAAAAGATGAAACACAGCTAGTAGAAATGAAACACAACTAGAAGAAGATGAAATACAATCAGTACAAGATGAAATACAATTAGAAGAAGATGAAATTCAACTAGTAGAAAATGAAACACAACTGGAAGAAGAGGAAATACAACTATAGGAACATTAAAGACAACCAGTAGAACAAGAAAGACAACCAGTACAAGATTAAACACAACTAGAAGAGAAGAAACACAATAAGTTTAAGATGAAAGACAAATAGAAGAAGAGTACAACATGAAATATAACCACAAGAAGGTGAAACACAACTAGTAGAAGATGAAAGACAATGATAGGTCTAAATTATATACACATTCGATCTAGTTTTTATCATATAATAGTACCAAATATCTTGTATTTTAGTAGAGAATATAATGAAATATATCCAAGAATCAAGTTACTGCCGAAGTCTATTTAAATTACAGAAAATGGAGCAAATTGTAGATCTTCTCGCAAGCTTTCCGAAAAGTTGTAGAACACTGAAAACGGAGTTACGGATCATGAGTTATGCCCGTTTGAATTTCAGAGCAAAACAGGAGAAACCGAGCGCAGTGCGGACGCACTGACCCAGAGTGCGGACGCACTCAGCCATCAGACACAGAAAACAGAAAAGTCCGAGCGCAGTGCGGACGCACTGACCCAGAGTGCGGACGCACTCAGCCGACACACAGTTTGTATTTTGGCCATATCTTTGTCATACGAACTCCGATTTGGGTGATTCAAAGCTTGACGGAACCAGGACAAAGAGATCTACAACTTTCATGAAGGAAACAAATCCAAATTCGGAATGTATAATTCTGTACAGCTGCATCAATGGCCGCATCAGCCTGAAAAGTCTCCCAGTGCGGACGCACTAAGATCCAGTGCGGTCGCACTCAGGAAATTTTGTAGAAAATCCAGAAAAGGAAACTTGGAACCAAAGGAGATTTGGAGTCGGTGCGACCCAGACCACCCGCACTCAACTCCAGTGCGGACGCACTGGACTCGCAGACAGCTAGAAATTCGCATTTTCAAGAGGTTTTCTATTCTTGGCTTCCAAGGAACACGTTTTAGAAGGCCAAAAATAGACATGGTAGTCTGAGGAGTGCACCCACTAACTCCACTTCTATCATCTAAATTGGGCAAGGCCTTTGGCTATAAAAGGAGAAGAATTTCATCTCTCTGAGGATCCATTATTGTACATATCCAATATTTTATCCACTTTTCACATATATAGAGAGAGATCCTGCAGAAATTCTTGAAGGTTTTCCAAGGAAGGAGAAGAAGAAGATTCTACCAAGGAGTCGGCAAGATTGAGGTTTTAGATCTAAGAAAGGGTGTAATCATTTCTTTATCTTATTTCTTATTGTTTTTGCCAATCTTTGTTATGGAACTCTCCAAGAGAGAGTAGTTCTCTTTCTAGGGGTTTAGGTCAATGCATGAACTTGTTTAATTCTAGCTTATTCGGATATTTGTTTTCATTATGATTGTGTTATCGGATTTGATTGTTAATTTCTGTGATTTATTCTTTATGAATTTCATTAGTACTCGTTCCTTTGAGTTCACCTGGTTAGGGTTTATTGAATTGAAGTAGTTTTGAAATCGCGTTGATCGTGTCTTTCCGCTTTAAATTTATTAAATTCCGGCATTGGTCATGAGGAGACTACTAATTGAAACCATAAAGACACACCTTAGGATTGGGTTAGAAGCGACCGTACTTTGATATCCAATCCGGAACTATAGAAATTAAGGTTAGGATTTTGGTGAAGGACCGAAAGGCGAAGGCAAATCCTAATTAGGACACCTTAGAACAAATATCGATATATGCTTTGAAGCATGAGATTAAATATCCCTCTAGGTTAGTGACAGCCCTAGAATTCGAGGCACATTAATCCATAGAGCGCAAAGTATTTATATTAATATTTGTTCCAAAGGCTAACATAGGTTAGAAACCTCATCAAATCAAACATGAATTTAAACAAACCGAATAAATAGAATTAGCAAGGAATTGTAGACCGAATACCCCTAGATCTCCTTAAACTTGAAAACAAACCAATCTTTCTTCTCTTCATTTTATTTACATTTATTGTTCGAAACTCCTCTCTTTCGGGTATTGAACCCAACATTAGGATTTTAGAACAAAACCCCCACTTTACTTTTATTGTTTTTAATAGTAGTTTTCTTTATTAAAAATTAGTGTTTCCCTCTCTCCCTGCGGATCGACACCTAAATACTACAATCGATAGGTTGTGCGCTTGCAACTAACATATTCATTGAGTACGAAGGTTTATAAATATTAAAGGCAAAAGAGTACAAAATTCTTATATCTAAAATACTCAACAGACAACTCAAAAAAGATGAATTGCAACCTGTACAAGATGAAAAACAAATAGTCAAATATGAAAGACAACCAGTATAATATTAAATTCAACTAGAAGAAGGTGAAACACAACAAATACAAGATGAAAGACAACAATTAGAAGCTAAGAAACAACTAGTAGAACATGAAAGACAAAAGTAGGACAATAAAGACAACCCGTAGAACATGAAATACAAGTAGAAGAAGATCAAATACAACCAGTAGAACATGAAAGACAACCAGTATTGCGTGAAAGGCAACTAGAAGAAGATTAAACACATCTAGTAGAAGATGAACACAAAGAGAAGAAAATAAAACACAATTAGTAAAAGATGAAAGGCAACTAGTAAAAAATGAAAGACAACAAGAACATGAATAACATGAAAGAAAAACTAGTACAAGACGAAATGAAACTAGAAGAATATGAAACACAACTTATAGAATATGAAAGACAACTAGATAAGATATACCTTAAAAAAAACTAGAAGAAGATCAAATACAACCAGTAGAACATGAAAGACAACCAGTAAAAGATTAAAGACAACTAAAACAAGATGAAACACAACTAGTAGAAGATGAATGACAACTAGAAGAAGATGAAATACTACCACAAGAAGATAAATTTCACCCTGAGGAAGATGAAATACAGCCAGTATTGCGTGAAAGGCAATTAGAAGAAGATGAAAAATAACTAGTAGAAGATAAAAGACAACCAGTAGAAGAAGAAAGACAACCAGTAGAACATTAAAGACAATCACTAGAAATGAAAGACAACCAGTATAATTTGAAATACTACTAGAAGAAAATGAAACACAACAAAGTAAAAATAAAGACAACAAGTAGGATGAAAGACAACTAGAAGAACATGAATGAAAAACCAGTACAAGATGAAATACAACTAGAAAAACATGAAACACAACTAATAGACGATGAAAGACAACTATTAGAAGATGAAAAATAACTAGTAGAACATGAAAGACAACAGTAGAACATGAATGACAACCCGTAGAACTTGAAATACAACTAGAAAAAGATCAAATACAACCAGTAGTAATTGAAAGGCAAATAGTACAAAGATGAAAGACAACTAGAAAAATATGAAACACAACTAGTAGAAGATTAAACACAACTAGAAGAAAATGAAACACAACTAGAAGAAGATGAAATACAACTACAAGAAGATGAAATACAACTAGAATAAGATAAAAGACAACCAGTTAAGATGAAATACAACTAGAAGAAGATGAAATTCAACCTGAAGGAGATGAAAAACAACTAGGATGAAATACAACTAGAAGAACATAAAAGACAACTAGTACAAGATGAAAGACAATTAGAAGAAGATGAAACACAACTAGTAGAAGATGAAAGACAACTAGAAGAAGATGAAATACAACCAGTTTAAGATGAAATACAACCACAACAAGATTAAACACAAGTAGAAGATGAAAGACAACCTGAAGAAGATGAATGACAACCAGTACAAGATGAAAAAGAAAATAGTAGAAGATGAGAGCCAACCAGTACAAGATGAAATACAACTAGAAGAAGGTGAAACACAACCAGGGGTGCACAAAAAGCTCATGACTCGAAACTCAGTTCGGAATCAATTCGGATTCAATTCGCTAATAACTCGAGTTGAAACTGACTCGAGTTAACTGACTCGGTTGATTTCCAAGTTACCTCCAGCTCGGTTTGGAATCAACTCGGTTGGACTCACACCAAACCCTAATTCATATATTCCTAATTTTTGCGTCCCCAAACCTTATACCTGTTTCTCACAATATTTGGTAATTTGATAAATTATGCACTATTTTTCTTTGTTTTGA
Source organism: Carex myosuroides (assembly GCA_028015225.1). Taxonomy (NCBI): domain Eukaryota; kingdom Viridiplantae; phylum Streptophyta; class Magnoliopsida; order Poales; family Cyperaceae; genus Carex; species Carex myosuroides. The sequence goes on from CM051470.1 coordinate 11,655,728, forward strand.
TAAAGTTTGCATTATTCCTTATACCTGTCTCACAGTATTGTTTTGTCAGACTTTATCTGTTTGGTAATTTTTAATTATGTACTATTTTGGTATTTTCATAATTTTTAATTATGTATTGGTCATTGTCTCATTATGTACTGTCTTTTATTGTGTATTATTTTGGTAAACTATGTAATATTTTTTTGTTAGAATTAAATTAGATTGTCTCACTATGTACTATATTATGAGTCGCGTGTCGACTCACTTCGACTCGAGTTGCTCGCGAGTTGATTCCAAATTGGAGTTTCTGACTCGGAACTGAATTAACAACTCGGACTCAACTCGGCTCAGGAGTTCACAAGTTTAATCCAAGTTATTCTCAACTTGGACTCAACTCGGCTCATGAGCAGCCCTAAACACAACTAATACAAGATGAAAGACAACTATTAAAAGATAAAAAAAAATATAGTAGAACATGAAAGACAACCTGTAGACAGGAAATACAAGTAAAAGAACATGAAATACAACCAGTAGAACATGAAGGACAACCAATGTTGCATGACAGACAACTAGAAGAAGATGAAAACAACTAGTAGAAGATGAAAGACAACTAGTAAAAGATGGAAGACAACAAGAAGAACATGAAAGAAAAACCAGTACAAGATCAAATACAACTAGAAAAATATAAAATATAACTAATTAGAGATGAAAGACAACTAGTAGAAGATGAAAAACTACTAGTAAAAAATAAAAGACAACTAGAAAATGACAGACAATTAGGACAATATGAAAGACAACTTGGACAATATGAAAGACAACTTGAAGAAAAAACACAACTAGAAGAAGATGAAATACAACCAGTATAAGATGAAATATAATTAGAAGAAGATGAAATTCAACCATTATGAGATGAAAGACAGCTAGAAGAAGATGAAATACAACTAGAAGAAGATGAAAGACAAATAGTAGAACATGAAAGACAACCAGTATAAGATGAAATACAACTAGAAGAAGATGAATCACAACTAGTAGAAGAAGATGAAATACAAACAATACAAGATGAAATTCAACCAGTAGGAGATGAAAGACAACTAGAAGAAGAAGAAATACAAATAGAAGAAGATGAAAGACAACCGGTAGAACATGAAAGACAACTAGTACAAGTTGAAAGACAACTAGAAGAAGATGAAACACAACTAGTAGAAAATAGAAGACAACTAGAAGAAGATGAAATATAACCAGTACAAGATGAAATACAACCACAAGAAGATGAAACACAACTAGTTGAAGATGAAAGACAACCCGAAGAAGATGAATGATAACCAGTAGAAGTTGAAAGACAATAAGTATTACGTTAATAACATCTAGAAGAAGATGAAAAACACCTAGTAAAAGATGAAAGAGAACAAGTAGAACATGAAAGACAATCAGTAGAACATGAAAAAAAACAGCAGAACATAATAACCAGTACAAGATGAAATATAACTAATAAAAGATGAAAGACAACTAGTAGAAGATGAAAGACAACTAGTAGAAGATGGAAGACAACTATAATAACATGAAAGAAAAACCAGTACAAGAAAAATACAACTAGAAGAAGATAAAACACAACTAATAGAATAAATTCAACTAGTAGAAGATGAAAATCAATTAGTAGAACATGAAAGATAACTAGTACAATATGAAAGACAACTAGAAAAAGATGAAATATAATAGAAGATGAAACACAACTAGAAGAAGAAGAAACACAACTAGAAGAAGAAGAAACACAACTAGAAGAAGAAGAAATTCAACCAGTACAAGATGAAATAAAACCACAAGAAGATGAAACACAACTAGTTGAAGGTGAAAGTGATCAAGCTCAAAATGATCATGAATTACGTGGGTCTTGGCTTAGATTTTGCCTTATTTTCTCACCTTTATGTTTAATTATTACGTGAAAAAGGTTATTGTTGCCCTACTTTGTGTTTTATTGCAGGAACCATGTTTTCGGATAATTTTACATCATTTGGAGCAAGAATTGGGTTGATCGGAAAAGCACAGCTCTAAGACTAAGGCTCTGGTATGGACTGTACCAGCCAGTTGGACCAAAGCTCCTTTACAGACCGTACCCGATGCGCCCTTTGGTGAATTATTTGAAAGTTGTATCAGGATCAGATTACTTGGCCTCCAATCATCTCCAGACGCCCCTTCACTCCTATAAAAGACCCCTAGACTGAACAGAAACATATCTTTGTATCTTTCATTGTATATTATAGTGTTTCTATTTCTTAAGTGAGAAAAGTGGAGTGTGTAGAGACTAAGTAGGAGGGTACTTCGTGTATTGTTGTATCTTTCTTTTATTTCTCTATTGTAAACATGCCGTTCAGCGGCTAAGTTTAGAATCTTAGGGTTGGCAGTAAACCTTGTTACTCATGATGTTTTGATATATATTTTATTTAATCATTATTTAGTCTTTTGTTGTTCGATTGCTTTTGCACTTTATATTCGATCTTACTTGATTTTGTTTGTTAGTCTATACCGTCATGTGATGGCCACACATGAAAGTTAGTCACTATTGGGCTAACCGGATTAGGATAAGAAAGAATAAAAATACTAGATTAATGGTGGAGACCTTAGCCGGAGATACCATTAATTGGATCAACAAAAGTATACATGGGAGTCTCGACATTCACAGACGAATATCGCATTGTCGTGCCTTACCATGGGGACACCCAATAAAACCAAGATAGTAGGGCGACGTACCCAGTAAGTGAAGTCTAAAATATTTTGGGCTAATCACAGAACTCTTTGCACCAATTGAGAGAAGCCTTAACGGGATCTCTTGGTTGGTAGAGTGACTGTGACAGGACGAGAGCGGCAGTCGCTAAATTGGATTAGAAACCCTCATACAACATCTAAAACCAACATCAAATAAAGTAGGCGGATTAAAGTAACAACGATATGCCAAAATTCTAGGAGTTCACACCACTATCTTATTTATTTTACTTACTTTTAATTTTCGCCAAATACAAAGATCAAAACCAACAACTCTTGAATTTCATATTTTGTCTAGTTTTTTGAAAGATTGTTATTTAATCGCTCAAGACCTTAACTCTTATTCCCTGCGGATCGACACTCGATTATACTACTTGATAGGATTATGCGCTTGTAATCTGACTCAATAGCAAATCAAAATTAAAAATTTTATTAGCATGATTACAAAAACACTCATCAGAAAGACAACCCGAAGAAGATGAATGACAACTAGTAGAAGATGAAAAACAACTAGTAGAAGATGAAAGACATTTAGAAAATATTAACAGTGTTTGACCCACAACTTCCCTTCTTGCACTATTTTATTTCCCAGGACCTCCGAGCTCCTAATTTTCCCTCAAAAAATAATCTTGTTGTGTTGCCTCCAAATCCACAAACACGTACATAGCATCCAAGTAACCCATTCTCTGTTGCTCATGCCATCTGAAGTACTAGACTCCATCCCCAATCTCCCTAACTGCTAATACCTGACCCGTTACCAGTCCTGGTACCAGCGACCGTATCAACCCCTTGCCGATAACCTCTTACCCTATAAATTGTGCACCTTTCCCCATGCACGCCTAGCATAAGGACAGAGAAAAATTAGATGAAGAATCGTTTCATCCCTTTGCTGGTCACACATGACATAATCACTTGGACATGGGACCTTCCTTTTAAGCAGCATGTCCCTTGTCAGTAGTTTGCCCTTGAGCAACATATATCAAAAAATTCTCACTGAGGGACCAATGGTAATGTAGTTGGACCAAATAAAGGAAACACACTTTTTTAAAGTAGTTTCATGAATTCATACATTTGAAATGAAATGAAGTATTGATGCAAAGTGATCTATATAAACGTTGATTGATTTCAATCAAATGTGGTTTTAAAATACAACTTCAGGAGACACACATATTAGAAAATTAATTACTTATTCATGTTTACACAAATGACACTTATCAAAGAAAAGCACAACTATTAAATTATGCGTTGTTCATCGAGCTGCAGTCTGCAGACCATGTTTTATGGACCAATATTAATACCAGCTTTAGGTTGAATTTGGGCTAATGGAGGCCCTGAACAAGATTTTGACCCATTCTAATTAAACTGAAACAACGCATATATTTTTCCTTTTTTCAGATGGCTTGGCACTGGCTGCCAATTAAGAGTGTAAAACGCATATATTTTCAAATGAAGATAAAGTGTAGCTTGTTGGATTATATCTCAATTTTCAAACAGATTGTATTTGTTTCTTCTCTTTTTTTTTCTCCAATTAAGGAGATATACTGAAAAATGTATTTTAATATTATGAATTGTACATAAGCTAATTTTATAAGTAAACAGAAATTTCGTAATTATGTCCCAATAAGTTAAAGAAATTGAATAACAACTAAGTTAAAGAAATTTGCATCATCGCGTTCAACTACTAATTGTAAAATATATAAAATAATTGTATTTGCGGGGTTATTTTCTTCTATAAATGTATGAATTATTAGTTTGTTCTCTTCTTCTTTTTTTCTTTTCACGGAATGTGTTTGGTCCAATTTATTTCTGTAACTTTTCATGTCGTTGATTGCTTTTGAGATGGTTATTCAAACGAGACAGTACAATATCGGTGTTTATCGTAATAAAAAAATTGAAATAAAATGATCCCATCAGCACATTATGAATGATCTCACTAAATACATCTTAACAATTTGTAACAAATTGATTTCACGCAAATGCATCTTAACAATTTCAGTAGCAAATTGATTTCACGCAAAAAGAATGTAATATAGTTGGCTCATGAAAAAGATGCTCCTTTGTAGTAGTTGCATGAGTTCTTCCACTGAAATGGAGTATATATGCAGATAAGACTTAATGAATTTTGATTGATTCATTACAATCAAATGTAGTTTTCAAAATTCAAATTGAGGAGGGAATAACAGTTTAACAAAATTAACTATTTGCTCATGCCAACCCAAATTCTAATATTAGATATTAGTGGACAATCAAAGAATAATAAGACTATTTAATTGTGTATTGTTTATCAACACAGTTTTGCAAAAAGTATAATACCCTGTCATTTTGCTAAAAGTGAAATGATCCCATTAAATATTTATAAATTGAATGGTATTAATTTAGCAAATAAACAAAGTTACAAAAGTGGAAAATTACGTATTACTTATTTAAGAATCCTTTTGCATTGGAAGCAAATGAGATTAGAAAGATTGAAATGTTTTAGTTAAAAGAATTGAAAAGAAATTTAAAGAATTTCATACATTCCATCTCACAATTTGTTAATGATATGTGTGCAATTTTTCAACATTTAGGAGCATAAAGATTTGACATCTTGGCTTTAGCACTGTATCCTAAATCCTAAACTCTGAACCCTAAACCCTAAACCCTAAACCCTAAACCCTAAACCCTAAACTCTAAACTCTAAACCCTTGCTCAAGTTAAGAGATGGAGAATAACTCTCTATCTTCTTTTGCATAAAATGCATTGATTCATGATGTATTTTTAGATCGGCACTGACATGGATAGAAGTACATCCGAGTATTGATGCATCTTTTTTTAAAAACCGTGCAGCTTCTATTAGTTGAATAATTTTGTGTACTGATTGGAATTTTATGTGGTGTATTGTATGACAGAGTATAATGTTGCCGGAATGCAATGGTCCTTGCCAATCTTCATTGGTTGTGAATCAAGAGGAAATCAACTACAAATGTTAATATTTCAATTAAGGGGCAAATTAGGAAATTATCCTCTTCTGAGCTTGTTAGCAAAGATTGCGGCAATGTAAAATCTTTCAGAGAGCAACCATGTAAAATAGTTTTTTTTTTTTTTATCAACCCTTATGATTTTCTTGTTTATTATTTACTTTTGTGTTTATAAGTAGATGAAACCTTTTGATTCTGAAGTGGTACACAGGGTTATTTTAACTATTTTGGTTCTAAATATGGTCTATGGATCATTTCAGAAAATCAAAAGGACTAAAACAGATTCTCAGGAAAAACTCGGAACTTAAATTTCAGTCTCTAAGCAAACAGAAACTTTTTTCTGTTTTTTGTCATACAAGTTATGAAAATTGCTCGACTTCAATTAATTATTCATTTTTTGTGTAAAACCTTGGATAAAATTTAGAAAAAATTTCTAGTGTACCCATACAAAATTTTAAAATAGCCAATCTCTCCATAAAAACACCATAATATCTAATTTGTCCATATAAACTTGACATCTTTTCTTCTATATCCTTTTGTTCATTTAACTCTTTATTTAGTTATTTTAAATATTAAGTTGACAAATTTACCCTTTTATTTTCTTCTATCATCGATCATTCATTTTCATCCGATTGACTTATTGTACAAACTTTTGCAGCCCTTAGTGAGAAACAATATCGAGAAAATTAAAAGGGGAACAATATTTGTCATCCGCTTTCACTTTTAATAATCCTTGTGCAGATGAGAGAACAGAAAGAAATACCAGAAAATTAAAAGGGGAAGTTTAACAACATTTTGCTCAATGAAAAATATTGTTCATTATTCAAGCTCAAATAATTGCTGATGTAATTTAATTATGCTCTTAATTTGAAGGCAGTCTCCTGCAAAATTTTGGGAGCATATATATATATATATATGTGGGAGGATGGTGTTGCTGGAGTTTCATCCAATAAAGAACCTGTGGTATCAAATGACTCTGAGAGACTGAGACCGGTAAGATTTGAATGGAAAGAGATGGTAAAAAGGAGAATACTATTGTATAGGTAGAAAATAGCTCTGGTACGATTTGAAAGGAAAGGAAAGAGATGGTAAAAGCTGAAAAAGAGAATAATTAATATTGTATGGATAGAAAATAGCTCCGAAGGAGATTATGTGGACTGGGAGGATGGTTAGGGACATGCATGTAACTATTCGTAATAAATGGAATTGTAGAAGACAAAGACAAGGCCCTTGTGCAAGAGGCAAAAAGTGTTGATAGCGAAACTAGAGATGGGAATTAAAGGAGACCATAAAATTGGCTGTAATATATGTCGGAAGAAGAAGAGGTGGATCGGGAAGATGGCACCTGCCATAGTCCCATTAATCCTACAATAAATCGATCTGAAGAAAATGGAAGGGTAAGAAGAAAATAAAATGATATATTTCTCAGTTCAATTTTTATAATAGCTAAATAAAAGGGATTAAAGAAAAAATGTCAAGTTTCCATGTGCAAATTGGATATTATAGTGTTTTCATGGAAAAAACGACGATTTGTAGGGTTATTTTCTTATATAAAATATAGTTTGTTCTCTCCGTTTTATCTTTTCACAGAATGTGTTTGTTTCAATTTTTTCTGTAGTTTTTATGTCGTTAATTGGATTTGATACGGTAATTGAAATGGGAAGGGTGTTTTTCGTAATATATAGAAAATTGGCGGTATCGACATATCATTTTTGTTAGAAAATACATTCCAATATTTTTAGCACTAATTTTTTTTTTTTTTTAATAAATTGAAATAGAGTGCCCTCACAACAAATTATGGATGATTTGAGACTTAGAATATATATCTCATGGTGATATCGATAGTGACATGCAAAAAATAATCTCAACAATTTTGGTAGCAAATTGATTACACGCAAAAACAATGTAATGTAGTTGGGTACTCATGAAAAAAATATTTCTTTAATTTGAAGTATTTCCATAAATTATTGCACTGAAATGTAGTACATATGCATACCGGACTTAATAAACTTTGATTGATTCATTACAAATGTAACTTCAAAAATCAAAATTTAGGATAGAATAATAGTATTTGAAAATTAATTACTTAGTATTGTCTACCCAAATTCTAATATGAGAGATATTGGCGGACAATCAAAGAAAAAGAAGACTATTAAAATACATACTATTTATCGGACTATCCTGCAAGTGATAATTTAACGATTTATCAAAGAATTGATCAACACATTTAGAGGTAAATTTAAATTTTGCAAAAAGTTCAAAAATGAAGGCTTTAAATAGGTCTTTGGGTTAATTGGGGCTTCGTTGTAACATATGGGCCGGATAAATTTGGTGTCTTTCTCCTCTCTTTTTTCTTTTTCTATTATTGTAATGAGTGTAGTTGATCAATTTACGAGAATAACTATTTGTTAATTTTTTTATGTTGTTTAAATGAACTGCTGCGTACTGGTATCATGATTTTTTTGTAGTCTCTGGGGTTGTTTAATTTGTTAGTTTTTAATTTTTTATTATTATGTACTGGTATCACGTTAGCTTTTGAAGTTTGAGGGGTAGTTTAGGCAATCAGGGAAGTTATCATGCTATTGTGACTTGTGATTTGTTATGTACTCCAAACTTTATATTTTATAATGAATTTATGGCCTAACAATTATTTTTAAAATTACGAGTTGTAATTAGATTAAATGACAGTGTCATTGCATTTGCCATGAGATATCTCATTTTATTCTAGCAAAAAACAGAAAGCTGTCAACATCAGCTTCGTAGCAAACCAACATGTGGTCGAATTTGATTCATTCAGGAAATAAACAGGAAATTTGATAGTTAATAACTTAATATAAACATGGGATTATCACAATATCTAACATACAAATAAAAGTAGAGAACAAACTAATAAGACCTAGACTCCTGATATTTTTTCTTACAACAACAGATCTCTCTCTTCTGACAAATAAAATGATACCGAGAAAGAGATATACCAGAGATGCATGCATCTTCAGAACATATCTAACATAATACACAAACGGACTTAATTTCAAATTTTGCTCTACACAAAGCAAACAAATGGAGATAGTTTCAAATCCTATCAACTAAAATCAGTTAACATTAAGACCCTCAAATTAGCATCATCTCTCTGCGTATCAGAATAGAACCATGAACCAGCTGTACTGATCAATCGAACCGGCGGCACCGCCATGCCGAGACCGAAAAGAGTGCCCGGTCCTGCCAACAAACAAAGAAGCAACCTTTCTCTTCTCTTACTCTGTACCCGTCACAATTCAAACCTTGAAGCATTCTCCTTACATGCAACAACCCGTAATAACCCATCGGCACCCGGCCAAAACCGGCCGCCTCCATTCGCTTCCCCCAGCTCTCGACCCGCTCATGCCTCTCCTTCCTCTCTGCCCCTTCACATGCTATAATGTTTTTTATTTCCTCTCCGAGCAGCACTCTCTCCACTCGTGCTCTCTCGACCGAGTTTCTTGGTGCCGTCAATTCAAGACAGTCGAACACAGCAGCATAGTAATTCAATGCCTCGACAAACCGTTCAGTTAGAACCGGCGAGTTGTGGTTTGATTCTTGCTCAGTGACCACCATGATTTTGGGAGCTAAATTCCAGAGTGCATTGAGAAAATCCTCGATCTGACAATTTGAATTCCCTAACAAGAGATGGAGAGAGAGAACCGAGCTAACGGCCAATGCCTCGCCGGTTTTCACCTTCAATTTCTCTACATCTAGCGAGTTCATGTCGGTTAGTATGGCATTGAACTGAAAAGGTACATCAAGCCTCTCTGCTTCTTTGGTTAGACAAACTGATATCTGATTGGTTACCTCCTTGGATTCGCTAACCGCGGTTAGTCTCAGGTGTGGCGGGCCCTCTGGACGAGCGGCAAGAAGTTGTAACAGCTCAATCCACTGTGTTGGGTCTGATGCGCCCAAGTCTATCACATGTACCAATTTCTCCCCTTCCATTGCCTCAACTATGGCCTGATTCGAAGCTGCAAAAGCCAACCGAAGAAACGGGCACAGGTTGACGAAATCATGCCTAGCTGCCGCAACAGCAGAGGCTGAGGCAGAACAGCTTGAACCTACGAGTGTTTGGTAAAGACCAGGAAACGGCCGTAGGGACCGGCGTGCCAAGGCAGTCGAGAAGGCTGCAGAGAGGCGCTGCATGGCGTCGCCATCCGGTGAAGAGAGAAGTGAAATGTGCTGCAACAGAGTGCTTACATGGTCAAGGCGGCCGGCGGAGACATGGTTGGCACAGTTTAGAAGGAAATGGATGAGGTAGAGGCCTCGCTCATCAGAGCGAAGGTTTTGGAGATAGGCCGATGGGAGAGGTGGGGTAGGAGGAGGAGCGGTGGAAGCGGGAGGAGGCGAAAGCGGCATTTGAGAGAAGGATTGCAGAGGAGAGGAAGAGGTTGTAGAGGTTGAGGAGCCATTCTCTTCTTGGGTCATGGTGCCAGTGCCTTGTTTCTTGTTTTGTGAAAGAGAAAGAAAGAGAGAAGAGGGCATGAAATGTTGTTGAATGGAAATGGAAGAAAGTAGTGTTTCTTCTCAGTCAGAGTTTTAGAGAGTTTAGACAGAAATCAGAACAGGATCTCTGTAGATTTCTGAGAAGAGGTTTTAGTTTCAGACTTCTAAGATAAAAGAAAACAGAGAGTGGTATCAGATATGAAGTATGAACAAGGGACTCTTTCTGTAGATTACCGTATTATGTGAAGAGAGCGTATCCTCTGAGATATCTCAACTTTTGCGTGACCGACGTGTACGGTGCCTATTCGAGGATAGCGCGGGATCCAGTATTATTTATGCTTTGAGATTCGTGTAGAACGTATTTGAACGGTTGAGATTTTCTAGGAAAACACTCAAATTTTGAGATATCTTAGAGGATGCGAATTCTAATGTGAATGGGTACAGGTACACAGAGAAGAGAGAGAGAGAGAAACACAGCTAGAAGTCGCAGGGAGAAAAACAGAGAGATATATTTTGGCAGCTGCTGCCAAATTTTCAAAAAAACAAAAAAAAGAGAAGAACAGAGAGAGAAAGAAAAGAGGAGGTAGTATTTTCACTATTTTGAGTTGTGAGGGGAAAAGGACAAGGGACTTCGCTTTTGTCTCCATCGCTGTGGCCTCTTGTTTTGTAGTATTGAACGAATATGGAATTTGTGTGGAGGAGAGCCTCTCTTTCTATTCCTCCTTAAATTATCCTACTTGTCATTTTTCTCTGTTTTGCTCTTCCAAAGTTTTCAAATCTGACATTTCCTCCTCAGAGTCTCAGAGAAGGTGCACTATACTGGAAAGTGACATTTTTTTTAAATAACTTAATCTTAAATTTACTAGGAAAATTATTTTTTGTTCAATACAAAATTTATTTGAAATTTACAAGAATATTAATAAAAAAAATTATTTCAAAAATCTGAACGGATAAAAAAAATTGTTAATCGATTCAAAATTTAAAATATCTCAAAAAAATTATAAATTCACAAGAGGAGGTTGTCCTTCAAATCCGTCAATACATCAACTGGAGTTGTTTATGTTGTTAGTTTGTTTTATATTTTCTTAGATATTTGAATTTTTATTGACAAAAATTTTTTTCTAAAAATTGTTTTTGAGTTAAGTTATTGACCGATGGCTTTATATGCATTCATCATTCAAACAAAATTAATTTTCGTTTCAAAAATATTAGGAGAGCACAGATATAATAATTTTCATATATATTCTAGTCTTAATCTCGAAAAAACAATTTCAAACATATTTTTGTTATCCTGGCATTAATACTCCTTTTCATACCTACTTTAGCGCTAATTCAAATACATTAAGGTGCCAAATGGAAAATATTTGAAGTGCTTTAAAATAATATCTCTTATCATTTTGTGCCCCACTGTAATTAAAATCTAAATTTGTTACAAGTCAACATATATAATAGCATACCGTTGAAATTGTTATTTTGAAAATAGCTCTTTTTGAGAAGTAACCCATAGCAGGTCACTAGTTTTTATTTCTTTTCAAAACTCAATAATTATAAAAAAAAATTATGTGATGAAAGAAAAAAAAAATCAAAGATAACTTGCACACATCATATATTATTTTTTTCATTAACTACACAACATACATATAATATGATAGAATAAAAATAAAATAAATTGTGGCAAGAAATGGAAACACTATCTAACATAAACATCTTGTTACATAAGCTAACCTCCAATATATTAACACATCAGATCACAGTTTTCATACAACCCATGACTAGTAAAACATGAAGACAGAATAAAGCGATGTATTCCACAAATCATTCCAACTAGATATTCTCATTTTGTCAGCTACATTTAGCACATAAGACCTGTAGAGTTCTCTAATTCACTCAAATCAATGTTCCCAATGAAACAAATTTAGTGTATGAGTTATAAATAACTGTGCAAAATTAACTCTTAGTGGTCTGAAAATTCTTCTTATTTCTTGCACCCGTCTACAAGTTAAAAGACCTATTTTTTTTATGTATTTTAACTCTTGCTACTTCACTTACCAACATAATATAGAACTTTTTAATTATCTATCTCACATTATTAGAAAATAATATTAATATTTCCGATTAAAAAAATTAAAAAAATTTATTTAAAACTAAATATATGCATTCAATACGTACTGAAAGCATGCATTCAGTTCGACAAAAAAAAAATTCTAAGTATGAGGTGAAGGAAATACTTGTAAAAGTTTTTTATTTATTGCCCATGTTCTGTTAGAACTGCGAAATGCACGTACCTCTTTTAAAATCAAGCATAGTAATGTTAGATATTTAAACTCTGAAATACATATTATATTTTTTATAAAATTGAAATAAGTGAATAAATAAAGTCCAATATAGTTAGGAATAAATTTAATGCAATAATATTTTATCTAATTATTAAACTATCTAAATTTGATTTTATTTTTGCAAGTTAACTTACCAAACACGCTACCACCCAAAAAAAAAAAACAAGTGGCCCATGATCGGGGACCAAGACAGAAAAACAAAAAGTTGAGGGTCATTATGTAAAATTGCATCTTTTAGACTATTAGCTTCTGTCAAACCTGAGCATTAACATGTTGACAAAAGATTTTGTCTCGACTCGAAGGAGCGGGGAATAAGTCATGGCCTCGTTATTCCATATCCTTAGAAACGGACAAATGGGACCTAACAAATGGAAACAAATACAAAAACAAAACCACCATCCTCTTTTTTTCTCTCATGATTTTTGTTTTCTTTTGAATTTGTAAATTTCGTTGGGAACGCGAGAGAAAGAGAGGGAAGGACGGATAGAAAAAGGCCCAAAACCACCCATTGTTGTCGTGTAGCGAGCGGCGTGGTCTCGCTCCTGTTGTTCTTATCCTTGGATTAAAGGACAAACAGACAAGGAGTGAAGGAGGTTTTGCTAAAGGACGCTACCTGTGGGAGCGGGTTTGGTTTATGACTTGGGGTTTAGTTAAGTCTTTTTTGGTCTTGCTGATTTTCTGTGGCCTAAGAAGTACTCACACTGATGGAGTCATATCCTAACTTAAAAAAAATTCAAAAATATGATTCTATATTTTTTTTATTTGAGATACTGGTGCCAAAGTTCATGACATTGAAGAAAATTTGATTATATTTTTTATTTTTTTTCGATATATGATTATATTCATTTGCAAAATATGTTGTTATTTCTGTGTATTTCCTGTGGTCTAAGAGCATCTACATTCCAGCAACTCAAATTAGTTTCTAAATAACTGTTAACTACTTTTTAGAAATTAATGTCTCTAAAGTTTCTAACTCTCACATTCCTGAAATTAATTTTAGAGTTTCTATTAAGCCACGTCAGCAAAAAATTAAAAAGGAAAAATAATTTGAATCAATCATTTAGTCAGCATGGAGTTTATAAACAGTTTTTTAATAAAAAAATTTACTGCATAGTTTCTAAATAAGAAACTCTCCTACATTTCTGAAATTGAATTAGAAACTGCCACATCAGCTGAAAAACAATAATAATATCTAGATGCTCTAAGGAGTCGTATAGAGTATAAGAGATCATTTTGTTAGATTGATTGTGATTTTGTTAGATTGATTGTTAGATCATAGAGTATAATAATATCTGAATTATGTTAGATTGATTGTGATTTTGTATACAGGTGACATCATCAGTTGATCATATTTAAGAGTTTCGCGTTATTCAGAATGTTGTTATGTTGAAACTTAAATTATTTTGTGGTTGACTATTTTGAGATTACAATTATTTGATTTTTTTTTATCAGAATGGTTTAAGAGTCGAGTCAATAAAATACGTGACGTGTGGTGATTAAGTTAAATTTGTATGTGTCATGATTAAATTTAAAATAATAGTTACGGCACGTTAATGGTCATGATACATTAGTCACATTCAAACGTAACTGATCATGTTTACTGTATTTGATCATATTTAACTTATTTTTCTATAATTTAAGTTAGTTTATTCAAGATTCAAACGGTCCCAATTATACATGACTTGAGTGACCACGTGACGTGCCGTATTGTGACCAGGTCTTTCAAGTGACGTGTTGTACCGTGTCAAATTTTCAAAAAATAGTCACAGCATATGGTACGTGAATCACGACACATAACTAGCACACGTGTCATGTCCGTGCCATGTTGTATCGGTTACGGTACGCCGTGACTTTTTAATCTCATTTTGGAGATAATCAAAGTTATGGTTCATGGTTAGTGGTAATGAGTATTTAGGCCGGGTACTATAAAAGACCCCGTCATCATTGTATTGGATTTCTTCTCTAACAAAATTTTTCACACAAATCATTTTTTGTTTTAGTTGGTTTGGATAACAAACTACAATTTAAAAAATAATAACCCTATAACTTATAAGTACAACATAAATTGAAAAATTAAATAATTTAAACTTAAATAAATAAATAAACTTACAAAAATCCGCTTATTGAATCCGATTTTCTCTATTTTTTTCTTCTTCTCCTCTTATCGAATCACTTTGAGAGTCACTTTGATTATCGAATCACTTACAAAAAGATAAGTCCAAAATGATAAGACCGAAAAAAGATAAGTCCAAAAAAAAATAAGTTCTGAAATGTGTTTGAGAGTCATTTTTTTCTTCTTCTCCTCCTCTTTTTGTAAGTGTTCGATAATCAAAGAGGTTTCTCTACAAAAATAAACTTACAAAAATCCGCTTATCGAATCCCGGTTTCTCTATTTTGCCTACTGCCTTTTCATTTCTCAAATTCCGCATTTCTTATTTTTAATATTTTTTTATTTTCTTATGTATAAAAATTTCGGCTATAAGATCCACCCTAATATGTATTAAAAGAGGTGAATGATGGATGTATGAAGTTGGTCAGATTAGAGATACAATCATACAAGTATATTCTTCAAGAACAAATTTTCGCCAATTTTTTAAAGTAAAAAAACTTGTGGATCATTATTACGCCAACAAAATATCTTAGTTTAGCAAATTGCACTGTTTTGAAATAAGTTTGACCGCATTTTAAGTAATTAAATATCCAAATTTGACTTTTATGTTTTTATTATATTTAAAATTTAACTAAATTATTTTAGAGAAATTTCGAAAGGATATATCTTATCATGCCAGTTTTTCCGAAATTTTAGTAATATACAAAATAATTAACAAATTTCAGAATCTACACCTGTTTTGATCAAAATTCCAAAACTACAGAATCCGCAGAATAATTCACCGGAAATATTATTTCCGTTGAATTATTCTGCGAAAATTGGATTTCTATTTTTTTATTTTTATTAAATTAAAGATGTTATGATTTTTCCAGTTTTTCTATTGAAATATTAGAAATATTTTTAAATTTCTTTGAAAATAGATGGAATACTATAGAATTAAATTACTAGAAAGACTGCGGCAAATAATCAAGATAACTATTTTTTAGGCCGGATTTTTTGCGGGTGTAAGAAAAATTAAAATATTTCTTGATTTGTTACCAGAAAAAAAATAAAAATGTTTTGGATATGAGTTATTGATCCTGGTTCAAATGTCACTTCTAGATAAATAAAGAAATTATCGTGGTCCTTCTAGTACATTCAAATTTGAAGTTTCTTCATCTATTTTCGAAAATTAACAAAAAAATCAAAAAAATCGACTATGTAATGATGTCAAATAAAAAAATTCAAAAATAACTAGGATCAATATTTTCAATTTTTTCCAGTAATACGGAAAATATTTTAATTTTTCTTACAGCCACAAAAAATTCGGCCTGAAAAATATTGATCCGGGTGATTTGTAGCAGTCTTTCTAGTAAATTTAATTATATAATATTCCATCTATTTTCAAAGAAATATAAAACATTTCTAATATTTCAATAGAAAAAAATAAAAAAATCATAACATCTTCTATTTATTTAAAATAAAAACCAGAATTCTACTTTCACATAATAATTTTACGGAAAGAGATTTTCCATATCTGGTGAATAATTTTGTGGAAATTCATTGAATTTCGGCATAATTATTTTTGCGAATTTTGTCCGAAACTGGTGTAAATTGTGAAATTTCGTATTTTTGTATATAAATAAAAATTTCGGCAAGAACTAGATCTATTATAGTATTTATTCAAAAATTCATTCATTATCGATACTTTTGATTAATTATGGAGTCATTATAGGTGAATAATCCAAAAAAATGGACAGTTATATCTCAAATATTATCTAATGCTTCACCAAATAATTATTAGAGCAATTTCGGAAAAATATATAAATTGTAACGTAATTATTAGATCAACTTAAAAAATTGCTTGCATGTAAGATGTTTTCAAATAATTCTGAAAATATTTTTAAATCACCAAAATTGATTGTTATTTCAAATTGTAAAAGCACACAACAAACTGTAATTGCATTACTAGAAAAGTGAAAATTATGTTGCGTAAAAAAATATTTATACTTTTCAAATTGATCCAATAATATTATATACTTACATTATTGAGGTTATATTTAGAGTATAATTGCTAAGCTTTCACTTGAATTGGCCATAATTTATATATTAAAAAAAACTAGCATGCATATATATATATATATATATATATATATATATATATATCAAGCTGTAAAATCTTCACTAGAGATAAAGATGGGTATAAGTTAATTCATGCTTTCGAAATTTATGTAATAAATATGTGTTCCCATATTAGGTATTATTTAGACTATAATTGTCCGTTTTCATGATTTAATAACTTGACATGAGTTCGGAATTAATAAAAGAATATTTAAGATGCACACAACAACCTAAAAATTATATTTCTAGAAATTATATTGCGTAAAATACATTTATACTTTTCAAATTGATCTAAATAACATTTTAACCCTTCTTAATCTAATTTTGAATATAATTGTCAGTTTTGATGATTTCATCTTTTATAAGACCATGACCAAAAGAAAATTATCTAACATTTATACATCAAGCTGTAGAACATACATTCATAACAATTTGAATGTATTCATGCTGTATAAACATATTTATTTTCCTGTTAACTTGGCAGTGCTATCAAGTTTTTCAAAAAATAAAAATAAAACTATAGGGAAATTAACGATCCGAATTAATTCCAGCCGGATCAAATTTAATTCAGTGCCTATAGAAATTACATGGATCAGTTTTGAGATTCGGACCAGGTTAAAAAAAAAACGGTCCCGATCTATTAATTGCACCTCAGGTATTGCACTGGATGTGAGTTTTGATATAGGAGCAAAATAAGCTTTGTAAAGGGAAGAATTCATCGCATTGTATTTGTAAAAGGTACAGAGAGTTCTACTACACCAACCGGTCCAGTCTAAACTAATCGAATTAATGTTACAGAATTTTTTGTTTTTAGAAATTGTATTTAAATAATATAAGATATTAGATAAATTGTGGTGAAAATTTGATGTAATAGAAGGAACCAACTAATGGTCCGGTTTCTTTAGCTACCACATCAAAACTTAGAATCACACGGTACGGCATTAGAGTTCGGCCCCAGACGGGAGGAACAGAGAGAAGAGGAAAGGATGGGAAAGGAAACAGGCCCATGACCGGACTTGACTAGAAATGTTTATTTGCTTCAGAATAAAAAAAATGAGAGGGAACTGAGGAAAACAGAGGGGAGAAAGAGTGAATTGTGTATAAAAATTTGGTAATTTCCTTCACGCCCATAAGGAAGAATGGGCGTGAAGAAATTTGAGAGAAAGAGTGAACTGTGTATAGAAATTTAGTAATTTCTTTCTCTTTCCTTTCTTTTTCCCGAAAATTTTATTAATATCCAAAAAAAATATTAAATTTCAAATTCTACACTCCATGCTGAAGAATTTCAAAATCTGTCCAAACCGTAAAATTTTTCTCAGGTTCAAAAGCCTAAAACTGCAAATTTATTTTGCGGTTTTGTTTTTGGAATTCCAAAACCACAATTTATTTTTGCGGTTCTAAGTTTTTTTAATTAAATAGAAATGTTTATAATTTATTTATTTTTTGTATTGAAATATTAGAAATATTTTATATATTTCTTTGAAAATAGATGAAATACTATATAATTTGATTTATTAGAAAGACTGCGACAAATAACTCAAATCAACATTTTTCAGGCTGAATTTTTTGCCGCCGTAAAAAAAATTAAAATATTTCTTTGTGTGTTATTGGAAAAAATAAAAAAAAGTTTTGAATCTGAGTTATTGATTTTGATTCAAAAGTCATTTCTAAGTAAATACATAAAATATTTTGATCTTTCTATTTATAAAAAAACAAATAAATATCTGACATCTCTGACAAAAAGTCACTAATGTTGGTCTCGTTACTCTCGTATCAAACAAAATTATTGTCAAGAGATGTTAGATAATTTTTTTGTTTAATTCAAAAATAGAAGAATTCAAATATTTTTTGTATTTATCTAGAAGTGACTTTTGAACCGAGATCAATACCTCAGATTCAAAATATTTTATTTTTTTTCCAATAACACACAAAGAAATATTTTAATTTTTCTTACAGTAGCAAAAAAACCAGGCCTGAAAAATGTTGATCCGGATTATTTGTCGCAGTCTTTCTAATAAATCAAATTATATAGTATTCCATCTACTTTCAAAGAAATATATAAAATATTTCTAATATTTCAATAAAAAAACAAATAAATTATAAACATTTCTGTTTAATTAAAAAAAACTTAGAACCGCAAAAATAAAATGCGGTTTTCAAAAAAAAAAATTTGCGTTTTGGAATTCCAAAACCACAATTTTTTTGTGTGGTTTTAGCCTTTTGAACCGGAGAAAACTTTTACGGTTTGGACAGATTTTGAAATTCCTCCACATGAGGTAGAGATTTTCAAATTTAATATTTTTTTTGAATATTAATATAAATTTCGGTCCTTTTTCATTACACACTCTATTTGTGGAGCACGCCCATAGAGAGCCAAACCAGGGGATAGGAGGAAGAAGAGAAGAAACAAAGAAAAAAAAGAGGTTGCACCAAAATTTAATGGGATAAAAACCTGGCACATGTGTTTAATTTCCTTAGTTATGGAGATTTTATGCGGAACTGATTGTGTATGGATTGTACCTGCGTACAAAGCTAAAGATATTCCTTTAGCCTGGTTCCTTCTATTACATTAAAATTTCATTACAATCTATTTTATATCTTATATTATTTTTATATAATTTTTATAAATAAAAAATTCTCTTAATTTTATACTACTGTCTATGCTCCGTGTCTAGCCAAATGATCTCTTTGAAGTCCAGGGAAGGACAAAGACCTTCAAAATTTCTCATGCATTATTAGAACGCCAAACTTGTACTTTTCAAAGTAAACTTAAATTTTCCAAGAGGCACTTGTTCTCCTCCTGAAAAAAATATTTTAAAGTAAACTTCTAAAATTATATTTAAAAAAACAAAATTCATAAAATAATGCTTCATCGATTTAAAAAGTAATCAACTGGTACTCAACCAGGTACCTGGAAGGATACAGATTCGCCTCCATGCTGAGGACAATAAATGAAACAAATATCCTCTCAAGTATTGTAATATGGAACCCACAACTTTACGGTTCATATTTAAGATTCGTGTCAAGTTAAAGAACGGTTCGGATTGACTAATTCCAATTTAATTCTAATTGATTCTCATATACATTACCGGAGATGATCCGAATTCCAATAAATAAGTATTAATTAGATCTAATGAAACCCGTTTTTTCTTACACACTTTACAGCATAGATAATTCATATATTTATTGTCGAATCACTATTTTTTTATGTAAACATGAAGTCAAGATTTTTAATTTTAAATATTCACTAAAAAGTTTTTGGTCGGATTTTAAATATGAGATCTTCCACAGGGAGGATTTTTCTTAACTACTAAATTAAAAATTGATTATCCAAACAAAATCAAAATTAGCTGAACCGAATATATTTTATTTTGATTACTTGATTCTAAAGCAAACCCATCAATTTAATTGGACCGAAATAAATAAACTAAATGAATTTGGACGTACCAATTAAAATATAACAAAATTAATTTATGAATAATAATACGAGTACTAGTTAATTTTGTGTATTTTCGTACAATACGCTAACTATCCTTCCTAATATTTTGCTTTACTTGATTTGTCAGTTTTTCAATTGAGAAAATTGAATTGGACACAAAAAAAACTGAGCCATTATATTTTTTTTATCCAAACTAAAATAATGGATAAACAACTGAACTGATACATTTAATCTTCATATATAATTATACTTGCATATCAAATTTTATATTTTTATAATTTTTACTATTCTTAAGCCAGGGGGTATCTTTGTAAATATTTTTCGAAAACTTAATATAACTGTTAGTAGGTTTTTGTCATGAACTTTTAGAAAAAAAAATTGGGTTGTCTGAAACTAGTTCAAAATATAAGAAAAATATAAAATTTGATCTTCTAATATATTTTCATACAGATATTATGTTTAACGATTTAGTTCGACTTTTAGATTTTATAAATAAAAATATGAATTCATAAAAATGTGTCGATTCGTAATATACATATCTATCATTAACCTTACTCAAATAAATGAAACTTGAATTAAGGACCATTGTGAAATTTACCCTTTATTATTTTACTGGCACGCTCTTTCTCGTCCCTCAAGAGAATAAAAGGTCAAATTATTTTGGCACAGCTAAACCTGAAACTGTGTGGTCTCGTTGTCTCGGCTAATAACAACAAACATGCTCATTTTGTCTCAAACCTTGCTTTACAAATTGACTTTGTCGCATTATAATTGTCTTTCTCACCTTTTTCTCGCTCCGATCCGATTTTTGTTAACAGATGGAGCACAAAATGTCAAGGAGAGGAGGCATTAATTCGGTCCCAACTACTCTATTCTTTTCTCAACTCATTGATGATTGATCATGCTCTTTTATTTTACGCTGATTTATTGTGGGCTTTGAACAAGAGGTCTTTTGTGTGTCTTGTACAGCATTTTGTATTGTTGAGGGAAAATGTGTTAATGATAAAATTATTTGGCAATGTTAAAGATAATTTTGCATTAACTAAAAAGTTCTTTTTATCATCAAACACAAATTTTAAATTCACTATTGAATATATGATATATTATTATTAATACAAAAAAATGTATATGTTATATGATGTAAACCTCGCAACTTTCATATATATGATATATGATAAATTAATAGGCTATATTATATATAAAATGCAAAAAGTTCTTGTTTAGGCGTGTATTTAACAAATTTTTAAATTATAAAATTAAATATGTTAACGTTCCTCTAACTCTTATATCAAATGTTTCTAACTCTTATAGTGATTTTGAATCTAATGTCTCCTACTCTCTCAGGAAAAAAAAAATTCATTTTATGTTAAAATTTAATTAAATTTATTTTTGCATGTGATATTTTTAGAATTGTAACTTATAACTAGAAGGATATGTGTCAACTCTTAGAATATTCAAAAGCACATATATAGTAGTTCAAATTTTAATAATCATATCAATTTTAGATAAATATATGTAATCAATATAAAAAATCATATAACTTTTTTGAAGAATTTTATTTTTATAATAACCATAATTTTACCTTCAGGCCCTATAGGAAAGATCATATAATTTTACACTGTTTTTAGGCTCTATATTATATTCACTCAGTGGTTGGTTATAGTTCTTTGCTTGGCCACCTTATTGCACCAACATTAACAATTTTACATGTTACATTTGATCTTGAAAGTTACTGAGAAGGGTTCCTGGTGGAATACGGAATACCCATTTGTTTGTTCTTCCTTGGCTGCTAATAAACAGATACTAAGAACAAAAGCAAACCAACAAATCCAGTACACGCAATAGAAACAGAGCAGTGACCAGAGGTGGGGGAAAGGCACTTAATATTCATTCACATTTAAACAGGTTTTTTTGCCTTTTGGGGATTTGAATTCAAAATAGACAAGCTAAGTCAGATCATTTCCATGAAGACATTAGTAGGAATGTATAGTGTTTTTGGCTGTTTCTAAAAAGCATGATGCCTATAAAACCTAGCTTTCATTTCATA
Organism: Carex myosuroides; assembly: GCA_028015225.1. NCBI lineage: Eukaryota > Viridiplantae > Streptophyta > Magnoliopsida > Poales > Cyperaceae > Carex > Carex myosuroides. The sequence goes on from CM051470.1 coordinate 11,677,923, forward strand.
TAACTATTTCTTAAACTTTGAACATAGAATGGTTTATTTTTGTCAGTTAATACTTAATAATCATATTTCCTTTTCATGGGTACTGTAGTTATTTATCTGAAAATGTATCCATTCCTGTTATAAAAGAAGAAAGGGACAAATGGAGCAGGCCAGAGGCCGTGTAGGCTTTTTTCTTAGACCAAGACAAAAGCTACTTTAACTGGTTTGGATTGGGAGCTCACATAACAGATAACAATTAACAAACACTGTTCTGGTCTGCCGGATATCATCAATTGCACGCATGCTTACAAAAACTTGAATGAAAGCGCTACTGTACAAGTGTACATGCGGATAACCCTTCCAAAGTCCCTCTTTTATTTCAAGAAAAAAAAAATGAAAAAAAATTAATGTCGGAGTTTGTTGTGAATAAATGATTTATTGCGGTCATAATATTTTGAAAATTTTGAAAAAAAAAATGATGCTACCGATTTAATTTTTTTTTATATTCAGGACAAAATATATTATTATAATTTTAAATTAAATAAAAAACCAAATAATGAATGAGCTGATGGAGATCTCTAATTATTTACCCCGGGCCAACTCTTAAACAGAGCAGACCTGGAAAGGATCATTAGTACCGGCCCAAGAACAAGCTCAATTAGTACTTCCATATTCCCCTTGAAAAATCTGCCCCATAAAAATTAGAAAGAACCCACTGTAAGACATTTAGCCCAATTGGCCCTTCCTATTGACCCTCAACAAGAAATTTCTCTTGTATACTCCTAACAACCTCTGAGGTAACAGAATATTTGAGTTTAGATTCGGTCCGTCCGATCAGAATCGTGGTCTATCTAAACTTAAAATTTCTGTTACCTCAGCTGATATAAATTCCCTACGCTGCTCCAACCATTTAGCCCATTGAACAGCACATACTGCTTTGACTTCAGTTCAGTACTTCATTTTCATTCCCAGTCAGAATACTCAGTGGTGCCTCAAATTTTGATTTTGGATCCAGACCCTCCGATTGGAATTGGTGTGCACGGGGCTTCGTGCCAAGGCAAATCTGACGGTTCAGATATAAACTGAAAATTTGAGTTACCTCAGGTGATATAAATTAGAGAGTGTCTATATTTAGTAATAGTGGTTGGATTCCCTCCTCCCATGCCGCCGCTATGGATCTCTCCACCGTCTCGTACCAGAAATTCGTGCGGTTCGCGTTGGAGCAGACCAAGCTCCGAACCATTCTCACTCCTCTCCCTTCTCAGGTCTACTCTCTTTTAGTACAACTACCTCGCTCTTGTTCTTCTTCTTCTTCTCTAATTTACACCTATTTCTACTGTTTGACAGTGTTGTTTATGTTTCTCATTTTTCTCTTTGTTATCTGTCAGGAGAAATTCAAATCAATAAAAGCCAAAGATGATAAGAGTGTTCTGAAAGCAATTTCGTTTTGCGCGCCTAAAATAAGGCTGCTCAGGAGCTTGACAATTGAAGATTCTCAATCTATGCTGGTATTTCTCACTATATTTTAAAATGTGTAGTAATTGACAATTTTGAATTGTAAAAAAAAACATAGAAATTGAATTTTAGAATTGACTGCTAATTTAGATATGGCACATAATATAATGTTACGAGAATAGTGAAATCAGCTAAAAGAACTGTGACACTGGCCTCCTCTGCCTGTGTTGAGATTCTGTTACCAGAGTGTGTTGGTTAATGCACTAGCATTTAGGGTTTTTTCCTCTTGACTTGTATTAATTAAAAGCCTAGTCTGAAATTGCATGTTTGCACTGTGACAAGCCATGAAAATTTCCGTTTCCAAAATATGGTGCTTTTATTGCTTTCTGGACCTTCATTCTCCAAATTTATTATTGTTTAAGCAGCTTACTATTTTATTAAACAACAGGCCTGTCCAAAATGTGGTAGTGTCTAGCTCGGTATATCCTTCAATAATTCCATCAAACTTTGCCTCAATCAATCAACTTTATTTTTAAGTTTTTTTATGCTGCAATATTATTATTTGAACATTAGTTCTGGATATTTTTTAGGTTCTTGATTTTGCGGCATTCTCTAAACCAGAATATGACGTGCCTATCTTTTGTGCCAATGCATTCACCACACCTAGCCGAACTATTGTTGTATTGTAAGTATGATAAACTTATTTTAATTTTATCTTTCAACATGTATCTAATCTTAACCACATCAACATTTTCATTTTCTTAATTCCCATCAGGGACCTAAACCCCTTATATGATGTCACCACACAACACAACTACAAGGAAAAGTACTATAAGAAACTCATGCCCCTCTCAGAGAAATATTCAGAGGTAACATAATACAAAATCTCACAAGAGCCCTTCTTGCCTACATTGTCAGGTTACATTCAACTATGTCTATCGCTATGTGTTTTCATGTATTTAAATTTAATAGAGAACATGCAGCTTTTGCCTTGGGGCGGTAAAATTACTAGCGAATCAATGAAATTTTTTTCACCCGTCGTGATTTGGACAACAGTTGCTTCAAGTCAACCTGTACACGATGTATTATTTTCGGCTTTTGTGGATTATTACAAGGTACTGGTTTAGTTTTGAGTGAGGCTCCAGTACTATTTATAGCGTATATTGGTCCGTACTATGGATCAATATCTTCACATGAAAATTTACTTGTAGATCAAACTTCACATTTTTTAGAAACTTTTTAATATTTTTCAGATAGGTAGAAAATCACATTATCTAAGAAATTTAGACCATTCAAAAGTAGTGATTTTTTACCTATCTAAAATAATAGTTAAAAAATTATAAAAATTATAATATTTATTCTGCAAGTACATTTTCATATGAAGATCATGTTAAACAGTTCAGATCGGCTGTTTGAACTTTGAAAACAAAAATATTCTTCCATAGTACGGACCAATCTGTGCTATGCATAGTACCATAGCCTCACTCTTTAGTTTTTATTCTTAAATTGTTAAATCACATTTCTACTGGGATTAGACTAAATCTTGTTCACATCAGACTGTCATGTTGTCAATTAGACAGTACAGCACATTGTAATTTCTGTTCTAGAACTTCTAAAAGGAAGGTACATTAAGTATCAGAAATTATAGTTTCTACATTTGGCTGAACTAAGGCATCATCCATAATTCTTGTATTTCTAACATATATTCGAAAAGTGTATGACCTTAAAGCCTCTGGAATTGGACCAATTTGTCGGTGAAGTTAAAATAGTACATGCGAACATGAGGAAATTTTTAAACGGGTTTAATTGTTACAACATAGGCGTGGCTGGAGTTAATTGATGAAGCAAATGAAGAAAAAGATGAGTCTCGTATTTCACTTAATTGTGAAGCACAGCACAGATACCTCACCTGGCGAGCAGAGAAGGTTAGTTCTGTAATTTTGCATTGTTTTGTATGTACAAATTAAAAGGATTTCAGTCCTGAATACGTCATTGTTGAATACTATACTGAATTTATTTGTTTCTTCATTATTAGTTAAGTCTGTAAATGTATTACAGCAAACTTAGTTAAATACATTGTTTTAATTTTTAGGATCCTGGCTATCCAATCTTGAAGAAGTTATTTGGAGAAACTCTTGCAAAGGTACTCTACTTGACTATATTGGGAATTTTATTACATCCAACTTTTGATTATGTTTGCAACAACACTAAAAATGGTATTATTGACCTTTTGCAAATTAGCAACCAATATCAGTATTGGCATTAAGTTGAGCAAAAATCACCTTGTTTGGGTGTACGAAAAGAATCCTTGCAGTTAGGGGAAAAGTGCAATTATGCAATAGAATATGTAACTGCCTTGTATAAATCCTGGACATTTATTCAATTAACTTCAAAATCTTGGGTTTTAGCTTCAAATATGTGAAATGCTGGGTGATTTTCTTGCGGAAAGCTAAGTTTATGGTCATTTGCAACAACTATATAAGAATTGCCTAAAAGGTAAAAATATAGAAGAAAAAGGTTCTCTTCCCATAATTTGTTCAAACTTTATTTCTATTGCAGTGTACCTTTCACAATGAGAAAAATTTGTGCCAAATCTTATTTTTGTTTGGTCAGGATTTGGTGAGGCAATTTCTGTTTGATGGAGTTGATTCACTAGGGTCGAAGACCTTTTTGGATTATTTTCCTGAATATAGGTTGGAAAATGGGGCAGTTAATAAAAAACGAAGTATGGTGGGGAAGTCTTATGAAACTCGGCCGTGGAATTCTCAAGGGGAATTCATAGGAGGTAACCTGAATGAAGATCTTTAGATTTCAGATGTAAAATTGTTGTACTTTAATTTTGTTTGTGTTGTTATTCATTAATTTTTTTCGCTACTTAATTATAAGTTATGACTAGTTTTATAGGGTCTAATCTAAAAAATTTGCTGTGTCATGACTAAATTAGAAAAACCCAAGTTATGTTAAAGATATGGCAAATTATAATGTGATGATGCTGAATTTAAAAATAGGGTTGGGATTTTAAGGTATTGCATTTTTATGTCAAAACGCACAAGTATTGCAAATTCATACTTTCATAATATTTGTTTTGCAGTCAAAATAGAAGTATTGCATTTTTATGTCAAAACGCACAAGTATCTGATTAAGGACCAAAAAGCATCTACAGAATGAGAGAATATTGATGAACAAACTTAACTATAAGCACTTGAGAGTAGGTCCGATGGGCATCGGATCTACTTTGGTTCGATGGGTTTAATCACCGTCGATTTGCTTTAAGATTTGTGCAGAATGCTTTAAACTCCGTGTCTGTCTGTTTCAATTTTCGTGCACACAAATCTTGAATTAGATCAGACGGTCATCATGCTCATTGAACCTAAAAGTAGATCCAATGGGCATCGGACCTACTCCGTTCTCAACTATAAGGTCCATTATTTCGCCATACCAATTAACAAAGTTTAGACAAGCTTTTGCTAATTTTGAAAAATCAAAAGTAGGAAACGATGTCAGTCATGGAATAATCACTTGAATTCAAAAATTCATTTCAAATTTTGTTCAAATTTTTTATAATTTTTGTTTAAGTTTCTGTGTCAATTATCACCTGTTGTAGTGCTAATTGTTATTTCATGCTGTATAAAGGATGACTTTGTTTTAAAAAAAAATGATTTGAAATTTTATGCAAAATTTTTGTTTAGTATAGCGGTCTAAATTAATTTTTTTTTTTTTACATTTTGTACTTATAAAATTTAGTGGAATAATGATATTACAGAATTATCACTTGACAATCTAGGAATTATCACTTGTTTTGACAAAAATAATCACTAGATAATCATGGACTTACACAGATTGATTTTTTTTTTTTTTTTAAGAAAAAAGTTGTGAGCCAAAAGTCTGATGCTGAAGTTCGCATATGTAATTCAAGTTATAGAAGATTATAATTTAATATAAATTATAATTAGGATTTTCTGACATTGACTTGTATCGATAATTTGACAACACCTTTTCAAATAATATCTAAAAAATAAAAAAATTATATAGTCATATTAATTTTCTTATATATTAATCGTATATCACTTATTATGCAATTTAAATATATTTAATGTTTCAACAAATCTCATTAAACATAGATCGTTGTATATTTCATATCATTCGATGAACATCAATTTTCGTCATTATCTATATTAAGTATGCATTTATTTTACTAGTTGGATTTTAAAATTGTAAGTTATTTTTAACGTGATCAAAGCTATCAAATTAATTTGTTGTCAATAGATGTCCAACCATCAAATTGAATCGTTAGCTAAGATATATCCGAAATTGCATTTACGAAGTGTGATTTTGTTATTGGATCTTTGTACTCCTTTCTACTTTAATATATAAAAAGTATAAAAATTACTAATATGTCGAAAACATTATAATACCATGTTTTAGCTTGGTAATGTAAATTTAATCGACGCAGCTGTTGTACGAACTTTCTAATATTAAGGAGGCATTTACAACGTGAAAGCAATGTTTAACTTGCTAAACCAGTTAAGAATAAAGCAACTTTTGTTTTGCATGAAAAATTTGTAGTTTCATCTAAAAAGTTTTGAGATATCAAAGTATGATGTCCTTTTTCCTTCAAATATTATAATTTATTTTTAAGAATTGTAGAGTTGCTGGAACATTAAAAAGTTACTTCAATTGGTGTGAGAATTAATTTTCTAGTTACAATATGAAAATAGAATTTTATTCTGATGGACCATTTCTTTTGTTAGAGAATTTAACATTTCCATGCAAAGAAAAAAGGTTGAAAATAAATGAAGGAAACTAAAAGCTAATAAAGTAAAAAAGAAAAGTTCTACGAAAATTTTGTAATGCAAAAAAGAAAAAGAAAAATAAAAGTGAGGCCAAGGTAATATGCATGGCACAAATTGATCCATGCTATGATTTAATTTTTTTTTCATTTTCGAAGTTCAAACAATTGATTTAAACAGCTCAACGTGCTCTCCATATAAAACTTTACTTGAAAACCAAATTTTACATTTAAAAAGAAATTACTAATTATTTTAGATAGGCAGAAAACCACTTGATTTGGACTGTTCAATAGTGGTAATTTTTATATCTATCTAAAAAGTTAGTAAACAAATTCTAAAAAAATATAAAATTTGATCTCTAAGTACATTTTAATATGGAGATCATGTTGAACGATGTGAATGGACCGGTACATTTTAATATGGAGATCATGTTGAACGATCTAGATGAACTGTTGAATTCCAAAAACAGAAAAATTGATTTATAACTACAAAAAAAAATTGGTTTTGTTTGGTACATTGCTCGAAGCAATTATTCAGATTTTCATTATGCTCGCTCTATCCTCCACGTTAAGCTAATTTTGTGTAGCTTACCCTGGATTCTGCTGTTGAATTTCTAGATGACCCAGATTGATCTCTTTTAACATTAAAAATACAATAGAAAAACTGAGCATCAATTTATTTATATCATGCAATTGCAGTTAAGCCTCAAGGAACACCTCAAGAGCACAAAAGATTTTATTTAATGCTCTTATTATCCTGTAGGATTGTAAATTTGTAATGAGATGTTTTAATTATGCGCCTAAAAATTTGAACATGCTTACTGATACCTACAAAAGCCTTAAGGACGAGATGGTGAAAGTTTTAACATACTCTTCTATGTTCCATTAAAATTCTTAATTGTGCATTGTGCCTTTGGTATTGTGAGATGATTAGCTTGTTCTATAATTTATTGTACTACATAGGTGTTAAATCTTTTATAATGTTTCAAATGTATATTGCATTGTAAAAGAAGTTGAGATCTTTTTAATTCATTTGGAATTTTAATTAAGTTGAAAAATGAAATTGATGCTTGTTGTTTGTTGTTTACAAGCTTTGTTTGTGTTGTTTGTCGTATACTTGTTGTTTACAAGTTTTTGTTTGTTGTTTAATTCTATGGATTTGTATGTTGAGCTTATTGATCAGCATATAACATACTGTTTCGGTTTAACAACTGAGTTAATGGAAGCAAAAAAAAAAGGTTGCTATAATTATTGCATACTGAGTTATTGTATATACATAATTATAATCATCTATTATATACAATAATATATTACAAGTAACCACTCAAAAGATGGAGCTTCTCCATCTCTTCTCCAAAAGAAATGACCATAGTATCAGTTTGATTTGTAGCTTCTAAAACTTCTTCAATATGTGACAGAGAAACAACTATATCAGATTGAATCGGTACACACACAGTCGAAATGGTTACATGGGCTCCACTTTGTTTATCAACAGGAGTTGATTCACACTCAGGCCTCATCCCTTTTACCAAACAACCAATGTAGCTTCATATCGTTGATTCATGGCTCCCGAATATTTTCTTCCTAAACCACTTAGACTGAACAACACCTAGAGGTCACCACTTCCTTTCCCGTCATCTATCACATGGTCAGATTGAATGGGTACAAAATCAACTGGAGTGATCTCATCATTTGTAATTTTACCTAAGTCTTTTAAATGAGCATATGCAGGAAATATTAACAAATAATAAAATATGAGACTGCCCATTGTACGCTTAAAGAGTAAAGGCATGTCCCATTTTCGTTTTAGATTTATTGGGCCAGAACAAATGAATTCTGGAATCGATACCATTCAAGATGCAAACAGATCAATGAGTGAATGGGGGTTGACCACCATAAAGATGTTATTTAAATTTTCTGAATAAATTTCTATAGTTAACACCTCTGATTTGGTCAAAATTTAGAATAGAATTGAGTACCTTGTACTTTCTCCCAGCTAGCTTGCCCGTGAGCCTCACGCGCTCATCCACTACCCAGCCATCAGGCAAACCTTCTGACTAGATTACCAAAATGAAGAATTCAGCTATTGAAATTTCAATAATTATGTAACTAGAAAGCAAGCACATAGTAATATAACTGTATCACATTTTTGGTACATGCTAACGGAATGGTGTATCAGGAATGTGAGGATAAGTTTAAGCAATTTGTGAATGGTGTATTAGAAAATCGAGCGACATCCCATTTGGATATGTTTCAATACCAGTCATCTATTGATAAAAATTATTCTGAAGTTTCTCTGGAGTGGCTTGATATAGTAGCACTTTTAATGCTTTGGGTGATTAATATCAAGATTAATAAAGAAAATGCAGTTGATTTTCCTGATTTCATTTTCTGTTGTGCATCCCTACAAGAAATCAGTTTGGATATCCTCAACATCAATGATATAACTTTTATTAGGCCAAAATCAATAAACCTACCTTCCATGAAAATATTAGAGCTGCATGGCGTGACACTAGAGGATGATTTCACACCAAAGCTTTTTTTAGGCTGCCCTGCCCTTGAATCCCTTGGTCTAGGTCATTGTTATTTGCAAATGCAAATATCTTGCCCTAGTATGGATACTTTGGTTATTGTATGTGGAAATCAAGAGGGAGGTATTTCACTAGAAAATATGGTATCTTTAGTTAGTGCAGAATTCTCTTTAGATATCAAGATGTTTGATACCAATAGTGATCTGAACCTTCTTAGTGGGCTTTCAACTCTGAGGCTTGATTTGTCCAGTGCCGAGTTCAAGCAAGGTATACTGTCTTCTGATCAATTACATAAAACCAAATTTTAGTTTCCTGAAATGCACTTTTTGAGATCACAACAAAGTCATGTGCAAGTGAGAGAAAACAATGAAATACATTCCTTGCATAATGCATTATAGTAGGAAAAGCTTTTAGTATCCATCAGTTGTGTGCTCTCCAATCAAAGAAAGTATGATGTAGATAATTTTTACAATACCACTTGTCAAAGTTTATTAGGAGGTTTAGTATGAGTATTTTATTTACTATACAATTTGTTAGTTTGTTTGATACTGGGATCTTTTGTATGGTTTGTTCTGTTCAAAAGTATGCTGGTTGCATAAATCTATTTACAACCTTCCTAGATTACCAAAGATCTAAGAATAAACAATATGCTATACAAATGAACCATAATTTATTGCAAAATGTTGCTGGTAAGTGATAATTCAGTGCAAACCAAAATGTATGGCGAATATATTCCTATCTACCAGTACTATACAACAGAAGTTCTATGGTAAAAAAAGAAATAGAAAATGTTTTCATTGTCATGACTCATGCCCAAAAATTATCTTAAACAAATTATCAAGAAATATAATGAAACCAAAACTATGACCAATTTTGAGCAGCACTCTTACCTTTCCTAGACCACGCATGCCAAATTGAAGTGCTATCCTTACAGCTACTTTTCCAGTTTTTCAGTTTTTTCCTCTGGAAAGCACAGAAAAGGAAAAAATTAGTAATACTCATTTAAAAAATGATTAATTGACTATTTGCAGCTCATTATGGTTATAATTACGAAATTCATTAATTCAATATGATTCATTTAAAATCAAAGCAAATATACAAGATAATGGTCGACTATGACATATACTCGGGTCTGAAAATGTTGCACCTTCTTAAATACTCTTGGCCTTTTCAATATTTAATCAATGGACGTAAACAGGGTGATGATCTATGTTTGTTTTGGTATTTCCCTTTATAGAAGTAATTATATATTTACTGATAAGTAGGGAAGTTGTCTTTCGGACTATTCGCACAAATATGTAGAGAACATATTCAGACAATTCACAGATAGTATTTGCAGGACTATTCGCAAATAGTATTTGCAGGACGATACAAGCAACAGAACCTTCTGAAATATAAGTACAGGTGAATAAAAGCATTTTAGATGGCCTTGCACTCTTTTTATTTTAGTTCATTATTTTTTGTTACCAACAAGCAGTTGAAAGGAAAGTTTGAAGCTTTGGCTTGAGTTGGGGCTGGAGACGACCAAATTTTAGGTTCAAAGGTCAAGTTCCACTTTAAATTTAGATGAAGGAGTAATAAAATGAAGAGCTTATTTTCAATTGGGAATTTGAAAATATCTACTTAGGCTTTACTTATTTGTACTGCAAATTTGGAAATTTTCTATGCAGCTAAATGGAGGAGCTTGCTAAAATGAGGAGTATATTTTCAAATGACTATTTATACAGACCGAAAGGATCTTTATACTCCTCAAATGACTCTGTCATCCTCTTCTCAAGGATACATTTGACCCAATCCAACATTTGAAGGGGGGAGAAATCAATCCCTCATATTCAGAGCATATTTTCACGAATTAAAAATTTCTTGTCCCTCTCTCTGCTTTTGTGTCGGAAGAATCAAGTGCTATTATGCATAAATTAGCAAACTCAAAAAATGGGGGACAAAAGGAAATATGAAAAAAAAAAAAATGAATTTTACCGTGAGAAAAGCTCCGAGCAGGAGATGGTCCCAAAGGAAACAAATAAACATTTCTAGGCGAGAGAGCTACTTGGGAAAAATAAATAAAGAAGATAGAGGAATTATACCTTTTTAGCTCTCTTCTCGTTGAATCCTTTCATGGAGATCAAGTATCAATTTCTTTCTTTCGGCTCTCTTCTCGTCTAATTATTTCAAAGAGAAATGTGAGAGGTCTGTAGGAGAGGTGTGAGAGGGAGTAGGGAAAAGGGTGAAAAGGGGGAAAGGGTTTGGCTTAGGAGAATTCGTATCCTCTGCATTAACTCAAATTTTGAGTTAAGATCTGAACCGTCCTATTGACATCCGCACTAATATTAAAGTGCACGTGCATTATAGGAGTGGACAGGATTGGTCCGAGTTCTGATCGTACGGTTCAAATATTAACTCAAACGGTGCGTTAATGCAGAGGATACGTGTTCGGCTTAGGATGGGGCAGCGGGGGACGTTATCCTCTGCGGAGTTCATTAAAACTCGGCAGGTGCGGAGCAAATGAACGGACCAGATTAACTCTCAGCCGCTTTGTGATCGGGTTAACGGAGGGGGCAGTATTATTGTGCTTTTAGATTCGTGCAAAGTTAAAACTAACGGACCAGGTTAAAAGAACCGCAGTCTGCGGAGAATAACATTCCGGGGCAGCGGGATGAGAGCCGGACCAGGGGAGAGGGGGTATTAAATAGCGCGAGGATGGGGTGTATGTAGAGTAACGGAAAAGTCATTTAGTGAGGGAGAGCAGCTTGGATCCGATGGGTTTGAGACCGTTCGATCTGCTTTATGATTCGTGCGCACCGAATTTTAAAGCAAACGCGAAAGTTGCGGGCGCGAATCGTAAAGCAGATCGGACCCGAATTGACCTCTTAGTGAGGACTGAGGAGGGTGAATGTGCGCCACGCGGCAGCAGAGAGATGACAGGCCAGGCCACAAGGATATCGAGAAAGCCGAATTCGGATCACTAAAGACTAAAGTACTCAAATTTTGAATTTGGATCCAGACCGTTCCTCTGGCACGAATTTAAAAGAACCCGTGCGTTTCCCTCGGACGAATTCGTCCGAATTCTAATCCGACGGTCCGGATCTAACTAAAAATTTAGTTCACTTTAGGGATCCGGACCCGCTTAAAGGCTGGCTGATTCGTTCGGACGCTCGCATCCTCTCGGTCACACTTTCCGTATGGAGATAATAACACTTCAATTTAATTGAATTCGGCCAACTGCCGAAGCCGAACTGTTGACGTGAAATGTAAACTAATTATCGATCGAGTAATATGTTTAAAAATATCATATCAATTTATAATTAATTTATAGTTAATGGTTACAAAGATGAAATATATAAAATTGTATACCAATCATATAATCATAATTAAAATTAATTATATAAATGGAGATGATACAAAATCGGTTGTGAAAAAAATTATTAGAATTATTGATGTGTAAGAAAAGATTAACTTTTGTAATTTCTTAGATGAGGGTGTCCTTAATAGTAATAATAATTAGGATAAGTTAGGTTGGTTCACGTTCGCTAGCTTTGCAAATAATCAGATAGGATCTATGCTTGTTATCTTTGTAATTACTTCTGTAAATACTTCAAAATATTGGCAACTATATGAATTATGCCGACATTTTAAGGTAAGTTGCATTTTATTATTAATTGAACAACATAATTTTAGTTCTATTTTGCTTTTTGTGGACTCAAAATATTGATTATTTCTCAGCAGAAAAAAGAAAGAGCTTAAGGTGATAGAAGAAAAGATTGCTAAACTGGAAGATAATCTCGGTCGGCCCACTACTGTAATATATCCAAATAAAATAAATAGCTTAATTTTTTCCGCGGTTTTCTTCTTTCTTAATTAGGTTTTTTGATCTCAAAGGTGGAAATGGTTAACTAAGCATAGAAGTAAAATGGAAATTTGATAAAAAGTACTAAAGAGTTTTTGGACTAGTAGGGTTTAGCTAACTGTTTTCTATTTCATAATCTGACCACTTGATGATGAGCTTGTTATCTAATTTCAGATCTGCTAATCAACTCGAATATATCAAATAGCATCGATCAGCTATTGAAATATCGCTGGGTAATTATTCTCTTTAAATGAAGCAAAAAAGGTACATCCTTTTTTATTTTTCCTGATCACACAAACTTCTCAATTTCCCTCCCAATGCTATGCAACTGAACGTGCTAAAATTGGAAAGTAATTTAATCGAGGAAGATCATTGTGATGTGTCTGATCTACTCTGGCTGGCTGTGTGATTCAATCGAGGAACTTGATTAGAAATCTTTATCTATTGTTTTTCTGTAAAAGTTGTTTCCCTCAAATGCTCTCATATTATATTAATGTTGATTTTCTCCAATATTTTAATTTATTATACTAGAAATATTTACTTGAATAGTTGAAAAATAATCATTCTTTGTATTAAATATTGGCAAAATATGATATACGTAGTTGATGGCTTACATATTATCTTGGTTTAGTCGATCACTTATTTAAAGACAACTTCATGCAAATATTATTGTCTTTGTTAGAAGTTCATCACAAAAGTTGCTTTATTAGATATTACTACTTTTATTCACACAATTAGTTTCTGTTGAAGTAGTTATTTATTTCGTTGTTATATTTGTATTCAAATTGATTTTAAATGAACCATTCGTTTTACATGAAAAAAGATTGTAGTTTCATCTAAAAAATTTAGATATCAAAGTAAGTATGATGTCCTTTTTCCTTCAATTAAAATATTATAAATTATTTTTCTGAAGAGTTGTAGAGTTGGGTGAACATTGAAAAATAACTTAAATTGGTGTGAGAATCAATTTTACAATAACAATATGAAAATATCTATTTATTTTTTTCTGATGGACAATGTCTATTGCTAGAGAATTTAACATTTCCATGCAAAGAAAAATGATCGAAAATAAATAAAGGAAGCTAAAAGTTAAGAGTAAAAAAAGAAAGTGAGACTGTGATACTATGTATTAATGCATAGCGCAAATTGGTTTGTGCTACGAATTAATTTATGTTTTCAATTAAAGTTTAAAAGATCGATGCAAACTGTTCAGTATGATTTTTTCATAGAGAGTTTCCGCATTCTAATTCTTTCTTGAGTTGTTATGGAAATGTATTTGGAAACAAAAAAAAATTAAAATTTTTTTTGAACGATTTGGATGTATAGTTGAATTTTCAAAACAAAACGATCATGTTTGAACAATTTGATCTCCATTTTTTATGTGCCTCCGACGTTTATCTTCCTCTTGCTCTCTCTCTCTTTCTCTAGTATCGCTACTAAGGTATTAGGTATAACTCCGGGGCCGACGCAAGGGATGGTGATCCGAAGCTCTTATCGGAATAAGAAAAAAGATAATCCTATGTGGGGGGGTCTCAAAATATAGAGAATAGAAATGCAAATCGATAAGAAACATTGGTTTGGCAAAAAACCGGCCGAAAGCGAGCAAATTGTGGAGAATTAACAAAAGTATATTTTTTTTTTTCATGAGTTGCGAATAGGAATATTTCCGAAATTTTTATTAATATTCAAAAAAAATATTAAATTTCAAAATTTACATCCTGTTTGATAAGATTTCGAAAACTGTTCAAACTGCATATTTATTTTCCGGTTTTAGGCCGAATTACCGTAGATTTATTTTCCAATTTTGAAATTCCAAAACCGCAAAAAAAAATTGCGGTTTGATTTTAGAATTCCAAATTTGCGGTTTTAAAATTTTTTTTTTTAAATGTTAGAGATCAATGTCAGAGATTTTTTCTGTTAGAAGTGACTTTTGAACCAGGATCAATAAGTCAGATTCAAAACATTTTTATTTTTTTCCAATAACACAAAAAATATTTTAATTTTTCTTACGGCTGTGAAAAATCCAGCCTGAAAAATGTTGATCCGGATTATTTGTCGCAGTATTTCTAATAAATTAAATTATATAGTATTTCATCTATTTCAAATAAATATATAAAATATTTGTAATATTTCAATACAAAAAATAAATAAATTATAACATTTTTTGTTTTTTTTTTTAAACTTAAAACCACAAAAGAATTCCAAAACCAAAACCGGAAAATAAATCTGCGATAATTTGGCATAAAACTGAAAAATAAATTTACGGTTTGGACCGTTTTCGAAATCTTGTCAAACAGGATATAGATTTTGAAATTTAATATTTTTTTTATATTAATAAAAATTTCGGGAATATTTTCGCCAGCGTGACTCTCAAAATGCAGTTTCTTTATAAGAAAACTTTCTAAATTAAAATTTTCACTGCATCAGTGATTTTACAAATCAAGAAAACATTCCCATGTAAATGATGTAATAGACCAAGTTAAGCCAGATAGATTTCTCGTTAAACCAAATACGATGCTTTTAATTGATGGGTTTTTTTTAATCTCTCTCTCTTTTCTCTGTGGTTTTATTATCATGTTTATCGTTAATGCAACTCAAAGGGTGCTTATCCATATCTATTATTCTAAATATTTTAATTATATATAATAAAATTTTCTAATTATATATATTGAAATTTAATTAATAGTTGAGCCCTTATGAAATATGAAATATTTATCGTTAATGCAACTCAAAAAGTGCTTATCCATCTCTATTATTCTAATTTTTTTAATTATATATATTGAAATTTAATTAATAGTAAAACCCCTTATGAAATACCAAATATTTATCGTTAATGCAACTCAAAAGTGCTTATCCATCTCTATTATTATGATTTTTTTAATTATATATAATGGATTTTTTAATTATATATATTGAAATTTAATTAATAGTAAAACCTCTTATGAAATATTAAATATGTTTCAAACCTGATATTTAAAATTTTACATTTTTAATGTACAGAATTGAGTTCAAATCACACCTACTATACATCAAAATATTTTTACATTTTGCGTTCAGGGCCCCAATTTAAATTTCTACTTGTGTCCCTGTTTACATCTTTGAAGTTCACACATTTTTTTTTTTTCTTTTTTACATTTTTTTTCGACTGACCCCAGAAGCAGTATAGAACTTGAGAAAAACCTATCCATATATCAAGCAAAAAAAAAAAATATTTTACATGTCAGAAGAAATGGTTTCTTCTACAGATAATGGAAAAAAAGGATTGAGTTTCTTTAAGAACCCTTCTATTATCCATTGATATCTGCCATTACATTATGAGCTTTAAAACCATACATTCTCTTAAATTTATAATGCACCCTCTGAAATACTCTCTTTAAATGACCTCTCTGCTTCACTTCCCATTACTATCAGTCGCACAAAATAGCTCGACATGTTTAGTCTCCTCTCTTTCGATAAATGGAGGGTGTTCAAGGAAACTGGTAGCCCCCCCTTCCCCGACATTATTCTCAAGAGTTCTCATAAAACTTTCAACCCTTTGATGGCCCTACGAATTTGCGCCCCATTTACAAAAAGGAAGGTTCAGGATCCTCCCGATTGCTCAATTAGCTAAGCTCCGGGTAGGTAGAGCATCCTGTTAACATATCCAAGTAAATCACATATCAAAACTGCTGTGTGGTGTATAGCAATTATACGTAGCCCTTCTTCTGATTATTATGCATTAAAATTATTTTCAAGTAAATTTACTGAAAATTTTATTCAACTGAAGTTATCAACAAGTTTGAGCAGCACTCTTACCTTTCCTAGACCACTCATCCCAAACGGAGTTCTCAACATTTTTACTCTGGAAAAATAGGAAAAAAGAAGTTGTTAGTTAGATAATGATTGATTGATGATTTCAAGAGGAAAATTTTCTGAAGATTGAGCTTTCATTTTTATAGAAGCAACTGATATCATGAAAGTTTGTTTCTGAATATATTTCTATAACGAACCAGAACCTGTCTTCCAGGAGAGCAGCTTGGGTCCGATGCTCATCGGACCCAAAGTGAGTTCGATGGGCTTGATGACCGTCAGATATGCTTCAAGATTCGTGTGCACGAATATTAAAGCAGATGCGAAAGTTCTGGCGTGAATCTTAAAGCAGATCGGACGGTCATAGAGCCCATCGAACTCACTTTGAGTCCGATGGGCATCGGACCCAAATTGACCTCGTCTTCCAGACTATCCAAACAACAAGCAGAACAGTCATTTCCAGTGTTGTAATTTTCACCATAAGATCCCTGTTTACAAGAAAATGAAAATTGCTATCACAAAATTAAAATTTATTTGTAAAAGTAGATTTAAAATTATAAATTATCACTACATACATGAAGAAGCGGTGGTCGCACGCCGGACGCCGCACCGGCGATTGCCATGCCGATGAGGGACCAGAGATCGACATTCTTGCCGCCGCCATTCTTATCAGATCCATGGAAGGTAGTAGATCTACTATCAAAAGAAGTAGAAAAAAGAAATTCTTTGGTACAGAACCAAAATCCTAAAGTTGGTTTAAACCAAGAAATACGATACTTAATTTCAGTATCATGTAGGATGACAAGGTACCGGTATATACCAATCAGGTACAACATCAATAACCCGTTAAGCACTAATTTGAATTTGACACAAATAATTTAAATTAATAAACCAAACAAAAAAAACATTTGAAACTGCATCAGCCTTGCTATGAATTTTCGGTAAAAAAAACCTCTTTCATAGAATTTGACACACATACATGTTACACCAGAGTAAATATTGATAAATGAGAAACTGCACAAAATTTATTGCCAACCATAGTAAAATATAAAACTGCATCAGCCTTACTATAATACCAGAGTAAATATTGTTAAATGAGAATTTGAACAAAATTTATTGCCAACCATATGGTCCGGAAACGTGCTGGTTGCGAAACTTCACAATCCTGGGTGTCTCGAGAGCAGCCTGAGATGTCAAATGAAATCAACATATATGAACATTTCAATATCATAAAAAAAATGTTTTAAACTTTCAGAAACAAATTGCGGACCAAGCACAAATACGCTGAAGCACAGTTGGGTGTCATGATTGTCAGTACTGGCTACGGAGTCATAGATCTTACCACCCGCCATTCCCCACACCTTAAAATTTATCGAATAAAAGCATAATTATTTTCAAGTAGAAATCCTAATACAAGTTAAATAAAAAATGCATTGACATGAACTAGAAAAAAAACCTTTTGAAGAAACATGGGGTTGTCAACGAAGACATGGTTAACCCCGCTCTCATGGCAGTGAAAATAATGGACCGTTTCATTTTTGTCTCCGACGTCTATCTACACATAAAATCAAAGTTCTCCTGTTAGAAACATAATTAACAACAAATTTTCTTCTGAAGATTATAGTCTTACAATAATGGCGGCGGCAAGAAGAAATAGAAGAAGAAAAAACAGATTAAATTAGTTGATTCAGTTTTGAGGAACAATGTTAGCTTAAAAGGTTCGAAAATACTGCACATCTCCCAAACAATTAAGTACTCCGTAATTTAGAGGCGGTGCATCTAATATCCCCTATTTCTCTTTTCTAAAACAACAAAATCCTTATTGTAATTAAAGTGCAGAATTAATCTCATATTAAAGTTTGATGTGATCTACATGGTCATTTGTACAAATGGCCTATTTGATTAATTTCAGGTCTTATTTTGGTTGTACTTTGAGATAATAAAAAAGCAAAACGGTCGATCTGAATTTATATTTGGTGCAATCTACATTATTATTCGCACAAATGTCATTTTTCAAATTAGATAACTTGAGGGTTAATTTTGGTAACACTCTGAGAACTTGGAAACACAAGGGCAGGAAATCATGCTAAATTCAAATTATGACCAATTTGAGCAGCATTCTTACCTTTCCTAGACCACTCATGCCAAATTGAAGTGTAACCTAAAGCAACTCTTCGAGTTTTCAGTTTTTTCCTCTGCAAGAATTGCACAAAAAAGAAAGAATAGTGTTACTCATTTTAACAATAATTGATTGACTATTTGCAGCTCATTAGGGTTACAATTACAATATTCATTGATTCAATATGATTCAATTAAAATCAGAGCTAATATAACGGTCAACTATGACATACACTCGGGTCTGAAAATTTTACACCTTCATAGATTCTCTTGGCCTTTTCAATAGTTAACCAACAAACAATAAACGGAGCGATGATCTCTGTTTGTTTTGTACTTCTCTTTATAGAAGCAACTACATTCGCTGATGTTTATTTGTTAATCAGTTACTGTAGGGAAGTCGTCTTCCAGACTATTCATACAATATGTACAGTTGAATAAAAGCATTTGCGGGACAGTTCACAAATAGTATTTGCGAATCGCAGATTGTATTTGCGGGACTATTCGCAGATAGTATTTGCGGGATGATACAAGCAACAGAATCTTTTGAAATATACGTACAGGTCGATAAAAGCATTTTAGATGGCTTTGTGCTCTTTACATTTCAGTTCATCATTTTTTGTTACCAACAAGCACTAGTAAGGAAAATTTGAAGGTTTGGCTTGAGTTGGGGCAGGAGACAACCAAACTTTAGCTTCAAAGGTAAAGTTCCTCTTTAAATTTAGATTAAGGAAAAGTTCCTCTTTAAATTTTTCGACCACTGTTATTAAACCATACAAAAAAAGATAATCAAAAGTTACAATATCAATGAGCTAACAATTCACCTATGCTACGGGATTGTTTTCCTAAACTATGATTGCTCTTAACGACTCAGAACAAAGAGTTAGTAGTGATACTAAGGAAAAATATTAAACCTTTTAAGCAGAAGAGGGGATGAGGTCGTGAAAAATATTAACAATGATTGATTGGCTATTTGGAGCTCATTAGGGTTACAAGATTAAAATCAGAGCTAAGATACAAGATAACTGTCGACTATGACAAGATATACAAGATTAATTGACTCAATATGATTCAATTAAAATCAATTAATATCAACAAATGCTTGTATTCATTGACAAGATATACAAGATAACTGTCACAAATGCTTGTATTCATTATTCATTGACTCAATATGATTCAATTAAAATCAGAGCTAATATACAAGATAACTGTCGACTAAGACATACACTCGGGTCTGAAAATTTTACACCTTCATAAATACACTTGGCCTTTTTCAATAGTTAATCAACAAACAATAAACGGAGCAACAATCTCTGTTTGTTTTGTACTTCTCTTATAGAAGCAACTACATTCACAGATGTTTATATGTTAATTAGTTACTGTAGAGAAGTCATCTTCCAGACTATTTGCGGGACGATACAAGCATTTGCAGGACAATTCGCAAATAGTATTTGTGGGAATATTCGCAAATAATATTTGCGGGACGATACAAGAAACATAACACCTTCTAAAATATGTGTACAGGTGAATAAAAGGTAAAGTTTGGAGCTTTGTATTGAGTGGGGGGCTGGAGATAACAAATCTTTAGGTTCAAAGGTAAAGTTCCTCTTTAAATTTAGATTAAGGAGTAATGAAATAAAAGAACATATCTACTTGGTTTCTCTTATTTGGATTGCGAATTTGGAAATGTTCTATATATGCAACTGAGTTGAGGAGCTTGCTAAAATGAGCATATGAGATATGACACAATCCTCTCGTCAATGATACATTTGACATAATCCAACATTTGGAGGGGGTAGAAATCAAATCACTCGTATTCAGAGCATATTTTCACGAATTAAAAATACTAGTCTCTCTCTCTCCCTCTCTGCTTTTGTGTCGGAACAATCAATTGAAAAAATCAGCACCAGCATACATCATACAGTCAACAGCAAAATTCTTAACCTAAATTCAATTAATAAAAAAACTTACCACCATCAACAGCATTGAACCCGCTGCTCCTCTCAGGGAAAAAGAAACCAGCACCAAGCAACTGATAACTCTGCAATCACCGACCAGGAGAGGTGTGGGGGGGGGGGGGGGGGGGGGCGGGTTTTGCAATTAATCTTGGGTTAGGATTAAAAATGGGGCGGCGGGGTGAGAGAGCCGGAGAGGGGAAGGGGTGTATAAATAGCGCGAGGCTGGGTAGAGTAACGGGAAGTCATAAATGAGGAGGGTGAATGTGCGCCACGCGGCACGGAGAGATGACAGGGTGCCACTTGCCAGGGGCACAATGGATATTGAAAAAGGTGCGCGGCCGGGGGGCGCTCCAGGCGAATTCGGATCTTTAAAAAGTAACTTATTTTTTGTGTTTGAATCCGGACCATTCAATCCGTTCTGTTACGAATATTAAAAGGAGATTGGACATTTCATCTCGATCAATCCCGAACCGGATTGATCCAAATTCTGATCGGACGGTCCGAATCTAAAATCAAAATTTGAGATATTGTTAGAGGATCCGGACCCAGCTAGGGTCACAAAGGGTTATCCAAAAAAAGCGCTCACCAGGAAATTATATATGGTCTTTTGACAATTATATGATAATGTTTTTATCAAGATATAGAATTCTAAAATTAAAATAATTTTTACATATGTATTGTGGAATACTTATCTAGCTATTATATATGGTTGTTTTTCTCAAGGAGCTTACAAGAATCACACAAACTTTGCAAACTCACCAGTCCCGCATTGGTGTGCTTTTTATGGGTCGTTCAGATGATCATGAGGCCGGTTGCACCTTAGCATCTTGCGCTTCCGGATATCGAGCGTTATTGAGGGCATAGGAAACAATATGGAGGAGATTCATGCTAGAGAGCAAAAGTTGGATGATGAAGTAATTGGTCAATTGCTAATGGAGAATGTCGGCAATGATCACCTGGCATGTTGACTGTAGGTCGAAGAAAGGCACACTCGATCGTCACCGTTATATAATGGAATAATTATTTTGGTACCCGCAGTTGAGTACTCGTATTGTACCCGCAGTTGATTCATTTCCCAATTAACTTTCATAACGGTATAACTAACTTTGTCAATCATTAAACTACCTTGAAAAACGTGTAAAAGATAAGTCCAGTTTTTTTCTTTAAATACTTGATATCTTAAGTATAAATACTTGATGAAGCTGATATGAATATTTGATATCTTAGGTATGAATACTTTCTATTTTGTACGAATACTTTTCATATTTGAATATTTGATATTTTGAAAAACGTGTAAAAGTATGTCATCATGGATCTCATTTGAAAGAGAAAATTGTGTAGAACACGTTCGTGGTTTTAAATTTGTAAAATTCCTCATAGATCGTCCCAAAAATTGGTTAGATTGAACGGAGAAAAAAAAACCACCTTGAAAAACGTGTAAAAGATGAGTAGGTATTGTGTCCAGTTTTTTTTAAATACTTGATATCTTATGTATGAATACTTGATGAATTATATATGAATACTTGACAATTTAGGTATAAATACTTTTCATTTTGTATGTGAATTAATTTAAACCATGAATGTAGCACTGGTGGTGTGATCCACGTGACTTTTTGGTTGTGGTCCCCAATGCAGTCTGACAGTTATAAAAAGGTGCGGGTACGGTATAAATACTTTTTGGTTTTGGTTGTGATCCCAATTCATATATCATATATGTAGTTCATTGTATAGATATAAATACTTGTCTTGTATAGGTATAAATACTTGTCTTGTATAGGTATAAATACTTCACAATGTTACTATTAATACTTGTAAAACAAAATTACAGTTTTATAAATACTCAACGGTTGCGGTTCCCAAAAACAGTTATGATAGTTTATGTGCGGATTCTCAACTGCGGGTACTCATATCAGCTTCCTATATAATGAGGCATTGGTTGAATGGACCAAGTCGCCGGAACTTAGTGTGATCGGGGACTTGCCTCGCCACACTTCAAAACACTAGCAAAGGTACTTGTTGTGCAACAACATGGCTCTAATTGATTCATGATTCTTCTCACCATAAATATTATATTTATAATTTGAAATGTCGTGCATAGTTTAGTAGGCTACTTAGGCATTACTGTTGGATACTTAAACAGTAAGATGTGCATAATTAGTTAGAAATAAGATGGATATGTACGGAAGCAGTCTTCTCAAATATGTTTTGGTTTGGACTATATATATATATAGTACTCTAGATCTATTATGATTAGGGGCATGTGTAATTTTAGATTGCAACCTCTTTTTCCAACCCTTGTTGGTCTTTGGGCTCTGGCTGATGCTTGTTTGATTGTTTCTACTCTTTGTCAAATATTTTTTTTTTTTTCAAATTTCCAAATTATGATTATATTATTTTGCAGCTCCTGTTCCTAATTACAACGAGTTGTTCATGAGCTTCTTACTAGTATCATTTTTAATATTCCGAATTTTCAATTTTTTAAGAATAATATTTTTATTTCAAAATTTTGATAACAACTCACGAGTTGTAATGACTCGTGTTTTTAGACATTCAAAAAATCACTAAATTTTTTTTCACGATTACATATTTACAATTATGATTCCACGAATTGTAATGACTCGTGTGTAAGAACATTTTTTTTTAGTTGATCGTGTGTAAGAACATGAATGCATGCGTTCAGATCGAATTGTAAAAAATACTTTTACAATTATGATTTATGAATAAATGTTTCTGTCGCATTCAGTCTATTTCGTTCTGCATTTATAATTCTTTCTTAACATTTTTCGCTATAAGTTGACGATGTCAATGAACAAAGATCCATTGACAAATCTATGGCGGTGTATGTTTCTAAATTAATTTAAAGCATCTCCATTTCCAGCAAATATTTAGTAATTAATTTAAGTCACGTCACTAAATTTAACAATTAAAGGAATTCATAATTTCTAAATCACTTCATTCAGAAATTTAATTAGAGTTGCTTTTAAAACAAATTTGTTAATTTAAAAACTGTGGTACATCTCAACAATTATATTAGCAATTAACACATCAGATTAACAATTTAAAAGAAATCACCATTGTAGATGCTCTAAAAAATTACTTTTAAAACAGACTTGCTAATTTAAAAACTGTAGTACATCCCAACAATTATATTAACAATTAACACATCAAATTAGCAATTTAAAAAAAATCACCAATTTTAACCAATGTTTCCCCATATGTGGTAAGGACAGATATCCTCCCAAGTACCTGACTCAAGCAAATTGCAACTCAGATTAATTCTATCTAAACCAAACTCAATCCGGTACCTATTGAGACTGTAAAGGGTTTGTTTTGAGATTTGTGCCATGTTAAATGGAACGTCCGATCGTAATTTGCTCGAGTCAGGTAACCTGAGGTGATGTGAATTCATGTGCTAAACCAATACAGCACCCATCTATTGGTAAGATGTGCCCATAATTTTGAAATGCAAGTATGTCAAACAACGTGCATGAGAACTAGTAGCACATGACTAGGAAACTAACACAGTGATCAATATAATACACATCAAACAAAATAAACACTAATGTAATCTTGCTGTGTACACCACTAAACAAGTCTTACACTTCTACCCTTAAAAAAAGCTAACTGTGTCAAACATAGCAAGTCCAACTGTTGCTCTTTTCGCTGAATGTACCTACACGGCATTAGATTTCTTCATGCAATCCAAGGCCTCCCTACAAATTTAATGTCACAATAGCAACATGTCAGATTTTTGGGCAAGGATTGCATACTAGGCCTGTCGATTTGTTTGAACAATCTCCAACTGTTTCTTCTCTTTTTCACGGTCGGAGCAAAAGAGGAAAATCCAAAATACCCAGAGTTCACACTTACTGGAAAACCTAAATTAAAAAAAAACTAAGGGAGCAATACTTACGACAGAGCTTTTTCCATATCCTTGTTGGCAGGATCTAATTTAAAGCCACCCAAAAACATCTCAGAAGCTTCTTCATATCTCTTCAAACACAAAAAAAAAATGAAAACAAAACCCATAAATACGACAAAGAATTTCCATAGTAAGAACAGTAAAAGAGGACCACCACTACTGTTGTAATTGTTTTGTGCATTTCTAACCACAACTTTACTTGGGCGGTTATACATGAAACAGACAAAGATAAACAAACAAAAATTCATTGTCTAGTATTCTATGGTACATGTCCCACCCAACAAATTATATCATAGAAGTAACACGATATCTAATTATGAGACAGTACCGCATCCGTGACAAGGAATAAGACCAGGTAAAAAACACAAAAGTGCAATCATATTTTTTTTATATTGAACTGAGCAACCTTTAGTAACATGAAAGCAGCACCAATACGGTAGTAGGCTTTGGGCCAGTTCGGTCTAAGGGACCGAGCCTTCATAGCATCCTTCAAAGCGAGATGCCCATCCACCATACGAAGCCAACATATACTCCTATTTGCATATATTGCTGCAGCTGTTGGTACCATTACCATTGCCTACAATAAGAGAAAGTGGAAACAATACCCATTAAGAAATGGAAGACTTGAGAGCGTTAGATATCAATTGAGAAAAAAAATATCAAATATAGAACTATCCAATAGCAAACTTACTCTAGCATAGAAGCTTACGGCTGCTGAATATTCTCTTCCCCTAAATGATCGTTCACCTTTAACTTTCAATTCAGCAAACCTCTTCTTTCTCCTACTTTCATGCTAAAGCATGCAAAATAATGAAATGAGATCTAAAATAAATCGGGATATAGCACAGGTAACCATATTTAATTAGCATGACTTCATGAAATAATGAAATACAAACTTGACAAGCATTTAAAATGGATCACCAACCTTAATACAGATTCATATATTACTATACAATTCATATATTACTATACAATTCTTTTCTTCGGTGGAAAATACAGATTATTTTAAGAGTTGTGTCTTTAAAATACAGATTCATTTAAAAAATTGAATGTCTTTAAAATATGAGCCATTCAATTTTTTTTTTTCAGAAAGTTGAGAGTTGTGTCTTTGTCTTTAAAATACAGATTCATATATTACTATACAATTATTATTTTTAAATAAAGATCAGACGCAAACGTTTTATCTTCAAATATTCATAAATGATCATCTGTTAAATTAAATAAAAGTTCAAACAAGTTAAATTAAATAATTTTAAGCTCGCAATATTTGACAATAAAAAAAATCTACTAAACAATGATGATTATTAACTCTTTTACAATTGGAAATCCAGCGTTGAACAGAAGAATCTCTCTACTCTCTAGCGAAGTGTCAATAAAACATTTTTCCTAATTTAACCTATCTATATCGAATTATATTTTTTATTTTCAAAAGAAAAACATATTAGTTTTATCTTGGTCATACGAGTGAGATGAAAACTAAAATGCATGTAATTTTTCATGAAAAATTTTACAATGAAAAAACATATGGTCTCTCGTATTGATTAGTTAGATGGAAGTTCAAATAAAGATTACAAACAGATTCTCGATTCTAGCTTTTTTTCTGACACAATGATATTTGGAAATTGGAAGTGACAAATTATACTTGAAGCCTATCTACTCTACTCTACTCTACTCTACCAGTGTAGCTCTGCGGCCTAATTAATACTAGTAATTATGAGGCGCACGTCATAAGTGTTTGAATATTATATTCAAATTAGAACACATATATTATATTCAAATTGAATTACGAAAATACACATTTACATGCTTTTTTATTTATTTAAAATATACATTTACATGTACTTTGCCTTCAGTCTATTTCATTCTCTACCGTCTAACAAGATAGCAATCATCTCCTTCGTCCCAACAAATACATGCAGTTCTATCTAATAGTTTTATTTTGTGTCAATTAGTGTTGTGCTCTCGGGTACCTCGGGCTGGGCCGGGCAAAACCCGGGACGGGTAGCGGGCACAACGGGTACGGGTAGACGGGTTTTTTTTTTTAAAATCTGTCCGGTCCGTTTCAAATCCGTGCCCGTCTCGGGTTCCCGGGTCGGGTGGTCCGGGTAGGCCCGGTCCGGTTTTTTTTTTCTGTTTTCTGTTTTCTGTTTTTTTTTTCTTATTTTTTTTACAATGTCGTACGAATATTATTACGTGTTTACAATTCGACCTTTAAAATCTGAATAGTTCAATATCAAATATTGTATATATATATATATATATATATACACATAAAATTATCAAGTCACATCTTTATATTTCTAAATAAATAAAATTTGTAACTTATATATAAAAATTATTTGTACGAAAATTTGTATATTTATTCGACTAAGTACAAGTCTAATTATTTATTTCTTTACACGAGTAATTTTATTTTATTTTCAAACTCTCATTCTAATTATATAGTTTCATAATTTATTTATATCTCGAAATTTGTAGTTTACATTTTAAATTGATAATATATTTTGTAAACGTTCATTTTAAATTGATAATATATTTTCTAAACGTTCATTTATTTTTAATAGGTTAAATAAAATATAAATCAAAAATATCTTAAATCAATTACTTTAAAACAATAAAATAAAAATAAAAAATTTCTTAAATCAATTACTTTAAAAATAAATATGAATTATTTTAAAACAATAGATTAAAAAATAAAAGTTACCCTCCTCCTTTATTCCGGACTTGGGACCGTCTATGTAAAATAACATAGGCGGAGTTCTAACTTTTTTTTTGTTAGTTATTATTCTTTAAAATGAATAATTTAAGAACTAATTGAAACGTTTAGAAATTATAATTTAAAAAATAACCATAGAGATGAAAAGAGGTTAGAAATGTATACCGACACTACCTATCTAGTAGTTTGGATTCATATACCATTGTTCGCTCTCTTCCGCACCGTCTGAATCCGAATTAGCCACGAGCCGCGGCTCGGTACCGCTTTCTTCAGTGTCGACTCCGGATGATGATTCTTGATGATCTCGATGTTGGTTGCACTCATCAGCATCAATCCAATATTTCAAGCACACAAGTCTCTCAAAAACATGTGCACCCAACTTACCGCGTTTATCGGAGAGGATCCTGTTCACCGAACTAAAATAACTTTCGGAAGAGACAGTTGACACGGGTACGGCAAATACGTCGCGGGCCATCATTGCCAGTGTTGGATAGTTTCTTTGATTCCTCTTCCACCACGTCATGATGTCAAATTCATCTTCTTTTTCGTTTACCCCCGCAAAATAGCTCACTAACTCGTTTGTGGATGTGTGCGGTTGGATCTCCGATTGGAAATCTGCTAACAATCCACCACTGCTAGTGCTCCTGGAAGTGGAACTATTAAAAAACTAAAAAAATTAGTGGACAAATAATGTAGATATTATAAATAATAAAGATTAAAAACACATGTATATTTATATTGTTATCTAGGGACGGCACGGGACGAAGACGGGTTTTGGTTGTCACCCATTCTTGAGTTGTATATGTTAAACATTTCATCGAATTTCGAATGCACGAATGCCTCCACCCCGGTTTTGTCTAAATGTAGATTCTCTTTGTACGCTGTAACTATTTTGACCGTGAAATACTTATTGTATGCCGGGTTGAGGCAGCTTGCGATAATGGCCAGGAGGGGTACATCGTCCCAATATTTTAGAAATTTTTCTTTCATGGCATCTACGATCAGTGTGAGAGTGGAGTACTTGCTTTCAGCTTGTTCCAATTCACGGTACACCTTGGAGATGTTATAGAGATGTCTGATCAACTCAAATGCCGTCGGTTTGTACGAGCAGGATAATTGGATGGTTGCATTAAAAAAGGTTCCTAAGAAATTACTCAGGATTTGTAGTTACTCCCATTCTTCGAGGCTGGGTTCCAATGCCATTCCCTCGGGGGTGGAGCCTCTCAAAAACTCT
This sequence comes from Carex myosuroides, assembly GCA_028015225.1. Classification (NCBI taxonomy): domain Eukaryota; kingdom Viridiplantae; phylum Streptophyta; class Magnoliopsida; order Poales; family Cyperaceae; genus Carex; species Carex myosuroides. The sequence continues at coordinate 11,706,255 of CM051470.1, forward strand.
CCTATGACGGCTTTGTAAGGAAGGCATCGGTTCAGAAACCTATAGTAGAGTTCCAACGGGTATTTATATCCCAAGGAACTTTCAACTTGCTCAATCCATAGTAGATGCACATCAACAGAAACCATTGTTTTCTTTCTTGTTTGCAACAATGTTGGACAGACAATCCTTAAATTTATTGATCAAATCTTTTACGGCTTTTGTTTTAAGGCCCGCCTTCACGACGAGGTTAAGTATGTGGCAAGCACACTTTTGGTGAAACATTGCACCATTCATAATCAGGTTTAGTGACTGTTTAAAAATCTCAATGGAAGCTACGTTGTTACTCGCATTATCGAATGAAATAGAAAAAATCTTGTTATCCATATCTCTCTTAAGGTTATACTCTTGTAACACCTCAATAATGGATTTGAAAATTACATGTGCTGAGTGCGGGGAATCTAACACACGAAAACTTAATATCTTTTTTTGTAATACCCACTGATCATCGATCCAATGGCAGGTAACACAAAAGTACCCAAGGCCATGTTTACCGGCAGTCCATATATCGGAGGTAATTGAGACCTTATTTTGTTGGTATGCAAATATAGCTCAGAGCTCATCTTTTGTTCTGGTAAACTGGTTTTTAATTTCACTAACCATCTTTCTATGATGGATCCTCTTGTACATTGGTTGAGCACACCCTCGAATGACTAACCGGGCAAAACTCGTGCAACCACCCATACTCATTAGTTGTTGATGTCTCCATATTTGATCTATTGTTTCGACCTATTTTCAGACCAGACCTTATGTTTTTGACCACTAAATTGCATAGTTTACATTGAAAATCAATAGAATATGGTACTGCTGCATTTTGTGGTTGATTTTGCAGGAAATAGGCGAAAACAGGCAGAGTTATGACATTCCTCACGCGAGTCGCGTCCCACATGACGCGGGTCGCATCACAGTCCAGACGCGACCCCAGATGCGACCCTCATAGCGCACATCAGCTCTACCTGACGCGGGTCGCATCCAATCTGATGCGGGTCGCGTCAGACCCTGAAACTTCAGCACCGAACTTAAAACAGTCATAACTTTTGACTCGTAACTCCGTTTTGAGCGTATGACCACTTTTCGGAAAGCTTGCGAGAAGATCTACAATCTGAGCCAAACCTCACTGCTCACTTCCACTCGACGCGACCCGCATGAGGTGGCATGCGACCCGCATCGAATTAATTGCGCCAGAGTCTGATTGAAGCCCGTTAAGATGCCTATATAAAGGCCTGGCGCAAATTAAGAAAGGAACCCCCGATTTTTCACACAAAAAGGGATCTGATCGAGCGCGACAGAGAGAGGAGGCGATCTGGAGCTAGGGAGGGTTCGGCCAGGAGAAGAAGATTTGGCCAGAAGCTTCGATCCTTCACCTCTCACCATGATTTGCATCCTTTCTCTCTCTTCTATTTTGATTTTGCTCAGGTCTGAGTAGATTTGTAGTTTCGAGGGTTTGGATTTAGTCTGATACTTTGTTTGATTATGCACATGGATTGATTCTGATTGATATTTCGTGTTTCTTTGATTCTTGTATTGTTTGTGATTGCTTGATCTGAATTGTTTGATTCTTGATTGTCTACTGTTGAATGCCTTTGGCATTTCTTCTTGTAACAAGGCTTGATGTTTCTTGCAAATTAGGTTAAGTACTTGAGGTAGGTCTGAGAACCGAAAGGTGAGGTCAATAGTAGCCGAAAGGTGAAATTTCCACTTGCACTTGCTCAGCTTGTGGATACCTTTAGTAAACAGAACTGAGAACTTAGGTGTAGATCAAACAGCTTGATTAAATCTAAGAAGGTGAAATTGCATTTCCAAACCAGGTCTGCTAAGCCAACACACGAGAGTTGAGGTTTAGTGACACTAGGTACGGTCAATCTAGCCTTACACGACTTAAACAACCAGTTTCTGACATGTGCAGACTCAGCTCAAGGGGCCATGCGGGTCGCGTGAGTTATCACGCGGGTCGCATCACAAGGGTCGCAAGCCACAGCTTGCGAGTCGCGTGAAAGGTCCAGAGTGCTTAGGGCCACGCGGGTCGCATGCGGGTCGCGTCACAAGAGTCGCATACGAGAGTATGCGGGTCGCGTGGCAGGTCTAGAGCAGCAAAGTTGAAGATGAAATCTGAAACCCTTGAAACGCCTTTTATACAATAGCACAAAACACAAACATTTAATTGATTTTTACTGTCTGTTCATACATTGTTCATACAATTGTTCATACATTCGCTTACCTGTTCATACATTCGTTACAAAAACTTAGGAATAGACAAACACCCAATTTTCACACTTCTAGTACCTAATTAGGAAAAGTAGAGATTAAGAAAGTGAACCGTCCCTGTGGATCGATACCCGACTAAACTTCACGACAGGATTGTGCACTTGCGATCTGAGTCGAGGGTTTACAAGGTTTAAACTCTACAGATCCGTTTGTAGTGAAACTTTGTTCGACCACATTTACCACGACCAGTTGTTCTTTGTGGGTAATGTACCGGGCCAATTCACTAAGCATTCTTGATTCATCGTATTTTAGGTTGGTTCTGGTACCATCCGGGTTCATAAGGGTTTGGATTTGTCTCGGTCCAACATTTTCACTTGGAACCTCACCCTTCTTTTGGTGCATTTTGACATGTCTTTTAAAGCTGGTCATACCACTAGTTGGTTTATACACAAAAACAGTTTCTTGCAATTTTTTACCTTACATTCAAGGGTTTGCATGTGGCCATTCTCATCTGTGGTCACCTTGTACCATTTAACCCACGACTGATTGTATTCAGGAGCTCTTCTAGTCTTCTTTACCACTTGTTGTTCTGGGGGGACACTTGTCGGATGAAGGATTGGTTCTTCTTCAATTTCAGGGACACTTCTCGAAGGAGTACCTTCTATAGGGGGGTGACTTGACTCGATGCTACAGAAGAAGTGCCTCTATATGCATATGGTGGTGTCGGTTGATGTGTTTCTTGTGGAATATACATGTTTGGATCGTTTGAAGTATAATACGGTGCATACATTTGGGGGAGTTGTTGATAATTTAAATCTAGCGTTTGATCCCTTCTTTGATAATTTTGTGGATAATTTTGTGGATAATTAGGTGGTGGAATAGGTGGGCCAAAAAGGTCAGCTGACATCCTCGCTTGAAATTCGTCTACCGACTCGCAATTAGGAGATGTCATCTTTTAAACCTATTCAAAAAAATAAATGTAAATTACTTCACATATTCAAAAAAACAAATCTAACATCTTTTTTTAACCTATTAAAAATAAATCCGAATTTCAAAAATAAAATCAAACATATTCAAAACAAATCTAATTACTTCACATATTCAAAAAAAACAAATCTAACATATTTTTTTAACCTATTAAACATAAATCCGAATTTCAAAAATAAAATCAAACCTATACAAAACAAATCTAATTACTTCACATATTCAAAAAAACAAATCTAACATATTTTTTTAACCTATTAAAAAATAAATCCGAATTTCAAAAATAAAATCAAACCTATTCAAAACAAATCTAATTACTTCACATATTCAAAAAAACAAATCTAACATCTTTTTTTAACCTATTAAAAATAAATCCGAATTTCAAAAATAAAATCAAACCTATTCAAAACAAATCTAATTACTTCACATATTCAAAAAAATAAATCTAACATATTTTTTTAACCTATTAAAAATAAATCCGAATTTCAAAAATAAAATCAAACCTATTCAAAACAAATCTAATTACTTCACATATTCAAAAAAACAAATATAACATCTTTTTTAACCTATTAAAAATAAATCCGAATTTCAAAATAAAATCAAATCTATTCAAAACAAATCTAATTACTTCACATATTCAAAAAAACAAATCCAACATCTTTTTTTAACCTATTAAAAATAAATCCGGATTTCAAAAATAAAATCAAACCTATTCAAAACAAATCTAATTACTTCACATATTCAAAAAAACAAATCTAACATATTTTTTTAACCTAATAAAAAATAAATCCGAATTTCACAAATAAAATCAAACCTATTCAAAACAAATCTAATTACTTCACATATTAAAAAAAACAAATCTAACATCTTTTTTTAACCTATTAAAAATAAATCCGGATTTCAAAAATAAAATCAAACCTATTCAAAACAAATCTAATTACTTCACATATTCAGAAAAACAAATCTAACATCTTTTTTTAACCTATTAAAAATAAATCCGAATTTCAAAAATAAAATCAAACCTATTCAAAACAAATCTAATTACTTCACATATTCAAAAAAACAAATCTAACATATTTTTTTAACCAATTAAAAATAAATCCGAATTTCAAAAATAAAATCAAACCTATTCAAAACAAATCTAATTACTTCACATATTAAAAAAACAAATCTAACATTTTTTTGAACCTATTAAAAATAAATCCGAATTTCAAAAATAAAATCAAACCTATTCAAAACAAATCTAATTACTTCACATATTCAAAAAAACAAATCTAACATCTTTTTTTAACCTATTAAAAATAAATCCGAATTTCAAAAATAAAATCAAACCTATTCAAAACAAATCTAATTACTTCACATATTCAAAAAAACAAATCTAACATATTTTTTTAACCTATTAAAAATAAATCCGAATTTCAAAATAAAATCAAATCTATTCAAAACAAATCTAATTACTTCACATATTCAAAAAAACAAATCCAACATTTTTTTAACCTATTAAAAATAAATCCGGATTTCAAAAATAAAATCAAACCTATTCAAAACAAATCTAATTACTTCACATATTCAAAAAAACAAATCTAACATTTTTTTTCTAACCTAATAAAAAATAAATCCGAATTTCACAAATAAAATCAAACCTATTCAAAACAAATCTAATTACTTCACATATTCAAAAAAACAAATCTAACATCTTTTTTTAACCTATTAAAAATAAATCTAAATTTCAAAAATAAAATCAAACCTATTCAAAACAAATCTAATTACTTCACATATTCAAAAAAACAAATCTAACATCTATTTTTAACCTATTAAAAATAAATCCGAATTTCAAAAATAAAATAAAACCTATTCAAAACAAATCTAATTACTTCACATATTCAAAAAAATAAATCTAACATATTTTTTTAACCTATTAAAGTTAAATTCAAATTTCAAAAATAAAATCAAACCTATTCAAAACAAATCTAATTACTTCACATATTTAAAAAACAAATCTAACATATTTTTTTAATCTATTAAAAATAAATCCGAATTTCAAAAATAAAATAAAAGCTATAACTTGTTACACAAGTAACCTCGTTACCACCTCTCCTGTCCATTCTCTCTCGCCCTTTCTCAAATCGTTTTCTCTAGCCTCACTCATCCTGTGGCCAAGCGCGCCTGAACCACAGAAGCATCGATTTCTCAGTCTCCATGGAAGAAGTAGCGAGCCGCTCACGGCGACTTTCCCAACCCAGCTGGCTCACCGTTCTGATGATTTGTTCGACGGAAGCGAGACCTGTAGTTTCTTTTTGTGTGTGTGTGCACGCGCGCGCTCGTAGTCTTTTAATTTCGGGGAGCAAAAAAGATATAAAAAATACTAAATGTAGGTATTAATTTAGATTTATGTTTATTTCTCTACTTTTCCGATTTTCCCTTTCAAAATACTTGTCGAGATCATCCGACGATGGCATCGATGGAACAGAAGAGCAAGGTGCTGGTGATCGGAGCGTTGGGATACATCGGGAAGTACATAGCGATCGCGAGCGTGAAGTTAGGTCATCCCACCTTGGTTCTGCTGCCTAGTTTTCGCAGCGCCGATCCTATTGACAATGAGATTATTGGATCTTTCAAAAAACAAGGCGTTACTCTGTTCAAGGTGAAAATCTTTTCCCTTTGTTTTTAATCTCGTTAATTAATTTTCTGTTTCGTTCTTTTTCCAGCATGGGTGCATATGTGTATAATAAATTCTCAAATGTGGTTCTTGCTTCATTTCAAGAAAAGAAAATGCGGTTCCTACGATCCTGTTTTTGTTTCTAAGTTGCTTGAATTTCTTTTATTTCCGACTTTCTGCATTAGTTTCTGAGACACAAAAAGATAATTAAGGTCGTTGGTTTCATAATTTTTCAGCTGCTGCAGAGCTGTAATGGATAGTAACCTGAACGAACTATTTGATGTTCTAAAAGGTCGTCACTGATTAATTTGCATATCAGTTGGAACAAAATCAACTAATAAAGTAATTATTTGGTATCGATTTCAAAAGAAAATCATCATTAAGTGTTTTTAATTATTAATGCTGTAATGTGTTAAAAAAGGGATATGTTTTTCTTTGAAGAACTTTTTGTAAATGCCATGACAATATGTAACAATGCAGGTGGATATATACAACCATTCAAGGTTGGTACAAGAAATCCATGCTGTCGATGTGGTGATACGGGCTGCTGGAGGAGATCAGAACAGGATCATAGCAGCCATCAAAGAAGGTGATAATATTATTAAGGTTTGAACTTTCTTTTTGAACTGTTATGAATGGCAATGATTTAAAGTTTCCTAAAATGAGAGGGGCAAAAAAGACCGCTTCCAGGACAAACAAAAAACTGAAATGAGGGTTTTTTAGTTAGCTAGGAGAAAAAGCTTAATTGTCTTAAACATTACATTGTGCACCTTACATGGTAATGGCTCATATATAGGCACAACATAACATTGTGCACCTTCTCTTATTTCTAACATATGGAAATGTTGGATCAAAATCGTAGAGATTTATCCTGTTGGGGATACCCAATGATGTGGACATGCCCCATGTGCTCCAGCCAGCAGAGATGAAACTTCAAAGGTGCTGTGAGATGAGGCGGTTCATACAGCAATACAGTGTGTCATAAGAGGTTGTTACAGTATAAAGAGGTATTGCCTTTTTTCTTCCGAAGAGACATCAGTTTGTGGAAGGGCAAGGATTTGATTACAAACTTTTGAAAGGATTTAAACTAGGACATATATAGTTAAGGGTTCAATTGGTTAGTTTATCCCTATTATTGTCTTGTCTTGAGAATAAAAGCATTGTAACTAAAAGCAGTATAATTAACTAAGCCCATTTGAGCTAATACTGCAGAACACAAACAAAACCAGAAGGAATATGTGAGCTGCTGGTTGATATAGTGAGAGAACTGCTTTATTAGAACCTACCATAAGCTACTCAGGGACCCCATTTCATTCACGACTTCTGTAGAAACATTGCAAATGATGTTGCCTCTAAATAGACAGCTATAGATGCAGATTGAACTTCTTTGTATCATCCTTATCAGATTTCGCCGTATTTCTGAAGATGTCTTTACTACAATTGACTTTTTCTATGTTTCATGTATTTGTTAGATTTATGAGGTTTGCTTTTTCAGTGGGAGGACAGATCACCTTGAATGCTGGTTGATGTGCTTTAGATTATTTAACTTGGTGAATTTATGCTTTTAGTCCATATTTGTTTTCTGGTTAACAACAATTGACTGTGCACATAACATGTCCCTTTTATCATCTTTGTAGATTAATGCATTGGAAAAGGAATCATGAAGTCTTCTCTGAAAGCTGGTGATGGATGTGATGGTCCCATACAAATATGTTAGACATTTTGTAGAATGGATGTCATCTATGTGTACTATGACGGTACAAATATTTCTTCCATTTTATCTCTTCTATGATCTTATGTGGAAACTCTTGTGTTCTCTCGCCAAATTTTCATACATAGCTTTGAAAAAATCGAAATATGTTAAGCTGCCTTGGATCTTGAAAAATATGTTGACTCATCTGCTCCTTGTTTATTTAAGTATTATGTAAAATATTCCTCTGTTTTTTCCACCATTTGTGCATTATTTTGCATGCCTTAGGAGGGCATGAATGCTGGTATACTTGTTTGATCAAACTTTAAATTCGCAAGAATATAGTTGCAATTGTACTCATATGATCAAACTCTAAACTCTATGAGTGCCAATTGGCCTTTGTCGGTATTAAAACAAAATTATCTCCGTAGGTTTTCTTATGATTAACAAACTTGTTGTACCGGCATGGTACTTAGTATTTTCCAACCAGTACTGGTTGGTTCAGAAATTGGCAATGTCTCAGTTTTTTACGTAACATTATCTGTGTTGGTTTTAGCTTAATGGGAGAATTGGCGAAGTCAGGGCCCGACTAGAAGGTTTGGACCAAACACAATGCCAACCCTCTGTCTTCTTTCTCTGATAGCTCAATGACTCAGAGCGTGGCCTCATTTGAAAGCGAGATTACTCAGAACTGAACCTGGCAGGTATGACACAACACCTCATCTGCTAAATGGTACTTATTACTTGTTAACCCAAAAAACCTGCCTGCTATCCGAAATCAGTTTTCGTAAGGTTTCCTGAAAGGCGACAGCTACCGCCAACTTAGATACCTTGAAGCCCAATGATACAAAACCTGGGTTGATCTGAAACCAGAGACTGATCAGCCTGATCCTGAATGGACCCGACCTCTGATACCTGATGGTCTGAACCAAATTGGCACATTATTTACTGGTTTTGTCTCAATTTTACGAATATATACATTCATTTTTCTTTTACTCGAATCCTGTATACTTGAGTACAAGTGTCGATTGGTCAGTTGGGATTCCGGAGTTGATACCCCGAAATCGGTCAGTTGGACATGTGAGAAATTGTAGAGCACAGCATGCAGCAGTTGTTGTGAAGTACTTGGTTCTAGTAGATTTAGAAATCCATATCTGCGTTGTGAATAAAAGAATTGCTTTTTTATATTATTTAATTGTATGATACTCCAAAATTTCTATAGAGAGCAAAGATAGCCCAGGCTGTTGATTTTAGAAAAGGATGAAAGCTTTTTTCACACTTTTGAAATGAGATTTTTTCTCCTTTTCTTTTATATTGCGGGCAAAGAACCTCACTTTCTCTATCATACAGTCTGTTGTAAAATGTCGAGTCAGGCTGGCCTGTACTTGACCGACCTGCAGTGAGTCAAGACATGCTGGCATGTATGGTTTATTGACTGTTTTATCACCGCTGAAGGCCAAACACTAGTAAATGATTTCCTCATCACCAATTGTTAGTTGTTTGTTTTTTTCAACCTTGTAAAATCACTATAGCTAATATAGTCCTTCACTAGTGCCCTAAATATGTGCGATGAATGCTTGCAGATGGAATGTGGATGGTTGGAGAGACATCAGTTTGCGGAAGGGTAAGGATTTGATTACAAACTTTGGAAAGGATATAAAGTAGAACATATGTAGTTAAGGGTTCAATTGGTTAGTTTATCTCTATTTTTGTCTTGTCTTGAGAATAAAAGCAGTATAATTAACTAAGCCCATGTGAGCTAATACTGCCGAACACAAACAAAACCAGAAGGAATATGTGAGAGCTGCTGGTTGATATATTGAGAGAACTGCTTTATTAGAACCTACCATAAGCTAATCAGGGACCCCATTTCATTCACGACTTCTGTAGAAACATAGCAAATGATGTTGCCTCTAAATAGACAGCTGTAGCTGAAGATTGAACTTATTATCTACAGTTCGACAAGCATTGAGGTAAATTTGTCGTATGGAATAAGAGCGTTGATTTGATACAGCTTTTGAATTTTTTTTTCTTTGCCTCCCTTGGTTTGTGCCTATTAAACTACCAAAAAAAAAAAAAAAATTCAACAAGGGTTACATCAACTGACCGAGTTATTTTAAAATTTGAGAATGTCGCTTTAACTGTCAACTCTTTCTTTCTGTTTTTCCCCATTTTTAGGTAATAATTAGCAGAGGATGGGCAAGAGAAAGATTGAATTAAAAAGGCTGGAACCTGCCACCAATAGAAACTGTACCTTTGGTAAAAGGTTTAAAGATCTTCAAAAGAAAGCGGAAGAATTCTCGGTACTATGTGACGTACCTGTTGTTCTCGTCGTAAGTAAACCCACCGGCGTGCAACAACTTTGCCTAACAGGGGACAGGTACATCCTCTACTTATAAAATGTTAAAATAAGAACTTACTAGTTTGCCCCTCCTTTTTGGCTTTATTTTTGTTGATGACTAATGTTGTTTGCATTTTGCACGAAATCCATACCTGGTTGTACTGTACTGGTCTAACCTGGTCCGGTAATTGTACCAGAGGGAAAATGTATCTTTTAAGTTTTAACTGGTATGGTTTCAGGTGGGATGTGTATCTTTCAACCTACCTGGGGCAAGCACTAAAACTTTTGGTGGGCTTTTGTTCTTGTTTTGAGGCAGTTCCTCAAGTGTAATATCCTAATACATGGTAAATTTGGCCTTTGAATTGTGGTGTTATGCGTGCTTGCATGTGTGTGTGTGTATTTTGTCCCTTTTTTCCATAAAATTTGAGCAGAACTTTCAAACAAATTGTGGAGCAATTTGCCAATCAATCAAAAGAATCCCGGGACAAAGAGTATGCCCATTCTCTTTTATTATATATATATCTGCATTAACTTATTCAAATAGGTATAATTGTACCATTCAAGTTGGGTCCAGTAATGGTATTTGTTGCCATCCATAGTGTACCATCCAATATTGATACCAGCATGTTACTATTGATTCTGTTGTCTTCTCTTGTGTTCAACTGCACAATTTGGGGATAAGTTAAGACTGGCAAAGGTTAAATTTAGACAAAACCTTCGTCAAAAAAGTAAAAAAGAAAAAACTGAGGTTAAATTCAGGAAATGGCTTATGCAATGGAGGGTGACTGAGGCTTACCCAAGAGAACTGATCTCATATTGGTGCATGTCAAAAGTTTTACTGATTAAAGGCCAAAATTGCAATCTCTTGCTTAGGTACTGAAAAGAGTACTTACAGATCTTTTCTAATATTGTGTCTTTTCTTCTTCAATTTTACAGAAAGAAACGCTGCATCGAGGCTAGTTGCTGAACTCTATTATTTGATATTTTTCTAATTCATACCGTATTACCTAATAACTCAAAACTTGTTACCAGATGCTACTTGCTACATACACAACATATAATTCACCTTTAATTTCTTCATTTTAATGGTCTGTTAATATTACATCTCTCATACAAATTTTGAATCTGTTGCATGCAGATACATGAAAAGGCTTACAAGGATGACAACCATGTAGTGGACGTCAAAAGTCTGATGCATAATGGGTCTGTTTTATATTTATTTATTTTATTGTTTGCCTTTCTATTCTTTTAAATTTAAATGGTTCCTCATATTTTGTAGGTGTCTGTTCTTTTATTTTATTTTATTTTGTACATACCAATCTAGCTAGTTCTTGTTAACCCACAAAATAATCATCCCACTCAACAAAGATTTAAGGAACCCTGATACTTGGATGGTTTATCAAATAGTGAATAAAGTTGGCAATGTAAATTTCCCTGTTATTCTATTTAAATGAACCCTGTTATTATATTTAAATGAAGCAAAAAAGGTACATACTTTATGATTTTTCTGATCACACAAACTTCTCAATTTCCCTCTCAATCTATGTACATGAAGGTGCTAAAATTGGAAATTAACTTAAAGAGGGCATCACTAGTAAATTGTCAGGTTTAATTTGAAAAAAGATGTTTGGGTTAAAAACTAAAAATTAATTGCAATTCTTAAACTCTAGGGGAAAGTAGGGTTTAATTTCTCATTTCAGCTAGGTGATATCAGATAGATACTTGTACAACACCGTAATTCATCATTAAAATGGTTCTCTGCATCTGTGTATACCAGTTACAAAATGTTGAAGTATTTCTAACTTTCTTACTTTACTATTATAGGGGCACTCCTGTTAGAGCAACAAAGGAACGATCATCCCATCTCCCTACGCCCAATGAGGGGTAAATTTAAAAACTTTTTTATTTATGGTTCTCAATTAAGATCGTGTATTATGATCATCTTGATTCTTGAGGCGAGAGAATTGAAAAATGCAGTACATAAAACCTGACACGTGAAACAACCCTTAATACGAAATTGCCCAATAGCTGCACCTAAGAATAAAGGGATGAGATACAAAACCAAAATGGTGATCTCATATGATTGCTAGTACATTTAGTGCTAAATAACCTGCTACTGTTCCTTTTCTATCAACCACTATAAATGGCCAAGTGTTGGCTTTGAATTTTTGAAATGATCTAACCTGCCAAATTAATCAAAACGAATCATATATTAAACCCTAAACTCTTGAAGATCGTTCGTTTGAAAGATTGTATAATTGATACCACTAGCATATCAGTAATTGACTATATTATATACTTCTTATGGAAGTACATATAATTAACCTTTTAAGTATCCTCCAATTGAACCCCTTCAACTCTAGAAGTTCCTTCTAATTGAAAGGATTGCATGCTTGATGGAATCACTAGCATACCATGATATACTTCTCATGGAAAATGTTTGTTTAACAATGTACAGGGATCTTCCAGGTTCGACCTCACCTTTGGTACAACAAACAGATGGCCTATCAGAGGTACATTTCGTATATCTTTCTCTGATTATATTATTGTATTTCCCCAACTGAGCTTAAAACATTTTTATATATAGATAAAAGTTAAATTCAGAAAAAGGCTTGAGTTAAAACTGAAAATGAATTTTACAACTCGGGCTTTACCTTAAGTTTGTTTAATTCATCCTTTGGAATAAGCACTCAGCAAACAGACGGCCTGCCAGAAGTACATTTTGTATGTTTTCTCTGTTAATTCCATTGTACTTGCCCAACTTAGGTACCAAACTGAGCTTAAAACAACAACAAAAATTTGAATGTTAAATTCAGAAAAAGGCTCTCGAGTTAAACTGAAAATGAATTTTACAATTTGGGCTTTCTCTTAAGTTAGTTTAGTTGTCATTTGGGACAAGCACTAATGATGTCGTGTACAGTACATGCATATACAATGCTCAGGACATTGTCATTTGGGACAAGCACTAATGCGTATACAGTACATGCATATACAAGATTTTTAGCAACACTTATTAAATGTTCAGGACTACTAACTTTCTTTTACTTAACTATTTTAGGCACACTTGTTAGAGCAACAAAAGTCTGATCATCACCATGTCCCTGCACCCGCCCAAAGAGGGGTAAATTTAGAAACTTTTGATTTATGATTCTCAATTAAGATAGTGTATTATGATCATCTTATGACCAGAAAATTGAAAAATGCAGTACATAAAACCTGACATGTGAAATGATATTTATGTTTTCATGCAGCGATCCTGGATGCTCTACAAGTAGTTTAGCTGTGTCGGTAGTACCAACCGCTGCCTTTCCATCTGATGGCACAACTCTGGTCAATGGGTAAGATAAGATAATAACAGCACAATTAATATTGGACTAAAATTGTAAGACATAATACCTCTGCTGTAGCCAAGCCTTAATAAATTAGAATTGTTATGGGCAGTACATATGTAACAAGAGTGGGAAAAATGGCACGGCGGAGCCGGCTTCGTCACGGAACGGCACGGTTACGGCACGGCACGCGTGTCATTTACGTGCCGTGACTCGCGTGTCCCGTGCCGTGACCATTCGTGTGCCGTGTCCATCTTTTGAAACTTTGGCACGGCACGGCACGTGAAAAATTTAGTCACGGCACGACACGTAGTCACGAAAGTCACGTGTAATTAGGACACTTAGATATTGATTTAATAGTAAATCTTGAATAAACTAATCTAAATTATGATTAAATTGTCACGTGGGTCACGCGAGTCACGTGGGTCACGCGAGTCACGTATGGTCACGGCACGTTTAGGCACGGCGTGACTCACGTGGCGTGACCATTCGCGTGCCGTGACCACCCATTGACATTTTGGTCACGGCATGGCACGGCACGGCACGGGATGGCACGTTTTTCCCACTCTATATGTAACCCTATTGGCACCCTCAATTTTTCATATTTAACCCTTCAATTGATATAAATAATTTTGAAGGATTACTTGTATAAAATAATTTGAGGTGAGGTGAGTTTAATCTTTCATCAAAAACACTTTCTTTTTAGAAGGATAGCTGATATAAATAATTTACCAGCAAACACTGCCTCTGCACCGGCCACACTTAAAATACTTTCATTAAATTATCAATAAAATATGGTTGAATATCTTTCTATAATTATATGTTGGGATGATGTTACCGATCTACTATGGCTGTGTGATTCCATTGAGGTTGGTCCAGAGCAGCTCTTCCCTCATTGTTAGATCAAAATGGACAGCCTGTGGTGCCTCTGGATATTGACATTTTGATATTTGTGTGATGAAACTATATATGTTAGTTATTAGTCGTGTTGGGTTAATGAAAAATATGTTATCTTGTGATTGATTTGATTATTTACCAACACTAGGTACCAGTCAGACAAGTGTACCACTCAAGGTCATGAAAATGTGCAAGCACACCTTCTTACCTATGTATAAAGTCTTATTTAAGGAATTATAATCGTAAATCATAAAATAAGAAGAGCAAAGAGGCACGTCTCCAATTAGATAATCACATTGCAAATTTTATGTTTCCGTGCTTTAGACTATTTCTACATTTTCCCATTGCTTTTCCAAGTGCTTATATCGACATCAAATTGTCAATTGTCTTTTATCATATTATTCTCTCTAGAATCTGTATTGTAATCTCGTCCCTGCATTACTTGTTAGGTTTAAACACAATCTTCTGCGAAAAAAAAGAGGATGAACAAATAGTTGCATAAGTGTATTAAGGGATAAATAAATTTTAAAGTGACAAGTATAATTTAATAAATTAATGGCTATCCGTTTGCTCCTAAAGAGTATCTTTAACTAATAAAGTACGCCCTAAATTATGATGAATGTCTTTAAATAATAAAATATTTTAACTAAATTTAGTTAATCTCGTGAACATTGATAGCTTCTTTTAATTTCCGCCAAAAAAAATTTCTCTCTGAATATTCATCTTTATACGAAACTTGTCTTTTTCTTCGTTGTCTTAGTTTGTGATGATTCTTTTATATTATTTTTTAGGGATGCTTCTATGGACATAAGGACCTATTTGTAAAATGAACATATTTTCATTTTCAAAGTTCAAACAGTCGATCCGACCGTTCAACATTATCTCCATATTAAAATGTACTTGGAGGTCAAATTTTACATTTTTTTGAAGTTTTTTACTATTTATTAAGTATTTTATAAAATTAGTCAAATTTAGACCATTGAATTTTGTACCAATCTTAATAAATAGTAAAAAAATTCAAAAAAATGTAAAATTTGACCTCCAAGTACATTTTAATATGGAGATAATGTTGAACGGTCGGATCGACTATTTGAACTTTGAAAATGAAAATATGCTCATTTTACAAATAGGTCCTTATGTCCATAGAAGAATTTGCCATTATTTTTTATGAAAGATTCTATTGTTTGTACCAGTGAACTAATACCAACTTTGTTCAAACAAACAAATATATAAATACCAAATTTGAGATGAAATGCGTGCATTTGGGGTACACGCGGCGTGCTTTTGAGCAGACACTACAGCGTTAAATCATTTTCAACCATGATAGGTTGAAAGTGATTTAAATTTGATTGTTTGAAACTGTACTTTTCGAAAAAAGCATAATTCCAATCTTCATTTATATCAAATTTCTATTATACACGTTAAGCATCCTTAGATTCCTAAAATGCAAATAAAATTATAGTTGTATTAAAAATCAGTCATTGATTCTTTCTAATTTATGAAACTTTGTACATCCGTAAAAATAAATTAGAAATTGCCACATCAAATTGGAAATCCAAATAATTTCTGAAATGAAAATGCTCCGAGTCTTTTGCTAGGGTCGTCTTCTTGTTCTTCCAAGTTCAAACTCTAAATTCAAGGAATAAAGATATTGTTGTAGAAAAACATAGAAAATTATGTGATTTCATTTATAAGATAATTTCGAAAATTTTACGGCTTACGCAAAATCTATTTACCATAATAATATAGAGGTTTTTATCAGAGGGTGTCATACTCTTAGAATTCAGATTCTCCCCGGTACCGTAATAGAGAATCTTTTACAATTACTTGATCTGGACCGTTTTTTTTTAACTTGGCACAAATCTCAAAGCTCAATAATACTGCCCCCTCCGTCAGCTCTAATCTCAAAGCAGCTGAGAGTTAATCTCAAACCGTAAAATGAAGGGAATCTTTTACCGTAATGGAGAGGATACTTGTCCCATACTCTTACGGGTGTACATTATTGGGCTTTGTCAAAATTTTAAATCCAACCCGATGAAGTTTGGATTGAAAGTTATTTCATGTCTATCCCTCTATAAACTTACCCAATCTATCTAATTTTTTAAATGGTGATTGTACGGACTATACGAGTCAAACGGATAGCAATTTTAATTGAGCTTTGTAAGATGCGATTTTTCTAATTTTCTATTTATATTTAACATAGCAGTAATAATATTACACTAAAAACTAGATAAATCATGAGTGGAGTCAGATTTCAAATTTTGGAAATTAAATATGAATGAAATTAATTATATAAAAATTTTCTTAATGTGAATGGGTCATTTTACATTACCCATGACAATTTATTAAAAATTATATAGAAAGTAATGTTCAAATAAAAAAGTTTGAGAAAAATAGAGGTTAATGGATCCCATTCTTATACTGTGACTCCGCCACTGAGGCGAACAATAAATAAAATGAGATAAAGATGATTAAAAATTAAGACATGGATCAAGGAATACAAAATAAATATATATTTCATCCAGTTATTAAAATAATTATTCAAATATTATCATTTAAAACTAAACATCAATAGATAACATCCATAAAGCAGAGAGTAGTAATTTCATAACAAAACTTCAAATATATGATATAAGAGGGATCTAGTTACAACAATTTTGAGTTACAAAAAAGTTACCACAACCATTTTCTACATTTTCAAGTTTTGTTATTTAGACCATTGAATTTTGTACCCATCTTGATAAATAGTAAAAAAATTCAAAAAAATGTAAAATTTGATCTGCAAGCACATTTTATTGTGGAGATCATGTTGAACGGTTTGGATCGACGATTTGGAATTTGAAAATGTAGAAAATGGTTGTGGTAATTTTGTTGTAACTCAAAATTGTTGTAACTAGATCCCTCCTCATGATATAATATCATTTGCGGGTGGATTGGGTCAAGAAGGGTCTTTTAAAATAAATTCACAATCCAATCCGAAATAACGGGTCAGATAAAGTTCAAATCTATATCCAATTCGATGACATCACAATCCGATAAAAATGATTTGGATTGAACGGGTTACCTTTTCTTGTTGTACACCCCTATATACTGTCATCCACTTAGAAATGTCATCAAATAGACTTGATCCACATTCCACTGATCCATTATTTAATCCATCTGTCCGTATATAAAAAATATGTGGTCAATAATTTATTTAGTCTTTAATACGCAATTTATGAGTGAGTCTATGGTACTATGCATAGCACGGATTGGTCCGTACTACAGATCAATATTTTCGTTTTCAAAATCCTAACGGTTGATCCGAACTGTTCAACGTGATCCCCATATGAATATGTACTTGCAGACTAAATTTTATATTTTTTTCGAATTTTTTTACTATATTTTAAGATAAGTAGAAAATCACTTGATCTGAAAATTCTGGACCATCCAAAAACAGCGATTTTCTACCTATTTGAAAATATAGTAAAAAAATCTAAAAAATAGAAAATTTAGCCCACAAGTATATTCTCATATGAAAATCATGTTGAACGGTTCGGATCGACCGTTAGAATTTTGAAAATGAAAATATTGATGTGTAGTACGGACCAATCCGTGCTATGCATAGTACCACACTCATAATTATATAAATATCTAACATAGTCATTACGAATCATAATGTAAACGTATAAAGAATTAGTCTTTGATCTATGATAAATAAACAATATTTTTGCGTGTGCGAAATCATAAGTTTGAAATCCGGATAGAAATTTTTATGAACAAAATTTAGGGAGTTAAACCTCTATGTATTTTAGAAAAAATACGAATATATAAATAACTTGTTATGCAACAAAAATGAACACGAAATTTGAATTCTTTGTTACATGATTTTTCATACAGGTTTTAAGGTCCAATAATAACTTAATAAGGGACTTCGGAACAAGAAGTGTGCTATGAAAAACAAAAAATATTTCTAGAGCGTCTAAAATGATTTCAGGTTATTTTGGCGTAATTTAAAAATGTTAATTACCTTGATGGTTGGTGTTAGATTCTGTTAGCTGTTGTCTGATTAAACACAACGCACCTTAGTAGATTTTATGTAACCAAATTTGTTGCGGACTCCATTATTAAATTTTGACTACTTTTTCATTTTATTCCTAGAAAGCATGATTGGAGCTATCAATTTCAATATCTCCATGACACGTGTGTGGAAAATGCTGGAAATTTGCTATGAAGTATTCAATTACTTGGAATTCGTTCAAATATGAAAATCCAATACGCTACATGACAACATGACAGGACAATCAATCCTACACATTTATGTCTTCAGGAATAGTCTCAGCGTAAATAAGTTTATGAAAGAGATATATTGATAACTAAAGATATATTGGATCTGTTCAGAAAATTATTAAATAAACTGAGAATTATTTTTTTTTAAATGAGATAATTTATATAAAAATAAGCTTCCGGTTAGTAAATTTTGAACAAATAATATTTTTTTACAATGTAAAAAACATGTACAATAAAAAACAATTGATTATGATGAAAAAGAACATGTATTATCAATCCAATAACAGGTATGTATCTTGAAGCTATGAGAGCCATGCGAGTGCTTATGTTATATACTTATATGTATTAAGCTTTGCCAATATAAAACCAATCTATTAGGTTCATGTTTGGTTGTGGAGTTCAAATCTGCTGTGATTCAAATGGAATAACAGGAACCTGTTATTCCAAATTCAATAGTTGATCTTCTTTAAGATGCATGTATGAAATTTGAACGGTTGGATTTGGAATAACAGGTTTCTGTTATTCCATTTGGATCACATCAGATTTGGTTCCTTGGCTGTGGAGTAAAGTTATTTCAGGTTAAATTTCTTAATCATGATTGGTTTGAGTTTGATTGAGTAAACTCACGAAGAGAACGAAAATTGTAAAATGATGTTACTCTAACCATAGGACCCACAGCCACCTAGAGAGGTGAATTAACTTAATTCGGATTAATTCAAATGTTACTCCGTATTACTCCTTCAAATTACTCCTCGTTTGACCCCTTAAAGGTGGAGTAGAGGGTTTACTCCACTACTTACTCCACAACGAAACATGACCTTAGGGGAAAATGTTTTACGAGTGAGGATACCAGATATGGTACTATGCATGGTACGAATTGGTCTGTACTATGGATTAATAAATTTTTTTCAAAGTCCAAGCGATCGATCTGAACCGTTCAACATTCTTCATATGAAACTGTACTTGCAAACTAAATTTTATATTTTTTAATTTTTTTAAAATTAGATACAAAAATCACTACTTTTTAATGGTCTAGAATTTTTAAATCAAGTGGTTTTCTACCTATCTAAAAAATAGTAAAAATAAAAAAATGATCTAAATATACATTTTCGTATAGAGGTCATATTAAACGGTTCAGATCGATTGTTTAAATTTTGAAAACAAAAATATTAATCTAATCTAGTATAGATCCATCCACACTATGCATAATAGAATTTAGATCCTCCTCGGTACCGTAATAGAGAATCTTTTACAATTACTTGATCTGGACCGTTCTTTTTAATTTGGCACGAATCTCAAAGCCCAATAATAATGCCCCCTCCGTCAGTCCGAATCTCAAAGTGGGTGAGAGTTAATCTCAAACCGTAAAGTGAAGACAATCTTTTACGGTAATGGAGAAGATATTTGTCTCTCGTATATTCTAATTTATATAGTCAATATTCTACCATGATCATTATTAGTCTTTGTTGTTTTGCCAACTTGGGGAAAACTTGTAGTATGGACAGTGACATCTAGATTTTCAGTATATGTGGTTTTAGACTTCTAGTAAAGCGCAAAACATTGGCTTATACCCAAACATGCATGCTTTTCTGGAAAATTTTTATTGGTAGTAATTAATAGAAAATAAGAGAGATAAATGGTAAGATTACAGTAATATTTATATTGATAGTAAGATCGGTAGAATTTCTACCGATCTAAACTAGTTTATTTTTTCTAGTAAAATATTTTTTTTTACAAAAATAGATAAAGTATCTTAAAATTTAGATATATAAAACATTTCATCTATTTTTTGAAAAAAAAAATCATATTTTACTAGAAATCAAATATAATAATTCTCTTCATCTATACATCAAACTAAAAAAAATGTTAAGATCGGTAGAAATTCTACCGATCTTACTACCAATATAAATATTACGTAATCTTACCATTTGTTTCTTTTCTATTAATTATTACCAATAAAAAATTTCCTGTTTTTATTGTAGAACAAGATGCTAGAGTTGTTTTTTGAATTTTGTTTCCAACTTTTTTATTAAAAATAAAACTAAAATTTTAAAATGAGATAAAAGAATCGTGCATTTAATAAAATTTGAAGTAATGTATATTTTTTTATAATGTTAAAAAACTACACAACAAATAATAATAAATTATTAAATTTAGATGTACATAAATCATTACATAGAAAATGAGGAGAGAAGTAAGAAAAAAAATATGAGCCTTTGATTAGAAGAAATGAGGAGAATGTGATATGAATCAGTAAACCTTTTTTTTTTTTTAAGTAATACGAATTTTTTTTTTTGAAAAATATGAGCCTTTGATTATAATAACCATGAATCAGTAAACTTAAAACTTTTTTTTTTATGAAATATGGATTATAAAAATCCAACATTAAAACTCGCAAAAAACAAAAATGTACTCCTTTTCAGTATGTATCAAATATGATGTAATTTGATAATCATTTGATTACCTTCAAGTACATATAACTAAGTCGTCAAATTGAAAATAGTTTAATTAATACTGAATTAAATGACTTGAAATCACATGTCAGATAAACACCACAAGATATTTTCTCCGATGATTGCCACATAAAATCTGGAATCTTCAAAGTCCACTTGTAATCATTGGATTCTGTTTAAAAAAAACGGTCGATAAAATTTGTATCTACGCAGTCTCCTAAGAATAATATTAGTCAAATAAATTTTTTAAATCACCGCTGCAGGAGCATTATGCTCAATCAAAAACAGGAAATATATAATCAGGGAATATTAACAGAAAAAAATAAATTAACACAACCAACATCCTCTCTGCCAGTGCCAGCAACTAATTAATTTTCCTTAAAATAAGCTCATAAGATATGGTTCCAGAGAATTGATTTTCTGCGGCACAAATGCTTGCTACAATGAGTGAGGTTTTTATTACACCAAAAATGATCAAATTATTCTTTTTCGACGCCTCTTTAAATTATTCGAATGCGTGAAATTATATTGATAGAATAATTAAACCCATACTATTTATTAAAATACAAAGTTTTCATTTATTTGTATAAATATCCATATTTTTTTATATATTATTTGAATTGTAAAATAATTAATTATTATTGAATTATAACAATGTTATACCTGAATCATGAATTTAGATCTCGCTGATTATTTTTGAATTTCAAACTTGTCACTGTGACCGCATTCGTTATTATTACATTGATCAAAATACTAGTTCATGACGCCGAAAGTTTCTCAATCACTACATTAGTGTTACAAAAAGTTTATAACAGAACTCTGATAAAGGATAACATAAACAATATATTATGTTGATATAAAATGTATTATCATTGCTGAGAAATGGAGATTGGTGGTATAAAGTATCACATTTTCACAATATACTTGACATAACGTCATAACCTATAATTATGTTTTGGAGAATTTTATTATTAAAATATTTGGGTTATGCACTTTCATTAAACTTGTAATTAATATAGACTTAAAATAATCTTTGTTAATTATCATTATTTTCAAACAATTTCCAGTAGAAATGTTACTTCTATCTTTGCAAATTAATAGTTTCAAACTTTCAATATATCATTGGAGTTTTCAACTTTGAAATATCAGTGTTGAAGAAAGGTCTTATAATAATATAACTTTTGAGTTTTGACAATGCTATTCGCTATTCGCTGTTGACTATTTAAGTCATTATTTGGACACAAAAAACAAATTCAGAAAAAAAAACCAGACGAAATAACTTTACAAAATTTTTCCAATACTGTGTTGATTCTCAATGAGGGGAAGCGAATCTGCTGCGATTTTAAGGGATCACAGGATTCTGTGATTCTAATTTCAACCATTCAAACAATGAAACTCAGAATTCTTTTGAAAAGTCAATTTTTTGTACACAAATCTCGAAATATGTGAACAGTTGGGATTTGAATCGCAGAATTCCTGCAATCACAGAAGATCACGCAGATTTATTTCCCAATTGAGGATACCTAGATAGCGAAAACAAATTAGAGTTAGTGTTATTCTTCATTTGTTATTTTTCGTTTAGTTAGACTATTCTCTTTATTTAAATAGCTAAAATAGATTGTAGAAAGTGAAATTTTAACTTATTCTAATAAAACAAACCGTAAACTAGTTATTTTCGCTATTTTCAAATTGCACCCAAACATAAACAACCGGGAAACCGGAATAGGAATTTAATCCAATCTGAACAGTACAGCTAGCTCAACACACCACACCGAAGTTCGCAAACAAGAATGCCACAATAAATATAACTAACTCTCTATTCACATTTCCCAATCCCACGAAAGCGACATGTTCCCAAGTCCTTAGTCGTGGCCGACTTGTCTTTCATTAATTTCCATTCCACCCTCAATCCAATCATTTATCTCCGTACCATTACCTCTATAACTTCCCGTATAACAAGTGTGTTCTCATATAATACACACCCCCACCCCATTCTCCACAAGCAACCCGCTACATCATGTAACATACCAACCACGGTTAGAGAAAACTTCATAGTCATCTCTTCCCTCTCAAAATTCGCATAGCAGGAAGCTTCGACGAAGCTCACTCCCCATCCCACTCTCTCCTCTTTATCACCCCCCTCCTTCCCCTCTCCTTCCTTCCAACCGCTCCCATTTGACATTTTCTCACCTCCTCCTCCTCTCTACCTTCCTCCTTTGTGCAATGAAGCTCTCCGTTGCATCATTCCTCTCTAACCTCACCTCTAAAAAGCACAAATCCAAGAAGAGTCGGTCCATTTCCCGCCAAGATGGTCGCTCCTTTGATTCAACCACATCCTCTTCCGACGAATCCATCTCTTATCATCTCCAGTCCACGCCGAAATCCGTTCTCCATTCCGCTCTCAACGTCAAGATCTCTCGCCAGGAGCTCGAGACCGTGCTTCGTCGCCTCTGTACGGATCCACCAACCGACGAGGAGGTATCAGCCATCGTTGCAGCCGGAGATGGCGAGGGGTGCATATCCATAGCCGATCTTAGCAAGATCTGCGAGTCTAATGGGGAAGAAGAGCTCAAAGAGGCGTTTAAGGTATTCGACGCGAATGGAGACGGTAAGATCTCAGCTGAGGAGCTTTTAGAGGTTTTTGCCGCCATGGGAGATGCTTGTACGATAGACGATTGTAAGAGGATGATAGGAGGTGTTGATTCGGATGGAGATGGTTTGGTTTGTTTTGGTGATTTTGCAAAGATGATGGAAGCAAGAGGGTGAAAGAAAGGGTGGTTAACAGATTTTGTAAAAGTATATGGTTCTTAGTGAAAAAAATTACGCAAGTAATTATCAAGTATAAATCTCATCATATATTGTTTTTGGCACCATCTGTCAAATATCTTTGCAGAAGAGTCGAAGAGGCAACGAATTTAGTTTGTTCTTTTTTATTTTCTTCTTTTTGTAAGAGGAATTTAACAATTACGTTGTGACTGTATCGAATTTAATTTGTATTACATGTGATTGCACAAGAAAAGTATGATAATCGACTTATACGTATAACACGTAGGTGTCAGCTCTAGTTACCTTTAATACATGATTCAAAACTTGTTTCTATGATTGCATGTTGCTTGCACAAATTTATGTTAATATAAGATTCCAATAAATTTCTGAGCTGCAGATTGCTTGGACGGTGAAAAGGCCCACTAAATTATAAGTGTAATAGGTTCACGTATTTTCTTCATTTTAAGAAAATAAATTACTTTTTAGAGGGTAACAATTAAACTTTATTTCTATTGCTACTTTGCCTAATAAAATAATTAGATGTTGCTAGCATTGACAACGATTATTTATTTTGAGGATAGGTTTGAAAATATGAATGGATAACAAAATAATTATTTATGTGAGAGTGCAAACAAGACATAATTTGCTCTCATTTTATTTCAAATGAGGAGTAAATTATTTCAAATGAGTAAAGTTAGCGTGTGTATACACACTAAGAAGAGAGTTTGGTGAGGATAATTTTAAAAATCTATCAAATTAACTTAGAACGAGTAATTTAAACTGTTGAAAATGATTTATGTATTCATTAAGAGAGTTTGGTGAGCATAATTTTAAAAATCTATCGGATTAACTTTGAACGAGTAATTTAAACCATTGAAATGATCTCCTTCACAAGTAAAAATTTTAATTTTTGAATTCATTTAGTACAAAGTCAAGCGTAAAAAAAAATTCATAATTTTGCATTTACACTCATCAATCGTGAAGTATGTCGGTTTTAACATTTTCAATTTATGGCTTGAAACAATTTGATAGATTTTTAGAGTTGTTCTCATCGAACTTTTATGATAAGCACACTATGCCCTAGTTTTGCTGTCATTTATTTGAGTGAGGTTATGGTGCTATGCATAGCACGGATGGCTAGTGTACTACGGCTCAATATGGTACTTTTTAAAATCCTAACGGTCGATTCGAACCGTTCAATGTGATATCTATATGAATTTGTACTTGCAAACTAAATTTTATATTTTTTTGAATTTTTTTACTATTTTTTTAGAAAGGTAGAAAAATCAGTGTTTTCTGAAAATTCTGGACTATTAAAATTCTACCTATCTAAAAAAATAGTAAAAAAATTCAAAAAAATATAAAATTTAGTTTGCAAGTACATATTCATATGGTTATCACATTGAACGGTTCGGATCGACCGTTAAAATTTTAAAAAGTATCATATTGAGCCGTAGTACACTAACCATCCGTGCTATACATAGCACCGTAGCCTCACTCCATTTATTTTATGAAATTAATTTGTACAGTATTTAAATGTGAAAATAAAAGTCATCTCCAAATTAATTTATTTTTCTTACTCTGAAAAGTCAAAATAAATAAAGGGATCTCCTTATTAATTTATTTTTCTCTCCTAAAATAGACTAATAATTTTGATAATGATATTATTGTTTTTTATCCAAAACATTTTATTATTATTATTTTAGCATTTGTGCAAGGACCGTTTCTATTTGAATAGCAAAAGTCTAATAGATATAGTGCGTCGCACTATAAGAGACGTGATGTTTGATCAAAATATTAGGTGGAATAGTTAAATCTTTTATAAAAGGAGGTTATAAAAAAAATTATATATTTTATAGTTGACTCGGTATTCTTTTTAAAGAAAAAAAATTAAAGTAAGATTATTGCGTACATATTGACTCCTATAAATTATTAATCCTACCTACACCGCTGATTAAGCCTCAATCAAGCAATATTTATATAGCAAAAAAGAAGATTAAATTTTAATCTTCAATGCTTCTATTTAACTACAGAGACTAGTTTACTATTCTGTTATTCCAGATGAAATTGAAGTTGCCAAAAGGACCCTTACATTTAAATAATAAAAACAACAGTATTTTAACTGTTTTTTTTTTTATAATTAGACTATTATGATCTTAATCTAAATTTCCTGTCATTTTTTTAGTTTTAAAATTTTCAATATATTATATTTAATATCCAACTCAATTGGTTTTCTAAATTGAATTTCTTTTGCTAAATTAGTTTGATTTGTTCCTCAAGTGCAGTTCTTTAGGGGTATGTTTGGTTTGATTGAGAATAAGCTATTTTTGAATTAGGTTATTCGGAATAGTATATTCGGTATTTGGTTGGATTAGGACCGAAATTTTTTTTGTTACCACAGGAAAAAAATCAAATTAAATCGTTACCACTCTGGTTTGGCCCGTATCAATTCTACCACCCACGCTAACCCAGTTCGCGCACCAAATAGGCTGGTGCGCGCACTGGGTTGGCGCACAAGATGGTGCGCTGACTGGGTTGGCGCACCAACCTCTTCTGCCTATTAAGGCACCAACTCAGTATTATTTTTATGTGGCGTATTTTAGATCGTTATTTCGATTAGTTTTATGTTGCGTATTTAGATATTATTTTCATATTACTTCTTATGTTGCGTATTTTATATCTCATATCCCGTAATACATAATACATTAAAACATTAGAACACACCATAGATAAAACATAACACACAACGATAGTATATTAAAACATAACACACAATACATAAAACCGAAAAGTTTGTACCATAATATCGGCCACTTCAAACCCCGAAGTGTCATGAAAAGCTGAAAACGGGTGTCTCTCTCCACGACCCGATATCGGCCACTTTCGCATACCCAGAACGGGACGATTGTCTTCCTCATCACTGTGATCTATTGTCTGCCCACCGTCATCACTAGCATCCCAATTTACCTCTGCCTCCCGTTCTTCAGGATCATCGTCTGTATTGTCAGTATAATAACGTGGTTCTGGAGTTTCAGATCGGTTCCGGCTAGAGCTGGAGGATGGAACCCGAGATCGGCCCCGATTAGAACCAACTCCCACGGATGGGGACCGACTACGACCAGCCCCCGTGGATGGGGATCGACTAGGACCAGCTTCCATGGATGGGGACCGACTAGTACCAGCCCCCGTGGATGGGGGCCGGCTAGTACCCGCTAAATTTAGGGCCCGAGTAGGACCCGTCACTGACTGATCCATGCCCCGACTAGGGTTCTGTGTACGGTTCTGTCTAGGGTTCTGTCTACGGTTCTGTCTGGGGTTGGCAACCACATATAACTCTAGGAACTTGAAAGGTGTTGTCAAATTCAATGTCATTTGGGTATACAACCCCCAACTGCTATCGTCTAGTACAGGGAGTTGTTGGAACCATGTTTGGTTGCCTTGGCCAATATTAATTCTAGCGGAAATTACCAGTTCGTAATAATTCGGGTCAATACCAAGTTCCTGGTACACTTCCCTAGTTATACCGGCGAAATCTAAATCCGAACCGATATTGAACATTTTCTGGGGTTGGGTACTGTAATAAGCACCATTGGGCCCTTGTTGTACTTCACCACCAAAATAACAAGCAATTCCAATCATAGTTACCTGAATTACAGAACAAACCCAACATTTAATAAATTTACAAAAAATTAAAAAAGTAATTAAATAATTAAAAAAACATAAAGGACTAGAGTGAAAAAAAACTTACTCTTTGGTCTTTGCGAGAATGTTCTTTGCTGCCTGCTGCCTTGGGTCGAATGAAATGAGCACAGTATACTAAGTTGGTGCCTTAATAGGCAGAAGAGGTTGGTGCGCCAACCCAGTCAGCGCACCATCTTGTGCGCCAACCCAGTGCGCGCACCAGCCTATTTGGTGCGCGAACTAGGTTAGCGTGGGTGGTAGAATTGATACGGGCCAAACCAGAGTGGTAACGATTTAATTTGATTTTTTTCTTATGGTAACAAAAAAAATTTCGGGGATTAGGATAGCTAGAATAGTAAATTCAAATTTTTTTTGTCTTATTAGAATAACCTATTTCTAAGAGTTTTGAAATTTGACTATTCTAATAAGACAAACAATAGTTATTTTTGATTTGGCTATTCTAGCTTATTTTTGATTTACAACCAATAGGGGTGCTGATGTGATAAAAATCATCGCCTAGCTCGTTTGACATAATTTTATTCAGAGTACAATAACTATGTAAAAATTTCTATTTCAGAGAAAAATATTCTTTCTCCAACTTTTTTAAAGAAAAAATAATCTAGTAGCCTGAATGTTTATTTTTTTATTTTTTTGGTTTAATTGGAGTAGGAGACAAACCCAATTTTCAAAATTGTTTTTAAAATTTTTGTTGTTTGATTGGAGTGCGTGGAACAAATGTTTGGTTCAGCATTTGAGCTTTTACATATCTTATCTACTCTTTATCTATAAGCTGCTGGTTTTGGGCCGGGTAATGGTTTTTTTTACTAAAACAGTGTTCTGTTCCTTTTTTCTATTTCATAATTCCTTGCCAAAATGAAAAAGAATCTTGCCTTCACGTGGTATCCTGTACATTATTTTGAAGCTGTTTAAGTCACGGAGCAAGCTGATGTGTACAAGTTCATGGCCATTTTTTTTTTTTTACTTTAATCAATGATTGAGATCCAGTAAGAATAAATCATTTGATAATTTTGATAAATAGTCAAATGTAATTTTTTATTTTAAAATTTGAATATATATATGAATTATAATTTATACTTTATTTATGTTGTTGACATAAAAAATAATAAAATTTAATATAGTTTTTATCGTTCGTCAAATAATTTGAAATTCACGATGATGATATTTGGAAATATAAAATGGTGGGTAAATTAAATTTTCATACATAATAAATTTATAAGGTGACAACTTGCTATATTATTTCATTTCTAGATTTTTTTACTTGATTTAAAAATAGTGTCAGAATATCAAGTTAATTACTCATTAGAATTTTAGTCGATTGCTAAGAGCATTCACATCAGTACAATCAAGATTTTTTTTAAAATAACTGTCAAAAATACTACATAGAATTTAAATTAAATTTAAATTTCTAAAATTCTACACTCGTGCAAATTAATTTTTAATTTTTTAATGGTCACATCAGTAATTATGGGAGCTACTAGAAATAGTTAGAAAATAATTTCTATAGAAAAATTAAAAATTAAAAAATTACGTTATATTTTAGAAAAAAAAAATTAGAATAAAAGTGCCGCGTATATTTTTAGAAATAAAAAAAAATATCAATGGTTTTATGAGGAGAATGTGGAGATTTTATTCGATGATAATAATAGGAGAACGATACAGAAGCCACATGGCACAATTGATTGACATGATCCAGGTTTCCTGGACAGTTCAATAATTAATTTCTCAGGACAACACTGTAGCCATCAATTGTGGCTTGACCACACCAAACGACACAACATGGGTCCCAATCAATAGACGGGACCCACTCGGCAGTGACTTTGTGAGTCTGAGACGGACACAAGGACAAAAGATGGTCCCAATCAATTAGACGGGACCACAAAATGCTGCCTTGGCAGTTGACAGTGACTTGTGAGCTGAGACGGACCGGACCACTTCTTGTCGATCTGGTTTCCTCTCCATTGAGGAATAACCGGAGGGGTACTTTTAAGCTTTTCTGCTTAAATTGGGTCCAGTTAGTGTCTTTCAGCCCAAATGTTAGGGAGATTTTTATTTATGGTTGTTGAAAATCAATAAAAACTCCAACTCATAGTGACCCGTGATTTTTATTTTTACCCAAAAAAAAATATATTTTAATATAAATAACCAGGTTTTTAAAATATTTTTATTTCTACCCAAACCGCTAGGATTCCTAGCGGTCTGAATTAAGAATTCGGACCGCTAGGAATCCTAGCGGTCTGAATTTTTAATTCGGACCTAACCGACCCGTGATCCCTTTCTTCTTCTCTGTGTCGCCTCTCTGCCAGTAAAAACGAAAAAATCATCTCCGCCAGAAAAAAGGAAAAAAGGAAAAAAGGAAGAAGGTGCGCGCCTCCGCCTAGCCGGCCCTTCACCGCCCCTCCGCCTAGCCGGCCCTTCACCGCCCCTTCACCGCCCCTTCACCACCTAGCCGGCCCTTCACCGCCCCTTCACATCCCCTCCTAGGCCGTCCCTCCGCCCCTCCGCCTAGCCGGCCCTCCGCCTCTTCACCGCCGGTCGTCGAAGTATAAGTAGGTTAGAATTTTCTGTGAATTTCTCAATATCTGTGAATATCTGTGAATTGGGGCTGTGCCAAATTCAGATTCTGGTTTGTGCCAAATTCTGGTTTGTGCCAAATTCAGATGTATCGGATGGTATAGTGTGTACTGGTATAGGCATTTGGAGGAGTATAGTGTGTACTGGTATAGGCATGTACCAGCTAGAATTTTCTCTGAATGATTGAATTTTCTGTGTAAACTTAGAATTTTCTGTGTAAACTTAGAAGTAGGTACTGCTTAGTGAATGAAATATAGTTATCTGTGAGACTATGTAGTAGGTCAAAACTGCTATGTGATTGAATTTTTTTTTCTTGTTATTAGAAATAGTAAGTATGACCGTATTTGATATTCAAGTACAAAATTAAATTGTTCAAGGAATATATATAGCTCTGTTTATGTTCTTATCATGATCGAATGTTTATTTTTCTTGTTATTAGAAATAGTAAGTATGATTGTATTTGATATTAAAATACAAAAATTGTTCAAGGAATATATAACTTTGTTATATTTTGAGCATGAATGTTTATTTCTCTTGCTATTAGAAATAGTAAGTATGACCTTGTTTGATATTCGATTACAAAAATTGTTGAAGAAATATATAACTTTGTTTATATTCTGATCATGAATGTTTATTTGAGTAAGTATGACCATGTTTGATATTCAAATAAAAAAATTGTTCAAGGAATATTCAATTGATAACTTTGTTCCTATTCTGATCCATATTAAAGGAGATCTTCTATTTGCCAAACATAATATTAATGGTTTCTTTTTCATGTTAATTTTATATTCTAAAGAGATGATAAATCAATTTCTTTGCTTTTGTTTCATCAACCAATCTAGTTAGCTGTATCGTTTGAAAATATTGTCTATTTTTCTTCTTCGATTTAAAGCGTGAGAGAAGGAAGATTCAAATTGTAGTGCAAAGAGAAAGCAATTCAAAATATATATGTTTGCGCAAGTATAATTCAAATTACTTTTAAATATATTAGGCTGCAAAAATCATACAATTGTATAAAATATTATTATATAATACGAGCTTATTATATAATACGAGCTTATTTAGCGAAATTGTATAAAATATTATTATATAATATGAGCTTATTTTTGTTCTTTACTTCTATTTAAAAAAAAAACTATATCTATAGTTCCAAGGTTAATATGTACTATATGTATCATCAAATTTGTGTGATTAAACAAATTATACTCGCAACTAATAAATGAGTTATTTTTGCTGGTTGTATATTTGAAAGTTTATTTTGCATTAATTTGTATGAAATGAAATTAGTTTGCATTAACTGATTTCATACATTTCTAATGGAAACCTTATCTTTAAAAAAAATACAAATTTATAAAAATATGCTTGTATGGAGTGGTTCTTTGTTCTTATTGGCATAATGCATGTTATGATTGACTCCATAGTCATCTTTTTGCATATTAGCGTATTTTAGCATATTTTTACCGCAATTAGCATATTTTAGTCAATTGTAGCATGTTTAATTTTTT
Organism: Carex myosuroides; assembly: GCA_028015225.1. Taxonomy (NCBI): domain Eukaryota; kingdom Viridiplantae; phylum Streptophyta; class Magnoliopsida; order Poales; family Cyperaceae; genus Carex; species Carex myosuroides. Next base: position 11,737,662 of record CM051470.1, read on the forward strand.
TTTAACATAGGATGGCTAGGGGACGGCCTAGGAGACCACCCGCAGCCGATCCGGTTGATGAGCCCATTCCCACTGACAGCAAGGATCATTTCAGTCCTTTATTATGGATGCCTCACGATGAGCACCGAGTCTCAGAGGCATCTAAAGAGATACTTGATTACTTTTTTTTTTAAGTTTGTATTTTGTTGAATTTTTGTATTTTTAGGTTTTCATGTTGTTTACTTTTTTGAACGCAGAGTGAGGCAATTATAAATGCCAGGGGTCGGTATCCTGACATGCAGTACTACTCGGTCATGGAGGCGTATCTGCAAAATTTGGGGGTGCAGCATTTGGTCGATATTCTACAGTCGGAGACTAAGTCCATTAAAGCGTCCCTCATTGCAGGACTAGTGGAGCGATGGCGCCCCGAGACGCACACGTTCCACTTACCTTTTGGAGAGATGACAGTGACTCTCCAGGACGTTAGTGCTCTATGGGGTTTGCCTATCCAGGGCGTGCCCGTTGGTGGCATATCTGACCCCACAGATCCAGATGACATGACGATTAATTACATGCTCGCTGAGTTGTTGGGAGCGGAGCCAGATATACGCAGCAACGGGGGGAAGTCCAAGTACTGTCTGGACAAGACGAAGCTGCGAGCTATGTTTGCGAGAGGTCTAGGTAGCGATTCCACTCAGATCGAGATTCAGAGGTACTCATACAAACTATTTGTATTACATTTATTTTGTACTCTGTTTCATGTAGAAAAATGAGTTGCTCTATAATTTTGATATTACAGATACACACGGGGATTCGTGATGGACCTATTTGGTTCTGTCATGTTTGCTGATTCTAGTGGTGATACCATCCCGATGATGTATCTAGAGCTGCTGCGAGACCTTCAGCCGTCGAGCGGCAGGTACAACTTGGGTGGGGCTGTCCTAGCACATCTCTACTCCAACTTGTGCCACGGTTGCAAGGTCAGTATGCTATTTATGTCTTATTTTAATTACCTACCTTGTCATGCACTTGTTGTATTATTTTAATTATTTAACTTGTCACTGACGGCTGGTATTCTTCAAAAATATAGCGAAAAACTAAGCAAATCTACGGCCAATGCTTCTTCTGCAGCATTGGTCGTGGTCACGGCTACCGGTGGGGGTACCTGAGCCGAACGAGGATCCATGGGGAGAGCCCGAAAATGGAAATCGATGGGCATTCGGCATGAAATGGTACGGACATCACTTGTCCCTCACGGAAAGACAGCAGGAATCAGGACGGTCCGATCTCAGATTCAGAGTCTGGGTGAGACGCAGGTGCGCTGGACTCCGTACCATGAGCTATACACTGAGGGGAGGCTGCCGCAGATTGTAGCGGATGATCAGGAGATGTGGCTCTACAGGGGACCGCTGGTGTGCTTCTGGATAGTGGAGCACCACTATCCAGACCGGGTGCTCCGTCAGTTTCATTTTCCTCCACTCATCCCCGCAGATCCAGACGTCCTGAGATATGGATCATGAGGCTACACGGGTAAGTTATGTTCTTTTTAGCATTTTTGTACTTAACATTAGTTCTTGTCTTTAAATTGCAACTGACATATGAATTACAGGATAACACACGGTAATCACTGGGATAGAGATTGGAGTGAGCATCACTCGGAGTACTACAGCAAGGCGGGCGATATGAGTGCCAACTTATGGCAGATGCCGGAGATTGATACGATGCAGTTCCAGGGAGATCCCCTATTGAGATATCAGGCTTGGTACCTGCGGGTCGGCATGGCTTCGGTGTATATAGAGGGAGATTACGGCGAGTTTCTTCGCTCACAGATATTCGAAGACGATGGTTATACCCCTACTGGCCGGAAAGGTGCTCGCCAGGTAATGCATCTAAAACAACACATTTTTATGCGTTATGAACATTTTATCATAACCTTTATTTTTTCTAACGTTTTTTTTATAGCTGTTGTTAGCGCTTAAAGGTGTCGCGCGTTCAATCGTTTGTCTTGGAAAACGTGGCTACAGAGCGTTCGGGCACGCGATGTTGAACTTGGTTGCCCCATGCATTGCGGACCACAGCCAGGAGGCAAAGCTGGTCACCATGTTACGAGACGCCGGAGAGAATATTGATTGGCGCGCAGTACAGCCGGACGAGCCTGACGCGCCACCTGTTATGACCAGTGAGATGCCACCGGAGCCATCAGAGCAGCCAGAGTGGGATTATCATCGTTGGGTACTACACATGGCCTGTTGGCACGCCTACCGTGACGAGTACGGTCGTCCAGTTCTTCCCCCGGTGTGTGATTCTTTATTTTATTTATTCTTTTACTGTAAGTAAAGATAGTTAAAATTTACTAAATTTTAACTATCCTTGCAGGGTCCTGCATACATGCCGACACAGCCTGAGCATCATGAGTCTCCAGAGATCCAGTCTGTGCAGGATGACAGGATGAGTTTTAGCCTTGCAGACATGTATGCCGACACAGCCGCCTCCCTGCCACCGCGTCAGTCGTATTCAGAGATGGCTCACGATTGGGAGGCCTCTGGTAGCCGGACTCAAGCTGATTATGAGTCCCAGTTTGTGGCATCCATATTCCATACTCCCATGCCACCGCCAGCTACCGACGGGGCCTCGGATCCATGGGATACAACACTTACGATGAGCAGGCAGGACAGCCTCGAGGATCATATTACACCAGCTCGCGCCGCGCAGGCAGGACAGCCTCAGTGGGAGGATTGGCATGAGCGCGTGTTCAGTAGAGAGAACAGGGGTAGTACCTGAAGGCCCTTGCATTCCAAAGAACTCCCCTCCTGCCCGTACTTCTCCCATTGCCTCCCTAAACATCATATTTGCATTTTCACGGTCTGCTGTACGGCTTCTGGCTGTGCTTCGCCGCGGCCCTTGCGATCCACTCGCCTCTGCCATAACTCGCTCATTCTCTGCTACATTTGCTGCGTTATGAGCCTCTGCAGCCCAAATATGTTAGTTAGTTAGTACGCTATTCAACATTAGAACTAAAAATAATTAGGATTGAATGTGACATACCTCGCCTCTGCCTGTCAGAAGTGGAACGGCGAGGACGGTGCCCCCGTCGCCTACCTTGCATTTCATCCATGGTCATATCTTGACGGATGTGTTTTCTCCTACCACGCCGTAACCAATCTCTGTTTGACTCAATTTTAGGGGTAGTGGTTGTAGGCCAATCTTCAGGATTGCCATAAGGAACAAACAATGCATTCCAAGTACTCAGAAGGTAGTCCACCCTATACCAGTGGGCAACAAATAGGTTGGGTGACCAGTTTCTATGACGACAAACTGCTAACACATGAGCGCACGAAATTCCAGTTAATTGGATACCTCTGCATGTACATTTCACTTTTCTCTCTGGCCCGAATGTCACGATATACTGGAACCTTCTATGAATAATTGACATAGTTCCATCCTGCGTTTGGACCACTGGAACATATTCATTTGGGCCCGTGACTTGGTAATTACCTTCGCCGTGCGAGTATGGGATGACATCCATTTTTGTTGCTTTCTCCCACCGTTTGGCGAGCTTAACATGTACCCGTCTGGAAAAAGGCTGTTCTGCATTGCTTTGCTCCGTCGCTGCCTCTCGTCGTTGAACAAACCACCTATTGCACTTGGCGAATGTCTCCTCTACAAGTGCAGCCACGGGCAACATTCGGCTATCCTTGAAGACAGCGTTGAGGCACTCAGAGCCATTTGTTGTCATGATACCAAATCGGTGCCCTCCATCACATGTCTGGAAATTTTTTTCAAAATTTGACGGCTCCATGACATCATCAGGACGTACTTTGCCCACTCTCCTCAGAAAAGCATTGCACGTCGGATTTTGCTGGAATAGAACAAAGCAAAATTAGACAAAATGCATCTAAAAGAAACAAAAATGATATAAATTAGACAATATTAGACATACCGAGCAAAAATCTTCGAACATCTCTTTCAGCCTTCTTGGCTTCTTCTTCCTGGCTCCTTGTTTGAACCTAGTTCCGTACCATTTGTCCTTCCCACACGCCTGGACCAGGTTATCTGCAACATGTTGGATACAATACCTGTGCACAAAATTATCCCTATCCCATCCGTATTCAGGTTTCAATGCAGCTTTGATACCCTTGTGTTGGTCCAATATAACACATACGAATCTATTAACACCAATCACATTAATCCTAAGCCATTGTAAGAAAAAACCCCAGTTCTCTTCATTCTCCGTATGTACAATTGCAAATGCTAGAGGCAGCAATTGGTTATCGGCATCATAGGCGCAAGCCATCAAAAGTCTGCCCTCATACCGCCCAGAAAGGAAGGCTGCATCTATACTGATCACCGGTCTTAAGTAATCAAATGCGGTAATGCATGGTCCGTAAGCCCATGCCACGGCCCTGAATGTCTGAACACCTTCTTTGACCAGTCCTGTATTTTTATCGATGCCCGGACTTGTCAGAAATTGGTATTTTGAGCCGGGATTCGTGTAACATATCCCGATAAGCAATAGTTTCATAAAATTGTACGACTCTTCCCAACTCCCAAATTGCCGGGCTACTGCAATCTCACGACCTCTCCAAAGTTTGTTGTATTTCGGGGTTATACTGCCAAACCTAACCCTCACGCAGTGTGCCACACTCCGGATGCTCATAGTGGGGTCTTCCTTAATGCTGCTCTCGATGATATCTGCGATAATTGATGCCGTGAGTTGTGCATGGTCCGACCTGGTGTACTCAGATTCGCATGTGTGAGGCGTGTCTTGCTCAGTTATCATCCATGTATCTCCGACATTTGTTGCTCTTGCCTTCAGTTTGAAACGACAACCCGGAGTGCTGCATCTAATTTCTAGTCGGGATGTGTCACTTCTCCTCGTATATGTCTCCTTGTTCTTGTCAACATGGTACTCTCTGATCTTTGTCGTCAGTTGCTTTTTACTTACGAAGTATTGGCCTTTTGCGAGCTCACTCCTGTACTCAACCCGACGACCATAGTAAGAAACATCTGCTTCTCGGAAAGCTGATGTGTCATTGAAGTTTACAAAAGGGTGAGTCTCAGAACGGCCACCTAACGGCATATTCTCTCTATTCTGCCTCACAGTGGGCTGTGGGTATTCTTCTTCATCTTCTTCATCTTCTTCATCTCCTTCATCATTAATGTCACAGTCTCCTTCCCCCAATTCATCCCCAGTTTGCAGATTCTCCTCCGGTACCTTGTTTATAAATTCAAATTCCGACTCGTTTGGATCTTCCTGTACTGGTGGCGGTCTGGGGTGAGGATTTGGTTCAGGCCCAGGTAAGGATGAAGGACCAGCATACATGGATATAAGTGGGATAAAAGGTGGAGATTGTACTCGTTGTGGGACAAAATGTGGAGATTGGGGTGAATTATTGTATATTTCTGGTTCCGGTTCTGGTACAGGCATTACGATAAAAGGAGTGTGTGGTTCATTATCTTCTTGATAATGTTGGGCAGCTGAATTTTGGCCTGAACTTCCGGCCCCTGACTCTTCGCGAATTCTGCGTGCAAAAACTTCCAATAATGATTCGCCAGACCTCAAAACCTGCGCTATTAGACCTCTCAATGCCCCGTTATCTCCCAATGTGATTTTGACATACTTTCCTGCGTGGACCATTCGGGCCTGAATTTGTAATTGGCAACGATTCCTATTGTAGCCGCTCGCTTCATAAATAAGCGATTGTAACTGCTCAAATGAGAAATTTTCATCAACCCAATACGTATTTGCTGCAGGTTTGGAGTAACGTACTCCATACTGGTCAGTTATGAACTTTCCTCCAAAATGTATTGAAATTGCAATAGACATGGCCAATAAACTACATTCATAAATGACAAATATTTGGTCAGTTTACTGATTTCAATCGTGAACAGTTGTGAATAGTCGTATATGAACATTAGTGAACAGTAAATACGTATGCGAACAGTAAATGTGAACAGTAAATACGTATTGAACAGTAAATGTGAACAGTAAATACGTATTGAACAGTAAATACGTATTGAACAGTAAATACGTATGTGAACAGTAAATGTGAACAGTAAATACGTATTGAACAGTAAATGTGAACAGTAAATACGTATGTGAACAGTAAATGTGAACAGTAAATACGTATGTGAACAGTAAATACGTATGTAATTAACAGTAAATACGTATATAAAAAAAATTACCTAGCAGCAGACTCTCCGTCTCCTCCTCCTCTTTCTTCAGAGCTCCTCTAGCTCCTTCTTCCCCCCTCCTCTTCTTCCTCCCTCTACCTCCAGCTTCAGCCACTGTCTCCTCCTCTTTCTCTTTCTTTCTACGCACCTCTCCCCCGTACTTATAAGTTTTAAAAAAAAAACAGAGATTCGGACCGCTAGGAATATCAGCGGTCCGAATTCTTGGTCCGAATTAAGAATTCAGACCGCTAGAAATCCTAGCGGTCCGAATGAAGAATTCAGACCGCTGATATTCCTAGCGGTCAGAAATTTTAATTCGGACCGCTAGGAATCCTAGCGGTTTGGGTAAAAATAAAAATATTTTAAAAACCTGGTTATTTATATTAAAATATATTTTTTTTTGGGTAAAAATAAAAATCACGGCACAGTGACGGATGGTTGTGTGAGAAAAAAGACTAAATCATTTATAAACTTAAATTTTATAATTTGTTATTTTTTATGCATTAATACTTTTCAGCTTCTTTTTTAAAAATAAAAGTACACTGTAGTATTATCATGGGAGGAGAGATTTCTCAACTAGCATTAGATCGAAATTCATCTTATGTTCGGTTTAAGCTGTCTAACCATCGTCAATTTTGTATGAGTAAATTTGAATCTGCACTAATTTCAACCACCCAACGGATTTAAACTATTTGCACGTATCTCGACATAGTCGAACTTTTAGACCGAACATTAGACATATTTTGTTCCGATGCTCATTGAAACCCGAATTTATATCACCCAAGTTAGAAAAAAAATTGTTTTGATCCAGACGCAATCCGATCCAAATCTGCACAAATATTCAAGGGACTTTGTATATTTCATCTCGAACTATATTTGTTCGGATTCTGATCAGACGGTGACGGTGTTGTTCTAGACATAATTTTTTTTTTAGTTGAAAAACAGAAGTATTCCATAGAATATGTTTTCTTGAGACCCCTTTTTCCATTGAACACACACAACCATAACCAAAGTGTACATAAAGTAGCCTTGGAGCAATTAGTATGTTGCCAAAAATAAGATAAAGCGAATATGAAATGGAGATATCATGTCGCTGCTAATCATGGAAATGCTTAGTTCGTTCTTACCTGGTTACCTGTCGTTGTGCAATCAATACTGTGCTCCACATAAAATGCCAACTGAAACGCGTTTTTAGTACCGTACTGAAGTCCGAACAAACGACAGGGACTTTTGTGAAGTGTATTTGCGTGCAGCTGCAGAGGAAATGCCGACGAAACTTCCTATTCTCTTTTTTGGCGAAGGTTTGCATATTACTTTTTGTTCTTTTTTGTTTTCAAACTTTCACGGAAAAAGGCGCAATGTTTTATGAAATTTCAACCGGAATCCTACCAAGCAAGTGACACCCCAAATTTCCCACATTCATGAATTATAAATTTACGTGTAACATGTTGATTACATATATTTTATGTCAGAGATTAAATTTGAAAATTATAAATTAAATGGTGTTTGAGTTATGCTTTGAGCATATCTATTCTTGTCATTGTAAAAATAATCTTTTCATATACATTAACGGTTTTAGCAATTTTTTTTCTAATAATGTCAAACGATCTTAACTATTGTTATTCATCTCTAACTTAAATTATTGATACTCATCCAATATTCATGTAATAGTTCAAGCAGATTTTTAATTACATATTTTGATATGATAATCTCTGTCAAATTGCTAAATAAGCAAATTTTGATATAACAATTTCAGTCAGGTTACTAGTTGAGTAAAGGTTGGAGGTCAAAACATCTGACTGTTTAATACCGACAAGAAATTTCTTCACTTGGGTTTCGAACATGCAACCTAACACACGGAAGATATTGCTTTTGCCACTAAAAGCAAACTTGTGAATAGTTGTTACAGCGAAGCACCTGTAATTGAGATGTATATGCATGCTTTAACCCAACTTAATATAACATAATCGTTACATGCTACATTCAGTTATGACCTCATAATTGAATGCTTGAATATGTAAGAAATCTATATTTTTTTTTGTTTAAAATTCAACTGAAAGATCTCTAACTGGTATTTAAAGTCTGAAGACTTGATCTAAAAACTTAAATTTTTATTGAAATATCAAAAAAGACGAGGGTGTTTTGCAAAAATTATATTTTGGCTTTCACTATAAAAGCATCTTGAACAGATAACTTGGAATAGCGGCATCAGAATCGAAACCTTTTGTTGCAAATTGGAATCGTCTCTTCCTCTGTCTTAATTTCGTTTCAACTTTTTGGTGGTTGCAATTTTTTATTAGCCAGGTTATTTATTCCACGGTTGGTTAGCTAATAAAAATTGGTAGCACCAGCTCTAATTCAAATTAATTGCCTGTTCAAATTTGATTTTATGTAACAAGTTACTGACCTGCGAATTACAAACATATCCATAAGTAACAACGGAAATAAATCTGCTGCGATCCTCTGGGATCGAAGGGTCCCTGCGATTCCAATTCCAACCGTTCACATGTTTCGAGATTCGTGCACAAAAACTGATTTCTCAAAAGAATCCTAGATTTCATCGTTTGAATAATTGAGATTATAATCGCAGAACCCTGCGATTCCGTAGAATCGCAGCAGATTCGCTTCCAGTAACAATAGTCTCTTACAAAGTAATAGCATATGAATTTTAATACAAATGAATTTCGAGAATTAGAAAACACATTATTTTCCATTCCTACATTAATTTAATATTAAAACAAGGAGCATGAGCAGTGGCGAAACTAGGTGGAGTTAGAGGTGGCACTTGCCAACTCATGGCACAATTTTTTTTTTCCAAAATAAAAAAAAAATTTTATTTTTTATGTATTTAAAAAAATATAAAAATATACTTAACCTTTAAAGAATTATAAAATTGTGCCTACTTCTGAATTTTTTTCTCCAAATATGCTTCTATTTCTAAGTTTTTCTCAGAAAAAAATAAAAATATACTTAACCTTTAAAGAATTATAAAATTGTGCCTACTTCTGAATTTTTTTCTCCAAATATGCTTTTATTTCTAAGTTTTTCTCAGAAAAAAATAAAAATATACTTAACCTTTAAAGAATTATAAAATTGTGCCTACTCTTGAAATTTTTTTCTCCAAATATACTTCTATTTCTAAGTTTTTCTCAGAAAAAAATAAAAATATACTTCATATTCAAAATAATTACAAAATTATGTCTCACCGCAATTTTTGCCCTAACCCTGTCAATTATCTTGGCTCCACCCCTTCGCACGAGAGACGTTCACAAAAAATATTATATGTCTGCAATATTGTCAAAAAGGACAAAATGCCCATCTTTTTTATTATTTAAAATTCATTTATTTTACTAGAGACCAAATTTTGAATTTGACTACAATTATGTAAAAGTGCCCATCTCTTTCTATAATGTAGAAATCCTTTTTACGTATGATGGAGCGAGAATTTAATACGTCTAGTTCGCTCTATCCAAAATATATGGGCTTGGGCCGAGTAATGGCCCAATTTCAAGGTTTTCTACTTTGACATTATAAAACTGAAGTTTATAAACCTTCAGTTGGGCCTTATTTATTTTCAAGTTTCAGCCTGAACAAATAAATAAGGTCTAAAAATAAAGAGATATCCTTGTAACTTGTATTCTCTCGTGCTAAGCAAGAAAGGTACTCTCATCTCATCTTCTCTCGATTTTTCTTTCTCAGAAGGTGCGAATTGATCTTATAGTCGGTGTTGTGATCTCCAGGTTTTGCTCCGTTTTTACTTCTGATTTGAACTTTAAATAAACCTTTTGGTTTTCACACAGGTCTTTTAAAGGTACCGAGCTTTCTTACCAAAAATGGCGACGGAAGCGAAACCTGCAGCGAAGGAGGATCTAAAGGTTGATCTGTTTGAGGATGATGATGAGTTCGAGGAGTTCGAGATCGATCAAGGTTAGATATTTGTTATTTTACGAATTTCTTAGGATTGTTGCGATCTGATTGGAATAGCGACTGGTTAGGGTTTGTTGAAAGGATTTACGGACGGCTTTGTAGATTGAGAAGTACATTAGTTACTGGTTCAAGAATAAGCCTGTTAATCAAACCGAATTGCTAGGTGTATTTTGACATAGTTTGGATGATGCAACTGGAGAAACCAATTTCATGATTATAATCGAGCGTGTTTAATTATTTCATGTATCTTTCCTTCCACATTTTCATTATCTGTTGCTTGTATAGGTCTCTACCTGATTCTGTTAGTTCTTTGAATGATTACAAATTGTACTTGGCCGCAAAAAAAAAAAGGAAAATGAGTAGGTAGTTAATTTTTCCATACCAGTAACTTCAAGATTGCCATCTCAGTTCTCTATAGTTGTCATCTGAATTGTTAACCACATACCTGTATTTTGGTGTATATCAGCCATGTAGAAATTGAACTTTTTTGGCTTTAAAGTCTCATTTAACTCAGTGAAATATTTTGTTTTTCATATCTAATTAGATTTTGTGCCGTCATTTATTCATTACAGAGTGGGATGACAAAGAGGGGAAAGAAGCGCTTCAGCAGTGGGAGGATGACTGGGACGACGATGATGTCAATGATGATTTCTCTCTCCAGTTGAGGAAGGAACTGGAGAGCAAATCTGAGAAGAGTTCTTAGTGCTAGTGTTAGTCCTTGTACCCGTACTTAATTCGCTCTGACAATTACTCCGTGGCTTGATTTTAAGATGTAGTATGGGATTTCCTGCTTATTTGCAGTATCTTTTGAAAAGCTTAAACAGGATTGTGTTTTGAGTTATTTTGGTAGCCACAGTCTATCGAAAATGTGCTTTACATGGTACGATCTTTTATTTGCTTGTTATGTTCTGTGCTGAGATCTTTTTCTTTTGGTGGTGCCGAAAATCTGTAGTGATTATAACACTAATTAATGACAAATAACACTAAATGCAATTCATGTGAAAGATGGCAAGATTAGATTAATTAGTTACTTTGGGAGTGGTAATTTTCAAACAACATTATTTGCACTTTGTATAAGGTTTGATAAAATGCTACTTGCCCATTTGCATCTCTCAAATTTATCTGCATTTAAAATTTGAAGATTGATGTCAGCTCCCTCAAAATTTTCCATGAAATTATTTCATTTGTGGTTTTTACTTCTTAATAGCTTCTACGATCATAATCTGAAGCATATGTACGTTGAATCCATTGATTAGACTATACTATTAGCTCTAATATTGCTGATAAAAGGAACTAGAGCATATATTGCCCCTTTGGATGCTTTTACAAAGGAATGACTTGTAATGAACAAAACATGTGATTAGCGTTGCTCATCTAGTAAAATATAAAGATTGATAATTCACATCATGAAATAGCGAAGTACCGTGCTTTGAAGTTTCAGGATCTTTGGTTGGGGGTGTGTTTCAAGGCAAACCTAAACCCTAAACCCTCATAAACGTGGTATATATCGACATACCACTTTAATATTGACAATCTCCGACGCAATGTGCGCATCAAAGCGACTGGAGAGGATGGTACGTCAATTCTCACCAAGGCTAAGAACAAAATGCGCTACCAATTAAGAAGTGGCAAAAAAGGTATTCCTCTAGTTTTAAATTTTCCTTGCAATAGATTGACTACTGCGGAGGTTGCTGATCTTTTTAGAGCTTACAATATTAGACTTGGGGTTAATGATTTACAAGAAGCAGATATAGTTAGGGGCATTCAGAATTTAGATAGGGCTAAGTTTGATGCTCTAATCAACCAAGCTTTTGAAAAACTTGGAGCCTCTACCTCTGAGCAGTGCTTAATATTAGATCAAGATGAAATGGGTCATCTTAGGATTTCATGAAGCTACTAAATTGGAACATTAGAGGGCTTAATGCCTGTAGGAAAAACAGATCCTAGTAGATTTGCTTAAAGATAATAAGATAGATATAGTAGCTATTCAAGAAACTAAAAAAAAAAAATTTTAGTCATCGTATTCTTAGGTCCTACTCTTCACATATAGACATTTGACACTGGCTTCCTTCAATTGGTAGATCAGGTGGCATTCTCTTTGGATGCTCAAGCTCTCAATTTGATATTTTAGAAGTTACTTCTCTTACTTATTATCTTACAATTCGTTTACGTGACATTCAAAACCAATTTGATTGGTTGTTCACTTCAGTCTATGCCCCTGTAGACAGGTCTCTTAAAACTGAATTTTGGAGAGAATTACATTCATATAGGGTATCTTGTTCTCTTCCCTGGTTAGTATGTGGCGATTTTAATGCTCTTCGGAAAAGACATGAAAAATCAGGCCCCCAATTTGATGTTAGGCTTAGTAGCAAATTTAATAAATTTGTACACACTCATTCTCTAATAGAATTGGCACTCCCTGATAGAAAATATACTTGGACAAACGGTATGACTCATGCTCTCCTAGATAGAATTTTCATTACTAATACTTTGGAAGATATATTTCCCCATATTCAGCTCTCCTCCCTTAGCTCTTTTGGATCAGATCATTGCCCACTTCTGTTTCATAGTTTCTCCCCCTCTCCCCCAAGTTCCCCTCCTTTTAAATTTGACCCAGAATGGACTTCTTGTCCTGATTTCCTCCACCTCATGCCCAAATGGCTCGCTGATAAGCCCATTGACCCATCTCAGGAGTTTGGAATTCAGTGGAAATCCAAATTAAAATATCTTAAAAAGAAAATTAAAGGTTGGGCAAAAAACTTTTATGGCGCCAAAAAACGTTTAAAGCAAACTGCCCTCACTACCCTCTCTCAGTTAGAACAACTCAAAGAACAAAGACCTCTTACCCCTACTGAGTCCACTTTATGGCAGCAAACCACTGCTCTATTATATCAAATTTATTTGGAAGAGGAACAATATTGGAAACTTAGGGCAAAAAATGAGTGGATCAAAGAAGGAGATCGTAACACCAAATTCTTCCATCGCATAGCCTCTCATAGACGAACTCGTAATAAAATTCATAGGCTAGTTCAAGATTCTCGGGAATATATTTCCCCTCATGATATTCAACAGCATGCTTACACTTATTATAAAAACCTTTTAGGCACCCTCAAGTCAAATATGCTACCTTAGATTTGGATTTTTGGGACACCTCTGACCTCCTCACAAGCTCTGAACAACTTTCTTTAGTATCCCCGTTTACATTAGAGGAATTGAAACTAGCAGTCTTTGGCTCTCAAGCTAATGGGGCCCCTGGCCCTGATGACTTTAGTTATAAATTTTATCAGTGCTTTTGGGATATCCTCAAAGAGGATTTGATGATAATGTGCACACAATTCCACTTTAATCAACTTAACTTGTTTCATCTCAATAAGGCAGTTGTTTGTCTTATCCCTAAAGTTCATGAAGCCTCCAATCTTAAACAGTACAGACCCATTAGCCTAGTGAACTGCAGCTTCAAAATTCTTTCTAAAATGCTTACTAAACGATTAGAACCAATCATGTCCAGAATTATTGACCCTACTCAGGCTGCATTCTTACCTGGCCGTTATATCTTAGATAATGCAGTTCTTAGTCATGAGATCATCCACTTTGCTTCACACACCCATCAACAAGGCGTGGTGATCAAAATTGACTTTGAAAAAGCTTATGATACTATCAACTGGGATTATTTAGTTGAGATCTTTCATAGTTGGCAGTTTGGTTCGACTTTCATCGGTTGGTTAAAACACTGGTTATTCAGCTCCCAAACATGCATCAATGTTAATAACCAACTTACTCCATATTTCAAATGCCAGAGGGGGGGGGGGGGGGGTCAGACGAGGTGATCTTCTTTCTCCCTTCCTGTACATACTGGCAGCTGACACCCTTAGTAAACTCTTTGCTAAAGGCCGTTCCCTCCAGCTCATACAAGGCATAGGTCCCCCCTGCCACAACAATCTCCTTGTGACCAACTGTCACTATGCCGATGATACTATTTTTTTCCTCTCTGCCTCCTTAGCCAACATCGAAAGAGTGTCCTGGACTATGAAAAGTTTTGAGGCACTATTAGGGGTTAAAATTAATCTTTCCAAAACTGAATTGTTCCCTATCAATGTTGACCCATATTTCACCCATGATGCTGCAGCTGTTTTTGGATGTAAAATTGGTAAATTTCCTTTGAAATACCTTGGTCTCCCATTGCACACCAGAAAATTAGCTATAAAAGATTGGGACTTTCTCATCTCTAAAATGGAACAGAAACTTCAAAGTTGGAAAGGACAACTCCTCTCAATTGGTGGGAGACTCACTCTACTTAACTCAGCCCTTTCCTCAGTCCCTTTGTATGCCCTTTCCATCTTCCGTATCCCAACCACAGTATTACAAAGAATTGATGTTCTTCGTCGTAAATTCCTGTGGCAGGGTTATGGCCATAATAAAAAACGGTATGCATTGCTAAATTGGCCTACCATTTGTATGCCTAAACAACAAGGGGGTATGGGTATATTTAGAGTGGAAAAAACGTGCCGTGCTGTGACTAACACGCCGTGACTTTAGTCTCGTGCCGTGCCGTGACCAAGTTAATTTTTCACGTGCCGTGCCGTGACTAAAATGTCAAGGGGTGGTCACGGCACGCGAATGGTCACGCCACGTGAGTCACGCCGTGTCTAAACGTGTCGTGATCCGCGTGACTCGCGTGACCATTTAATCATAATTTAAGTTAATTTATTCAAGATTCACCGTTAAATCAATATCTAATGGTCCTAATTACACGTGACTCGCGTGACTACGTGCCGTGCCGTGACTAAATTTTTCATGTGCCGTGCCGTGCCAAAGTTTCAAAAGATGGTCAAGGCACGCGAATGGTCACGGCACGCGAATGACACACGTGCCGTTCCGTGACGGAGCCGGCTCCGGCGTCACGGAAACACGCGAATGACACACGTGCCGTTCCGTGACGGAGCCGGCTCCGGCGTGCCTTTCCAAGGCCTTCCCATTTCTGAGCCAGCCTACAATCTTTGCAACAACTGCTGGATTGCAGCCTCACTATTACACCTGGTCTAACCTCTGATGTTAAATTTTGGTCAGATGTCTGGTATGGCTCCTGCCCCTTATCTATTTACTACCATCATTTATACAAATTGTGCTCCAATCCTCATATAGGATTGCAGGAAGTATTGGAGACTCAGGGTCAGATCATCTCTTTTCGAAGAACACCTACAGGGATAGATGCAAGGGATTGGGGAGAATTACTTTCCATCATTCTCAATTTCTCCCCTACACACTCCCAAGATTCTTGCCACTGGACCAGAGAACCTCATGGGAAATTCACTGTTAAATCTTTGTATAATTTCATTTCTTTTCGAGGAGTACAACCTTCCCATTGTATGCTCTGGTGGGATGTTCACTTGCCTCCAAAAATAAAAATTTTCATGTGGTTCCTTACACAAGACCGTATTCTTACTAAAGATAATTTGATTGAAAAAAGATGGACAGGGTCTACCACCTGCCATTTCTGTGACCACACTGAAACGGTTAACCATTTGTTTATTCAATGCACTTTTGTTAGACAAATATGGTTTTGGTTAGGACAAAGTCAAGACTACTTTAGCTATTGGCACTCGGTAGATGACATAATGAATTTTGCTTACTCACTACCATATCCCTCCCAAAAATACTTCCTGGTAGCCTTCAGTGCCTTGGCCTGGTGTGTCTGGAAACAGAGAAACCTTATCTGCTTTGAAAATAAAACATGTTCCTCCGGAAAAACTATCATTCTCTCTATTATCTCTACTATGGTTTACTGGACAGGTCTTGGTGATGATGATGCAGCAGTCAGTCAGTGAATGCCTATGGATATTAATCTCATTCCAGTGCAAGCCATTCCTCCAAATTCGAATCCCCAACTCCCTGCTGCCTCTGAGGAGAATGATAGCTCTGCCTCCTGATGACACCTTGTGCTACTGATGCTCTCTCTCACAGTTGTCAATCTCTAGAATATTTTGTGGCTTTTGCCAGTTTACTGTTTCTTTTCTATATTCTCTGAAAATGTTTGTGTTGTTTTGCTACTTGGTGTTGCTTGCCCATGGTTCGTTTACGTGTTTTGGATAACTTAGACTCTGTAATTTTAACAGTTTCGAAATGAAACGGGCTTACAGCGTTTTTATCAAAAAAAAAAAATACCACTTTAATATTTTTCATTATATACTTGAACATACACAATTTAACAGATAAACTGTTTATAAATGAGAAGAGTCGAGTGGCAGCAAAAAGAATTAAGGAAAAAAAAATAGAGAATAAAATAGGTCAAGTTCATCTTTCAGAGGAATTACTCAAACGGCTCGCTACTTATATTTAGCGCCTTCAGAGAACCACCAGGTCAATCTTTTGTCAGCGCAATTGCATACGACTATATGAGCGGTGAGAATACATGATACACCACTGCGGGTAATTTGATCGTTTGTACATCATTATTTTTTTTTTTTTTTGAGTAGTAGTGGGAGATACCCACCGATTTCATTTATAATGAAACCATTTAACAGAGAACTGGTCCAAACAGCTGGTACAATGTTCTTACAAAAGCACATAAAAATAGTTTATAAAAGCAAACAACAAACAAAGCTGTAAAGCACCTACTAAGCTAAGACAACTTACAACAACCTAGCCTCAAAACATACATCAAACAAAATAGAGACAGTAAACAACTCTGTTCAATTCTAAACAAAACAACAAAAGACTACTGTTTTTGTATTCAGCCCATGTAGTTTTCGAAAAACAAAGGAAGCCTTCAATAGTGATCTTCACTTCCTCCACACCCAAGGGTTGGGCTGGGCAGCTGCCCCAGCCCCCCTTGAGGGACCCCAAGCGCCAACTGTCCTGTATACATCTGAGGAGACAAGTCAGTTTATGTTCTTTGGCAATATACAATCTAGATTAGCAGCTGAATTTTCAGATTTTTCTTTACACCAAAATTGAGCTAAGGACAGTATTTGAGCACCTATTCTTCTCATGGAAGTAGGTGTTTGATGGAAACATAGTGCATTTCTGTTAAGCCAGACAGACCAGAGAACTGCCCACCTTAATGGTTCAATAAGCAATCTCTCTTTCAATGGGATACTAGCGTCTATAAACCACAAATCATCTACTGAATAACAATCAAAAGTAAAATGATTAAAATTTGCTATCCAGGACCATATACCAGCAACCATAGGACAAGTCACAAACAAATGAGATGTGGTTTCAGGTTGACCACAAAACAAGCAATCTATAGATCCTTGCCAACCTTTTCTAGATAAATTAACTTTAGTATGAATTTTATTTTGTCTAACAAGCCATAGGAAGATTTTAATTTTCAAATCCCAAACAGTATCAAAAGTATTATTTGGTACACCTCTAAAATCTAACCATTCATATAGAGATTGTACAGTAAATCTTTTTGTGTGAGGTCCACCTCCAGAGTAAACTATCCTTCTTAGTGCAATCTAATTGCACTAAGAAAATTTTGTCAACTCGAACCATTCAATTCTATAAGAACCTGTCAATTGTCTACAAAAAGAAAGAGATGTAAGAATGTTTTGTAATGCATCATGCACACATATACATGGCTCATTTGCAATAGAAAAAAGAGAAGGAAATTCACTACTCAAGGCACACTCCCCCTAACCATCTGTCATATTCGTAGCATGGAAATTCCTTTCCAAAATAAAAAAAAAATCTGGAAGGAGGACATCCTAAATTATATTTTTCTTGAAGAATATTCTTCCAAACCCCTTGACTTGAGGGATCACAGATACATCATCAGTTTTTATTTTATTAAAAATCATCTTATGTTTTTCTGTAATCAGGTACTTAAATAGACCTCGGCCACCAGGCCTAGTTACGCTAATTAAGATCGATGCTGCTATGGTTGTTATTCATGATAAATAAAACGGAGCTTATTTTAGTTATTTTTCATATAATATTTCTTGAAAACGCTCCTCTACATTATTAATTTGAGGAGAGTTAGTAATAAACCAGAGTAAAGCTAGCATGTGTTGTACTCACCAAGCGACTTTGATGAGCACAACTCCAAAAATCTAGCGGATTAGTTTCAAACGACAAATTTAAATAGTTAAAACTCTACTTCATGAGAGTGATTCATGTACATGAATTTTTTTATAATTTTTGAATTTATTTAGTACAAAGTCAAGTGATAAAAAAATAATGAAAAATGAATGCATAAAATAATTTATCAAAAAGTTCATTTTTTTTTACCGCTTGACTTTGAACAAAAAGAATTCGAAAATTTCAAAATTTGGCATGTACACGCATCACTCATGAAGTATATATATTGGTTTCAATAGTTTGAATTTGTCGTTTGAAGTCGATCAGATAAATTTTTAGAGTTGTGCTCACCAAAACCACAACACACACTAGCTTTGCTCATAAACCACAGCTTGCAATGTGACGTTACAAAACTTTGAAGTTTGCAGTTTGCACTTATCTAAGAGGCCTACAAAATAGGTCTGGTTGAGAAGTTGAGAAGCTCTTGATCTATTCACTCCTGTTGCTGGTACAGCTAAAAGCCTAAAACCAAAGAGTAATACACGACTTACATTTGTCATTATTTATCGTCATTGCATTGACAACTAGCGTGGGTTTTATGCTATATTTGTAATATTATGAATACGACTGACATAATATAAATCTCACTTCTTTCCTGAAAAAGACGCTTTAATAACACAAAGCAATTCTCTCCATTTTATAATGTAACTTTGAAATCGACTATATAATTTCAGTCGAATATGCCTCTTCTTTGTACACAACCATAATACCAAGTTTCGGTTGCGCTTTTCTCTCTCTCTCTCTCTGTTTTTTTTTCTTTATTTCTATTTGAGAGAGAATGTGCTTCTGCTCTTTCGTACTCTTAAACTATGCTGAGACACCAGCATGTTTAGTTTTAGGCGAATGCACCCATTGCACTGGCATTTTGTAAAAAACCGCGAGTGTTACTGGCTAAACAAAAGCATTTCTCTATGCTACTTTATTTGGTATGACAACAGAACCGCAAAATTACATCTCTTTTCTTTTTCAAAACTTGGCAGCTGCTGCAAGGGGGTAATGACATCTTTCTCTCTCTCTAAAATTACACGACCACAAGGGGAGGGAAAAAAAAAACTGTATTGACTTGTCTGAAAGAACTAAAAACACAGGTGTGATATTTAAAATGACCTATAAAATCGACACGACACGAAAAAATTCATAACAAAGAAGCACTCTGAGCCACAACCGACCCAATTTGAAGCATGATTGGATAAACTGGGCTGAATTCCTTGTCACCTCTGCCCCGCACCTTCATCTCATAATCATCCAGAGTCGCCTTAATTCCTTTCCAAATCTGATCCTCTCCTTGCGAATCCAACCAAAGCAAATACTGTGCCAATGTTAATTTATTCTTCTGCATCGGTGATTCCAACTCGTCAGGCCCGCGCGAGTACAAGTGGTGAAGTATCACGCTTGGTGGAAGGTCTTGGAGGAGGGGTGACTTTAAGAGCTGAGAAGTTTCTAGAAAGATAATGGGCCGGAAAGCCCGCAAGGCCCGGTAAGGCGGGCCGAGCTGCTCGACTGGGAAGAGATTCTGAACTGCTAGCTCGAGCTCAGCCATGTCACGGGCCATTCTTAGCTTGCCGGCTTCTGACAGGGGTCTCACTAGGGAAGCGTGTCTGATGAAATAGACAAGGATCTCTGATGCCATTTCTCTGACAAGCCTGGAATCAGAAACACAAACATAAAATGAAGTAGGAACAAGAAAAGAGTGAAGCTATGGTACTATGCATAGCACGGATGGATTCGTCCTATGGATCAATATCTTTGTTTTCAAAGTTCAAACAGTCGATTTGAACCGTTCAATATGATCTCCATGTGAAAATGTACTTGTAGATCAAATTCTATATTTTTTATAATTTTTTTACTATTATTTTAGATAGGTAGAAAATCACTTGATCTAAAAATTCTAGACCATGCAAAAGTAGTGAATTTCTGCCTATCTAAAATTACAAACTTGGAGCATTAAATATTCTTGTCGATTGATTTTACACCAAGATGTAAACATAGATGTCAATTTTTTTCTAAATGATTCAATATGATGACCAGATGATGCACACTCCCTCATTAGACTACAAAGGATGTTTCCCTTTCAAGACAGTGGCAAATCTGATTTTAAGTTATTCTCAAAATTCTGAGAATTAAACTATTTGTCATATACAACTTTCCTATGCCAATAAAGAATTGTCATTATCATACCTGGTGCATATGGCCTCAGAACGAGAGGCTGAAGAAGCTGGAAGTAGCTTCGACAAAAACTCCCTCCTGAAGTCAAGCGTGCATTTCTGGAGCTCCTCCATGTAAGGTGAGGCACTATTACCAAAGAGTGATCCATCATCAGTTGCATCGCCCCCGAAATTCTGTTGGTGCATTTTATTTATGCATGATTTGAGTTGCTCCAGCATGGATTTAAACAGAAGGCTCACTGAGTTGCATTCCACTTCGTAAACCTCTTTAAGGGAACGGGATAGGATCTTGGATGCTGAGTCGGAGAGGGTAGACATGGTGGTGGAGATGCGCGAGTGAATCTCTTGTAGGTGTTGGTAGAGAGCGAAGTTCTTTAATTGGGCTGCAGTGGCAGGGCCTGTTACTTGACGGGCTTCAGGTCCAGTAGATATCTGCACATTAAAAAGGACAAACAAAGCAGAAGCAATCAGTCAACACAAAAAGCCACATACATTGTGTTTGGGCCTAAATCTGAGTAGCAGAGCTGACAAAACTCCTATTGCAAGTTTACATGAATAGATTCGGAAACAATGATTAATTTAAGATATGAAGTGCATCATATCCCAAATGATTCAATGTTTTACTGCACAAATATATACTCAGAACAACCACTGCAGTTATGCATAACATGATTAACCAATAATAGATTAAATATGAAATTTTGTTGAATTTCTAAGCTAGGAGGGGTTATTTTCATTAGATATCTCTGACCAAAGCTTTATCATTACTAAGTCGTGTTCCCAAAAGATTATTTCAGATGAGGTTTAACAAGTGACAGGGAAGTCAAAAATAAAGGATAAGTAATACAGATGTTAAAAAAAGACTTAGTACCTGATATTCAGCTCTTTCAGCCAGCAAATGCAACACCTTCGCAATCTCCCGTAAAACCAGATGTAGTAAAGGTCCATGCATCCTAACCAACTCAATCTCCTCCTGAATTCGGGAAATAAGCCTCGAGATCTGATCCTTTGACGGTATAATCCCTCGGCTGGAGACAGGAAATATGGTATTCACATGATCTGAAAGCCGGCTAAGACAAAGCCCCAGAAAAGAGACCTGAAATGTCTGTATCGCGCCGACCATCTGTGCCCTTCCTTCCAGACTAAGTGCCGGTATAACTCCTTTTACATCGGTGTCACGAGAGATTCTTTCTAGCAGGTTTTCAACCATTAAGAACAGCCGAGGGTAGTCTATTGTAAAAATTTCCTTCACAAAGCTCGATGCAGTATATGCAGATTTCATTTGGTTGGCAAAAGCCTTTACTAGGGCTTCCCACACCCGCTCTGTTAGAAGGGGCTCTCCTTCCTGAAGAAAATAAATGTATTAAAAGCAAAATACAAATATAGATACAAAATAAAACATTTTGAGGAAAGATTCCTTCTTCACCCATGCAAATACTCGAAACATGTCCTTGGCTGTTGAAACCAAATAACATTACACATCACATCCCACAAACCCTCAACTCATTTTCCTTTAAATAAAGATTAATTATTAACCAGGTCGGTTAATCACGGAAAGAGAGAGGAAGGATCGACGAGTTGATTTGGAAAATTATGGGAAAGGAATGGCAATGTGTAGTAAACTTCCTTGTCAGAGTTACAAACTAACTCTACTTTCCTCTCTTTTTTTCTTCAGCAAATGCTAAAAGTAACCTCCTCTCCACTTATTAAAGGAGATTTTAAGAGTTAGAAAATGCTAGATTAAATATTTTATAGAATACAGAAAAATGAGTGTACATTAATATATCTTAATTTCCAATGGTTAAACATTTAAATATAATTTCAATGTCAGCAGGGTACGTATGTACGTACATACTTCCCATTTTTACAGCTCTTCATACCTGCCAAACTTCTTGAAGAAACAGAACTTGTGTGAATGGAAGCCGCTTCTTGGTCAGCACTGACTGGAGCTGCCACACGGCAGCCATCACATGGTATAGTTCATCCATGCAATGCCGCATACGATCCCAGAGAGCCTCACCAGCCTTCTTCCCACTTCCAATCTGAGGGGTCCCACTTCGTTGCACCCCTCCAGGCCCACCGAAACCACCTGATGATGTGGCAGATGAGATGGCTTTCATATCCAGAGCGGTGTTTATGCTCTTAATGCCAACAACTTTGTATTTCGAGACTAATGCCTCAACAGCTGGCCTCAGCTCACCTAGGTTGTAGTATACCTAATTGACCAATTGCAAACCTTATTTAGATTTTATATGTAACTGTTCACATACCAATCAATGATTTATTCTCTGAATTATTTAGATTTAAACAAGTACATTCAATACAGATGTTTACAAGAACATTCAGTTTAGATATTTGAAAGGGGTCTGATATCTGTATGGTTCGGTGCATACTGCATACTGACTGGTTCTGTGTTGTCCACTGGCCTGATATTTAGGCTTTTCTATCTTTTTTTTTTTTTAATTTTGCTTTTTATTTCGCAATCTCTATGTCCATTTAAGTAGTTTATGCTTGAATGAGGCTTAAATATTAATGTTTAGGGCACGGAAACCACAGCGAACCAAAGCAGTCTGATGAATGATGATCCTTGGTTAAAAGAAAATCATATTATTGGACCCATCAAACTCTCACCAAATGCAGGCGCCTACCATTTCTAACTCAACAGGAAGCAAAGAGTGAGAAAGGTTTAAGTATCACAGTGGCCACTAACCTGGAGACCAACCCAGATATCATTCTGATTCGACCCATCCATGCCTCTCTCAGCTGCCGCTGCTGCCTCTGCTCTCAGTTTGCCAGAAGCTTCTCCCAAGGTTCTCATCTGTTCATCCACCGCCTCAATACCAGCCAACCCCTTCTCCTCATACAAAACCTTCGCTTCTCTGTGCAGCTCAGCTGCTCTCGCCAGATCCAGTCTCTCATCCCTCAGCCTTGCAGCGAGCTTCAACAGCCTCTCAGAATGGTGTAACAGATCCGCTGTTGCAAGAAGGTTCTTAAGCTGGATTGTGCGGGTTTTGAGCACTGATCGGGGTGTGGCAAGGTCCTGGCGAGTTCTCTGGAGCGAGGAGGTGAGGGAGTCAACGGCGGGACGGAGGGAGGAAAGGGAGGTGGAGGCTTGACGAAGGGAGAGGAGAGAAGAAAGGAGATGTGGGTGGCGAGAGAGGACCTCAGACCGGAGATGGCGGTTCAAGAGGCGGATCGACTCTTGAAGGGACTCAGCGCGAGCGGCGGCGGAGCCAGAGGAGAGGGCTTGGGAGGAGAAAGCGGCAGAGTCGAAGGAAGGGGAGAGGAAGGCGGAGAAGACTGGGTCAGAGGCGAAGGTCTCTAATGGGGAGGGTTGAGGAGGTTCAGCATTGATTGTACGATCGTTGAAAGTGGGAAGGCGGTGGATGGGGGAGGAGGAGGAGGAAGAAGGCGGGATCTGAGGAGAAGCCATGGCTAGATCTCGCTCGGTCTCGCGCTTCGCTTAGATTGTTGCTGTTTATTAATTATTAGTCAAGAGTGTCAATATGGGCTGAAATTGGATTGCACTGTAGAAGACTTCAGACCCACTCTATTGGTGTGTTCAGATAGTAATATGGGCTGAAATTGAAATGTAATATTTTTGTACAAGTAAATAATGAAAATAACATAAATAACATTTAATAATTTTATTTTGACGTTTATATTATAAATTTTGAATTATTAATGTTTTAAAATTAGAGATATGTTGAGTATTTTAGATATAGAGATTTTGTACTCTTTTTGTCTTTAAATTTATAAAACCTTCGTACTCAATGAATAGGTTAGTTGCAAGCGCACAACCTATCGATTGTAGTATTAAGGTGTCGATCCGCAAGGAGATAGGGAAATACTAATTTTTAATAAAGAAAACTACTTCTAAACTGAACAATAAAAGTAAAAAGAGGGGTTTTGTGTAATTTCGTTTTTAAAGGAAAATTAAAGTAAACTAAAAGTTCGTAACAAAAAGCAATAAAAGGTCGGGTGAAAAATCAAGTTTGAGAAGTCTAGGGGTATTCGGTCCACAATCCCTTGCTAATTCTATCTACTCGGTTTGTTTAAATTCATGTTTGATTATGACGAGGTTTCTAACCTAAGTTAGCCTTTGGAACAAATATTAATACGAATACTTTGGGTGGACAGATTAATGTGCCTCGAATTCTAGGGCTGTCACTAACCTAGAGGGATATTTAATCACGTGCTTCAAATGTATATATCGATATTTGTTATAAGGTGTCCTAATCAAGTTTTGACTTCACCGCTAAGTCCTTCACCAAACCTTAACCTTAATTTCTGTTTTTCCAGATTTGAATACAAAAGTACGGTCGCTTATAATTCAAATCCTAAGGTATTTGCAATCACAATTTATACTATCTTATATGATCCTAATCTACTTTTAATCAAGAAGACTTAAGCGGGACGCTACAAGTCAAGCACAACAAGTCGCACTATCCTATATGATCATAATCTACTTTGGGTCTAAATGATCAAAGCGGGACGCTACAATTCAAGTACAAATCATGGAATATCACAAATAATAAATCATAGAAATTAACATCAAATCAAACAATCATAATAAAAACTAAAATTCGAGTAAAATAGAATTAAACAAGTTCATGCTACATGACCTAAACCCCTAGAAAGAGAACTACTCTCTCTTGGAGAGATCCATAACAAAGATTGGCAAAAACAATAAGAAATAAGATAAAGAAATGATTACACCCTTTCTTAGATCTAAAACCTCGATCTTGCCGACTCCTTGCTTGAATCTTCTCCTTCCTCTTCCTTGAAAAGCTTCGAGAATTTCTGCAGGATCTCTCTCTCAAT
Source organism: Carex myosuroides (assembly GCA_028015225.1). Taxonomy (NCBI): domain Eukaryota; kingdom Viridiplantae; phylum Streptophyta; class Magnoliopsida; order Poales; family Cyperaceae; genus Carex; species Carex myosuroides. The sequence goes on from CM051470.1 coordinate 11,762,813, forward strand.
ATGTGGAAAATGGATATAATAATGGATGATTTCTCATGTGGTCTCCTTAGCCTTATATAACGTTTTCTGAACTTGGAGATCAAGTCGTTTTATTTTCGGCGCCCACTAAGCCTACTAACTTCTATATTTCTAATTCTGTGATTCTGAACTTGGAGACCAAGTTATTCTAATTTTGGCACCCACTAAGCCCACTAACTTTCCATATTTAGCAGTTTTTCAGGCTGATGCGGCCATTGATGCGGCTGTACAGAATTATACATTCCGAATTTGGATATTTTTCCTTCATGAAAGTTGTAGATCTCTTTGTCCTGGTTCTGTCAAGATTTGAATCACCCAAATCGGAGTTCGTATGACAAAGATATGGCCAAAATACGAACTATGTGTCGCTGAGTGCGGATCGAGTGCGGCCCGAGTACGTCCGCACTGCGCTCGGATTTTCTGTTTTCTGTGTCAGTGCGTCCGCACTCTGGGTCAGTGCGTCCGCACTGGGCTCGGTTTCTCCTGTTTTGCTCTGAAATTCAAACGGGCATAACTTATGATCCGTAACTCCGTTTTCAGTGTTTTACCACTTTTCGGAAAGCTTGCGAGAAGATCTACAATTTGCTTCATTTCCTGTAATTTAAATAGACTTCGGCAGTAACTTGATTCTTGGATATATTTCATTATATTCTCTACTAAAATACAAGATATTTGGTGTTATTATGTGATAAAAACTAGATCGAATGTGTATATAATTTAGACCTATCAAGATATAATGTAGTCATTTGAACTCTTTTTTTTTATTCAATATGTTTGCTTGTCTTTTTTCTTTGGGTAAATTTTCAATATACTCTTGAAAACTGGTGCAGTTTCCTATTTACCCTTGTACTTTTGATTATATCTAATATGTCTCTTAGCTCTTATTTTTCTTTTCTATTTACCCTTTGAGTTAATTACCCACAATTAAATAATTGTCTAATTTATTTTTTCCAATTATCCCCTTGTCCTTCTCATGTAATTTAAATGAACGAATCCATGACATTAATCTCAAAAAAATTGTTTTTGCTAGGGAGTTCCCTCTTTACCAAAACCTCCTTTATCAAGTCAGAACCCAGAACCAAGGCAAGTTGGGTTGGTGGATAAAGCCATAAGCGCGATGGGGGTTACAGAGGACGCGCTCGTATGGTTCAGAGTTGGATATGATATTCCTGTGGATTGTTAAGAACACCCTCTATATTCGCTTGTTTTTTATATGTGATAGGAAGGTTTGGTCTGGTAAGTGTTGAAGGAAGGCATTCCAACTCTTTACTGGCATTGAATTTAAAGACGAACTTGATGTAAGAATTGAAGGTTCATCCCAAAACTGAGAAGCAGTGAAATTAAGTAAATCTCTCAGTGGAACAAGCTAGAAATCAAGCAAGTAACAACCAACAAATCCCAAATTTAAGGAACAACTTACAAAATAGAAAATGCAATTCACGGCATATGAATTATGTTTCTAGTGAATACTCTGGATATGCATCTCATGGGTTGAGAGAGCCTTGTCATCAACTCAACTATTATTGAGAATTGACTTCATTTGATTTCAACATTTAGAGAGCAATAATCATACAACCAATCACACCCAAATATCATGTCATAGAATTCCACATTAAGCAGCTTGAAGTCACCACTCAATTCATTTCCTTGCAATATCCTTGACACCTTTCATCGTTGACAAACCTTTGAACCTTTGTTATTGTACTAATAGAGGCACGGTTTTGAGTTTTGGCAACCAGTAAACTCCTCTACACAATTTTGGGATGTATGAAACTATGGGAACTACCAGTATCAATAAGAATAGTTAACTCTTTACCTTTGACCGTACCGGCAACTCTAATGGTGTTCAGAGCCTTGATACCGGCAACTCTAATTTTGAGATGTTTCTTGGTCTTATATAAATAATTTTGGTTGCTCATTGTACCTAATCTCCATATTAAGAATTATGTTTTTATTTAGATGCGTTAGTTTATTTTGATTTCAGAGTCGTTAGAAGTATGGCGCATTTATCACAGGAAAAAACAAGGGACGGAGACGCAGAGCTGAAAAATTATGAAAAGCAAAAAAGATTTAACTGGAGAGGCTATTTTTGTCTTTTATTATTTTAATTAGAGATTTAACTATGGTTAACTTCAAAGGTACTATGTAATGGGTAAAAAGGAAAGAGTCTCAAGAGTTAAGAGGTAAATTAGATAAATTAAAGTGTTTAGGAGGGGGTATATAAGAAATTAGAGAAGACGGCAGGGATATACGAAAAATTAATCCATTTTCTTTTCCTTTTTATTTATTGTTATTTGCTTTCATAATGGTTAGTAGTCAGCTGCTCTCAAAAAGGGTAAATACATTTACAGCGTGGCTAAGATGAAATCTGAGTCAGGATACTCTGAGGTAACTCAAATTTTGAGCTTGAATCCGAACTATCCGGATTTTTCATGCCAAAGCAAATGGGTCCGGATCCCCTAAAGACCTAAAATAACCTAAATTTTGGGTTTTGAATCGGGACCGTCCGATTTGAATCCGTCACTCGGAATCGCCTCGGGATGCAAATTTGTCACTCGAGATGTGTGCGCTCCATTTCGGAATGGATTATCACGGATTCAAATCAGATGGTCCCGATCTAAAACCCAAAAATTGGGTTACTTCACTGAATCTGAATTCAAAACGAATGTCCGGATTTAAATCAAATATGAGTAACCCTTGGTGATGTGAATTCATGAAATAATACGTGCCTATGAATATGCATTTAAACCTATTCTTAAGCCATAGCTTAAGAGACCTTATTTGCTGGTTCGTGATTTTTTTGCTCCAGAATCACAGTCAAAAATTCTTTTCCAGCTGAACCTCATTAGGCATTTGCCAACATTAGAATTACAAACTGAAATATTTCAGAAAAATTATCCACGTTGAGTATAATTCTTTCGGGGAAGGTAAAAATTAACAGAGAAATTGCGGTTCGATAACCAGAAATGCCCCCACAATGAACAAACTAAAAGTAATTGTATTTCAGGAAAAGATTCAGACACCACAGCTAAATCCTACAAACAGAAACAAAACCAGCCTAAATTGCTCACAGGCTAACTTTACATCACATCTGTAAACAGCCAGATAGAATATAAAAAAATGAATGAGGCAAAGAGGTGTTTGGATTTGTTACTTCTGGAGTGTGCATGGAGTTGACTTGCAATCATTCAGGATAACAAGGTTGTTTTTTAGTCCGAAAGTCAGAATCATCACTAAATTGTGGTTGAATATTTTGCGTTTGCATTTTCAGAAGGTATATTCTCTAGTACCCACTGAGGGGTGCTCTTACCAATCCATAAAGCCTCACCGGTGTCCTTGTGTTTGAAATCAGGATGGTTCGGTTTGACCTGTGCATTAACATAATATGTTACTAACTTGCCAAAAGAGAAGCTAATTGCTTTTTAATGATTCGATATTTACCTTCTGTGATCTGTTATCCCACCAATTTTTTGGGTTATCTACCAAATCCTTCCACAAAGCATCTGAACAAGAGTAATTACAAAATTTAGTATCAGTAGAAAACTAGTATGGATATAGGAAAAGGGTGAGATCACTTATCGGAGTGACCTCTATATAACCTTACAGGTCGAACCTATTAACCTGACATGGACCCAAGCTGACTTGTCAGCATGTCAGGATTTCAAAGCTAAAACCTCAAAGCCTGTTTAGACGGGTTTGGCTACCACTATTAAGAACATGCACACTGGTAGCAATGTAATTTTAAGGCATATTAAAACTCTTTATAATGTCGAAAACTATGTGAAAGTGGAAAAATTTACCTTTAGATACAGCACCAGTGGCAGTCTCTCCATTTTCTGCACAGAGACAAAAGATGAGCTATAAGCTACTTTAATACACGTATTATATCATGAATGCATATACTGAACTGAAAAAGGCTTTGCACATACTTTTTAAATATGTTTGAGATCTATTTGTAGAAGGACTTTTTGAAAATGTTTGAGCTCCATCTGAACTGAAAGGTTTCCCTGGACTGACAGAGTAACTGCCAAATTTTAACTGGCCCAGTTGCTCCAAAATCAATCTCGGAGCAGTATCAATCCATAGTGCATCTTTAGTAAACTTGTTTTTGAAGTCTGGATAATTGAATTTCACCTATAGCACGAAAAGAAAAAAAAATAAAAATGTTTAGAAGAAGCATTACCATAAAAAAAAATATTTATCTCTCACTGAAAAAGACAGCGAAGCATAGGAAACCCTTTAGGGAATATTACAATAATAATTTCATAAAAAAATGTAAAATGAAAGCTATCCGATTACCAATCCATTCTTCTTATCCATTCGCTTATCAACCCAATTTTGTGGATTTGCAACAACATCATCCCATAATTCCACGTATGCACTGTTTGGTTTCTTAATTTCACCTGAGAGAATTCAAGAAATATACAACTGATGATTGCATTAAGCATAAAAATGATAAAAGCATTGTTATTGACCAAAAAATTTAAATTGACATCGTTGAACTACTAACCCTGTTTAGGTGAACCTATTGGATTCTTCAAGCTGAAAGGGGCAATCCTTTGTGGATATTTAATAGTTGGATGGCTTGACCTCCAACCTTTATTCAAAAATGGTGGCTCTTCAAGCTTTAAAATAACCCAACTAGGAGTTGATTTATTGATCGAAAGCTGTTGTTTAGTTCTCTTATGCCTGAAATCAGGTGTGTTCTTTCCTATCTATAAGAAAATTAAAAATGTAATGAAAAACAAAGAACAAACAATTCATTACAAAGGGGAACTGAAAACATGAGTTATAAAACCCAGGTTTGTCACAATTGCCCCATAGTACCTTGTACACCTATATTAAAACCCACAACTAACAAGGTTAACTTATTAGTTGATATTACGAGAGCTATAACGTACCAACTTGGCAAAAGTGATTACAAGCACAAAAGTGTTAAAAAGAAAAGGAAGAGGTGCTTCTTATGGTATAGATACATTAAAAGGTCACATCAAAATACAAGCTAACCTTATCGGCCCTGTTGTCGTACCAATCATTAGGGTTATTCAAAAGGTCGCTCCACAACTGTAGACTCGATAAGTCACCAGCAATCTCAGCTATTCAAGGAAAATATAACAAATAAGCATTACCAAGATGAAAGTTTCGCAGTTGCATGGGCAAACTGAGGTAGTTGGAAATAATATTGTCATCGTTACACATATATGTGCAGTGAGTCTTGAAATAATAAATAGTTTTTAAACCTACATTGAATAAAAAAGATTAAATGCGAAGTAATAAGAGATTCAAAAATTTACATCAAAGGGGGTGTTGAACTTGTTATCAGTTTTCTGGTGTTCAGAGCCAATCAGTTAGTATTCAGTTTATATAAATTGTTATTCAAGTTAGTTGAATAATATTTGGTTCTTGAACCATTATTGAACGTGAATAGTTATCTGTGAAGGGGTCAAGAACTAAAATATTTACTGTAAATAGGTTTTCTGACTGGGCAAAATAATAATTGGATTAAATATTACTGTAAATTGGTTTGCATCAAATCGTCAAATATGAGCCCCCCCCCCCCCCCCCCCCCCAACAGACCTAATGCAGACAGACAAAATCTGACAGGCAAAGAACTTGAAAGAGTGACATTATGCACAACATGCCAGTACCATTCTTCACAATCCCAGCTTGTACAATTCTGTTATAACAGTTCTCACTTGAACTGAAATATCAAAATTGACTAAAGATAGTTTAGTTACCTTCGGTATAAGAGACTGAATCTTCTTTCTCTTTAATCATAGGTACATCTAATTCTGCAGAAGTATCTATTAAGTTTTTAGGACTGTCTGGACCTGGATCCACCACGTATTGTAAAGTTTGTGCCAAAACCTAATAGAATTAATAAAAAATAATCAAATTAGGAAAAGTGAGCTACTTTTTGTAGAACTGAAGTTAAAACAATTTGTCAAGGACATAATGGTACAGTTCCAAAAGACATCATGCAAAAGTTGTATACATTTTCTTTTCACTATATAATGACATAATAAAATCATTAGCTAAACGCACCAGAACATTGGCTTGGTTTTCGTTGACTTTGACTGGTTCAGTAACTCCATTCAGTTGCCCGGTAATATACACTGTTTCGTTCTCCTTCAAATAAGCAGCAGCCACTTCTGCCAATTCCCCTTGAAATATTATAGGAATCCTGAATAAAATTAAACCGCATTAGTTCACAAAAGAGGAATAATATTTAATTTACAAAATTAGGTAGAAACAGTGCCCTGATTGGAAACGAAAACCAATTCCAATGTAACATAAGGTTGCAAAAAATAAAAAAGACAAATGACATAATATCAACTTGGTGCTGGATTCATACTGATAAGTAAAATTCCAGAAAAAAATAAGTTTAAAGCTCACCAAACTTTAGGCAAATCAGGATAGTCTTGGATAAGCACAGAAACAGCTGTGACCCGACCATCAGAGAGAGTCTCTTTCTGAACTGGTACACCGACCGTACCTATGAGTTCCACCGTGTTGGCGACCCTGGTCTGAAACGGGATATCGGTTGGCCGTTTGAGATTCATGATCGGATTAGCTTTGAGCTCATCCTGCTCAGGTGAAGGTTTCACCTTCTTCTGTACGGGTCGCTTGTTTTGAGAAGCTTTGGTTGAGAAAAGGTGGGAATGGACAGCGGCGATCGGAGCTCGGAGGAGACGTTGCTTGGATGAGGCGGAGCGAAGCAAGGTCAAAGCGCGAGAGAAATTCATGGCGGAGGTAAAACCCTAGAAGAAGGAAAGGCGGGAGGGGAGAGGATCACTAGTCTAGTAGCGACGATTTGACTGATAAACCCTGATGTGTCGGAGTGGCCCCGGAGGTGGGATTTGAGGATTGTGATATCCTGTTGCGAATTCCCATGTTGCTATCTGTGAATTCATATTACCTAAAGGTAAACAGAATATTTCTCTTTAGATCCAGTCTCCAAATCGTCCGATCAAAATCCGCACGAATATTAAAGAGGTTCCTTGCATTCCACCTAGGACCGGATTAGTCCGGACTCTGATCGGACGGTCCGAATCTAAACAGAAACATTCTGTTACCTCAGAGGATATGGACTCGCTATGGGGCTGGGCAAAATTGCTCAAACTCGTAACTCGCTCATTTACAACTCGAGTTAGTTCCAACTCGAGTTGGCTGACTCGTTTAATAAATGAGCTGAGTTTGAGATTACCCCAATTCGCTCATTTATAACTCGAGTTACATAGCATTGGACACAATAAATCTCATAAATTATATTTGCCAAGCTGCTGTATGAAAAATTGCTAGTGCTTATGTATGAAAAATTGTTAGTGCTTATGTACTATTGATGTATGAAAAATTGCTGGATACTGATAAATTCTTTTACTAGTAGTATATAATTAACTGGTTAAACGAATTATAAATGAGTTGTGAGCCAACTCGAGTTGATAACGAGCTGAGTTCGAATTGGCTCTACAACTTGTTATTACCATTCCAACTCGAGTTGACTCGCTTATTTATTTAATGAGCTGAGTTCGAGTTGGGAGTAACTCGCTCAAACTCGACTCATTTACGGGCCTAACTCGCTATCTGTGGGCTCATGCTCATGCCACAGCCATACAGCAGACTCGAGTCGAGCTGGGCCGGTTTTCTGTAATATGTCGGATTCAGCACAATTAAAAGACCAGTTAATGATTTTTTTTTTTGAAATGTTATGCGTTGATTTTACCCGTGATTTTTAGTTTTACCCAAAAAAAAATATTTTAATATAAATAATCACGTTTTTAAAAGAATTTTATTTCTACCCAAACCGCAAATAATATTTGCGGTTTGAATTCACAATTCAAACCGCAAGGAATATGACCGCATATATTATTTGCGGCTTGAATTGTTAATTCAAGCCGCAAATAATATATGCGGTTTGAATCGCATTTATAAAAATCGGTCAACCAATCACCATTTCATTTATTATTTTATTAAATGGTAATTTTTCACCGATAACTCTAAAGTTATTTTTATTACAAAGAATTATATTATAAAAACTTATCAATAATATAAAATTTCATTTATTATTTTATTAAATGGTAATTTTTCACCGATAACCCTAGAAATTTATTCACCGATAACCCTAAAGTTATTTTTATTACAAAGAATTATATTATAAAACTTATCAATAATATAAATGGAAATGGTATTTTATGAGGTAGTTTATTTTATATTATTGATAAGTTTTTATAATATAATTATTTGTAATAAAAATAACTTTAGGGTTATCAGTGAATAAATTTCTAGGGTTATCGGTGAAAAATTACCATTTAATAAAATAATAAATGAAATTTTATATTATTGATAAGTTTTTATAATATAATTCTTTGTAATAAAAATAACTTTAGGGTTATCGGTGAATAAATTTCTAGGGTTATCGGTGAAAAATTACCATTTAATAAAATAATAAATGAAATTTTATATTATTGATAAGTTTTTATAATATAATTCTTTGTAATAAAAATAACTTTAGGGTTATCGGTGAATAAATTTCTAGGGTTATCGGTGAAAAATTACCATTTAATAAAATAATAAATGAAATTTTATATTATTGATAAGTTTTTATAATATAATTCTTTGTAATAAAAATAAATTTAGGGTTATCGGTGAATAAATTTCTAGGGTTATCGGTGAAAAATTACCATTTAATAAAATAATAAATGAAATTTTATATTATTGATAAGTTTTTATAATATAATTATTTGTAATAAAAATAACTTTAGGGTTATCGGTGAATAAATTTCTAGGGTTATCGGTGAAAAATTACCATTTAATAAAATAATAAATGAAATTTTATATTATTGATAAGTTTTTATAATATAATTCTTTGTAATAAAAATAACTTTAGGGTTATCGGTGAATAAATTTCTAGAGTTATCGGTGAAAAATTACCATTTAATAAAATAATAAATGAAATGGTGATTGGTTAACCGATTTTTATAAATGCGATTCAAACCGCATATATTATTTGCGGTTTGAATTAACAATTCAAGCCACAAATAATATATGCGGTTTGAATTCACAATTCAAGCCGCATATATTCCTTGCGGTTTGAATTGTTAATTCAAACCGCAAATATTATTTGCGGTTTGGGTAGAAATAAAATTCTTTTAAAAACGTGGTTATTTATATTAAAATATTTTTTTTGGGTAAAAATAAAAATCACGGGATTTTTACCAACTTAAAAATAGACCAGGTCTAATTTCCTTTTTCCTTTTTACTTTTTATAGACACAACTCATATGGCTTGTTAAGTCATTTAGGCCTGTTCGGCACCTCTGGAATTGATGGGAATTACATTGGTTGGAATTAGATGAGATAGTAATTTCAAGAAGGTGTTCGGCAGCCACAACTTGTATCCAAAATTTCTTTGAGTGAGGCTACGGTGCTATGCATAGCACGGATTGGGTCCGTGCTACGGCTTAAAATTTGACTTTTTAAAATTCTAACGGTCGATCCGAACTGTTTAACATGATTATAAAATGAATATGTACTTGCAAACCAAATTTTACATTTTTTCGAATTTTTTTACTATTTTTTAGATAGGCTGTTTTTGGATGGTCCAGAATGTTCAGATCAAGTGATTTTCGAAAAAATAGTAAAAAATTTGAAAAAATGTAAAATTTGGTTTGCATGTACATATTCATTTTGTAATCATGTTAAACGGTTCGGATCAACCGTTAGGATTTTGAAAAGTCAAATTTTAAGCCGGACCCAATCCGTACTATGCATAGCACCGTAGCCTCACTCAATTTCTTTTGAGATGTTCCCAACTGTCCTCACTATAGTTCCCAACTTCTAATTTAACCTCATTAACTATTTCTTATCTAATTATAAAAATATTTATATTATATAAAATAATAATTAATATGTAATGTTATGTTATTATTTAATATATTTTAGTTAATTACATTATTAATAATTTTATTTATAAACATAATTATATAATATCAAATATTCTAGAAAGAAAAATAGAATTTCCCACGACTAATCCTACAATACAACCAAACACCATTTCAGCATATTCTCATAATAATTCCAATACATACCCACGAGTATGAGTTCCCGTAAATTAAACAGTAGGTTCCCAAACCCGTAAAATCCCATCAATCCCGTGACAAACGAACATGCCCTAATCTGAAATTCTGAATCGTATTTTATATAATTTCAATACTAAAGAATAAATTGTTATTTTGTCCAATTTCTCTCTCATGTACTGGTTGATTATTGCCTAATAATTACAAGTCTTTCTGCTGTTGCTGAACATCAGTGTAACTGCAACTTTGCTTCATTATCCATCTGTATTTAGTTTATATGCGTATAATTTGTACAATTGAAACAATAATCCAGCGTATTATATTTATTTAAAATGCCATGATTTAACTGCTGATTCAGATGTATTAATTCATAAAAACAAATTGTATATTTTCATTTATTAAAACAATTTGCGTTTATATCACCCTATAACGAGAAATAAAGAACAAAAAGGAAAAATGTGCTTTTAGTTGTGTCGAGTCATTGCATTTGTAAACATAAATAATCACGAACTTTGCATTTCGATATTGTAATAAATGGACATTATAGTATATGCCGAAATTTTTATTTATAGCACAGTTAAAAAAAAAATAAACCAAATAACCATTGTTTCTGAAAATTTCAAATTTTACCACGGTCGCACAGACATTTTGCGGACCCATTTCAGTGGGACTGCAAAATGCCGATGCGGACCCTTAAATGGGTCCGCACAATGCCGCTGCGGCCCTGTGTAATTTTTTTTAGGGAAAATTGGTTTTATGCCACTTCAAAACATGAAAATTAGGAAATTGCCACCTCAAAATATGAAATTAGTTATTTGTCATTCTAAAATCATTAAATTTATGAAATTACCACAATTATACATCTAATATACATATTTCATTAAAATTATTCTGAAAAATATTATATAAAAAACGTATTTTGATATTTCCAAAATTACCCGGTAACAAACCAGCCATTGTTACCACCTCCATTTCTCGGACGAGCTGAACACCTCCATTTCAGGGCCTTCGATTTCCATCACAGAGTAGTTCGGGTTCTCCATTGTTACCACCACAGGAGTTCCTTTTCTCGCCTCCCGGGCCCACCAGTCAGAGAAAGTACCCATATTCGGTGGTACTCTCTCCTTTCTGTCTCTCTTTTTTTTTGAAAATCTTGACAGCGGCTGCCAAGGTATATATTATTGAAACATAAGTAGCATCATTACAACGTTAAGTCTCTATTACAACTCCTTCTTTTCCTCGGGTGTGACAACAGAATTTAAACTAGATTACAACAGCAACAACTAAAATTGAAAAAACTTCTCACTTAGCATGACCTCACTTTTTCAGAATCCAAAACAGCCTTGTGGGTAGGCAACTGCAGGTTCTTAATTGAATGAGTCCCTGCCTTAACCATATTGTACCCAAAACATCGCCTCCTGCCAGATCCTGTCTACCAGTAACATTGGAGTTAACAATTCGCCAGAGAAGATTTTAGCGTTTCGATGCTTCAAGATTGTCCAGAGTGCACTAAGTAACAGTGGCATGGCGACGGCTTTCCATCTCTCCCCTCTATGTTGCAGCGCTGACAGTGACCGAATCCAAGTGGTTTCTAGATCATGCCCGAGGCGTATGAAGGATAAGCCCGTCCTTGAGCTAAGTAGAAACCATATGTGTACCGCAAAGGGGCATAAGAAGAAGATGTGGAACACTGATTCCACTGGGCAGTTGTTGCAGAGAACACACGGCATGGAACATCTAATGTGTCTGCGCGACAGCACCTCATGTGTTAGTATCTTGTTTTTCAGAAGTAAATAGCCAAAAATTCTGACCGTTGGTGGTGATTTTGAGTGCCAGATCTTGGCATGCATCTCCCGTGTGAGCCCTCCCTCCGTCAGAATCTTGTAGAATGACTTTGCTGTATAGCACCCTCCCTTCTCCCATTTCCACACTATTTGGTCGTTCAGTTCTGTAAACCTAACTCCTTCCACTGTGGCTGCATATTCAGGTGCAATAAAATGTATTGCCTGTGCAGCATCTCTCAATGATAGGAATGGGCTTACCGGTCTGTCTTGCAAACAGTGGTCCAGTGGCACCCCCCCAACCATCCTGCCAAAATGAAATCTCGGCACCAGTGCCTATCTTCCAAGCGGTTGACCAACAGAATAGTGATCTGAGTTTGATTAGTTGGTTCCAAAAGAAAGATCCAGTGACAGCCCAGAATTTTGGGCCATTAGCATAGTGACCAGTTCTTCGCAGTTTATTAACCGTGGCCGTCCAAAGCGCATCTGTCTCAACATATGGCCGCCACCACCATCTCAATAGAAGTGCTATATTCTGGACCCGCAAGTTTATTACCCCCATACCACCATATTGTTTGGGCATACAAACCACATCCCAATTTATGAGGGATATTCCTTTTTTGTGTTCATCGTTCGTGCCCCAAAGAAACCACCTACGGATCTGATCAATTCTATTTGTTACCCAAACTGGCAATAAGAAGCAACACATGTAGTACACGGGAATTGATGATAGCACTGATTTTACCAACTGAAGTCGACCCCCCCGTGATATGAATTTCCTTTTCCATCCTTGTAGCCTCTTTTCGAGCTTGTCAATTAACGGCAAGAACAGCTCCTTTTTCGGCCTTTTAACCGTAAGTGGCATCCCTAGATACGTGACCGGCAGTTGCGTTTGCGGACATCCAATAATGGCACTCACCTTGGCTAGCCTTTCAGCAGACAGGTTGAACGGGACGAAGCAACTTTTACTGTAGTTGATGTGTAAACCAGAAATTTTGGAGAAAAGTCGAAGCATTATTTTGAGTGCTATGACTGATTCAAATTTTCTAGATACATTCGCGATGAATGCCGTGTCATCCGCATACTGTAGAGCGAGGACCGACTCTGGTATCCGTGCAGCGATCGATTGTGGGAGCCTTGTATTAATCGCTTGCACCATGTGTTGTAGTACATCGGCCGCGATGATAAAGAGCATCGGGGAGAGGGGGTCTCCTTGTCGGAGTCCCCGCTGATGAGGAAAGAATGCCGATATATCACCATTTACCACCACCCGGGATGCCGAGGTATTCAAGATATTGGATATCCATGTAATCCATCACTCCGGGAAACCCCGGCTTCGCATCACCGTGAACAAAAAATTCCAATGAACCGAATCAAAAGCTTTTGTAAAATCCAGCTTTAGAAAAAGAGCTTCTGACTTTGAGGCCGTGATCTCCTGTAGCAGTTCCCGGGTGGATGTGAAGGTTTCGGCTATATGTCTCTTTTTCACAAAAGCAGTCTGTTGCGGCGAGATAATTTTATGTAATTTAGGTCTCAATCTATTCGAAAGCACTTTCGAGATCAGCTTGGGTATTAGGTTTATGATGCTTATTGGTCTAAACTCTCCAACTTCTTCTGCTTGGTCCTTTTTCGGTACAAAAATAATATTTGCTTTGTTGATGTGTACCAGATCTAGTCGGCCATGATAGAAACAGTCAAAAATTCGGATAACCTCCTCTTTAAGTAATGGCCAGAAGGTCTGAATGAACTCGCTCGGCAATCCATCTGGGCCTGATGCCTTATTTTTTGCCAATTGTCTAACAACCCTCTCTACTTCTAGTTCCCAAAATGGGTTCTGGAGATCAAGTAGCTCTTCGGTTTGGGTTTGGGGATAGAGCTTGGTGGGGTCGAATGCTATGGCAGGGGTTTCGGTCCCCAAGAGTAGTTGCATATGCTGATGAAACGCCTGGGTAATCTCTTCTTTGTTAGTAACAGTTGCACCCCGGAAGCGAATGCTTGAAACTACATTCTTCCTTGCTCGAGCGGAAGCGTATGCGTGAAAGTAACGTGTGTTTTTGTCACCACTTTTCAGCCAAGTTACTCTAGATCTTTGTCGCCAACGGAGCTCAACTATTCGAGCTAGCTCATATGCCCGAGCCCTTATGCTCAACCTCAGCTTGAATTCTCGTGCATCTAGTATCCTTTTTTCCTCTATGGTGTCAAAGAACCGAACTGCCTTGCGGCAGTTTTGAAGTTGCACCTCAAGTTGAGAAAAATTGTTTAGGTGCCAGTGTCGCAATGCCTTGTGTACAGCGTCGACTTTGTATTGGAAGTGCTTTGTGTTGCCCGGCTGCTGCTGCTGCCCGTGCGACTGCCACACCTCTTGCACTATTCGTTTGGCTTCCTCATAGCCGAGCCAGAAGGTCTCCAACCTAGACAGAGCTTTGGGTTTGGGTTGCATGTTGCATGATAATAAGAGCGGGACGTGGTCGGAGACTAGCATCTCTAGTGCATGCAACTTGATAAGCGGGTAGGCCAAGGTCCAGTGGGGAGAGAGGAACACTCTGTCCAAGCGAGAGAACACCGGCACAGGTCGCTTACTAGTCCATGTGTAGGCCCAGTTCTCTAGGTTGACGTCCATTAAATCAAAATCACGCACCATATCGTTGAATGCACACATAAGCCCATAGCTTCTATAGTCTGCGGACCGGTCCGAGTACCATCTCACCATGTTAAAGTCGCCCAGCAGTGTCCACGGGTAATGGATTAATTGCTGAACCGATCTTAGTTCACCAATGAAGTCCATTTTCTTAGTCTCATCACACGGTCCATAAACATTAGTTACCAGGAACATCCAACCCGTGTCTTCTTGCTTTAGCAGCACCGACAGTGTGTGTGTAGTAGCCCAACTATTCAGTTGCTGATAATTTTTCTTCCAAGCCGTTAGAATTCCACCCGAGGCATTCACTGCACACACCATAGCACAATTTTTGTCAAAGAAAGAAGGGAGCACTCTATTGACACATCGGTAATCAAAGGTATTCCATTTCAATTCTTGCATACAACATATGTCACACCGGGAGTTTTTAATCACGTTCCGCACTACATCACATTTGCTCGCCTCTCCCAACCCTCTAACATTCCAACTTAGCATTTTAATTTTTTTTGTATTCATATGGACACTTATAGCAACAGATACAACATTTTGAACAGTGTCCGGCCTCAATCCTCCGCGGATTCCTCTTCCATGTCATCATCATCAAAGTGTACATGTGTGTTGAGTGGCTGATCTCTCACTGGCTGTTGACATGCTCGCTCCGAGTTATGTTCTTCTACCGTGACCATCACGTCTCCAGTGCTAACGCCTACCAAGTTGGCAATATCAGTACAATTGTTGTAATTGACACTGATAGTAAAATATCCTTCTGGGTTCAGCTCGCAGGCCATATCTGGATTGGTAGAGTAGCTTCGGCCTTGTACTGAGGGGTTAGAGGAGCTTGGGCCCCCTTGCTGATGAGAGGTTCGGCCTTGTGCTGGAGGGGCAGTGAGACTTGGGCCTCCTTGTTGGTGAGATTTGGAAATTCGGCCTCCCCTTTTATATATTTTCCTAGCTGGCCCTGAAGAGGTTTTGTGGGCTTTGGACTTCTTTTTTATTCTAATGGCTCGTCTCATTCGTGCTAATGTGGTTGATGGGTCCGACCCTGTAGTATCCGCAGACCCGTTTGGACTTGCATTTAATGGCATCTCAGTTTGCACGTGACTCGCTTCCCCATGCTGTCCCTGTTGAGTAAGGTTAGTTAAACTAGGATAAGAGGGTCTGAGAACATTCTCCTCTGGGGTCTTGTCTTGCGAACCGTTGGTAGGTATGTTGTCTGTAGTGCTAGGAAAGGACCTGGCCACTGTTGCAAGAGATAGGCTAGGGGGGCGTTTTTTGGGTTTCCAACCAGTGAGAGGCTCAGACGTGGCCGTACTCTCCTGGGTCTGTCTCACCAAAAGGCGCAGAGGTACTGGATCATTAGTGACAGGTGCCTCTAATCGTGCCTGTTGTAACGAGTGCCTGCTTGCTGCCCCATGACCCGCCTCATCTCTTGGTGGTGAGGGGAAGCCTCTGCCAACCGTATCGTTCAGCTGTTGGGACTCTGGATTTGCTGTGGCCAGGAACTGCATGGTTTGTGGGATGACTTGACTCTGTGGCCATTGTGTGGTAGCCCTCTGCGTGCTCCTCTCTTCCACTTCCTCTCGGCGCTGAGGTTGGGTCAGGTGGCGGATCTCAGCCGGCAACGAGAGCGGGTCCTTTCCCCTGCAGATTTCTCTGATTGTTTTTCTTGTGAGCGGCACTAATTCCAGGTCTCCTTCCATGTGATCATCTCCTTCAGACTCCGGCAGTGATGGGGTTGGGGATCCCCCCGGTTGCGGTGGAGCTGTGTATATCGGTGGTGCTAGTGGGAGGTCTGCCTCCGAGTAGAGCCGGACCTTCTTCCACTTCATGGGAGTTATGATCACATCAAATATTAGACCTCCCGAATGTATTACCGCTTCCTGCGGGACATGTAGAAGGTCGTCGACTGCTGCCGCTGCCCACCACGATACCCGCTGGGATGGGTGTTCTTGTTCCACAGTACCCAAGTACACCCCAAGCTGCCTTATAATATTCTTAACTTCCTTTTCATTGTAAAGGTGCGGGGGCAAGCCATCGATGCTTAGGAGGACTTTGTACTGGGGGATTGAGATGGCAGCACCATCGCGAGGTGACCACTGCTGGAAATTGAATCCTTCCTCCCAAATCTCGCGTGGCATTGCATTGATGAATGTCTCTGGGGCTACCCCTACCAGCAGCGTGATCAGAAACCTTGAGTTCGCTAGACAGCTGATTGTGATCTCCTTTCTAGACACCAGGTTGGTTCTCATGGCATATGCCGCGACATTTTCAGGAGACAGGTCCCATTGGTACGTACCCATATGCATCACCACCGAGTGGTTTTGTAACTCCTGCAGCTGATTGAAGTGATCCTCATCTCGATCAGCAAATATATGTATCCTCTTGGGGCGTCCCGCAGGCATGACCGGCCTCACGTAGGGGAAGGGGTCGGTTAGTAGCTCTTCGAAGCCCGGCTCCCCTTTAGTTGAGGTCTCTGTTGTGGTTCTAGCCTTGGTAGTGTTCGTCGGCCTAGTCGTCGGTCGTTTGCAGTGAGCTCCCACATGACCATCCCGCCAACATTTTCCGCACTTCTTGGGGTTACGGCAAGTTGCCATGGTGTGTCCGAACCGGCAGCATCTGAAACAGCGGCCACGCCACTCTCCAAATTTCGTAGACGGTGGGAACCTGAGAAGAGAGGGGCTGTGCGGTGAGACGTAGTAGTGGGTGCCTGGAGGGGTAGGTGGTGTGGGAGGCCGGGTAGGTAATGGAGCGGTTTGGCAGCGTTGGTCTGGGGCAGGTGCCGGCTGTCGGGCCATATCTGCATAGGTGGGCCGGTCGGAGACCTGCTGGAAGCCTCTCACTTCTGGTTCGCTAGCTGACAGGGACCTCCAGTGTGGCGGGAACCGGTGTCGCCGGCGCACGACGTGCCATGCTGCTTGCCCTTCTTCTGGTTGCTCGGTGGCCATTTCTAGCTGGACTTCCTTCCTCTCTCCCTCTCTAAAAAAAATCACTCTCTCTCTCTCTCATTTTTTTCCTTCCTTTCTGTCTCTCTCTATCTCTCTCTCTCTCTCTCTCTCTCTCTCTCTCTTTGTATTTCTCCCAATTTGTAAAGAGGAAAGCAATTTACAACAATTTGAGGCGCAAGGTTGAAGCTTTTCACATTAATAGCGGAGGAGGTTTTAAGAAGGGGGAGCAAGGGTTTTTGGTGCTTGGCTTGCTCTCATGGATTCCTCAAGCATGGCAATAGCAGAGGGTGAATGGGTAAGGAAGGTATCGTTAGTAGTTGTAAAGCTTCAGGCCATGTGGGGATCAACTTTTTGAAGCAATTCCCAAATTGGTCCAGCTCTCTGGTCCCTCCATTTCAGGAACTGATCAACCCTAAATTTTTCTACAAGCAACCCTGAAGGGGACGAAGGGAAGAAGGGTAATTTTGAAAATATCAAAATACGTTTTTTATATAATATTTTTCAGAATAATTTTGATCAAATATGTATATTAGATGTATAATTGTGACAATTTTATAAATTTAATGATTTTAGAGTGACAAATAACTAATTTCATGTTTTGGGGTGGCAATTTCCTAATTTTCATGTTTTGGAGTGGCATAAAATTAATTTTTCCTTTTTTTTAATAGCGGAAGAGATAGAAACGCCCATTTGCGGGAATTCAGATCCAGTGCAGTAACCCAATTTTTTAGTTTTGATCCAAACCGTCCAAGGTGCTCTAACACGAATCTTAAAGAACCTGGACCCCACAAATAATACTGGCCCCCTGCGCTACCACCGAATAGGCACCGTACACGTCTAAACTCAAAAATTGGGTTACTTTAGGGGATCCAGACTCCATTTGCGGTGGGTCCTGCATAAGACCAAATTCACGTTGGCATGTTTGTTCTTCCCTAATTTTTAAATGAACCCGGCTCACCTTTTTATCATGAAATAACATTACCTCTCTCCGGGCTCCACATTTCAGTTAGTTACTTCGCTTGAACGTGTACAATTGTAGCACAGATCCATTTGTCTCGTACTCGGACTCGCTGGACAAGCACCTATGATCTTCTGTAATTTGTTGCAAGTATATAAATATGTTACCATGATAATGAAATGGTGAAAGAACCCTTTACACGGACTTACACTAAAATATGTATACAGAGAATCACATATACAAAACAATAGAACCCGTTGGCATAATTTTTTGGCATAATTTTACTATATCAGGCTTAATAAAAAAAAGAGATTCTTGGCATTCGTGCCCAACAAATAGAGATATCTCAAATTTCGACTCGTTGGCATTCGTGCCCATTGGCGTCCACAGATATCTCAAGGTTGGACTAAATAAATAAATATATATAGTTGGGTCGCACCGGCATAATGCAGAACCTGGGTCCGCAGCGGCATTGTGCGGACTCATTTAAGGGTCCGTATCGGCATTCTGTGGCTTCTCTGAAATGGGTCCGCAAAATGCCTGTGCGGTCGTGGTAAAATTCGAAATTTTCAGAAACAATGATTCTTTGGTTTATTTTTTTTTTAACTGTGCTAGAAATAAAAATTTCGGTAGTATATGTATAAAAGGAGGTGCATACAAAAGTTTTATCAATGTTCATTTAATTCTAATAATTATGCATTTATATATATGAATATGACAACCAAAACAACCAATGCTATTTCTGGATGGTTGACCAAAGTTTTATCAAAATCCACATTTAATTCTGAATCATTAAGAATTTACATT
Source organism: Carex myosuroides (assembly GCA_028015225.1). Classification (NCBI taxonomy): domain Eukaryota; kingdom Viridiplantae; phylum Streptophyta; class Magnoliopsida; order Poales; family Cyperaceae; genus Carex; species Carex myosuroides. The sequence continues at coordinate 11,782,035 of CM051470.1, forward strand.
CGTGATAACTATAATAAATAATATTTATTATTAGATGAGGGAGAAAACTGAAAAATATCATCTCTTTATCTCATATTCAGATAACAATAAAAATATGAAATCTGGATAAATAAGCAAATATTGCGAACTGTGTTGATTTGATTCAACTTTAATATTTTACGTTAATGTTGTTCAGAAAACTTGTTTTAATTAAAATTTGTTCAAATCAATTAATTAAAAAATATTTTAAACACCAAATAAAATTTTTCAATTTAATCACAATCTCCTTTTCAAGAAATTTAAAGATTTTGTGAGATTATTCAAGAATTTCAAGACTTTATGTTATCAGGTTAATTGAATTTAATTTTCAAATCACTTGGTCCGTGAAAACGGTGCTTAGTTTAGAATTTTGTTTCCATTTTTTCGTTTATTTTTAAAAAGTTGTTTTGTAAAAGAAATTAGTGAAATTTAATTATTTCCTTTTATCTGGAAAGTAAAATTGTTTAATGGACATTGAGAAAAAGATTTTTGTAATCATTCAATTAATTTACATATTATGTGTAAAAAAATAATATTAAAAAATGTTCATTTAATGGCCAATTTTACATCCTGTAAATAATTGTTTTTCCTTCATGTAAACTTTATTAATGATGTTTTGCTAATTAATTAGTTTTAATAAGATATATATACTCATCAAAACTTCTTCATTTAAATATTTTCCTGTTAAAAATAATTAAATATGTATTCAATAATATTTCATTGTCCTTTTTTATGAATAAAATATCCTCAGTTAAATTCCCAGTATTAATTAATTAAATTAAATAATGAAAAACTTGTTCTTCATTAAACTGTCCTAATTAAATAAATGCAGTTCCGTTTCTTTGTACTTTGACTTTGAGACATGTCCATCTTATATCTTATAAACATGCGGAACTAGAAAAGTTATTAAATGCCCCTCTCTAGCTTGAGTCCACTAACCTCTCTCTATCGGCTATTAGAGTGCAAAGTTATTAAATGCACAATATGTCTTAACAACATATAATTTTGAACCAATTTTGTTTAGATGTTAGTTCCGCAAGGTCAAATATAGTGGTGATGAGATCCAACTTTAAACTGGGGAAACTCTCGTTTATTCCAATATATAGTGACTTCGAGTGAAGCCCGATGTATAAAAATTAGGAGTGAAAACGGAACGGATAATTGTAAAATAATATCTATATATATTTTTATTTTTTTAAATACGGATACAAATTATATATGGATAATTGTAAAATAATATCTATATATATTTTTATTTTTTTAAATACGGATACAAATAATATATAGACAAATACGTATACAGATCGGATGTTTATTGAAAAAACGCAGTAAAATAGATAAGCTATATATATTTTTAGTTAATTACAAATAACGCAATGTACAATTATGTCACATGTCTAACAAGCTCCAGTTGACTTTGTAATATAATTATTGAGACGATCGGACCACCAAAACCTTTAATAATTGTTGGGTCATTTACTTTACCCGAGGAAAAAAAGAAATATTCACGTCTAACACGGATACATAGTGATATTATTATGAAATTAAACCCACCCTATTATCTTATCACTTGTTTACTATACATGGCTGCACCCATCTGATCAACAGCATCTATTGAACTTAAAAAAAAAAACAAGACCTATTGACTTGATTAATTTATCCCAGAAGCTAGGGAAGGTAACAATAGCTACTTAAACCCTTCCTTTGCCCTTTGATTATTGCAATAACAGAGCAATAATGGTAAACCATCTGTTCCACATATCTTGTCTTTTCCTTGTTTACACCTTCCTTGTTCCCCATGTAATACTTGCGGTGGTACCTCCGGTACAAGTAAAAGTCGGAGTCATTCTCGACCTGAGCTCTGTGGCTGGTAAAATGAGCATGACTAGTATCAACTTAGCAGTGTCTGATTTCCATTCTAAGAATATGATTCGGAGTGCAAATCTCGTTCTTCATGTCCGGGACTCAAAAGGAGATACTGTCACTGTAACTGCTGCTGGTACGTTTTTCTTTTCGGCATTCAGATTTCAGAACTCATTTCTAGTTCAAACTTGGTCTAAAATAAAATGGTTCCCGGGTACCGGTACGACCTCTCCAATCTGAAATTAGTTACATGCTTTTAAAAAGTCTTAGGTGTAGCTGGTTCCGAAACTCGGCCGGGGTCGAGCCGAGTTACGCGGATGGGGTTTTTTTTTGCGTCGAACTCCGGCGAAATCGGTTCGACTCGGCCGGTTCAACCGAGCCAGCACCTGATTTTCATTGATTTTAACGATTCTCACCGTGTCTGTTAAGATTGAAGGAGGAATTTTGATAAAAATTATATAGGTTTTTCGATTTGGGACATAACGGGAAAAGTATTTGGAAGAAGAAGAGGCACTGTTTGGGAAAAGAGACGGTTCATCGGACTTTTGCGTAGACTGGTTTCACTATATTATTGCGCTATCAATTTTAAATCTGTTTCATGGTTCAAGGTAGACCATTTCCGCCTGGATAAACTGAACACATTTGATTTTTTAATTCTAAGCTGCTGTGTTTTGATGTCCTCAATGTAGCGGGTCAATTTCATATGCTTTTCATAATTGCCACATTATTGGTCATAGAAACAAACCACATACAAAATAATATAAACTAATGGTGGATTCTTAGAGCATCTGCACGAAACTATTAGAGTTTCTAATTTGACGTGGCAATTGCTAAATCAGTTTCAGAGATGTAGATGAATTTCTTATTTAGCAACTTAGCTCAATAATTTCTTACTAAGAAATTATTTATAAACTCTGACGTGGCAAAACGATTGGCCAGTATTCACTAAAATTAGTTTAATTTACTGATGATGTGGCTTATTAGAAACTCTAAAATTAGTTTCAGGAATGTGAACATTTAAAAACTTCAGAGTCTATAATTTCTTAAAAGCAGTTAAGTTAACAGTTATTTAAAAACTCTAAGAGTTTCAGAGATGTAAATGCTCTTACGTATGTCCATTCTTTTTTTTTTCTTTTTTCTTTTTCCTCTAAAATTCAGCTTTTAACTTAAAATGTTATGTATATTAAAACATTAGTATTTTTTAAAATTCAAAGGAACATAATGTTACAATCGATCTGAGACTTAAAACTCCAAGGAATTACAAAATGTTTAGCATTTTAGGACGTGCAAATTTAATATTGCGTTGTCTCTCTATGTCTTCAGGGCCGGATCCAGGATTTTCGTCAGGGGGGACAAAAAAAAATCGAATCGGGTTTAAATATCTAATCGGATTTAAATTCATTAACCAATTGGGTACTCGACAAAAAATAAGCTTTAACTTATACTTTCCAATGCTTTGAGTTGTAATTTCTGATGCTCTGACTTATAATTCTAATTACCAATAAAAATTCAATATATTTATTTCAATTTTAACCCTAAATTTAACTCGAATTACAAATTAAACATCCAGAGGGGGGCAAAAAAAATTCTAGGGGGGCAGAGTCGATCGAAACCGATAAATCTCCACTAAAACTCAAAATCCAGGGGGGGCAGCTCCCCCCCCCCGGAATACACTGGGTCCGCCCCTCTAAACCCTAAACCCTAAACCCTAAAGATGATCTGCAAAAGGAAAAACACATGACCCTACAAACCAGGGGAGATCACATGCCCACCCCTACTAGGTTGGCCTCTGCACCTGTTAATTTGCATATTTAAACCAACAACCATGTTGTGAATAAAGTTCTTAATTAATTGTCCAATAATAAAACACTTTGAGTCAACTAAATTCCGTTACTTGTGGGTGTGAGGTTCTATTTGATGCACCTGGACAATGCTTTTTTTGCGGTATCAGTACCATTTACTTGCATTATTACTCTGTAGTAGGCAGTGGCTGTAACACAATGTGCTTGTTCTGGCATTTAATAATTGATGCAATATCCGATCTAATCCTTACAAAAAAATTGATTCAAATATTTTAGATATTTATGAAATATCCTTAAAGCACTTTACATAGTTTCCATACTCAAAATTCCAACAAAGATGAAATGTATTTCAACACTACAAATAATCTTCTACACAATTTTGTACTGTAGTCACATGCTCCTTTTACAGATTTGGAGTAACATTTTAATTAATTGGCTGCAATGTAAATTAACAGATTTTGTTTTAAAATATTGTAGCACTTGATTTGCTAAGTTCGGTGAAGGTCCATCTGATCATTTTACCACAGGGTTCCGTTGAGCCTTCCTACATAGCTGCATTGGCGACAACTGCACATATACCAGTTCTCTCCTTCTCGGCAAGCGAGACATCCTTTCCTCCATCTCGATATCCCTTCTTTATCAAAACAGCACCAAGTGACGCAACTCAATCCCAAGCCATTGCCAATCTCATATCTACAATTAGAACGAATGGAGCAGTCCTCATTTATGAAGATTCTCCCCAGTACGCTGAACTCATACCTTCTACAGTTAAGGAACTTGGAGATAGTAAGATTCATCACATTCCACTTTCCTCGACTATTAATAATGAACAGATCTATGATAACCTTGTTTCTGTCAAGGGAATGAAGGGGCATGTATTTTTGGTCCATTCGTCAGTCGACCTGGCCTCCCGTATCTTTGATGCTGCCAAGGTGGCAGGAATGTTTTCTGATGAATATGTATGGATTACCACTGAGTTTATTACAAGCTATTTGGAATCAACAGTTGATTCCTCCTTATTCGGTTCTATGAATGGTGTGCTTGGGTTGAAGACACACATCATACCCTCAAAGAAGGTGCGTCAATTTGAACAGAGGTGGAGGTCAGAGTTTGTTAAGGAGAATATAAATCATGGCAACCTCCAGCCAACAACTTATGAATTGTGGGCCTACGATACAGTATTGGCAGTGGCAATGGCGGTAAATTGGACAATTGAGGCAAATTGTATGGTTGATGGAGAAAACCTCTTGGAGCTTATCAGAAATACAGAATTTGAAGGAATAAGTGGGCGGTTTATTATTGGGAAAGGCTGGTCGAATGGCAGCAAAGATTACGAGATTGTTGCTGTCGGGGAGGAGGATAAGAGGTTAGGGGTATGGACCAATAAGAAAGGCATCACTTGGAGGCGGAGCTTAAGATCTCTTCTCAATGCTCCTGTAACAGGGAAGTTAAGAATTGCTATACCGGGATTGGTTGACCCTGGGTTTTTCCCAATCTTACATGTAGATAGAGTGAACGGAACAAACCATTTATTGAACTTTGGAGGATTTGTGAAAGATGTGTTCGAGGCTGCAGTTGCAGAACTTCCATATAGTTTGGAGTACGAGTACGTGCCTTTTGTTGATGCTCAGGGGCGTCGTCTTGGTGATTACACTGAACTCATAAGGCGGGTCTCCCTCAAGGTAAAAATTGCCTCATTTCTTAGTTATCTCGATACTGTGATGGATTTTGATAAAAAAAAATTATTTGATTGACTTGGAGTGAGTAGAAGAAATCATTCACATATATATTATGGAACTAATTATTAACATTCACATGACAGCAATACGATGCTGCTGTTGGAGACATCACGATCACAGAATATCGTTCATCCATGGTGGATTTCACGCAACCATTCCTGGATACAAGAGCATTGATGGTTGTTCCGTTGGTAAGTAAAAATAGAGGTAATCCATGGTCCTTCTGGTTGCCCTGGACTTGGGATCTCTGGCTGCTTGTGGCATCATTCTTCATAATCACCGGATTATCTTTGTGGTTCGTGGAGTTGAAGCACAAGGAGTTGAAGCGCAAGACTATCCTACCCGGAGACGAGACTATCCCACCCGGAGATGAAAAGAAGACGTTTATGGAGCATATAATCAGTATCCTCTACTTTTCCTTCTATCTCCCAATCACCGGTTCAAATGGTCCGTATTCTCTCTCTCTCTCTCACTTGGACACAACACACAAACACGTACACGAAAAAATGTGCGCAATTCCAAGAGGGTACTATTACATGCACCATCATACATGCACAGTAAAAAAGTAACTTGGAGGTTGTGCACAAGCCACTGCATGTTTAATTAATTTGTAGAGTACATGATAGTGTTTCCAATGTTGTCTATCCGACTCGAGGTAATAGCGTAGTGCAAATTAATTGTATATGTTGGCATGCAAAAGGGATTTCACTAGGAAATTGAGAGAGTCATGTGCAATTTCCGTAACCTCAACTATATTTTGAATACCGGATGATGATACGAAAGAGCTCCCTAATAATAGATTCCATCAACATAATTAAGTCCATTTATTCCAAGACAAAGAATCTTCTAGGTTTTTCTTTTTCAATCTTTCGTTGAGTAATATATATATTGGTACATGAATATGTAGGTAAAACAAGTAGTCCAGGGCTTAACAGTAATATATCGAAGACGGTTTTGGCAGTGTGGACCTTTGCTTTGTTCACACTTTCTTCGAGCTACACAGCCAACCTGACAACCATATTTACAACAGATCAAGTAAAACCAACTGTCACATCAATCCAGGAGCTAATAGACAATCAAGATTACATTGGATACCTCCAGAGCTCCTATGTTAAAAGCATGCTGCTAACCATGAAGTTCAAAGAATCCCAATTGAGGCCATTGACATCACTCGAGGAATATAACAATGCATTGACCAAGGGGGGCAAGAATGGCGGAGTCGCTGCCATTGTCGATGAGCTCCCTTATATCAATTTGTTTTCCCAATTTTACTGCTGTAATTACACCATTCCTAAACAATTCTCATATAAGACCGGTGGTTTTGGATTTGTAAGTCTTCTGATCTCTCTCTCTCTCTCTCTCAAACCCTGGTAACAACTGCCAAGCTATCTCTTTCTCTGACCACTTCTCCTAAACTTTCACTAATTAGGCTTTCCAGAAAGGTTCGCCGCTGGCACAAGACCTCTCTACAGCAATTCTTAACCTAACAGAGAATGGGAAGTTGTCAGATATACATGGAAGATGGCTTGCATACGATAAATCTAAAGGGAGCAGCTCTACACTAAGGCAAAACCCAAGTACCTTTCTAGTCCTATTTATCATTACTGGTGGTGTCTCAATACTAGCGATGTGTATTTTTGGGTTATTTGAAATGTGGGCATGCATTCGACGGAAGGGAACTGATGATAATAGTGTATCTCCAGCAGCTCAAGAAAACTCAACAGACCAAGACCAGTCAAAGGAGTTAGTTAGGTCTGTTAGCATAGTTAGTTAGCCAGCTTGTTAGGCAAGATTTGTAACAGACAATTGATTAGCTGCTGTATTAGTTTTCCCTATATAAAGGGTAAACCGTGTAATATACAATCAATCAAGAGAACTAATAAAATTCTTGTATTCACTATCTTTTCTATCCTCTCTGTTCTTGTATTAGATGACAATCGGGTCAACAGCTTGCCTATGCAACCAATTACACAGAACTTTGTTTCTGAAGAAGAACATAGAACTTAATTGTTCTCTTTACATACTTTCAATGATTCTTTACATACTTACAACGAAAATATGTGGTTTTTTTTATTACTATTTGTAAGGTCAGTCTTTTGTACGGTTAAGAGCGGTGTAGGAGGATCTTTAATATTTTAGTTATTTATATTTTTTAGTCACAATCCAGTATTTTTTAAATTCATATTTTAGTATTTCATGCATGATTTGCTTATTTTATTATTCCTTTTAATTGGATATATATGCTGGTTGTCCAATTTTGGTTTAATTCAAATCAAGACTAAACCGTTTAAATAAAAAACATTACACAATTATACTAAATTTATTACACATATTTTTCGGTCATACAAAAGGAAGAATGGGATAATAACATCCAAAATATTTTTGGGTCTCCCGCTAACTAGGAAAAAAACCGCCCAATTACAATACCAATCGATAATATTATTAGGCCAGAATAACGGGGTTGACACTATTATAAAAACACTAATCATACATGCATGTAACCAAGAAATTTTCAAAAAAATGGTGTTTAAAAAGAGGTGTGCGTGCAAAAATAAGCACAACCATACATTAATTTAAAATGAACCGTGTACGAAAGACATCTGTATTCGTACAGTCTTTTTTTTATTAATAATTCGTGTACGATTAAACACCTTTGTACACGGTTAATAATCAAACAAATGTGTATGTTTTTTTTTTTTCAAATCTCGAAACACGGATTTATCTAAGAATACTATGTAAGATTCATTCGCACTCTCTACTGACCCAGTTTAAAATTTGTATGTATGAGTCAATTTGTATAAATATGTGTATTGAGTTCAATTGCATTCTTAATTTATGTTTTGTTTCTTGCCGTGCCTTTTTTATGTTTTGTGCCGTGCCGTGCTGTGACTAACACGTCGTGACTTTGGTCTCGGGCCGTGCTGTGCCATGACCAAGTTAATTTTTCATCTGCCGTGCCGTGCCGTGACCAAAATGTCAAGGGGTGGTCATGGCATGCGAATGGTCATGCCACACGAGTCACGCCGTGCATAAACGTGCCGTGACCATTTAATCATAATTTAGGTTAGTTTATTCAAAATTCACCATTAAATCAATATCTAATGTTCCTAATTACACTTGACTCGCGTGACTACGTGTCGTGACTAAATCTTTCACGTGCCGTGCCGTGCCAAAGTTTCAAAAGATGAGCACGGCACGCAAATGGTCACGGCATGCGACACGAGAGTCACGACATGTAACTGACACACTTGCCGTGCCGTTCCGTGATGGAGCTGGCTCCGCCGTGCCATTTTTCCCACTCTACCACTATATTAGAGAGAAAGTACAAACAAAAAAAAATTAAAACTTCATTTGTACGAAATAAAAATCAACTTGCGAATATCTTCATCAAAGAATTAAGATCATAAACCATTTAAAGTCATAATGAACAAAATAAAAAATGATCTCAGTCACACATCATTGATCACGTAGCCTAGGATAAATCAAGATCTAAAACATTTGTTCTTTATTGTATTCCTTCAGAATATGTAGGTAGGCAGTAAATGCAATTAAGCCACAATAACGGCTATATTAGCCTTGTACATTATAAATAGAGCTAGAAACAATGTAAAGAAAACAGATTGAATACAAATATTTTTTCTCCTCAGTTCTCACAAAATCAACACTTCGAAATAACAACAACAATATTAATAATAATAATAATAATAATAATAATAATAATAATAATAATAATAATATAATATAAAATTGTTGCAATGAAGTTATCTTTTTCTCCGTATATTGAGACGTTCGAAAAACTCCAGTTGACTTTGTGATGGAATCTTGAGACTACCGAAACACAAAAACCTTTTAACTATTTTTAATTTGGTCATTTTGCTTTACCCGAGGCCGAAAAGAGAGGTACTCTTCACGTCTAACGGATAGAGTGATATTATTATGAAACTAAACCCTTATTTTAATTTTATCATCGGTAGTGTTCGGGCTGCGCAAAATTGCTCAAACTCGTAACTCGCTCATTTACAGCTCGCTTTAATTCACTCATTTACAACTCGAGTTAGTTCCAACTCGAGTTGGTTGACTCGTTTTATAAATGAGCTGAGTTTGAGTTTACCCCAACTCACTCATTTATAACTCGAGTTACATAGCATTGGTCACAATAAATCTCAGAAATTGTTTTTGTTAAGCTGCTGTATGAAAAATTACTGGTACTTATGTACTAAATTGTTATATGAAAAATTGCTGGTACTTATGTATTATTGTTGTATGAAAAATTGTTGGATACTGATAAATTATTTTACTAGTAGTATATAATTAACTGGTTAAACGAGTTGTGAGCCAGCTCGAGTTGATAACGAGCTGAGTTCGAGTTGGCTCTACAACTCGTTATTACCATCCCAACTCGAGTTGACTCGCTCATTTATTTAATGAGCTGAGTTCGAGTTGGAGGTAACTCGCTCAAACTCGGCTCATTTACAGTCCTAGTGTTCAACACTCTTTTCTTGAGATATTTTAGAGTTTCTTAAAACACAAAGGACTTTTAAGTTTACCAAATGCTTGTTCCTAAATAAAATTTAAAATCACTTTTTTAAGTTTCTTTTTACTCATATTTTTAAGCTTATTTAAACTTTTAAAAGTCATTCTACATGATTAAGTAATCGAAACTTCTTAAAAAAAACTAAGGACACACTTTCCTAATTTCTTTTGTTGATGAACATCTCTTTTTCAACTGAACTTAAAATTTAATTCCACCGAACTTATCGGACACCCTCATCAATTGTTAATTATATTTTCCCACGGGCTGTTCTAAAAAAATAAATAAATAAGGTTTGTTAATTATATATGTCTGCACCCATGTGAACACATCTATTTACTTTTTAGAAAAAACAAGACCTATTGACTTGGTTAATTTATCCTGCAAGCCAGCTAGGGAACCATAGCTCCTTAATCCTTCATTTGCCCTTGATTGCAATACCAGAGAACAGCGCCTCTTCCTGCTCCCATCAACCTACATACAAATGGTAAACCATCTGTTCTTCATATCTTGCCTTTTCCTTGTTTACACCTTCCTTGTTCCCCATGTAATACTTGCGGTCTCACCGGTACAAGTAAATATCGGAGTCATTCTCGACCTGAGTTCTGTGGCTGGTAAAATGAGCATGACTAGTATCAACTTAGCAGTGTCTGATTTCCATTCTAAGAATGTGATTCGGAGTGCAAATCTCGTTCTTCATGTCCGGGACTCAAAAGGAGATATTGTCACTGCAACTGCTGCTGGTACGTTCTTTTTTTTTCGGCATTCAGAACTCATTTCTAGTTAAAACGGGGTCTAAAATAAAATGGTTCCCGGGTACCAGTACAACCTCTCCCATCTGCTTTTAAAAAGTTTTAGGTGTAATAATGTAAGTTCCAAAGACACAATATTGTAAGAGAATTCTGACCTTTAATTCTCCATCATTTAAGAACTTGAATCTACTTTACCCTTCCTGCTAATGATAAATTGTACCTGAGAAGAAAGCATTTAGTTATATTTACTTTCTAATCAACACACCTACTTAATTAGGCTAATTAATTAAGTTGCGGCATCTATGAACTGTCAAGCATCAATATGCAATATGTGAAAAATATGAAAAAAATACCCTTGGTTATTGGAATAGACAAACCCAATTAAGCGTAATAATGTCTTTATCACTATTTCTTTTGAAACATAATAAAAAAAACAACTTGAAAACCAAAAAGTAGCATACAGGGGAGATCACATACCCACCCTATTAGGTTGGGCTCAGCACATGCTAATTTGCATATTTAAACTAATTAACAACCATGTTGTGAATTTAAGCTTTTAATTAATTGTCCAAAAAATTAATAATATACTTCGAGTCAACTCATCAATTCCGTTACTTGTGGGTGTGAGGTTCTATTTGATTGATCCACCTGGACAATGTTTTTGCGGTATCAGCACCGTTTACTTGCATTATATATATATTACTCTCAAGTAGGTGGCTGTAACGCAAATTACTAACGAGGGTTCAAATATTTTTATTTTTTGTCTATATCATGTTTAATTAAAACAACAATAACTTAAAATTTAAAATTTAAATGTCAAAATAAAATCATTAGATATAATCTACATCATTTTCTTCATGCATACGTAAAATACCACGATATGTTGATTTCGTTTTGGTTAGTATCAAGAGATTGTAAAAATACACCGATATGGATAAATTTTTGACGTTGATATTTTCAACTTATTGATCATATAAAATCAAAATTAAAAAGGTAATAATTGTTTATGTGCATGAAGAGAAAATAATATTGATCACATCTAACAGTTTTATTTAAACATATATATTTTAAAAACTTTATTAATTATTAAAAAATAAAAAAATAGAGGTATGATAAATATACAAAAATAAAGGCATTTGAACCATCATCTTATTCAAATACCCTTAAATCACTTTATCACATAGTTTCCGCACTCAAATTCCAACAAAAACAAAACGTGCTTCAACAAATAGTTTCCACCATTTTACTGTTGTCTAATGCTCCCTCCATTGATTCTGAGTAAATTTTTTATTTACCCCATACCTACAGACTTACTAGAAATCAATTGACTAACATAGCTGTTTTAAAATATTATAGCACTTGATTTGCTAAATTCGGTGAAGGTCCATCTGATCATTGGACCTCTGCATTCCCATGAGGCTCCCTACATAGCTGCATTGGCGACAACTGCACATATACCAGTTCTCTCCTTCTCGGCGAGCGATACATCCTTTTCTCCATCCCCATTTCCTTTCTTTATCAAACCAGCCCCAAGCGACGCAACTCAATCCCAAGCCATTGCCAATCTCATTTCTACAATGAGAACAAATGGAGTAGTCCTCATTTATGAAGATTCTCACCAGTATGCCGAACTCATATCTTCTACAGTGAAGGAACTTGGAGATTGTAAGATTCGTCGCATTCCTATTTCCTCGACTATTAATGATGAACATATCTATGATAACCTTGTTTCTGTCAAGGGACTGAAGGGGCATGCATTTTTGGTCCATTCGTCAGTCCACCTGGCCTCTCGTATCTTTGATGCTGCCAAGGTGGCAGGAATGTTGTCCGATGACTATGTATGGATTACCACTGAGTTTATTACAAGCTTTTTGGAATCAACAGTTGATTCCTCCTTATTCGGTTCCATGCATGGTGTGCTTGGGGTAAAGGCACACATCAGACCATCGAAGAAGGTGCATCAATTTGAACAAAGGTTGAGGTCAGAGTTTGTTAAGGAGAATATAAATCATAACACCCTCCAGCCAACAGCTTATGAATTGTGGGCCTACGATTCGGTATGGGCAGCAGCAATTGCAGTAAACCGGACAATTGAGGCAAATTGTATCGGCAATGGAGAAAATCTCTTGGAGCTCATCCGAAATACTGAGTTTGAAGGAATAAGTGGCCGGTTTAGTATTGGGCAAGGTGGGTTGAATGCCAGCAAAGATTACGAGATTGTTACTGTTGGGGAGGAGGATAAGAGGTTTGGGGTATGGACCAACAAGAAAGGAATCACTTGGAGGCGGAGCTTAAGATCTCTTCTCACTGCTCCTGTAACAGGGAAGTTAAGAATTGCTATACCAGGATTGACCGACTCCGGGTTTTCTTCAATCTTGCAAGTAATTAGAATAAATGGAACAAACCATTTATTGCACGTTGGAGGTTTTGTGATAGAAGTGTTCGAGGCTGCGGTGGCACAACTTCCGTATAGTTTGGAGTACGAGTACGTGCCTTTTGTTGATGCTCAGGGGAATCGTCTCGGTGATTACAATGAGCTTGTCCGGCAGGTCTCCCTTAAGGTACAAATTGCCTCCTTTCTTAGTTATCTCTATATTGTAATGGATTTTGATAATAAAAAAATACCTTTATCATCTATATATATTATTGAACTAATTAATTAACATTCACATGAAAGCAATACGATGCTGCCATTGGAGACATCACAATCACAGCGAATCGTTCATCAATGGTGGATTTCACGCAGCCATACCTGGATTCAAACTTGTTGATGTTGGTTCCGCTGGTAGGCAAACCTAGAGGTAATGCATGGTCCTTCTGGTTGCCCTGGACTTGGGAGCTCTGGCTGCTTGTGGCAGCGTTTTGCTTCTTCACTGGATTTGTCTTGTGGGTCTTGGAGAGAAACACTAAGGAATCCCCGAATAGTCGTCAGTCACTTAGAAGGCATTTATTCAAAATCTTCTACTTGTCCTTACATAGCCCACTCTCCAATTCCAGTAGTCCGTACTCTCTCTCTCTCTTTCTCTGACACAACACACAAACACACATACACTTGCAAAGAGGGCATTTCGTGCACCATCATACATACATGGTAAAAAAGTAAGTGACTTATAGGTTGTACACAAGCCACTTTATATTAATTTGTAGAGTTATTACTTGTGATATTGTGCTTCGGATGTTATCCTTCTAAACTTGAGGTAACAGAGTAGTTTTTCTTTTTTTTTGGTTCTTAGGAATAGCGTAGTGCACATTAATCATATATCCTGATCGACTTGCAAAATGGTTTTCTCTAGGATTAAGTCCTTTTTATTTCAAGACGAAAAATCATCAAGATTTTTCATTTTCTTTCTTTGGGTGTGTAACTGGTACTTGAATCTGTAGGTGACAAAGATCCAGAGATTACCAGTAACATATCTAAGATAGTTTTGACAGTGTGGACATTTGTTATGTTCACACTTTCTTCGAGCTACACAGCCAACCTGACGACCATATTTACAAACGATCGAGTAAAACCAACTGTTACATCCATCCAGGAGCTAATAAAGAATCAAGATTATGTGGGATACCTTCAGAGTTCCTATGATAAAGGCATGCTGATAAACATGGGGTTCAAGGAGTCCCAGTTGAGGCCATTGGCATCATTCAAGGAATATAATGACGCATTGACCAAGGGGAGCAAGAATGGCGGAGTCGCTGCAGTTATCGATGAGCTCCCTTATGTCAATTTGTTTTTAAAAAAATACTCTAACTACACCATTCCTTCAATATTCTCTCATAAGGCCCCTGGTTTTGGATTTGTAAGTCTCCTGATCTCTCTCTCTCTTTCTTTTCTTTTTTTTTTTTGAAAAAAAAAACCTGGCAGATGATGCCAAGGGTGTCATAAATCAAAATTTTAAAATACAACTCACAAATTAGTTACAACACTCCTGATCTCTCTCTCCTCTCTCTTTCTCTCTTCGAGATCCTGGTAACAGCAGCCAAGCTTTCTCTCTGACCACTTCTCCTAAACTTTCATATATATAGGCTTTCCAAAAAGGTTTGCCGCTGGCACAAGACCTCTCTAGAGCAATTCTTAACCTAACAGAGAGTGGAACACTGGCAAAAATACAGAAAAATTGGCTTGGATATTACTCTAGTTCTGAAGAAATAAGCTCTACACCAAGGCTAAACAGAACTAGCTTTCGAGGCCTATTTTTCATTACAGGTTCTGTCTCGATAGGAGCAATGTTTATTGCTGTGGTTTTAGATGTTATTAGTAAGTGCCAGTCACCCGTTGCCGTGAGAATTAAAAGTTTGTTTCGTTGCTGTGGGAATTAAAAGTTTGTTTTGATCACTTTCTTTAGATATGAAGTTTGTAGTGTAATGGATACTTTGTTAAAGTTAATTAATTATCTTTCTATGAAATTTATACTGTTATAGGTGCTGTTTTTTCTCACTTCTTTCCTTGTGGTTAATCGTGACACAATGCCATGATTAAAATTTAACAAAGGAAATACATAAATAAATATTAAATGTAATTACATAAATAAATCAGGAGAGTAAACATTCGTAAGTTTTTTTTTTTTTGCATTCAAATGACCGTAAGCTTTACATCCATTTTGGAATACACAAGTTTGATTGTAAATATAAAAGATTCCCTAAAATTCATTTAAAAGTTATCCTTAAACGACAGCGGGTATGTAAACCCCTCATAATCCCACGATTTGTTGTTAGTGTATAAGCAGCACTCTGATATCCTCGTTCTCAACACCTTCGAAATAACCTGCAGCTCCACCAGACCTAGCTGTTGTGAATTCAATATCCTTCGGATCAATCTATGTCAATTTCAATCTATGAAATCTAAAAGTCATTTTGGAGGCTGTGTTTAGGCCAGCTACTTGTCAAATTAGGAAAAAGTAATTCAAAAAATTAAAATTGAGAGAGTGAAGAATTGGACCTCAACATGACCAGCATGGAATAGATCAATGCACCGCCAATATAAACTATCCTTGAATCTGGACCAGGACCCTGTTAAACAAGAATCAATAAATAAGAGATGAATCATTGCGAAGTATGTAAAACATGCATCGCAGAAAAAAAAAACATTTGAAACACCAAATTATATATGCAAGTTCCTTCTTATAGATTTCTATTTCACTAATACTAAATATTACTACATTGTCCTGAAGGCTAACAAAGCTCAACCTGATATGTAATCAAGTCATATTCTTTAATTAGCACTGAAGGCCTATTAATATTATATCCCACTTGATTTTTGGAAAAGAGTTCAACCTCGACCCATTTCAAATTACACAAATTCACCATCCAATCCCTCTGACAAATTTAATTTACCAATTCATAATAATTTTGCAAATTATACCTTCTCTTTCCTATATTTTTAATATCAAGTCCCTAGAACTTAAAACATCATACCAATATACAAAATGACACTGGTACCTGGTACCAGAACTTTAACCACATGCTTTATGAAGAAACAATTCAACATTTCAACACCTTAATCAATGCATTTCACTCATCACAATATTCGGTAAAGGAAAGGAATACTTCTCTAAAGGAATGAAAGTGAAATGCCTACAACCCACTAAAACTTTTTATACATGTACATGAATAAGTGGATTCCAATTTGAGAATCACTACAACCAAATATGACAATAAAAAGAACAGTAGCACCTTTAATGCGGGGAAACAATAAAATCTCCCCATAAACTGGAATTACTCATTGACAGGGCTCCTCTAGCTGTGTCCAAAGAGTAAATAAAACACAGAAAAATGCCCATGAGTACCCGATCATAGATAGCTGACAAGCTGTTGTCCATGGTCGTGGGGACCACATTCATGACCCACACTGGAAATGTGGATAGTGCCACAGAAAAATCCGCCATAGACAACATTCCTGTCCATCACATTTCTAATATCTGCCTTGCCTATGCCCATTAGATCCCAGTACTGACGAGCCTTCTCTTGCCATAATTTATGATCCCCATCAAACTTGTCAAGGGTAACACCTAGAATTACAGTTAAGAGGAAAAAAAAGATTGGTTAAAGGGGGGGGGCTACAAATTGAGAGGTCAAAACTTTTGGAAAATTTTCAAGTCTGCATGTTAAAATGTACAAGTATTCCACTTAAAATACAAAAGGTTCATGCATGCCCTGACAAGACAAGGAATATATAAATATACCCATGTAGTACAAGAAAATTTTTCCCTTTACCCCTCCCTTCCATGTTTACTTCAGTAAATGCAAGATTGCCCTTCCTAGCTGTCAACCTCCTAGAGAAGGAAGAAATTACCAGAAGGGGTTGCAATATTGCATGCAAGGTGGACAAAGATCACTCTATGTATCTTTCATCAAATAATTGGAGAGTAGGGTAGGCTAGGGTAACTTGGATGTGGTCCCCATGACCATGAAACAGCTGTGTAATATTTACCTTCCTTTTTAGCGTCCTACGAGATATTACTCATTTTGCAGTGGCACAAATGATAATTTTAATGTTTTTTAAGGCCCTACAAGATATTTCTCCTTTTGCAGTGGCACAAATGATAATTTTAATGTTTTTATAGGCACAAATGTATTTCTACAACTAGCTCAAAATGAAGACTAACCTAATTTCTCAAGGCTTCTAGAATAAACATTATACCTCTCAGGCCTTGGGGGTAATTTCTGATAATTTGACTCATCCCCACTTAATCCCTCAGAGAGTTCTGCAACGGCATTTTCCAAGGAGCATAATCATCAATTCCAGCATTGAAACGGCAACAAAATTCCTCTATGCAAATAGAGACAAAAACTCTCCTCCAAATAAGCAACAGCAACTTCTGCTAATTCCCCTTAAAATATTACAGGAATCCTGAATAAAATTAAACCACATTAGTTGATGAAAATGGAAAATAATTAATCTAAAAACTAGGTAGAAACGGTACCCTGATTGATTAATTAAAACCAAATCCAATGAAACATAAGGTTGTACAAAATAAAAAAGACAAATGACATAATATCAACTTGGTGCTGAATTCATACTGATAATATAAGTTTTTAGTAAGCTCACCAAACTATAGGCAAATCAGGATACTCTCGGATAAGCACAGAAACAGCCGTGACCCGACCATCAGAGAGAGTCTCTTTCTGAACTGGTACACCGACCGTACCTATGAGTTTCACCGGGTTGGCGACCCTGGTCTGTAACGGGTTCTCGCTTGGCGGTTTGAGAATCATGATCGGATCAGCTTTGAGCTCATCCTGCTCAGGTGAAGGTTTCACCTTCTTTTGTACGGAGCGCTTGTTTTGAGAAGAGGTGGGAATGGACAGTGGCGACCGGAGCTCTGAGGAGACGTTGCTTGGATGTGGCGGAGCGAAGTAAGGTCAAAGCGCGAGAGAAATTCATGGCGGAGGTAAAACCCTAGAAAGAGGGGGAAGGCGGAAGTGGAGACTGCAGGAAATCGTATCCTCTGCATTAACTCACAAAAGAATTTCTGAGTTAGGCCCTGTTCGGCTGCATTAGGCGAAAGGGAATGGGAACAGAATGAAAAACTTCTGAACTGAATTTTAGGGAATGGGAACAGAATGAAAAACTTCACTGAATTTTACTGATTACGTGGGAAAAAAAAATTTCAATCTAAGGGCCTGTTCGTTTGTCACGGGATTGGGCGGGATGAGATTTGACGGGTTCGGAAATCCACTTTTTTATTTGCGGGAACCCATACTCATAAGTATGCACGGGAATAATTATGAGAATATACTAAATGAGTGTTCGGCTGTACCGTGGGAATAGTTGTGGAAAATCATATTTTCTTTCTAAATTTGATGATATCAATACAATAATTATTAATTAAATCAAATAAACAATAACATAACAATACTTATTAATTATTATTTTATAAAATATAAATAATTTTATAATTAAATAAGAATTATTAAATGAAATGGAAAAAATAAAATAAAAATATTTATAAACAAATAAAAACAATTAAGAAAACATAAACATTTATAAAAATTTATAAAAAATAAATCAATTTTTATAAGAATTTATAAACAAAAATATTTAAAATGTGTTGTAAAAAAATATTTTGTAATGTTTGACTTGGTTGGAAAACCAATGAGTCACTCATATATTATCTTGAAAGAACTAATTAATAAATGACAAGTAGTTGGAGTTGTGAGACACATAGCAAGATTATTTCAAAACATAACATTTGTATCAAATTAGCATTTATTGCTACAATAAATGAGAATAAAATGACTGTATCTCCTTTTTTGAGCTAGCTGTTGGCATAAAACAAAAAATATGTATAGCATTTGTTGAGCTAGCCGTTGGCATAAAACAAAAATTCAGATATAGCATTTATTGTTGGTATAATTAAGTGAGCTAGCCGTTGGATAAAACAAAACATCTCTATATATATATAGACCACATGTAGATGAAAATGACTCAACCAATTTCATCATTATCCTTTTATATACACCCTTCTATATACACGTAAGAAAAACATATGGATCATTTCCATTTACGGAAAATGGACAATGATCATGATGAATATACAAGCGTGGTTTTTCCTTACGTAGAGAGAAACTTGTTCGAACCAACTCCTTGTCATACTTCAATTTTAACGGGATTCATGTTTGTAAATGAAGTTCTAGACGGACATGAGTGTCGTTGCAAACGAGAATTTCGAATGGAGACTTTCGTCTTTCGCACTTTCGTCAAATTGTTAAGAGAGAAGCAGCTACTTTCCGGCGGATTGTTAAAGGTGGAAGAGCAAGTAGCAATGTTCTTGTACACTCTTGCCAAAAATGCAAGCAATCGTAGTGTGCAAGAACGATTTCAACATTCGGGTGATACTGTGAGTCGTCATTTTCATAGTGTGTTGAATGCTATCAATCAACTGTCCTCCGAGCTTATCATTCCACCTCCTCTTCGCATGCCTCAATTTATTGCATCTCGTGGAGAGTTTTATCCTTTCTTTAAGGTACTTTTTATTTGAATTATTTGACATAAAATTGTTCAACCATATAATATCATAAAGCTTACTAACTAGTAATTAATTGTTACATATATATATAGGATTGCATTGGTGCTATTGACGGAACTCATATTCCAATAAGCATAGATGAAAATAAGCAAGATCCCTACCGAAATAGAAAACAAACATTATTACAAAATGTGATGGTTGTGTGTGATTTTAATAAAAATAGAAAATGATACCTCTGAGTTGAGTTTGATAAAACTGTTGTATGAGCATATACTAGACACTCCAATAAAACACACTAAAAAAAAAATTCTCAATTTAGAATTTTCTACAATTTATGGTGAGTGTTTAAAGTTCATACTTTGAAAATGGGACTAGTTCAGAAAAAAATCAGCATACTGTCATTCATAAATGACACTATTCATCCTATTGGATGGCCACATAAAAATTTAAGATTGAATATGCATAAATTTTGAGTTTTGCTGGTCACATCCATGCAAAGAACATCCAATCTGGTTTAGCCAATTAATCATGGTAAAAATAACAAATCAGCATGTCAGCAGGGGCAATATGGTCAACACCAATCAGATTTTATGCTAATTACCTCTCAACTCTTGCAACTCTTTCTTATTTCCCCTCATATAATTAATCTCATGTTAATTCTAATTAAATTATTTAAATCTTAATTTACCTCATTTAAATAGTCTCATGTTAAAGACTTCGGACACTTCTGTATCATGCAGGAAACAGGCCTATGCATAAAATTATCTGCTATGACATTCTTCATTCGTACCAGTTGGTACTTCATTTTTTTTCTTTCAATTTCTTGGTTTTCAATGTTTGCTTGATATTTTAGCAAAGGATAGAATATTATATGCTAAAATCAGCACTCACTCTTTTTATTTGAGAGTCAAATATCATCTAATCAGTACCTTTGATTTTGATCAAAATATTTGTATCATCTTCAAACCTAGTACCGTCTTTGCCTCTTCAAACCTTGTACCAGCACCAATCCGTATTAGTCCGGTACACTTATACCAGCATCAGTCTAGTACGCTTGTACCAGTACCAACCTGGTACGCAATTGTGCTTGATGCACTTATATTTGAATTCCTAAAACTTATCCTTTCGACCAAGATAATTTTAGTGACCATACAAGAAAACCTGATATACATATGGCCATATATAAATTAGCTCACATCCAAAAATTAAGCAAAAAAACGAACAATAAATAAATTGCTTTCAATTTATGTTTGATAGAAACCTAATATGCATATAGCCATATATAAACCTATCTTGCGTACCAGATTGAAATACATCATTGCAGCCATTATTCATACCAAAGTGGCATCATTAGGAGACCCTCTAAAACTATTCAGAAACCAGCATCACACAAAAACATGAATCATGAATCCTTATTTGAGTAAAAGAAAAAGAGAAAATCAAAACCAAAAGAAAATAAGAGAATACAATGTTATCTATTTAAACGACACAATCATGAAAGCAATATTACCACATTCACAGAATTTACAAAGCACACCTCAACCTTAATATATTTACAATTTGGTCCCTCAATTTAACAGCAACACAAAACATTCAGTAAATAGGAAAAAAATGCAACAATGCTATAACAAAGAGTTCCATTTAGATCCAAGTGTTCTGAAGAATGCAAAGTAGATGAAAATAGATGAAAAATTCGAAAGACAAATTTAAATAAAAATTGGAAATCATAAATAACCATCTCGACAGTTCTCTCTTTCTTTCTTTTTTCTTGCTACTACCTAGCCACTGCTAGCATTACTTGTAAAAATGATATCTTATTTTACCAAATCAGCTTTATATAGGATTGTTAATTGTTAATGTACATTTAACACACTTAGATCCTCAAATTCAACTCCTCAAGTTTCTGAAAATGAAAATTCCCAGTCAGCCCCTAATACACAGGAAAACTCAAAGATTCAGTCCATTATCTACATTTTAATCATTTATAAGGCATTTATGAAGTTCATCTCTTGAAAATACAAAATCAGCAAATTCCAGAACAGCCCTAAATGAAATAAACACCAATTCTCTTACCACTTCACTATTATCTTCACAAAATTCCAGAACAGCCCTAAATGAAATAAACAGCCCTAAAATTCCAGAACAGCCCTAATCAGCAAATTTCCAAAATATAACACCAATTCTCTTACCACTTCACTATTATCTTCACAAAAGTAATAACCATAAACACTAATATTTCCAAAATACATGCTACTTACCTTACTGTTTGGACTTGTACACATCAACCATCAACTTGATCCATTCTGCCCTTCTTTCTTCAGAAATACATATGAATGCCTCACGGGTCTCGGGCTTAGCAATGAACATATCACATGCATAAACAAAATCCGCCATCTAATAACCCGGGATGCTACATTCGTATGCCTCAATTACCGCCACAACTGAAAACTTGTCCGCACGCTCAGTACTCTTAATTGCATTCTTCTCCATTATAGCACAATATTGAGACGTCTCTTCCCTCTTGTATGCCAAATAATTCTCGTGAAATTCAGATATAGCCTTTCTCTTTCTAGTCTTGGTTGTCCTCCTAGGTGACGGAACTCTACCAGAGGGAGGCGTGTCACCAACAATTGGAGCTTGGGTGGAGGATGGTACTTGTCCTTGAGTAGAGCTTGGATCAAATGCTTGTGTATTAAGAAAATCTTCATCAAAATCCATATGATTTAAACCTCCCGGAGCGGGTATAGTGGGACTAGGAGAGTCCCAGTCAAATTGATTCTCACGATTTGCATAATAATTACTTCCACGACGACGCGAGCCATTCGCAATACATCCTGAAATTTTTGATACAAAAGGCTAAATCAATCAAAACAGAATATATATATATAACCTATAAAGACTGTATATTTTTAATATGTTAATTAATTATAATCTCATACCGGAGTATAAGTCATGTAAGTCATCATAGTATGGAAAAGATTTGTTATACCACCTTTTAGCCTCCTTATCTGTTTGCAAAATAGGTGTCCACACTTCTTCGGTAGCAACAACCATTTTTCTCGTAGAGTCCCATCCGAAACCACTTTGATCTCTCAATCGTTGTATAGTTTTGTATTGTTTTTTAAGAGTGCGTTCTTGCTCTCTAAGCTGCTTCACCGATAAACTTGAATCTATAAACTTTGCCTTGAATCTTCGCCCCATTTCATTCCATGCAACCTTACTCCATGCATTCTGTTGACGTGTACCGGGTCTATTAAATTCAACAAGTAATTCCACTAGGAATGCCTTTTGCAACTCATTCCAAGCTGCCCTATTGTTGGCCTCATTTTCATTTCCTGCATATCAAAAGAAAATGTTGTTATCCAATTACTATAGAAGATTATATTTTCATGTTTACTATAATTGCAGTAAAATTTACTCTATTTAAAGTAAGTAGTTAACTTGGGTGAATGGTACTGTCGATTTCATGTACCAATAGAAACACAAGTTTTTAGTTGGAAACTTAGGTAGCTAAAACTAATCTCCTCCACACCTAAACATAACTCCTTATACAACACTGGAAATTCATCTCAAACCTAAACATAGCTCCTTATACAAGTACATAGAATTCTTAACACAAAATTAAGCTTTACTAGTATTACACATATGTATGCACATTGGTACCTGAAAGTTACAGAAGAGACCGACTCAATATAGCATAATAAAAATAGAATAACTAAATATGAAATCTAATAAGATCAATCAAAAGAGAGTAGTTTGTCCATTGTAAGATATATAAAAATAAAAACCTTACTCATAGGCTTCCAGTAACAAAAAAGGCATTTTATCAAACACTTTTTGTGCACATTACAATACAAAGCATAATACACATCTAAATCAGTACTTCATACATTTCATGCATTCTTGTCAAAAATTTATGTCAAAACACTTAGATATTTGCACACCTTGCAAGATAAGTCGTAGCATCAATCTCAGAAAGAAAAACACAAAATCCAACATCAATCATCAGTTATGAACTTATTTATTAGAACATTCACCCAATTGTACCTTCTTTGGTATGTCTTCTTTTTACAAGAAAGTTATTAACTGAAATAAAAACCAACGATAAATATTATCCAAAAAAATTTCAGAAGAATTTCTCAAAAATTCTTCAGACACATTTTGTCAAACACCTTATGTGCACCTTGTAATGCCTAGCTAAGATTAAAAATAGTAAGACCAACTTGTACCTTCTCCAGCCATGGCCAAAGTGAGATGCCAAGAGCTATTTGGATATGTAAAGTAAATTATTTGTTCTTTCTCTCCTTCTCCTCTGCAAAACAAGCTAGTTGAGTCTTCTCCTTCTCCTCTGCAAAACAAGCTAGTTGAGTCTATGGCATCTTATTTATATCGAGGGCTTGTATTTTTTTGCTAAAATTTCCCGCGCAATCGCCTCTCGTTGGAGTTTCGCGCCGAATCTGTTGAGAAAAAAGAGAGGCGATTGGAGCGAATGACTCAGCTCTTTCGTCGTGGGAAAAAAAATATCATGCCTGACTTCATTTTCGTTTTCCCAAAAATTTACGTTAGATGGGATTGAAAATAGGAAAACAGACCCCATCCCATTTCAAACGAATTTGTCATCCGAACGGGTTATTGGAAATTTACCCCCGTCAGCCCAAATTTCCATTCGTTCCCGTGGGAAATTAGTCATCCGAACAGGCCCTAAGTGAATTTTTTTTTTCCCACGTGAACAGTAATTTCGTTACTGCAGCCGAACAGGTTCTTAATGTATCTGGACGAATCCATATCCTCTGCATTAACGTAACTTTTGAGTTTAAGCATCTCCACCGTTCCATTGTTTTTACGGTTCAGATTTAATTGAGTTCTGCCCGAAGACTCCATCAAATTTCAACTCTTTATCCTTCTCCAGTCACGTAGTTAGAATGCTCATTTTTTCCTCTTCGCTTACCTCTTCTTCAATCGCGTAGTTCGAAGTCGCTCTTTCCTCCATCTTCTCTACCCTTCTCCAGTCGCGTAGTTTAAAGTCCCTCTTTGCTTACTATAGAGATCGATATTTTCTCCCTCGTCGCTACACTCAATAGAACCTCTATCGGTCTCTCTAACGTGAGATATTCTCTCTCGCTGGATCTCATCTCGTCAGGTAAGTTGACATCTCATTTTCTATCAATTTTGAGAAGAATGAAAAAAAAAACAGGGTTGAATTTGTAGTGTTGCCTTTTCTGTGATTTTCGAATCTTGTTAGAGCAGTGTCAAATTTTGCAAGAAATCAGAACTTCGGCTTTGATTTTTGGTTTGTTGTTGATTTTGGGTCGAATTTAGTAAAATGTCGTGGCTTTGACTTTAATTTTGTAAATTGATCAATTGAATAAGATAGGGTAAAGGACCCAACCAGTAAATTGCTATTAAAATGGCTCACTACGAATTATCACCTCTTTTTACATTGATGTTAACTTGTATTTTGTGACTTCGAAATAATTAATGACTTGTTACTTTATTTTATTTCATGCACATACTCATGGGTATAATCAGTGTCTATAATCGCATGCATAATGTATAATCATAAATCCACTGACCTTATGCTGTTGTATACTATCGTGTTTCACATTTTGTACTTTAAGTCAAGAATAGTTACTTAAAATAGTTGCAATTCTGCCCTTATTAGTGTGTTCAGGTGCTGGTAATTAATGTAATTTTGGATGTGAACCAAATGGTTGCAATTTTGTAGGGGCATTTTAGGAAGTAGGTGCAATTCTGCCCATACCAGTATCAACTCTAATACTAGTCACGTTTGTACTAAATTTTACTTTTGTATTGTCTTAAGTTAGACGGTTCTCATATGTAATTCACTCTTTCTTGAAGCATGTGTCTGTTATCCTTAGCATGTGATAAGTCTTTTTTTTAGAAACAAACTGAGGGTGTGTTGAAATGTAGTCACAAGCTTGAAGATTGGAGGTGGATTTCTTAGGGGATGTACTTTGGAGATATGTAATTTCATTTTTTGATAAGATATCAGAGTTAGTTGAGATGTACTTTGGATGTATGTAATTTTTTTTTTGATGAGATAAGAAGATATATACATAGATATAGTTGATTTTTTGTTCATAGCTTATTTCAGTCACAAAGAAAGAGGTAGTATATATTTGAAAACACAGAATGTTATAACCGATATTTGTTCATTTTTGGTAATTAAAAATCATCTCCATATTGTGCTTTTCTGATAATTGTGTACTTATTGTGCATAGGTGTGAAATGTATTGATACACATGGAATAAAATAAAAATAGTGAAAATGCACAAGTACAATAAGTAAAATGCATTGGCTGATATGCCTTTGTCGTTCCTTTCTCCTTTCATTTTTTTGTTTTTTTTCTAAGTGAGAGTATTGAACTGATATTCTGTTATGTATATCTTGAGTAAATTATGACAAAGAGCAATATTATTGTAAAATGCAAGTTTGTCTTATTAATTTGATATTGTTTGCCTCTAATTGGGAATCCAAGAGCAGCAAAACAACAAGGGTCGCTATTGTCTTTATAATGTATTCAATGACAAATGAAAACATTACTCAAATCAGTTGAGTTGAAAAAGAAATAAATATAAAAACTTGAAAGGCAAAATGAAAAATAGAAAATCAGAAAAGTAATAAAGAAGACCTGATACCAGAATATAAATTGTGAAATTAGCAAAATGCCCCTCAACTTTTTACTGAATCTTAGATCTGTTATCATCTCTGTTGGTTTTGCAAGAAAATTGTAGGAAGGTCTCTTATGTTTGCAGTAATTACCAATTGGTTATAAAAGGCTTTAGCAAAGAGACAATCATTGAAAATGTGTTCGACTAACTCAGCTTGCTGTTTGCAAAGTATACATAACCAATACCTTTTCTGATTTTTTTTAATATTAATCAACTTTTACTTCAAATAACAAGGGTGTCACCTAAAAAGCAAAATAACATATTTAAAACAACAACAACAACAACACATTGATAACATTGACTTATAAATTTACATATAACTAAAGCCCATTAGCATATATTCTAAAGAGGACAATTAGAGTTCTATAACAAAAAATATATAGCTCTATCTATCAAAATGCACAAGTAAATATTGCTTTTTCTTGTCATTAACTATCTAAATACAAAAAAGTTTCATGGTCAGATGCTATGTCATCTTCATTCATTCTCGTCCTTTATAATATTACTAGAAGATGGATAGACATATTTGTTTCCAATAACATCCTGCATAAAAGGATAAAGACAGGATAAGATGTAATTTGCATCTAAAAGGGTAAATGCCAAATGTGCATTCAATTTATTAATTTGCATCTAAAAGGGTAAGACGAAAAAAGCCAACATACCAGCTTACTAAAATCAGTAGTTTGCAATGGATAAAAGGGTAAAGACCAACTACTACTTGGGTCACCCTACAACAATAAAAATTACATGCATCAAAGTGAATTAATTTCCTTTGAAAATAAATATGCAATAAAGTGAAACTCACCATTAAAAGATCGGTGAAACTATGATCCGTGAGGCGAGCACCTCGATCTCGACCTGAGCACCACGATTCGTGAGGTAAGGCGACTCTTTCGGTACCGGTCGTGAGGTGAGGCAACTACTCGGTGCTTGCCATGAGGCCATGAGGCGAGGTGACTCTTCTGGTACCGGCCATGAGGCCGTGAGGCCATGAGACCTAATGATAGTAACTATGAAATTGAATTTTTTATTTGGTTTTGCAATCATAATTGTACTCTCATTCTTTTGTTCTTTCTACTTTGTAGATAGCATTAGAGAATTATTCCTCAACTGGAATCATGGATCAGAAATATACTAATTTGTTACTCCATTGAAGAAGGTATGTGTTATTGTTGACTAATGTTATTTGGTTTTGCTATAATTGCTCATGTTTGGTGCCTTTTTATATAAGGAATGTCGTTGTCATTGCCTTCCATGATGATTGGCAAGAGGAGCTGTACCAAAACGTACATGCATACATATATTTTGTTTGCTTCAATTTTGATAGAGATAACTACATTCTCTACTGTGGTGTTCTTTCTTCAGGTTCTTGTGCAAATCAAGTTGTGCTCATAATAAGCATGGCGAATAGAGACAAGGTAAAAGAACTTCCTTGCCCGAGTTCAGAATTTCATTTAGGTTGTGTTACCATACTAGATTTGGAAGTATATTGTATGCCCTTGTATACCCTTGAACTTGTTTAATTTTGTAGGATATGTTAGTGGAAAAAAGTAAAACAATTTAGGATATGTTATTTTGTAATAATTTAGGATTATTGTAATTTGGTGAACTTGAACTTGTTTAATTTTAAGTATGTATTATTTTGTAATAATTTAGGATGTGTTATTTTGTTTCATTTCATATTTCGCATATTGTTGCTTGTTTCATATAGGCCAGCAGCAAAAAAAAAGTAACAGTAACGGTCGTTTATTAAAAGGTTGTTCCTGATGATTAAAATCAGTATCGGTTGTTCTTAAAAGCCGTTCCTGATTGTCAACATCAGTATCGGTTAATAACAAATGACCATTCCTGATTGTCAACATCAGTATCGGTTATTATAAACGACCATTCCTGATTATGGAATCAGTATCGGCTATTTGACCGATCTTGATCAGTATCGCCTCCATTTCGTTCCTGATAGGCAATTTTTGACCATTCCTGATAGTAGAAAATAGAAAAACAGAAAAATATTATCACTCTATCTCATATTTATATATATATATAGAATCTGGCTAATATGCTACGCGTATATAAGGGCCCCTCCGTGCTACGGCTCACTTTTTGAGTTTTCAAAATCCTAACGGTCGATCCGAACCGTTCAACATGATCTCCATATGAATATGTACTTGCAAACCAAATTTTACATTTTTTAGAATTTTTTTACTATTTATTAAGCCACTTTGAAAATCGCTGATTCAATGACCCGAAGTAAACGGGGTTTTACTTCGCGAAGTACAATAGCCCATCTCTCTCTCTCTCTCTCTCTATATATATATATATATATATATATATATATATATATATATAACGTAACAAAATAAGCAAACATTGTGTACTGGATGGAGTTATAATCCAGTTTATTTATTGCAATTTTAATTTTAAATATTTAGGTTGTCTAAAACATTTGTTTTTGAAATAAGGAAATTCAACATCACCACTTAGATTTAAGAGAATGAAATTTGACCATATATGCTGTGTATTGCATTAAGTACCACATTTTTAACTACCAACACAACGTTGCTCACATCTCACTTAACCTTCAAAAAAATTTATTTGCAGCTAAACATCTTACCAGAAGGAACTATATAAAATTTATATAATCAAATAAACGAGTAGAGAAAATAATACTAATATCACAATTCATAGTCTGGTAGAGAAAATGCGTCTTCGACTTGGTAGAAGAATTGTACACACAGTAAAAGCTAATTAATTAAGAAAATAATTACAACCATTCAACTTATTTTAATTCTTAATTTTTGTATTTTTGTATTTTAGTTTTTCAACTGGGCCAATACTCTTTGCTCTTTTAACTTTTATATTTAACATTTTCATGATTTTCTAAACCAAAATATAGAATTGAGACTTCAGAAAAAACAAAACTCTGGAATGAAGAAATTAATATTTAATCATTCGATACATTTTAAAAGTTCTCATTCAATGTTTAAAAAGATTTTTTTTCCTAAAAGGAAACTTTCTTAATGACGTTTTCTTAATTAATAAGTTTTCTTAATAATTAGACAAAATTAAATATATGCTCATCAAAACTTATTCATTAAAATATTTTCCTGTTCAAACATTCCTTAAATATACATCCATTAATACTTCATTGTCTTTAATATTGGAAGCTGATATGAGTACCCGCACCTAAACTGCCATAACTGCTTGTAGGGACCGCAACCGTTTCCAAAGCTGTAATTTGGTTTTACTAATATTAATAGTAACATTGTGAAGTATATATCTCAAACATGACAAGTATTTATATCTATATATTTAACTACATATATGATATATGAATTTTCCTAAAATAACCGTACCCGCACCTTTTCTTGAAAAATCCTCGCTTCGTACCCGCATTTGGGGACCACTCAAACGACATGTGGGGACCACTAAAATTGTCAACAAAAAACGTTGACTTAGCTTATGTGTGGGTAATAAACGACATGTGGGGACCACTAAAATTGTCAACAAAAAATGTTGACCAAAAATGTTGACTTAGCTTATGTGCAGGTAATATTTATATCTCTATTCTTGTGGTATTTATACTTACGAAACAAAGTATTTATAACTATAAGGGTGTGGTATTTATACTTACGAACTAAAATATTTATATATATATTACGTTGGATGAATAAGAATCTTAAAAAAATATTTGAGTTGAAATATTGGAGACCTTTAATCAAGAGGCATCATGTCATGGATCACATGAACATTTTTTTTTTATATGTTGGATCTAATACAACTAGTTTGCATGAAATTTTGATCCAAACTAGATCATAACCAAGAGTTTTGGCAACATGAGCCCAACTTTACGAAACTTGGGCCAAACCTTGATCACATGCTTACTAAGTGGTAAGGACATAACTTTTATACAAACATTGTATTAGATCTTGAGGAGTATATGTTATATGGATCACATGGGATTGCATATGTACAAAAGGCAATGTCTATATATGTTGCACGAATTGTAATCTGTTAGTATTCTCTATGGTTTTATATGAATTCATATATAATAATCGGCCCAACGAAAGTTTATTGTATATTTTTTTATATAAATAATTTAAACCATATAACGTTATTTTAATAATTGGTTGTTATTAATTTTTTTGAACTTTAAATTGTAACTGCCTTTTTATTAAAATGAATTTTGTATCTGAACAGATCAAGTATTTATATCTGAACACATCAAGTATTTATATCTGAACACATCAAGTATTTATATCTGAACTACCAAGTATTTATATCTGAACACATCAAGTATTTATTTCTGAACACATCAAGTATTTATATCTAAACTACCAAGTATTTATAGCTGAACACATCAAGTAATTATATCTGAACTACTAAGTATTTATATCTGAACACATCAAGTATTTATTTCTGAACACATCAAGTATTTATATCTAAACTACCAATTATTTATATCTGAACACATCAAGTATTTATATCTGAACTATCAAGTATTTATATCTGAACACATAATAGACAATTACATCATCTTCGCAAATCAAATTGTCACAAACATCTCAAAATCCAGCAACACTGAACACGATTGTGTATATGAAATAGAAACGAAACGATATATCATTATTAATTCACCAGAACAAAAACAAAATCGAAAAGAAACAATATTAATCTAGCTGATTACATTCAAAATCACCGATTAAACTTGTGAGAACCATACGAAATCGCTTCCAGTTTCAAAATCGCCTCCAAATCAACCTAAAATCGCCTGAAAATCGCCAAAGCCTTCGAATCGAAAAAACGGAGAGAAAGGAACATTTGAAATTCAAAATGGAAGGTCCGATAACATTGTTAGTTAAATCGGTAGTTGTGGGGACCGCAACCATCTCAGTTATGGAAGTGCGGGTACTGTAGCGCGGGTACTAAAATAATTATTCTTTAATATTACCCTTTGAATGAAGAATCCTCAATTAAATTCAGATAATAAATTAATTAAATTAAAAAAATGACTAAGTTTGTTCTTTATCTTAAACTGTCCAAAACCTTGCGGTTTCGTTCCTTTGTACCTTGAGACATGCTATCTTTATTTTTTATTAGAAGATCTCCGTCTCCTCTGAATCTCTGACTCTAAGGCTGTGCTCCAGAACGGAGGGGTAAATCCCTCATTAAAGAAAAGGAAGGAGAGAGATAGAGAGTGAGACAACCTCCAAACAGTGATTTTACACCCCAAATCGGGGGTGACGATTATCGTCAAAAATCAACACCACAAGAAGCTTTTCTTCCCTCCGAATAGTGCTCCTTCACCTGTCTCTCTCCGGTTCTTCTCTTCTGGAGCAGGTGAAACCGTCGGACAGGATCAGTCTGGGGTGAGTCTCTCCCTCGCACAGTGATTCTCCCTTTCCTTTCTTCCGCGTCTCTCCGTCTGGAGCACACCCTAAGTGAGAGAACATAATTTCCATTTTTCATCACTGAGTGAGTGGAAAACTAATTAATTTTCAAATTTTGATGAAAAATTTGATATTTTAGATGTTTTTGATGGGTATGACAATAATTACTTTAATTTAAAATGAGGAAACAAGAAATTTGAGTGTTATGATGGAAAAATAAATAATTTATAATATTTTAATGAGTATTCCAACAATTTTTTCTTTTAATTTCGATTCTTCGTTTCAAATATGAGTTCAATCTGTCATCGAATCTAAAATTGAGGTCATATTTGTCTTGTTACTTTTCGACCAAGCTCGATCCGGTTCTTTTTGCTCAAGTCATTTACAATTATTTTGAAATAAACAAAAAAATATCATGATGATATTGAGTTGTTAATTTATGTGTTTTTGAATTTTTTTGAATTTTTTTATAACATTTCACAGTTGAATTTGAATATGAACACAAATGCATAACTTGCCTGCAATTACTTAAAATAATATATATTATTAATTTTTGACCGCTTGACTTGATACTAAATTAATTTAAAATTTTACAATTTTTGCATGCAACACTTGTAAGTAGATCGGTTTGAACAATTTTAATTCGTCACTTAAAAATTAAAACATATTCAATAGATTTTAAAATTATAAATATCCATTTTATTATTTTGTTAAAAAAGAAAAAAAAAATATGTTTCGTGTTACAAAAAGATGTCAGTCTTCTAATTGATCGGTTTTCGAGAGCAAATAGGTAATTTCTCTAATTTTGACGCTTACACAAGATATATATATCACTGTATAAGCGAATTTTCTTCTCTACAGGGAGCCTGGTTAATAGGTGAGGGCTCTATTTTTATCATAAGTAGAGAAATTACACATTTGTTCTTAGAAACCGACCAATTAGAAGACCGATGTGTTTCCAAAACATGCTATATATTTTTTCTTTTTTTAATAAAGGATAAAATAAGTATTTTGCGAATTTGAAATGAGTTTTGATAGAAAAGATAATAATATGAGTAAATTTGTGAGTTTTTAAAATTTAAAAGGGTAAATATGATATTATGAACTTTAGACGAGGAAATACGTAATTTTAATGTTTTTAAGGGGTATACCATAAAATTCTTCCTTTGAATATAGAAATAAAATTAGATATATATACACAAGTGATGTGACATTGCTCTCTTTATATAATATTTTTTTTTAACTCATTTCTAAACTTTTTTTGAGTCGTCCACGTCCACGACCAATCAGGTATAGTGTGCCAAGCATCTTTAGGCGTGCACTACACTGGACTCCAAGGCCATTCATGACAAAAAAATTACAAAACCAATCCGATATGTGTATTAAATATTTGAATAATTATATGAATCACACTCATGTCCTCGCTGTCTCCACAGCTACAGTAAATGAAATCACACTCATGTCCTCGCTGTCTCCACAGCTACAGTAAATGAAAGTAGTATTATTGATCTCATTAATTATATGGTTCCTTTTTTAGTTCTTGCACGTGTTTTTGCGTCAACCTTCATAGGTATAAATACTTGAGAAATAACAGATTAATACTTATAAAATAAGATATTAATACTTGCATTCGTAACTTGATATGATGATTCCTCTTTTCTAGTCTCCCAATGATCTCGGGTCGGGATCCCCTAAAGTAACCCAATTTTGGGTTTTGGATCGGGACCGTCCTATTCGAATCCGTCGTTTGAGATCGCCTTGAGATTTGAATCTGTCACTCGGGATGTGTGCGCTCTACTCTAGGATGGATTGTTGCGGATTCGAATTGGACGGTCCCGATTCAAAACCCAAAAATTGGTTACTTCACTGGATTTGAATTCAATAGTCTCCGTGTCAACCTTGCTCTAATGAAGTAGTGGGGACCCCGTATCCCCGCATCAACCTTCCTATAACAAAAAAAGTTGATCTCATAGGTATAAATACTTCAGTGCATAGGTATCAATACTTGCAAAATAAGATATTAATACTTTGATGTATAACTTAATGAGGAGGGTTCAAATGCACAATTATTTTTGTGCTCCAATATGCTCTACATCCTTTATCTCCATTTTCAAAGTCCGAACAGTCGATCTGAACAGCTCAACATGATCTTCATAATAAAATATGCTTGGATACCAAATTTTATATTTTTTAGAATTTTTTTACTATTTTTTAGATAGGTACAAAATCATTTTTCTAAGGAGATTCTGGACCATCCGATAAAGTGATATTGTACCTATCTAAAAGAATAGTAAAAAAATTCTAAAAAAATATAAAATTTGGTATCCAAACATATTTTATTATGAAGATCATGTTGAATGCTTCGGATCGACTGTTCGGACTTTGAAAATAGAGATAAAGGATGTGGAGCATATTGGAGCACAAAAATTATGATGCATTTGAACCCTCCTCTAACTTAATATGATCTAACGTCTGAAGATTAAACTTTGTACAATGTATATACATATAAATACTTCAGTGCATAAATATAAATACTTTCAATACTTGAGATTAATACTTTCAGATGTCATCCAGAGCCATATGTAAACAAATATTAAGTATTGCGGTCTCTCCATATAGTTATGACAATATTGATATTTTAGAAACGTGTATGGTCCTTCCTGCCCCCCCCCATTTAGTTTGAGTGGTCCCCACAAGTATTTATGGTGCATGGACAGTTTGAGAGATTTGGTTGGGGAGACAATTATTTACGTTAAATACTTTCGTGCATAGGTATAAATACTTTTGTTCATAGGTATTAATACTTTAGAAATTGTGCGGGGACGATACATATTATATAAGAAAATTATGCGGGGACGGTCTCCCAAATTAGTTATGAAAGTTATGTGCGTGAACAGAGTGCGGAGACGTTATTTACGTACGAAAATATAGTTCCCTTCATAGAGATTAATACTTTACTTTAATGTTTTCTGTTAAATAGTTCTCTTTTATTAATGTTTTAGTGGTTCTCTATAGTAATTATGGAAGTTAAGTGAGAGAATAATATAAGATATGGAGAATAACGAGGAATAGGAGTGGGGAATTATCAGGATCGGAGGATCCTAAATATTTACATACGGATTTGTGGGAGGTCCGTTGCTATTAGAAGTTTGTGACAACCAGCTGCTATTAATTTTGTGCGGTTCTATTATTTTAAATAAATCAGACAGAGCATATAGGAGGTTTGTTTTTTATATTTTTATATAGATCCCACCTCCCTTAAACTGGCAGAGCCTGCAATAGTTTATAATAACACCACATGTGAATTCCACTCGTAAGTACAGAAATTCGTATTGAGTCCGGATTCTCTGAAATAACTTCAAATTTTGAATTTAAATCGGGACCGTACGATCACATATGTATTTCTTTAATATTCGTGCAAAAACAGTCTAATGGTCCGGATCTAAACTCAAAATTTAAGCTACTTTAGTGATATAAATTCGAGTTCTTATCCCCATAAATAAATATATAATAGCATCCTTCAGACTCAGTGACTAGATCCGACAAACAAACCATATTCCCTTATTTCGCTTATAATAAACGAAAAAGATTACCTCTACAATCTTCAATCCCCGCTTGATTCAATTTCCTCGGCAACGATCCTCGTAATCCCCCGCATTTCTCCGATTTCACCATACTCACCTTACCGAGCTCGCAAGCGATTCCATCTCTTTTGAGAGAGAAAGAGAGATGCTAGGAGGAGCATTGGATCCGAGCTCCATACAACGGATACTATTATTGTTCTTCTTAATCGTTGCCTCTTTCTACGCTGGCACGCTCTTCCGCTCAAATCCATCATCTTCTGTCGTCATCCAATCCAATCTCCCCGACTTAACCCACTCGCAAGGTACAATTCATTTCTTAATCGCCTCGTATTTGCATTTTGGTAGTATTGGTCGAAATTAGTAAAATTACAGTGTTTTATGGTCCAATTAATCAAAAAAGAAGTAGTTTGCTAATACCATTTTGATCTGCAGCTAAATTGCGGTTCAGTAACAAGGTTTCTCTCACACACCGGACAACTCCGATCTCCGTACCAGAAACTGGTATCAATGTATGCCCCTTAAATTTCAATGAATACATACCGTGCCACAACATCAACTACACCAATACTTTACTGCCTAATCTTGATCTAACAAAAAAAGAAGAGCTTGAACCCCACTGCCCACCTTTGAACAAGCGGCTATTCTGTCTGGTACCGCCATCTGACGACTACAAGGTGCCAGTTAAGTGGCCATTTAGCAGGGATTATGTGTGGCGGAGCAACGTGAACCATTCGCGTCTCGCCGAGGTAAAAGGGGGTCAGAACTGGGTTCATGAAAAGGGGAAGCTCTGGTGGTTTCCTGGAGGAGGTACACATTTTAAGCATGGCGCATCTGAGTACATTGAGAGGTAGCTATGTTCTAATCTATTTGGGAATTGGGATGTATAGGATGCATAGGCCCCTCAAAATTGTCAGAAGTCGTCTATCCCTCCAAAACAAGAAAAAAAAAATCTATTAACTTCAATAGATGCCCAAACTATCCCCTGCTTAGGGTGGTAAGTGGCAATTCTAATTAGATGAATGCCAATAACTGGTATGAACCTGCAAATATAATGACCAATGGTTCTGGTAATTTGTGTACTATGCCAAATTGCCAATTGATTAGGTACTAAATCTAGGATGCAGTCTCATGAGTTTTGAGCTTATCTTCTACATACAAATCTGTCCATTTGCATCGAAGGCACAAGTATTAAATTTAACTAATAAGTGCTGAGGTGTGCTGGTGGAAGATCTGAAATTTTGTATATACCCCATAAAGCAGGAAACAGAAGTTGTTCTATGTGCTTCAAGTATTATTGTAACAATTGCAACTTAATGTCTGCAATTACAAAAATGAGGAAGAAAGAGGAGTCGAGGATAAATTAAGCATTTTTGAGATATATCAGGAGAGGAGTATAGTTGTAACATTAATTTTTGTAGTGCAGGCTGGGAAATATGATAACCAATGGTACCGGCGACTTGCGTACTGCTGGAGTGGTACAGGTACTTGATGTAGGGTGTGGAGTTGCCAG
Organism: Carex myosuroides; assembly: GCA_028015225.1. Taxonomy (NCBI): domain Eukaryota; kingdom Viridiplantae; phylum Streptophyta; class Magnoliopsida; order Poales; family Cyperaceae; genus Carex; species Carex myosuroides. The sequence continues at coordinate 11,818,879 of CM051470.1, forward strand.
TTTCTCAGCATACCTTCTACCTTTTGACATACAGACAGTGTCATTTGCACCTAAAGATGTGCATGAAAATCAGATTCAGTTTGCCTTGGAAAGAGGCATTGGGGCAATGATATCAGTGCTTTCTACCAAACAATTGCCTGTACCGAGTAACTCGTTTGAGATGGTGCATTGTTCAAGATGCCGTGTTGACTGGCATGAGAATGGTACATTAAAATTGGTGTTTAGTGCTTCCTTTTGAGGCTTTTTCTTCTTTGTTATCCATTAAATTGGTGTGTAGCAGCATATATGTAAGGTTTATTTGCCCCTTGCGTACTTTGAGTTGCAAAGAATATCTGATAAATTAACTCAAGTGAGCAATCTGAATAGTCAAAACTGTGCACTTTAGTACACTACCTGTCAACTGAAGTCTAGTACTGAAATATACTGATTACCATAACTATGTCACAAGTATGGCATCATTTATATTACTAATATATGCATGCTCATGCTGTTTAATAAAATATACAAGTGTTAACTGAGCATCAGCATGTTGCAGCACAAAAATTCTATGAAGGGCATCCTTAAGTACTTGGCATTTGGTATAGTACCAAGAAAGTATCATTAATTGATCTACTGTCTACTATTGTATTAATTGTATATCCTCTTGTATTTCAGATGGAATATTGTTAAAAGAGGTGGATCGCCTCCTAAGGCCAAATGGTTACTTCGTCTACTCAGCCCCACCAGCTTACAGAAAAGACAAGAATTTCCCAGAAATATGGGACAAATTTGTAAATATCACGACCTCCATGTGCTGGGAACTTATAGCCAAACAGGTCCAGACTGCCATTTGGGTCAAACGAGATAACAACTTGTGCCGGCAAAAGAATGCGGAGAGGAAATTTGTCTCTATTTGCAATGCTGGAATTGATGATTCTGCTCCTTCTTGGAAAGTGCCGTTGCAAAACTGTGTGAGGTTAAGTGGGGATGAGTCAAATTATCAGAAATTACCCCCAAGGCCTGAGAGGTTGAATGTTTATTCTAGAAGCATTGAGAAACTAGGTTAGTCTCAATTTTGAGCTAGTTGTAGAAATACATTTGTGCCCATAAAAACATTAAATTATCATTTGTGCACTGCAAAAGGAGATCTTCTAGGACCCTAAAAAAGATTGTTCTCTTCTGACTTGTTCTCAAAGAAAAAAACATATAAATATATATCCAAGTTACCCTAGCCTACCCTGCTCTCCAATTATTTCATGAAAGGTACATAGATGGATCTTCATCCACCTTGCATGCAATATTGCAATGCCTTCTGTTCATTTCTTCTTTCTCTAGTAAGAGGTTCGCAGCTAGGAAGGGCAATCTTGCATTTACTGAAGTAAATATGGATGGGAGGAATAAAAGGAATATTTTTCTCGTACTACACGGGTATAGTTTGACCTCTCAATATTCCTTGTCTTGTCAGGGCGTGCATGAACCTTTTGTATTTTAAGTGGAATATTGTTAAATTATAACAGGCAGACATGAAAATTTCCTAAAAGTTTGACCTCACATTTTTGTGTTGTCAGGGCATGCATGAACCTTTTGTATTTTGAGTGGGACACTTTTACATTTTAACAGACAGACATGAAAAAATTTCCCAAAAGTTTGACCTCTCAATTTGTTGCCCCTTTAACCAATCTTGCCTTTTCTTTTCTCCCTCCCAACTATAATTTTAGGTGTTACCCCTGACAAGTTTAACGGGGATAATAAATTCTGGCAAGAGAAGGCTCGTCAGTACTGGGATCTAATGGGCATTGGCAAGACCGATATCAGAAATGTGATGGAGATGAATGCTGTCTATGGTGGATTTTCTGTGGCACTATCCACATTTCCAGTGTGGGTCATGAATGTGGTCCCCACGACCATGGCCAACAGTTTGCCGGCTATCTATGATCGGGGACTCACGGGCGTTTTTCATGACTGGTTAGCTTTACATATACTTCAATCTTAGACATGTACATCTTGCCTGCTACTGGCTCAGTAGCAGTATCAATTCAAAGATGATTTAATGCAGTAATACATTTTCACCGTGCCTGGTTCCGCAAAGCCCTTTAATTTGCACCCTTTTTTATTTTCCTATTTGAAGATGTTTCAATGGAACATAGGTTGCTTTTCTCAACCTTGCTATTGTATTTTGCTTTTTACGGTGCAACATATATTGAGTTTTGCAGGGTTTTAGATTCCTCTCATGATTTGTTCTCTTGCTTTAGGTGTGAGCCCTTTTCAACTTATCCTCGTTCTTATGACCTCATACACGCTTTTCATATTTTCTCTCACTACGAAGGCCGTGAAGAAGGGTGCTTGATGGAAGATATTATGCTAGAGATGGATCGCATTATTCGACCGCAGGTAATTTCCCTTTTTGATTTAAATGTTTGTTTCTTGTTCTTTGTTTTATGTTATCAGATTTTTTTTTAGAGGTTGGTTTCTCTATAGCCCCATTGTTTTATTTCAGTGTTGTGCACATTACACATGTGACCTTGTTTTGTTGAAAACATATTCAACTCAAATTAAGCACAATAGATATTGATGTTGGGTGCAAGAGTATCTTTAAGCTGTGTAAAAGATATTTCAGTTGAAACGGAAAATGCAACGTAATGTAGTAATTTATAACCTCTTTTACTGGAGAGTCAATTTTAAATTGTATTTCAAAGTGAACAGAGAGTGTTTATTGTTACTTAAAAGTACAATAAATTACTGGTTGTAATATCTAAAAAAATCTATAGTTTCTCTCACTTTCTCTTCAATTAACTTACAACCCTTGAATGCATGCAGGGTTTTATAATTGTCAGAGACAACGATTTGATTATCTCTAAAGTTTTAGACCTTGCTCCAAAATATTTATGGAATATCACAACAATGAGATCATTGCAAGATGAGGAGAATGTGTCAGAATCTGTAGTGATTTGCCAAAAGAAGTTTTGGGCTATAGTTTGAGTTAGCGCATAGCTAGTAATGAATCGGCAGGAGAATTATTTGTAGTCTGTCTAATTCAATTGAAATCTTTGTATTTCATAAAGTAGTTAACATCTTGGATGTCATTATTATTCCATTCTTTTTTCTTTTTTTTTTTGTTCTACAGGACATTGGATAAAATCTCTACATTTGTGATTGGGAGATATAGCTGTGTATATGTGAAGTACAGTTTTGTAACTTTTTTTATTTAAAAGGTGTAGTCTTTATTTGATGAAACCCAAATTGGACAACCACGTATTAAAAGTAATTTGCAAGATGTTAAATGTGTAGTCTTGATTTGATCAAACAATCTGCGTTATATCTCAGGTGTAATTTGCAATATCACTGATTAATGATATATTTTTTGTGAGCTCAACGCCAGATTCGGATCTTCCGCGGCACTGTACTTTTTGGATTTTTTTTATTTTTTAAAAAGTCAAACTGCACTATAAAGTAACTTAAAAATGTAAAAAAAGTCACACCGTAACCGGATGTCACAGCGTGGCTATGTAACGGTACAACATGACATGTGCTACTGACTCACATGTCTCATGCGTGTTTATTTGCGTGTCGTGACTATTTGATAAAATGACATGGCACATGTGGCATGTGAACCAATATAGTCATGCATGATGAGGATTGTTACAATATTGTTTCTTTATTTTATGAGGTTTTCCAAATTTTTCTTGAAATTTTTCTGATTTTTTTTTGCTTAATGTTTTTTAAAAATAGTTAAATGTGACTAAATGACTAATGTGACCCAATTTGATCACGGCGTAACATACGACGCATTTCGCAGTTTTCACGACTCTTTTAAAACTAATGAAAAGGGGTGGGCCGTGAAATTATTGAACTGGCCCATCTTAATTTTTTCACCAAGGGGTTAGTTTATCTGGGCCACACTTCATCAGTCGGGGAACAGTTTGGGCCGAGTTAAGGAAGGGTAAAACAGTCATTTTGACAGAGAACCGTTCTCTTTTTGGAACGTCACCCCTCCGCCCCCTTCGCCACAGGTAAATCCCTCTACGCCTTTGATTCCACAGCTCCTCCACCGCCTCTCTGCTCCGTTAAGGTCCTCCTAAGCAGTGCAATACCCTAGTGCATGCTCTGGGTTTTGGCTAAGGGAAGATCCATCAAACCAGAATTGAGGGCCTAAAGGGGCATTTTTCGGGTTTCATGGTTTTATGAAGGATTTATCAGATGAATTTGGTTTGTCTGTGCAAGAATTTCTGCCCCAATCAGAGGCGGAGAAAAATTGATACTATGCTTCAGGAAATAAAGGTATAAAACCTAATAGCATTTGGTACAAAACTAATGTGCAAAAATCAATTCCAGTATGCTACTATGCAGACTAGTACATATTGGTATGTATGAGTTAAAGTTCATGCCAGTTGTTATAGTACTAGCCGATTAAGTATTACATAGATACCAGAATGGTATGCTCCAGGTTATACCTGGCTGAAAGTTGAGAGCAGGCATGGTGGGATATGTTTGTTGATCAAGTTATGTCCTAGTTAGTCGGAATATAATCAGTTTATACTCAATTTTACTTTCTTTTTAATTTAGGTTACAGCAGAGTTCCACAAGAGGCTATATGAGTCTGCCGTTAGTTCAATTCGTACAATTGTGCCAAATAAGTTGTGGCAGGTGCATACCACCTTTTGTTTGAATACTGATTGGTTAACCATATTTTAATATACGGTTTAGTACTGGTTTGACGGTATTTTCCTTTTTTTTTTCCTACCAGTTGATCAATATTTTATTTTCTCCTTTGATTTACTCTTAGCAGTTGTATGGTATTATATTGTTCAGTGTTGTTACCAGTAATCTATAAACTTACAAAGTTCTGGCCAAATTTGCAAATTGTGAAAAGATACTGATACTTTTCTGTTAACATGTTAACATATATTTGAATCACTCTATATTTTTGTTCGTTACGGAAGCTTGTGGTTGTACGGGCAGATCTAAGTGCCACTTGAAGGCCCTAAAAAATTATTCTCCTGGCAAAAGGCGAGTATTTTCCAGGTATTAAATAGATATATTTTATATTTTTTAAGTTAAAAATGTGCTAAAAGCCATTATGATCACATTAACAGCCTTTCCAGTAGGTCTATTGTTTTTTTTATTGTTACCAGTGTTAAAATGAATAAAAGATGGGCCCAGATTGTATCTGGAACATATTTTAGTTTTTGCAATTTTTACAAATTTGTCTTCTCCTCCGCTCTTCCTCTTTCTATCTGTATATATCCTTACCTAAAAAGATAATTACTCCTTTTATTGTAATACCTATCCCACAGCGAATTAATGTTATAAACTTAATAATTATCTGATGAAAACACTGAGACAATGATTTGACCTTGCTCCAAAATATTTGTGGAATGTCATAGCAATGAGATCATTGCAACATGAGGAGAATGTGTCAGAATCTGCAGTGATTTGCCAAAAGAAGTTTTGGGCTATAGTTTGAGGTAGCGCATAGCTAGAAATTAATTGTCAGGAGAATTATTTGTAGTCAGTTTAATCTAATTGAAATCTTTGTATTTCTTTAAAGATGTAGTTAACATCGATCTTGGACGTCATTATTATATTTTTTCTTTTTTTCATAGGACACTAGATAAAATCTCTACATTTGTGATCGGGAAATATATCTGTGTATATATATGTGTGTAATAAATTTAGTATAATTTTTTAATTCTTTCATTTAAAAGGTGTAGTCTTGATTTGATTAAACCAAAATTGGACAACCACAATATCCAATTAAAAGTTATAATAAGAGAAGAAAATTATCCATGAAATACCTATGTCTAAATTATGAATTTAAAAGTACTGGATTGTGACAAAATAATAGAAATAACTAAAATATTAAAGATCCTCCTACACCGCTCTTAACCGTACAAAAAGCAGACCTTAAAAGTAGTAATGATACTAGGACCCCATATTTTTCCTTGAAAGTATGTAAACAATCACTAATTCCATAACCTAATTACTTGAAGAGCACAAAAAGTTCCTATGTAGGTTCTGAAGGCAAGCTGTTGTCCTGCTTGCCCTTAGAATCCATCCCTGGATTTTTCTTAACATAAAAAAAACCAATTAACATCATAAGTACTGAGAAAATACCGGTAATGATAAAAAGGTTTTTATAGCTACGTGCATTTTGCCTTGGTACAGAGCTTGTGTCATCAGAACTATAGTATCCAAACCATTTTCCCTGTATATCTGCCAACTTTCCACTCTCTGTTAGGTTAAGAATTGCTGTAGAGAGGTCATGTGCCACCGCCGAGCCTTTCTGGAAAGCCTACATGAAAGTTTAGGAGAAATGATCAGTTTGAAAGATAGCTTGGCAGCTGTTACCAGGGTTTTAGAGGGAGAGAAAGAAATCAGGAGACTTACAAATCCAAAACCACCGGCATTATAAGAGAATTGTGAAGGAATGGTATAGTTACAGCAGTAGTATTGGAAAAACAAATTGATATAAGGGAGCTCATCAACAACTGCAGCAACTCCGCCATTCTTGCTCCCCTTAGTCAGTGCATCGCTATATTGATCGAATGATGTCAATGGCCTCAACTGGGACTCTTTGAACCCCATGTTTAGCAGCATGCCTTTAACATAGGAACTCTGGAGGTATCCGACATAATCTTGATTCTTTATTAGCTGCCGGATTGATGTGACAGTTGGTTTTAGTTGATCAGCTGTAAATATGGTCGTCAGGTTGGCTGTGTAGCTTGCAGAAAGTGTGAACAACACAAAGGTCCACACTGCCAAAACTATCTTAGATATATCACGGGTGAGATCTGGATCATTGTCACCTACATATTCAAGCACCAATTACTCACACAAACAAAGAATCTTCATCTTGGAATAAAAAGGATTTAATTATGTCCATTGAATCTATTATTATTAGGGATCTCTTTCGTATCATCTTCTGGTATATTAAAATGACTTAACGTGTGTGTGTGTGTGTGTGTGTGTGTGTGTGTGTGTGTGTGTGTGTCAGTGTGTTTGTGTGTTGTCTGAGACAAAGAAAGAGAGAGAGAGTATGCACTACCAGAACTGGAGACTGGGAGGTAGAAGGAAAAGTAAAGGATATTGTATATCTGCTTGTATATCTGCCTCCACTCAAGTGCCTTTCCCTTTATGGATTCGTCAGTTTTACGTTCCAAGAACCACAAGGAAAATCCAGTGAGTATGCACAACAATGCCGCAGACAGCCAGAGATCCCAAGTCCAGGGCAACAGGAATGACCATGCATAACTTCTCGATTTACCTACTAGCGGAACCAACATCGACACGCTTGAATCCAGGTATGACTGAGTGAAATCCACCATCGATGAACGATTCGCTGTGATCGTGATGTCTCCAACAGCAGCATCATATTGCTTTCATGTGAATGTTAATTAGTTCAATAATATTTAGAGTTGATAAAAAAAAAATTCCTATCAAAATCCATTACATTATCGAGATAACTAAGAAAGGAGGCAATTTGTACCTTAAGGGAGACCTGCCTGACGAGCTCATTGTAATCACCGAGACGATGCCCCTGAGCATCAACGAAAGGCACGTACTCGTACTCCAAACTATATGGAAGTTCTGCTACCGCAGCCTCGAACACATCTATCACAAAACCTCCGACGTACAATAAACTATTTGTTCCGTTAATTCTATCTACTCGTAAGATTATAGAAAATTCGGGGTCGACTGATCCCGGTATAGCAATTCTTAACTTCCCTGTTACGGGAGCAGTTAGAAGAGATCTTAAGCTCCTCCTCCAAGTGATGCCTTTCTCGTTGGTCCATACCCCGAACCTCCTATCCTCCTCCCCAACTGCAACAATCTCGTAATCTTTGCTGGCATTCAACCCACCTTTCCCAATTCTAAACCGCGCCCACTTATTCCTTCAAACTCGGTATTTCGGATGAGTTCCAAGAGATTTTCTCCATCACCGAAAGAATTTTCTTCAATTACCCGGTTTACCGCAATTGCCGTTGCCCATACTGTATCGTATGCCCACTGTTCATAAGCTGTTGGCCGGATGGTGTCATGATTTATATACTTCATGACAAACTCTAACCTCCACCTCTGTTCAAATTGACGCACCTTCTTCGATGGTCTGATGTGTGCCTTTAACCCCAGCACACCATGCATTGAACCGAATAAGGAGGAATCAACTGTTGATTCCAAATAACTTGCAATAAATTCAGTGTAATCCATACATAGTCATCGGACAACATTCCTGCCACCTTGGCTGCCTTAAAGAGACGGGAGGCCAGGTGGACTGACGAATCTACCAAAAATATATGTCCCTTCATTCCCATGACAAAAACAAGGTTATCATAGATCTGTTCATCATTAATATTCGAGGAAATAAGAACACGATGGATCTTACTATCTCCAAGTTCCTTATCTGTAGAAGGTACGAGTTCACCGTACTGGTAAGAATCTTCATAATTATAAAGATTCTTTGAAGTTGTGAAATTTACAACCAGAGACCCCTGGAGCTTCTCCTCTTCGTACCAGAAGGTCCATGTACCAGCTTGGTACCCATGCATGGTTTTTCTCCTCAATCCCAGCAGTTGATTTAACCAGTTGGTATCCCCGCTATGTTCCTTCCTTCTCTGCTCCGCCCAGTTGTCACAAACTATCTTCCGTACCCGTACCCGTCTTATCGGATACGGTACGGGTCGGGTAAACAGATAAAAGGGTGCCATTGACACCCCTAGAACCATAGCTCCTTAAATCATTCCTTTGCCCTTGAAAATTTCTTTACCCGAGGAAAAAAAAAAAAATATTCACGTCTAACATGGATACAGAGTGATATTTTTATGAAATTAAACCTATCATTTAATCTTATCACTCTTTAATTTTTATGAAATTAAGCCTTCAAAAGCTTCGTGAAAATATCGGCAAGAAACTTAAGAAGCCTTTGAATTATATACGTATTTTATATTATTTTTATTTTCTAATGTGAAAAATAATTTGTTGAATAATATGTTAATTTTGTTATAATATCAGAATTATGTATCCGAATTATATCCGTATCCGTATTCGTATCCGTTCAATATCCGATCTGTATCCATATATGTTTAATATCCGATCCGTATCTATATCCGAAAAATAAAACGGATATGGATATGGTTTTACCACTATCCAATTCGTATCCGATCCGTTTTCACCCCTAATTAAAAGGCTTATTCTTAGTTAATTACAAATAACGCTGTGCAAAATTATGTCACATGTCATAACAAGCTCTAGTTGACTTTTTGATGTAATTATTGAGACGATCGAAACACAAAAACAATTAATAATTGTTGGGTCATTTTCTTTACCCGAGGAAAAAAAAGAAATATTCACGTCTAGCATCCATACAGAGTGATATTATTATGAAATTAAACCTATCATTTAATCTTATCACTTGTTAATTATATATGTCTGCACCCATCTGAACACCATCTATTGACTTTATTAGAAAAACAAGACCTATTGACTTGATTAATTTTATCCCAGATGCTAAGTGAGGTAACAATAGCTACTTAAACCCTTCCTTTGCCCTTGATTATTGCAATAACAGAGCAATAATGGAAAACCATCTGTTCCTCATATCTCGTCTTTTCATTGTTTACACCTTACTTGTTCCCCATGTAATACTTGCGGTGGTACCTCCGGTACAAGTAAATATCGGAGTCATTCTCGACCTGAGCTCTGTTTCTGGTAAAATGATATCCATTCTAAGAATATGATTGGGGGTGCAAATCTGGTACTTCATGTCCGGGACTCAAAAGGAGATATTGTTACTGCAACTGCTGCTGGTACGTTTTCTTTTTTGGTATTTTAGAATTCATTTCCAGTTCACTCATTTCTAGTTCACATAACTTGGTCTGAATAATATGGTTCCCAGGTACCGGTACGACCTCTCCAATCTAACATTAGTTGCATGCTTTGTTCACTTGCATGCTTTTAGAAAGTCTTAGGTGTAAGTTCTAATAGACGCAATATATATTGTAAATCTTCATAAATTAGGACGACTCCATTTGTTCGAATTGTAGATATGAGATTGGCAATGGCTTGGGATTGAATTGCATCGCTTGGTGCTGTTTTGATAAAGAAGGGAAATCTGAATGGAGAAACAGATGTATCGCTTGCCGAGAAGGAGAGAACTGGTACATGTGCAGTTGTCGCCAATGCAGCTATGTGGGGAGCCTCGTCAAAATTCTGAGGTCCAATGATCAGATGGACCTTCACCGAATTTAGCAAATCAAGTGCTATAATTTTTAAATTGAGGTATGTTAATTTACTCTGCAGTCAATTGATTTCTATTCGGAATGGTGTAACTAAAAGGTTACTCAAAATCTATAGAAGGGGAGCACGTGAGAACAGTAAAATGGTACAGAATAGTATTCAAATACATTTTTGTTTTTGTTGGAATTTGAGTGTGGAAACTATGTGATGAAGCGCTTTAAGGGTATTTTGATCAATATATAAGATCTTTGAATCAATTTTGTGAGGATTGGATCAACGCTGCGGGAATTATTTTGATACTGTGGCGGTTGCGTCGATTTTTGCCAAAACATGCACATGCCTACATGAGTTATAATTAATGCAAGTAAACGGTGCTGGTAACACAAGTGCATTGTCCAGGTGCATCAAACAGAACCTCACACCTTTAAGTAACGGAGCTGAGTTGACTTAAGTGTTTAATTATCGGACAATTAATTAAGAACCTAAATTCACAACATGGTTGCTACTTGCTACTTTACTGTTATATATGCCAATTAGCATGTGCTGAGGCCACCCTAGCAGGGCAATAGATTTTAGACGGATTTCAACGGTTCGGATTCGTCATTTAAATTCAATCCAATAGATTTTAGAGTTGAGTTCACAAAGAGCCTTGGTGAACTTAGGAACACCCTAGTTCTACTCAACAAAGCATGCAACTAATGTTAGATTGGAGAGGTCGTACCGGTACCTGGGAACCATATTATTCAGACCAAGTTATGTGAACTAGAAATGAGTGAACTGGAAATGAATTCTAAAATACCAAAAAAGAAAACGTACCAGCAGCAGTTGCAGTAACAATATCTCCTTTTGAGTCCCGGACATGAAGTACCAGATTTGCACCCCCAATCATATTCTTAGAATGGATATCATTTTACCAGAAACAGAGCTCAGGTCGAGAATGACTCCGATATTTACTTGTACCGGAGGTACCACCGCAAGTATTACATGGGGAACAAGTAAGGTGTAAACAATGAAAAGACGAGATATGAGGAACAGATGGTTTTCCATTATTGCTCTGTTATTGCAATAATCAAGGGCAAAGGAAGGGTTTAAGTAGCTATTGTTACCTCACTTAGCATCTGGGATAAAATTAATCAAGTCAATAGGTCTTGTTTTTCTAATAAAGTCAATAGATGGTGTTCAGATGGGTGCAGACATATATAATTAACAAGTGATATATAAGATTAAATGATAGGTTTAATTTCATAATAACCCAATAATTATTAATGGTTTTTGTGTTTCGATCTCTCAATAATTACATCAAAAAGTCAACTAGATATAGCTAGAGCTTGTTATGACATGTGACATAATTGTACATTGCGTTATTTGTAATTAATTTAGAAGATATAGCCTTCTAATTTATCAATTTCCATACATCGGGCCTCACTCTTAGTCATTTTATATATATTGGAACAAAAAGAAAGTTTGACCCAGTTATCGTTGGATCTCATCACAAAATTATATATAGCCTGAAGCAAACAACCTGCGTAACGTCTCAGGTGTAATTTGAAATATCACTGATTGAGGATATAACTTTTTTTGTCCTTTTGGATTTAATTTTTTATATAATTCAAGTTTTATGTAACTTTTGTGAACCTAGTACATATCTATGTCACCTAGCAAGTTATATTCAAAAGGTTATAGTAGAGGATATGATTAAAAGAGTTAATACAAAAACGCCTTTCAAGTTCAATTTAAAGAGATTACACACCTTTCTGATATAGTCTGAACTCCTTTTAAACCCAATACAAAGGGATAGGCCAGGGAATTATTCAACTGGGCCTTCTCAATTTTCTCACCAAAAGGTCAATTTATATGGGCCATGTTTCTGTAATCACTAAGGGGAACATAGTTTTGGGCCGAGTTCAGGAGGCAGAGATCATTGCAAATATGAGGAGAATGGGTCAGAATCTCTAGTGAATTAAATTACCACGAGAGCTTTTGTACTTAGTTCAATTGAAATGTTTGTATTTCCTTGAGGATAAGCTATATTTTACCCTTTATCCAATAAGCTAAACGACAAAAAACTCTACCCGTAACCGTCTTATCGAATACGAAAAAGAAAACTTTACCCGATAAGCTAAATAGATGTTGTTCAGATGGGTGCAGCCATTTAAAATATTAAGATTAAGAAGTGATAAGATTAAAGGATGGGTTTAATTTCATAATAATATATAACTCTGTATCTGTGTTAGACGTGAATTTTTCTTTTTTTTTTTCTTCGGGTAAAGAAAATGACCCAACAATTATTAAAGGTTTTTGCGCTTCGATCGTCTCAATAATTACATCACAAAGTCAACTAGAGCTTGTTATGACATGTGACCTAATTGTAAACTGCGTTATTTGTAATTAACTTAGAATATATAGCCTTTTAATTTATCAATTTCCGTACATCGGGCCTCACTCTTAGTCATTTTATATATATTGGAACAAAAGAAAGTTTGACCCAGTTATCGTTGGATCTCATCACCACCATTTGACACTGTTAAACTCATATCTGAACAAAATTGTTACACATTTTTTTTTTTTTTGAAGTTTAGTGAAAAAAAATTTAGATGAACTAGTATTTGGTTTAGTGGCAAAAGAAATGATCTCTATGTGGAAGGTCATGGGGTTCGAAACTCAGATGGGGGAAATCCTTTGTTGTATTACAAGGGTATTAAAATAGTTGGGTGGTTTGACCTCCAATCTTTTTCTAAAAAAGATCCACTAAAAAATATATTGATAGAAGAGGAGGGTTCAAATGCCTCCATTTTTTGTCCCCATTATGCCTCCATTTTCAAGAACTTCAATAACTCAAAATTTAAAACATAAAAGTCAAAATAAAACCGTTGGATATGATCTACATTATTTTATCTATGCATGTGTAAAAAATTATGATATTTCACGCAGTCTTGTGCTTAAATATTACAATAGCTCCTCATTTGCCATAAATTTCCTCTAACAAAATTAAAAAAAGCTAAGGTAATCAGTAGGCCTTCCCGACCTACTTGTTCTCTAAATGAAAATCATCCAATTTTTTTTTAAAGAGGCTAAAAAGCCCATTTCATTGCTGAAATAGTATAATTACAAGAATAGTTCAGCCAGGGAACATCCCTGGTGGTACTGTTATCTCCAACTCACATGAGCAAAACATCCAACAAGCAACATATTAACCAAATTTTAGAAATAGCTAAGTTCCAAAAGTACTCTAAAGAAGCTAAAACTAAGCCACTTTGTAAAGGGCTGAGGGTTAAACTAGGCACAAAAAAGAGGGAAGAAGGACTCTTCATGCATTACTGGCATCCACTCCAGTGTCTGGTTGATAAAGAACTATCTCCATGTTGGGGGGAATCACATCCAGAGGTAGTACATCTTCTAAAATAGACATCCAGCTAGTAGCAGACTCCTTAGCTTTTTTCTTCACATTTTCTGTCCAATAAGCAACAGTAGATTTAATTAGCAAAATAATAGACCTAGCAGACTTTGGTAGGCATTCATTAAAGCGCATATCATTTCTATGTTTCCAAATAACCCAGTATACAGCACTAAGGACTATGAGTAAACCTGTGATTTCTACTTTAGATAATGTAAGAGCATAATGAAAGATATCATCCCATGAAAGCCAGGAAGTCATGAACAGTTGACTCTTTCCAAGCCAGAACCAAATTTGTTGAGCTAAAGGGCAAGTAAGAAAAAGACAATCTCTGGTTTCTAAGGCATTACAAAAGTAACAAGTTTGGTTCCCTACCCACCCTTTAGAAGCAAGAGTGTCTTTAGTTAAAATTATCTTATGCATTGTTAACTACATGAAAATTTTAATTTTGGATGGAACTGGTAATGTCCACCAAATGATGGGGTGAGAGGCCAGGATCCCTCTATTATTTATAAATTTATAAATGAATTGAGTAGAGAACTTCCCTGATGATTTCCATCTCTAAACTAACTTATCATATTCAGATGTGAATGAAGTAGTACTAATGATATATAGTAAATCAGACCAATCAAGCTGGTTGACCCCTACTAATACCCTTTTAAATTGTAGAATTTGTCCCTGAGAATGAATAACCTCTGGTACCAATACAGTTTTATTGAGGCATATTTGGTATAATTGCGGATATCTAGTAGCTAAAGTGCATTCCTGGTACCAAATGTCCTCCCAAAATCTAACAGAAGATTGAGTTCCTGGTTCATAACTAACACTGGTATGGCCTAATTGTTCTATTTTACTAATAGCTATCCAGAAGGAAGATTTATGTAAACTAGGTCATGTACAGTACTTCATTATAAGTAAGGTTTTCCATGTACTGGTGTATGATGGATTTTTTAATTTCCACCACCATTTCAACAGTAATTAAATGTTCATATCTCTAAGATTTAGAATCCCCATACCTCCAAATTGCTTTGCTAAACAAGCAACATACTATTTCATCAATATATATTTCTTTTTGGATCTATCACTACCTTGCCAAAGAAATTGTCTTATAATCTTATCAATCCTATTAATGATTGTGATAGGTATATATTTACAAGATTTTGTCTAACAACCAATTTATTAGTTTTTTTTTTTGTAAATATGTTATCTTTAGTTTAGATAGGTTGACTTGTATTACAAATTTGGTTCATTTAAAAAAAAAATCATCACTAATAAAGTGCCATTATAATTGAGTCTTGCATTCTAAATTTGATACAATAACTCATTTATAATTATGTTTTTTTATTTGATAACTGTTTTGTTCGGTTATTTTGTGAAATAAAAATATATACTAATGGAAAGTACTAATTTTTTTGTTTAAGAGGTCCATGGACTTATCTTGCAGCCCAAATATAATTTTGCTGGGTCCCAATATATTGGGTTTTACTTGTGTTGTGTAGATGACATGTTATGAATAGTTCTTTGTTACTATTAATTTACATTCCTCCCCTAAATCAACTTGCTATTTTGGTCGTTGTTTGCGTCTTGAAATAATTAAATAATAAATATTTTATTTAATAACAACTAATAAAATAACAAGAGCGAGCCTACGGTGATAAGCATATTACATATCGTTTCGTGCTACCAATATATATCTTCATTCTGAGTTTAAATAGTCGATCTGAACCATTTAACATGATATTTATATAAAAAATGTATCTAAAGACCAAAAAATATATATCTTTTAGAAATTTTTACTATTAGATTATTTTATTATTTTTTAAATTGCTAAACAGTCACTAATTTTAACATAAGTAATAATCACTATTTTTTTTAGATAAATAAATAGTCGATAAGAACCGCTCAACTGATTAAGTGATTTTATATCTATAAAAAAAAGATAATAAATAAATTTAAAAAACATAGCACAGACTGATATGTGATATGTAATATGTACAGTATAGTCTCACTCAAATAACAAATAATAAATAATATAACATATATATGAGGTATCATAAAAATTGTGTTTCTCTGATTAACTGCGGTTACATGGAATTCGGATCAAGTGAAGTAACTCAATTTTTGGGTTTTAAATCAGGTCCGTCCGATTCAGATCCGAATCATTCATTCCGAAGTGGAGCGCACATATTCTGACGACAGATTCGAATTCCGAGACGATCTCGAGCGACATAATCGAATCGGACAGTCCCAATCGAAAACCCAAAAGTTGGGTTACTTTAGGGGTTCCGGACCCGGTTACATGGGGATGGAGATGAACCAATCACTAGCAAGTAGCAATTAAAGCAGCAACAGCAAGCATAAAGATACAAAAAAGCATATGATATGATTAGCCCAGATAATGGAAACATGGTCGGTTAGGAGATAAAATAAGTGTCTTTTTAAAAGACCCAATTCTCAATTCTAGCTACTTCCTAAAATCTGAAATTGTTAAATCTCCAATTTGGGGATGTCGAAAAGACAAGACAGGCAGAAACCCCACTGCTTTTAATTAGATTTTGGACTCATACATCCATTCATCCATCCACCGGTCCACCCTGGGTGCATTTCGTTGACCTTCTTTCTCTCTCTTCTCATCACTTGTCTCTTCCTTTCTCTCTCCTCGTTCCACTCGGAAGAATGGAGATGCCTTTGCCTCCTCTCCCATCATTGCTCACCAAGTTTCTCATTCAAGCTTTTCTTCACTGAGGACCTGTTCGGACGTCCCACTGTTGCTGTAGGAAAAAAAAATTATAATACAATAATAAATAAATGAATATAATATCATATTAGATTGAATTAGTATTAAATATAATATTATATTAAATATAATACAATATTAATTTAAATAATAAATGTAATATAATATTACTTTAAATATTAGATTAGTATTAAATAAAATATTAGATTAAATATAATATAATATTAGTTTGAATATTAAATGTAATGTAATATTAGTTTAAATGTTAAATGTAATATAATATTAGTTTAAATATTATATTAGTATTAAATAAATATAAGAGATAGGCTATGGTGAGTTGTAAAGTAAAACGTTGTTTTACTTCACGTCATATTTTCATTTTCAAAATCCAAACAACCGATCCGAACTGCTCAACATTTTCTAAATATTGAAATGTGCTTGGAGACTAAATTTTACATTTTTTGGAATTTTTTTACTATTTATTAAGCCACTTTGAAATCGCTGATCCACTGTGAACAGTAAAAAATAGTAAAATTTTCTAGACCACCGGATCAACGATTTTCAAAGTGGCTTAATAAATAGTAAAAAAATTCCAAAAAATGTAAAATTTAGTCTCCAAGCACATTTCAATATAGAGAACATGTTGAGCGGTTCGGATCGGTTGTTTGGATTTTCAAAATGAAAATATGAGCGTGAAGTAAAAATTACCTCTTACTTCACAACTCACCATAGCCCAGCTCATAAATATAATATCAGATTATATTAGATTAATATTAAATAAAATATTAAATTAGTATTAAAAAATATTAGTTTAAATTTAATATAATATTAGTTTAAATATTAAAGGTAATATAATATTATTTTAAATATTATATTAGTTTAATTATTATTTTATTCATTCCCTCCATCGCTATTCCAAATATATAATCCAAACGACAATTTTACTAACTCAAATAGTCTCAACCACTAACCAAAAAATCACTATTCTTGTACTAACCCCTTGCACGATCCAAACGTACCCTAACATTAATTAGCATAATCTAAAAAAAAAGACTGATTATATTTACTGTTTATTGTGGAGCTATTCGTGTAGTGGGTCACTGCATTAGTGGGCTACGCACAGTTTTAAATTGAGGTAGAAATTATAATATAAAGGTCAACTGTGGACGCAATTAGTAAATATTACGGGGTCAATCATAATTAATATTATTTTTCAAAAATTTATAAAATAATACATAAAAGCGCAATTATATACAATATAAATGGGGTCAACTGACTCACAATCCTTTCATTCCCCCTTAGTTACGCACACTAAATTTTTTACCGATTAGATCTCTCAATTTTTTTTAAGATATGAAAATGGAGGTTATATTTTCTAATTTGATCTATTCATAAGAAACTTTTCAATCGGATTTCAAATTCTTGGACTTCAAACTATCATTCATGTTTAGGAAAAATATTGCTCTTAGCTACTAGAATATCAAAGACTGATTTTTCAAACAATTTGATTTTTATTTCAAACTCTCGAATTTCAAACTATCATTCTTGTTTAGGAAATATTGCTCTTAATTACTTTTTAATTAACTTCAAAACACTCGATATGAACTTTCAAAGATGTTTCAAAACTCCTCAAAATTAAAACACTCGATAGCAAAATTCATATATATGTTTGAAATGTAGCTAGTTCTTTTGTTGTTCGGTATAATTAAAAGAGTAAGGCTAGGGTGTGACATGCTCACTGAATCTTTCAGTGAGCACAATTCTTCAGCCGTTCAATCGATTACAGATTCGTGTAAATTTAATCGCTTATGAAAGTGCATGCAGACGAAAATTCAAAATTTCTCCGTCTTCTTTCTCGTCTCCTCTCCATTGTTCTCCCTCTCTTCTCATAACAGAAATTGTCAATTCCAACTCCTCTAGGTTTGCGATTTTCTTCCCCTCTCTCCTTCTCCTTTTGTGTGATTTTCTTTTTACCCCGCCCCTCGCGCTCTCCTCTTTCTATCTCAGACACGCCTTAGCCATAGCTTCGTCTGCCTCATACTCGCCTCAACCGCCAGCGTTTTTACTGTCGGCCTTGCCCTCGAGTGGACGGCAATGCATCTCATGTTGCTCTCCCTCTTTCCGTCTATCTCGGCTGCTGGTTTCAAGCAGACTCCCAAGCCATTTCAAGGGGCCTCTACATTTCTGGTTTGCTCTCCCTCTTCAATTAGCAAGGGCAAAATAATAGTGACTCAGGTTTAAATAGCTAATTGGGTTCAAACTAATAGCTAATCGGGTACTAGATAAAAATAATGTTTTAACTTATAATTTTCAATACTCTAACTTTTAATTCTAATTACTAATTCATATTCAATGAAGTTATTCTAATTTTAACTCAAAATTTAACCCAAATTACATATCAGAATTCTAGAGAGATAAAAAAATTCAAAGAGAGACAAAGTTGGTCGGGACCTATAGATCTCCATAAATTTTACTATCCAGTTGTTGATAGAGTATCTTTATAATCAGAAAACTCATAATATATAATATGAGCAGCGAAGGCAAACAATTAATGCATCTAACATTCCCACTCCGTCTTTCATTGAACAATTATTCGTTGTAGAGTTGGCCACATATTTCAGGAATTACAAAGGAACAAAAAATTACTTTCTTTTTGTACAAGACAGTTCTTTTATTTTTGGAAAACGAAAATATTTTTTAAAGAATTAGAAAAATCACCAAATGTTTTCAATAGCATGGAAAGAATTGTGCATTTGGTGTGGTTCCTCAGTGTGCGACAATGCCATCCGTTCAGCAGCCATACAATATTTTATTTTGCGAAGGAACCGCATATTACATATTTGATGTGGTTTAGGGAGAGCCAGGGACAGACTCATAAATTTGATCTAAAGTAGGCAAAAAATAATAAGAAGAGTACAAATATCAGCCTTTAGCGAGAAAAAACAAACAAACCTGGGCTATAATGAAAAAGAAGAAAGGAAAATCTGGATTGTGCAGAAAAAAAAAAAAAAAAAACAAGCGGGTCAGCGGCTAGAAAGAAAATGAGTTGGGCTGGAAAAAAATATTGGGCTCCAATAGGAGTAGGCAATAACCGATAAAAATATTGGAAATTCGGGTAGGTTAAAAGTGCAATAATTTGATTCAGTTCATGATTTGTTTAATATTTAAAATCAGAATTTATGTATAAAATTCATATTAAGATAAATAAGTTTTACCACTAGATACGTAATGGATATCTTCGTCTAATCGAAAGAACAATCACCCTCTTGTCTTCTCCTTTTTCATGTCAGGTGTACGCACCAGCAACAATTATTGTGTTTCTACTGGTATCCACATAAACAGATTTGAAAATAAAATGTGAGTCGGAGTGCTAGCGTCAACAGACAATCCCCTCTTTCCTTCTTTTGTTTATTTCTCTCTCGTTTTCTTTAAATGGTGCAAACATAATAGCATTCGAAAATTGAACTAATCACTGCATATTTATAAAACATAGACACCAGTTCATATACACCTATTAATTGCACCACTTCAAAGAGACTTATTCAGAGATAGATAGCAAATCATTAGACCCATAATACATCCAGTCTAATATCTTAATCCATATTTAATATATCAATTCGGCTCAAACTATTTGACTTGTAGAGGCAGCGGACTCCAAAAAAACTACATCACATAGGAACCAATTTGGGTCCGATGCTCATCGGACTCAAAGTGAGTTCGATAGGTTCGATGACCGTCCGATATGTTTTAAGATTCGCACCCACAACTTTCGCATCTGCTTTAAAATTTGTGTGCACTAATCTTAAAGTGTATCAGACTATCTCTAAACCCATCGGACCCAAATTTGAGTCCGATGAACATCGGACCCAAGCCGTTCTCCATCACATATGCTTAACGAATTCCCAAGATTTTTCTATGTTTAAAAAAAAATCGTCCTATTTATGATTCTTTAAAGGTAGATATTGTGTACAATATGCACCCGTTTTCTACTATTCCTCAGTCTCAAAGGCATTACTCTCTGTTATTTACTTAAACCTAGGCCACATTTTTTGCAAAAGTAAAAAATTATATTATATATTACTTTATTTGGATGTGAGGTGTGAAATTATTAGATGCCACGAACAATTAGTGTTGGTGGATGGGTGTGACAAGTAGGTCTATGTTTTCATCATTTGGAAGAGATGCCATGGAAGAGACATGTTTGGCTCATTTTGCATTTGCCATGTTAGGTCAATCCCTCGGTTGAATTGCAAATTAGTGGATGTCATTCGACTATAGACCTCATGCATGGCCTCAAATTTTGTTCAATTAACTTTTCATCATAATATGACATATCCATCGCAATAAGGCACACAGGTCGGTGACGTGTCTTGATTCATGTGGTTTATATCTTTATTATTATTGTCCGAAAGAAATTGTATGACATGAAAACCTATTTGCAATTCATATCTTCATTTTTTTTTCCGAAAAAATTTACATGACATGCAAATCTACTTGCGGTCACGTGTTGTGACTCGTGTGATTCATATCTTCATTATTGTCTAAAAGAAATTACACGACATT
This sequence comes from Carex myosuroides, assembly GCA_028015225.1. Taxonomy (NCBI): domain Eukaryota; kingdom Viridiplantae; phylum Streptophyta; class Magnoliopsida; order Poales; family Cyperaceae; genus Carex; species Carex myosuroides. The sequence continues at coordinate 11,839,785 of CM051470.1, forward strand.
CAAACCTACTTGATCACGATAGGTGATCACAATTAATTCATTATTATACATTTTTTTACGACTTTTTCACATTTTTTTAAGAATTGTTTTTCAAATAAAATAACTTAAATTAAAAAAATAATTAAACGTGACCAATAAATCACGGCATGAGGAACATGTCAAGACAATATGCATATCGTAATAACGCTGTTATTTTTATTACGGTACAATATATTATGTGAAAAATTAACTTGATCATGCATGACATAATACAATAAGTTATTGTGTCACAATGTGTTAATCACAATACGTATTTACTTCACTATTATATGTCACATTTAAAAAATTCACAAATTTGTTTATTAACATATCATATTAAAGACATGATGTTGCATATTGATTTCTTTTTTGATGGTTGGTGGCAAATAGCCATCCAACAATTTGTATTGATAAAAAAAAATTACATGATTGTATATTAATTTCAAAGAAAAAATTCAGAACAAACAGCTCTAAAAAATAAATTTGTATTGACATGCACTATATTTCAAACTCAGAGTAGAACTAGGGACTAGGGTGCTCCTAAGCTCACCAAGCCCTTCGTGAGCGCGACTCTAAAACCTATCAAATTGACTTCAAACGATATTTTCAAACCGTTAGATGTTCAATCTATATTAAAATGTGCTTGGAGACCAAAATTTTACATTTTTTGGAATTTTTTTACTATTTATTAAGATGGTTTGAAAATCGCTGTTTTTATAAAATTCTGCACCATTGGAAAACAGCGATTTTCAAACCATCTTAATAAATAGTAAAAAAATTCCAAAAAATGTAAAATTTGGTCTCCAAGCACATTTTAATATAGATTGAACATCTAACGGTTTGGAAATGTCGTTTGAAGTCAATTTGATAGGTTTTAGAGTCGCGCTCACGTAAGGGCTTGGTGAGCTTAGGAGCACCCTAGTTCTACTCTTCAAACTCATATCTTCAGATAGAGAACACTATTTTAGTCAACTATACTGTAAATGATTTTATAATTTTCTAACAACATAAAGCTACAGAAATATTGCTGTATTAGTTTCATTAACATGAATTGGAGTCGGTCACTTGTTAATATATATACCATTTGTTTTTATTCTATTAATTAATTAGCCAACTTACCAACTACAATATGATTACATGTACCAGTGGAGCCGGTCACTTGCTTTCCATAATTATGACTAAAATAAATTCAAAAATATACTTCTATTTTTATTTTTTTCAGAAAAAAAATTATATTAATATACTTAAGATGTAAAAGATTATATAATTGTGTCTCACCCTAAAATTTTTACTAAAAAAATGTTAAGCATAAAATTTTCTAAAAAGTTTTGGAAGAATTATAGTGTCCGAGTTTTGCTGAATACACAATTTATTTTATAAAAATTGTTTCATTTAAAAAAAATCAGTAAACTTTTTAGGACGAAATTTAGAAAATAACCCTAAGAAGTTCATGAAAATTATAACAAATTTAACATCTATATAGAAGTTGTAAAATCTTTGTGTGTATATATATAATTAATTCATTTAGTTGATTGGGTTTTCCGTCCTTGAAAACTTTTCAATCCAGTATGACTAAAATTAAATTAATATAATTAAAAAAAAATATTATTGCTAAACGGACCAAAATCTGTCTGATGTTTGGTATAAACCATCCGATGTGCATTAAGATTCATTCGAAATTTAAATTTGGACTAATCTCAGCCAGATCATAAACCTAAGACATGATTTACATATGTACAAATTTTAATATGAATCAAACAACTTAAACTAATTATCGGATAAATTTCGATCTGATGTCAAGAGAATCTACATAAATAAACCATAAAGATTTTGTTAGGTGCATCAAATTATTCGGTGTTGTAGCTGACAGGACTCTTGGAATTAATTTTTAATATTTCTGTCAGTCTATATACAATTTCATGTCTTATCAGGTCTGAATATTTTGTAATAATAATAAAAAATATAAAGCTATGTATGACCAAATCAACAGGCAAGGATAATAATTATTAATCAAGCGGAGAACAAGTAGTATTTTACTATTCCCTCCTTCTGGTCAAACATATGTATATACCATAAATAATAAAAAAATTCCCATGCACCATTTTACTATTAAATATAAAATCCAAACAGTTTTCCGGAATTTCAGATCATTTTCCAGAAATTAATAATCCGATAAGAAGTAAAAATACCCATGATTGATGTATCTTCCATTCCATACCATACATACCCCAGAGTAATAGTGTTCTACTACTAGTACAAACTAATAAATACATATTAAAAGCGCTACAGTGAAATTGGAATACATTATGGAGTATGGACAAAGACAGAAGGAATGAGAGGGATGGGAGAGTGGCGGCCCACAAAAGCCCAGGAACAACCCAATTATTTTAATTACTAGTCCGGACTTGAGACTACACAGCGTAGCACAGGCACGTGCCAGTCCCTTCCGTGGGGCCCACAACTGACAAGCTGACATTCACCGTGACACCTGTCGGTTGCTGCTTTGGCAACTGTGGCAGGAAGGAAGTCCACTGGTGTTTGCATCATACTAAGTGTAAATTTGGGTGTGGATCCTCTGTGACTTGTTTGGGGATGCACACTATGTGACGGGTCGTTAAGAAACTTTGAGTATTAGAAGTAGAAGTACCATAGTGACAAACGAATAGTTCGGGTTCGGTTCGACAGGGTCAAAAATTCATGATTCGAGAATAATTCGGGTATATTTGGAAATAATTCGGTACCATAAGGAACAAAAAAAATTCGCGTTTTATTCGATATTCGGTTCGGAAACGCCAAAAAACGAATAAAACGCGAATCGAAATTTACAGTTTTGAACTTACGGATCATGATGCTTCCTACTAATATGTCTAATTTGCCAGTGAAGATAATTAAGGGGCTCACTTAAAGAAATTTTTGGAAGAAGATATTGTTGATATTGTGGACCAAGCTTTTTAAGTTGGAAGAATTAATGCATGTAAAGAGAGTTTTCAGTTGAAAAAAAGTACAGTTTCATTATAATGATTGATCGTAATGTTTTGTTGTATGATTTTTTTATTGCATTTTTGAATGACGGATGGTGTTCTTCCTACTAATCTATTTTGCCAGGATTGAAATCTGCTACGATCCGAAGATCGACTACAGTAATCCTGAAATTCATACTTTTTCAAATCCAGCCGTCCAACTTTTTATGTGCACGTATCTCAAAACAGCTGGTTTTTTGTGCATGCATCTCGAAACAATTCGACAGCTGGATTTAGAAAAGCAGAGATTTCAGGGTATTGTTCACAGGTTGAAGGATCGCAGCAGATTCTCTTCCATTTTGCCAATGGAGATAAAGAACTTGTGGACCAAGCTTAATTTTAAGTTGAAAGAATTAATGTAAGGAGAGTTTTAAGTTGAATGAAGTACAGTGTCATCATAATGATTGATTGAAAGGTTTTGTTGTATGATTTTGTTAATGTTGGTTTTTCTGTGAAATTAATATGTGATGGGCTACTAATTAAGTATGGATAATATGAATGTTTCTTGTTAATACAGGTTAATCTCAACAGAAGACAGGTAATAATTTATTTATATTCTTACATTTTATAGTTTCGAAAGATGGTAGGCTGAACCAATTTTTAAAAAGGCATTTTTGAAAAAAAATGATGATTTTCAATAGTATTTTGCTATTCCTTTCTTATTGTACTTGTAAGGATGCCGATATTTTTTATTAATACTAAAAAAAAAAAACAAATTATCAAATCTGCCTCACCCCAAACTTATTTTTAAATCTACCTCAACCGCCCGTCTGCTAGGCGGTCCACTTTCCCCACCTGACCGCCCAGCAGCTGGGCGATCCACTCTTCATAGCTGACCGCCCAGCTGCTGGGCGGTCCGCTATTATTATTTTTTTTATAAGCGGTCCGACCCCCCAGAACCGCTCTCTTCTCTCTCTTTTCTTCTCTGCCTCCCCGCCGCCCCGCCGCCCGAAAACCTCCACCAATGGTCCCTCTCTCACTACCAAGTCTCTCTCTCCCTCTCTTCCTCTCTCTCTCTCTTCCTCTCTCTCTCCCTCTCTTCCTCTCTCTCTTCAAATCTGCCACTCTCTCTCTCTCTTCCTCTCCCTCTTCCTCTCTCTCTCTCTCTCTCTCTCTCGCCTGAACCCTAATTTTCGGCCATCTCGGCGACAATCCGATTATTTTCGAGTATGTCTCTAAATGATTTTTTTAATTTATATTTTGTATCTTGTATTGGCATTGGAACGATTGGTAGAATTGAATTGTTAATTATCTTGTGCGGGTTGTTGATTTTCCCGACACAATTGAATTGTTCAAAATTAGGGTTTCCAAAATTAGAGTTTGTAATTTAGGATTTAGGGTTGACAAAACTGAAGTTTATAAATTAGGGTTGAATTGTTAATTATCGTGTGCGGGTTGTTGATTTTTCCGTCGCGGTTTAATTGTTCAATTAGGGTTGAATTGTTAAATTAGGGTTTAGGGTTGAATTGTTAAATTATGGTTGAATTGTTAAAGTAGGGTTTAGGGTTGAATTGTTAAATTAGGGTTGAATTGTTAAATTAGGGTTTAGGGTTGACAAAATTGGAGTTTATAAGTTAGGGTTTATAAATCAGGATTTATAAGATAGAATCTTCTGTTTATTGAAATGTAGTATGGTCAGAACTAGACGGGGACGTGCATGGGATGCCCCTCTGGAGACGGGGGAGAGTTCACATGATGCAGAGGATTCCGGTGCAGAGGTATCCGGTGCAGCGGCATCCAGTGCAGAGGCATCCGGTGCAGATGCTCCCTTTGGAGATTATCCCCCTCACCATCCTGACACATTGAGTCCTCTTCTGTGGACCCCACATGTCAGGCACCGTGTCTCACTTGCATCTATGGAGGTACGTTGGTTTTGTATTCCTAATTTAAATAGCATTATTTCATTAGACGTTTATATTGAAATAATTGTAAAATGTAGGACACGACGATAATGACAGTGACGCATCGCACCCCCGAGATACCATACGTCCGTCACCCGTTGATGGAGCAGTGCATCCTTCATCTCGGGTTGTATCAGTTGGCTACCATGCCTCACTGTGATATTGACCAGGCTCTCGTTTGCGGTCTAGTGGAGAGATGGCGATCCAACCGTGATTTTTATTTTTACCCAAAAAAAATATATTTTAATATAAATAACCAGGTTTTTAAAAGATTTTTATTTCTACCCAAACCGCTAGGAATATTTGCGGTTCGAATTAAAAATTCGAACCGCTAGGAATATCAGCGGCCTGAATTCTTAATTCGAACCGCTAGGATTCCTAGCGGTCTGAATTCTTAATTCGAACCGCCAGGATTCCTAGCGGCCTGAATCTTTTTTTTTTTTAAAACTTATAACTACGGGGGAGATGCGTAGAAGAGAGAGAAAAAAAAAGAGGGAGGAAGGAAGAGGGCTGAAGAGGAGGGAGGAAGGGAGAGCTCTGGGAGCTCTGAAGGAAGAGGAGGAGGAGGAGACGGAGAAGTCTGTCATCAAGTCAGGTAATTTTTTTTACATACGTATTTACTGTTAATTACATACGTATTTACTGTTAATACATACATATTTACTGTTAATTACTGTTTATACACGTATTTACGGTACACTACTGTTCACATACGTATTTACTGTACACTACTGTTCACATACGTATTTACTGTTCACATACGTATTTACTATTCACATACGTATCTACTGTTCACATACGTATTTACTGTACACTACTGTTCACATATGTATTTACTGTACACTACTGTTCACATACGTATTTACTGTTCACTACTGTACACTACTGTTCAATACTGTTCACATACGTATTTACTGTTAATTACTGTTCATATACGTCTATTTATAACTGTTCACAATTGAAATCAGTAAACTGACCAAATATTTGTCATTTATGAATGTAGTTTATTGGCCATGTCTATTGCAATTTCAATACATTTTGGAGGAAAGTTCATAACTGACCAGTATGGAGTACGTTACTCCAAACCTGCAGCAAATACGTATTGGGTTGATGAAAATTTCTCATTTGAGCAGTTACAATCGCTTATTTATGAAGCGAGCGGCTACAATAGGAATCGTTGCCAATTACAAATTCAGGCCCGAATGGTCCACGCAGGAAAGTATGTCAAAATCACATTGGGAGATAACGGGGCATTGAGAGGTCTAATAGCGCAGGTTTTGAGGTCTGGCGAATCATTATTGGAAGTTTTTGCACGCAGAATTCGCGAAGAGTCAGGGGCCGGAAGTTCAGGCCAAAATTCGGCTGCCCAACATTATCAAGAAGATAATGAACCATACACTCCTTTTATCGTAATGCCTGTACCAGAACCGGAACCAGAAATATACAATAATTCACCCCAATCTCCACCTTTTGTCCCACAACGAGTACAATCTCCACCTTTTATCCCACATATATCCATGTATGCAGGTCCTTCATCCTTACCTGGGCCTGAACCAAATCCTCACCCCAGACCGCCACCAGTACAGGATGATCCAAATGAGTCGGAATTTGAATTTATAAACGAGGTACCGGAGGAGAATCTGCAAACTGGGGATGAATTGGGGGAAGGAGACTATGACATTAATGATGAAGGAGATGAAGAAGATGAAGAAGATGAAGAAGAATACACACAGCCCACTGTGAGGCAGAATAGAGAGAATATGCCGTTAGGTGGCCGTTCTGAGACTCACCCTTTTGTAAACTTCAATGACACATCTGCTTTCCGAGAAGCAGATGTTTCTTACTAAGGCCAATACTTCGTAAGTAAAAAGCAACTGACGAAAAAGATCAGAGAGTACCATGTTGACAAGAACAAGGAGACATATACGAAGAGAAGTGACACATCCCGGCTAGAAATTAGATGCAGCCTCACACATGCAAGAGCAACAAATGCCGGAGATACATGGATGATAACTGAGCAAGACACGCCTCACACATGCGAATCTGAGTACACCAGGACGGACCATGCACAACTCACGGCATCAATTATCGCAGATATCATCGAGAGCAGCATTAAGGAAGACCCCACTATGAGCATCCGGAGTGTGGCACACTGCGTGAGGGTTAGGTTTGGCAGTATAACCCCGAAGTACAACAAACTTTGGAGAGGTCGTGAGATTGCAGTAGCCCGACAATTTGGGAGTTGGGAAGAGTCGTACAATTTTATGAAACTATTGCTTATCGGGATATGTTACACGAATCCCGGCTCAAAATACCAATTTCTGACAAGTCCGAGCATCGATAAAAATACAGGACTGGTCAAACATGGTGTTCAGAAATTCAGGGCCGTGGCATGGGCTTACGGACCATGCATTACCGCATTTGATTACTTAAGACCGGTGATCAGTATAGATGCAGCCTTCCTTTCTGGGCAGTATGAGGGCAGACTTTTGATGGCTTGCGCCTATGATGCCGATAACCAATTGCTGCCTCTAGCATTTGCAATTGTACATACGGAGAATGAAGAGAATTGGGGTTTTTTCTTACGATGGCTTAGGATTAATGTGATTGGTGTTAATAGATTCGTATGTGTTATATCGGACCAACACAAGGGTATCAAAGCTGCATTGAAACCTGAATATGGATGGGATAGGGATAATTTTGTGCACAGGTATTGTATCCAACATGTTGCAGATAACCTGGTCCAGGCGTGTGGGAAGGACAAATGGTACGGAACTAGGTTCAAACAAGGAGCCATGAAGAAGAAGCCAAGAAGGCTGAAAGAGATGTTCGAAGATTTTTGCTCGGTATGTCTAATATTATCTAATTTATATCATTTTTGCTTCTTTTAAATGCATTTTGTCTAATTTTGATTTGTTCTATTGCAGCAAAATCCGACGTGTAATGCTTTTCTGAGGAGAGTAGGCAAAGTACGTCCTGATGATGTCATGGAGCCATCAAATTTTGAAAATTTTTTCCAGACCTGTGATGGAGGGCACCGATTTGGTATCATGACAACAAACAACTCTGAGTGCCTGAATGATGTCTTCAAGGATAGCCGAATGTTGCCCGTGGCTGCACTTGTAGAGGAGACATTCGCCAAGTGCAATAGGTGGTTTGTTCAACGGCGACAGGCAGCGACGGAGCAAAGCAATGCAGAACAGCCTTTTTCCAGACGGGTACATGTTAAGCTCACCAAACGGTGGGAGAAAGCTACAAAAATGGATGTCATCCCATACTCGCACGGCAAGGTAATTACCAAGTCACGGGCCCAAATGAATATGTTCCAGTGGTCCAAACGCAGGATGGAACTATGTCAATTATTCATAGAAGGTTCTAGTATATCGTGACATTCGGGCCAGAGAGAAAAGTGGAATGTACATGCAGAGGTATCCAATTAACTGGAATTCCGTCAAGATATGACCATGGATGAAATGCAAGGTAAGCGACGGGGGCCATCCGGTACAGCACACCAGCAAGAAGGAGTGCAACCAGCTAGAAGGAGCACATCTCAATTTGGAAGGAGGAGCATATCGGGTACAGCTAACGAAGCGCAGGCAGGACCGTCCGGTACAGCTAACCGGCAAGACGAAACAGTGCAACCAGCTAGAAAGAGCACATCATCATGGGGATCTGGTCGGCTCATGGGAATAAATTTTAGATTTAGTCGTAGAAATTAACTTTATTTTATGAAGAATTTTTACTTTGAGGTTTGTATGAACTTTATTTGTATGTATTTTATTATGTTGCAGTTTTTTTTATTATTATTTTCCAAATAAATTGTAGACGAGGAGGATGGACAATAACAATCGAGGAAAGAGCGAGGAAAAGAAATGCAATTGGGGCTGCGGAAGGTCTAGAAAGGACTGTCCAATTTGGGCTACGAAATGTGTGCACATATCTGATGATGATTTTAAACGAAATGACATATCTGATGATGATTTTGTAGAAAACCCCTACGGCTATGGATTGGGAAAAAAAAAGATGATGTACAGATGCCTAAGGCTAAGAGTAAGGCTAAAACTAAGACTAAGACTAAGGCTAGCACGTAGTCTGTTGTTACCGAGCCGTCATCGTCAATCTCGGACGATGATTTTGTTCCATGTACGTTCAAGACCGGTAAGACGAAATAGTATGTTGTATGATCGTTTGAAATTTATATTAAGTTTGTATTTTATATTTTGGATGTTATTCTGGATGTTATTTATATTAAGTTTGAAATAGTATGTTGTATGATCGTCAACCTCGGACGATGAATTCTGGATGTTATTTTGGATGTTGTATTTTCATTTTTGGATGTTATTTCTTTTTGTTGTATGAAACATAACGAAACAAAAATAAACTACACTAAAAAAATACAACATAATAAAACATAACGAAACTACACTACACTAAAAAAATAAACTACAAAACTAAAGTAAAACATAATAAAATATAACATAGCACAACTAAACTAAAACTACCAAACTAAACTAAACTAAACTACCATAATAAAACATAACATAGCACAACTAAAAAAAACTAAAATAAAACATAATAAAATATAACATAGCACAACTAAACTAAAACATAATAAAATATACACTCTATCCATCGTACTGCGAAGGGGAGAATCGGTGAGGTGGTCTACCCCTGTTCTCTCTACTGAATATGCGCTCATGCCAATCCTCCCACTGAGGCTGTCCTGCCTGCGCGGCGCGAGCTGGTGTAATATGATCCTCGAGGCTGTCCTGCCTGCTCATCGTAAGTGCTGTATCCCATGGATCCGAGGCCACGTGGGTAGCTGGCGGTGGCGTGGGAGTATGGAATATGGATGCCACAAACTGGAACTCATAATCAGCCTGAGTCCGGCTACCAGAGGCCTCCCAATCGTGAGCCATCTCTGAATACGGCTGACGCGGTGGCGGGGAGGCGGATGTATCCCACTGATCAGCTGGAGCATAGTCTGCAAGGCTAAAACTCAACCTGTCATCATGCACAGTCTGGATCTCTGGAGACTCATGATGCTCAAGCTGTGTCGGCATGTATGCAGCACCCTGCAAGGATACCAAAAATTTAGTAAATTTTAACTATCTTTACTTACAATAAAAGAATAAATAAAATAAAAAATCACATACCGGGGGAAGAACTGGACGCCTGTGCTGGTCACGGTAGGCGTGCCAACCGGCCATGCATAGTACCCAACGATGATAATCCCACTCTGGCTGCTCTGATGGCTCCGGTGGCATCTCACTGGTCAGAATAGGTGTCCGGCTGTACTGCGAGCCAATCAATATTCTCTTCGGTGTCTCGTAACATGGTGACCAGCTTTGCCTCCTGGCCGTGGTCCGCAATGCATGGGGCAACCAAGTTTAACATCGCGTGCCCGACCGCTCTGTAGCCACGTTTTCCAAGACAAACGATTGAACGCCCGGCACCTTTAAGCTCTAACAGCAGCTATAAAAAAACGTTAGAAAAAATAAAGGTTATGATAAAAGGTTCATAACGCATAAAAATGTGTTGTTTTAGATGCATTACCTGGCGAGCACCTTTCCGGCCAGTAGGGGTATAACCATCGTCTTCGAATATCTGTGAGCGAAGAAACTCGCTGTAATCTCCCTCTATATACACCGAAGCCATGTCGACCCGCAGGTACCAAGCCTGATATCTCAATAGGGGATCTCCCTGGAACTGCATCGTATCAATCTCCGGCATCTGCCATAAGTTGGCACTCATATTGCCCGCCTTGATGTAGTACTCCGAGTGATGCACACTCCAATCTCTATCCCAGTGATTACCGTGTTTTATCCTGTAATTCGTATGTTAGTTGCAATTTAAAGACAAGAACTAATGTTAAGTACAAAAATGCTAAAAAGAACATAACTTACCCGTGTAGCCTCATGATCACAGATCTCGGGACGTCTGGATCTGCGGGGATGAGTGGAGGAAAATGAAACTGACGGAGCACCCGGTCTGGATAGTGGTGCTCCACTATCCAGAAGCACACCAGCGGTCCCCTGTAGAGCCACATCTCCTGATCATCCGCTACAATCTGCGGCAGCCTCCCCTCAGTGTATAGCTCATGGTATGGAGTCCAGCTCACCTGCGTCTCACCCAGACTCTGAATATGAGATCGGACCAACCTGATACCTGCTGTCTTTCCGTGAGGGTTGTCCTTGTACAAGTGATGTCCGTACCATTTCATGCCGAATGCCGGTCGATTTCCATTTTCGGGCTCTCTCCATGGATCCTCGTTCGGCTGAGGTACCCCCACCGGTAGCCGTGACCATGACCAATGCTGCAGAAGCAGCATTGGCCCGTAGATTTGCTTAGTTTTGCGCTATATTTTGAAGAATACCAGCCGTCAGGGACAAGTTAAATAATTAAAATAAGACAACAAGTGCATGACAAGGTAGGTAATTAAAATAAGACATAAATAGCATACTGACCTTGCAACCGTGGCACAAGTTGGAGTAGATATGTGCTAGGACAGCCCCACCCAAGTTGTACCTGCCGCTCGACGGCTGAAGGTCTCGCAGCAGCTGTAGATACATCATCGGGATGGTATCACCATTTGAATCAGCAAACATGACAGAACCAAATAGGTCCATCACGAATCCCCGTGTGTATCTGTAATATCAAAATTATAGAGTAACTCATTTTTCCGCATGAAACAGAGTACAAAATAAATGTAATACAAATAGTTTGTATGAGTACCTCTGAATCTCGATCTGAGTGGAATCGCTACCTAGACCTCTCGCAAACATAGCTCGCAGCTTCGTCTTGTCCAGACAGTACTTGGACTTCCCCCCGTTGCTGCGTATATCTGGCTCCGCTCCCAACAACTCAGCGAGCATGTAATTAATCGTCATGTCATATGGATCTGCGGGGTCAGATATGCCACCAACGGGCACGCCCTGGATAGGTAAACCCCATAGAGCACTAACGTCCTGGAGAGTCACTGTCATCTCTCCAAAAGGTAAGTGGAACGTGTGCGTCTCGGGGCGCCATCGCTCCACTAGTCCTGCAATGAGGGACGCGTTAATGGACTTAGTCTCCGACTGTAGAATATCGACCAAATGCTGCACCCCCAAATTTTGCAGATACACCTCCATGACCGAGTAGTACTGCATGTCCGGATACCGACCCCTGGCATTTATAATTGCCTCACTCTGCGTTCAAAAAAGTAAACAACATGAAAACCTAAAAATACAAAAATTCAACAAAATACAAACTTAAAAAAAAATTAATCAAGTACCTCTTTAGATGCCTCTGAGACTCGGTGCTCATCGTGAGGCATCCATAATAAAGGACTGAAATGATCCTTGCTGTCAGTGGGAATGGGCTCATCAACCGGGTCGGCTGCGGGTGGTCTCCTAGGCCGTCCCCTAGCCATCCTATGTTAAAAAAAAATTAAACATGCTACAATTGACTAAAATATGCTAATTGCGGTAAAAATATGCTAAAATAAGCTAATATGCAAAAAGATGACTATGGAGTCAATCATAACATGCATTATGCCAATAAGAACAAAGAACCACTCCATACAAGCATATTTTTATAAATTTTTATTTTTTTTTAAAGATAAGGTTTCCATTAGAAATGTATGAAATCAGTTAATGCAAACTAATTTCATTTCATACAAATTAATGCAAAATAAACTTTCAAATATACAACCAGCAAAAATAACTCATTTATTAGTTGCGAGTATAATTTGTTTAATCACACAAATTTGATGATACATATAATACATATTAACCTTGGAACTATAGATATAGTTTTTTTTTTAAATAGAAGTAAAGAACAAAAATAAGCTCGTATTATATAATAATATTTTATACAATTTCGCTAAATAAGCTCGTATTATATAATAATATTTTATACAATTGTATGATTTTTGCAGCCTAATATATTTAAAAGTAATTTGAATTATACTTGCGCAAACATATATATTTTGAATTGCTTTCTCTTTGCACTACAATTTGAATCTTCCTTCTCTCACGCTTTAAATCGAAGAAGAAAAATAGACAATATTTTCAAACGATACAGCTAACTAGATTGGTTGATGAAACAAAAGCAAAGAAATTGATTTATCATCTCTTTAGAATATAAAATTAACATGAAAAAGAAACCATTAATATTATGTTTGGCAAATAGAAGATCTCCTTTAATATGGATCAGAATAGGAACAAAGTTATCAATTGAATATTCCTTGAACAATTTTTTTATTTGAATATCAAACATGGTCATACTTACTCAAATAAACATTCATGATCAGAATATAAACAAAGTTATATATTTCTTGAACAATTTTTGTAATCGAATATCAAAACAAGGTCATACTTACTATTTCTAATAGCAAGAGAAATAAACACTCATGCTCAAAATATAACAAAGTTATATATTCCTTGAACAATTTTTGTATTTTAATATCAAACACAGTCATACTTACTATTTCTAATAACAAGAAAAATAAACATTCGATCATGATAAGAACATAAACAAAGCTATATATATTCCTTGAACAATTTAATTTTGTATTTGAATATCAAATACGGTCATACTTACTATTTCTAATAACAAGAAAAAGAAATTCAATCACACACCAAGATTAAATTCAATCACATAGCAGTTTTGACCTACTACTTAGTCTCACAGATGACTATATTTCATTCACTAAGCATTATTAACCTACTTCTAAGTTTACACAGAAAATTCAATCATTCACAGAAAATTCTAAGTTTAGATTGAGAAATTGCACAAACCAGAAAAATTGCACAGAAATTCACAGAAAATTGCACAAAAATTGCACAAACCAGAAAAATTCTAAGTGAATAGGTGGAGGGGCGGAGAGACGGCCTAGGAGGGGCGGAGCACCGGCTAGGCGGAGGGGCAGCGAGGCGGAGGGGTGGAGGCGCGCAGCCTTCTTTCTTTTTTCCTTTTTTCTGGCGGAGAGGCGATCTCCTTTTTTCGGTTTTTCTGGCGGAGAGGCGACACAGAGAAGAAGAGAAAGGTCACGGGTCGGGTTGAATTAAGGATTCAGGCCGCTAGGAATCCTGGCGGTTCGAATTAAGAATTCAGACCGCTAGGAATCCTAGCGGTTCGAATTAAGAATTCAGACCGCTGATATTCCTAGCGGTTCAAATTTTTAATTCGAACCGCAAATATTCCTAGCGGTTTGGGTAGAAATAAAAATCTTTTAAAAACCTGGTTATTTATATTAAAATATATTTTTTTTTGGGTAAAAATAAAAATCACGGTATTGACCAGGCTCTCGTTTGCGGTCTAGTGGAGAGATGGCGACCGGAGACGCATACATTTCACCTTCCGGTTGGGGAGATGACAGTCACCCTAGGTGACGTCAGCGCCTTATGGGGTTTACGGATAGACGGCGACCCCATCGGTGGTGTCTCAGACCATCCGGACCTGATGGACATGATACCAGAGCTGCTGGGGGCCGCTCCGACGGACTTGCAGAAGAAGAAGAAGAAGAAATGAGAGGAGGAGGAGGAGGAGGAGTACCGGTATTCTAAATACTGCATTAGTCTTGCGGCGCTCCACAGTTACTTCCACCGGCGTAGGATCACCGCCGATACACGTGACGAGCCGGCAGTTCTGAGGTAATCACAAACAGTTGCAAATTAAAATATGTTATGGATATAACAAAAAATGTAGTTATTTATGTCTCTAATTTATATTGCAGGTACGTGAGGGCGTTTGTCATGGATTTATGTGGCAGCGTCATGTTTGTCGATGGGAGCCACCCAACTGGAGATGAGGGCTGATGGGAGCCAGCTAGCTCCCACAGACCGCAATATATGGAGCCCAGACAGCACGACGGGGAGGCCAGTGGGAGTGGGACGCAGACTGCAGATGGTTTTGCCTCAGCTATATTTGGCACACCGCCTCCGGTCACGTATCCTCCTACTTGGGAGGCCGATCCGTGGGTGTTGCGTACACAGGCGGGGATCCATGGGGAGCATGCATTACACCTGGGGGAGGACCCATGGGCGCGTGAGGCCGTACACGATGACATGCAGGTGGATGAGGTTCACCAGAGGTGTCCGCCGTCGCAGAGGGAGCGCCGTGCACCTGTTAGGTTGGACCTCTCCGGACCTCGCCCTCGTCAGCGCCGTTAGGGTTTTTATGTTTTTTTAGTTTGATAGGTTTCTAGTATTTTAGTTTGGATTATTATATTTCATGTTTGGACTGTTATGTTTCATGTTTAGACTTACCATTTATATTACCTACTTTTGTTGTTTAGACTTACTATTTAGAAACATTTAGACATTAGCAAACTAAATATAAAACTAATCAATTATATTAGTTCTAGTCAATTACATAACATATAAAAATAATCATCAATTATAAAAATATAATCGTCAACAAATAATAAATATATATCATACAATTTAATATAAAACATTTAAACAAATCATTACAACAATTTAATATAAAACATTCAAACAAATTAAAACATAAAGCCCTTATACAATAAAAAAAATAATAGCGGACCGCCCAGCTTCTGGGGCGGTCAGGTGGGGAAAGTGGACCGCCCAGCAGACGGGTGGTTGGGGTAGATTTAAAAATAAGTTTGGGGTGGTGGCAGATTTGATAATTTGTTTTTTTTTTGTATTAATAAAAATATCGGGTAAGGATGACCTTATCTTAATGGCTTAATTTAATTATAGAGTGTACGATACTTTCTATAAATAATTCTATTAGAAGTAAATTTTATTGGTAAAAATAGACGTCAAATTAAGGCTTAATTACCAACAAAAACTATTACCACTAATTCGATTCAATAAAGTATGGCTCCATAACTACAATAACATACGACTTTATTTTTTATTTTAAAAATTTTATTAAGTAAATTTGAGTTCCATAAAATATTTTATAATATTATGAACAATGTCACAAATTTCTCAATTGGATGGAACAATACGTGTATATTGATCGAATATTTTATGGAGCTCAAAGCTATGGATGATATATGGGTAACATTTCCTTTTCTTTAATATATAAACATCTACACTATACAGGTATATTTATTGAATTTAATAGAGACAACAATACGTGTTGAAATAAATTGCATCCAATGTTCAACCAAAGCATGCTGCTTGACTATTTGTATCGTTTGAAGATAATAGCTTACTTATCTATAAAATGATACATTGTATAATATTAAATACGGATTTGTTAGTCCTGAGAAATAAAATAATCCTCTAAAATAAAAAGGAATGACTGTTCAAGAACCAATGACTCGCCACACATGAAAAGTTTCAGGAGCTTCACAGAAGATCTAGATTCTGAAATCTGGTTCTGTACTAGTACTACAGTCCAGTTGGATCGGGTTATATGGTTACGGTTTGATTAATTGATTAGATGGGCCAAGAGAGGCCCATTGAGCAGATTTGACAGGGTCAAAAAGGGAAAGAATTGCGGGCCCTCTTTTTTATAAGGAGTCTCCAGTCTTTATTGCCTTTTTCATGTCATGTCAAATCAAACAAATCCCACCAATCCCTAGGTCCATACCCCTGCCTCATGCTTTTTCCTGTGCCGCTCTCCTATTCTCTTTTTGTGTAACGAGTTATCTGGTTGAGAAGTTCGTGATTCAAAAATAATTTCATAAAGTCTTAATTTCATGATTTAATATAATAAAGATATCATTAAAAAATTAGTTATTAATTGAGTGAAGCTATAGTACTGTGCATAGGGCAGATTAATCTGTATTATGAATCAATATTTTTGTCTTCAAAATTTAAATAATCAATGTGAACCATTCAACATAATCTCCATATGACAAGATACTTGCATACTAAATTTTATATTTTTTTGAATTTTTTTGCTATTTTTTTAGATAGGTAGAAAATAACTATATTTGATTGGTCTATAATTTTTAAATGGAGTGATTTTCTACCCGTCTAAAATAAATAGTAAAAAAAATGTAAATATGTTTAGTGTACATTTTCATATGAAAAAAGATCATTTTGAGAGGTTCATATTGACTATTTATATTTTGAAAATAACCTTACTCTTTTAATTTATAATACAAGTAGTACCGAGATTTTTATTAATATCCAAAGTTTAATAGAAATTACTATTTATGTCCAGAATTCTGGATTTTCGCCAAAAATGCCCAAGTCGGCCATTTTATGGCCGGCTTACTCTTTTTTTTTTTTTTTTAAATCTAACACTGAAAATTTGAATTTTTTGTTTAAATTATTTGTTAGATTACTTCTTTTGATTTATAATTAGCATATTTATACTAAAATATACTAGATTACTTGAAATTATGTTGAATTACACTATATTACAATAAATTATGTTGAATTACACTAAATTACATTAAATTACGCTAAATTACAATGACTTCGCTAATTATGCTGAAATACGATAAATTACGCTAAACCTACGCAAAATTACGCTAAAGTAGACTGATTTTGTGCCATATTTCATGAATCATAAAAAATAGTAAAAAAATTCCAAAAATAGTAAAAATTAGTATTCTACAAGTTCATCATGTAACTAATTTACTGAGCTACTTAGATTGAATAATAGAAATGAAAATCTTAATCGGAAACTTCAACTCAAGTTTTGAGGCTCTTCCCTTATTTTTTTGGCAATTCTAAAATTTGAAATCCAACATAGCGGGCACGGACGCATGCGTATTTTCGCAAGCTTTCTGAAAAGTGGTCATTTGCTGAAATCGGACACTCGAGCGCCGTTTTATGACCGTTTGAAGTTTCGTCGTCGTTTTTCGCCTTTTCAGTGAAGATATCGTCCCTATTCATATGTAATTTAGCGTAATTTACCGTATTTTAGCATAATGTAATGTAATTTAGTGTAATTTAACTTAATATAGTATAATTCAACATAATTTCAAGTAATTTAGCGTATTTTAGTATAAATATGCTAATTATATATAAAAAAAATAATCTATCAAATAATTTAAATAAAAAATTCAAATATTCAGTGTTTGATTTCATTATCTTGCTCTTTATTGTATCTAAAAAAAAAAAAGTAAGCCGGCCATTTTCCATAAAATGGCCGGCTTACTGGGAGAGTAAACCGGCCATGAAATGGCCGACTTGGGAATTTTTGGCGAAAATCCAGAATTCTTGATATAAATATTAATTTCTATTAAACTTTGTATATTAATAAAAATCTCGGCAAGTAGTACATTAGATCGTTAATAGCTTTTGTAAAATTAATAATATTTTTTCTACAATTTCATTAATTAATATTGAATAAACGTGCCTTGTTCGCATAATTTGACAAATTAAAAATTAATTCGAGTATTAAAAGAGAATAGTACAAGAACAGTATGGATATTATAAAGAAATCCAATTAAAATAGAATATTGGTAAAAAGTATCCGGAATTTTTTTTTTTTTAAAACTAAGCAAGGCGGCTAAGTGATTTGGGATTTTATTGTATAAAATGCAAATTCAACAGATTAGTTAGTTTACATTATAAATGATGCAATAAATATAATATAGATTGTTAGTATGTTTTAATATATTTCTTTTCTCATGCAGTATTTTTATACAAACAAATATAAAAAGCAAACCGCATAATTTTATCACTAGGCTCATAGCTACACCTATAACTATTTAATATTCTCAAAAAATTTCTTTTTTTTTTCAGATTTTAAACATGAGATCTTCCACACAAAAAAATTGTCCTGGTAATTTTTTTGTTTTATGAGTGAGGTTATGGTAATATCCATATTATAAAGCAGCCTGTACTATGAACTTGCTCAACATAATCTCCAAAAATATATATATACTTGCATATAACATTTTATACTTTTAGAATTTTTGTTACTTTTTGATATGTAGAAAATCACTTGATTTAAGATTACGGACTTTCCAAAGTTAATGATTTTTTATCTTATCTAAAAAAATGTAATTTTTTGTTTTCAAATATATTTTTTTACAGAGATCATATTTAACGATTGAGATTAATTGTTCAAAATTTAAAAATAAACATATGATCCGTAATATATTTAGGGTGCGTTTGGATGACACAGGAATAGCGCTAACCCAGGAACAGCTGCTATTCCTGGCGAGCTATTCTTAACACAGCACGTTTGGGTGAAAAAAAACGCTATTCTCAACAAAGGAATAGTTCGGGTTAGCTGCTGTTCCGCTATTCCTATGAAATGTTGGGTTAGCAGCTATTCCTAACCCCAGGAACAGCTGTTATTCCGAGCTATTCCTTGATTCATCCAAACGCACCCTTATTACCTAGTCTTACTTTAGTCTATTGTAAGGATGAAAGGCTATTGGTGGTTGGAGAATTGTGGATGCTAGGATCATGTGATGGCCGTTAGATACGCTTGTAGGCTTGGCATCTTTTTCACATGGATATGTTCTTTTGCCAATTATATAGTAGACCCCACAATTCTAACATAAAATTCTTAAAATAATAAAACGACAAATGTAAACCCCAAATATGTCCAAAACATGCATGCACGCTAGGGTCAGGTGTTTGGCAACCCTCCTAAAGGGGTGAAGGATTAAAATTTCAGGGGAATCAGTTATATATCCATCAAAAGTTTAGAATTTGGATATTTGCTCATCAAATCTTCAAATTGGAATAAATTTCTAATACAATATGGATAAATTTGGATATTTTTAAAACTGATAATTTGGAAATTTACTCATATTGATATTAAAACTGATAATTTCAAACAAAAATCTGTATTAAAAATATCCAAATTCTTAACTTTTCAAAATTTGATGGGCAAATATCCAAATTCCAAACTTTTGATGGGTATATAACCGATTCCCCCAAAATTTTAATACTTGCTAAGAAACATGTGTTCGGTGAAATAGTAGGATTAAGAATATATATTATAGTTGTAAATACCGAATTACCCCTTACAGTAATACTGTTGTCATGTGAAGTTCACATTCCTAAATCCTAACTGGTACCGACTGATACGAGTGGTTAAGACTTTGAAATCCAATCATCTAATTAGCAGATGATACCAGTACCAGTACGAGTGATTCACTTTAAATTAGCAACTGATATTAATCTCACAGTATCATGATTCTGAGTCTCTAAATTAGCAGTTGAGGTCAATCATATAAAATCAATTACACAACAAAAAATTTCAAGCTAACTGAACAACTCAACGATTCAAGAGGATGCAAGCCTCAGTTCAATTCACAATCAACAATACAAATCAAACTTGCCCCTACACTTTTCAATCAAATCAGAGTTGCATGAATGGAAGCTGTGAATCAAATCCAACTAAAAGAGATGTGTCACAGTAGTATTTAGCAGTTTGAAAGCGGAGATGAGCAAGCCAATGGTGAGCGCTGAAAACTAGTGAAAGTATTCAACAAAAGAAAATCAGTAAAAAACGGAGATATAAAAAAGAGAACAAAAAACGGGAAAATTATTCAACTTCTTAGGTCCATGTTCATCCCTAATCTCCTGATGAGTTGACGTGGTGGGATCACGGACATCCACGTCATCGTTGGGCTCGGTGGTGGCGGTCAGATATGGTTAATGAGATCTCGATAGATAGAGCGTCTCAACACGAACTCCCCTGTGGTATTGGATGACCAATTTCATCGCTGCAAATGCCAACGAATCCGCTAGAAAGATCGAGAAGAAGATGAACATTTCTCTTTTACGCCTAGAGAACCGTTCAAGCAGGAGAGAGAATGATAAAATATAATAAAATAATAAAAAGAAGCTTAAGGAACTCCTCAGCTGAGGGAATAAACTCTGCTGTTATTTTAATAGAAGAGTAGAGTGTTTTTTTATTCAGTTATTCAAAAAATTTCATTCACGTATTTCAATATAAAAAAATTCATACACAGATTTTAATAAATTTAATAGTTGAGATCGAAAAACAAATTCTACTTTTCTACTAGAATAACAGCAGAGTTGTATCCTTAGCTGAGAGAGAACTGTAAATAAAAACACCTTTTTGAGTTTTTTTTTAGCTTAAGGAAGCTAATTGTCTAAGGATAAATTTTTGGTCTAAGGAGAGGCCTTAAGCCTGTCTAAGGAAATGATATTCGGCTGATTTAATGAGCTAAGGAGTTGTAGGGAAGCTAAAGTTGTGGTGCCGAACAGGTACCCTGAGATTTTTGAAGTCACTGCATGCATTTTATTTTTTGGGTTATGTTGACACTTCAATTTAAATTTGAAACCCCCTAATGTGAATTTCAAAAATATATAAGAGAGAAATAACAACTACATACCCAAATAATGTTTTGTTGCATTTTCTATGCTGTCAAAAAAAAATTCTTTAAGCACTTGAAGATTTTTTGGTATTTTTTAAAATTGAAATCCACAAATAAGAAAAATTAATTTTCAAGCAAAATTTCATGCAAAAATAAATTTAGGCTCATTCGGTCCTGATTTATCCAAACAAGTAATTTGGAGAAATTGTATGTCAAATCTCGTTTATTTTGCCCTATGTTGATATTTTATTTCAAATTTGCAAATATTTCAAATTTGCAAGATGAATCCGAACATAAGAAATTATGATAAAAATATTACAAGGGTATATCAAAAATATCTATGTGAGAGGTCATGAATTCAAAACTTGAATGAAGGAAATTAAATCCTTTGTTATAATAATAAGGGTATTAAATAGTTAGATGGCTTGACCTTCAATCTTTACTAAAAAAAAAAAATTATGATAAAATATCAATTAGGCCCCAAGTCTATCCCTAGATTTAATATAGGCTAATAATTAAGTTCCCTACAGTTTTGATAGTCATTTCAAGAATTTTAGGCCTGGGTCGTTTTTCTTTTTCTGAAATTTTTTAAAATATCCTCATAAAAAATAAACCAAAAAAATACCACTGATTTCTCAGAATTTCAGAAATTATCAGAGCCACAATTTTAAGCTGCGAACCTCAAGAATGGAACCTCCATTTCACGTTGCGGCTCCCCATAATGGATTAACTGGACACCCATTATGACCCCATAATGAGTCCGCCATTTCACGTTGCGGACCCCAAGAATGGATCCGCAACGTGAAATTGCGGTCCTAGTAATTCTGGAATTCTGAGAAATCAGTGGTCCTTTTTTTTTATGAGGATATTTTTAAAAAATTCCGTTTTTTTTTTTTTTGTTAATGTGGAACAGACTCAAATTTTAAAAACAAGGTGTTGCCAATTAATCCCAATCTTTCCTAAAATAGAGTGTAGGTTAATGGAGTCCCCATACATACAAGACCGATAACAACATAAAAATAACCTTAAGTTTCTAAGGACAAAAATACAAATAAAAAAAAACTTCAACCTCGTAGAAAATAAATATACAATCTCTTAATAGTTATATTCATTTTTAACACTTTGATCGTGCATGATCAATCCCATAATCTTCCTTTAATTAAGGCATGCAGGGTCTGAGTTTTTTTCCGTCATTTTTAATAATTATCCCATATATGAGGGCACAGAATATTTTATCCCATAAAGATTACAAAATCTTTGTTATTTTCTTATTGTACATGCTAAAGAATGTAATATATAGACTATCTTGTGCATTGGATGGAAAATCGTTGAATTCAAAGTTCAAACAGTCTATCCAAATCGTTCAACGTGATATCTATAATGAAATGTACCTAGAGATCAAATTTTACATTTTTCGGAAATTTTTTACTATTTGTTTAGAATTTTTGAAAATCGGTGTTTTTTTTTTTAAAACAACGATTTTGTATCTATCTTAATAAATAGTAATAAAATTCCAAAAAATGTAAAATTTGGTCTCTAGGCACATTTTAATATGGAGAACAAGTTAAGCGCTTTAGATTGAATTTTTAGACTTTGAATCCAGTGATTTAGAGTCCAATGCACAAGAGATGCTATACATTAATTGCATTGTACCGTAGCCCAACTTTAGGAACAAACGTTTTGATATTCGCCAATCTCTCTCTCTCTCTCTCTCTATATATATATATATATTAGTTTAACAAATTAAATAATTTAACAAAGAATTTTATTGACACTCTATTAGGTCATGTTAGGTTGTGGAGTAAGAAGTGGAGTAAACCACTTTACTCCATAGTTAAGTTGTCAAATGAGGAATAAAACATAGGAGTATATGGATAAATGCACTTTTTCATACGGATTAACTTACTTCATCCTTACTCCGTCTGTAAAGACCATTGTCATATATAAATATTCATTTTCTAACTCTTACTCTTACAGATATATTAATTTACTCAACACTTAACCTCCAAGCAAAATATAAAATAGGAGATAAATGAAGTAAGTAATTTTTTTTTCAATTTATTCTACAACAAAACATGATCATGTATAGGGGTGACAACGGGTACGAAACATATCGATTGGAAGCATTTTCATACTCTTAAATGTTATGTTAACCGAAAAAACTTTACCTTTAACCGTACCCGATAAGCTAAACAAAAAGAAGCTTTACCATATCCTTCTTATCGAATACGGTATGGATCGGATCATAAACAGATAAAAAATGTTATATTAAATAGATATATATGAGTCATGAATAAAACTACATACAATATCATTCAACATCTCCATATAAATATATATTTATATTAATAATTTTTTTTATTTTTAATTATTACCGTATAGGATAACGAGTAAGAAATAGTTTTTATCTGGATCTTTATCTATTATTCTAATAAAAAAAAATATTCTTATCCGTATTTAATAAGTTAAATGTAAAAAATAATCGTATTCATACCCGTCTTATTAAATACGACAGATAAGATAAACAAATAAAAAATTGTCATTTGATTATTTAGCTAGAGAGCTCGATCCAGAGAGTTCGCTCGACCTTAATTGCGCCAATATTAAGTCTCAATTACTTGCTAGTGCTTAAAGTGAAAGGCGGTCACTACTGTTATTCTCTTCTTGATAATTTGATGGGATTGAAATATTCTATTTTTTTTTGCCTAAAATTGATGGTGCAAATTACAACTTGTGACTTGTGACCAGTCAGCGAGTCGCTACCATGACACGCCGTTTCAGACTATAAATGTTACATCAGAACCATTTTAGTCAACATATATATTGTCACCATCCAACGAAAATGGTTATTATGATCAGAACCAATTTTTTGTCAAGTACATTAAATAAAACCGACGGAATTGGATTTCAATTTACTGTTTATTAATAAACTTATATAGTACTTTGAAATAATGCGAGTTTTTTTTTTTATTAATTTTGTTATTTAGAAGTTTTATTTTATTATAAATAATTTATTTTATTATATGTACATATTTCCTAGTAATATATGTTAACGAGTAGGATTAAAATGTCTTATATCTTTCATGTTTCAATTTCGTCTCATATTCTTATCATTGTTTTTGAAATCCAAACAGTTAATTCGAACAGCTCAACATATTTTCCATATTAAAATATGCTTGGAAATTAAATTTTATATTTCCTTTTTTAAATTTAAGCTACAAATCAAATCAGAATTAAATATGCAAGCAAAAGTTTGTCATATTTAGGCATCTATATATATATATATATGGGAAATAAAGCTGTTTTTATTCTAAAGGAATAACAGAAACATGTTATTCCGATTCTAACGGTTGATTTTTGTTAAAATTTGCAAATAAAAAATTTATTTTTTGAAAATCGCACATAAAATTTTTTGAACGGTTGACATCGGAATAACGGATTCCTGTTATTTCTTTGGGATAACAACAGATTTGTTTCCATATATATATGTCCATAAATTATTTCCAAAGATTGTCTAATGTCATTGTTCGAGTCGTATTCTCTTATCTTAAACTCCAAATTTGATAATTTCAAACTCTATTAAAATTAGATGCAGATCACCTGTTATAATTTTTCTCAAGTGGTATATATACAGAGAGAGGGGCTAATATCAAAACGCTTGCATCAAGGTCCTCGTGCAACCAAGTCGTTTTCGGATTTTCAAAGTCCAAACAGTCGATCCAAACTGTTAGATGTTCAATCTATATTAAAATCTGCTTGGAGACCAAATTTTACTGTTTTTTTAGAATTTTTTTACTATTTATTAAGCCACTTTGAAAATTGCTCATCCGGGAGAACAGTAAAAACAGTGCAACCAAATTCTGGACCATGTGATCAGTAATTTTCAAAGTGGCTTAATAAATAGTAAAAAAAAATCCAAAAAATGTAAAATTTGGTCTCCAAGCAGATTTTAATATAGAGATCACATCTAACGGTTTGGATCGACTGTTTGGACTTTGAAAATCCGAAAACGACTTGGCTATATATATATATATATATATATATATATATATATATATATATATATATATATATATAAAGAGTGGCTAATATCAAAATGTTTGCACCAAGGCCCTCGTGCAACCAAGTCATTTTTAGATTTTCAAAGTACAAACGGTCGATCTAAACCGTTAGATGTGATCTCTATATTAAAATCTGTTTGGAGACCAAATTTTACATTTTTTGGATTTTTTTACTATTTATTAAGCCACTTTGAAAATTGCTGATCACATGGTCCAGAATTTGGTTGCACTGTTTTTACTGTTCACCCGGATCAGCAATTTTCAAAGTGGCTTAATAAATATTAAAAAAATTCCAAAAAATGTAAAATTTGGTCTTCAAGCAGATTTTAATATAGATTGAACATCTAACGGTTTGGATCGACTGTTTGGACTTTGAAAATCCGAAAACGACTTGGTTGCACGAGGGCCTTGGTGCAAACGTTTTGATATTAGCCACAATATATATATATATATATATATATATATATATATATATATATATATATAGAGTATGGCTAAATTGCTGCCGGCAGCATTCTGGACAGCTGCTGCCGGGGGCATTTCGGTCATTTCCGGTGTTCAAACAACAAATTTTTTTATACAGATATTCAATCTATATTAAAATCTACTTGGAGACCAAATTTTACATTTTTTGGAATTTTTTAGCTATTTATTAGGCCACTTTGAAATTAGCTGATCCGGGTGAACAGTGCAACAAAATTCTGGACCATGTGATGGAATTTTCAAAGTGGCTTAATAAATAGTAAACAAATTCCAAAAAATGTAAAATTTGGTCTCCAAGTAGATTTTAATATTTAGAACACGTTGAACGGTTCGGATTTGTTGTTTGAACACCGGAAATGACCGAAATGTCCCCGGCAGCAGCTGTCCAGAATGCTGCCGGCAGCAATTTAGCCATACTCTATATATATATATAGATAGATAGATAGATAGATAGATAGATAGATAGATAGATAGATAGATAGATAGATAGAATCTGATATAATTCTTTGAAGTTGTTTGATTTCTCTGTGCTGTAATTGTCTTGTAAAGGTAGACTGTCAAAAACAGCTACTGAACTTTGAACCTCTCTCATTCAATATGAATTTTAACAACATATTTTTTCATTGGATCCATATAATTTTGCGTATTTAAAAAAAAAAAATTGGCCAATTTATTCTATGATATTATTACAATGCAAAAAAGCAGTAGTCAACTTAAAAGAAATCGTACAAAAAAAAAATTCTGGACATGAAATTAAAAAAGATATTATATATGTTGCTAAAAATGGTTGTTAATTAAGTCAACATTAATGAAAAAAAAAAATTCACAGTTTATTATCCAACGTGAGAGAACAAAAATAATAGAATAACTGCTCTCAGCAATATACTCTTGTGAAGTAGTTACAACTTGCAACATAAAAAGAATCATACATATTTCCTGATCCTCCAATTGAGAAAAAAATATACGGCCATTATATATATAGCTTGTAAAGTCTTGCTTATATCAGCCCAAATTAAATAAATTAAATGGGATGAAGAAGATATGATTAAATAAACAACATCGTAAAAACGTGGTTTGTCAATCTCCAACCCTTGTTTTTTTTAGTAAAAATGAAAATTAAGTTTAATTCTCAAATTTAAATTATTGATAACTATCCTCTAATCATATTTCAAACAACCTGTGTCAAACTTATTTTTAATGATAGTGGCAATAATGATGTCCTAAATATAGGGGTGGCAAAAAAGCTCGTAGCTCGTGGCTCGATCGTGACTCGCACCTAACGTCTCGCTTGCTAACAGCTCGCTCGTTACTAGACCGAGCTGTTAACAAGCCAGATCGCCACTAGCTTGGTCCAAAATTAACGAGTTCAAGTTGGGGCCTAGTTTGCTCGTCAGCTCGCGAGCTAGCTCAGTTAGGCATCAATTTGTGAATTTGTATGAATTTCTGTGCATTTTATATTGTCTAGCTCGGTTCAGCTCGATCTAAAAAGTTTGTAGAATTTATTTTCTTCTAAAAACAAAATTCATCCAGACCCAGCAAACCAGCTCGTCAGCTCGCGAGCTAGCTCGGACTGGCTTGTCACGATTTCAAGCTGAGGTTTTACCTCAGATGCTCTAGGTCCAGCTCACTCGGCTGTAGCTCGGTCTAGAATTAATAAGCTGAGCTAGGGCCTAAATATCTCTTATATTAATTTATTGCTTAAATGAAAAAAAAAAAAAAAGTTTGCCTTCGCTGACACGTGTAACAAGCTTAGCGCTATAAAAGTTTCAAGTACATGATTGAAATTTAAGAATTGAACATAATTAATTCAGTGTAAATTTTGTTGGCAGCAGGACTAGACAGAACAAAATCCACATAAAATGGGCTGGTAACCCCACAACATGGGAAGTGTGAAGCCCAATCAAAATAGTACGACACGACTCCACGAGATAATAAAAAGACAAACTAAACCAACAACACACAAACACACAAAACGCACACTTCTATTGAATGAACTCCCCGCCATTTAATTGGCATTTCCTAGTGGCAAAGGAGATCATATATATATACTACAAGAAAAGAATGGGACAGTACCTACGAGGGTAAAAAGTGACTATCTGCGAGAGTATACTGACAGAAA
Source organism: Carex myosuroides (assembly GCA_028015225.1). Classification (NCBI taxonomy): domain Eukaryota; kingdom Viridiplantae; phylum Streptophyta; class Magnoliopsida; order Poales; family Cyperaceae; genus Carex; species Carex myosuroides. The sequence continues at coordinate 11,867,615 of CM051470.1, forward strand.
GATATTTTTTCTATTAGCGATGAAAATATACCGACAGTATTTTTTGCGGATACTGTCCCATTCTTATAATTTGCATGTTCCGATAAGTATAAGATTAAATTTGGTTTGAACATTAGTGAAAACTATTTGTTAAAATTTAGACAAACATGATTTGCACCAACTTTAAATCAGTACGCACGAATTTTAAAACATATCAAACAACTCTAATTAAATATCAGATCGAATTTAATATGATGACCATCAAACCAGGCCAATCTATATATATATAGTCCAGGGGTGCTCAACAACCCCCATAATTCCAAAAGTTTTTAATTCTTTATATTGAAATTTAATTAAATTTTTATTTTTAAATTATATACTTCAACCCCTTATAAATTATCACATTTGTTCTTGTAGCCTAGTGATTCAAATTCTAATTCGTTATTGTTAACACTTCAAACTCCAACCGTACATTATGCATTTTAAATTTTAATTTCCTATCTAATTTTCTAATTCTCCCCCTTCATTAAATACTCATTCCTACATATATTGCATTGGCATGTATAGATATTCACACTTTTATATATTTTTCTGAAAATATCAATGTCTCAACCTCTCATGATATCAAGTACATTTTATTGTAGAGATCATGTTGAACGATTTGGATCGACAATTTGAACTTTAAAAATATAGAAAATGATTGTGGTAACTTTGTTGTAACTAGATCCCTCCTCTCTGTAAGAACATAGTTTTCAGTTAGTGTAAAGGTCATACAGTAACTAAACAGGATTCCTCCATTGACAGTAGAAAGCGAGAGAAGGAAGGTGATGCATGAGCAGCAGTGCAACCAACCAAACCAAACAAAACAAAACCAACAATTCATGATATATCAGTAAACCAAAAGCTGACGCGATCGTATATATATCTCAGCATGCAGCAACTCATAGCTGGTAGTATTAGTATTTAGTGGCATGGTGCGATGGTACGAACAACAAAAAAGAGGTCTAGTCACGAACCTATCTATCTATACACACACTAACACACACGTACGGTACGGCGTACAAAAGTCATTGTTCCTGCAAACACAAGAGCATGCACCCATAAAGCAAAAGGTCAGTAAGCAAGCATGTATATATTAATACATATGATATATGCATCAGAAAATATAATACTGAAAAGAATTACCGACTAGAGACTAGAGAGAGAGAGAGAGGAGAAGGAAGAACCGTAGAACCAACCAAGCGAATAAGTGACATGGCAAAAGGAATGGCGTATGTACTGAATCTTGCTTGGGTGAGAGATACGGAGAGGGTCAGAGAGAGAGATAGAGAGGTGAGATGGGATGTGTGAGGCTGAGGCAGTCAGGCTGCTGCAGCTCAGATCATATATCTTTTTTTCTTCTTCTCTTTCTTTTGAGAGAGAGTGAGAGAGAGAATTGATGAATGAATGACAAGTCAAATGTCAAATCTAACGCCGCAAATCATAAGACGGTCACTGATGTGTCAATCACTGGAACTCATTTCATTCATTCAGCCTTCTTTCTTCTTTTCATTTCGTTTCTTTTCTTTTCTAATAACAAACTCTCTATTAACAAACAGCCCAATGGAATGTAATGGAATCATCCTAGTCTCTCATCTCTAGCTTGTCATTCTCAAATTATTAATTTTATAATAGAAGAAAGGAAGAAGGAATGAGAAGTAAAATATTTCCATAATTATATACTTTCTTTCCGGTATAATTAATATTCAATTTACCAAACTATACTGAGCGACATTATTATTTTAATTGATTTTTTGAGAAGTTGCTAATAATTCTCGTAAAACTAAATTTATATACATGTTGAACGTTTCATTACTGAACTTATTTAGATTATAAATTTTGCATAGTTAATGTATTTATCATCAAAATTGAATCCACACAACAAAATCAACATGAGAATAACCCGCAACACAAAGAATACAAGAGCGACTACCGCACGAGATCCGCCCCTGAATACCCTGGATTGGCTGGCTAGTCTGAATCAGACCGTGACAACATCATCTCCATTAATTTCCACAATTGAGAGCGAGAGGCATCCAAAATCTAACAGGGAGCTTCTCCAATCTCCCCCAAGTACCACTGTTCCAGAGAGAGCAGACGAAAATTAGGCGGGTCCCAGCTGGTCAGGCGTGCATGGCTCCAGTCGAGGCACGATTCCCCATAACTGGAGAAAAAGCGGTGCACATTTAATGCTTCTCGGCCCCCGGCACGAAGCACGATACCGAGCTCTCCTCTCTCCGTAAGACCGCAACAAGCCCCAGTCTTTTCCTCTCTCTCTCTCTCTACATCTCTCTAGACCAGTAGACAGTAAGATCGATAGATAACAGAGGAGAGAGAGAGAATGAACAGTTACAAACTTTGCTGAATTACTACTAGTTGCACACATCACAGTTACACTGCTTTCTTTCTCAGTCTTAACTCCGACTCTCTGATACAAGAAACAAACAGCCAACACAAAAACCAGGCACCAGCGTACAGTTTTAGCCTCCCTCTCTGTAGCTTTTTACCAGTACAGTTTGGTAAAAGCTTTACGCTGCCTCATTTACTCTTCAAACACACAAACCCACACACACACACTAGTTTGTCGTCCCTACCACGTCAACACTTATTATTTTATTATATATATTATTTGGGAATAAAGTGGTGCAATTTTGTTATCTGTTAATTGGTAATTAATGAAGTAAAAAAACAAGGAACATGACTACATGAGGGATGGATGGAAAGCGGAAGAAAATGGGAGTTCTGACATGGACCCCTCAGGTGTTCCCCTTTCACGGGTCCCACGCTCCCGTGTTTGGAAATTTCAAAACTCTGTATTTATGCAATCTGGATTGTTGTTAGATAACGGGTTTTCGGGTTTTCCTAATTACTTTAAAATCTAAAATCCTAGGATCCTATGCAAGAAAATTAAACTTAATACACAGCGGAACTTACTTTCCATCTTCAAAAGTCTCCGTATGCTATCAATCAGACAGCTTCCAAGGCTCTAGGTTGATAAGCTCCTGGTCTTGACTTGAGTTGTTGGCTCTCGAGTCCTTCCAAGAACTTGCAATCCTCTCTTTCTTTTCTCTGGCTATCCGAAAAATATGACAGAGTATCTCGTCTTTAATGGAGCAGACAATTGTGATCGTGATTGCAAGCCTTGGAGACTCAGCCTTTAAATACAAGTGCCAGGTCCTCAATTTAGCATAACCATAGCCTAAAATTGGCGTAACATGCCAAAATAACCATAGCCAAAAATAATTCCAGCTTAGTGCTGAAATTAGTTTACACTAATTTCAAGTTTGTGCCGAAATTATCACATGTATATTAGTTAGACTAATTATAATCGGTCCATTAACAATTATAATTAATCAAATTTATTTCTATACATTTTCGGTTACAAATCCTAATTGAAATACGTATAATGCCATTCCTTAATTAATCACTTATTTTGACATTAATATTCGTGACAGTATTAGACATATAATTATAATACACGCATGTCCAACTTAATTTATTGTATTTAGACGTCTCTAAATCCAACAATCTCCCACTTGGACAAGTGTAACATTTTAATTATATGTTCTTATCCTTATTGCGCAACTTTTCTGTCTTTACTTATCGTATTTCCCGAACAATTCCGTCCATCAACTATCCTAACAAAGAACCTAAGCGGCAGTAGTTACTTTTATATTTATGCATAACTAAACCGACATAGATCACATTGTCAACATAATTGAATGACATGAATCTGATTTGGATGTATAGTTTAGAAATTACACGCAAGTGTGATTAGATGTGCCTATTTCTAATTGAGTCACCTTAAACTTTAAACTTTAGTGAGGTCAAATACTTTAAACTTTAAAGAAAGAAATAATGAAACTGAAATTGAATGCAACTTGTATATATTAACAAAACTGTTTACAATTACATTACATAGAACATCAAAACTTAAAACATATTCAGACTCCCACATTTTCTAACTATCCTAAACAGATATACACCCATACGAGCAACATGTTCGTGAAACTGCTTGGGTGGTAATCCTTTAGTAAGAGGATCCGCAATCATGGAGTCTGTACCTATGTGTTCTATACATAATTCATTATTCTGTACTCTCTCTTTTACAACCAAAAACTTAATGTCAATGTGTTTCGACTTTGATGAACTTCAGTTGTTGGTTGCGTATAACACTGCTGAACTGTTGTCACATAATAATTTGAGTGGTTTCTGAATAGAATCCACAATTTTCAGCCTTGTGACGAAGTTCTTCAGCCATACGCCATGATTAGATGCTTTATAGCATGCGACAAATTCAGCTGCCATAGTGGAGGAGGCTACCAATGACTGCTTAGCGCTCTTCCATGACACGGCACCGCCTGCCATCATAAAGATGTATCCTGATGTTGACTTCATGCTGTCGACACATCCTCCAAAATCAGAATCGGTATATCCAATGACCTCGAGTTGTTCCGATCTCCGATACGTGAGCATATAGTCCCTAGTTCTCTTTAGGTATCTCAACACTCGCTTGGCTGCCTTCCAGTGTTCCATACCTGGGTTACTTAAATATCTCCCTAGCATTCCAGTAATGAACGCAATATCCGGACGCGTGCATACTTGTGCATACATGATGCTACCTACGGCTGAGGCATAGGGAATATCTTTCATGATGTTTTTATCTAAGTCAGTTTGGGGACATTGTTTTAGACTAAACTTATCTCCTTTTGATACAGGGGTATCTCCTGGTTTACTGTTTTGCATGCCAAATCTTGTTAGAATCTTATCGATATAGTTCCTCTGGGATAACCTTAGAATACCTTGAGATCTATCTCTAAGAATTTCAATCCCTAGAACAAATGATGCATCACCAAGATCTTTCATTTCAAAGTTCCTAAATAAAAAATTCTTAGTTTGATGCAACATGTCCTTATCGTTACTGGCAAGCAATATATCATCTACATATAAAACCAAGAAAATAAATTTACTTCCACAAAACTTAAGGTATATACATTCATCTACTATGTTAGACTCAAAACCAAATGAGCTAACAACTTTGTGAAACTTATGATACCATTGTCGAGATGCTTGTTTTAGACCATAGATAGATTTCTTAAGTCTGCAAACCATAGACCCTGCATCACCTAATACAAAGTTTTCTGGCTGCTTCATATAGATTGTTTCATCAATGTCACCATTGAGAAATGCCGTCTTTACATCCATCTGATGAAGTTCTAAATCATAATGTGCTACAAGCGCCAATATAATCCTTAAAGAGTCTTTCGATGAAACTGGAGAGAAAGTCTCTTTATAATCAATGCCTTCTTTCTGTGTGAAACCTTTTGCAATAAGACGTGCCTTGTATTTTTCAACATTGCCTTTAGAATCCCGCTTAGTCTTAAATATCCATTTGCAACCAACGGGTTTCTTGCCTTTAGGCAACGGAACGATATCCCAAACGTCATTGTCGTACATAGATTTCATCTCTTCATTCATGGCATTAATCCACATTTGAGAGTTAGAGCTTTCCACAGCTTGTTTGATATTAACAGGATCATTTTCAAACATGTCAATGTCAAACTCATGTTCTTGAAGATATGCATAATCCTTCGATTGTGTAGATCTTTTCTCTCTAGTAGATCTCCTAATTGGCACAGGCTCTAGATTTTCTTGAGGTTCAATTACAACTTGATCTTCAACAGGAGGAGGAACATCATTACCAACTTCTGAATCTCCCACAGGCCCTAGGCCATCAACATTGGTCATGGCAATGTCAGGGTTTGGTTTGGATTCAGGTCCATTTGTGTTCTCTATTCCATGTTGAGTTTCTAACTGAGTTGTTTGGGATGATGAAGTTTGCACATTGTCAAAAGATGTATTTCTAAATGCAATCGGAATTTGAACAAAACCAGGACTTTGGTCCATAGTCTCATTCTCATTCGTCTCTTCTTCTTCAAAAATACTATCTTTTGTCATATCTCCCCCCACAAACTCATTATCCTCAAAAAATTTTGCACTTTCTGACTCGAAAACTATATGTTCTGTTGGATTATAGAATTTATACCCCCTAGATCGTTCAGAATAGCCTATAAAGTAACAACTAACGGTCCTTTCGTCTAGTTTCTTTTCACTTGGCTTATAAGGCCTAGCTTCACATGGACATCCCCAAACTCTCAAATGATTCAAGCTAGGCTTGCGCCCAACCCATAACTCGTAAGGGGTCTTGTTAGTTGCTTTAGTAGGCACTCTATTAAGTATGTATGCTGCAGTCTTTAAGGCTTCTCCCCACAAATTCTCAGGTAGAGTTGTACGAACAATCATACTTCTCACCATGTCTTTAAGGGTGCGATTTCGCCGTTCAGCAACACCATTCATTGCAGGTGAACCTGGCAATGTATACTGAGGCACAATTCCGCATTCCTCTAAGTATTTTGCAAAGGGACCTTGACGCTGTTCTCCTGATCCATCATAACGACCGTAGTATTCACCACCACGATCAAAACGAATGGACTTTATACGTTTGTTAAGTTGTAACTCAACTTCCGTTTTGAATTTTATGAACACGTCTAATGCTTCCGCCTTTTCTTTTATTAAGTAAATATGACCATATCTTGAATAATCATCTATGAATGTGATAAAGTAACGGTGACCATTTCTTGTAGCCTTTGGAAAAGGACCACAAATATCCGTTTGAATCAATTCTAAGACATCATTACATCCTTTTGCATCATACTTACGTTTATTAGTTTGTTTTCCCTTTATACAATTTACACAATCACTTAAGTTTGTAAAATCTAAAGGTTGGAGAATATCATTAGACACAAGACGTTCTATCCTTTTCATAGAGATATGTCATAATCGCTTGTGCCATAATGTTGCTGATTTCTCACAAGTTAATTTACGTTTTCTATTATCTATATGCAGTGCCTCTGAATGTGAAGTGTCTATATCTAGAAAATATAAAAAGACAGGATACTAGAAGCAAGAAGCTTAGAATTTTGACACAAACTGAAATTTCCATTACTAAATGAACATACATAACCATTTTTGTCCAAATAAGATACAGAAATTAGGTTCCTTCTGAAGGATGGAACCACTAAAGCATCAAAACTTAAATAAAATCCTGTCCTACATAATAATCTAAATTTTCCTATGCTTTTCACTTCTACTTTGTTTCCATTTCCTACGTAAACGTAGCGCTCCGCCTCACTTGGCTTGCGATGGCTTAGGCAACCCTGCATCGATATACTGATGTTAGACGTTGCACCTGAATCTATCCACCAAGTATATCTAGATACAGAACTTAAATTAACTTCAGAACAAACTAAAGCGAGAGACATACCTTTCTTTGCCAACCATGCATGATAGTTGGTGCAGAATTTCTTCGTATGTCCTGACGCTTTGCAGAAAAAGCATTTCCTTTCCTCTGCTTCCGCAGAAGTATCTTCCTTCTTGCTTTTCTTTGCGACATTGTTTGCAGCTTCTTTGGTGGGTTCTTTTTCCTTGGCAGTAGACTTACGCTTCTTGCCTTTACCCTTAGGATTATATGTTACTACATGAGCACTTTCTCCCTTAGTCATTCGCTGTCTCTCTTCCTCCTGCACCAACTGAGCCTCAAACTCAGGTAGTGTCCACGTCTCTCTTTGACAATTATAAGTCCACTTGAATTGACTAAAGTTAGACGGGAGAGACAAAAAAATGAACTCAATGAGAACCTCATCAGAGATGTCATAATTATGCCCTTTCAAGGCACGTTGTAATCTTGTCATCTCAATAACATGCTCTCTAGCCCCTTCTTTTCCCTTGTATTTTATTGTTGCCAACTTCACAAAGAGTGTACTAACTTCAGTCTTTTTACTCTTTGTGAATTTCTCTTCAAGGGCCTTAAGGTATTTAATAGCGCCGGTCTCTGTATCAGGTATTATGCCTCGAAAAGTCTCATGGATCGTTTGCTTCATCACCATTATGCACATGCGATCTGAATGCTCCCATTTCGTAATATCAGCCTTCTCTTGGGGAGTTTCCTCACCCTCTTTATTAGGCTTGGGGCGATCAAATCTCAGTGCTGTGTCCAATTGCATGATCCCTAAGACTAATTTCAGCTTTTCCTCCCACTGTTTGAAATTGTTCCCCATGAGGGGCTTAATCTGACTTAGATTTGACATTATGTTTAGATCTGAAAATTCAAGAACAAGGAAATAATTTAGATACGATGCGTCACGATTTGATCCTTAATCATAATTCTAAAATCTATCTAAAGGCCTGTGTAAAACTATTTGCTCCATTAAATCTTTAGCCAAAGCACCATTCACTAATGAAACACCTTTGGGTGCAATCATTACCTTCAGGCACTCTGGTGTAGTGAATAAAGTACAAACATGTAACCTTTTTGTCAATCAACCTTTGGGTCAAATTAACATATCCATGAACTAACGACCAGGCCAGTCAACGGGGGGAGGAGGATCACAGACGGATCGCTTAAGTTCCAAGCCCCCGATGCTTTTCTAGACATCGCTAGTCCATGTGTGTTGCAACTTATTTTTGTACACTACCCTTATGCACTAAACAATTTCAGCAAGCGCTAACCCTCCTTTGGGAAAGCTAACACTCACATCCATTTCTAGCACGTCATTTTAAACTTGTCATGTGCCACCCTGCACTTGTCTCACACAGAGAGGTTCGTTTGCGAACAATCAGTGCTCAACTTGTACAAAATGACACACGTAAATCCTAATTGCCTTTAAATAGATCCTAAAACTATGTCTAAAGCCTATTCTAGGACGTATCCTAAAATGACTACTCGTCCTAAATAGAATATAGTAACTAATGGGAGCTTTAATTAATTAGAATAAACTAATTTTCATATGTTAACTATATTCATCAAAAATAAATACTAGGCTTTAAAAACACTTTAGTATTCTCCAAAATATAATTTTAGCTTTATGCTTTTATTTAGAAATAGCGAAATAATCAGAAATATCCAAATAACTTTATGCTTCTATTTAGAGACAACTAAAACTTTGTGCTTATATTTGGAAATAACCAAATAATCTTATTTAGAATTTACAAAATAACGTTATGCTCAAATTAGCTATAATCATGACAAGAATTTAGTATATATATTTTTTTATTTATGTATTTTTTTATTTTTATTTTTTATCCCACCCTTAATTAGCGTTAAATACTAATTATAGATAATGGCTAAATTCTATAACTAATTAGGCTAATAATAGCATACTTTACTTAATAACTTAATAACTATAGTAATTATAATTAACATAACCTAAATTACAATTACTTACAGTTATTCCTAAGGTCTGTAACCGGTATTGATCTAGAGATAACTAATTTTCAGATCTGGAAATTTTCAAAAAACCGAAAAACTGCAAAAACAACCTTTATTGCGCCAATTGCTTATTTTTCCAAATTTCAGAAACAAAAAATTATAGTTTTTTGCATAATTAAACCTTTCGAAGGAATCAGCGCACCTTCGTATATTTCACCAAAATGTGATAAATTATGCGAATCAAAATCAAAACCATCAAACAAAACCTCTCCAAGATCGCACGAAGCGCAATGATTGGCACAATTCGAATATTCGATTAAAATACGCATAAAAAATCGATTAAAGCGAATTTTAACAACTATTTGCAACAATAAATTCGATTTGAAAAACAGAAAATAATTTACAAACAATTGAAGATGGCATAACCTTTTCTCTAGATCATAATTACCATAAATTCCTGCATAGATGGCTCTGATACCACTTGTTGTATTTTCGGGTTTTCCTAATTACTTTAAAACCTAAAACCCTAGGATCCTATGCAAGAAAATTAAACTTAATGCACAGCGGAACTTACTTTCCATCTTCAAAAGCCTCCGTATGCTATCAATCAGACAGCTTCCAAGGCTCTAGGTTGATAAGCTCCTGGTCTTGACTTGAGTTGTTGGCTCTCGAGTCCTTCCAAGAACTTGCAATCCTCTCTTTCTTTTCTCTGGCTATCCGAAAAATATGACAGAGTATCTCGTCTTTAATGGAGCAGACAATTGTGATCGTGATTGCAAGCCTTGGAGACTCAGCCTTTAAATACAAGTGCCAGGTCCTCAATTTAGCATAACCATAGCCTAAAATTGGCGTAACATGCCAAAATAACCATAGCCAAAAATAATTCCAGCTTAGTGCTGAAGTTAGTTTACAATAATTCCAGCTTAGACTAATTATAATCGGTCCATTAACAATTATAATTAATCAAATTTATTTCTATACATTTTCGGTTACAAATCCTAATTGAAATACGTATAATGCCATTCCTTAATTAATCACTTATTTTGACATTAATATTCGTGACAGTATTAGACATATAATTATAATACACGCATGTCCAACTTAATTTATTGTATTTAGACGTCTCTAAATCCAACAAACGGGTGTTGGGTTCAGCATCCAATAGTAAATTTTCAACTCCACAACGGTACTGTTTTCAGCTTGTTTTGGTTTTCAGAATAATTGGGATCATATAATTAAATTCGGTGCACATATACAATCTTAAGCGTATTTTCGTAATTCGGATAGGATTTATTGAAATTAGATTTTGTGATAGATTTAGTCATTAATTTGATTAACTTGTAGTCAGAGTAGTTGAGAAATTCTATTATGTAGAATCAAGAACGACTTATAATTTTATAGATCTGTCGATCATATAAATTATATAAATTTAATAGATAATTAGATAAGTAAGAAAATATTATACATATATATTATTTTCTTACTGTTTTTACCGAATTAGTTTATGCATTTCTAAAGGAAAATTTTCTTTGGTTTTATTCGAAATAAATTTCGGAGGACATGTTTACTTATATATCTGTAAGTTTGACTTCCATATAGTTTGATTAACACTTTGTTTGAATTATTTTTTAATAAGTTAATTTTTTAAAGAAATGATTAACCTAATCACTTAAGATTACAAGAATTGGTTCACATCATAAGTTTCATTTTTCCTTTTTTTTTCTCAACTTTCTTTGATTTTCTTTTTTTCTCTTGTAATAATATTGACACCGCAAGTGTCGTTATCAATGAAATTTAATAACGTAACCTCCATTATTCTCTTAAAGAATTAGCGTAGCACCACAAATCTCTCTTATGACCGGAATTTACACCTCCGATTTGAAATCTGGATTCGATTAGAAAGCGACAAAGTTATCTTAATCCTGAGATGGATTCGGGTCAGGCTAATAGGAAGATTAGCGGGTCCCATGATATAAGAGCAATTAAATGGATCCGTCGCCATCAGATTTGGGCCCGGTATGCTTGCTTCAATGCGCCATCAAGTGCACCTGTCTCTCCAGTGATAAACTACACTTTAGTTTCCAGTAATTATATACAAGCACAATTGTTCGGAAAGGACAAATCCAGTTAAAATAACCGGAGAGGAAAGAAGATCCGGCAATCCCACTGTTGGCGTAGTAGAATATATCACTGGCTGTTAGGTCTGTGGGGTCCAGTTTGATGTGGACCGTTCGATCAAAAGGTGCCAAGGTTTACATCACTTGATGGGGAAATCAAAGGACTTCTCCCAAAAGCGAGATTTTTTTATATATAGAAATGAGTGAGGCTATGATGCTATGCATAGCACGGATGGGGTCCGTGCTACGGCTCAAAATTTGACTTTTCAAAATCCTAACGGTCGATCCAACCGTTCAATGTAATAACCATATGAATATGTACTTGCAAACTAAATTTTATATTTTTTCGAATTTTTTTACTATTTTTTTAGATATGTAGTATTTTGATGGTCCAGAATTTTCAGAAAACACTGATTTTTCTACCTATCTAAAAAAATAGTAAAAAAATTCGAAAAAAATATAAAATTTAGTTTGCAAGTACATATTCATATGGTTATCACATTGAACGGTTGGATCGACCGTTAGGATTTTAAAAAGTCAAATTTTGAGCCGTAGCACGGACCCCATCCGTGCTATGCATAGCACCATAGGCTCACTCTATAGAAATTATTAAATCCAGACGGTGTCGCTTCCAACAAATATAGAAAGATTTGACTCAATAAGTCAGATTCAAATATATAGATCGGACTCAATGATCCAAATCCATTGATATACTTTATTTTTAAAAAAAATAGACGTTGATGAGAAAATCTGAAATATGAATGCCACATAAAATCAAGTTAGAATTGGATCGGCCTCAATAAGGAAGATCCAATTCTGAATTGATTAAATGTGACAGCAACTGATTCTTCTTTTGTATCAAATTTAAAAAAAAAATATTTGTGAGTTCGATCCACTTATGATCTGATGAAATGTGGTACTCGCATTTCTCCTTTTTAACTGTTCTAAAAAAATATAATATATCGATGGATCTGGACCATTGAGTCTGATCCATATATTTCGATCGAACTCAATGAGTCAGATCTTTCTATATTTGTTAGAACCGAGACATTCTTTCTGTTTCCGTACATCTAGATTTAATAATTTCTATAGATTAAAAATTTCCCCCAAAAGCAGCTGTTGTTTTCCCCGACATTTTTATTGATATACAAAGTTTATTACAAATTAATATTTATGTCCAGCATGCTTGGCTTTCGCCAAAAATGCCCAAACCGGCCACAAAATGGCCGGTTTACTCTCCCCCATAAGCCAGCCATTTTGTGGCCGGCTTACTATATATATATATATATATAATATATATATATTTTACCGTAATTAATCATATAATAAGATCATTTTTCTCTCTCCTCCACACAATTCACTCAACTCACAAAAGAGAAAGGGAGGAAGGGACAGAGAGAAAGAGTAGGCGATTTTTGAGGCGAAAAGGCCGATATTTGAAGGGGCCAAAAGGATGAACAATAGCAACCGAGGTAGGTCATTCAATCGTAGCCTAGCGAGAGGAGGGTCAATTAGTAATCGAGGTAAAAATGAGGGAAAAAAGAACAATCTTCAAGTATGCCGTGATTCTCGGAATTATGTGACATGGAAGATGGAGGAATGGAGTAGACGGCCTAATCGGTATGAAATTTCAGACAATGACTTTCTGAAAAACCCGTACGGCTTTGGTTTGAAAAAGAAGAAGGTTGATCCAGAGCCTCCAGTATCGGACGATGAGTTTGTTCCGTGTACTTATACTGGTAAGGCTACCACTTCGTCTGCTGTGACTGATCCAGATCTGGCAAAATCCGATGATGACTTTGTTCCATGTACTTTCAAGACTCGTTGTAAGAAGTATAACTACTTATTAAGAATTTATGTTGTAGACTTTTTTCCATGCAGTAGTATTAGTAGGGTTTACCATTTTGATGCATTTTAGCTTGGTTCTAAGAAGTAGTATTTTATTGTAGTTGGATGAATTATGTTGTAATTTCTTTGAGTATTAATTAAATAAGAATTACTTTTTATTTAGTAGTGGAATATTGTTTCTTTGAGTATTAATTTCTTTGAGTAGTCCCATGTTGTTTCCTTTGAAGATGAAGGTGTGAGAAAGAATTCAGAGTCACAATTAAATTACAAATAAAGTCCACACAATTCAGAGTGACAATTCAGAGTCTCGTATAAAACAATAAAGTACACACAAATTGCAAATAGAGTCCACATAATTTTCACAACATGCATATAAATCACCTATTACTACCACGTCTAAAACTAAATCCGCGAAATAAACCACTTCCAAAAGATGACCTACCAGATGACTCTGCTTGCCTACCAGATGACCCTGCTTGGGTTTCAGATGGCCCTGCTTGGCTTGTAGATGCCCTTGTTGTTCGTCTAGTAGTTGACCTCCTCGGTTGGATTCCAGATGTCTCCCCTTGCACCCCAATCGCCTCTCCTCCTATGGCAACTGCCTCTCCCATTACTTCGGCATACATAGCAGTTGCATCTAAACGGCTTGTAGCTGTGCTACGCCGTGACCCTCCGGACCCACTTCCCTCTGCCATTACTCGCTCATTTTCTACCGCATTTGCTGCGTTTCTTGCCTCTGCATTTGCATGTGTTACTTAGTAAGTTGGTATAAATTGAAAAGAAATATAATTTCTGATGAATGTTACATACCTCTTCGTTGCCTATCGGAAGTGGAACGGCGAGGCTGATGCCCCCTTCGTCTACCTTCCATTTCATCCATCGTCATTACATGACGGATGTGTTTTTTCCTCCCACCTAATCCAACTCTTACTCGGAAGGATTCTGTCTTCAGTATTAGGAGGCCAGTCTGGCATATTGCCAATCGGTTCGAACACATGATCCCAAGTACTTTCAAGGTAGTTCACAGTATACCAGCTTGCAACAAAGTCGTCCTCGCACCAGTTCCGGTCACGACAAACAGCTAAGACATGAGCGCACGAAATAGAAGTTAATTGGATACCTCTGCAAGTACATTATATTTGTCTGTCTGATCACTCAAAAGAGAGCAATGTTTCTTTTAATATTTATAAACTCAGAAATGCTATCGGTTCGACTGCAAGCGCACAATCCTATCGAGTAGTATATTCGAGGTCGATCCACAGGGAATATTGGTTCAGGGTTTGAGCGATCGAATCACAATCTTTCGAAAGGCTAGACGAAATCTGAAAATTGAGAAATGTTGTTATGATCAATGTAAATTAGGAAACAATTAAAAGTAATTAAAATAAAGATAGAGATGAGGATTCCTAGGATTTCGGCACACCATTGCTACTCAATCTGCCTTGATAATATATTCCTGTTGCGTCTGATTTCCTATTGTTGTATAATAAAAGACACCACATAGGTCACTGCGACTTATGTTACGCAAGAATGACAGATCTTTCACCGAGATTTTACATAGGACACTGCGAGTTTCCTTACGCAAATGACTGATCTCTTAAATACCCCAAATTACTACACAGATCACTGCGAGTTTCCTTACGCATGTGATGGAATTTGGTTCGTGTTTTGTTGGTCTGGTTTATGGTTTCCCCGCTAAGGTTTTCTTCACATAAACCTAATAGATCTCAACGAGGCTAATTCATACAAATAGTTTCTCTTACCATTAAAGCACTGCCACTACCCTAATGGACTAAACTAAATCATTGAAGTTAGATGAAGAGATAGTAAATTGCAAAAGCATTTCAATTCAACAACAAGAAATCATAATCAACAGAAATATATATATCAAAACATCAAGATAACAAGGTTTACTGCCTAGCCTTAAGAAAATGAACTTAGCCGCGAAACGGCATTGTTACAAGCACTCCTCACTTCTCTTTTTAATCAAATCTAACCCTAATTACAAATATAACTTATTCTTCTGCTCAGGGACCTTATATAGGAGTGGAGTGACGTCTGGAGATTGAGTAGGGGCTAAGAAACTGATCTGGATACAGCTGTCGGCAGTTATTCCCCAAGAGCCGCCTTCGGTTACGGGCCATATCAGGTGATACGGTCCGTATTAGGACCTTGACGGTTAGGGTTTTAATGCTTCCAACGCTATCTCCTGGTCTGTGCTAGGCCTGGTCCATATTATGCAATACGGACCGTAACAGAGACTTCGTCGATAAGCGTCGCTGATCTGATTGACCAGATTCTAGCTCCATTTGGTGTAAAATAGTCCCAAAACCTGTTTTCTGCAATAAAATATAAAGAAGGGTGATAGTAGCCTTTTTCTCTAATATATCAAACATAAGTGTGAGAAAATATGCAAAATCTAAGCAAAAATCCTACATAAATTATCATTATTTTGACTCTGATCACTGTCGGGACCGCGTGTCACAATGTACACGAACTCTCTGTGAGTGGCTTCCATATTGCCCATGTCGCTACGGCAAGGAACGTACTCAACCGGGGATGAAACTTGGTACTGACCTTGGCCGTGCGCGTAACGCACCAAATGTATTTTTGCAGCTTTCTCCCAATGTTTTTTGATCTTTTGCAAAATCCGGTCAGAAAGAACCTGGTTCTTGTCTTTTAATTCTATTGCATGTTATCGCCGCTGAACAAACCATCTGTTGCATGTGTAGAACGTATCCTCCCCTATGGCAACCACGGGCATTCTACGACTCGTTCGGAAGACATTGTTGAGCGACTCGGAGCCGTTTGTTGTCATGATACCAAACCGGTACCCTTCATCACAGGTTTGAAAAACTTCTCGTAATTGGATGACTCCATCGGATCACCGGGACGTACCTTGCCCACCTTCCTTAAAAATATATTACACTGGGGATTTAGCTGCAAAAAATAAAGATATGTTATTTCATTTTCAGAAAAAGTCTTATAAAATAATTACACGAAATGTTATAAGTTAGACATACTTGAGCAAACTCTTCGAACATCTCTCTCAACCTTATTGGCTTCTTCTTCTTCGCTCCTTCCCTGAACCTCCATCCGTATCACTTGTCTTTTCCACAGTGCTGGACCAGGTTGTAAGCAACATGCTGCATACAATACCTGTGCACAAAAAGCTCATGAGACCATCCGTATTCTGCTGACAGTGCATCTTTGATCCCTTTGTGCTTGTCCGATATAACACAGACACATTTATTACATCCGAGCACTTCAATCCTCAACCACTGCAAGAAAAAAATCCAATTCTCAGTATCCTCCTTTCGCACAATTACAAGTGCAATAGGCAACAATTAGTTCTCGGTATCATAGCCGCAAGCTATCAAAAGCCTCCCCTCATACCGCCTAGACAAGAAGCAGGCATCTATGCTGATCACAGGTCTCAACCACTGAAATGCTACAATGCATGGACCAAAAGCCCAGGCTACGGCTCTGAACTGGGCAACACCTGGCATAATTTCTCCTGTTTCTTTATCCCGTATCAGGCTGGTCACAAATTGGTACTTCGAGCCAGGATTGTTGTTGCAAGTTGCCATCAACAGCGGTCTCAACAAGCTGTATGAAGACTCCCAACTCCCAAATTATCGGGCTATTGCAAGCTCACGGCCCCTCCACAGATGGTTGTATTTAGGTTTCACATTGTCATACACAGTCAAAACACAGTCTGCCACTGTCTGGATGCTCATACATGGGTCGTTCTTAATGCTTCTCTCAATGACATCAGCAATGAGCGCAGCCGTCAGACATTGGTGGTCATCCCTCATGTGCTCAGTCCTACATGTGTGAGGCTTATCTTGCTTAGTTATAACCCATGCGTCTCCATATCCCACCGATTTTCCCTAAAGTTCGTAACGACAATTCGGGTCCGTGCACACCACATGAATCCAATCCCTGTCACTTTTCTTCATTCTCATCTCCTGATTCTTTTTGATATGGTGCTATCTAATCTTCTTCATTAGATCTTCTTTGCTTCTAAAATATTGGTGCGCAGTCAGCTCACCTTTGTACTCAATCTGTTGCCCATAATAACTAATATCTGCTTCTCTAAACTTAGATACATCATTGAAATCTGGGAACGGGTGCCTATCAGTCCGGCCACTAAGCGGCATATTCTCAATAGTACGACCTATTTGCCCTTCAACTGTTTCAACCGGACCATCTTCACCACAACCATTCAGGTGATCCGAATCCCCCCACATTTCTCCCTCAAATTCATCCCTACTCCTCAGATCGTCATCTGGAATTTTATTAATATCTTCAAAGTCCGGCCAGGTTGCATCGTCTACTGATGCCGATCTGGGGTAAGGTGATACTGGAGGTAATAGTAAAGGTGCCACATTTACGGGTCTAGGTGAAGATGAAACTAAGTGTCTTGGTCTGCCTCGATGGGGTCTAGATGGGGATGAAACTGAGTGTCTTCGTTGGGGTGCTGGTGGAGTGACGTAATTGTATGTTTCCGGGTCAGGTTCGATTAAAGGAATGAGGGGTCTGTATGTTTCTGATTGTGTTGTATAATGTGGTGCCACTGATCCAGAGCCAGAACTTCCAACCCCGGGCTCTACCGAAATTCTTCTGGCAAAGATTTATATTATATAATTCTCTTGGGACCTCAAATAACCGAACATTGCTCTCCACGTACTCTCATCTACAAGTTTCAGAACAACCCATTTCCCGCTAGGGGGAGGGCTATGTCGGGTTGCCAATTCTAAGTTCCACTTTTCTGGGTTGTAACTCGTGTGTGTGTAAATCATGGATTTCAGGTCCAAAAGTGAGATATCATCTGGAACCGGAAATGAATGAACTACATCTTTGTTGTAATAAGCCCCGTGTGCATTACTAAGCATCTTCCCACCATAGTGTAATGAAATAATGGCCATGGTAAACAAACTACATTTAGAAAATGGTAAACAATTGTCAGGTTACTAATTGGTAAACAATTTTACAGAATGGCCATGGTAAACAATTGTCAGGTAAACAATTTTAGAAGATGGTAAACAGCGAATCAGGTAAATAATTTTATAATATAGGGTTTTGGGTTTTGGGTTTACGGTTTAGGGTGTATAATTTAGGGTTTTGAGTTTTGGTTTTTTATTAATTTAATTTAATTTTTTAAATAATTAATTTTTTTAATAATTAAATTAATTATTCTATAAAATTAAAAAAATATAATAAAAAAATAAATAATACCTTATAATCGCTGAGGAGAATGAGGCTATCGGTGTGTGTGAACTTAGGAAGGGTTAGGAGTCTTATTATAGGATTAATTACGGTAAAAAAAAAATATAGTAAGCTGGCCACAAAATGGCCGGCTTTAGGAGGGGCATAAACCGACCATTTTGTGGCCGGTTTGGACATTTTTGGCGAAAGTCCAGCGTTCTAGATAGAAATATTAATTTGTAATTAACTTTGGATATTAATAAAAATGTCGGTTGTTTTCCTCTCCAGTGGAAAAAGAGAGGAGAAATTAATATCTTTCTGATGCCGTCATTCCATGCTTTTCATTGATTGTAAGTTTGTAACATTTAATACATTGAATGGTCCCAAATTCCAGCTTAAGTATTATTTAGAATTGCATGTTTTTTATGACTGCCGAGATAATTATTTATATTTAGTATAAAATCAAGTTATCTGACTGTTTTATATTTACATTAAATTTTTAATATGAATTCCGCACCTGCAACGTCCTATATGGTTGATATTGTCCTTGTTACAATACTAAAGACTGATTCTAGACGGTTGAGATAATTAATTTTTAAAAGAATATCAAATCATATTTATATTAAAAATACAATGGCACAAACGGGTTATAGTTCTAAATTCTTTTTTCCTTAATTTTGGTCATGCTTTAAAAAATTTGCCGGCAAACATTTTAGTGGATTTGGGCTCTAGTAGTACGATAAGAGGAATAAATAAATAAATAATTTAGATTGGGTTCTGAAAAATTCAGTATAATATAATTTTTTTTATAAGAAGATTGAAAAATAAAAATGTATACAAAAATAATAAAATTTCATGGATAGAATTACAATTTTTAATTTTATAGGGACGTTAGTGATGAAAATAACAAAATTTAACGGAACTCTAATGATGTAGTAAATTCAGTGTCAATTCGTTGCCGACAAAGAGGATTTAACAGAGGATAAATAAACCATAAAACAGAATAGCCTATTCGGTGAAGGAAAGAAAAACCCCCTTAACCGAATAGACTATTCAGTTTGTGCTCTTTTTCTAACAATCTCCGCAATCATGCCGTTTCTTTAACTTTTATTATTTTAATTACTGTTTTTAAAAAAACATCCCATTTTAAAAGCATGTAAGCACATATTCGAAAGTAATATTCCAAATATGTAATTATGTAATATTTTGTTTCATTTTGCGGGATTATCTGTTTATATGCATATGCATGTAAGTCAATGGGATCCGAATCTGCTGAAATTCAAGGTCGGTACTGTTCACCTTGAAATCCCTGCAATCTGAATCCAGCCATCAAACTGTTCTGAGATGCGTGCAAGAAAAAACCAGCTGTTTTCGAGATGCGTTCTCAAAAAAAATTCGATGGCTAGATTTTGGATTGTAGGAATTTCAGCTGATTTATTTCCAAGTCAATGGACCTAGTAACACCCGAAATTTTTATTTATACCATTTAAAAAAAATAAATTAATCAAATAACCACGGTTTTTTGACAATTCTAATTCTAGCACGGCCGCAGAATGCCAGAGCGGACCCATATGGGGAGACCGCAGAATGCCGGAGCGGACCCCCATATGAGTCCGCTATATGCCGGAGCAGACCCATTATTTTTGATTTTAAAAATACGAAATTGTAATTTGTTAAGGGTTATTTATTTAGTCTCGAATGTGGTTTAAATTGATTTTTGGTCGTATCGTATTTTAGATATGTCGTTCGTTTGAAATATTTTAGATATGTGGTTTCTTTGAAATTCTTTTGTGTACTCTGAGATAATGAAATCAACAAAATAAATAAATAACAACAAAATCAAACAAGCAAGAAACTAATCAACGAAATAAATAAGTATCTGACAAAACATCTACCAATACTACAAATAAGAATCTAACAAAACATCTAACAGTACAACAAATGAAAAACACGGCTCTGGACTAAACACCGTCCTCGCCTTCTTCTTCCTATATCCCCGACCCCGCCTGCAGAGTGGCTTCTCGTCAGCCTCTACTGAGGATGTAGAGCCGCACCTGATTTCCATGCGAATCCGGAAACAACCGACAGGTGATCATCTCCAAAATGTAAGCGCGCAGGTGTCGGTCAACAACCACCTGTTATAGATTTAAATTAGAACATTATTTACAAGAAAATAAATCTAATAATATTTAAATTAAATCTTGTACAAGCAAATACCTGATCTAGTCGATCCGGAAAATCCTTAAATCTCACCCGCAGCTTTGCCAAGCTGATTAAGCTGGGCGAGACCACGGTCTTCTCACCTCTCTTCTTCTCTTTCTGGAGATCCTCGTGCGAGATCCCCAACAGCTCCGAGCACAATGCCCGAAAGTCTCCGTACTCGACGCCCGTGACCGGCTCCCCGATAATAGTCATACCCCACAGGCAACTGACGTCCTGTAGGGTGACTGTCATCTCAGCATGGGGGAAATGAAAGCTGTGCGTCTCGGGACGCCATCGCTCAACGAGGCCGGAAGATAAACCCTCGTCAGCATTCTCCTCGGCCATCTGGGATATCTGGTACAATCCCATCGAGCGTAAAACCCCCCTGTACGCCGGCTGGTACCGTAGATGAGTGCGGTTGTGACGAACCGTAACCGCATTCAAACCCTGCATTTAATTAAATAATCAGATCAAGTTCATTCATAAAAAAAAATTTAGGATGACAAATTTATAACTTACCCCAGTGGCAGCCTCTAAAATCCGATGCTCCTCATTCGGGTACCACAAGAAGTCGGTGCGACTCCGGATACCCGGAACATCTACCAATGCTGTCTCGATGTACTGAGACATCTCGTACGGTGTGGCTGTCATGCTGTATTGGATAATTTTTGGTCAAATATGAGAGTTTGGTATAAGTCCGGTTTAAATTTTGTTACAATTAAACCTACTTTAATTTTGGTACAATTATAATTAAATTTGGGTACAATTCTAATTCTAAATCCTAAATTAATATCTAATTCTAAATGCTAAATCTAAACCCTAAACCTAAATTCTAACCCTAAACCTTAAACCTAAACCTAATTACTACTCTACACTAAAAATTAAAACTAGAGAAGAAGAAGAAAACTTACCCGAAGTCGAAGGGATTGAAACTTCTTTGAAATTGATATGAAAAATGAATCCAGCGGCCCCTATATATAGGTAGCTGTAGGGGTCCGCTCCGGCATATAGCGGACCCATATGGGGGTCCGCTCCGGCATTCTGCGGCTATGCTAGTATTAGAATTGTTAGAAAACCGTGGTTGTTTGGTTAATTTATTTTTTTAAAATGGTATAAATAAAAATTTCGGTAGTAACACCTCAAAAACCAAAGAAATTGTAAGAAGTCGTTACATATGATATATAGTTAATTTTTTGAATTGTTTTGTTAGTACAAAGTATAAAAATAATTTCTATGTCCAATTCCTTTTAATTTACAAGTTAATAATATGTTGAAACATTTTGGCAATACAAAGTAAATGTACACACGAAAATATATAAAATTAAAAACATTATATAATGAGTACTATCTGATTGATGAGGCTGGTAGGATTTTCAGGAGCGGATCTAGAATTTTCATCAGGAGGACAAAAAAATATCGAATCGGGTTTAAATACCTAATCGGGTTTAAATTCATTAACCAATTTGGTACTCGATAAAAAAATAATACTTTAACTTATAATTTCCAATGCTTTGACTTGTAATTTCTGATGTTCTGACTTATAATTCTAATTACCAATCAAAATTCAACAGATTTATTTCAATTTAACCTTAAATTTAACTCGAATTACAAATTAAACGTTCAGAGAGAGGCAAAAAAAATTCAGAGGAGACAAAGTCGTTTAGAACCGATAAATTTCCACTAAAACTAAAAATTTAGAAGGAGGCAGCTGCCCCTGGAACACTCTGGTCCGCCCTGCCTCTTTCTCAGCTCATGGTCATGACAACTCACTACATCAAATCAACAAAAAAAATTAATCTATTTCTGGCTCATAGCACAGACGAGCTGTTAACAAACATGCTCGACTTGACTCGTGATTGAATCATCAAAAAAACATGCTCGACCCGTTCTGTCATGAGCCGACTTCAACCTTTACCAAACAGGATTCAACTGCACCCGTTTACAATTACAGCACTAGTCTTATTTGTCCGAAATTCACAAGTACAAATGTCTCTCTCCATTTATAGAATGGAAGAACATGTCTCTGCCTAACAAGTTGTGTAACGAGAATAAATGGGGTTCCTTCTAAAAATAAATTATATAATTCACAACTTAATATTTAGCTACTAGGCACCACTTGTTTGATTAAATGTTATTTCTTTGTTACGTTGATTATCTTTTTAAATATTTTTTTTATTAATATTTCATTCGTCTTAAAATAATATTATGTTAAATGCACACTTCTAATTCAGTTACGATATAATTGTCAACAATTGTCATGTGATTGTGATCATTCAAATTTATTTTCCAAATTCTTTAATGTACGCAATTGTTCAATGCATATTTAAATGAATAATTATTTTAGTACCCACAGTTGAGTACCCGCATCGTACCCGCACTTAATTCATTCCCAATTAACTGCCATATCTGTAAGCGGTCCCCACAACTACCAATTAACTAATTTACATACTTTCCAGTTTGAATTTTAAATTTCTCTTTCTCTCCGTTTCTTCTTTTTTCGAAGCTTCCGCGATTTTGAGGCGATTTTAGATCGATTTCGAGGCGATTTCAAGGCAATTTGGAGACGATCGTCTAGCGATTTCGAAACTGGAAGCGGGAATTTTTCAAAAAAAAGTGCGGGTACGGTTATTTAAGGAAAATTCATATATCATATATGTAGTTCATTGTATAGATATAAATACTTGTATTGTATAGGTATAAATACTTCACAATGTTTACTATTAATACTTGTTAAATAAAATTACAGTGTTGGAACGGTTGTGTGGTCCCCTAATGCGGGTACGACGCGAGAATTTTTCATATTTGTAGTTCATTGTATAGATATAAATACTTGTCTTGTATAGATATAAATACTTCACAATGTTACTATTAATACTTGTAAAATAAAATTATAGTTTTAGAACGGTTGTGTGGTCCCCTAGTGCGGGTACGACGCGAGAATTTTTCAAAAAAAGGTGCGGGTACGGTTATTTAAGGAAAATTCATATATCATATATGTAGTTCATTGTATAGATATAAATACTTCACAATGTTACTATTAATACTTGTAAAACAAAATTACAGCTTTGGAACGGTTGTGTGGTCCCCTAATGCGGGTACGACGCGAGAATTTTTCAAAAAAAGTGCGGGTACAGTTATTTAAGGAAAATTCATATATCATATATGTAGTTCGTTGTATAGATATAAATACTTGTCTTGTATAGATATAAATACTTCACAATGTTACTATTAATACTTGTAAAATAAAATTACAAGTGCCGACAAAAAAAAATTGGTTTTAAAAAAAATTGGTTTTAAATACTTGATATCTTAAGTATAAATACTTGATGAATTACTATTAATATTTGATATCTTAGGTATGAATACTTTCTATTTTGTATGAATACTTTTCATATTTTAATATTTGATACTTTGAAAAACGTGTAAAAGTATGTCATCATGGATCTCATTTGAAAGATAAAATTGTGTAGAACTCGTTCGTGGTTTTAAATTTGTAAAATTCCTCATAGATCGTCCCAAAAATTGGTTAGATTGAACGGAGAAAAAAAAACCACCTTGAAAAACGTGTAAAGATGAGTAGGTATTGTGTCCAGTTTTTTTTTAAATACTTGATATCTTAGGTATAAATACTTGATGAATTATATATGAATACTTGATAATTTAGGTATAAATACTTTCCATTTTGTATGTGAATTAATTTAAGTGCGGTCCCCAAAAACAGTTATGACAGTTTAGGTGCGGTCCCCAAAAACAGTTATGACAGTTTAGGTGCGGGTACTCAACTGCGGGTACTCATATCAGCTTCCTATTTAAATATCGAGGAGGGTTCAAATGCATCATGATTTTTGTACTCCAATATGCTCCACATCATTTATCTCCATTTTTAAAGTCCGAACAGTCGATCCAAACCGCTCAACATGATCTTCATAATAAAATATGCTTGAAGATCAAATTTTATATTTTTTTAGATAGGTACAAAATCACTATTTTAAGGAGATTATGGACCATCTGATAAAGTGATATTGTACCTATGTAAAAAAATAGTAAAAAAATTCTAAAAAATATAAAATTTGATCTCCAAGAATATTTTATTATGAAGATCATGTTGAGTGGTTCGGATCGACTGTTTAGACTTTGGAAATAGAGATAAAAAATATGGAGCATATTAGAGCACAAAATCATGATGCATTTGAACCGTCCTCTTAAATATCACACCAATATATAAACATTTGATATCTCTTTCAAAAAATATATCTTGACAAAAAGAAAAACAATTGAGATTGTGTATAGAATGAGGAATTAAGGAGTACGTATAATACTTCTTGTCAAAGTTAGTTCCATTTTACGAAGAATTGACTAAATATCTAATTAATAAAGGACATTTTTTTCTTTTACATAAACACGCCAATAATTGTTTAATTTGTTATATGTCACTTCAATGATTACAGGCAAAAGACTTGGCCGCTCTTAATTTATGTCTTTATATGTTTCATGCTCTGCTTCCAACAAAAAATTTCCTTTCTATTTAATATTTGTTTTTTTTATCTCAAATTTCCGTTTAATTTTGCAGTGCAAATGTTTTAACTTGCAAATAACTATGATATATATATATATATAGTATATATGCATACAACATATATATAACGGTTTGAATATTTTCATTTTTCTATCTTCACTATTTGATTATTTTTAAATTTTAATAATTGATTGTTTAAAACTCCGATACAAGTATAAAGCCGGTATGCATAATTATTTTACATCACCTTTTTATACACATTTGTAAATAAATAAATAATATATGAATGTTGATAATTGTTATACGTTGAATTTTCAAATTCCTAATTCCTATCAAAATAAAATTGAAAAAACATAATTTTTATCTTTACATAAAAAAAAGTAATATGTATAACATTGAAAATTATATTTTTAATTTAAATTATAAAATATGTGTTATTAAGAATTTAAAATAAAATATTGATACATGAAATATAAAATTTAATCCGTTTGTATATATTTAACGGTCACCCTCATGAAAACCAGGACTCTGAGATGAAAACAGAGGAAATGAATCTGCAAGAGCAAAGTGTTTGAAGGACAAATTAATTAATGTTATAAGTTTGTGTAAAAACATAAAGTTCTTTGGAAATTAAGCAAATACATATATTATTGATAGCTTACTTAGATGGTTTGTGAGTTTATATAATTTTAAAATTTATGATCAGGCTAATAAAATTTATAATCCGGTTTGCTATCGAGTTAGATTACAAGTGCATAATCATATCGAGTAGTATAAACGAGTGTTAATCCGCAGAGAATAAGATTTAAGTTCTTGAGCCATTAAATCATAATCTTTCGAAAAGCTAGACAAAATCTGAAATCCAAGAGTTGTTGTTTTGGCGAAAATTAAAAGTAAATAAAATAAATAAGATAGAAATGTGAATTCCTAGAGTTTTGGCACACCATTGTTACTTCAATCTGCTTTGATTTTTACCTTATTTGATGTTGGTTTTCAGTTGTTGTATGAGAGTTTCTAATCCAATTTAGTGACTGTCGCTTTCGTTTAACAATCACCCTACCAATCAAGAGATCCCGTTAAGACTTGTCTCGACTAATGCAAGGAGATCTGTGACTAGCCCAAAAGAATTCAGACTCCACTTATTGGGTACATCGCCTTACTAAATTGGTCATGTTGGGTGTTCTCATGGTAAGGCACGACAATGCGACATTCGTCTGCGAATGTCGAGACTCCCATGTGTATTTTTGTTGATCCAATTAGTGGTATCTCCAGTTAAGGTTTCCACCAATAATCTAGTATTTTTATTCTTCCTTATCCCGAGTCGATTAGCCCAAAGATGACTAAATGTGTGGCCATAACATGATGGTCTAGACTAATAAACAAAATCAAGTAAGATAGAACATAAAGCGCAAAAGCAATCGAACAACAAACGACTAAACAATGATCAAATAAAAGTATATATCAAACCATCATGAGTAACAAGGTTTACTGCCAACCCTAAGAATCTAAACTTAGCCGCTGAATGACATGTTTACAAAGAGATAAGAGAAAGATATAACCATACACAAAGTACCCTCCTACTTAGTCTCTACACACTCCTCTCTTCTCACTTAAGAAAATATAAAACCAAAGATACAAAAATAGTGTTTCAGTTCAGTCCAGATGGCTTAAATAGGAGTGAAAGGGCCCCTGGAGATGAGTGGAGTCTAAGTTATCTGATTTGGATACAACTATTGCAGTTATTCACCAAAGGGTGTCTCGGGTACGGTCCATATTGGCTAATACAGACCGTACTCCCACTGTGTTGCTGCAGGAGTTAATGCGTATTCGTCCATCTTTGGTCTGTACTGGGGCTCTAGTCCGTATTGACTAATACGATCCGTACCAGAGCCTTAGTCGATGAGCTGCGCTTTTCCAATCGACCCGATTCTTACTCCAAATGATGTAAAATAGCCCCAAAATATTATTCCTGCACTAAAACATAAAATAGAGCACAGTAACATTTTTCACGGAATATTTAAACATAAATGTGAGAAAATAAGACAAAATCTAAGCCAAAATTCCATGTAATTCATTCAAAATGAGCTTGATCAATTTATAGAAACAAATTAAAACAACGAATTTAATATGCTGAAATTAATTAATTTCATGAACAATTCATTTATATTTTATATTTATAAATTTCAAAATATTTTATACAGGTCAAGCAATAGAAAAAATAAAGGTTCATATGTTATATGTTTTATTGCACTCAATTTTCAGCATTTTCTTGCCATTGACTTTACACAAAAAAAATTGAAGATTAATAAATTATTTAGTATATAAACACATCACTCATTAAGATAATTGATTTCAACATTTTGGATTTATCATATGAAGTTAATCCAAAATATTTTAGAATTAAATTCACTAATCAATCATTAAGATAATCTAAATAGCGCGCTATAGCGTTTTTAGACTCTAAACGCTAAGCTATGGCATCAAAATACGTTAATTGAGCTACAGCCGCTATAGCGGTAATAGCGGTCCGCTATAGCGCATAGCGTGTAGCGCAAATAGCGTGCGCTATGCATAATGGGCTTTTTTAGGCAATTTATATGGGCTTTAAATAAAAACCCAAAAAAATTAAATAAAAGTCCAAACCGAAATCAATTAAAAGCTTTGTTGCGAAAGATCTTTTAATTTGCCCAAACCGAGAAGAAAACCCTTGTCGCTAAAATTGAGAAAATTTTAAATAGAAATCATGATTCTTAAGATTTTTGAAATTTGAATAAAAAAAAATGGATTATGCCATGAATCATGATGCTTAAGATATTTTGAATAGAAAAAAATCAATAGTTTATGATATTAATATGGATATTTTGTACTGCAATTTGGACTTTGTACTGGTTCAATATGAATATTATAATTTCTTAATTAATTTGATGTTATTTATTGTTCTATGAGACTTTAAATAATGTTGATATTTAGTAAAAATATATAATATAATTTTTGTAAAAAGAAAACGCTATGTAGCATAGCTTCCGCTATAGCTACGCTATTCGTTATAGTTTTTTTTTAACCTTCATGCTATGACACTATAAACGTTATTTAAAACATTGTCATTTTTAGATAAATGTGAAGCGTTCAATTAAGAGCTGCAGACGGCAGTTGCTTTATTATAGAAGAGAATTAATTTTGGAAATTTATGATCAAATTCAGAGTCAAAACTCTCATTAATTTATTTTTAAGATAGCTGGTCAAGTGCTATTGCTGCATCATTAAGGAAATATAAATGAAGGAGAAAAAAAAGGTGCTATATATACACGAGAAAATTTTGAATATTTAATTAGGAATATCAATATCCAAAATGGTCCATATCATTGACTAATAATTTAATATATATAATCATATTATCATGCTGATCGCGTATAACAGGTGCTCATATTGACACTAAAATTATTGTTATCAACACAACACAATTCAAAAGATCTAATTAATAGACAACTTTACCCTCTTCTATTTTCCTTATTTCAATTTATTTTGCTTCTTTAATTATAGCAAGTATTTTTTATAATTTTTTGAAAAAAGAAACAACTCACTATAGTAAGAAAATTCATACTTGTCCGCATTTGTTTTTAGTATATAGGAGAAAATTTCAAGCTTATCTGTATTTCCTTTTCAGCATGTTCTCCCGTAAAATTAGTAATTACAAACTCAAATCATCAGCTAGAGTAATAATTAAAGATTAATTTTTTTCTTTAATTTCCTTGAAACTAAATGAAAGGAAATTTTAAACAAAATATTTTGTTATTTGATTATGAAAAAACTTTTGTTTTTTTTTTAAGATTAGTGGCTTTAAGTGCCAACTAATAATTTCATTGATAAAAAAACGAACTTACAACGAGTCAAATGACTCTAAACCTAAATCCACTCTTTTATTCTCACAAAATCCTCCAAACTACTCTAAATAACTCTAATCTCACTTATATAAACTCATAATTATCCTATTACCTTTCTTTATTGCTCTCTACGACTGAATCCGCTTTTTTGACCGCCGCCGCGCTCCGACGACCGGATCTACTCATCCGCGCTCCGATCGAGATGGCGTAGAGACTCAACTCTCCGAACTTCGATGATACCGCGGTCTTAGCTCCGATTGGCTCCGGTTCCTCCCCTCTCTCTCATTCTCCTCTCCCCTCAAGGTATATAGAGACGAGAGAGAGAGGAGGTGCTTTGTCAGACGAGAAGCCTAAAAAAGATGATAGAGGAATGGATTGAAAGTAGAGATATATTGGAGGAGAAAAAGAGACGGCTGCCTAGGGTTTGAAATCACCTGCGGGCCTCTTTTTTTTCGCTCTTTCTTTTTCTGGAGGAGGCGCTCCACGCATCCCTCCGACAAGGAATTTTTGGCTAGCTACATTGAAAAAACTTTTGTTTTACATATGGCTTAATTCGTTGCTTTTAGCTAAGTTGATTGTTTTGTTGTTTAAAAACTTTTAATATATACTTAGTGAATTATTTTGATGTTTGTAATTGTCATATATAATGAACTTGTAAATAAAAAAACGGGTTGTCATGATATAAAAAAAAAAAGCTTGATATACTCTAAATTTCCAATAAATTTATTACGAAAAGGTAAAAAAGATTTACTAATTGCTTCTCATATGGACTTAGATAGCTACGTACGAGAATATTTATGTCCCCATTAAAAAAATTAACTGATCTACTAGGGGCATTAATTGTAGAAGATATTTGTTTCCTACGTGGGATTGTCTCTTAAGGAAATTAATATTGCAAAATAATTAAGAAAAGATGATCAAATGTTTGAGAGCTAGCAATTGAAGGGTAAATTTGTCTATCAAATTAAAAATTGAAATAATATTGTGTCATTAACAAATTATGTTGTGCGGATATCAGTACACATCTTGATTAAGAGAGTTAATTATATCACTTTCCAAAATTAATAATGATATGACTAGCTAGCTATTGCAGCAAATCTTATTTAATAAATGCCGACACATTTAGCTTAGATATTTACAAAATAATATGTTGTTAATTAACATTATATGAGAGGCATGTCCTAATTAAGTTGGTTAATTAACCTCTGACTGTTCATAGGATCTAATGCAAACCTCCAAATTATATATACCCAATAATATATCTTAAGTGATAGTTTCCATAGGGTTCAAATGTCTTCATTTTGTGTGCCTAGCTCCATTATGCCTTCATTTCTAAAAACTATAATTCAAAATTCAAAATTTAAAACCAATTAAAAGTCAAAATAAAACTGTTGGATATGATCTACATCTTTCTATCTATGCACGTGTAAAAAATTATGACATTCAACTTTATTTTGGTTGTCATCAAGAACTTATAAAAATCTACTAATGTAGATAATTTCTAAACATTGATTTTTCAACTTTTGATCCACATAAAAACAAAATCAAAATGTGACAAATTTTTATAAGCACAGAGAGAAAATACCATAGATCATATCTAACGGTTTTATTTTGATGTTTATAATTTAAATTTTGAGTTATTAACGTTTTAAAAATGGAGGCACAAAAATGGAGGCATTTGAACCCGCCTCTTTATAAAAACTTCCATAAAGAATGCATATGTGAGTTTTGGACGAGGATTCAAATGCCTTCATTTTTTGTGCCTCTATCACGTCTCCATTTTTAAGAACTTTAATAACTCAAAATTTAAAACATAAATGTCAAAATAAAACTAATAGATGTGATGTACATCATTTTATCTATGCACTTGTAAAAATTATAATATTTCAACTTTGTGATGTTTGTCATCAAGAACTTGTAAAAATGTACTGATGTGGAAAATTTCTAGACGTTCATTTTTCAACTTTTTGATTTACATAGAAACAAAATCGAAATATGATATTATTTATGAACACGTAGTGAAAATAATATAGATCACATCTAACAGTTTTATTTTGATATTTATATTTTAAATTTTGAGTTATTAATGTTTCAAAAATAGAGGCACAAAAAATGAAGGCATTTGAACATTTCTCGTTTTAGACACATCAACGTTATTTTCAAGAAAAAAATGCGTGCCAGTTTTTGGATGCCTCAACGATCTAATTCAGAAAAGGCTGTTTTTTTTTTTTCATATATTCTAGCAAATTAATGTTGGATTTTGAACTTGTAATCTTTCACACATATATTAATTAATTGTCTTAATTTAACTATTTGTCTGAAAAATCTAATTAAACAAGCCATGTATATTAAATTAGTGAAATGATTTCCACACGACCTTATCTGTAACAAAAAAATATTTGAATTTCTAATGTTAAAATATTTTAGATCTACTTACCGAAATGTTTATATCATACGTATATTGTAGGTATAAATATTATTGTGACAGACAAATGCAAATAAAGTTGTGTGGAATTAAGTTCAAATTATGTTGTATACACTCTATTATAAATGTGTTTATATATAAAGAAAATATATGCAATTTTGTCAGATAGGATAGACATTCTTTAAAGAAAATACAAAAATTTATATAGTGCATATATATATATAGTTAGACTACAGTGCTTCATGAATTAAAGCAAGTGTTTTACTTCACACTCATATTTTACGATTTCAAAGTTCAAAATGTTGATCCGAAGCGTTCATGTTGATCTCCATATTAAATTGTGCTTGGAGACCAAATTTTACATTTTTTAAAATTTATTACTATTTTTTTCGAATTTTTGAAAATCACTGTTTTTCAGAAAATTGTGGACCATAAAAAATCAGTGATTTGCAAAAATTCAAAAAAAAATAGTAATAAATTTTCAAAAAATGTAAAATTTGATCTCCAAGCACAATTTAATATGGAGATCAACTTGAATTGTTCGGATCGACGTTTTGAACTTTGAAATCGCAAAATATAAGTGTAAAGTAAAATACTCACTTTACTTCATGAAGCACGGTAGCCCAACTCTCTCTGTATATAGAGGTACTAGTTATCATTTCTTATTAGTGTAATTATTATGTAGTGACTAAGTGTTAGAAAAATATATAAACACCAAAAGTTCCATATTTCATCCTTCAATCTTCAATAATTACTTACCAGTTATTAACCGGTTAATAATTTTTATTTATGTGCCTGTTGGATTTGCCTACAAATTTCCTTAAAAATCAAACCACAACTTGACTTTGGTTCCAAGAGGAATATATGCCATATATGGTACTTAGCAAGAATATATGGAATTAATTCTATAGCCCCATACTTCAGCTACAATTATTGGCAAATTAAGATGCTGTTACGCAATATTCCAATAAATATATTAAGAACTAACTAACTACCATTCAAAGTACTTAGTATTAATAATGTTCAATCATCCTTGAGTTAGTTATGATGAAATCATAGTTGAGAAACATGATAAGGAATCAATTCAACAACTGTTAGATAAAAGTTTTGCGCATCTGGAGACTTCTCTTTTCTCCAGCTTTCCATATGGAATATAAAAATATGAAAAATACAAAGTCACCCACAATTTCTAAAAATTACATCGCTATATAATATAAAAATATCTAAGTTCTAAGAATTAATGGTTTCTAGAATCTCAGTTTAATCACATCATTTGGAAAGTTATCTACAGTCTACAGAGCTAACTAATGATAATCAATGTGCATCTATTCATCACTCA
Organism: Carex myosuroides; assembly: GCA_028015225.1. Taxonomy (NCBI): domain Eukaryota; kingdom Viridiplantae; phylum Streptophyta; class Magnoliopsida; order Poales; family Cyperaceae; genus Carex; species Carex myosuroides. Next base: position 11,900,440 of record CM051470.1, read on the forward strand.
AATCAAATTATCATTTAAGTTTTTTCTTTCTCCATTTCACCCTGAAAAAATGGACACAATAAATGCCATAAAATGGAGATAAGCATAAAGCAGGATTTACTAGACTTCTAGTTTGTAGGTTACAGTAAGTAGCCTTCAGTAAATAATTCACAAATAGTGAGGTAAAGCATCCTATATAATATAATAACGCTCTACTTGAATAGACCCCATAGCACTACTTTTCGCCATTATTTACATAGATCATAAGTTCATAACTGATTACCAAAAACTGTGATATATTAATTGCAGTGACTTTGTACTAATCTTGGAAGGTGGAGAGCTATTATCACCAAATCATTTTTGGAAGGGTGTCACACTTCCAATTTTGACTTGCTATCTCTTTTTTTTTTAGCACCCCCTAAAATCCAAACAAAAAAAACCCCTCCCAAAAAAATTTCCTTTTAAACCCCTAAAACTTCCATTTTCTCAAATAGAAATCATTTAAATAAATACCCAGCCATATCCCCACAGCCACCCAAATTGCCCTCTCTCATTCATTTCCTCCCCTCTTCTTCCCTTTCTTTTTCAAACAAAAAATCTCACCCCACCTACAGGAGGGAAGAACACTGAACCCCCCCCCCCCCCCCCCCCCCCCCCCCCCTCCTAAGGTGCAACAGCATAAAAAAACATAAAAAACAAGCCATGTCAAGAATCCATTCTTGAATTACCACAAAAATAGGAAGAAATTAAACCGAAGCTTGGTAGAACAATTCAACAATTGAAATATCAATCGATGGATGACTCCCTGAAGAGCCTATCACTCGACTACCTAAACCTGCTGATAAACGGGCAAGCGTTCAGCGATGTCACGTTTAGTGTCGAGGGACGGCTGGTGCACGCGCACCGCTGCATCCTCGCCGCACGCAGCCTCTTCTTCCGTAAGTTCTTCTGCGGTTCCGACCCGCCTTCTCCCGGTAGCGGCCTTATACTTCATGACCCCCGCTCCCCATCGGGATCCTCTGCGTCCTCACCGCGTAGCACAGGAGCAGCTCCCGGGACTGTAATTCCAGTCAATTCTGTCAGCTATGAGGTGTTCTTGTTGCTTCTACAGTTCCTCTACAGTGGCCAGGTGTCCCTTGTGCCGCAAAAGCATGAGCCCAGGCCGAATTGTGGTGAGCGCGGGTGTTGGCATACACACTGCACAGCCGCGGTTGATCTTGCACTCGATACACTTGCAGCTGCACGGTCTTTCGGTGTCGATCAGCTCGTGCTTCTTACTCAGGTGATCCGATGAGAGAAAGAGGGAGAAATTGATTGGTTTTATTTAGGGTTTTTGTAGGAACAATTTTGAAGAGAGCATCTTCTTGTTGTTGTTGTTGTTGTTTTTTTTTGTTTGGATTTATTTTTTTTTTGTTTTTCTGGAAGGGAGAGAGATGTACTGTTGGTCTTGTTATCTTCTTCCAAAGCTTCTTAAACAGAAACTTGCTACAGTGCTATTAGTAATTTGTTAGTGCATTATATAATTGATTCAAAAAATTTGCACCTTGCCCACCACATCACATCTTTCTTTCTTGCTTTCTCCTTTCTTTCTTCCAGTTCCAGAGCGTGTGTTTGTAATTTTAAAACTAGGGTTCCTCCCCCTTTTCCAACGAAAGGAAAGATCCATGTCTATTTCACGCAGCATTCCCAATTCCTTGAACAAGGCGCCTGTACACAGATCAAAATTCGTTGGTTGGAAACTCCAGTCTCCTCTCTTATCAGTGTCTCTTATCTGTCAGTCTATCTATTCACATATTTGTTTATTTGTTTATTTATTTATTAGACCTTCTATATTTTATGCCATGAGTAACCACAAAATTCCCTTGCCCCAACTACATCTTTCTTTATTCTTCGTCAGATAATTCATGTAATAACTTAATCAACAAATTAATTTCTGACATTTCCTGCCATTTTTTAATTTACACAGAAACAGCTGGCGAGCATGGTAGAGAAAGCTTCAATAGAAGATGTCATGAAGGTCTTACTGGCATCTAGAAAGCAAGATCTACACCAGCTATGGACTACATGCTCACACCTAGTCGCAAAATCCGGCTTGCCGCCTGAAGTTCTTGCGAAACATCTACCATTAGATGTCGTCGCGAAAATTGAGGAGCTCAGGTTGAAATCCTCCCTCTCTCGCCACCGCCCGTCTCCTTTCCTCCAGCACACGCACCATCAGCACCACCCGCATCACCTTGACACCACAGGGCCCTCCGCAGCGGATCTCGAGGAGCAGAACAAGATCCGCCGCATGCGCCGCGCTCTCGATTCGTCCGATGTCGAGCTTGTCAAGCTAATGGTCATGGGAGAAGGCCTCAACCTAGACGAAGCCTTGGCTCTCCATTACGCAGTAGAAAACTGTAGCCGAGAGGTAGTTAAGGCGTTGCTTGAACTTGGTGCAGCGGATGTGAACTATGCAGCGGGTCCGGCTGGTAAGACCCCTTTGCACATTGCGGCAGAGATGGTTTGCCCCGACATGGTTGCTGTGCTCCTAGACCACCATGCCGACCCGAATGTGCGGACCATTGATGGTGTTACTCCATTAGATGTCCTCCGGGGACTCACATCAGATTTTCTTTTCAAAGGTGCTGTGCCTGGTCTGGCCCACATTGAGCCCAACAAGCTTCGACTTTGTCTCGAGCTGGTTCAGTCAGCTGCCATGGTGTTATCACGTGAGGAGGCGAATAATAACAGTGGAGGTGGGCCGCCTGGTAACCCTAATGCAGCAATGTACTCGGGCATGAATCCGGAGCCGAGCGGGTTTCATGTTACCAATTCAAACAATAATATGGTGAATCTAAGCTTAGATTCTAGGATGGTGTATCTCAATCTTGGAATGGATGCGCAATTCGGGAAGATAAATGAAGGAGATGAAGACAGTAGCAGTAGTAGGCCGTCGCCTTTGTATCCGCCAGCTCACGGCTTCCCTTGATTGCTATAATACATCTGCAGCCTGTATCTTGTAAGCTAGAAATTTCAAAAAAGGAAAACTTCCTTATTTTGTTTCATCTCTTCATATAATATTCCATTTATAATTTTATATCACGTTGGATCTTTTCTCTGTTTATCTACTTAGTACCTTAGTATAGTGGCTTAATGAGAGAGGGGTTGAGTTAGTGATAATTTATTGGGAGTTTTTGTTCAGGTTTGTCATAGAATTAGGAGGAAAATTGATGAGATCAAGTGGGGCATGTGAGGGGGGCGGCGCATGTTGACAAGGGATAGATTTATATATGTTTGTTTAATTTTGGTTTTATCTTATACCTCTTTCTATTTTTATTTTTTTTACAAAAAGTATCAATTAATTATGGGGTATAATTAATATTGGCTAATTGGTGCAAAAGCATGTGGGATATTTGAAGGGGAGACAGGGAGAATCTAAGTTGGGGTTTGAATGATAGAAGCGATGCAGGTCAATCTTTCAAATCTCTCTCCAGCTCTCTCTTTTGTTTGTCTTAATGTCATCTTGCTCACACCTTAATTAGAAAGAAAAAAAGATTTACTTTACTTTTTCTGTATCCTACCCTTTTGTTTGTTTTAATGGCACCAAGTTCTCAACTTGCAAAAGAATATTGTGTTTAACTGTTTATCCTCTTTTGTGTGTGTTGTCACTTGGTTTTTATCCTATATATATATCTCTTAAATGCTACCCTAATTGTTTTGTTTGATGAGTACCAAGTTTGTTCAGAAGCTTCAGTGATTAATTATTGGTAGCTTGCATCATTGTTTTATTTTGTTTATTTAATTAGCTGAATTGTGCTGAGTGTAACTAATTTTGTGCATAGCCCTCTTTTTCCAATTTTACCTACTTTCAATTAATTAACCTCTTTTGTTTTATCAGTTTGTGTTGGCTTTTAATTTTTTTTTTTTTTTTTAAGTTTGAAGCCTCTTCTTTCTTTCCCTATATTGCATATGAGTCAAATTACCTCGTAGATACCAACTAATAGTTAATAGTTACAAATTGGGAATAAGTATCATATGGCCTTTATGCTCTTTTTATTTCACTTTCCCTAATTAGCAAGTGACTTCTCTAATATTCTTTCTTTTTTATTTTTTGTGTGCATCATGCTATATATGCTACCTTTCTTTGTCTTCTCCTCATCACTGATCTCTAGTCTACTGACATAGACTATTAGCTTTCTACTAACAATGGTAGTTGTGTAGAGGTACCCCTTTTGGGGTGTACACTTTAGCAATTGGGTGCCTTTTCTTTGGGCTTCACTGAATCACTGTAGAGGGTTTTGTTTGGTGTAAATAATGGCATTTCTCCAACCTCTTCTGTAGTGCATGAGTGTTTCTTTTGTGTACTCTCTCTTTTCCTTTTACAAAGTCTTTGCATGGAGCATTACCACATAAAATATAATATAATAACCTTCCTCTGTATGTTTCTCTTTTTCTTTAATGGTCTGTCTCTCGCTCTGCACTTTTTTTTTTCTTTTTTGAGAAAAAAATCCACATGGAAACACTATTTTTTTGCATAGACCTCCTATATAGTATTATAGTCCATGCCTTTATTTATTGGCTATAGACAAATAAATAGCTTGTCTTGCATGAATGCAACAATGAGTGTGACTAGACGAGCCTCCCTCTTGCTATCTTTTTTTAATTCACTATGGATTCCTGTCTATGACCTACTTTTGTTTCCACTCTCTTCTCAATGTGTAATTTATCTTTTATTATTATATTTTCATGTTAAAACTATACCTATATAGAGGGGGATCAAATATTCAACACAGATGCACATTCATTCTCTTATTAGTGGGAACGTAGAACCTTTCTGGACACTGTTTATATATCTCCTTGCCTCCAACAGTTACATATATCTAGTTTAACTTTTGTTCTTTATATTATATATATTACCAGCATTGACCTTGACAACATGGAAACATCTTCTGATCTCTAGCTGTAGTTCTTTGTTATTCAACTCCATTTAGCTGTTTATAAATAGGATAAATAGGATAAAGAGTCTAGGGAAGTGAACAACTGATTGGCTACGTACAGTGTTGTGTGTGCCAATTATATTGCTGTCTATGAATTTATGATGCCAAATTTCTGTTTGGAAAATTAACGAATTCTTGTTTGAAATTTAGTAATAGTTGTTGTTGTCTGGCTTTTTGGAGAAACCGTAATCTGTAATCACCAGATCAGATCATGTGAATAGATTCATATTACTGTTAACAGGAGTAATATTTTATTTATATACTAAAAAAGAAACCCATTTATATCTAATTTAGGCAGTCCAGTATATGATTTGGTTTTCACTATTGGTACATGATTAGAATAGAACTGTTTAGCTAAAAAGTTAGCAGTTCATGTATGCTTGTTACTATGTTTATATTCACATTGCTAGCTAGATTTTTCTTGTAGGAAATTTGCAAACACTAAACAGTATCAAGTGTTATTACTCTCATTTGTTCTCTACTTCTAGAAAAGGATCTTATGCAACTATTTAATATCAAGTGCAATATGATTTATATGTACAAAGAATTAACTTTCTTTGTCTGAATGGAATATTGTCTGTCGGACTCTCCTTTTTTGGAATACGAGTCCGCCCCTCCCGTCACTGCCCACTCAATCGGCGTGGGCGAAGAAGACCCGAGGCCGGTGGAATAGAATATAGAAGGAATTCCTAATCCGAGAGTCATTTGTTATGTCAATTTTATGGCATTGCACCCTTCAACAAATTAGTGCAGCTCTAGCAAAAAAATAGATTTAAGTGTACTTGAAAGTCCTAGATTATTTCTTTGTTACAACCTTGCTTGATCTGCTGGTACATATATACACTTGTGAAACCATTAAATTTTGTGCATATATAGTTGTTAAGACTTCTTTGATGAACCTTTTTTAATTACAAAGGATCTCCATTAGTGAATTTAATTTGGTTCTGTATTTCATAAGAGCTGCAGTATTCTAATTCTCTTTTATATTTAGATATGCGTCAATATATCACTGAATCTTTCTTTTCCTTGGAAATGAACACAACTATGTGCGATTTTCAATTTTCCACTCTTTTGCAAAAATTGTCTTCCACTTGTCTTTTTTTTTTTTTTTTCTATTTTCTGAGTAGACCTTCCACTAGTCAAAATGTGGGAATCTTAATTTAGATATGAAAGTATATATCAATTTACTATATATAGCATATTCAAGTGCTGTAGGAACTGGAAGTAATACATGAATAGCCTTGCAATTCAGCTGTTCAAATGCTTGAATTGAGTGAATTAAATATATCAAGAGACTGATCAAAAGGAGCAATATCGGCCTTTTTGGAGGAAGAAAAATTAGCAAAAAAAGGGAGTATAATTGTATGATTAATTGATACATGAAACAAGAATTGTTTAAGGATTATTAAGTAATTATTGGATGCCAAACCTTGCAGTATACTATTTATATTTTAGTCTACTTTGGAATAAGACATTTTAAAGCATTAGTAACAGTTAAAAACTTTATCATAAAAAATAATTAATTATAATAGGTAGCTTGGTGAATTACATTTACAGAACTAGTGATTTTGTTATATGAACCTCTTTAATTTGTTATATAAACCTGAGAATGAGAAAACTAATTAATGCTTGAACAGTAGAACTATTTTGTTGCAAGATGCAACAGAGGCATAGCAGTGTCAGTATGAGACAAAATTCAATTTGGAAAATAGCATATTTAAGTCATTACTTTGTACAAACTGTGGATGATCATAAACAGAAAAAGACGGATTAAGTTTTGCATTAATCACTGAGAGCTATAATTTTGCCTATAGGATTATTTGTCAATCTTCAACGCACCAAAATTTTTATTTGGAATTCATACTGCATGCTCCTAGGAAATATATCATGATTGATCGGTAAATATGCTCAAAACTATCGATAATTTTCGCCAAAGAAAATGAATAACAAAATAAATTTCTTAGAAACTTCCGTGAGATCATGTAGGTTTCTCAAGGTATATATATCAGTATATGGTATTTGAGATTTTTTTTTTATATCTAGAAAAGGCAAATTCGATTCAAATCAAAACAGCTTCTAGTTTTCCGGAAAACCAACTTCACCGTACCAATGGTACGGTGGAAGATGGAAGGGTGTTATTCCACCATATTAATGTTACGGTGGATAGTTAGCCTTTTTGACCCGGTCACAGGTGCAACACAAACACTGGAAAAATACCCTTCCATCTTCTATTGTACCAATAGTATGTTGGAGTTAGTTTTCTGAAAAATCCAAACAGCTTAGCTGTTTTCATTTAAATCGAATATGTTATTTTTTCTAAATAAAAAAGACCTTGTATTTGAGTATCCCAACCAACCTTGCAGCACCAATAATTAGCTACAAAATATATTGGATGAAAATATCCACTGGTCAACATTTTAGTGCAAACAATGATATGGAATTTAGTAAGTTCTATACTTTGCCTTGAGTTCTTTGTGTATTCTTAATGTATATAAATATTATTGGGTTATTTGATCTGTCAGTTAAGCACTGGCATTATATATATATATATATATATATAACTGTTTTTAAGCTTTCTACCAGAACTGTTTAAGTGTGGTTGAGGAAAATATCTGTCAGTTAGCATAAGCTGTGTTCTCTTTTTCAAACTTGTACACAGTGCCAAGCTATATCACAAATTTCATTAAATATTGGCGTTTTAAATGACATTTCTAAGCAAGTTCCACAAACAGATCTAGAAGAATTAAGACGAAATTAAGGAACTAAAACAACTTTCTATAATGTGTGGTAGCTTAAACCATCTATATATCCTTCACACTTTACTGACATCATCTCTGCTTATTAATTAAAATGAACAATTACATACTGTGTTGGCAGATTATATATGTTCAATTGTACTATGGCGCTTAAGAACAAGGCAGGGAGATTGTTATACATTAAATGCGGCCGGGCACCAACCTATATATATTTCAGAGGTAGTGCTGACAATAACCGACATTTACCATAAGGCCATAAGGGATTGTGTATTTGTGTATCTTTTTGTTTTTCAAAGAAGGAATTCTGTTTGAATTTTGAAAACCTATTTGATGTGCATTATCGATCTTTTCCCCTAATTCTAGTATATATATATATAGTTCTCATATTGTTTGTTTAAACGAGTCTTAGGGAGCCATGCTTATTTATAACATGAGGAGAGTTCAAATACCTCTATTATTTTATCTTCATAATGTCTTCACTTTTAAATTTTCTAATCTAAAAAGTTCAAAATAAATACATCAAAATAAATAGAAACCGTTCAATATTATATTCTCTAGATGCATATATAAAATTATCACTTTTCAACTTTGATTTTATATGAATTAATAAGTTGAAAAATCAATATCTAGAATGTAGCCACATCGGAGTATTTTTATAAGCTCTTGATACTAAACAAAAAAAAATCAAAATGTTATGATATTTTGTGTGTACATAGATAAAATAATATCCATCATATTTAACGGTTTTATATGAATTTTTAAGTTCTAAATTTTAAGTTATTATCATTTTAAAAATAAAATATAATAAAAACACAAAATATAGAGATATTTGAACCCCAACTATTGTAACATTTGTTATAATCATTTCCAGAGTCTTTACAGAATGAAATCTGTAAGGACTATAAAATATTTTGGGTTCCCCCTTCTTTATATAGAGCCCATTGGATTGTGCCTTGTTGGTTATCTACTTGAATAGTTTAACTCGGGCTGACCACTGTCCACTGGTGTAACTCTTTCTGCTGTTTTTTAAATGGGCCATGTTATATTTTCATTGAAACTAAAAAAGCCCAACATTTTTTATTGTTTAATTTTAAAAGCCCAAAATTTCTCTGAGAAGTCATTTATAAAAAGTGTTTCATTGAATAATTACCCACGAAACAATGCTGTTCAGGGCCTTTAAAAATTAGACTTATTTTTAATAAAGATGAATGTAAGTTATCTAACTATTTAATATTCACACAAAAAAAATTATCAAAATTTTGAATATGCAATCTCCATACCAATTATATTGTATTTGTCACTAAATTAAAGATTGGTTTTCAAAAACTATATTTTTTTTTTCTAAAAGATGTCTCTTGTACATGTGTTAGGCTTGAATTCAGATTCAGATCCGATAAAATACTCTATCGTGTAGAATGAGAAATCTGCACCGTCTGTCTTAAGCTACACTAATTTTAAATAATTAGAAAGTGCCGGCCACACATTGCCGTAAGGATAGAAAGTATGTTTTAATCATTTTCTTTAAATGTGATTAATTTAAAGATTGATTTCATAATTATGTATTAGTCAATAATGAGAGCAAATGAGAATCTTAGTATTTGATCCTAAAAATATGCCGAGATGAGTACACATTTTTAAAAGATATATGATGAATTTTGTAGTAAAAAGGAGATTGAAATTAATTAGAAAATACAAAAAATTGCTAGAAATGGAGGCAGCCGACTGACTCAACAAATGGAGAAGAAATGAGCAACCAAATAATAGAAAATGAGTACCTAAGAATATCTACATCCGTGAAAACCCAAAAGAAATTAAATACAGTTGTCTTGATAATAATAGAAACCAATTCAATCTTTATTTCTTAACCACTCCATTTGTGAAATTAGTTTTAATTTCTTCACTTGGGTTACGAACCAATCAGAGAGAGAAAGTCTTGTAAAAAAATATCTTAATTTCTTAACCAATGTATTTGTGAAACCATTTCTTCTCTTTTTATTTTATAAAATTTATCTTTTCTTCTTTCCAGTTTCTTAGCTATGAAACCTTTTCATTTATAAGGACACAAGATGTGTCTAAAATTACAAAAGTCAACTAAAACAGAAAATTATTTAAAAGTAAAATAAATAGAAAAGACAACTTATAAAATATGAATATTGCATTGTAAAATTGACAGAAAAAATAGTTGCACCTCTCTCCATTGTATTAACAGATACAAAAAAATATTACAAATAGAAAACTACTATTCTTTTCACACACAAAAACACTTTATTTAATAAATTATTCGACTCAATTATTTAAAAATGCTATAAAATATATCAAATACTTAATAAAGTTCAAGTAATACAAATGCTTACTTTCCACCTAATCTACCTATGATGAAGTGGATCTCTAGCATCAAAGACTCAATTCATAACAAAAGATGTTCCTTCCACCTAATCTCAATGTTCACCTGAGACATAACTCGATTATTGATTACATACCAATTGTCTCAGTGTTCACCTTAAAATTCAGTTGGTTGTTTTTATTATGTTGATTGTTTTTTATATAGTACCCGATTAGCTGTGACCTTCTCTCTTGAGTCAATATACATGTGGGCCTGAAAAAAAGACACCATTTTTAACCGAAAAGTAAAACAAAAATGTAATATTTGCAAATCTAATCAAAATTTTACTACTTTGCAAACAACATATAACATTCGTTGTAATTCCAATTAATAACAAATCTTTTTTGGCCATTTGCATATTATTCCCAACAGTTAACATCAAGATCAATTTAGGATTATATCATGTTTATTAGTGAAAAGTTTTCCCCATTCCTATCCTTAATTTGATTTTTAGATTTTCGCAAAATTTTATAAAAAAAAACAAGTACCTCATCCAACAATCATGTTAAAGTCGTTGAGAACACAAACGCCTTTCTTGGCAAGGCATGTATAATAACTGGTGGAAAAGAAAAACAAACACATATCAGTTAATGTCTCTGAATCATTTAAGACAAAGCAAAAGAAAAAAATAACAAATACCATTGTATTAAAACTCAGGTTAATGAAATTAGCATATAACAAATACCATTGTATTTAAGACAAAGCAAAAGAAACAAAAATAACAAATACCATGCACTCTTCTTCAAGCAATTAGTATATAACAAGGTTTTGATCAAGTTTGATTTAAAATTACCATTTTGTCCATAAATGATAAAATTATCGACAGAGCTGTGGACGGAAAGCCAAAATGCAAGTATTAGGGAGTCCGGCTAGTATAACATTGGTGTCATTTCGGCCTATATAACACCAACTCCAAAATCTATCGTATCGACTTCAAACGGTTAATCCAACCGTTCAAACCCTTCTACTTTATGAGTTGTGCGTTTACATGCAAAATTTTATAATTTTTTGAATTTTTTTAGTATCAAATCAAGCGGTCAAATGTGTGAGTTTTTAAGTTAATTTTAATGCATTCATTTTTCAAGATTTTTGACGGCTTGATTTGGTACTAAAATAACTAGAAAATATTTTTTTTTGCATGTAAACGCACAACTCATAAAGTAGAAGGGTTTGAACGGTTGGATTAACCGTTTGAAGTCGATACGATAGATTTTGGAGTTGGTGTTATATAGGCTGAAATGACACCAATGTTATACTAGCCGGACTCAGTATTAGGAGCCAAAGGTAATCCCTGCGGCGACATCTATAAGGCTGTGTATCCCAAGGTATATTCTCCCTAATACAAAAAATTGTTGTCAGTTATAATTATGCTCTTTATTGATTAACATAAAGCTTGAATAAATTATAATATTCCTTTTTAAATTAAAGCCCATAATTACGGTCATAATTATAAATAGGGGGAAGATTCCCACCAAAAATCCCTCTATGCAATCTATTTTCAAGTTTTGTTTCTATGAGCTCATTCTACAAGAAAATTCCAATCCAGACCAAATCAAACATCCTATTTCAGCAGTCATAATATTGCACAGAAAATTATTTGGGAAACTTTTTAGTTCCTAGAAGTTGCCTCTTATATGATATATATATAATAGAGTATGGCTAATGTGCTTCTTCTGGAACTTCGGCCTCGTGCTTCCGGGGACATATCTTAGTGTTTGATGTTCAAACAACAAATTCAAACCATTAGATGTTCAATCTCTATTAAAATATACTTGGAGACCAAATTTTACATTTTTTTTAATTTGTTTACTATTTATTAAGCCACTTTGAAAATTCCAGATCATATGGTCCATACTGTTTTTACTGTTCACCCGGATCTGGAATTTTCAAAGTGGCTTAATAAATAGTAAAAAAATTCAAAAAAATGTAAAATTTGGTCTCCAAGTACATTTTAATATAGTTGAACATCTAATGGTTTGAATTTGTTGTTTGAACATTTGTACCAATCGCTATCCCCGGTAATCGGCTTGGGGTCATTCACAGCATCATTAACTCACCACCTTCACAGCTTCCCATCAAATACCTTGGTTTGCCCCCTCACCATCAAGCAGCCGCGCAAAATCCACTATCATTCCTTGCTCGACGCAGTCCAAAGCAAAATGGAAGGCTGGACTTCCAATTTCTTGTCTTACGGTGGTAGAGTTACTCTGGTCAAGGTGGTACTCTCGGCTATGCCTCTGCACTTCATGCAAGCGTTGCGACTACCAGTCGGGATAATCAAACACATTGATAGAATGCAAAGGAATTTTCTGTGGAAAGGAAATGACATCTGCAAACCGATTTTGAGAAAGCACAGTCTCGAAACATGTGTTTTACTGACTCGCTTTGCGCCTGGCAAAGAGCACACCTGTTGACTAATGGCCAGCCCCTTTTGTTGAGGTTGTCGATGGTGAATAATTTGTTCAGCAGCATCAACTATCCAAATATTTTCATTCTTGGTGGTGCGGGTAATTTTCAGATTTTGTGGGTGTTGTTGTGAATTGATGGGGTATTTTTCATTGCACGGTAACCTCCTCGGACGGTGTATATACCGGTACTATGCCACGGTAACATTCTTGATGTGTGTTTTTTTTTTATATTAAAGTTTAGTGTTCATTCAATGATATGAGAATTATTAAAAAAACAATAAAAAAATCACTACTAATGACAATGTTTGTCATGGTAGAAAAATTTGCGTCCGACGTTTGGACTCAAATTTGAGTCTGATGGATTCTTCTATCGTCTGATTTATTTTAAAATCCGTGTGCATCAGATCGGCACAGATTTTGAAGTGAATGCACGGATATTGAAGCAACACACCAATTTTAAAGCAATTAGACGATAGAGGAATTCATCAGACTGAAATCTGAAATCTGAGTTCGATGGACGCGACCCTTTCCCCCGTTTGTCATATGAAGGAAGAGATATCGCTAGCATCTTCTTTACAAGGCAAAAATGGTACACGAATTGGTGAAAGAAATCTTGTTTAATATGACAAGGCCATTGCTAAATTAGCCACACTAGTTTCTCAACCTTTCGATCGTATTCTCATTTTCTAGCAGACATGACTCAAAGTCTCAAAGTCTCTCGAGTTACGTACTCGATGTAGCCTTGTGTAGCACGATATTTTGTCTTTGCTTCTTTCAGTTGTAGCCTGTAGCAGGATATTTTGTAGGAGGATATTTTGTCTTAGCTTCTTTCAGTTGTAGGAGGATATTTTGTCTTTGCTTCTTTCAGTTGTAGCCTGTAGCAGGATATTTTGTAGGAGGATATTTTGTCTTAGCTTCTTCCAGCTGTAGCCTGTAGCAGGCTAGCTCGTGATGCATGCATGGTATATTTAATCTACAAGTATAATTTTCTACGAAGATAACGTTGAATGATTCAGATTGAATCTGCTGTTCCGAAATCAGCTGGTACCGATTACAAAAAAAAAAAAATACTATTTTGCAAACTGGGTCTGCTGTTCCGCAAGAACTATTAAGCTGCCAGCGAAGCTCCATCGTTGCCCCAATTTCTAGTCTTGAATCTTTAATTACCAGCAACCAATGTTGACAACTCAAAAGGACACAAATCCGCAATTTTTATATAACAAAACTTTTTGAGACATGTGGTTTAGGTTTCCTGTGAAAAGTAGTATGTTGATGGTCATGTAACATATCATACTTTTAGGTTTCCTGTCATGCTCACAGTGACAAACATAGTGACAACTTAATTGTTCGGAAAAGGTTCGGCGAGATCAAAAATTCGTGATTCGAGTATAATTCAGATATAATTCGGAAATGATTCAGTACAACAAGAAAGCAAAAACAAAAACAAAAACAAAAAAAAACCCTAAAATTTTTTTAAAAAAAAATATCGTGTTTTTTCGCGTTTTATTCGCGAATAATTCGTAATTACCATTTTATACGCGTTTTATTCGCGAATAAAACGTATTATACGTTTTTTGTGTTTTAAACGGAGTTCAGTTCGGTAACGTCAAAAAAACATTTAATACGTGAATAAAACGCGAATATATCGCGAGTGCTGTCACTATGGTGACAAATGAATTATTCGGATTCAGTTCAGTGAGGTCAAAATTTTTCATAACTTTGGCACTAAAGATGGATATCTAGGCACCTCTTCTAAATATTATAAAGCCGGAATGAAGAGTAATAATAAATCTCAACATTTTCATTAAGATAGGTGGGACTCAATTCATATTATTCGATAATTATCCGCTACTAGTTCGTTATACTATGCGTCAAATTTATAATTAAATATAAAGTACTTGTCAAACAAATACATAGCGATAACGAGTCAGGATAAAAAAAAATATTAAAAGCTAATTTTCAGTGATTATAAATTCAACATTTGTTGTCCAATTCATATCTAATCATTTTTCATTACGAAAAGTACATGCTTGGTTTAAATTATGAAATTAAAAAAAAAACAGAATATATTAAAAAAAAATAATCTGGATACTTTATTTTAAAAAATTGAAAATATTATATGATGGTGGAAAAATAAGCGTATCGAAAGCACAAGAAGAGACAGAGGTCAGCCAAGATTGATATGGGAGGAAGCAATAAAAAAATACTTGAATGATTGAAATGTATTCAAAGAGTTGGTTTCAAACATGAGCGCATGAAATTTATCAATTCATGTACCGGAACCATGACCTAGGAATCAGAATTTAGGAATAATATTATAGGCTTTGGGTTCTAAGATTTTTGATTTGGAGTAAAAAAACGTAAGGTTTAGGACTTCAGTCCCTATGATTTATACTGCAGGGATAATATTATTAGTATTATTAATAGTTTTATTACTATTATTATTGGTACCATTATTACTATTATATTTAATATTATTTTTTTATTACTATCTATTTTGATCTTGCGACTTCGATTGGATTTTATTTTTATTTTTAGCATATCCAAATTGTTTAAAATTAAAGGCTTGATCATTGCAATAAAGATTATTCTCTAGACATTTTTTTTTTTTGAAAGTTGGCGTCGAAGCAGATATATTGATATAAAGAAAATGTTTATTTACAAAATTCTTCCTACAAAATGACAGCGAATCTCTCTTTTAATTAAAAATTAGAAATAGAACTCAACTAGCAAATATTACCGTCTCTAGACATTCTTACGAGAGTCGGATACGATTTTTTGACCAATCTAAAATGCAACGATTCTTTGCGAGAGCAGTCCATATATGAACAGGAAATTCTTTCATTGTCAAATATTCTATTCTAATCCGTCTAAAAAATTATATTCGTTTTTCATTGTCAAAGTATGCATGCTTTCAAGTCATTGTAAATGCACCATAATACTAGACCTAAAATTATTATTCCTTTTTCAAGCACATCTAGAACCACCAAAATTCCATAGATATTCGGCGCTAACACGTTAAAAATATAGCACAACCAAAATTTTATTCTAGTATTTATTAAATTTCCATAGGCCAAATATATATATATAATTATATATATATATATATATAGAGAGAGAGAGAGAGAGAGAGAGTGGCTAAGGTCAAAATGGTATGACCAAGGCCTTGGTGCTACCAATTAGTTTTTGCAATTTTAAAGTTTAAATAGTCGATTCAAACCGTTAGATGTTCAATCTATATTAAAATATGCTTGGAGACCAAATTTTACATTTTTTGGAATCTTTTTACTATTTTTTAAGCCACTTTGAAAATGGCAGATCCGGGTGAACAGTAAAAACAGTGCAACCAAATTCTGGACCATGTGATCAGCAATTTTCAAAGTGGCTTAAAAAATAGTAAAAAAATTCCAAAAAATGTAAAATTTGGTCTCCAAGCATATTTTAATATAGATTGAACATCTAACGGTTTGAATCGACTATTTAAACTTTAAAATTGCAAAAACTAATTGGTAGCACCAAGGCCTTGGTCATACCATTTTGACCTTAGCCACTCTCTCTATATATATAGAGAGAGAGCGAGAGAGAGAGCTGGGCTATGGTGAGTTGTGAAGTAAGATGTCACTTTTACTTCACGCTCATATTTTCATTTTCAAAATCCAAACAACCGATCCGAACCGTTCAACATGTTCTAAATATTGAAATGTGCTTGGAGACTAAATTTTACATTTTTTGGAATTTTTTAACTATTTATTAAGCCACTTTGAAAATCGCTGATCCGGTGGTCCAGAAAATTTTACTGTTTTTTACTGTTCACAGTGGATCAGCGATTTCAAAGTGGCTTAATAAATAGTAAAAAAATTCCAAAAATTGTAAAATTTAGTCTCCAAGCACATTTCAATATTTAGAAAAAATTGAACGGTTCGGGTCGGTTGTTTGGATTTTCAAAATGAAAATATGGCGTGAAGTAAAACGTTTTACTTCACAACTCACCATAGCCTATCTCTCTCTCTCTCTCTATATATATATATATATATATATATATATATATATTGGGCAAAGGGAATTTTCAACGGCTACAAGTAGCAGTCACGAATAACATTTCCTCGTATTAATTATCCAATCAAACAAAATTAGTTTATGAAAACTTTCCTTTGTTTTTCATTTTTGACAAAATTGAGCAACTCTCTTGTGAACCAATGTTTAATCTAGTGACAAAAATAATATTTTTTGTGTAGGACATCATATATTTAAAATATATATGAAAATCTTTTTTTGTAAATATTAGATAGTTAAACGACTTAATCCAAATCAATTCTGAAACAAACAAAAAAAATCGAACAACTCTTGGTAATTCTGAAATAATGGCTCCTTATTTTCAAACTTAAATGATGACCAACATATTCCCTCCAATCAAATTAATTTAAATGTAACAAATTGAACAGAACCTTCTATAAGAATTGACAAATCATTATTCAAGTTTGATAGAATAAGCTCTCAACCGAGCAATTGAAATTCCGGCCTATTTAAATTATAGTGGTATGCTTTAAGATTCGTGCCATGTTAAAATTGACGACTCAGATTTCATCCTACCCGATCAGGTATTGCACTGGATCTGAAATTCTTATATCACACTCTGTATTGGATAAAAGCAAAAATAAAAATGAAAAAAAATAAAAAGGAACTTTTGAGACAGAGTGTTAATCGGATGTATCTCAAAGTCTTAATCATGTCCCCTTTCTTAATCATGTCAAAGAAGCATCAGATGCTTCATATATATTTCATATAATAAAAGGGGTGTTCGCATCAAATCCTTTTTAGAAATCAAAAGGAAGATATATATGCCAAGTGTGAGATATATTTAAAACAAGTTTGCTTAACATACACGGCATGATGGATACTGTGGCTGTCAAATTGTTTTGAAGGTTCAATTAGTCCTTGGCAAGTTGCAATCATATCCTGTGATGTATGAACAAAACTAAAAGAACATTGAATTAAGGATCAATCAGCATATCAAATATGAACATCAACATGATAATTTACATCAAAATAATTAGATTATAACTATCGAGAGTAAAATTAGATTGTTCATAAATTTAAAATGTCTTTTGGTGAACTTGATTTCAAAACTTATCAACATAGATGCATGAGAGTCATAATGAAACAACATTTATATTTTATGGAGGTTAAATTTTCTTTTTCTTAATATATATATGAGGAGGGTTCCACTGCACCATTATTTGGTGCACCTAACGTGCACCCAAAACTCATATGATGCATTTTCAAAGTTCAAATAGTCGATTCGAACCTTCCAACGTGTTCTTCATATTAAAATGTGCTTGGAGACCAAATTTTACATTTTTTTGAAATTGTTTTACTATTTTTTTAGATAGGTGCAAAATCATTGTTTTCAGATAATTCTGGACCATCCAAAACAGTGATTTTGAACCTATCTAAAAAAATAGTAAAAAAATCTAAAAAATGTAAAATTTGGTTTTCAAGCCCATTTTAATATAGAGATTATGTTGAGTAGTTCAGATCGACTGTTTGGACTTTGAAATTGTAAAAAACTGACTTGTTATAACTTATATATATATATATATATGTCTTTGCTGCACCCAAAAAAAAAAATGAAAGAAAAATCATCAATTATTGGTGAAGTCTACCAACCATGTTTGCAGAAAATCCGGACTAATTGAGAAAAAGCCTCCACTGGTGGATCTACTTTTGCTAATTTGAAAGTTCTATCCGAGTTCATAACAAGGCGGTTTACTAAACGCGTTTATCCAATCAACCCCTCCATTTCCTTTCCACACTGGATGCTATTTTAGTCATGCAAACCGCCTTCATGTATTTTAGACTGGAGAGCATATTCGCCCGTCCAGTTCTATAAAATCCCATCCTCTAGTCTCTCTATACTCTATTACTAACTTCTGTTGAGATCAAAGGATTATTGTTACATACAACCTCCTTCAATTCTCAACCTTCAGTAATTTCTAGAGAGATGGAGAACCCCTCAGCAAACAAGTCTAACAAGAACATGCCTCCTCCAGGTTTCTATCTTTTTTTTTTTTTTGCTTATATTATGGGATTTAATTTGGGAACACTATGGTACCAAATCTTTGTTTTGTTGTTTTAAAATTTAATTATGATTTTTTTTGGTGATTAAAGGGTACCCAACCGGGCAGACGATGCAACCGGGAGCCAAGCCGGTGCGCCCGCAGACGCAAGCAAGAGGAGAGAAAGGGTTCATTGAAGGATGGTAATTTTCATTCATATCCTCAAAATTAAAATAAATAAACAAAATAACCTTTCACATGACCAGATTCTTAGGTTTCTGGCCAGTATTATAATAGTATAGGTGACTTCTGGTAAAAAAAAAAAAAACAGAAAACAAAAATATGATAATTATATCAATTTCTGCAAAATAGTTGAGGTACAGTGAGACTGATAAAATCTTTGAGACTTGCTTACAACAGTGGGAATAAATTGAATTATACTATCATAAACTCATCACCTATGAAAATAATAAAGAAATCTCTAGGAAAAGAAAATTATTTCAAAAAAAAAAAAATCAGGGATACTTTATCTTATTGATGATACCAAACTTATATGACATGTACGAAAAAAGATACCAGTAAAATTGAAGATATTTGAGGAAAAGACAAAATATCTTCTCCTTTTTTTCCCCCTATTTCCCCAAAATACTTAAGTTGTTCCTGTGTTATTTACCAGTATCCTGATTTTGTTATTTATTCAACAATTTATAGCCTTGCTGCACTGTGCTGCTGCTGGATCTGTGAGACTTGCTGCATTTGAGGCAAGAAGCTCGATGACTTCCAATTAGCATCTATTATCTTTCATTTTCTTTTTTTTTTCTTTTTTTTTTTGGTAATTACAGCATCTGCCTATTGTTTTAAATTAAATATTTTCGGTTCACAATACAAAGCTTAGTCTTTTGAGTTGTGAACTGAGTTATTGTGCAATAATTTAGTTCGTGTGACCGAATTACATGTACGTGTTTACTTTGGTGTTGGGTTTTTATGAGGAACGCTTGATTTACTTGCAATGTATAGTGTTGATTAACTGCTTTCTTTATATTAAATCTCCTTTTGCTGTGGCAACAACGTTAATTAAAATGCCGGAGTGCCAGAACTGATAATCTGATCCTTCTTTTTTGTGTTCAATCAGTATAATCCTTGTTGCACATTTTTCTGAGAATAACAAAACAAGACTAAAGATACTGGTGAATATACTGTACTTGTTGATCATCATCATGCCTTTCGTCAAATGTGTTTTTTCATGAGAGGTGCACATGATTGGTACCCTTTCAAACCAAAAAGAAAAAAAAATGAATTGATTCACATATATATATTTTTTTTTGATTGAAAACCTGTAGGCAATTGCATTGATAGAAAAAGTTACAAATTAGCTATTAGATAACTAGTGTCAGTGAAAACATATAGCAAAACAAAACTAAAAACGCACAGGAGTATGTGCATCTTGTTGACGCAAATTGATCATCTTGCTTGATTAGAGTGATAGAAGTCTGGTGATGGTTTCCTCTGTACGCATATCACAGCTGAGAAGGCACTGAATCTAAATCAGACTAGGAACTGAATTGACCGGACTATAAGTCACTCATCTGCTGAAAGGCACTGAATCAAATCAGACTGGAAACTAAATCAACCAATTTAGGACGGTCACCTCTAAACAAAAATAGCAGTGCTACAGTAGTGCCATCGCTTTAAGAGGCCAAGTGGTGGAGCAAGCAACAGGAGGAGTGTGCAAGCGGCAGGGAGGCGGAACCTAGGTGAAACCCTAGGAAGAACCCTAGGCGGCTGTTTCCACTTTCAAAGCGGCAGAAGGGTCGGTTTGTCTTCGCCAGAAAGAAAAGAGATAATTCACATATGTTGAGGATGAGTGAAGCATGATCAATTCATGAATTGCTGCTATGAATATGTGATTTAAGGGATGGTACTGAATTCAGATCAAGTGCAATACCGCACTGAGTAGAATGAGATATGAGTTGTTCATTTTATTCTGGCACAAATCTCAAAACATACCCCCTATATTCTATATAGGCACCACACCAATATAACTTTGGCCCGGCTGGGAGTATTATTAAAACAGCTATATATATTTTTTTTTTCAATTAAAAGTTTTCAGGACACTCCAGCATCTTTTTAAATGTTCTTCTAAAAAATTGAACCTACTGCATAGATGCCCTTCCAAACTAAATTTGATGTTACAAGGAAAAACATAAATACACATTTTCTACAACTTGAACTTACTGCATCCTTTTCTTCCGCGGTACAATAAATCAAGAAATTTATGTCAAAATTCAGACTTGCTTTTCTAATGTTTGGACTTTAATCCAATCTTACCTCCTCCTATTTTAGATATCTAAAGGTACATAAGCCTTTTTTTCCTGAAATTGAAGGCCATGTTCCTCTTGTCACTGTCACTGTCATCTACTCATCTAAACCTGTTTCAGTTAAATGTAGTGTTCATTACTAGGCCCATTATGTATCTGTTAAATCCCAAAGTACACACCTATTTTTTAAAGACCAATATACCCCTATTTTTTAAAGACCAATTCAACGAGAAAAATAATTACGGGTTTGAAATCAACAAAAATATTCAACGAGAATTTTTTATTTATTTATTACCAGACAAAAAACCCCGTGTTGGGGCCTCTTTCAGTTTCCCTCTCTTCTTATATTGTAAATCCTCTGTGAATACACACAGAGCGCTACATCTTATGCCGAGTCATTCGGCGTTCATTTTGTCTCTGTACTCAACTGCCACACAAATCGGCACCTAATATCCGCCACATGGAGTCTAGAAACCTCACTCCCTTTCTCTCTCTCTCTCTCTCAGCCGGTCGTTTCACTCCAGGTAGACTTGACTCGGTGTCTCGGTCTATCCCCGCCTTTCTCTTTCCCTACCCTCTCCTCCAATCCCCTTCTCCCCTCATTTGTCTCTACCTCTTTCAAGCTACTATATTACCATACGATGCTCTCACTCCCTTTCCTCCCCATGTCTCCTCTCGCTACACCCCCCCCCCAAAATGCACCCCAAAGCCTCCCTCACTCCTGTCCGCTCTCTCCCCACCCACTTGGCAGATCTCTCCGCTTTGATCAACAGCACCATTTTCCTCCCCACGACGCCGCCACTCCTGGTATCACTTCTCGAACAGCTCAATCCTGTTGTCGACTCTTTGTACCAGACCCGGTTCTCTGACTATGGCGCCGTCGTCTCCACGCTCAAGTTGCTCGAGGAAGAGCTTATTCATGCCAATTCCCTGGTCCGCGCTCCTGGTGGTCCCCACACTGGGTTGCTACAACTGTCGGTGCAAGAAATCGGCCACCGTCTCGGGCTGGTGCTTGATGCCTGGGTCGATGTGCCGGTTGAGGTTAAGGAAGGGGTCGAGATGCTGAAAGATGAGATGGTGGAGGTGAAATTTGAAGGCACTGCGAAGAAGAATGCGGAGGTTGTTGCTGACGTGGAGGATTTGGTGGTGCGAATCAAAACTGGGGATGAAGAAGTGATTGGGAATACAGGGGTGGAAATTGGGCGTTTGATTGAGGAGGGTGTGTTAGTGCCCGAAGAGTGTGCTGGGTTGATTTCAGCATTGTTCGGTCGGATTTGTTTGGTTAAGAGTGATTGTAGGGTCAAGATGTTGTCTGTGCTGAGACGGCTTGCCAGTTATAGTAATGATAATAAGGTAGAATGAGATAGATTTTTCTTTTACTACAATTAAATAAGGCAACATAAAAATTATAGTAAAATAAAATGAGCACACATGAAACCAATAGACAGTTAGACATACAATACAGGCTAGTGAAGCACATACAACATGTAGTATATTATACAGAGACAGATAGACACAAAGATATTGGTTGTTACCAGTGACCAAAACTTCATTGTTACTTTACTGGTACCGGACCCCAAAAATTTCTAATACATGTAATATTAATATTGGGCTTTATTATGTAGGAGAAAATCTCAAGCTTGAAGTCTCTTTCTTGCATCGTGCGGAGCTTATCGAGGGATGAAGAGGAGAGGAGAGAAGCAGTTGGCTTACTTGTCGATATCTCTGACTTGTCAATAGTTCGGCAAAGGATTGGCAGAATTACAGGATGCATTGTCATGCTAGTCGCGTTGCAAAACGGAGATGATTCAATAGCTAAAAATAATGCGGAAAAGCTGCTTGGCATTTTGTCGAACAGTACTCAGAATGTGCTTCTCATGGCCGAGGCTGGGTACTTTCTACCAATGATTCACCTTCTGTATGAAGGTACTTACAAGTTTACTGTTGTTAAGTTTTTATCTTAAATGTTATCTTCATGAAATGTGAAAATTCTGCAAAATTTAGCGTCCTTTTTTTTAACAGAGCCAATTTCCAATTGTTGTAAAATACACCCAATATTTTTTAAGTTAGTTGCAGATAATAGTTGAGTGCTAATATTAAGGTTCGAAATTGTCCCATGTACCTAGTTCACGGACTGAAAACAAACATTGGATCTGTTTGAGTTTGTTCTTGTGCAACATAACCTTTATAAATAATGGATTCTTATTGTTAATAAGGGCTTATTTGCCAATATTTACCAAATATATCTTTGCTGGCACACCAATCTTGGGTTTGGTGTTGCATGTACATATCTCAAACTGTGTCAGCTATTAGTTGCAAAACATGAAATAACTTTCTGATATTTGCAAGTAGAATCAAGTATAACAATGTATGATCCTATTCACAAAAATCTCAGAATAATATTTTGAAGTGCCTTGTACGATGAAGGTGTCTGTTAGTAGAGATAACCACCAGAATGATCGATCAAAGCTAAAGATAAAGATATTTTTTTTGGATAAATAAAAGACACTTGATTAGTTTGTGTTCGTTTCAAATGAGGTCATTTTTGGCTCAATATTTTTGGTTGATAAGTTTGTGTTTATTTTGCTTTACTCAGGTTCTGACATGAACAAGGTTCTTATGGCATCAGCTATTTCAAAGATGCTTCTAACAGAGCAAAGTAAAGCCATCCTTGGTGAATTAGGTTCGATCGAGCCCTTGGTTAAAATCTTCACTGGTGGAAATCTGGAGGCCAAATCATGTGCATTAGGAGCGATTCACAACCTCTCCAGTTCACCCAAGAACATCAAACTGCTACTAGATTCTGGAATTATAACCCCCCTATTTCAACTCTTATTCTCTGTAACTTCCGTTTTAATGACACTACGTGAGCCGGCCTCTTCTCTTCTTGCCACATTGGCTAAATCTGAAGATATACTTCTTCACAAATCGGTCCCAATAAAGACACTCTCTCTTCTTAACCTATCAAGTGCATCAACAAAGTTAAATCTTTTGAATGCTCTAATTAGGATAACTAGCCACCAAAATTCCAAAAGAGCTAGGACTAAGTTAAGAGAAAATGGGGCTAGACACCTACTCTTACCATTTCTGACGAGTCAAAACAAGGAAATCAGGGTTGCAGCATTGAATCTGTTGTTAAATCTGTCGAAAGATTGTACAGAAGAATTAAATGAACCATTTTTAGGAGAGACCCATATTGATATATTGGTAAAAGTTGTTACTTTGCAGTTGGCCTCTGACAGTGAAAAAACAGCAGCAATTGGTATTCTTGGCAATCTTCCGGTAAATGATGAGAATTTAACTGAGATTTTGATGAAAGCCAACTTGGTACCTGTCCTTGTCTACTTAGTAGGCATAAGAATCTCAAACAAATTATTAGTGGAGAGAATTGCTGGTTTATTTATCCGGTTCACCATCCCTTCAAATAAAAAGGTGCAAACTGCATCAGTGGCAAGTGGTGTAATTTCTTCTCTAGTAAAAATTCTCTCCGAAGGTTCAATTGTGGCCAAGGCTAAAGCTTCCTTTTCTCTGTCTCAGCTTTCAAAAAACACACCAGCCTTAAGTAAAACCAAATCTTCTAGAGGCTTCCACTTGTATCCTTCGTCAGAGACTCGTTGCGAGGTTCATGGTGGTTATTGCACCGTAAAAAGCACGTTTTGTCTGGTAAAATCTGGTGTAATATCTCCTTTAGTGAAGATACTAGAAGGAAATGAGCGTGAGGCAGATGAGAATGTTCTAGAAGCTTTGGCTACTCTAATGCAGGATGAGATATGGGAGAGGGGTGTCATGGCTATAGAAAAAGCATTGGGGATTAAGGCGATTACTAGAATTGTTGAAGTGGGGAATTTGAAGGCACAAGAGAAGGCAATTTGGATTCTTGAAAGGGCTTTTAGGATTGAGAGAAACAGAGAAAAGTATGGCAAGGTGGCGCAAGTATTCCTTATTGATCTTGCACAAAAAGGAGATCAAATTTTGAGGCCGATGATTGGGAAAATATTTTCTCACTTGCAACTTTTGCAATTGCAATCGAGCTATTTTGGAGATGATTCATGAATATCAGGAAATGCAGATTTATTTGTAAGTTTTCCCTTGAAGAAGGGGTTTTGTTATTTCATTTTTCCATTGGTGAAATTCAATTACCAGAGTATAGTGTTAATAAAATTGAATAGGGTTAGGTGATTCTGTACTTGTATTCTTACTAGGAAATTTGGTTTGTCAAATAGAATTAGGTAAACTAGTACATAAAATTTTCTATTATTCTTTGCAAAGTTGTTTAAAAGAATTAATGTTATTTACATGCTTTCCAATATTTGTAAATACTATAGCATTTGCATCTATGATCAAGACCCAACTCTGGTAATCTGGTAATTTGCTGGTACAAAATCTAGCTTCACATCTGCTGCTACTGGGCTTCCCAATCAACAGTCTTCAACAATTTTACTAATTCCATTTTAAGCACAGAAATGGCAAATACCAGCAGTAACTGATGGAAAATATTCTATGTTTTTTCTCCAAAGAAGGAAAAGAAATTTGTCAGTTTAATTGTCTTATTGCCCATTTGACAAAGTACTCCAATAAGGTTGGAAACAATTGAGAAAGTGGTTCATTAACTATCTTATTGCCGAATCCAAAAGGGGCCAAACTGGAATTTGCAATATACATTTATATTATTCAAAAAGTGCAATATGTTCTTTTACCCTAATGCCACTACTGTACATATAATTGCATCCTATAGTCATATATAATTAAACTAGTAATTGGCCACACACCATTCCCTATAAATGAACAATTTATATTACCCCAAACAGATTTCTGATCTATCCCTAAAACAGAATCCCAACAAGTATTGTTTATGAAAGATCTTAAAGCCTGAAAATAATTTATGGTCCCATCTTTTGAACTCGCAAAGTTACCATTTTAGTCGATACCAGAATTTGAATCATTTTTTTCTCAAAAAAATTTAAATAATTTGTCTCTTTTTTAGGGAGAAATGATTTTTCCAACTACCTCAGCTGTCATTGGTCGAAGTCGAAACTCTATTCTCATTATAAAAAATAAAAAATGATTCAAAATGCATCAAAACTTACCACGGTTTAATAGCAGATACACGATGCCATAGAAGCCTCAAATGCTCTATATTTTTGTCAAATTTCACTGCCGAAGTGCCGAGTACGCCAAAAGGTACACTAAACCCACTAAAATATACAGATATGACAAATTCCATCATCTACTACACAACATTGCAAGTGATATAACCCAATACAGTGAGATCAAAAAGTCATAATGACATATCAAATTATAACAGAAAAGCAAAGAGCATGCTTCTCTGTAAAATGCATCAGAAGGAAAATTACTTATCTGTAAAATTCGATACAAACAGCAGAAAGCTGCAACAAAAGCTAGTCAAAAGCACACTAAAATTCCATAATCATTCGAGACACACCATTGCCTTGCATTAAGTACCTTAAAATTCTGAATAAGAGGACTAATACAGAAACAATGAGAGTATATCTATATACTCAAAAGCTAAAAAACAACATCAGACCCTAAGAATAAAAGAAAGCAAAAGTAACCGCTTTTTTTATTAATACCCTAAAAAACAAAAATAGCAAATTTGTCATCTCCTCTAAATTTTTATTAAAACTACCCGGACCGCCCCACTGTGGGGCGGTCCACTATTCATACCAAACCGCCCCCCAGTGGGGCGGTCCGCTGCCTGCACCAAACCGCCCCATATGGGGGCGGTCTGCTATAAAACATCTATATAAGACAGTTTTCTCTCTCCCTGCCCACTCACAAATTCATTCTAACTTAGCTGAAAGAGAAGAAGGAAGAAGAGAGGCGATTTCAGGTAACAGTAGAGATATATTTCGGTTTGGTATGAATAGTGGACCGCCTCACATTGGAGCGGTCCGAGTAGTTTTAATAAAAATTTGGAAGGAATGACAGATTTGCTATTTTGTTTTTTGGTATTAATAAAAAAAGCGGCAAAAGTAACGTCAGAAGATGCTGCCAGCTGGACCAAGTTTCCTTTACATATCTTAAAATGCAATGCATTGATGTCACATATGATTTAAAGTCCGACATTTTTATTAATATCCAAAGTTTAATACAAATTATTATTTATGTCCATAATCTCAGCTTATTTCGAAAAATGTCCAAGGCAGCTAGAAAATGGCCGGCTTAGGGATAGGAGTAAGCTTACTTGTTTTTTTTTTTTTTTCTTTTTTTTAGAGACACTATGAAGAGCAAAATATTGAAATCCAACACTGAAAATTTAAATTTTTTGTTTAAATTATTTGTTAGATTACTTCTTTTGATTTGTAATTAGCATATTTATACTAAAATATACTAGATTACTGGAAATTATGTTGAATTACACTATATTACAATAAATTATGTTGAATTACACTAAATTACGTTAAATTACGCTAAATTACAATAACTCCGCTAATTACGCTAAACTACGCAAAATTACAAAATCACTTAAAATTTAAGATAAATATTAATAAAATCTTTAAAAGACTATTTTGTCCTTCATCAAATTACTGTGCTAATCCCTTATCTTTTTTTCCCGCTCCATTCTTTTTCCCGTTAAACCCTTCCCTAGGTGACGCTGCTCCTTCCTCTCAATTCTTCTCCGCACGCTCCAATTGTTCATCTACAGTATGAACTCTTTTTTTTTTTTTTTCGTTTTTCTAAATTCAACAACAAATAATTCATGTCCAGCTTCTATAAGTCTCAAAAGCAATTCATGTCCAGCTCGCCTCTCAGACTGCTCGTAAGTTCACAAATATTATTTTGTTATGAGTTTCAATTAGACAATTTACTATTTACCGAACTTAGAAGCCAAAAAAAAATTGTTTTGACCGTTTGCTGTCGTCCTTATTCTGAAAATTTCTGTCTCCTAATAACTATCTGTCTTTACCTGGTATTAATCAAGTCAATTACATCTATTGGTTCGAATTGTTCTAATGCAATTGTCAAGGGTATTGGAGTTAGTCAATGATATAAGAAAGAGGGCTGAATTTATCGGGATTATTAAAAGTAATTCATGTTCTAAGCTCCAGCAATTGAAGGTTTTTGAAGGTGAATTTACAATCTCAAATATTTTTCCTTCAGAAAGAAAGGTTGAGAAAAGGGAAGGTGGCTCATCAGCTCCAGTGGCTGCACAAAATGAAGGGAGATTTTATGAAAGGAGATAAAATGAAGTATTTATTCCTTTTTAGTAGGTTGGCTGTTACATGGTATCTGTGAGGTCTGCTAGTAGAAATTGAAGAGTATATTGTTTCTGGTGTGCATGAATTTGATGTTTTCTGTTAGTATTTCATGTATTGCCCACAATAACGAACTGATTTGTTTTATGTTTTTGATTAGTGGTGTTAATTAAGCCTTCTTAATATGGGATCAGAATATATTGCATTATTGTGCAATATACTGTTATGCTTTCTCTTACTTTTCTACTGTGAATTTTGTGCTGTGTTCCTGATCTCTAAACTTGTAAAAGCACTTATTGGATGTACAAATCTGAAACTTAAATTATGAATATACTTTGGTTTATCAAACCCAAAAGAAACAGCCATATGAAAATTGATTTAATATTTGGTTCATGCAATCTTATCTGACAGAAAAATGTCACAGCGTACTGATAATAAATTATTCAAACGCCACAAACTGAACTGCACACGCATCCTTGGTTCATGCAATCTTATTAATTACTTAAAAAAACAAAATAACATAGGTCCACTGATAGTTTCATTGTCATTCATATATATATATATATATATATATATATTTTTTTTTTTTTTGAGATAAGCCTGAGGCGTTGCATTCATAATAAGAGTTCAAATATTACAATTACACACAGTAGTCTAAACTGAGAAATGAAAATTTAAAACAAGCAATGCCCCTGTAGGTGGATATCAATGTTGGAATTATTCCAAGCAAAAATAAACAGGGTCAAGCGGGGTCGGTATGGCAAGGCTCTCTAATTCTCCCCTTGTTAGCATTCCCTGATTTGATTGTTCCCGTATTATCGTCCAGTTGGCAACTTGGTGTGGCGTTTGTAGTGCCTTCCGCGTGATAAACTCAATCTGCAACCAACTTCGATTATCCTGGTACCATTGTGCACATCTGACAACTGTTTCAAGGGCTTGTCAAGATGGTAGCTGTTCAAATTTTTTTTCTGTCACTGCTTTTACCAGTGATTTGCAGTCCGTGAAATTGATCTGCTTTGTGTCTCCTCCCCCAACAGTAATGTGCTCAAGTGCTCGCATCAAAAGGATTGGCTGCGGTCTCAGTTGTGTATGCTGCCTTGATGAGGTTTCCTTCACTGTCAAAAAAGGGCAAAATCGGTACCCACCCTGTTTTTTTGGTCCCAGGAGGCATCTACCTGCACAACTGGCATCCCTGGTTCTACCTCTACCAGTTCGTGCAACTGGCATCTCGGTTTTTCTTTTATGCAAAAATTTCTTCATTTCTTGCTTTCCAGAGACACCAAAGTAAATTGCAAAAGTGTCGCTTACCTGATTCATCTAGAGTTTCTGTAACCTGTAGGAGTGTCTCTGTGAAATTTAGTGGGAGATCACCAACACTCTACCCCATCTCATATGTACAGATGAACATTTTACAAAAACAATAAATAAATCACTACACAAGACA
The DNA here is from genome assembly GCA_028015225.1 of Carex myosuroides. Classification (NCBI taxonomy): domain Eukaryota; kingdom Viridiplantae; phylum Streptophyta; class Magnoliopsida; order Poales; family Cyperaceae; genus Carex; species Carex myosuroides. The sequence continues at coordinate 11,929,980 of CM051470.1, forward strand.
ATACAAAACCCGAACAGACTCAACCAAGAAGCTGATGATGAAGGGCAAAACAGTTTTTTAAAGATTTTATTAATATTGAGTAGAACTAGGGTGTTTTTAAGCTCACCAAGTTTCTTTGTAAGCTTAATAAAAAATCCCATCGTATTAGCTTCAAGCGACGCATTCAAACTGTTGAAACCGATAGAGTGATGAATTTACATGTCAAATTTATAAATTTTGAAACTAATTTAATATAAAGTCAAACGGTCAAAAATAATAAAAAATGAACACATTAGAATTAACTTATAATTAAATCATCTTTTTTTGACCGCTTGACTTTATACGAAATTAGTTCGAAAATTTTTAAATTTGACATTTTAACAGTTTGAATGTATCATTTGAAGCCAATTTAATAGGTTTTTGAATTAAACTCCCAAAGAAACTTGGTGAGCTTAAGAACACCCTAGTTCTACTCATTAATATTTATCTTAAATTTTAAGAGATTAAATGAAGAAATGGAGATATAAATAAAACTATTTAGTTTTGATGGGATATAATTAAATTTAGAATTATGATGAGGATATTTTTATAAAGAGAAGATTTGATGGGGATATATATAAATTGCTCTTATTTGATTATCTGACCGTAACGTTAATTCGTCAGGGCAAAAGATATGGATTTATACAATTTCCAATTGCATAATATGTATCATTTTATATAATAAATCTTTTATTTGTAGGCATAAATATATATTATTTATTATTTTGATTGGAATGATTTATATAATATTATATATAATTTTTATTTAGTCATTTTCTTTATAATATATTTATCAAACATTTTATATATTTTTTAATTAGTGATTTCAATCTTTCAGACAAGATTTATGCAAAATTTTAGATTATATTATTTAATAAATAATTATGCCTTTTAAAATAATGGAGTAAAAAATTGTCATTTTTTTATAATTATTAACATTAGATAAATGATGTGTTTAATAAATGATGTGTTTAATAAATTTAATTATTGGTTATAATTATTAACATTAGTTTTGCCTACTAACATAGTGAGTAATCCTAAAAGTTTTCCTTTATAATACACCACATACACTTGGGCTGAGGAAGTAACTAAAACTAGTATCGTGCCCGTACATTGCAACGGGAACATATTATATGAGAATAAAAAAATCTCATACAAAATGACATACGCTTATAAAAATTTATACTAATAACAAATAACATTTTGTAAATAACATATTAAATGACATCTACACGTAAGTAACATTTCTTAAATGACATTTTTTTTTATCGTTTTGACATATTTTCATCAACAAAATCTCAAACAAAATGACGTATTAAATGACAACTAACATTCCTTAAAAATAGAAAAAAAAATGAAGATATAACCAATCAATTATCAATCAATTCAAAAATTCCTTAAATGATATTTAAAAAATGGGAAGAAATCAGGATCAATAAAAAAGATGATACAATTTGTATGTGAAGGTACATGCGGTGAGTACGTTTCTAAATAAATTTAGACTTTTGTACGTAAAAAAAAAGATATATAGAATCATAATATTTGATCAAAGAAATGATACTCAATCCGACATTTCATCTTTTAATCAAAGTCGTTAGCGAATCAAGACATCTACGTACTTAATATAAGAATGAAAATTATGGCATTGGAGCCTATACAAAAAATAGTGGATGAACAACAACATACTAAAGATTAGCAATTTTGACTTCATACAACATACCTACTGTATAATTTAAAAAACACTGCATATAATTTATATAATTTATGTGCTGCATGAAACCAAAACTACTCTGTCAAAATCTTTATCATTGGCATTAGACTTCATCTCTGCCCCCTCCTTGGTGAATCATCATCTGAGTATCTCTGGGTCCCACACCCTCAGGGTATCAAATTACCATTGTTAAAATAAAAGTAAGTAGATTATTTTTGTAGAAATTTGGTGCAGCATTTTATTTATAAAATTATAATTGTTTTATACTTTTGTTACCTTGAACGTAATTATTAGACAAAGATGTCCATTTCATTTTTTTATAAAATTATTTTGGTACTTTTGACTCAATTTGTTCAGCACTCATTGCCAGGAACGAGTCCAAAATGGTCTTCCCACCGAGAACGGAGTAGGTCCGATGCCCATCGGACCTACTTTTAGGTTCAATGAGCATTATAACCGTCCGATTTAATTTAAGATTGTGAGTACGAAAATTATAACAAACATGCACGAATTTTAAAGTATTCAGCACGAATCTTAAAGCAAATCAACGGTGATTAAACCCATCGAACTAGAGTAGGTCTGATGCCCATCGGACCTACTCTCAAGTGCTTCCCACCGAACTTGCCTAACAGAAAGAGACTTTTACAATTCAATTCAACCCATTACCATCCATCAAGAGTTGTTCTCCTCTCTAATTATGCTGCCTCAAAAAATATTTGTCCGTCCAATTTCGATCAGACAGTTAAGGTTAACCTTAATTATATATCTGTTATTTTATTTTTTTCTCTTTATGAGGCGTCTGATTAATCCAAACCGTATGATCTTAGATGAACGGTTTAGATACGACATCCAAACTACTGAAGAGTAGCCGAACCCCATTATATCTTTCTTTTAAATCCAGTGGGCTAACGGGGCCCACTAAAATTCTCAACCGCGTCGGATACATTTCAAAAACAAAAGGAACCCATAGCACTTGAATTCCGATCCCTAATGTAACTTAAATTTTGTGTTTTTATCTAGAGAATCCGCACGAATATTAAAGGGTCCCGTGGATACCAACTTCGACAGGGTTGGCCCTGATTCTGATCGGACGGTTGTGATCCAAAAATTAAATTTTGAGTTACTATAGAGGACCCGACGCCAAAAATGATGTGTTCATCCGCGTCGGATAAAGGGCACATAAGTTTTTTTTTTTTTTTTGCCAAATAAATATTCACTCCAGCGCTCTCTCGCTTCTATCTATCTTACCTCCTTAAACTCTTCTCCTCTTCGAATCGCTATATATTTTTCCATGGCGGCTCCTCCGAATGATGTGTTCAAACTAGGTTTCGTCGGCGCAGGGAACCTGGCGGAGAGCATCACACGTGGCGTCATCAAATCGGCCGTTCTACCGGCGACCAGCATCAGGACCACCCACCGCCGGGCCGAGCGCCGCTCCCTCTTTGCCTCTTTCGGCTGCCGCATCCTCGAAACCAACGCTCAGGTTTTATTCTAGTATATTGGTGATAGTTTCAATTTTCTTTTAATAGCTTGTTTGAGGTCGTTGGATCATTTAAACGTCTTTTTTTTTCCAATTTTGTCGATAGTCTTCGTAGTGCTAATCTATTACCCGAAAATTGACAGATCGACTAATGATTATTCATAATCGTACTGCATGGGAACAAATCTTGACTTAACTCGCAGTTTATATATCTTGGTTTAAAATTCGTGTAATCTAGTCTCATTCTTAATTAATCAATTTGTTTACATTTGAGCTTAATTTTATTTTTTCGATTATTTTACTTCCTGCCAACTTTCGCAGTGTATTTGTATATGTTACAATGTTGATTTTTTTTTTTTCTCAAAATTGTCACTTGACAGGTGGTTGAGGACAGTGATGTAGTTATCATTTCAGTGAAACCTCAAATAGGTATGATTTTTCTCGTGCCATTTAATTATGCCAAAATATCCTTGTTTTTTTGTTATTTAGAAAATTAGTTCAATGAAAGAAAAAGAGTGGCCTGACTCCAAAATCTTGCTTTATGTGGACTACTTTTAGAATGATTTGTTTTGCTAATTTCTATGTTAACACATTGCTATAAACTACTGCAGTTAAGCAAGTTTTAACAGAGCTTAAACCTTTCTTTACAAAGGATAAACTTATAGTGTCAATAGCTGCCGGGATCAAAATGAAAGACATAAAGGTTTGTTAACAAATTACTGGGCTTTTATTTGTTTCAAATTTTCAATATTTAGGATCCTATGTTTTTAATTTCAAAATACTAATATGGAAGTAGTAAAATGTAAAAATGCTTGGATTATTGAAAATAGTTACCTTAGTACACTATAATCTATAAACAGGCATTTCGTTTTATACTTTTATTTTGTTCTATGTAGTGCTGATTATATGGAAATATGCAAAAGAAAAGTGATCTTAATCAAATTCATTTAAGAACAGAAAATGTGTTTTTACTAAACTTTGCATTTAATGACCTATATTTGCTTTCTGTTTTTTTTAGGCTTGTTATAATTTTTTTACTTTTATCCTATAATTTTGCTGAACTTTGTACATTTTAATTCAGGAGTGTGCTGGTAAAAGTCGAATAATCAGAGTAATGCCCAACACTCCTTCAGCTGTGGGTCAAGCTGCATCAGGTAAGAGTACAATTCTGTAGTTCTTTTACCTTATTTCCAAACCAAGATAAAAGAAATTATTTGTTGAAAATAATCATAAGATAGTTCTACAATTCATGTTAATCCAGCTGAACAATCTCCTTAGATTGGATTATCCAGCCTCCTTGGTGCCAAGTTTTAATCCAAGGTCTAATGAAGGAGTCTCCTCAAGGGCTAAAAATGACTTTGCCTCCTTGAGACTTCTTATTTATCTGTTTGCTGTATGATCTTTTGCTGTCATTGTTTGGACTATAACCAAAGCATAAGTTGGGTATAGTTAGTTTAAGTGGATTGAATATGGTAAAGTTTCAATTACAGTAGTTTGTAGCTAAATTGTATTGTTGTTTTTGTTGTTGCATGACCTCCTAGAATCATAGAAAAACAAAATTATTTTGATAAGAACTCAAATGAAAATGGGAATTGATGCAATGGATTTCACAAGAACAATTATAAAAAATTTCATTGCACTTTCAGCCAGTACTTGTGGATCAAGTCTCATGTTAGTTTGTATGTACCTCCCAGCTGGGCACCTATACGTTATTCTTCTTTGTGTTTGAGGCATCATAATTGCACAACTAAGGGTTAACTGTGCAATTAACCCTTAATTGTCAGGCCAAGTTCGGCAATGGCACATGTTTTTTTCTTTTTGTGTACTGGCTGAAGTTCCTCAAGTATGTTCTTGCTGTATCTAAAATAAGATTAATGAAACTTAGTGATCATAAATATTAACAAGTGATTTATCAAATCCAGTGTTTTGTATGGGGGAAACGGCAACGAAGAAAGATGAAGAACGAGTTGCCAAATTGTTTGGTGCAGTCGGCAAAGTTTGGACCGCTGAGGAGAAATATTTTGATGCTATTACTGGCTTAAGGTATTCTAGTCCCAATTCTCTGTTTATATATATATATATATATATATATATATATAGAGTCCGGCTAAATTGCTTCCGGAAGCACTTCGACCGAAGTGCTTACGGGTCAAATTTAGCCGTTTGATGTTCGAAACGTCGAACTAAATAGCTCAATAAATTGGTTATATAATAAATATGTAGAATACCGATTTTTACTATTTTTGGAATTTTTTAACTATTTTTTATGATTTTTGAAAAATGGACTTTTTTGACCTAAAAATAAAAGTATTTTTAAGCCAAAAGAGGCCATATTTCAAAAATCATAAAAAATAGTTAAGAAATTCCAAAAATAGTAAAAATCGGTATTCTACATGTTTATTATATAACTAATTTATTGAGCTACTTAGATCGACGTTTCGAACATCAAATATTAAAATTTGACCCCGTAAGCACTTCGGTCGAAGTGCTTCTGGAAGCAATTTAGCCAGACTCTCTGTGTGTGTGTGTGTGTGTGTGTGTGTGTGTATATATATTTCTTTTGTTATTTGCATAATTCATTTTTTTCTTGTATGGTTTTAGTGGAAGTGGGCCTGCTTATATATACTTGGCAATTGAGGCTTTGGCTGATGGAGGGGTTGCTGCTGGTCTTACTCGTGACCTTGCTCTTGGCCTTGCTTCTCAAACTGTATGTGGTAGAAAGTGTTTAGGTTATAAGAATATAATTGAAATTGCTATTCTGGCAGATGCATTAAAATTGGAAAGAGGGTGGGGATAGAGGGGGCATATTGCTAAAAGTTTAATTAGAAGTTTACCTCTGCCAAGGTGGGAATTTATATCCTTGGTGCTATGTTCTAGAGCTATAGTACCCTTCTGAATAAATATATAATTCCAACATATTATTAAACAGAAACCCTGGGAAAAAGTTAAACTGCTTGTGTCTTCTTTGCTAAATGCTATCCTGGTCTTTTGCTTTGGTAAATGACAGAAATAGGTGTAAACAGCCCGTACATACTGATACTTGACCTGACTGATATTATGGTTTATTGATAGTGATTCTAAGATTTTTCTTGTAAAAAGTTATCATTCCTTTTCTCAGTTGACTTTCTCCATCATAGGTTCTTGGAGCTGCTGCAATGGTAAATCAAACAGGAAAGCATCCCGGTCAACTGAAGGATGCGGTCACTTCTCCTGCGGGAACTACAATTGCGGGAATTCGAGAGCTAGAAAAAGGTGCATTTCGTGCGTCTCTAATAAATGCTGTTGTTGCTGCCACCGATCGATGCCGGGAGCTCTCACAAAGTTAGGTCCTGGGGTATTCATAGATTGAGAAATAAATCCTTATTGCAAGGAGAATTTAGCTTTCTGATTTTTTATTTTGTTGAGAATTGTCATATTCGGTTTTACTTAACTATCATATTCAAAAACAAAATTAGGTTCTTGATATTACTTAACTATCATATTCAAAAACAGAATTGTCTAGAATTTTATTTTCTCACAAAGTTAGGTTCTTGATATTACTTAACTATCATATTCAAATTGAAAACCAAAATATGTATTGAGGGAAATTTTAGTCGTAATATAATTTATTTTGCACAAACACTTAGGCTTGCATATAATTGTTTTGTGAAGACCTAAATTTATTAGTTGGAGGTTTGAAGAAGTTTGGACCTTATGTTGCAACTAATAATGGAAATACGTACTTTGCTCTCTTCAAAGCAAAATTAACCCGAAATTTTTATTAATAATCTATAAAATAAATGAATTAAACAAAAATAATATGGTTTTCAGCCAATTTTCAAGAGTAAAATTTTTGTTGGATAATCTAGTAGAAATTCTGAACAAACAGTAATAGAAAAGCTACTTTCTGCTGGATAATCCAGATAATATTTGTATTTTTCCTATTAAAATATTATTAGTATTCAATTCAACCAAATGTTATGCTATTAAAATATTATTAGTGTTCAATTCATCTCGAATGTTTGAATTGAATGTTAAATGTTATAATATTTTAATAGGAAACAAACAAATGTTTGAATGGTCTGAATGTTAAAAATTATAAAATTTGACGGTTCCACTGGATATTATAGCAGAAATTGGGTGGATTATTCAACAAAAATGAGCTATTCAAAACTGCTAGATAATTTTGTTCTGTATTATTACTGGATTATTCAGCGGTAAAGTTACTTTTAAAATTTTGTTAAAAACCATATTATTATTTTAATTCATTTATTTTATAGGTTATTAATAAAAATTTCGGAAATTTAACTCTTATCTGGAAAAATCTTACCAATTGTACACTTTCATGAGAACTAGTGTTACTTTTCATTTGGTTTTATCCAATTTTTTTTATTAGTTTACAAATGATTAATTGTCTAATTTGATATCCAATAATTCTTTGAGTGCAGTTTCTTTCCATCTTTCTTCTCATTTGTTTTTAAATGTTCCATCTTATTAATTTAAATATAGTGCAATCCCTATTGCGACATAAGAATATTTTTTTCAAGGTAAATTACAGAAGTACAAAGATAAGCTGATGTTATCTTCCCACTAACAATTGTATTAAAATAAAATAAAGTTTTTTGTTTACAACGCCTCCATCTAATGTGGAGATATTATCGTACAAAATGTTATGCTTGTTTGTAAGTATTTCGTTCGTATATTAAATAGGAGGAGGGTTCCAATGCCTCATGCCTTTCATGCCTCATCATACCTCATGTTCTATATCTTCGTTTTCAAAATCTAAATTGTCGATCCGAACCATTCACCATGATATCCATACTAAAATATGATTTGGGATGAAATTTTACAATTTTTGGAAATTTTTTGCTATTTTTTAAGATGGGTAGAAAATCATTGTTTTTTAAACGGTCCAAAAACAGTGATTTTGTACCCATCTTAAAAAATAGTAAAAAATTTCCAAAAAATATAAAATTTCATCCTCCAAGCATATTTTAGTATGGGTATCATGTTGAACGGTTCGGATCGACAATTTGAACTTTGAAAACAAAGATATAACGTATGAGGTAGATGAGATATGAAAAATATGAGGCATTGGAACCCTCCTCATTAAATAGTTAGTACTTGAAAATAAAACCATGGAAATTAATTTGTTAGTTTTCAAAAAGTAGTGTTCATAACCTATAAAAAAAATAAAAGACCACATTTATTTTCCAGTTGTTATTCTTCTGAAAATTTTAAATTTGTTTAGTTCCAAGCAAATAATAATTTAGCAAAATTTTGTCCTGCATTTTTTGTAGATTAAACTTTTTATTATCTTTCCAAACTTATGAGCGACAACAATAAGCTCAAGCAAAAGGTTGTTGTTTGTTTTAGTATCTACGATCTTTGCTATGACTCAAGGCGAAAGTATGTGTAACCCTTGCATTTTTCAAGATAAATAATATAAACTTAAATAAATAAATTTCTTAATCTTTTAAAAAAAAAAATTTGTCTCCTAAATTAAAAGGTTTGGAGCTTGTCTAGAGTGGTTAGGAGAAAGAAATAGGATGGCAATATTTTCACTCACTTAGTCTATAAAGGTGAAATCTATTTCAATAGATTTATTTAATTTAGTTTAGAAAAAATTAGAACTTATATCTATAATTGCTGCATGTAAATTCTTAATATGTATGTTTGTGTTCTTAAAATAAATCCAATCTTTTATTTAATCAGTATCTCCAACATCACATTGTTAATTTTGACAAATGAAACAAATAATTAAATTACAACTTACTACATTATTTTTTTTTATTAGAAGAAATGATTTGCTTTTAATTTATCCAAATCTGTGTGATACATGTATTTATAGATGTTATTTAGCACATCATCTCATATGCATGATTTTCTCACACTTTTTTTTTAGTTTTGTCACAATATGTTACCATATAAAGATCTTATAAGGTTATTTATTATAAATTGATTATTTCCTTTTTAAGAAACTAATAAATTGGAAGGCTGTTTTAAAAAAATATTAGGGTTTCTGGACACAAACATCAAATTTGAATTTTCAATTTATTCAGCTTACTTCCACTGTCGGGGTTAATTTTGAATTATAATATTATAGTTATCATGTCATTAATCTCAATTATCTTCTCACTATTTTTATCCATTTTTTTAAATGACAAATTTAAATTGATTTAAACGTATATTCATTCAGCCTCAAGTAAGTATATTTCAGTTTAGACTTTAGACAAATGTATATTTTAGAGTGGTTCCAACAATGAGTTTGGTTCAAGTAGGGGTGCAAACAGAACCATATTCATGTCCTTATTTTTTTTCTACGGATACGGATCGGATAGTAAACAAATACAGATACAGATCGGATATTAAATGGATAAGGATCAAATATTTTTCAAATACAAATAGGGATATAATTTGGATTTCTAATTCAATATATATAACTTGTATGCTATACAAAATATATAGTCATAACTAAAAAAATTCACCGATCATATGTAAATTAACTAAAATTCACCAACATGACAATAATTTTAATCAAAATATACCAACACAAAAGATATTATTTCTAAATATATATATATATATATATCTAAAATAAAAAAAAGATAGTTTAATGATATTTTGTTAACACATCAATCCCTATCACCATCTTCTAAAATAAAAAAAAGATATTATCTTTCTGTTTCCTCAATAAAACAAAAATGAATGTTGCAAGATTTGAAATTAAAATAATAATTGAAGTTAATATCTGATTTTCAAATGAATCGAATTAGGCCTATATTATGTGAATTAAAAAACTGAATTAAGAAAAGATGGTTTGAACGCCGAGAGATATAAAATTTTTAAAATTTATATTCTGACTTTTTTTTAATCTGAAAAAAATTAGTTAATTAATTTTATTTCAACTATATACATCTAAAGGATATTTGAGACATAATTGTTTGATTGATTATAGCAGCTTGACTAAATTTTTTATTGGAGCTTCAACCGAGACAATTTAGAGTCAGTAAGAAAATTTGTATTACTATATATGATTTTAGTTTTAAAAAGTTTTTTTAAAAGAAACTTGACACCAAAAACTTTATCTGAAAAGCATTGGAATCTTGAATTTCAATTATAAGCAAGAAAAAAAAAAAATGCACTAACAACCCAAACCATACTGGTTCTAGACCTGACTGGTCTGAACTCAAATAACTTGTTCAGAACTCATATCATTTATTATAATACTTCTTTAAAATTTATACACCACACAATATCTTTTGAGTGATTTCACACAACAATTATTATTTTTCACTTCTGACCAGTATAATTAAGAATACAACGAGTTAATAGAAAATGATATAATTAAAAAAAATGGTATTTTTATTTATAACATCTGATCCAGTCTTATATGCACACTAATGCTTTAATAATTTCTGAATCTAGTTTGCTTCTTTAGGCATTAATAACACGACCATCAGTGTTAAAAGCCAATTCTGAAGTAACCGTCGAGACCGGTACAACCAACACATCTTGAGCAAGTTTAGACAAAATTTGACAGTCTTGATCTGTGAACTTTATCATCGCAGTGTTTACTGTTGGAGTATTGTAACAGCCTCCTTCAGAAATTATATATAGATATATAATCGAGAAATGATACATGTTTTTATAGACGTTTATTTAGCACATCATCTCATATGCATGATTTTCTCACACTTTTTTTAGTTTTTGTCACAATCTGTTACCATACAAGGGATCTTATAAGGTTAGTTATTTTTTTAAAAGAGAAATGTGGAGATTCAGCTCCATATTCCATTAAATTATAAGGTTATTTATTATAAATTGATTATCTCCTTTTTGAGAAACTAATACATTGGAGGGATGTTTGCAAAAAAAATATTTGGATTCCTGGACACAAACATCAAATTTGAATTTTCAATTTATTCAGCTTAATTACCTCGTGTTAATTTGGATATTATAATTATCCTGTCCTTATTCTCAATTATCTTCTGGCTATTTTTATCCAATTTTTTTCTAAAGAAATGACAAATTTAAATTTTATTTAACCGGATATTCATTCTGCTTCAAGTAAGTATTTATTTCAGTTTAGATAAATGTATATTTTAGAGTGGTCCCAACAATGAGTTTGGTTCAAGACAACTCATTTTAATTCAAATATGCATTTCAAATCAATTAATAAGTTTGAAGATTATTTATTTTTTTTAATTAAAATTAATCAATGCTTGGGCATATAAGTGATTTGTGAAGACTTAATTTTTTTAGTTGGAGGTTTGAATAAGTTTGAACCTTATGTTTGCAACTAATGGAAGTACATAGTTTGCTCTCTTCTTAAACAAATCCTTCACAATCAGATTTGGGAAAAAAATCTTACCAATGATACAAACTTTTATGAGAACTAATGGTATTTTTCGTATGGTTTTATCAAAATTTTCATTATTCTTTTACAAATGATTAATTAATTGTCTAGATTGGACATCCAATATGTAATTCTTTGAATACAAATGGAGAGCACCATCTTATAAAAATAGAGATGCTATTAAAACAAAATAAATGGCAGGATTGCTCGCACCAAAAAAGAGTTACATAGGAATAAACAAAAGAATAGAAAAACATGAAAAGAAAATAAATCATCCGAATGGGACTTAGAAAAAAATATTCCCATAAGAAAAGTGTCATCGAAACATGCCCTAAAAAAGTTTGGTAGATGTTTACAATATTTTCTAGAGTGAGTCTATGGTACTATGCATTGCACGGATTGTTGGTCCGTACTATAAATCAATATTTTTATTTTCAAAATTCTAACGGTCGATCCAAACCGTTCAACATGATTTCCATATGAGAATATACTTGTGGGCTAAATTTTCTATTTTTTAGAATTTTTTTACTATCTTTTTATATAGGTAGAAAATCACTGTTTTTGGATGGTCCAGAATTTTCAGATCAAGTGATTTTCTACTTATCTTAAAATATAGTAAAAAAGTTTGAAAAAATATATAATTTAGTCTGCAAGTAATATTCATGTGGAGATCACGTTGAAAGGTTTCGATTGACCATTAGAGTTTTCAAAATGAAAATATGACTCCGTAGTACGGACTAATCCGTGCTATGCATAGTACCATAGACTCACTCATATTTTCTAAGCACACAAACATTTTATGTTCCAATGCACACTTGTCATTGTCATTGGTTGGCGAGGCCTAACATTTTTTCCCGAGAATTTTTTTTGAAATATGGGTTGTTGTTTTTTTTTTTTTTTGAAATATGGGTTGGATTTTTTTCCCTAGAAATTGTTATCAAATTTATAGATTATAAGGTTTTTGGGAAGGACAATGAAATATATATTACATGGAGGTCTTGAATTGTTTGGGCTTTAAATTGCAAATTTGTTTTCAGTGGTTACAAGTTTTTTTTTTACCTCTTCAAAATAAAATCTTCATGATGAGAAAAATATTATCAATGTTACTACTTCTACGGAAACTAGTCGCTTTTTCAAATTAGGCAATTCTATATTTGATTTTTCGATTGCAATTTCTTTCGTTGTTTTTCGGTTTTTATAAATTGTTTCATTTTATTAAGTCAATAATAATGAAATTCAATAATAAAGAACTTAATATAGAAACTTGAACCAAATAATTGATATTCTCGTCCAATCGCATTAAAAATGTAAGAATACAAAACTTTGATGTCTCAGAAACTTGCTTCTAAGACAAACTTTTATTTTATAATAAAATAAATATTTTTTTGACTAAAATGTATATTATTGTTGAAAATTTTCACTCTTCTAACTATATACTTTATTTGTATTTAAGTTAACTAATTCTTAATTAACTTTCTTCAAATCTTATATTAATCTTTTTAAATTTATTAATTTTTTTTGTTATAATGTATGTTGCATGGATACGGGTACGGGTATCGTATCGGATACGATACGGATACGGAGATACGATAATTTTCAAAAATCAAGGATACGATACGTTTATTATATATATTATTTTTTATTATTTTATATATTGTAATCATAACTTAAATCAAATTTGTATAAAAAAATTAAAACATAACATAAGACTATAATAAATATTATAGTTACTACAATATATCACAAGTGAAACTTGGTGTAGTGGTTAAAGATTTTGACCTTCACAGCAATGACCCGAGTTCGATTTACGCTTCACGCAAAAAAAATGTGCTGGTCCACGCGCAGCTCACAGGTGCGGGCGGGCGCGGCTCATGGATCCAGACGTATCCAGGCGTGTCAACGGAGTATCGGAGACCGTATCGGCCGAGTAAGGATACACCACGTAGGCGGATACGCCAGCTGGAGTATCGGTGCCGTATTGGGCGCGTATCGGTATCCGATACGTGTCCGATACCGATACTTGACCTGTTTAGGCGTATCCGTGCAACGTAGGTTATAATCAATCATTATTTTCAACTCTTATCAATGGATCATACTAATTCTTTAATTTTATTTGAAATAAAAGAAAAAAAGACATACAACATGCATCCATAAACTAACAAACTTATTCATGATTCCTAAACAAATTTCAGTGGTCTTCATTTAATAAAAAAAAAAAACTCAAAAAGACATCTAAACAATCGATAGATTTTAATTGAATGAAAACATGACCCAAAAGGGCACAACAACCGAAATTTTTATTAATACTCTTAACAAAAAAAAAATTAGCTAATATGTCATCTGATTGAATTTTGTTTTTTATAAATGATCTAACCGCTCCATTGAGGAGCGGTCAACTCTCAATACCGAACTGCCCCTCAGTGGGGCTTCAATATGTTTTTGCTTTAGAATTTTTGGGGCCAAGTCCAAAAAATAGTTCTATTATGTAGAAAATCACATAAAGGATATCTTTCTCGTTTTGAGTTAATAAATTAGAACAAAACTAGCATTTAATCTTTTCTTACTATTTGATGAAGAAAGTAGCATATCTGTGTACGATAAGTTACAAGGCTTATGTTATGCACGCTATTATGCCAAATAGCTCCATATCTCATATGCAATTTTTCCGTAATATCCATGCATTTTTTTTTTTTCCAAATTAAGTTGTTCTTTTGTTATCTTGGAACCAAATTAAATATTGGACTGCCAGACAATGGAACTTATAAAACAGATGTCAAGACGTGTCGATTCTGATACGATAACATGACATATTGTGTTGTGCCCGAAATTTTTAAAACTACTATTGTTTAAAAAAAAAAAATCAAAAAATTATCGTTTTTAAGAAATTCAAAATCTAACACGACCGCAAAATGATTCTGCGGCCCCAAATGCTGGAGACCCCATAGGCGTTCTGCAGACCCAGCCAGGGTCCGCAGAACCATTATGCAACTCCATATATATAATTTTTTTTGTCAAAGCAAATTTTGAGAAATTTCATATGGGACACGCATTTCTAGAACAAAAAAATTATTAAAAAACCAAACTTTGAGATATCCCATGTGATGCGTAGATAAAAAACCAAAAAAAAAATATGAGGCCGCAGAACGTCTGTGCGGACCCCTGGCATTTGGGGCCGCAGAACAGCCGTGTTAGATTTCGAATTTCTCAAAAACGATGGTTTTTTTGGTTTATTTTTTTGTTAAACTGTGCTAACTTTAAAAATTTCGGGTGTTGTGCGATAGTCTGCCATGGTGGAGGTGTATTAGAAGATGATATATCATTGGATGCTGATATTAACACTACAAACTTTGTTATAAATACAACACTTTTAAAATTTTCTGAATCCACTCCTAATGTTTCTCTTTCATAATTGTCTTAATTTCGATTCATTAGTTGTATAATTTCCATAATTGGTACATGTCTTTCTTCTAAAATGATTTTGATAGTTATTAGAAGTTATTTAAGAAATTATAATTTTCTTTTTGAATTGAGCATGCAAGGAATGAATGAGGAAAAATAGCTTTGTATAAAAATGATAAAGAAGGACAAATTGTCTACAACTTTAAATTTATAGATATCGTTGTGTGAATAACAAAATTTGTGTTTATTAATATCACCCCCTATGATCATATCATGAATAGTAATGCTCTAGTTGTAGAATAATTTATCAATATTTAACAATTATTAATATGTACATCAAATCAGTTTTTCATTTCAATGTTATTTCCAAATTTTCTTATTGAAATGTTTGATCTTCTCCAATTTCTTAATATAATTTGACAGAACAAGAATTAATCCCAGTTCATAACAAATCATTGAGTCTGAATTTTAGTTTTAAAATACCAAGCACTCATAACAGTTTTTCGATTGCTGAGGTTGGTAAAATAGCCAACACAGTTACCACATATTCACATAGCACATTACAATACAGTACCCATCAGGTTATTGTCCAAAATAAAAATGAAAAAGATGAACACTTGTGGTATAATTTGAAATAACTATCACTCCTAAAACATTACATAAAGTCGCGAGACCATTTGTCGCCATATCGATCATGTGCATGCCTGATAGTTGGCACCTCACTAAAATGGAGAGTGTCGGGCTCAATGCCATAATCAGTCAACGGCCTGTGCTCTAAAACCTCGTCATGCTCTGCCACGATTTCTGGTATCTCCACCTGACCTTTTCGCATGTCCTCCCAAAGGTACTCCACTCTGCTCACATACTTTATTTTCCAGTACAGCCTACAACAAATCAAACAAATTAGTAAAGGGATGAGTGATATAAGAGAGACAGAGAGATGGATCAAATGTTCACTGCATTGATTGTCTTGATTACATGTACAAGAGTAGTATTTATAGAGAAGTCATACAATTTAACTATAGTTAATAATGACTAAGGTAATTGACAGAATTCTGTTAGAGGCTGTTATATCCTAATCAGTCTGTTGAGGGCACATCATCATCTTGAGAAGGCATAGCCTCATCCAGTGGCAGAGGACTGGAGATTTCCAGTGCACTTGTAACAATTAGAAAAAATAAAAGCAAATCAAGTCCCTTTATGCAGGTTTTCTGGTACCTTTACTAGTTATTTAAACCATAACAAAAACATGATCATAACTAAATTAGCCAAAACAGATTCCGAAGAAGCACACATAAGGCACAAAAACTGTATAGTACCAGTAAAAATCTGGCATGGTGCTGTTAATTATACCTGTCAAATAAAAGAATCTAAAAAGTAGAGATAAAAGAGAGAAAAGATCTGACCCGCCACTAAGGAACCAGCGGCCAAGAGTGGCCATGGCAAGACGGGAATAAATGCCCGGGTGAAGAAAATAGACGACCTTGAGTCGTTCCTTTGCATCAGAAGGGAGTTCTTCATAAACCCACCTCAATATTGACATTCCGGGGTTGTTATCTCCTGATCGCACCTTGCTATGCATGTACAATATGCAAAATGGTCCCTCTGCCAGATCCATATGTACTTTTTGAATTACATATTTCTTTAGACGCTCTGCATTAACAGCAGGAGCTGTAGAAGGGGCAAGATGTATACATAGTTAGCATGTCAATTTTTTTTTCTAAAATAATTTTATAGTTTTTAGTTTGTTTCCATTGATTTGGTGTTTTAATTCATTGCTTTTAATTTTCAATGCCTACTCAACTTTAACAAATCATCAGTGGCACTGTCTGTGCTAAACAATACCAGACAGCTGTGTGAGTTTTTGGTATAAAGGCTTAAGTAGAAATTTAACATGAAAATTACAATATTAACCCCATAAGCCTTTTCATTGATGATGGAAAATGGGAAAAGCAATAACTAATTTCAATTAAGAAACCAGGTACGGAAGTCTAAAGAAATAATCAGATAGAGAATTGAGAACACTACAACATGGAGGATAAGTCGACAAGAAGGAAATATTCGTTCTTTTTATATTATTATCTTCAATCAAATGCATATACAAACTGAATAAGGTCAGACCATCCCCGATTTGAAACCAAAACAAGTAAATAGTGAATAAAACCTCAAGAGGGTTTCGGACCTGGGAAGAACTTGCCAACGATCCGAAGAATCCGATTCCCGGCCTTATCGGATCCCTCAAGGCGCATGAACTGGAGTTGTTCCAGATCCGAGAAGTCCTCTTCCATGCAATCATGCCACTGCCACGTCACCTCGTCGCTCTCCTCCGCAAGGCGGCGCTCCGACGGAGCGAGGAGAGAGCGGCCGTCGATGCCGAGGTCCGATGCTAGCACCACCACCGATAAATCTTCGCCCGCCTCCCTTATCGCCATCTCCGTCAATTTTGGTAGCTAGAGCTGTTTTGTTTTTTTCCTTTTCTTTTTAGTTTAAGGTCTGCTTCAGTGACCGTACTATTAATTTTTTGGGAAAAATTTCACTGTACCCATCAAAACACAGTAATATCTAGTGGTTTGAAAAGGGGTCGGGTCGGGTCGGTCCGGTCCAAACCCGCCCGGTCCCCGGGTTGACTCGGGCACGGGTTAGCCCGGGTCAACGGGTTGAGTCGGGTAGGGGGGGCGGGTTGGGGTCTGACTCGGCCGAACCTAACCCGGTCTAAACCCGGCGGGTTAGGACGGGGCGGGTTAGGTCGGGTCAGGGGTCGGTCCGGTCCGGGTAGGGCCGGTCCGGTTTGGTTTTTTTTTTTTTTTTTCCGGTTTCTGTTTTTTTTTGTTTTCTGTTTCCAGAGAGGCAGAGAGGGGCAGAGGGCAGCGGCAGGCAGAGAGAAATTTTTTTTTTTTGCATTTTTTTTTCTTTTATTTTATTTTAACTCAATATATTTTTGTTATAACTTTTAACAAAATCAAATTAAGTTAAAACCGAATTTTGTTAAAACCAAATTATTCTAAAACCGAGATATACCGAATTAGTTTAAAACCGAATTATTTTTTATCTTTAAAATCGAATTATTTTAAAACAATAGATTTAAAAACAAAAGTTACCCTCCTCCTTTATTCCGGGCTTGGGACCGGCTATGTAAAATAACATAAGCGGAGTTCTAACTTTTTTTTTGTTAGTAATTATTCTTTAAAATAAAACAATTGAAATATTTAGAAATTATAATTTAACAAAATGTAAATAAAAATTAAAAGAGGATAGAATTTTATACCGACACTACCTATCTAGTAGTTGTTGTGCATATACCATAGTCGCTCTCTTGCTCACCGTCCGAATCCTCGTTAGGCTCAGGTCCCTCGGTACCGCTTTCTTGAGTGTCGACACCGGATGATGACGCTTCCAATCTCATGGCATGTTGCGTGCGATTTTCAGCATCAATCCAGTCTTTCAAGCACACAAGTCTCTCGAAAACATGTGCACCCAGCTTACTTCGTTTATCGGTAAGGATCCTGTTCGCCGAGCTAAAACATGATTCAGAAGGGACGGTTGACACGGGCACGGCAAATATGTCGCGGGCCATCATCGCCAGTGTTGGATAGGCAGTTGCATTCCTCCTCCACCAATCCATGACGTCAACTCCTTCACTTTCGGTGGTCCCCAATAAGTAGCTCATTAACTCGTTCGTGTTACCTTGGGATCCCGTCGGGTCGTCATCATCCTGAAAATCGCCTAACAATCCAGTACTGCTGTGTGTGGATAGACTATTAAAACAATAGAAAAAATTAGTGGACAAATAATGTAGATATTATAAATAATAAATATTAAAAACATATGTATATTTATATTCGTACCTCACGCCACCGGTCGAAGGCGGTTGGTCGGCATTTCTTCTTTCGTAATATATGGCAAACATGTCGTCCAATGCCTTTTGTACGCGGGGATCCTCGTCCCTCCAATTTAATTTTAGATTTTTCTTGTAGGCTACGAGTATTTTTACCGTGAACTTCCTCTTGTATGCCGGATGGAGGCAGTTTGCGAGAACGGTCAAGAGGGGTACCTCTTCCCAATATTTAAGAAATTTTACCTTCATGGCTGCTACGATCGGATGGAGAGGGGAATCCTCATTATCCCTATCTTCCATATCACGGTACACCTTGGAAATATAGTAGAGATGGTGCAGCAACTCATGTGCCGTCGGTGTGTACGAGCAAGATAATTTCACGGTTGCGGTGAAAAATGTTCCAAGGAATTGTGCAAGCATTATTATTAGCTGCCATTCGAGGTCGGTGAGATCCAAAGCTTGTCCTTCGTTCGTCGATCTCAACATCTCCCCTATAGTCGCCTTGTAAGGAATGCATCGGTGCAGCATCCTGTAGGTGGAATTCCAACGGGTGTCTATATCCCAAGGTACCCTCATTTTGCCCAAACCTATTCTTTCGCACAACGCTGCGAAATTTTGTTTTCTTTCTTGGTTTGAATAAATATGGGCAAGACCTCCCTTGAATTTAATTATCAAGTCATTTACGGCTTCTACCTTAAGACCATCGTTTACGGTAAGGTTTAGTATATGGCAAGCACACTTTTGGTGAAACAGTGCACCATTCATGATTGGGTTTAGGGACCGGATGAAATGACTGATTGACGCTACATTGTTGCTAGCATTATCGAACGAGATAGAAAAAACCTTGTTCCGTAAATCCCTTTTGAGATTATATTCTTGTAAAACCTCAATAATTGAATGGTAAATAACTTGTGCAGTGTGCGGGGAATCTAACACCCGAAAACTTAAAACCCGTTTTTGTAAAACCCAATTCTCATCGATCCAATGACCGGTAATACAAGAGTACCCTAGGCCGTGTTTACCGGCAGTCCATATATCGGAGGTAATGGAGACACTATAATTGGCATATCCAAATGTAGCTAGTAGCTCGTTTTTCTTTTGGATAAACTGGTTTTTCATTTCACGTACCATTTTTCTATGATGGATTTTCTTATACAATGGTTGAGCTAACCCCCGAATGCAGAGCCGGGCAAAACTACTACAATTACCCATACTAATTGGTTGTTCCTTGTGGGCAATATATCGGGCAAATTCTTCAAGCATTAATTTTTCATCATATCGTTGGTGGGTTCTACTACCATCCGGGTTCATAAGGGTTTGGACTAACCGCGGGTCCGCATTTTCTTGCGGTTGCTCACCCTTTTTCGCATGACCATCGGCATGTTTCTTAAAAGTGTACATACCATTTGCAAGTTTATACTCGTAAATAACCTTACAACCGCGTACCTTACATTTTAGAGTACGGACAACTCCACTCGCATTCAATGTCCTCTCGTAATACCGCCACCAATCCGCCTTGTATTCGGGTGTCTTGGTTTTCCTCTTCTTCGGTGGTTCGATGGGAATGGGAGCAACAACTTCGGCTTGGGTTGCGGGGAAAACTTCAATTTCCGGGACACTTGTCGAGGGACCGCTTCCTATAGGGGCGGTGTATTGAGTCGATCCTGTAGAAGCCGTACCTGCTCCATATGAAGGGTTAGAATAATAGTAATTAGGTGGTGCCATTTGGGATGGATTTTGTGGATAATAGTTAGGATATTGTTGATGATAAATAGGTGGTGGCACTTGGGAGGGATTTTGTGGATACGGCGGTTGCACTTGGGAGGGATTTTGTGGATAAATAGGTGGTTCTTGTGGTTGAATCCTACTTTCTATTGCCTCCATATTTTGTTGTTGGCCATCGGGCGTAGGGTTGAAAAAATCGGCGGAAGCTCTTTGAGCAACATGCATCCATTCGGGCATTTCGGGATCCATTTGTTCTACATATTAAAACCAAATTCATATCAAAATAAATCCGAAATTGTGTAACCTATTTAAATGTAAATCTAAATTCAATATAAATTAGATTAAATGTAAATTAATTCTAAATTACGTCTAAAATAAATCTAACATAAATTAAAATTAAATATAAATTAAAGTTCTCATTGGCCTCTAAATTCAAATTAAATCTAAATTAAATATAAATTAAATCTAACAAAAATAAATCTAAATTCAAATTGGCCTCTAAGTCTCTAAATTCAAATTGTCCGAACTTCACAAAAAATAAAAAAATAAAAAATTTAAAAAAAATAAAGTTTAATTAAAATTTAAAAAATAAAGTCTAATTCAAATTTTAAAAAAATGTCTAATTCAAATTTTAAAATTTTAAAAAATAACTCTAATTCAAATTTAAAAGAAATAAAGTTTAATTGAAATTCAAATTTAAAAAAAAGTCTAATTCAATTTTATAAATTTAAGAAAAAATAAAGTCTAATTCAACTTATAACTCTAACAAAATAAAATATAAATTATTTAAATTTAAAAAATAAAATCTAATTAAAATTTAAAAAATAAAATCTAATTCAAATTTAAAAAATAAGTTTAATTCGAATTTAAAAAAATGTCTAATTCAAATTTATAAATTTAAAAAAAATAAAGATAACATATTTATCTAACATATTTATTTATCCAACCTATTTCAAAATAAAATACAATAATCTAACAAATACAATAATCTAACATATTTAGAAATAAATCTAAAATCTAACATCTTTGAAAATATTCAAATGTAACCTATTAAAAATAAAGTCTAATTCAACTTATAACTCTAACAAAATAAAATATAAATTATTTAAATTTAAAAAATAAAATCTAATTAAAATTTAAAAAATAAAATCTAATTCAAATTTAAAAAATAAGTTTAATTCGAATTTAAAAAAATGTCTAATTCAAATTTATAAATTTAAAAAAAATAAAGATAACATATTTATCTAACATATTTATTTATCTAACCTATTTCAAAATAAAATACAATAATCTAACAAATACAATAATCTAACATATTTAGAAATAAATCTAAAATCTAACATCTTTGAAAATATTCAAATGTAACCTATTAAAAATAAAGATAACATATTTAGAAATAAATCTAACTATCCAACAAATTCAAAAATAAGAAATAACTAAAAAATCTAACCTATTTAAGATAAATTCGAATTTTAAAAAATAAAATCTAACCTATTTCAAAATAAATCCGAATTTCAAACTAAAATCCAATAATCTAACATATTCAAAATTTAAAAAATAAAATATAACATATTTATCAAACAATCTATTTATCTAACCTATTTATAAATAAAATAACTTATTTTAAAAAGTAAAATCTAACATATTTCAAAATTAAATACAATAATCTAACATATTTAGAAATAAATCTAAAATCTAACATCTTTGAAAATATTCAAATGTAACGTATTAAAAATAAAGATAACATATTTAGAAATAAATCTAACTATCCAACAAATTCAAAAATAAGAAATAACTAAAAAATCTAACCTATTTAAGATAAATTCGAATTTTAAAAATTAAAATCTAACATATTTCAAAATAAATCCGAATTTCATAATAAAATATAATAATCTAACAAATCTAATAATCTAACATATCCAATAATCTAATATATTCAAAAATAAAATCCAATAATCTAACATATTCAAAAATCTAACAAATATAACATTTATTTGAACAAACAAATAAATGTAGCTTATTTATCTAACAAATTTAAAAATAAATCCGAATTTAACAAAGAAAAACAAACAATATTAAAAATTACTAACAATATCTAACAATTACTAAAAATTACTAACAACTACTAAAAAATACTAACAATTATTAACAAATAACAATTACTCACAATTACTACAAATTTCTAAACATTACTAACAATTACTAAAAATTATCTAACAATTCCTAACAATTACTAAATTAACCTATTTAAACTAATTCTAATTATTTAACAATTACTAAAAAAAATCTAACCTTTTAATCTCGCGGAAAAATCTTGCGGGTTGTATAATGAAAAAAATCCTTCGTAATTCCTCTAGTTTCGTCTTTCGTATTCCTTTGCGTATTTGTAGAATGAAATAAATTGCAACTCTTTTTTTTTAAACAATAAAAATAAAATTTGAGAATAATAAAAATATTGAGAGTGTGAGAAATTGAGAATATGAGATTGAGAGAATGAGAGATTGAGGATTGAGAATAATGAGTATGAGATGTGAAAATTTATGAAGAAAAGGGGTATATTTAAGGGTGTTTTTTTTTGGGGGGGAACTGCCGTTAGAATCAAAAAAATTTGAAAATTTTCGGTGGGGGGGCGGGTTGGCTCGGTCCGGGACGGGTCCCGCCGGGTTTGACCCGGGTTTGGGCGGGTTTGACCCGGGTTTGGGCGGGTTTGACCCGAGTTTGACCCGGTTTTGGGCGGGTTTGGTCGGGTTTGGGCGGGTTTGGTCGGGTTAAAGGGGGTTTATTCGGGTTTTGGGTCGGGTTAGGTCGGTTCGGATCGAGTTTTGTCCGGTCCGGGTCGGGTTCGGGGTCACGAGTTGAAACGGGAGGGGGGGGGTCGGGTTTCGCCCAGAAAACCGGTTCCGACCCGTTTTAGACCCGACCCATCACTTTAGGACGGTTCGGGTCGGATTCTTAGTCGGATCCGGGTCGGTCCGGATCCGGGTCCCGGGTTTGCGCGGGTCGGGTTGGACCGCCCGGATAAAATCAATACACTAGTAATATCTAATATCCCATCAAAACTTAACTTTCCTTCTTGAGTAGAACTAGGGTGTTCTTAAGTTAACTAAACTTTTTTGTGAACTCAACTCTAAAATCTATTGAATTAGCTTCAAACGACAAATTCAAACCGTTGAAATTCTTCTACCTTAGAAGTGATGCGTCTACAGGCGAAAATTTTAAAATTTTAAAATTATTTTGTATAGAGTCAAGTGGTCAAAAAGCGTCCAAAAAATGAATGCATTAAAATTAATTTATAAACCTTATAATTTTAACCACTTGACTTTATACTAAATTAATTTAAAATTTTAAAATTTTCACATGTAGACGCATCACTCATAAGATAGAAGAATTTCAACGGTTTGAATTCGTCGGTTGAAGCCAATTCGATAGGTTTTAGAGTTGAGTTCACAAAGAGACTTGGTGAACTTAGGAACACCCTAGTTCTACTCTTCCTTCTTCTATATATTTTAGTTATTTTATAAATTAAATTAACACATATACCCTTCTATTAAATAGAGGTGTCCATTAAATGTGTCTAATGTTTCATGTCTTCTTCCTTCTGGTGCTTCTCGGTCCACCTCTCTCCCCTCCTCCTTGTTCTCCTTTTTTCTTTAACAGTCTTGCCTTTGTCCTTCTCGATCCTCACTAGTTTGCCCTTCTCTTTCTCCATCAATGTTCAAGGGCATTTACTGTACCACTCAAGTGAGGTATCCTTTGGTACCAGTTGGTACTCCCGTAAGCTGTTGCATTACTTATTGATAATGGTACCATTTTAGAACCTCCCTACTGTTTTGCTTATGGTACAAAACTAATTATGGTAAAGATCAACTTGTGATGCATTCTTGAGCACATTTTTTAATTTTTACTATTTTGCTTTTCTTGTACATACTGGGATGTGTTCTGAAAGAATTATTGGTTTGTATTAACTATTAAGAATCGCTTGTTTAACTGTTGAGGGTTATAAACTTTAAATGAAAATAGAAATTTCTCGTCATCATCTTACATCGGTAATTTTTGAAGTATGTGGCAAATTTTGTCACATGTATCATCATCAGGATACATTTATATTATTCATATATAACGTAAAACTATATGGCATCTTAAATTTGCACAGTTACTAATATAATGGGCAAATATTCAACAATAACAAAAAAAAAAAAAAAAAAGGACGAATTGAAAGCTCATAAAATATACTTTCTACAAGAGTCTAAATTTGGCTGGTGAAGAGCACAATGGCAGGAAAAAGAACCAGAGAGTCGGCACGGCGAGTTTGGCAAATCAGTGAACTAGAGATACACATCGCCGACCATGGCACCTGCATCAGAGCAGGCCACTCGGGCGGGTTGACGCAGCTATCTGGCCCACACACCTTTCTGGCACGTGCCAGTGCCATTGTCTAGGATGCACGTGCAGTCGCACTGGTACTTGAGCTTGTCAATCTCGTTGTTAATCAAAGTTTGCATGATATTAAAAGGACACATATTAGGACTGGATATGCCGCAATGCACATGTTCGTCCTTGTGTTCCTCTTATGTTCATCACCAATATTAGTTTACTAGTGTATAGTTTTTTTTTATAGTTAAGCAAATTTGATTAACTAATTATAACACTTTGCAAAACTGGAATCCAACAAATGAGGTCATACACGAAAGGAGCAATTGAAAATTAGGCAATTGGCTGAAGGCTTGGGGCCTTCCCGAAAGTGTACATGGATGCCTTGTCTCATGAGCCATAATTCAACTAACATTCTATTGTTATTTAATAAATTAGCAATTCGCATTTTCAGGATGCGTATGGAGCTCATGAAATTGTTTTGAATTATCCAAATCTGCTTATTCTACTATAGGCAAAACTAGAGAGGAGAAGAAGAAAGGCACAATACATTATATTAAAAAAAAACATGGAGGAGGAGAGAGGAAGATTGTCAGAACTAGTGATAAGGGGGAGTCAATTTATAGTCGGAGGAAGGAAGATGAGGATGAGACAGGAGGGAATATTTTGAAACAGAGGAAGTGTTTTTTTTTTTTTCGTATTCAATCATTCTTACAAATTCAATCATGTAATAAATTTAATGGACACCTCCATTTAATTGGAAGGGTAAATATGTCAATTTAATTTATCAGAAAACCAAAAGGACATAAAAGAAAGAAAGTTAAGATTTCATGGGATATTAGATATTATTATTATTTTCACAGGAAAATTGACTATTTTAAAAGTTTTGATGGATACAGTGGAAATTTTCTCTAATTTTTTAGTTATGATATAAGTATGGAAATAAGTTGGCTGTTATTGTGATCTCAACCGTTGATCTTTGTTAAAATCGTGCATGAAAAACTTACTTGTTTGAGATTCGCTCATCGAAAAGTTTAAACGGTTGAGATCGAATAACAGGTTCCTGTTATTCCTTGTGAATAACAGCAGATTTATTTCCAGATAAGTATGAGTTTTGGACTGTTTGGCCCTAAAATTTATAACATTAAAGTAGATTATCCTATTGTTGTACTCGTGACTTGTGAGTCACGATCTACCTACTAATTGCTTGGACCGGACCAGAAATTTGGGCCGTGCAAAGTTTGGTTGTATGCATAATTAGGCCCGGCGTGAGTGCCATCTTTTTTTGCTATTATGAATTGGGCCCGGTAAGATAGGTGTTGCTGCAAGACGAATATATGGGCCTAAAGATATTGAGCAATGTTTGCTTCACACAGCACATGAACAATAAAGTCAAGACAGTGTTAAATATGAATTGTACTCTGCATGAAGTAAAAGAGGCTCTGTCATATTTTTACCCGCCTTTTCTATGACGTTAAATAGTTCTCTTTATAACTTCTATGTGAAATATTTAACCAGCCTTTTTTCCCTTATTTTTGGAAAGAGAACAGTAATAATTTGGTTCACAAACAGTTACAAAACTATGCAGAGTCTAATTGTCTGTAAGATTGTAACTAGCAATACAATTTGTATGTATATGCTGCAATGAAAAATACTGAGGGTGTAAGTAGGGCTGCAAATGAATCAAACTGAATCAAAACACAGTTCAAGTTTGAGTTCGAGTTCGAACCAATTTCGAATCAAATTGGTTCAAAATTGAAACTTGGTTTTGAATTGAAAAGAAGAGTTCGAATTTGATTCGGTGCGATTCGAACTAGTTCGAAATTGAAGCAGGGTTAAGAACTAGAAAGAAGAGTTTCGAACCGAGTTAGACTCAGTTTGATTTCGATTCGAACCAATTTCAAACCGAGCTGGGTTTGATTCGTTTCAGAATCGAGCTGATTTGATTCGTTTCGAACTGATTTTTTTTCGAATCGAACTCAATCGAATTACAAACTACGAGCTTTTTGTGCACCCCTAGGTGTAAGTTTAACTCGATTAATCTAATCTAATTTATCCGATTTATTCGGTTCGAAAATTTATGGATTAGAATTTAATTGGTTATGTATGAATTGAATTTTGATTAACTCAGAAAAAATATTATGAAAGTTTGTAACAAAAATAATTGAGTAGAATTCGACTCAACCGTTGAACATTCTTTTTCACAAGAAAATTTGATCATGTATAACTATTTAATATAGAAATTATATGGCATCTTCTTAAATTTTTAATTTTTTTTAATTTGAAATATTGTCTATTTTAATTAATTAAAGTATGTTATTTTTGTATATGTACTTATTTTAATTATAACTTGGTTGTTATTTATATTATCATAACAATTTTTTTTAAATAAAATTTGCCGAATCTGCAATCTACCGTTGAATTGAATAATTTTAATTTCAAAATTAATTACGAATAGATGATGTTATAACCCGACTAATAAATTAAATTGACAATTTATAAATTTCGACTTCTTTTTTGTAGAGGCATGGTAGAAGCTACTATAAATTTCGACTTAGTGGATCCGATTGGAACCGACCGAAGTTAATCACTGTCTAAAACCAAACCATAAATATTGGGATAATTTCCGAAAGGTGATCGGTTACAACCCGACATTTCTATTAATATCCAAAGTTTAATAGAAATTAATTAATATACCCAATTCCGCTCGGAAGTTATAAAAATTTCCGTATCGGTCATTTTCTGGCTGGTACCCAATTTAATTCAGTACAGTGCTGGCCAAAAAATGGCTGGTACCTAAATTTTTTTATTTTTTGCAACAATATCGATCATTTTTTGGCCGGTACTTCAATTTAATTAAATTTTTTTTTTTTTTAAGAATGGGCATATCATAGTTGGCCAGAAGAAAAAGTGTAGGAAACTCGAATTGAAGTACCGATGTTTCTTTTTACAGTGTCGTATGACACTAAAGTTTAGTATTCGCATGCGGCTAGTGAATTTAATTTGACAATAAACAACATTCTAAAATTGAGTACCGATGTTTCATTGCAAAAACATCAGTGACGCACCGATATTTTTTTAGCACTACACTGCTTAATTGCCAATGCTAAGTCTAATTAAACATCAGTGACGCACCGATATTTTTTTAGCACTACCCGGCTAATAGAACATCGATGTTTCATTGCAAAAACATCGATAATGCACCGATACATGCAACCGATGTAACACACGCATCCAACCAAATACATTTGTTTGATCTTAGCCAAACCAAGTGCAAACTTCAATCCGAATTTCCTACGACTTTTTCTTCTAGCCAACTATGCTATGTCCATTCTTAAAAAAAAAAAAATTAAGTACCGGCCAGAAAATGGCCAGTACTGTTGCAAAAAAAAAAAAAAAGTTTGGGTACCGGTTATTTTTGGCCGGTACTGAATTAAATTGGTATCGGTTAGAAAATGACCGATACGGATATTTTTATAAGAATTGGGTATATTAATTAATTTCTTTTAAACTTTGGAAATTAATAAAAATGTCGGCATTACAAGTTTACAACAAAGCAAAATCCAAAAACCCAGTCTGATTTCAACAAAGGCCTACGTGGACATTTTCCGCCACGTCGCCTCCTCCCAGTTATATGCGTGGCACCATCTATTGTCCCCATCTCCCCTCTCTCTCTCTCTCTCTCTCTCTCTCTCTCACACACACACACACACACACACTGACACACTACCATTCCTAATTCCGAAGAAAGCAGCAACGATGAATCCTGGAGGTCTAGCTGCATCGGCGGCGATCAACCTGGGTCTCGCGGTGGTAGTGCTCTCTCTGTTCTCTGTTCTGAAGAGGCAGCCCTATAACGCTCCGGTGTATCTCGCAAAATGCATGTCCACTGGTGAAAGCATGCCGGGAGGTTGGTGTCGCTCTTCCTCTGCTCGCTGTGCCGTTCCCTCTTTCGCATGGATTCCTGCTGCCTTTCGACTCTCCGAGGAGGAGGTGATCAGGATGTGTGGCTTGGATGCATTGGTCGTTCTTCGTTTGTTCAAATTTGGGTATGGATAGAATAACAATCGATAATGTTGAGATTTTGAAGGGATAATACATTTCAATTATTATGTGTTAATTTAGCATGTTTGCTTGAAAAAGGGGAAAAAATTCAATTGGAAATTTGCTTAAGAAAAAGGTTAATTACTTACCTTTCAGTGTAAATTTTGTTTTATTTTTAATTATTTTTCATCTTGTAGGATGAAATTTTTCTCTGTTTGTTCCCTTGTTGGATTGCTGATTCTCGTTCCAGTGAATTATTATGCAAGCGAAGAAAGTTCAGATAAAGCAAGGATCTCTCATTCCTTGGATTCCTTCTCAATTTCTAAGGTTGAACGGGGCTCCAACTGGTACGATGTTTTTAATATTGTTCAATTTATGATATTTTTATTTGAATCAATGAGTTAATGCGCCGTATTTGATATTAGTATGTGAATGATCCAATGTTGGGACGTAATTTTGGTGGTTCATATATATAATTGTAATCCTAGAAATACAAACAATAGACAAATCGGATAAGCGGAAGTAGGTTTAAAGTTTAAACTGTTCGTTGTGCTAGAGTGTATTATTAGTTCTTTTTTGGGTACTTATGCAAGCATGATTTGTTGGTTGTGCTCTAAAAAGCTCTTCTTATTTTCTGTTTATTTTTCAGGCTTTGGGTCCACTTTTCATGCTTGTGCATTATTTCATTCTATGTAACCTATCTGCTCCATAAGGTAACTTTCTCATACACAAGGTAAACTATTGGAATTAACTTCAACCATTCGATTAACTATGAAATTAAAAATATACAATTTAGCTTTTTCAACCATTTAGTTTTTCAATTGTACATGCAAAAATCACATTTTCTCTCCGTTGGTTCTGGCGGTTAAATCTTTAAACATATGTCCAACGCATATTTATTATGAAATGACTTTAGTACCCCTAAAAGCAACCCTAATTAAATTATAACCATCCGATGAAATTAATATAGTCCGTCGAGAAGTTTTTAGGGTACTGGAGCATGAACCAACAAGAATAAATATGAAAACAAAAAGAACCTCTGTTATTAGGAAGCCTGTGTGTAAGACCTTGTGAGGAACTCTGGATGCAATTCTTTTAGTTTAGCACTTCACTTGATTAAATTGTTGAAAGCAGGAATATAAAGAAATCCTGGAGAAAAGAATTCGGCACCTTGACCTCAATCGGAAACGGCCCGACCAATTTACTGTGCTTGTTCGAGGAATCCCGCTGTGCATGGAGCACAGAGAACATGGATGTTATGTTGATCACTTCTTCTCAAAGCACTACAATTCAACCTATTATGCATATCAGATTGTGCATGACAGAAGAAACATTGAACAATTAATGGTTGCTACACTTCTTTATTTATTAATTGTTGATTTTTTATCCTTCCAATTTCTAGAAGTAGAAACGAAATATGTTCACCAAAAAAATTAGTATCTGTTAAGTTGCACGTAATGTTCTTCTTGCAGAAATCGGCGAATTCTGTTGAACAGAAAATAAAGAGGAGTTCTGTCTTTGCTAGTGCAAAAACCGGAAGTATAGAGAAGAAGGAAGCGAAACTCAAGGATATTCACAGAAAGATACGTGGTTTGCAATGTGGAAACATGCTAAAGCAGAAAGTATGAATTTGACCCTGTTGACTTGTGCTCTATACCAACTTGATGACTTGATTAATTTTACAAAGTTTTCCTCTCTTTCTTTTGTTGGAGGTTTCATATTTTTAAATCCATTTTGCACTTTTACTTTCCAAACAACATCCATAGCGTATTCTATTTGTCACCAAAGAAGAGA
Organism: Carex myosuroides; assembly: GCA_028015225.1. NCBI lineage: Eukaryota > Viridiplantae > Streptophyta > Magnoliopsida > Poales > Cyperaceae > Carex > Carex myosuroides. The sequence goes on from CM051470.1 coordinate 11,960,695, forward strand.
GAACAACAGATTAATACTGGTACGCCATGTAGACAATGCAAGGACTGAAGAACTTTTACATAGAAATGTTAATAATATTTCTAAATTGTATTGTTGATTTGTTTACAGGATTTGCCTGTTGCTTTTGTCACATTTAAATCTCGTGTTGGTGCTACTTTAGCAGCAGAAGGGCAACAACATGAAAATCCATTATTACTAACCACAGAGCATGCCCCAGAACCAAAAGATGTGCTCTGGCATAACCTAGATATACCTTATCGACGCCTGGTTATCCACAGGATTGGGGTTTTTGTTGCGGCAGTTCTTCTAACAGTTTTCTTCACAATTCCTGTCACGGCCGTTCAAGGAATTGTTCAATTTGAGAAAATTAAGCAGTGGTTCCCACCCGCAAGAGCTGTACAATTAATGTAACTATGTTTTTCATTAAATGTAGATCTAATGAGTTCTGTTTTATCATGCTTGGTTTCTTTATTGGAATTTACGCGTAGTTTATGAATTATTGGGCTCAAATAAAGATCACTCGGGTGCTTCCAGAATAAGATAGAAGACTTTAATTGACTATATTATAACCAATGTTATTAAAAAGATTTTGGTATTGTTCTTTAATAAGTGTGAAATAACTTCATTTCTTCTTTCTATAGTTGCAATTGTACAACTAACCTTTCCTCTGCAGACCTGGATTAAATTCCATACTGACGGGATACCTTCCGAGTGCAATTCTCAATGGATTCATCTACTTGATCCCATATGCAATGCTAGGAATGGCCTCGCTCGGAGGCATGGTGTCAAAGAGCAAGAAGGAAATGAAGGCATGCAGCATGGTGTTCTATTTTTTGGTTGGAAATGTGTTCTTTCTTAGTGTTCTTTCAGGGTCCCTACTTAATCAAATTGGCAAGTCATTTGCCCATCCCAAGGAAATTCCTAGTCGTCTGGCAAGTGCCGTCTCTGCACAGGTATAGTTAGACATGAAGTTATTTCACACTTATATCATAATAATTTGTATTTAAATTAAAAATTTAAAGATGAAATTTGCTCTTGATGTGGCAGTTGGATTTAATATAAAAATTTAAAGATAAAAATTGTTCTTGATGTGGCAGTCGGATTTCTTCATTACATACATTCTTACAGATGGCATGTCGGGATTTTCCTTTGAAGTTCTTCAGTTTGGATTCTTGACATGGAATTTTTTGAAGGGACATTTATTTTCACGAGAAAGTTTGCAAGAACCTTATCTTTATGGATTCCCATACTATAGAGTGATTCCAATTGTTTCACTTGCGATATTGATCGGGATGGTCTATGCCGTAATCGCACCACTTCTGCTTCCATTTCTAGTGGTTTATTTTCTGCTTGGCTACGCTGTGTTTTTGAACCAGGCAAGTTATCTTTTTCGGTATGGTATGTACTAGAATTGATTAATATATATATCACGTTCAATGTATTTCTTTCTCTATAGATAGAGCCTTCAACTGGAAGGTCAGATCTAAAATAAATATTCCCTAGAAAAACTTAAAAAGTGATCATATAAATATACAGAGCATTTGTTTTGTGAAAATAAGGACTCAAAGCAGCAAATATCAATTAAGTACTAAGATATTGAACTCCAATATATCTTTAGTTTATAGAATTATGCCAATCTTTCACTACTATAATAAATTTACCCGACATTAATTCTGTAGTTTGCTTTCAGATGCAAGACGTGTATGAGATAAGTTACGACACATGTGGGCAGTACTGGCCCTATATTCATCACTACATATTTGTAGCAGTTATGCTCATGCAGATCACCATGATTGGTTTGTTTGGACTCAAGTCAAAGCCGGCGGCTTCTTTTGCTACAATACCCCTTCTTGCTTTTAACATTTTCTTCAACGAGTATTGCAAAAAACGGTTTCTTCCCAGCTTTTATCACCGTCCTATCCAGGTATTACTTGGTACCTAACCCCTATGTTAAGTATGTGCCCAACTGCCCATTCAATCTGGTAAAAGGACCTCTGATTAGTTTAACAAATGTTAGATCCAATTAGAGAAGGATCATCCTTTTATCTTTTTCTTATATTTTGTGCGGATTCAGTCTTCCCATCAAGCTTCTATATATCAAAGCATAAGGTATGAAGGTCAGAAAATGCCAAATTTAAAATCTGGATGAACTGTTGAAAGATGAGATTGTGTTTAGGTAATTTGACCGGATATATATCAAATGTGAAAATTTGTCAGTCTTTCATTGGGACAGCATTGTCGACATGATATGTATTGTGCATTGTATTAATTATTCATTGAGTTTATATTAACAACTGCTTATTTTCACGGTGGAACTTTTTCTTCAAGAATGCAAAGGTGAACGATGATCTTGATGAACAAGAAGGAACTGACAAGGATTGGTGTGAGCGAGCAGTAATGGCATACAGGCCACCGTGGATGTTTGTTGTTACTTCAACCGACGAATCTTGCTCCTCCACAGAACCTTTACTTGTTTGTTGACTTCCCTTTAAGCATCTCTACTTGTCATATGCCTGAAGCCTTGAAATTAATCTATGAATATGTTGTTCAGATCAAAGATTATGACAAACAGATGCGCAGTTACACATCTCTACATGTCAAATCTACCTGTCACAAACAAACTGTTCATTTCATATTAGGAAATGATGTATAATAATAATCTGAATTACACATTTACACATTAGTTGTTGAAATACTTTAATCCTATAGCTAACAGAAATGTTATTGTGAATGCTTACAGAAACTCATTTTATTTGAACTGTTGTGTTAAGCGTGAAGGCAATCAACCAGTTGCGAGTCAATTTTTCTTAGCTTTCATACCTATGATTTCTAATTAATTTGGATTTGTTAAGCCTGAAGGGCATCCATGATTGCCAATTATTTTATATACACATAGATGGCCGAACTCCAATATATATAATTTTATACTTTGTTAATGAAAATTTATGTTTCACTAAGAACACTTTTGGTGTGTTACTTCGTTTAACACAACTGATACTGTCACTAGCTGTGCTCGATCAATGCTGTGTCAGGCAATTGTCATGTTGGGCACTCATATTCGTGTTGTATTACAAATATATGTATTTTTTCTCCACATATTTAACGAGACAATTGCACGCTCATCTTTCATATCAAGATAAACAATGTATGTACCAAGAGGAGGGTTCCACGTACTGCACCCAAATATTCATACTCCCAAATGCTCCCAAAATTTGGATGATTTGATCTCCGTCAAAAATCATGCAGATTAAAAGAAAAATTCAGCGCAAAAAATAGTTGTCTAGTACTGGGGAACTCCAGTTCTCCCTCTCTTCCCTGTGAGAAAGACAAAAAAACCTCTTTCCGCACGACCCTCACCCTCTCAATCTCGCACAAAATCCCTTCACCATGAATGAGGAGAACCTGCTCACCGTGTCTACGCAATTGAGGACAACCCGCTCATCGTATCTAGTTGTTGTATTGGATCTCTAGGTATGATTTCCTAATTGAAACTTTAAAATGTCACTAGTTTATGCTGAAATTTTTGAAAAGAATCTGTCTTTCTTAATCGCATGTATATTCTCAACTATTTCAACTATTTTGTGTTATGTTCTGCTCTTACTCTATTGATTTTTTTTTAAATGAAACTTAATCGAATAATAAATTTTCGAAAAATAAAAGAGAGTACTGAGATGTATTTAGTGTGATAGAAGGGTTGGATATACTAACAAGTAAATAGTAATATAATTAAAAAAATGAAAATATGATCAAGATTTTGCAATATGAGATTCTTCCAGGACTACTAACTCAAATCAAGAGATGGGAGAAGTCTGTCTTCTACCATTACTTGAAATTTCCATCTTGTATGGATATTAAATGCTTCATTAATTAGATAGTTTGCAATCCATCAAACTGATTTGACCAAATTGGAATATTTTATGGATCGAACTGAGTAAATTCAACATAATTTTTTCAATTTTGACAACTAAAGTGGGATTTTTTTTTGCAGTGTTTAGTTGGAAAACTAAAGTGGACAAAGTCACCATGTCCGTTTCTCCTTCCCGCCATGAAGAAATTGGTTTTTCCTTTTTTCCCACTTCTCCTTCCCATAATGAAAAAGTGTCCTTTTCTCTTTCTCCGGTGAACGAAGTCATGCCTCCGTGCTCCGTCGAGCCCTCATCTCCACCATCAGTTATGCTATTCTAAAACATTGTAGGGTGTTAAAAGTAAAATTGTTCATTGTTAGGTACAGTGTGAATTGTAAAATTGTTCATAAACTTGGTTATTGTTTTGGTAGATTCCAATAACATGTTGACAAAAGAGTCATGTTTAGACCTTTGATGACCTTTTTCTTTTTTATGTAAATAAGTCAATGTCTAGAGATGTATCGTAGTCCTTGACAGATCGGTACCCATGTCTAATAAGTTCCAAATTAACCTGTGAACTTATTCAAAACACAACATCAGGTAGCAAGACCAAGTATATCAAGTAGTGTACCAACTGGTACAGAAAATCCAAAAACAACACCTCCTTTCAAACAAAAAATAAACACATAGCTAGAGGGTGAATTTTGCAAAAAAGTTTTACCCACTGAAAAAGGATATCCTCATGAGTACACAGAAACAAGTTTCACATTTTTTGGATTTTCCTACAATTTTTAGTGGAGTCTCAAAATTCAGCTTTTAAAAAATATAAAAAAACTGGTACACAGAAAACTCTAAACTAATAACATTTACAAACACAAATTAAAAAGGGGTCTAGGAGATGAATTTGACAAAACTGTTTCATGGGTTGATACAGGACATCACCATGAACAAGCATAAATAAATTTCACATTTTTTAGATTTGTCTACGATTTATGGTGATCTTCCGAAGTTTACATTCTGAAAGTTATAAAAACTGGTACTATACCATGCTAGTACCTAAGATTGTCCTGTACAAAATCAAGATTTGAACTCGGTTAAAAAAACAAAAAAATCATGAAATAAATCCTGGGTGTAGATTTGAGTTTTATTGAAGATTTAGAAACAAAAAATGCCTCATTTGGAATTATGGTCTGTTTTATTAATTCACATCACCTCAGGTTACTTGACTCAAGCAAATTACGATCGGACGGCCCATTTAACATGACACGAATCTCAAAACAGACCCCGTACAGTCTCAATAGGCACCGGATTGAATTTGGTCCAGATAGAATTAATCTGGGCCGCCGTTGCAATTTGCTTGAGTCAGGTACCTGGGAGGATATCTGTCCCTGTTTTATATGCAAAAGACAAATCAGCTTGTCAGAATATTTTATTATTGTAATTGAGGCACAATCTAAGCAAATCATTAATTAAAATATGTTGTTACAAAAACAAGCATAGATGCATTGCTACAAGGAAATAAAATTCACTCACTCATTTTCTTTGTTCCCTGTCAGCATCATCTTAATTAAAACACCCAAAATATGCATAATGTCCTGACAACTCAAAATATGGTATCAGAAAATGGTGAATTAAAACACCCAATTTCACATCAATGCCATATTAAAAAGAAAAAAAAAACAGCACAACCTCAATGACATAATAAAAAGAGATTGTTTTGATTTCAAGCTCTTTAATAAAAAGATAATTCATAATTCAATTTCCATACACAAAAATATTTTACACAACACATTAATTGTCATGCACAAACCAATGATAATTGTATTTTGTTATAACTAGTATTATGTAAAAAAAATTGGAATATTGAAAAATAATTGCATGAAAAACACCTAGGCCATCATTTTTTAAAAAACAAATTCTCAAACAGAAATCATATGTTGCAGTAATTTGATCATCACTACAAGTACTAAAAAGGTCCAAAAAGCAGACAGAAATAAATTCTGATATATCAACATAGCAATAAGCTTAAGCTAAAAACTCCTACAACCAAAAAAGCAGCTGAGATAATACATTCATTCAACAAAACCCAAACCACACTTGGCTTCACACCACAACAAACACAATTCAAGATTCAATTAAATAAGTTATTTAGATTTTCTATCAAAACCAATCCTCAACTCAGAGATGGAAAAAACCAGGAGGGCGGTGAAACTGCACCACGCAAAGAAGCTGCACGAAACTTGCTCAAAGCACACTCGAGACGTTCCCCATTGCTATTCCCCAGATCAAATATAGAGATGCTATAGGTCCTTGATGAATTCCTCAGACCACCACTGGTCTTCGACTGTGCTGAATAGATGCAATTTCGCCTCAGCAGGCCGTGATCTCCGACTTTGACCGAGAAGCAATGAAGATTGTCAACAAACAATGCACGATCTCCAATGTCATTGACCTCGATCCACTCCACCAATTCATCATTCAGATTGGCACGTTGAACCTTGTAAAACTGCGAATCGCTATCAGGAAAGAGATGCATCCAGATGGATTTAACCAAAAGTAACAATTCCCCAGACGATACAAATAAGTGTGCCCTGACTGGAAAATCCAAATAAGGAGCGTTGATCACAGTGATCTCCTCGAGAGTCTCGCTATCCAAGACAACTGTCTCGCATGTGTCAGCTGGAAGAATGTAAAATCTACCTTCATAGAAAGTGATGCTACTGGCCATGCCAAAACGTTGAGACTCGATCAAGACCCAGGCCATCTCACCCAACCGGCAGTGAAACACGCCAAAACTTGTGCTGCATGCGGCAACAACTACTGAGTCAGAGCGGTCCCAAATGAGGGTATCAGCCGCCGCATACGACAATGTCGAAGATGGATCAGGAGAAGGGAGCCCAACCGAGGCACCGGTGAAGGGATTAATTAGAGAAAAGGTGATGTGACTGTAACGGCCGCTGACAGAGATGAACCAACCGGAGGCAGATCCGAGGACGTTAGAGTTGTCCGCGACGCCGGGGGGAAGGCTGGAGTAGACACGATCTTCAGAGAGAGAATAAAAATGGGGGGAGGAAGTGGAAGGTAGGGCTAACCAGGGGAGTTGCCGAGGGAGGCGGAGGGAAAGGGATTGAAAGGAAGACCGCCAGTGGGAACAGACAGAGCGAAATCGGATATGGTCGGTGAACTCCGTTAGGTTTCCGGCGATCGTTATCACCAGTTCGGATGGCAGATCTGACCAGCCCATTTAGATCCGGTTCCGGTTTCGAATTTGTTTAGTCAAATCCGATTAAATTGAGGAGGAAATGATTCTAAAAATATAATAGATTTTCGTATAATACGAGTATTGTCACATCCCCGATCCGGATGGTGCAACAACCAACCAATGGCGAAACCAAGAATGATCGGTAGGGGGTCTAACTAGTTTTTCGGAGAGGAAGACAAGTGGGTCGGACCGTCGGAGTCTCGGAGAGGAAGACAAGCAGGGGTGCGGGGTGCCAGAGGGGCTGCTAAGAGGAAACAGAAGGGGCGCCGATTTTTTTTTTTTTTATTAAAGGGGGTATGCATTATTTGATGGGTCAAGGGGTGCCCATTTTTTTTTTATTAAAGGGGTATGCATTATTTGATGGGCCAAGGGGGGCCAAGGCTCAGGCTGGCCCAGGCCTTGGTTCCGCTCTGACAACAACCTACTGCATCTATTTACTATTCAATATACGTATCATAAGACATATATTTTTATGCATTGTCAATAACATTAATTATTTTTACCATATTCTAATTTATTATACAAGAATTATCTGACATTTTACAGTGGATAATGCTAAAGATACACTCTCTGCACCCTATCAGATATAATAAACACAAACCCCATATTTTTAGGTGGCCCAGTTGTCAATATAACCCCAAAAGCGTCTCTATCTTCGTCTAACAAACCTGTAAATTTCACAAGGAGAAACGGGTGACAAATAATAAATTATTTCTCAGTGACGATTGCCACTCAGATTATTGGATTCGAAAAAAATCCATATTCAGAATGAAATCTCCGCACGAGAAACTAACAGTTCATTTCATAATAACGGATACAAATGCTCAATAATAGTATCCAATTGAACAACAAAAATTACTTAAATAAATCAGAACTCTAAGAATCTTATCAGAATAAATGGTTTGGGTCAAAATCTTTTAAACCATAAAGTCTAGTAACGTTTGAGACCTAATCTTTACAACCACTAAGTCTGGTAACGTTTGGTTTCTTAATTTTACAATTTCTAGTCTGATAACACTGACACATACCATAACATGTATCTGTCGTGTTAGGACTTATACTATTTTAACTATCCTGACAATTTGTTAATGGTAACAATACATAATCAATATTAATGCCGTCATTATCGGAAAGAAAATCAATGATAAGACGGTTACCACAGTTCATTAGTCTTACAATCACAATTCACATTTACTCAATATCTCATACCCAATCGGTACTGGGTTCAGTTGGGGCCATTCACCATATGCGCATAAGGGTCATGGAAAAAATCTAGTAGCTAGCTAGACTTTATGATATATTAATCATTTTTCTCCACTATATGGAGGTTCAATGATTACAGTATTCCATATTCAATCACTATGGTCTCAATCAATCATTTGTAATAAGAATCAACCAATTGATAAACAATATCAATATGACAGTCAACAGACTTATCTGTAATTCATTTTCAATGTATTGGGCTATGCATATGATGCAACAGTTCAATCAATACAGTCAATCATATAATTCGTAGTTATGAATCTCAGACTAATCCAATAACCCCGCATCTAATATCGCGGGGAAATATATGAGGTCTTTAGCAATCTGTTCTACTGAATATTCATTTCGTCAATTTCCTCCGTAAATATGCCTATATCAAAATTATATATTCTCATCAATACTTGTAATCCTTTAATATAACATAATAATTTATGTGTTCCAATATTTAACTCCCAAGTTAATGTTTATTGAATAATTGTTGTTCAATGCTTTGAGTTATTCTCAATTTATTTCTATTGTGTTTAACTAATAAAAGTGTCCATTTTAATCAATGGCATATATTAATTAATTATTTCATTATTTCATTAATCCTTCCTAATTCAATTCAATTTCAATCCAACAGTCTCAAAGTCCGACAGATCAGTCTATATATCCAATCAATTGAGGTCCAAATCCATTTATTATCAACCATAACAAAAGGGAGAAGGAATACCCTTGATTAAGGGAGAACAAGTACGTGGGTGTATTATCATTTTTTTTTATTATTTTAAGTATGCATTTTCATATATGTAACCTTCAAAGTTTCAAACATTGTAAATCAGTACAAATACTAATATGAGAATTATAATATTACTAGTTGTTTAATCCTCTCTTGTATCTATTAATTTGTCTGACTTTCGAATATTCAAACATTTTAGAACGAAGAATTTCAAATTAACAGTATATATTTCGACAAAGTAACTTAATTATCATATTCTGCTTAATAAAATGATATTTCACAATAACATACAATTTATTTTACTAAAAACATATCCAGGCATTTCGTATATTATTTTCAATTATTAATTCCATATACGTATTTTGTGAAATGTTACAAGTATGAAATTAGTATTTGTTATATTCGATTCAGATCTTTGAGCCGATATTATTAGGGATAACATATGATTTTAATTTATCTATTCAACTCAAATCTGAACTCTGACTCAGGTAATAATAGTATAAGTTTCTATAAATTAATTAATAATAATGTACAAAGTATGAAAATAATATTGCAGGAATAAATAATATAACATTTAACAAGGAATCAGAAGTAAGAATTTATAACATAACATAATTTAAAGACCGTCATATTACTATGTAATTTAGAATTGATATTTTAATTTTATTAATATGTTGCATTATATTATTATAATTAACATTATAACTTCAATTTAAAAATAATATTTTAAATTTATATTATACTAAAACATTTGATGCAAAATGTTTAAGAAATCAAGATTTATAATTGTAAGGACAAAAGAGATTCATAAAGTACTTATGATCCATATGCGTTTCGAACCCGTTCCGGATCCAATTATTCACAAATAATTTATGACTTATGAATATCTATAATTCAAAGAGGAGGGCTCAAATACTCTATTGCTTTATGTCCGTACATCTTTATTTTCAATTTCAAAGTCCAAACCGAGAGATTTAACAGAGCAGTTTTCACTTCATGCAGCGCACAGACTATATTTTGGTTTCATTTCAATGTCTCATTTAACTGAGAAGGAGATTTTATTATTTGCCTCAACAATCTTCATACCGAGAGACGGGGCTCGGATCTCTTTCTGGGATCACGATTGCGGCTACGGCATCTTAAAACAAAGGCTGCCAGACATTTACTCGTATACGGTGCACACTAATACCTCCCTCAAACAAATGGCTTCAGCACGGGACATCAATGACAGCTTCAAACCAAACCTCTCAATAACAGCACAAACTGAGTTGGTGGCTCTTAATCAATTGGTGGCAGCAACGACTTTGCAGCCATGATGATGGACGAGCTAAGGTGGCGCTGGACAAGGACGGGGAATTCATGGTTCAGACCGCTTACAAAGCTCTAAAGACTAGTCCTTATATAGGCACTGCCATCAACCACATATGGCAACTTCGGGCACCCCTGAGAATGCTGATATTAGGGTGGCTGGCAATACAGAACAGGGTTCTGACACATGATAATTTGAGAAAAAGGGGAATTCAATTAGTGAGCAGATGCACCCTGTGCTTCAAAAACGAGGAAACTGTACAACACTTGTTCCAGGAGTGTGAATACACTAACCAGGTATATAATCAGATCAAGGGCCACACACCATCCACGGTATGGCCAGCAAACCCTATACTTGATGTCACGGACAGAAGCAAAACGAGTGGGCTTACAACATTACAGAAGGCAACGATACTATTCATGCAATTTGTAATTTGGAGAGAAAGGTGTGCGAGGTTATTCTCAGAATCTGTCAAGAACCCGACCAAGTTGATACAGGAAATACGGTGGCAATTACAATTCTCAAGTAACAGATTGCAGTTCACATAAGATAAAGTGCCAATACTGGTAAAATCAAGGTTAGTGTAAACCTAGTAACGCTGATACGAACCTTGGAGCTCAACTTTACTTCGCTTGCATTTTACCTTACGTCCCCTTGTATTGGAATTGTTTCCAAATTCCTGTTTTTTGAGTTTAATTCTAGGCTCAAATGTATTGAGCTTATTTTTACACTTCCAATTGTAATTACAAAACTTTTGTAATTCGTTAAATGAAATCAAATGAGAGCATGACTCTCATTTTTTCTCACAAAAAAAAGGTTCATTTCTTTGACCACTTTTGATCTTGTAGCAAATGAATTCAAAACTTTCAAAATTTTGCATGTACATACATCACTTATGAAGTAAATGAATTTCAACGGTTTAAAATCATCATTTGAAGCCGATTCAATATATTTTTGGAGTAATGCTCACCAAACTCTCTTGGTACCAAAACCTCTTGGTGAGCACATCACACTCTAGCTTTGCTCTTCTTTTTCCTATAAATTTTTTTTTAAAATAGCACCAATATCGGTAGAAGAAGAAAAACCAAGGAAAAAACAGATACATCAAAAAATGGTCTCTAGAAACTAGTCCAACAGACGGATACATCAAAAAATTGTCATAGGGTAGGACAAATTTTTAGAATAAAGTATAATCATATAATTATATCTAATCAGATAACATTTTTTCTTAATTTGAGACAGCACACAAGGAAACCATGGCAGCACTTGAGTAGACCACCAAACGAAAACCAATGTAGAACTTAAATGGACTGCCACTTTTCAAGGTCTTCATGGCACAGTCTAGAGACCCGGTGTATGGGTATTTACCATTGGCATCGGGTTGCATCGCCTGGATCTGGGTCTTGACATAGTCGAATGGCAAACTGCATGCTGATGCAATAATACCCGATACAGCACCGGCAGCTACAAGTATAAAGATATATACACTTTCAAAGTCATGTCTCAGGTACACAAGTTATCAGCTTAAATGAACTGATGATGGCCTCATATAATTTTCCGAAAGTAACAATGCTGGAACTTCACTGTTATTTTTATAACATGATATCTGCCTATATTAACTACTTATTAGAACAATAATGCTTACCAAACCTAGATTTGACTTCTCCAAATCCAAAAGAGTCTCTCAACAATTCAACACTCTGATCATACAATGCGAGCATACCCATGTTAAGTGCCATGGCACTGACAACAGTGGGGCCTGCACCCTTCCAAAGGGCCAAGACACCTTCATCAGCAACAATACGAAGTAGTGCATGGAAGACGTTCTTGTAATGACGCCGCTAGGCAGCAGAAAGAGTTGCATCAGCTTGCATCCTGATCAATGCCAGATCAGCTGGGCAGCTGACAAAGGCACCAATTGCGCCAGCTTTTACCCCAATTGCAACATTTTGGAGTAAGATAAGTGGCTTGCCCTCATTGGCCTCTACTGTCTTGTTTGTCAAAACACTAAGAAAAATCGCAAGTCATTAACCAGCTTTAACCAACCAATTATCCTCCTCTTGATCTCTCTTGCTGAGATCAAGAGTTCAAAGGGCATAAACATCATTCTTTATTGTGGAATTTACTGTTTTGTTTATCATTTGGTCAAATCCAATGTTCTGTAACCAAAAGTTGTTGTTAATAGAAATCGGCAGCTATATATGATGCTTATTTTTTTTTATAAAAATGAAAAGGAATAAACATATATGGTCACATTTCTTGCTTTCTAGTTTTAAAAAAAACTACATGCAATGGTTACTTACGGAATCATCCTATGATAACACCTTAACCAACTAGGTACTGCCAATAAAGGGAATAACCAGGTTTTGCCCAAACTCTTTAAAAGAAGAAAATCAATTCAGTGCCAGAACATTCATTTGCAGAAATCAGTCTTTCACATTTTGAAAAAGAACCAAATCCTTGAACTTTGGAAAAAAGAAAAAAAATTGTCCCTTAACTCTTATCTGGACCAAATTGGTTCTTGGGACCTTTTTCCAAAGAAAACAAATTCATAGATTTTAAGTGAATTTTGAGAACTAATTTGTTCTTGCAAGGAGCGATTTTTGTGCAAATACAAGCTCAGACCCATATTTTTTTTTCTTTGAGAAATTCGAGGACCATATTTTCTTTTTCAATGTTCAAGGATCAAGTGATCAACTTTATGGAAAGAAAAGTACAAAAGCCAATTGGTGCTGATGAAAGTTTAAGAACCAAGTTGATTTGTTAACGTGCAAGGAACAATTCCTAATTTTCCCAAAAAAAGGGTAAAAGAAAATAAAGAGAACTCAAATCAGGTGTGCACCTAAATCATGTTGTATTAAAAGATAACATCTTGCAAAAAAACAATTTTAATCAACCCAGCTTTCCTTATCATTTGAGTCTACTCCTAAATCCTAATTAAAGAAAAGGTGAGCTTCTCCAGTTTGGTAGGTGATCATGCCTCTCTAATCTTGGGAGTTGGAGAGGTGACGAGTCTACTAAACATACATGCTTGATCACAGATTCTCTTTTTTCATACAAGAAATCTAGAGAACTTTCAAAGGAGTATAAATACCTTACCAAACCCAGTTTAACAGAGGTATAGGTGGCTCGCCTTAACAAACCAGCTGATAGACCCTGCAGTCCTCCACCATACATGTTTCAATATACAGAACAAAATGTGAAAAAAAAAATTAAGAGTGCTAACATGAAAGTTAATAGAGATCATCTGTGGAAAATGTTGAACGTTTCAACTGGCACACTAATTATTTAAAGAAGTCATGATCTCATACACAACTGAAAGAATAGTTCCATCTAGCATGCAATTGTTGTAAACAAGTACAAAAACCTTGCCAATTGGAGAACACCGCAAAGTGTCTACTACCGTCCAAATCATTGAAGATTAAAGTGCAATTGGTGTCAAAAGACTTTAAATTCAATTTAGCGACAATCTTAGCATACAAGGACACGATACCTGGTAGAAAGATCCAATACCCCCGTTAAGCATGTTGCTCGTAACCTGATGGAAAGATCCCTGGCCTAATTGCGTCCTGACCTACAAAACCAAAAACAAAATAATTTTCAATTAACAAATCAAATCGCAATCAGCGGAGCCGATCGATCCAACCAACCAAAGGACGAGAGGTCTTTACAACAACAACCAAGCCTTTAGTCCCAAACAAGTTGAGGTAGGCTAGCTAGAAATGAAACCCAATCACAATCATAAAGAAAGGACGAGAGATCTTTGATTAGCGAAAAACGGCAGCTACCTTGGCCGTATCGAATGGCTGAATCGTGAAAGTGGCGAGCATACCTTGGGCGGCGCCAGTGACGAACGGCTTCATGGTGGACTCCACGCTGACGGAGCTTTTCAACTGTTGTTGCTCCGCTTCCGCCATTTCTTCACTCCCTTTTTGTCACACCCCAGGACAACCCGCCGCGCATTTATGCGCCAGGCGTTAAGCACATCACATACATTATCAATAACACAACCAAATAAGCCACTATATTAAAAATAAACAAGGTTCATAAACAAACAAAGGGGAAAATATGTCAGACATGGCTAGTCAAACAGTCACCGTCATGTCTGCATCATATATGATTCATACAAACATAAATTAAAAACAAATAGTGGCTACTCTTAATAGTTTCCGCTAAATTTTCTCACTCACGGTCTTCCTCCATGTCTCCTTCTTCATTTCCTGGAACCCACATAAAAGTGGAAACAAAACGGGTGAGAGATCGAACTATCTCTCAGTGCGGGATTTAGTTCCAGCCCGGTGTTTTTACAAATGAATGCAATTAATACTCAAACAGCAGTTAATTTAAACTAAACCCCAATTTCCCATAAATTTCAGATATGCAACTTGTAAATAAATTTAAAAACGCAATTCCTGGTTTTCTTTTCTTTAAACAAACTTTTCGTAACCTAGATCGCCACACACGGACGATCCGGCCCCTTTCTATTCTGTTCACTTTTAAACTTTTGAAATTCCACACTCTGGGAATCATGCCCGTACATGAAACCCGGCGAATCGCCACGCAAGGACGACCCGTTCAATCACACTCTAGATGGGCCATTCGGGGACCCATCCGGCGAACCGCCGCGAATTTGGCGACCCGTTCTGTTCTGTTCTGTTCTGTTCTGTTCACATTTCACACTCTGGGGGTCTGTCACACACGGACAGCCTGATTTTCGAAAACACATGCAGGACCGCCACACAGGGACGGCCCCAATTTAAAACAGTTCATTAAAACTTTCCTTGTTCACATTCACACTATCCTGTCAGTTCAAATCAATGCATCCAACAAGTTCCTAACATGCAATTCTACACAAAACGAAAGAGAATTCGACATTCTCAACATGCAGTTCATCTACCAGATTGGGAAAAAGGATTACCTACCTTAATCCACGCATTTCTTATTATTTGTAAAAAGACCAGGAAACCCGCACCTGTATTCTCAGTGATCTCGCGTGTGTCGAAATCTCGTGTATTCTCGGCGTCTCCTAGAACCTCGCGGGTTGCTCCTAAGTTTATAAACGCTTGATTAGGTTCTTAATTCTATTCGTATTTAATTCAATTGTCATCTAAACATTTTAAATAAAGTCCTTAAATGGGTTAATGGGTTTTCGGTTTCGGGTTAATGGATGTATGGATTTCGGCTAGGGTTAGGGTTTCGACTGAGTAGGTACGGCCTGGTCTGACCTAGTTGGTACGGCCTGGTCTGACCTAGTTGGTACGGCCTGGTCGGACCTAGGTAGGTACGGCCTAGCCGAACGGCCTGGTACGGACCGTACCAAATTTTAGGGTTTTGGGTTTTTGGCCGGCCAAGGGAAAAGAGAAAGAAAGTCGGCCAACAAAGGGAAAAGGAGGGGGGAAAAACCAGAGGGTTGCGGCTAGGGTTTTCCTTCGGGTCAGCGGCAGCCAAGGGACAAGAGAGGCGGTAGAGAGAGAGGAAGGGATGGGGTTCGGTTGGGTAGAGAGGGAGGGCGGCGGCAAGGAAGGAGGGCAGCGGCGAAGAGGGCAGCGGCCAGGGTGGAGTTCGGCTTGGCCTTGTGGCCGGCGGCAGCCAAAGAGGGAGAGGGGGCGAAAACAAATAAAAAGAGAGAAAGAGAGAAAGAGAGGGAGAGAAGGAAAACTTACAGAAATTGAAATGAAGGGTTGGCTGTGGGAAGAGAGAGGAGCGGGGTAGATTAAATGGGTGAGGATCGGGCTGAATTTAGATTATGCTCTTCTAAATTGAGTTTGCTAAAAAGGCTATGACTTCTATTAATATAATTTGATTAAAATGACACGTTATTTCCTCTCAACTTTTATCGTTTACTATATATTTATTCCTATAAATTGTTGATTTACTGACTTAATTAATTTTTATATTTTTCTAAATTGGATTCTGTAGAAATTTAATCATGCCATTATTTCGAAGCGTTACATCCTCCCCCCCTTGGAAATCCTGTTCAGTCCCCTGAACAGTCTCGGCGTCTATGTCTTCGAACCATTCTGGGTATGTGGCACGCATCGTTTCCTCCATTTCCCAAGTTGCTTCTCGGCTGGAGTGCCGTCCCCATTGTACTAATACCCGTTTAATGGTTTTACGCCGGAGAATTATTTCCTTGGTGTCCAGTATTCTCATGGGTCGTTCTTCATACACTAAAGTTTCATCTAACCCCAGATTTGAAAAGTCGAGGATGTGGGAGGGATCTCGGATATATTTTCGTAGTTGCGATACGTGAAAGACTGGATGTACTTTATCGAGAGTTTGGAGGTAGCGCCAGTTCGTATGCAAGTGGTCCGATTCTTCTGAGAATTTCAAATGGCCCCACATATCTAGGACTCAGTTTTCCTGTTACGCCAAATCGTCTCACTCCCCTCCTTGGAGAGACCTTCAACCAAACATGATCCCCGGTTTCGAACTCTAGTGATCGTCTCCTCAAGTCTGTATACTTTTTCTGTCTGTCTCGAGCAGTGTCTAATCGGTTTAGAATCAGTTGAGTTCTATCTGTGCAGTCTTTTACCATTTCTGGCCCTGTTGGCAGTTGTTCCCCGTTGTTTCCCCACCACAAGGGGGTCTTCCATTCGTGGGAGAGGGTATTTGTTTTTGATCGTGACCTTGTTTAACTCTCGGTAGTCGATGCACAGTCTCATACTACCGTCCTTCTTCCTGACGAATAGTACCGGTGCGCCCCACGGCGATGTGCTTGGTCGTATGAATCCCAGTTCTAAGAGCTCTTCTAACTGAACCTTCAGTTCCTTAAGTTCCGCCGGTGCCATCCGGTACGGGGCCTTAGAGATTGGACGGGTACCAGGGAGTAAGTCTATGTGAAATTCAATTTCCCGATCCGGGGGTATTCCTGGTAACTCCTCCGGGAATACATCGGTATACTCCGAGACTATAGGTACGGACGTTATCTCGGGTTTTTTTTTTTTTTTTTTTTTTTTTTTTTTTTTTTTTTTTTTTTTTTTTTTTTTTTTTGTCTCGAGTTGCATTATGGTGACTATAAAGGCGGGACTACCGCTATTGATAAGTCTTCTTGCTTGATTGGCAGATATTGTCAGGGTTCCGCCTCCTCGTTTCTTGAGTCGGACAGAGAGGTTATGGAGACCTGGCCTGTTAATGACCATCCTCCCTTTCAGGCAGTCAACCGTCACACCGTTTCGAGTGAGCCACTCAAGACCCAACATTAAATCATAGAGATCCGTCTTAGAGACTATGGGGTTTATCGGGAATTCCCTCCCCGCTATTTGGAGTTTCAACCCTACGCTTCGAAGTTCTGGGGTGATATATTGTACGGCAGGGGTACTTATATTCAACACCTTACCAGAGTCTCGAGTTGGTACACCGTTTTTTTTTTTTTTTTTTTTTTTTTTTTTTTTCTACCCACTCCTTTGCTATAACTGAACGACTATAACCAGTGTCTATAAGTACGAAAACAGGAATTCCAGTTAGTTCAAACATACCAGTCAGAAGATCAGTGGACACGTCTTCTCCTTCGTACTCTTCGATAGTCGGTGTTCCTCCCATCTCACAGTTGTACTGCTCATGAGCATGCATCCCCACCCTTTGGTTTCCTTGGTTCCCGCTGCGGTTATTATTGGAAGGATTGTAGCCACCGGTCCCTCTGCCAAGTGGTGCTCGTGCGGGTGGACCCGTATTTCCCACTTGCTGCCCGGAATAACCTCGCGGAGCTGGGCAGTCCTTGATGAAGTGTCCCGGTTTGTTACACCGGTGACACACCCCCAAACGGAAGCTGCATTGATCAGGTGAATGGTTGCGGCCACAGTAGTTGCACAGGGGTGTTGGATTAGACTGGTAATTAGGTCGGTTATCCCCGTAATTGTTTCCGTTAGGGGCCGGTCTCATAGGTTCATCTATCTTGGGTCGCATGTTCCTCGATCCCCCGGCTTGGCTGATGCGCCCGTCATAAGACTCCGCGGTGCTTGCTCTTAACATTAAATCCGATAGTTGGTTGGTTCCCGGAATGTCAATGATCTGAGCAAGACGGGGGTTTAGTCCCCCGAGGTATTGTTGTCTGAGGCGAAATTCATCTCTTACGATATCGGGTGCATACCTCATTAGGTTCTCAAACTTGGAGTTATACTCCACCACTAAGCTGTTCCCCTGTTTCAAGCTTGTAAACCGTTGTCGGAGTGCCTCTCTTGACATGGTGTCCATATAGCGGCGTTCGAACTGCCTTTCGAACTCAGTCCACCCCTTCGCATCAGCAGTTTCGCCCCACCCACGTTTCACCTCTTGCCACCAGAATCGAGCATGACCCTCCAGCAATTGAGTAGCTAGCTCTACTCGGTGTTCCTCAGGGGCTCTCAAGATTTGAAGTTTATCCTTGATATTTGCGACCCAGTTCTCTGCTGCGGCAAAGTCACCTGTCCCATCGAAGGTCGGGGGGCGCAATGAGGTGAACGATCGGTAGTATTCAAAGAACGTGTCGGCCTCTCTAGGCTGTCGCTGATCATATTCCATGGCTACCCTGGTTACCCGCTCTAGTCCCTGCAGTAGAGCATTCAGCTGGGGGTTCTCGAGTGGAATCCTAGTGTCGCCATCTGCACCGCTCGTGGTTGAGTTAGTCCTGGTTCCTTTCGCCATCTCCAACTTCGCTGCGCAAAGGGTGCTTGATGTGAGTTTTTTTTTTTTTTTTGAAAGGAATTTAGGATTTCGAATCGAACTTTAATTTTCTTTAGATTATAATTGCTCTTCCACACTATGTTCGAGCCCTGCGAAGGAACGGCGTCTTCCGGTATTCTTCACTCTGAATCCGCTAGCCTCCACTACGTGTGGCGAGATGACGGAGTAAGGACAATTTACGGAGATTGCAGTATTGACAGTGATTCCGGACAAGTCGACCCATCCGACCATTTCCTTGACCTTTGCGGTGGCTGAGAACGCCCGTAGCCAAGTGGGCTGTCCGTTAAATCGATTTGCCATCTAGGAAAAGAATCTATTTTGCTTATCTTCTACGAAATTTACTTGGTTCAATAATCCAAGGAGAGTATGTTTGTTATTTTTCGAAATAAGTTGTACCGTTACTACAAAGGCATAATCCGTCACCAAATATATACATTTGTTACTAATGGTACGCTCGGTCCACATGGTTTGGTCTATGACTTAAACGCCGCATCCTATTACTAACGCTCTCTTAGCGGAAGTTTATTGATATTGTATGTGCTGGCTCTGATACCAACTTAGTTGTCACACCCCAGGACAACCCGCCGCGCATTTATGCGCCAGGCGTTAAGCACATCACATACATTATCAATAACACAACCAAATAAGCCACTATATTAAAAATAAACAAGGTTCATAAACAAACAAAGGGGAAAATATGTCAGACATGGCTAGTCAAACAGTCACCGTCATGTCTGCATCATATATGATTCATACAAACATAAATTAAAAACAAATAGTGGCTACTCTTAATAGTTTCCGCTAAATTTTCTCACTCACGGTCTTCCTCCATGTCTCCTTCTTCATTTCCTGGAACCCACATAAAAGTGGAAACAAAACGGGTGAGAGATCGAACTATCTCTCAGTGCGGGATTTAGTTCCAGCCCGGTGTTTTTACAAATGAATGCAATTAATACTCAAACAGCAGTTAATTTAAACTAAACCCCAATTTCCCATAAATTTCAGATATGCAACTTGTAAATAAATTTAAAAACGCAATTCCTGGTTTTCTTTTCTTTAAACAAACTTTTCGTAACCTAGATCGCCACACACGGACGATCCGGCCCCTTTCTATTCTGTTCACTTTTAAACTTTTGAAATTCCACACTCTGGGAATCATGCCCGTACATGAAACCCGGCGAATCGCCACGCAAGGACGACCCGTTCAATCACACTCTAGATGGGCCATTCGGGGACCCATCCGGCGAACCGCCGCGAATTTGGCGACCCGTTCTGTTCTGTTCTGTTCTGTTCTGTTCACATTTCACACTCTGGGGGTCTGTCACACACGGACAGCCTGATTTTCGAAAACACATGCAGGACCGCCACACAGGGACGGCCCCAATTTAAAACAGTTCATTAAAACTTTCCTTGTTCACATTCACACTATCCTGTCAGTTCAAATCAATGCATCCAACAAGTTCCTAACATGCAATTCTACACAAAACGAAAGAGAATTCGACATTCTCAACATGCAGTTCATCTACCAGATTGGGAAAAAGGATTACCTACCTTAATCCACGCATTTCTTATTATTTGTAAAAAGACCAGGAAACCCGCACCTGTATTCTCAGTGATCTCGCGTGTGTCGAAATCTCGTGTATTCTCGGCGTCTCCTAGAACCTCGCGGGTTGCTCCTAAGTTTATAAACGCTTGATTAGGTTCTTAATTCTATTCGTATTTAATTCAATTGTCATCTAAACATTTTAAATAAAGTCCTTAAATGGGTTAATGGGTTTTCGGTTTCGGGTTAATGGATGTATGGATTTCGGCTAGGGTTAGGGTTTCGACTGAGTAGGTACGGCCTGGTCTGACCTAGTTGGTACGGCCTGGTCTGACCTAGTTGGTACGGCCTGGTCGGACCTAGGTAGGTACGGCCTAGCCGAACGGCCTGGTACGGACCGTACCAAATTTTAGGGTTTTGGGTTTTTGGCCGGCCAAGGGAAAAGAGAAAGAAAGTCGGCCAACAAAGGGAAAAGGAGGGGGGAAAAACCAGAGGGTTGCGGCTAGGGTTTTCCTTCGGGTCAGCGGCAGCCAAGGGACAAGAGAGGCGGTAGAGAGAGAGGAAGGGATGGGGTTCGGTTGGGTAGAGAGGGAGGGCGGCGGCAAGGAAGGAGGGCAGCGGCGAAGAGGGCAGCGGCCAGGGTGGAGTTCGGCTTGGCCTTGTGGCCGGCGGCAGCCAAAGAGGGAGAGGGGGCGAAAACAAATAAAAAGAGAGAAAGAGAGAAAGAGAGGGAGAGAAGGAAAACTTACAGAAATTGAAATGAAGGGTTGGCTGTGGGAAGAGAGAGGAGCGGGGTAGATTAAATGGGTGAGGATCGGGCTGAATTTAGATTATGCTCTTCTAAATTGAGTTTGCTAAAAAGGCTATGACTTCTATTAATATAATTTGATTAAAATGACACGTTATTTCCTCTCAACTTTTATCGTTTACTATATATTTATTCCTATAAATTGTTGATTTACTGACTTAATTAATTTTTATATTTTTCTAAATTGGATTCTGTAGAAATTTAATCATGCCATTATTTCGAAGCGTTACACTTTTACTCTTTGCTAGTTTTGTTCAGGCTTTAGGTTTTGGGAAATAAATCTACTGTTATTCTTTGAGAATAACAGGAACCTGTTGCTATATACGAATCTCAAAGAAGACCAACGGTTGGGATCGGAATAACAGGCTGCTGTCATTCCTAAGGAATAACAGCAGATTTATGTTGGGTCGTTAGATCACAATCGGATGATCAGTTTTGAAAAAAAAATTGAAATTTATGGCGGGTGATGGGATAGGGGCGCGATAGTCGGATTGAATCACTGGACTTTCATTGCTCCGGATCCCCTATGGTCATTTTTTGTGCCTCCACGTGTAACCACTATACGAGCATTGGTTTTGGCTCTTTTTTTTACCGAAAATTTCTCAACCTTCTGATTTTAAATCATATAATGTATACATCGACATCGTTTATTTTATAACTATATTGCATGTTGATCTAATCATCCGAATCAAATATTATTTATTTCTGATAGTTTTCTCTATAAAATTGGTCGATTCTTAGACATGAAACAGATATTCAAAAAATATAAATATTACAACGATATTGTAATATAATTGTTTTGGAAATCTCAAATTATTTTTAAGTTTTCAGTACATCAAATAATTAGTTTGCTGAATCTATGACATTGAGCTAGAACGAGTATAAAATAACTCGATATTGGTCTCCATATTTATATACCGATTTGTAATATTAAATTCAAAAATATTTTAAAATAAAGCTTCACCGATAATATGTGTCCAATTTAGCTTTATTCTTTTCATTTGTTTGGTCTTGAGTTTTACCAATTTTTCATTGATATTTAATTTGGAATATTATGATTTATGTTACATTGAGATGAAATTGTTGCACGTGTAATTATACAACGTTAAAATAAGAATTAAATTCACTGTATGGGTATTGTGTATATCATAAATAAAATTCAATATAATAAGGCAAATTCTTCTATGGGCTAAAACTAGTTCAGTCACTGTTCATTTTGTGTTAATCCAACGGCTCATATTAATCTGTTACATTAATACTTTTCACTCCATTAAAATGTCGGAAGGGTAAAAATGTAATCACACTCCCGCGATCTCCCTCTCGGCCTCTCCTCATTTCAAACCATTTCAAAACGAAACAAAAAAGAAAGCGAGTCTCTCCCTCCCGATCGCAACCCAACCCTAGACCGTCGCCTCCCCCTGCCTCTCCTCTCCGCCTCTCCCTCGTTGCTAACTAGATCTGTGAGGCTTGCTGATCGCCAACCCAAACCCAACGACCAGATTTGTGAGGCTTGCCGCCTCGTTCCAGTACCGCGAGAAATGGAGGCGCCCTGGTTGTGCGATCTGAAGCGAAGGTTCATGGTGGACTGGCCGCTAGAGGCGTGAATTTGATTACTCATGCAGTTGCGGTAAAGGGAAGGCCCGAATTGATTAGTGGAATTAGCATTTTGCTTTGTCTTTCGTTTTGATTTACAATATCTTAGAATATTTTATTATTGTATGAGAAGGCTGCTGCTGCAAATGCTACAGATTGGAAGCCTGGGTAAGTAAAACCTTGCTCAATTTTGTATTGATCAGCTTCATTTCTTTGCCAAATATGCTAAGTTAATGTCTATTCAGTATTGACAAAATTGCTCATCCAGTTTCATTGACTAGCTGCACAGTTGTTCTTAATTGCATATGATTTTATTGGAAGTTCCATTTTATGAAATGAGCATGGCTGTTGAAATTGAGTAACAAGAAGAGAAATTAACAGATTTGCGTTGATATTTAGATTCATATTTCTTTTCCTTAGGAGGTTTGGCTGAAATTAGTTAGTACTTTTTCTGAAGGTCTAAGGAAGGGTAGTAAAATTTAATAGAAGGTAAAACATGGCCTGACAATTCTTTTTTTTTTCAGTCTTATATTTACGCTTTTTTCTGTTTCTAGATAAGATGTTCTTTTACGGCATTCTTACAGGAGCATGCACAGATAGTTGCGGGCACGCTTGAGGACTGGACTGTTGTGCAGCCTGCACAGATAGTTGCGGCAGTCGAGCAGCTGTGCAAGTAAGAGTAGATATTGTGCTCTTATAACCATCTTACTTTTTTGGTGCAAGTAAGAGTAGAATTTATAACTGCGATAGTTTTTTTAATTTGGGGATCATTTTACTTTTTTGGTGCTTCTGAGACACTGGGAAGCCTGTTCTCCGGAATAAAATCGAGCCACTGAGGATTTAGGCACTTGAATAATAGAGGACTTTTTGAAAGGTCTGGGCACTATCTTAAAGGGCTCTTGTTTTTAGGATTTACAACTACCCGAAGTTTGGTGCCTGGTCTATGTAAAAGCTTACATAAATTTACTATTATTTTGACCATGAAGAATGAAAGTTGAAAATTTGGAAAAGCTGTCAATGGCAGCTGAAGTCATATTTGGTAAATTTTGTTTCAATGCCAAGGGAGAATTTGTAGGGTGTCTTTTGCTTCTCTTCAGAACTCTCAGATGCTATGATTGATGCGTGGTGTCACCTGTTTAAATCTGGCACTCTGTAGCCAAGGGTCTAAATCAAGCTTGTCACTGTTTTATTATTATTTTTTTAAATAATTAATCTCTCTCAAAGGAGCCTTAGGTCCTGTTCCTCTCTCTCTCTCTCTCAAGGACCCCGTTCTTCAATACTAACCATCAAATATTGATTTGCTGAGGTACTTGGTACGTTTCATCTTTTGTTAAATTTAACTTGGCGAGATTTTGCTTTGATTGAACAGATGTGTAGATTTTTCCATCATAGTTATAATAGGTTTAAGCATTGACTGTCAATTTTTCAACCTGTAGGAATTATTCCTAGGACCCTAGCTACTTAAAAGTTGTTCAACTTCATCTCCTATTGTCTAGACAAATGCCAAATTTGTTAAGGCCATCTGCTCCAATACGCTCATATTGCTGTGCCACAGGTAGCAAACTAGAGCTTTTAATGGGAGTGCTGTTTAAGTTGTGTTGAATCGGATGCGAATGTGAGTCACATCATTAGTTACTAAGAGAGAAAACATGTATTAGGGTTTGGATTGGAGTCCAATTGTGAAAGAAACTACTTAATTAAGAAAGATACTTCTGCACAATATAGTTATCGAATTTCTCTTGATTTCTTACCAGGAACAGTTTGTCCAGCACATTTGCCAACAAGAGATTGTGCAATTTAAAATTGTGCAAAATTGGTACTAGTTCAATACTAATGCTTAATATTGTGCAAATGCTTAATATTCAACAATTACCTGCTTAATATTGTGCAAACGCTGGTTCATGTTCTTGTTACTTTTACTAATAATTTTGGCCGTCTCTTTGTTTATACAGGCGATTTGTCCATAGACTCATCGGCAGATAATGCTCCCTCTCCAGTAGCTGGACTTACTGTTGACAAATCTGTAGATTTATCTTATGAAGAGCTCTCCAAAGCCACTAATGATTTTAGCACGGCTAATAAGATTGGCCAAGGCGGATATGGGGTTGTTTACTATGCAGAGCTCCGAGGAGAGGTTTATTGAATCAGTTTCTTTCTACTTTGGTTCTTGGGAAACTTTATAAAATGACATTCAATATTCTTGTTTGTATGTATGCAACAAGCCCATTTACATTTATTTGCAAATAGCAACAGAATGTTAGCTTAGTAGGATGGCAAAGATTGTTTCTGTTAAATGTTTGCTGCTTTTCCCCTATATATTGAGCTTTTTTTTTGTTACAACTCCAAATTAAATTGGAATGAAGTCATATGTGTTTTACATGTCGGGTTTCAAGTAGTTCGAAAGTCTGGGGCAAATAGTCAATTTCTCGTTGGCTGGACCTTGGTTCTCACCCTTGATTGTTATTTACCCATAAGCCTCAGTAGAGTCTTACTAGGAATTGCAGCTCTCAATCTTATTTATGTAATTTTTTACTTTTGTCTTGGCAGCAACTGTCGTAATTTTTTACTTTTGTCTTGGCAGCTCTCAAAAGAGCAGGGGCTTACTAGGAAATGCAATTCAAGCTTAATTAGTTTGCTTAAGTTATATTGCTGTAATATCTTGTATGTGATACTTAATTGATTTATCTTCTCTATTTATGTCTGATTTTGCATCTGTAATGAATTGCAGCACATATGAGATAATGCTAAGGGGAAAGGGGGGGCTACGAAAGCATACCTTTCCACCAAAAAAGTCACTTTTACCAGTATACTGGTACGGTATAATTTATTTCTGCTGTGTTAAATTGTCGGAAATTATAATATGTTGCAATTGAATCCTTAGAATTCGGTGGTCTTAATTTAATAGATCCTTATTTCAAGTGTCATCATAATTTCTTGGTTCTAAGCCAGATCATCTAAGATCTGCTTTGTGATGAATCTTATTTAATAACTCTGGAAGGTTATTATTCAAAAATTGCACTTCAGATCACTTGGTGACATTTTTCCTTTTTGTAATTTTCAGGTTCAATGGAATCTCTCCAACCTGCAGATACCGAACAGGAATCAAGTACTTGGGATGGATCATGGATTCAAGACTGGTAGGGAGGAATTGGGTTCATCATGCTTGAAAGGGGGAACCTTGTCGGGTACAGGTCCGCTAGGAAACGGGTTTGCTGCCCAATTCAAGCCGAGGTGGAGGCCCTGAGGGAAGCAGTAAATTTTGCAATTCATTTAGGGGGTAATCACTGTACCTTTCTCTTTGATAGCCTCCAACTGGTACAAGCATGTTCCTCACAAGGACCCCCTGTTAATTCCGACTGGAGAGCCTTTTCGGAGATATATTACATATGGCAAACCTTCAAGCAAAAACCTTCTTTTCAGTGTGTGCACGTACAACGTCACCAAAACGATATGGCTGACTATCTCGCAAAGCAAGGAAGAAGGCAGGGATAGCATCACTCAGGTTTTACTTACCCAATGTTCAGTTTGGAACAATCTATGTAATTTATGGGTTTCTGGGGTTATATTTGCAGTTTTCCTGATTTGAATTGTAACCCAGTAATTTATGGGTTTCTGGGGTTATATTTGCAGTTTTCCTGGTTTGAATTGTAACCCAGTAATTTATGGGTTTCTGGGGTTATATCTACAATTTTTCTGGTTTGAATTGTAACTGTCTGAGTATCTGACTGATTTGCTTGGGGCAAAAAGATGAATGATGTACAACTTTTAAATAATAACAATAATATTTTGTTGATTTTTTAGTAATAATTTAATTTATTAATTTAAAATTGATATTGAAACTATTTTTTCACGATTTAAAAGTTGAAGGATTTCGTAATATTACTCCATTAATTAATTGATGCTTTATCTGCTCAAGCTATTATTTTCTTCTTTTTTTCTATTTTTTGCGTGTGTTGGATGGAATTTGAAAAAAAAAAAAACAATGGAAGTAAGTCTGATTGTAACTCCAGCTACAAGTGAATATTAATGTTTTGAATAGGGAGGCACTATTTAATACCTTCCTTTATTGCTTAGAATTAAATAACATGACAGATTTGCATGTATTAAAAGCTAATTGAAAATTGGGAAAATCGTAATAAAAAATGAACAAAAATAAAATACAGACAAAATAAAAAATAATGAAATCTACAAAATAAATACAACAAACACATGTGAACCATTGAAATTTAATCGAATTTAACAATTAAATTAGCAAGAAAAGAATATTATAGGCATCTAAAATTGGGACGTAAAGAAAAACTGATATAGAAAAAAAATCACCGAAGGGTCTTTTTTTTCACTTTTTTTTATTTTAATGTTTTTTTTATTTTTTATTATCTAATTTTTTTTAAAGAGATGCAGCAAATAAATTGAAAAATACATTTTCAAACCTTTTGCAACTTTTTACGACAAAATCATAATTATAAATGTTAATTTTATATAATTTCTTCATTGTTAGTTCCTTCATCATGTAATAAAATTTGTGGACCGTTCAATTCCGGACGAGCGATCGACGGTCGATCTGCCATGAAATGGTTTCAAATTTATTTTGAAATGATCAAGAGAAAGTTGTCACACCCCGCGGCCCGCAGGATGTGACGGGACCCTGCCGTAGACATACAGTTTCCTGTGTGCCTACAAGGCATGTACGATATGATAGAAAACCAACCCCAACAAGCAACAATAACACAAATACACACAACAAATCGGTTCGAATATAAAACAGGTCATAGTATATATAAACAGTATCTCGTACGGATACAACCAAAGGTCATGACATAGAGAATATATCACAATAAAAAAAAAACATATGTACATCTCTAGTCAAATACCAAACAAAAACTCAGGTATAGGTGACATATACTGATGGCCTAAATCCGACGTGCCTCTCCGCTACCGGCTGCACCCAAACCTGAAAAGATAACCCAAATGTGGGGTGAGAATAAATTCTCAGTGCGATAATTGCCACAACGGATTGCTGGACTTGCAATCAAGTTTCATTTTCAAAAAGAAACGCCAAATAAAACATAACACAGTTCTATACCAGTGTATAAGATAAAAATGCATATACCTGACAACAAATAATCAAATGAAATCAACATCCAGGAATCGCAAATTCGATATTCAAATAAACATAACATTAGGCTTAACTTACCGTATTATAGCTGGTAGCACTACAGGTGTTCTCTCGAGCTGGACCCTTTATCAAACCCACATCTGTAGGGTTACTGACACCTACAGATGTTCCACCGAGCTGGACCCTTTATCTGACACCCACCTGTAATGCTTTGGCTTAACCATTCCTAAGTTCTGGTTTCAAGTCATTTCAAGAAAATTCATTCAACATCATTTTGGAACGTAAAATCAACTGACCGTTCGAACGCCTTATCACGCCGGATAACGACTTAGACGATAACACTAGTCACCCATAATCATAACCGTCAATCAAATCACTGACCCTGCCCCAACCGGTTGGGGACTTACGGTGTCCCAGGTAGGCTAAAGCTTTAGGATCCTGCCAAAACCCGCATGCCAGGCTTTGCAAATTCGTCACACGATGGTGACCCGTCACACGCCGGTGACCAATCTCATTCACATTTCCAATTCTGGTGACTTACACTCTAAAATCAGATCTAATTAGATCGACACAATCGTAAACCATACCAGTATGCAAGTCATTCAGATTACAGCAATTCAATTTCAAACAGATTGGGCTATGCACATGCAATGCACAATTCAGCTAATGCATCAATGAATATTCAACATGACAACCGAATAACAGTTTAATTCTGAAAAGGAAATATCAGACAAGTCCAGAAACCCCGCACCTGAGTATAAAGTGCACTCGTCTAAGGCTCAGGCGTCTCAAATGATCCCGAGATCCGATGCCTCGTAGGATTATCACCTATTTATACACTTAGATTCGATTACAGCGTTCGATTGGTATTCGATAGGTTAAACCGAGTTGAATTAGGTTAAACACGGCTTAGGGTTCGTATTCGGGTCCTAATGATATAGGTTTAGGTCACATAGTGCTTTTCATTCGGTTTCGGCACCAATAATCAAGTCATAAGTGCGCTAAGGCACCACACGGTACAATTCGAGTCGGAATTAGGTCAATTCGAGATAATGGTACCAAAACCTAATTCCATTTCGGAGAAATTCATAATCGGGAATTCGGTTACAAATTGGAACACGAAATCAATCAATAAACACTATAGAATCAACAAAGACATAGCACAATCAATTTGGTGCAATTCTACGGGTTTTCATCGAAAACCTAGAAATAACGAAATACAAATCGAGAGAGAAATAGAAATGGGATTTACCAATGAACGGAAGCAAAGAGCGAGAAACGTGTTCCTCGTTCGATATCTCGATTTTCGGGGGATTTCGTCGCCCGGAGCTCTCTCTTTCTCACTCTCTCTTTGTCTCGTTCTCTCTCTCTCTTTGTCGGCGTAGGAAAGAAGAAAGAAAAAGAGAAGGGGAAAGAAAAGGAAAAGAAAAGGAAAAGAGAGAAAGAGGTGTGTATGACAAAGGGCCCCACTTCCCTTTTGGAATTTTGCAAAATAGACCTTCAGTGTGCGAATGCGGATGGGTCCATCCGCACTGCGGGTTCGCTGACCCGCACTGGCTGTAAATTTCGCTGTTAATACTTCTGAATTTCCACGAATGCGGGTGGCGGTGCGGGTGGCCATCCGCACTGCGGGTGGTCACTGAAATCTCAGAATTTGGCTAAGTTATTTAGTGCGGGTGGTCCATCCGCACTGACTCTCAGTGCGGACGCACTAGGCTCGGGAAAAATTGGCTGAACGTTGGACAATTGGCTAAGTACCCAGTGTGGGTGGATGGAACCGCACTGCGGGTGGGTTCATCCGCACTGGGCTCTGTTTTCACCATTTTTCGTTATTTCCCGCGACGAAAATCACAACAATCGTATAATTATCATTTGCTATCCACATAATTGATTTTTGTATATACATATATATATAATTTGATTTAACCACTTAATAAATTTGAATAAATCTAATTTCAAAAGTTTACGGTGTTACAATTCTCCCCCACTTAAAATGAGGTTCAGTCCGCTGAACTTGATTTCGTACCTTAATTGTCGAACAACTCCGGATACTTTTCTCGGATGCTTTCCTCGAGTTCCCACGTCGCTTCCTTATCGGAATGTCGCCCCCATTTTACCAACACGAGTCGGATCACTTTTCTTCGTAGTCGTTGTTCTTTTCGATCCAATATCCGCATCGGTTCCTCTTGATAAGTCAGATCATCTTGCACGTGTAAATCAGAATGGTCAATACAATGTGCCGGATCTCGCACATACCTGCGCAACTGTGATACATGAAACACCGGGTGAACCCGGTCCAGCGCTGGTGGCAGTGCAAGTTCGTATGCTACCGGTCCAACTCGTCGCAAAATCTGAAATGGCCCAATATAACGAGGACTTAGCTTCCCCGAAACACCAAATCTGTGTACGCCTCTGACAGGCGAAACTCGAAGCCATACGTGATCACTTTCTTGGAATTCCAACGGTCTTCGATGTATATCCGCGTATTTCCTTTGTCTTTCTTGGGCCGACTTGAGCCGACTCAGAACTCTCTTCGTTTTCTCAGCAATCTCTTCTAACATTTGCGGCCCCGTAGGCGGATATGTACCTGCTGGTCCCCACCACAGCGGAGTACTGCACTGCTGGCCTGTCAGCGCCTCTTGCGGTGACATACCGATGCTCGAGTGATAACTGTTGTTATACGCGAACTCCACCAGATACAAGTGATCAACCCACGTACCTTGTAAACTTAGCGCGCAGGAGCGCAACATGTCCTCCAATGTTTGAATAGTACGCTCAGATTGCCCGTCAGTCTGAGGATGATGGGCCGTACTGAATCTCAGCTTAGTACCCATTGCCTCTTGAAAGCTCGCCCAAAAATGAGAAGTAAATCGAGGGTCTCGGTCCGAAATAATAGTGCGTGAGCAACCGTGGTATTTGAATTGGTATCTCAAGAACAAATCTGCTAATTCTTGCCCCGATGTCTCGATTCGAAGCGGAATGAAATGAGCTATCTTTGTCAGCCGATCCACAATAACCCAAATAGTGTTATATCTACCAACGGTTCTCGGAAATCCGGATACAAAATCCATTGTGATCGACTCAAATTTCCTCGTAGGTATCTCCAGCGGTCTTAGCAACCCTGCTTTTCTCCGCCGATCCGCTTTAACCTGCTGACATACTTGGCATTTTTCCACGTACCTTTGCACGTCCCTTTTCATTTTCGGCCACCAGAAATACTTCTTCAAGTCTTGATACATTTTTACTTCACCCGGGTGGATAGCGTAACCCGAGTCGTGCGCCTCCGATAAAATCAGATCTTTCAGTTCAGCTTTACTTGGTACACAAATGCGATCATGAAACCGCAAGATGCCATCTCCTTGGACTTTAAAGGGGGAATCAGCATTTGACTCGTAGTGCAGTTTAAATTTCTGACATTTTGGGTCATCCTGTTGCGATACACGAATCTGCTCGTGTAACTCCGATCGGATCTCAACCGCCGCTAGTACCACTGATGTAATTGCAGTTGTACCCGCCTCAACTCCACTTCCAATACTCTTAGATACAACCTTCGATGCAAATTCGCGTGATGCCCCGACATGTATTTCTAACCTTCGCATTTCCTCGAGCAGTTTCACTTCACTTGTAATAACTGACGCTAGGTTTACCTGACTCTTCCTGCTCAGCGCATCTGCTACTACATTCGCTTTCCCCGCGTGATACTGTATATCCAGATCGTAGTCTTTCATCAACTCTAACCACCGCCTTTGCCTCAAATTCAATTCTCTTTGCGTGAAGATGTATTTTAGACTCTGATGATCGGTGAACATACGGCATGTCACGCCATACAAATAATGCCGCCAAATCTTCAACGCAAATATTACCGCCGCTAACTCCAAGTCATGAGTCGGGTAGTTTTGCTCGTGCGGTCGCAATTGCCGAGATGCGTAGGCAATTACGTGACCATCTTGCATTAGTACACAACCCAACCCTGATCGCGATGCATCGGTGTAAACCGTGTACTCTTTATCAGCAGTCGGCATAGCAAGAATCGGTGCGGATACCAGCCGACTCTTTAATTCCTCAAAGCTTTTATCTTGCGCGCTACCCCATTCGAACTTTACACCTTTGCGCAATAACTTGGTAAGCGGCGCAGCTAGCCGCGAAAATCCAAGTACAAACCTCCTGTAGTACCCGGCCAACCCCAGAAAACTGCGAATTTCCGTGACAGTCTCCGGCCTCTTCCATTCAGTCACGGCCCGAATCTTTTCGGGATCAACCGCTAATCCTCTTCCCGATACCACATGCCCCAAAAATGTAATTTCCCCCAACCAAAATTCACATTTCGATAACTTTGCGAATAACTGATGTTCGCGCAATCTTTGTAATACAACTCTCAAGTGTACCTCATGTTCTGCCGGAGATTTCGAGTATACCAAGATATCATCGATAAACACCACCACTGTCGAATCCAACATGTCGTGGAATACTCGGTGCATCAAGTCCATGAACGCTGCCGGTGCGTTCGTCAGCCCAAACGGCATCACTAAGTACTCGTAGTGCCCGTACCGCGTACGGAATGCCGTCTTGTCCACATCACTCGGCCTTATTCTCAGCTGATGATACCCTGTTCTCAGATCGATCTTTGAATATATCGAAGATCCCTGCAACTGATCGAACAATTCATCAATCCGAGGTAACGGATATTTATTCTTCACCGTTACCTTATTCAGCTCACGGTAGTCAATACATAACCTCAGAGTCCCGTCCTTTTTCTTGACAAATAATACAGGTGCGCCCCACGGCGACGTGCTAGGTCTGATAAATCCATTCTCCAACATGTCTTCTAACTGCGCCTTAAGTTCTTTCAGCTCGGCAGGTGCCATTCGATACGGTGCCTTTGAAATAGGTGTTGTGCCCGGTACCAGTTTGATACCGAACTCCACTTCTCGTTCAGGTGGCAACCCCACGATCTCATCTGGAAACACATCCGAAAACTCTGACACCACCGGAATAGCGCTGATCTCTGGAACTGCTGTAGCCGTATAAACCACGGCCGCCATATAAGCTGTACACCCGGTTTCTAATAAATGTTTCACTTCTACAGCTGAAATACAAGATGTCAGTTTTCCAAGTTCTCTACACTTCATAGTACATGATATACCTCTTGAGTTCGCAAAATGGATCCGTCGATGCGGACAGTCTATAGTTGCCTCGTGTCTCGTTAACCAATCCATTCCCAATAATACATCATATCCCGCAATATCCATAACTAAGAGGTCTGCTTCGAATTCCCTTCCATCCACTTTAATTTTTCGGTTACGGCATATTGTAATGGCTTGGTCGGTGGAACCGAAAGGAGTCTGAACACTAAGAATCCGGTTATCCGTCTCCACTGGCCATCGACAATTTTCTACTAACTCCCTCGACACGATGGAATGGCTACAACCTGTATCTATCAAGCAGTATGCATCATGGTCCGAGATAGAGAGTATACCTGTCATCACATCCGTCTGATACTCTGAAGTCCTCTTTTCCCCGCCTTCTTCTAACACGTCTGGGGTGTCGAGTATATTCCCTGAAACATCCAACGCATGTGCTGACACATGTCCTGCTGTTCTGCCTCCGCTAGCTTGAGAAGTACCCCGTCCTCGCGACACTGATCCGCCCCTACCACGGTTGACTGAGCTTCCCGCCCCACTGTCACTTGGAAATCTCACTGTAGCTTGTGGGCACTCTCTTGCCCAATGATCTCCGCTGCCGCATGTGAAACACGAACTGTTGCGGCGTCTGCACTCAACCTCATTATGTGCCTGATTGCATGAGCGGCACCACATAGGCGTGAATCCCGGCCGGAAACCCGGTCGAAATCCTGAAGTAGCTGCCGGCCCATAAGATGGCCGAGGAGTCATAATCTGTCTCTGAGGGGGTCTAAATGATGACGAGCCTCCTCTCGACCTCACAACCGGTCGACTCGAATCAGCCCGTTGTTTCACATTTCTTTCTGCAAATTGCTCTTTCCGCCTCTTCGCGTGCATCTCAACCTGCTCAGCATGATCCATTATCGATTGTAACTCAGTAGCATTCGGAGTGTCAACTATCATGGATATGCTCCCGTCCAACCCGTCCAAGTACTGTCGGTGATATCGAACTCTGTCTGTCTGTATCTCTGTAGCATACCTAGACAAAGCTAGAAACTCATTATTATAATCAGCTATTGACCGTCCTTCTTGTCGCAACTCCAGAAATTTTCTTCTCAAAGCCTCCCTATGGATGTTACTCAGAAACCTCCGAGTAAACTGCTGCTCGAACCACTCCCAAGGGATCTTAACTGCTTCCCCGACATAATTCCGTCGGGCGCCATTCCACCAAAATCTTGCATCTCCGTTCAGCATTTGTTCCGCTAACTCCACCATGTCCTCCTCCGGTGCCCGACACAATACGAGCTTTGCATTTATCTTCTCTAACCATTCTTCCGCCTCTGAATACCCACCGGTACCATCAAACTGCGGCGGGTTTAAGCGCATAAAAGAGTCATATAATTTGCGGAATTCCTCAGGTGTACCTCTCTGATCCACTGGTGCTGCCTCTCGCCTTTCGGCTGCTTGACGGCCCCTCTCATAAGCCGCGATCAGCCTATCATCTAGTTCTCTGTCTCGGTTCTGCCCTCCTCCAGAACCCTCCGACTCATTTCCATCTCTAGCAGCTGCTGGCTCAATGACAACCGGATTCACTCGAGGTCGTCCGCGGCCTCTACGAGTCTCCATAATTCTATACTGTACCAAAACAACATTATAATAATGTATATGTATAATCGTTATACGAAATACCTCTTTATCCGTTACGATCCCCTTATTACGTGTCACTCTCACGTATCCTACCAGACTGGTTCAAGTTAAGGCTTAACCATGCTCTGATACCACCAAAGGAGACCTGTCACACCCCGCGGCCCGCAGGATGTGACGGGACCCTGCCGTAGACATACAGTTTCCTGTGTGCCTACAAGGCATGTACGATATGATAGAAAACCAACCCCAACAAGCAACAATAACACAAATACACACAACAAATCGGTTCGAATATAAAACAGGTCATAGTATATATAAACAGTATCTCGTACGGATACAACCAAAGGTCATGACATAGAGAATATATCACAATCAAAAAAAAACATATGTACATCTCTAGTCAAATACCAAACAAAAACTCAGGTATAGGTGACATATACTGATGGCCTAAATCCGACGTGCCTCTCCGCTACCGGCTGCACCCAAACCTGAAAAGATAACCCAAATGTGGGGTGAGAATAAATTCTCAGTGCGATAATTGCCACAACGGATTGCTGGACTTGCAATCAAGTTTCATTTTCAAAAAGAAACGCCAAATAAAACATAACACAGTTCTATACCAGTGTATAAGATAAAAATGCATATACCTGACAACAAATAATCAAATGAAATCAACATCCAGGAATCGCAAATTCGATATTCAAATAAACATAACATTAGGCTTAACTTACCGTATTATAGCTGGTAGCACTACAGGTGTTCTCTCGAGCTGGACCCTTTATCAAACCCACATCTGTAGGGTTACTGACACCTACAGATGTTCCACCGAGCTGGACCCTTTATCTGACACCCACCTGTAATGCTTTGGCTTAACCATTCCTAAGTTCTGGTTTCAAGTCATTTCAAGAAAATTCATTCAACATCATTTTGGAACGTAAAATCAACTGACCGTTCGAACGCCTTATCACGCCGGATAACGACTTAGACGATAACACTAGTCACCCATAATCATAATCGTCAATCAAATCACTGACCCTGCCCCAACCGGTTGGGGACTTACGGTGTCCCAGGTAGGCTAAAGCTTTAGGATCCTGCCAAAACCCGCATGCCAGGCTTTGCAAATTCGTCACACGATGGTGACCCGTCACACGCCGGTGACCAATCTCATTCACATTTCCAATTCTGGTGACTTACACTCTAAAATCAGATCTAATTAGATCGACACAATCGTAAACCATACCAGTATGCAAGTCATTCAGATTACAGCAATTCAATTTCAAACAGATTGGGCTATGCACATGCAATGCACAATTCAGCTAATGCATCAATGAATATTCAACATGACAACCGAATAACAGTTTAATTCTGAAAAGGAAATATCAGACAAGTCCAGAAACCCCGCACCTGAGTATAA
Source organism: Carex myosuroides (assembly GCA_028015225.1). Classification (NCBI taxonomy): domain Eukaryota; kingdom Viridiplantae; phylum Streptophyta; class Magnoliopsida; order Poales; family Cyperaceae; genus Carex; species Carex myosuroides. The sequence goes on from CM051470.1 coordinate 11,996,994, forward strand.
AGTGCACTCGTCTAAGGCTCAGGCGTCTCAAATGATCCCGAGATCCGATGCCTCGTAGGATTATCACCTATTTATACACTTAGATTCGATTACAGCGTTCGATTGGTATTCGATAGGTTAAACCGAGTTGAATTAGGTTAAACACGGCTTAGGGTTCGTATTCGGGTCCTAATGATATAGGTTTAGGTCACATAGTGCTTTTCATTCGGTTTCGGCACCAATAATCAAGTCATAAGTGCGCTAAGGCACCACACGGTACAATTCGAGTCGGAATTAGGTCAATTCGAGATAATGGTACCAAAACCTAATTCCATTTCGGAGAAATTCATAATCGGGAATTCGGTTACAAATTGGAACACGAAATCAATCAATAAACACTATAGAATCAACAAAGACATAGCACAATCAATTTGGTGCAATTCTACGGGTTTTCATCGAAAACCTAGAAATAACGAAATACAAATCGAGAGAGAAATAGAAATGGGATTTACCAATGAACGGAAGCAAAGAGCGAGAAACGTGTTCCTCGTTCGATATCTCGATTTTCGGGGGATTTCGTCGCCCGGAGCTCTCTCTTTCTCACTCTCTCTTTGTCTCGTTCTCTCTCTCTCTTTGTCGGCGTAGGAAAGAAGAAAGAAAAAGAGAAGGGGAAAGAAAAGGAAAAGAAAAGGAAAAGAGAGAAAGAGGTGTGTATGACAAAGGGCCCCACTTCCCTTTTGGAATTTTGCAAAATAGACCTTCAGTGTGCGAATGCGGATGGGTCCATCCGCACTGCGGGTTCGCTGACCCGCACTGGCTGTAAATTTCGCTGTTAATACTTCTGAATTTCCACGAATGCGGGTGGCGGTGCGGGTGGCCATCCGCACTGCGGGTGGTCACTGAAATCTCAGAATTTGGCTAAGTTATTTAGTGCGGGTGGTCCATCCGCACTGACTCTCAGTGCGGACGCACTAGGCTCGGGAAAAATTGGCTGAACGTTGGACAATTGGCTAAGTACCCAGTGTGGGTGGATGGAACCGCACTGCGGGTGGGTTCATCCGCACTGGGCTCTGTTTTCACCATTTTTCGTTATTTCCCGCGACGAAAATCACAACAATCGTATAATTATCATTTGCTATCCACATAATTGATTTTTGTATATACATATATATATAATTTGATTTAACCACTTAATAAATTTGAATAAATCTAATTTCAAAAGTTTACGGTGTTACAAAAGTGTTATGCGTATCCAACATAATAGTTCCGACCTATGTTTGTGTCGGAGCCTCGATCCAACGTGAAGTCTTCGTAACCCTTCGATGTTCCGGTTTTCCATCCGCTTGATGGATGGGTAAATAAAGTTAAAACTCCGTCAAAATTTTCTGCACTTGATTAAAGGTTGTAATCTTTGATTTGAACGGTCCCGATCGAACCACGGTCGAACTATTTTTCTAGTTCTTCACAATCTCACAAAGCAAGAGTTTATGTTTCATGAAACATATACCCTTGCTTTGTAGGTTAATGAAGGCGCACATAATGATGTCGTCCCGTTGACCGATCGGGACCGTTGAAATCAAAGAGCACTGCATTTAATGTATTTCATGAAATTTTCACAATTTTTTTTTCTCGTTTACCCATCCATCTAGTTGATAGAAAATTGAAGCATCGTATGGCCGTAAACATTTCGTGTTCGATCAAAGCTCAAATATAATAAAACTTCTGATATTTTATGTTGGTTGTGTTCAATATAGTATCTTGATCATTTTGAATAATATTTTGACAACTTTTGTTGCAGATCGACCGTTGAATTCCGGCATGAAAACGAACGGTCTGAAAATGTTTCCTGCGTTTGAATGGACATATAATGATCAAACCCTCTAAAAATTATATTGGTCAGTATTATTTAGTCATATAATTTGTTAAAAAAATAAAAACATCCATTTAAATATATTTTTCATATCTATTGCTGTTAAAAAATGCAAAAAAAACCTCAAGAAATACTTGGCTGTATTTTTGGATGAGATCACACGCCTGGGAGCCAATGGGATGAGATCACACGGATCGGTGACGTGGCTGTATTTTTGGACCATTCCTGCCTCCAAGCGTTTCTTCTACCTGTCCCGAACTTTCAAATTCAAATCCAAACTCTCCCTTCACACGGATCTGCCTCTCTTTCTTCTCTCGCCACTCCTTCCAAATCCAAACTCTCAATTTCACAGTTCGCCTCTGCAATTTCTTCTCTCGCGGCTCTATTGCTTCGATCAACTGTATTGTATCACGGCTCTCGCGGCTCTTCGCAATTTCTTCTCTCGCGGCTCTATCGCGGCTCTAGGTGTATGAATCTCTAGAGCATGACCTAGCTGTTGCCGAGGCACAACCTAAGTGTATGAATCTGATTTAGGTGTATGAATCTGATTTTTTTTTTGTACTGATTTTTACTGATTTAGGTGTATGAACCTAAGTGTATGAATCTCATTGGAACAGCCTAATGCTCACATGAGATAGCTTTTCATCTACTCAACTAAAAATAGAAGGAAATACTTATGTGCAATAGAAGGAAATGCTCACATGAAATATTTGCTATCATTGGAACAGCCTAATGCTCACATGAGATAGCTTTTCCCTTGACATAGAGGTAATACTTATGTTATATTCTGATCGAGCCTCTAATTGTAATTAATACATGAAATTAATTTCAAAACCTACTGGTAAGATCACTATTGTAGTACTCGGTGACTGTAATTGATTAAATGGCTTTGTTATTTTCAGGTGGAATAGTTGGGATTTCTTTGCTTGCAATATTACCGGTGTCAACATTACCAGCAGGGGTAGAGTATTGCTGGAGAATTACCAGCAGGGGTACAGCTTTCTGACAGCTTTCTTAGTTATCCTTTCGAAATAGTATAATTGGTTAAATTTTCTGACATGATTTTGACTACTAAAATAGGGTTTTGCAAGTCTAGCAGGAGCACTGCTGGAGAATAACGAAATTGAATCTATTCATCTTAATTACTTTAAATAATGTTATTTCTCGTTGTTGTTATAGCTGGGATGCTTGAGTGATACGATTTGAAAATTATTTAGTGGTAACTACGGGGGACCGCTTGGTGCTGCTAGTATAGGGACAGCTTTGGAATTAAACACTTCTTTTAGGGTATCTGTCTTATCTTTTGTTATTCTTTTTATTCTCATTTTTTGCTTTTTAATTTTCTTTTACTAAAATGCTGGGTCATTGGCCTGTTTTATATTAAAACATCATGCTTATTAGTTTAGAACTAAGAGAAGGGTTTAAATGCCTCAATCGTGCCTCACATCCTTATCTCCATTTTCAAAATCCAAACAGTCAATCCGAACTGCTCAACATGATCTCCATATTAAAATGTGCTTGGAGACCAAATTTTATATTTTTTTTGTCTATTGATTGATTTATTTGATACTTGTTGAACTTGAGTAGGGAGTTGAAAAGATAGCTGATGCCCTGAAGGAGAATCAAACTATCACTTCTCTTGATTTGGTAATTAGTGCCTTTGCCCCTTTTTAGGTCACATGGAAATTAAATTTGCCATTTCTAGCTGTTCTTTTAGAATGTTTTATTTTGGCAACGCTTTTAATCTTATTTCCAATTGTTGTATTCTTTTTTAGTACATATCTTACTACAAAGTAGGTCTAATGCAAGCATGTCATAGAAAAATGTTAAACTGTACAAGAGAAAAATAATGTTATTTGGTGAAAAAAATCATCACTCCATGTTAGAAAGGAATATATGTTGTCCCCAGTATACATCTAAACTGAAGTCTTTTTTTTTTTTTGCTTTTTTATTAGGGTGGTAATAATATCCACTCAAGCGGTGTTATTGCATTGGCTAAGGTTTTGAAGGATAACGCTACGTTAAAATCAGTGAGTTTAAATAATTCTCTAATGTTTTCATCTTTTTTTAATCACTAGTTAAATTACCAAACTAATGTGAAATGGATTGCATGCAGCTGGAGTTGAGTTACAACCCGATAGGAGCTGACGGGGTGAAAGCCCTATGCGATGTTCTCAAGTTTCATGGAAAGATAGAAACCCTAAAACTTAGCTGGTGTCAGGTATTCATTCCTCCCATTTTCATTTCTTTATTTTGTGTTGTCTTTAGACAATAAATCCCTTTTTTGAATGTGGTACAGAATTACTAGTACTAAATTGCAGATTGGTACCAGTGAATTGAGATTTGAGTTCTTGTTAGTTGGGTTTAGGTTTTGTTTTTGAATCTCACTGCCGTATGTGGCTGAGGCATCATTTGGTATTTCAGAAGCTTGTAGAGAGGTCTGACTTTTAGCTTAGGTGAGTTAGGTACAACTATGTAAACTTTTTATTTCAATTTAGTTTTCATTCTTAATTGCTGGAATCGATAAAGTGCTTTAGCTGCTGCTATTGGTATTGGATCTGTTATTTGGATATGTAATGTTTGTTTGAATATGTGCTTATGATGTTAGTTTTTGATGTAATGTACTTCGTTTGGGTAATTTTCTTCATTTTGGGGGTCGGGCATTTTTAGTGACATTTTTGTTGTTGTATGTAATATTAAAGCTTCCAAGTATGTGTGTTATATTTAGAATTTGATATTAGTTACTATTAATTTATTCAATATAAAATTGCCATGCAAGAGATAAGGGGTGATTATTTTATTCATCGGTAATAAAATCTCCTCTTCCCTTGGATTTTTGATAGATGTTTACATAACTTCTCAAAACAGAATGATTTTGATTTAGAACTACAAAAAAAGAAACATATTCCAGGCAATTGAGATCAATTAGAAGAGAATCAAGAAATTCCCTACAAGTATCTTTACATATAATTAAGAGCAATTGATGACTACAACAGATGAACAAATATCTATTAGATGCATAGTTGAAAGTTAGACCGAAATTATCTCTATGCTCCGACTTCACCTTTTCATTCACATCACAATTAGATAGATTACTTCAAGACTAAGCTAGCCACTTCGACTCCTACACAAGTCAAGATGGGCACTTGAATTAATTCATTTTACAAGAAGAAAAAAGTCTATACAGTCCACAGTTAAGGAAAAAAAAACGATATTAAGGTCACTAAAGCATTTAAAGGTTCTTAGTTATTTGAGGTCTTGAAAGATTTTGTTTTGAATTTTAGGACTTACAGCAGCTGAGGTTACACATATATCCCTATATGCTTCCACCTCATCTGGAAATGCTGATCCTCTAGTAAGTACTTGTGCAGACTCTATATTCATCAGGGAAAAGAAAAAAGAAAGAATCATGTAAAACTACCATTTATGCTTCTGTACAATTGTAGTGAACAAATACACCTCTTGAACTATATTCAGAGTTGCATCTGACATTGCTTTTGCAAATAACACCTGTACAGTTTTCAGAAATATGCGCATAAAAACCTAGTCGAGATTGCTGCTAACTCTTATTGTATCATAAAGAAAACCAAGCTCCAGAATTAATTCATTAGTACTCTGCTCTAAGAATTATTGGAATTTGCTTATTATTACAAAAGGATGTGATTATCTTTTTCTTATAATTTCCCTTCTATGAAATATATCTCTGATTCACTGATTGGATGCTGGAAGAATAAAATACTTCAGAAAGATGGTTCAAAGTAATTTGATTTTAATTATATACGACCACTCCTGTAAAAAGTTAACATAGCAAGTACAAAAATAAGGATCCAAAATATGCATGACAGCATGAGAAATGAGTGAAAAGCAAAAATGCCTATATCGAAAAACGAGGGCCTCCCGTACCAGTCAGTATGCTGCCCCTCCTTTTTCTAAAAAGCCCCTGTAGTTTATTGAAATATGAGACAAATTAAAAACTAGTGTTGTTCACATACCTGTATGGTTATACTACTAGTCTACCATACCCGTATTGAGAAAATTTGTATTCCCCAATCCAAAATATTTCTCTTTGCAAAATTCATATTCCAGCAAGCCTCAATAATGATAATTTTTCAGAAGTTGATCATAAATTTTCCAGGAAGCAATTAACATTAACACTTGATTCATAGTTTTTAACTTTCTTTTTTATATAACCTCCACAACACCCGACCCCCCTCCCACATCAACCAATGCATGCGAACACTTTCTTAATATATAGCAGGTTATTGCAAACCATATATGTGTTCAAAGAAAAAAAATACAAAAAATGGGATGACAAAAGAGAAAACCATGAGTTTTCACTGTAGATCAGATTTCATATATCCTTAATTCATTTTGAGTAAAAGGCTACCTGGCGGTGACCAATTTTTCTTCGGTAATTCTTCTTTCTCTTGTACTTAAAAATAATTACTTTAGGATCCTTTCCCTGTTTAAGAAAAGATAAAAAAAAAATCAGTGAGCTAACCAGCAAGACAATTTGCATCTACGAGGTAAACCGGTACGAGAAGATACCTGCTCTTCAACCACTGCATGTACAGCTGCATTAGTCACAATCGGCTGCCCGATGTAGTACTTTGTGCGGGTTCCAACTAATAGTACTTGGTTTAATATAATCTGCAATATGACTCCTCTTATTGGTTAATAGCTAATGTAGTTATCATTTACAAATTAAGGTACCTAAGCTGGCAGCAACAATTATGCCTCGAGTATGCAATCTACAAATTAAGGTACCTAAGCTGGCGCTCCAATTATGCCTCGAGTATGCAATCACGCCTAAATTATATTCCAACTATGTAAACTACGCCTAACAAATTATCTAGACAGATTTATACAATTGAAATAACAGGAGGCACAGTTCACCAAAGGTATTTCAAGTATTGATGTATTACTGTCATTTCCATACACATTTGATTGATTATAACAGAACAAAAAATAGACAAAGATAGAGGGTTATATGCATCTAAATCAAACGCATGGAATCACCTTGTTTGTTGCTAATTACAGGGATGAGAATGTCAAAATCGCTTAGAATCCACTCTGCGATTTCATTATCGCTTATGTAGAAATGCTACAAATCCAGCTTAAGCAATTAGCAACGAAACCTTACTATAAATCAAATAGTACACAGGCGGTGATCAGCGGACACAGGCGGCGATCAGCGGCTAGGGCTAGCGGGCACAGGCGGGTACATGTGCCGATTAGCGGACACAGGCAGCAAAGTGGCGGCATTCCTTCTCCTTTCTCCTTCACGTATCGCTCGTAGGACGCGTCTCAGACTCTCCTCCGAGGGTTAGTGGATTTGGTTTTTTTTTTCTTAACTCCCGCTCGAAAGGGAAGGAAAGGGATTTAGAGAGGGAAGGGATTCAGACTATTTTTGTATTCGGACTTCAAATTAATATATAGTACAGTCAAAGACTATAGATTAGTCAATCTACTAGATCCTTTCTCTGATTCTCTCCTTCCCTCCCTCTCGCGCCTACTCACACTATCCATTAAGATCAAGGAAGGGATTCAGAGAGAAGCCAACTGGAGGCGGAAGAGAGGAAAGTGAACTGACTATTTTTGCATATCTAAATTATTCCAAATATATCCTTTAGACAATCAACGGTTAATATGAATGATCTACAGTAATTATACTGTAGCAGTAGCCCATAGAAGCATCCCTCATATAATAAACTAATGCTCTTGCTCCCTAGCGGTTACACGTGGCTAATTATCATAGATGGGATGTCGATCCATCCAATTTGAATTTGAATCTGATCATTATCTCCAGTTTTTGTAGAAATGGAGGAGTCCATTTTATCCTTAACACGGTCGTAAATGAAATCCACTTGATGGGTGGCCTTGTTAGTATCATGAAATCAGTTCATTTTTGTTTAATTTTGCTCATTGTAGGTAGGTGATCATTCTCTCTAAAAATTTAAGGTCAAAACATCAGCAGCTGCCGTTAATTTCGTTTCTCCATTTCGAATTGAACGGTTATGAAATTTTTTATTTTATTGTGGAGCAAACAATCACGAAAATGTACCAAATCTTATATTTGTATTCATCGTAGACAATTATATTGTTAACAAAGAAGTTTGGATTTTCTTTTTTACAATTTTAGCCCTTTGTTAAATGATCTTTCCTTCAGTCCTGAATCCTGATCTATGGATAAAAAAATAATAATAAAACAATATAAATTTCTTTTACATAAATTTTTTCCAACATTATTTCTTTATTTTAGAATTTTCATTTTTTGACATTTTTTTATTTTATAATAAGATAACTTAAATTAAAAAATAGTTAAATGTGAGCAACGTTGGCTAACGTGATCAGTCACGACATAGTACAATACGTTAGTAGTCACAACACATAAGTCACGGCATGATTGATGTGTTGTGATTATTTGCATAATGCAATCACATTCTATCATTTTGGTCATGGCACGGCAAGGCACGTAATAACTGAACTTGATCACAGCACGAGAAAATTTGACTTGATCACAACACGATATGTCACATCACAAATTTCAACTCTATGCGGTTTCCTTTAGATAGTTACAAAGAAATCACATATTTGATGCCAATGGAAGAGCTACTATTGTTCAGGGTTGGACATCTACCCTACCATGGATTTTAATTTTTTTTATAAACTCATATTGTATTGAATTGTTGTCGTACCATATGAAGTTCAGATTTTCCAACGCATGATACAATTTGTAATAATATTGTGATAAAATTTGAATTGTTAATAATATTTTGTCCATCTCCAATTCAAATTCTGAACACGCAATTGTTTGATGTAATATTTTACCATGTTACCCTCTATACAATTGGTGACGTTGTCATTTCTAGAGAACTGTGGATTAAACTTGTTTCTTGTTCCCCGTTCTAAGATTTTTGCTTCATTTCAGATTTTGATCGACTCAGGTGGTGTTGATTCCCTGAAGTGTCCTCAACACCATGTATGTAACTTTTTTTATTTTTACTTGCCCCTCATTCAATTCTAAACTTGATTGTTTGATTGTATAAAAGATATGCAACATGCAATTGTTATCAGCCCTTCAGTAGACATGAAAGTGGTAGCTGGTGGTACCTGATCTTGGATCGATGATGAGTAGTGTGTAGGTGGAATATACTCAGTGTATGAGATTGATAGTGTGTAGGTGGGGTATACTAAATGTATGAGATTGATAGTGTATGGGTTGAAATGGAATACCAAGTGTCGAGGCTAGTATATGGTATACTATAATACAACTACTTAATATAACAAATATCCTATAAGTTATAAGTTTAAGTCTTAGTTATAAATGATAGAATCACAATTCTAAGTAGTATACATATAAAAGATTTCCAATCAGTTATAAGTAGTATTTAAACTAGTTTTTTATTATACCTTCTTAGCGCTTAGGCTACTCTCTATAATCGTCAACCCTTTCTTATGTTATGCAATTTGAGGGATCTTTTCATATCTTTCTTTTAGAATTAGCTATTCCTGTCCTTGAGGAACTGGCTTATCTTGAGCTTGAGTATGGACTTACTTTTAAAGAGTGGACAAGAGATGACATATTACTTAGTTTTAAAGAGTGGGCAATAGATTACATAATTAGTAACTTTTAAGAGTGGGTAAGAGATGACATACTGAGTTACTATTAAGAGTGGGTAAGATAGACTTACATTTAAGATAAGACATAGTAAGTAACATTTAAGAGTGGGTAAGACGAACTTACTTACTTTTAAGATATAACATAGTAAGTAACATTTAAGATATGACATAGTTAGCAACATTTAAGAGTGGGTAATAAGAACTTACTTTTAAGATATGACATAGTGAGTAACATTTATGATTGTGTAAGATGAATTTACTTTTAAGATATGACATAGTTAGTAATATTAGTGATTGTGTAAGATAAACTTACTTTTTTACATAGTAACATTTGTGATTGTGTAAGATGAACTTTCTTTCTTTCTTTTGACATAGTTAGTAACATTTGTGATTCTGTTAGATGAACTTACTTTGTGTGGAACATATTTGGCTAATTTTTCAAACCTCTGTCAGATTACCAAATGTTCCCAACCAAATCAGCTTTCTCTGAAAGAAGTAGCAGAACTTGATCGTTCGTACGAGGAAGAAGCAAAAGCAGCATCAGAAGTTTGATATCCAGAAGCATTGTTTCACTTAGCTTCCAACACTCCTTGAAATGGATTACCTGGGTTAAGGAGGAAGGAGTCAACCCAATGATTGTTTACCGACAAAAAAACTTATTCCCGGTAGACCCATTTATTGAAGTTCTAGTAGGCCGAGCGCTTTCCATCTCAATCAGCCGGAGTATGAAAATCAAGCGAAATGGTAGTCCGAATTCTTCTTTCTTTCTTTTGACATAGTTAGTAACATTTGTGATTGTGTAAGATGAACTTACTTTTTTTCCATTCGCATCAGACTAAATTCGGTTCAATATCAGATCAAAGTTCTTCGATCCGCATAAAGTTTCTTGCGTTTATTTAAATTCATGGAGTGAATTTTAGCATAAACTGTCTGTACGAATCTTAATGCAGATCGAACGTCTCAGACTGAATATCTTAGTAGTTAGTAGGCCTTGCAGCCTATTAAATTCTATTTTTCTGCAAAGAGGAGATATTAAATGTTAAATATGATTTCGTTATACCTTGCCCTGCTCGTGGTAGAAGCCCACAGACATGGTGTTCCCGCTACTTCATCATTAAGACATATCAGCGTCTACTAGGTAATGAAATTTTTTATGAGAATGAAATATTTTGAATATGGAAATGAGAATATTAATTTATAAATTTGTAAATTAAATTTTTTATGAAAATTAGAATATAGATTTTCGACAAGTAAATAAGAACTTTTTTAGAAAGTTGGCGCTTTTTTCTTCTTCTTACAATTAAAATTATTGTAAAAATATAATGCTAACATCGAATTATGTCAAGTGTATTGATACTAAGAACTCATTTAAGTCAATATAATTATTATATAATTATTGTACATATTAGATTCTAAAAAAAGTAAACGAGTGAAGTGATTATACATGTAGCACTTTTATCGGTAATTTATGTGCTAAATTGATATATAATTTTTTGCAAGCTAAATTATATGTACCAGTTTAACCAGTTTGCAACATAAATTCTGTACCAGTATGAATAAAGTCAAATTTACATTACCTTCCCTTCACTGATTCATAAGTAAATTAAATGCGTAAATAACAAATAAAGCAAATGCAAAATTAGGTCTGATTGGCCCGAAACTTTTTTAGTTACCACAGTAAAAAAAATAGAAATTAAATGATTACTACCAGGCTCAAGCTATTTTCAATCCTACCACCCACCACGCAGACTCAGTTCGCGCACCAAATTGGGTTGGTGCGCAGACTGAGTTGGCGCACCAATTGGTGCTCTAACTGAGTTAGCGCACTAAAATTGGTGCAAAATTAGTGCTCAAAAGGGGGTGAAACGCACCGAAGAGTAGTAAAAATTTCGGAACAGTTGGTGCGCCCACCCAGTCCGCGCACCAACCCATTTTGATGCGCGAACTGGGTCCGCGTGGGTGATAGGATTGGAAAAATCTCAACAAGAGTGATATTCATTTAATTTTGATTTTATCATGTGGTAACTAAAAAAATTTCAGCTGATTGGCGAGGTCAAAAGAATAAAATAAAAGATCTGATTTAGGCAATGTTCATAGCAGGAAAGCTAAAAAAAAAACTATAGTGAATAGCGTAGCTATAGCGGAAGCTATGCCAAATAGCGTTTTTTTTTTTACAAAAATTATATTATATATTTGTACTATATATTAACATTATCTAAAATTTCATAGAACAATAAATAACACCAAATTAATTAAGAAATTATAATATTCATATTGAACTAGTACTAAAGTCCACGGTTCAAAATATCCATAATAATATCATAAACTATCGATATTTTTCTATACAAAATATCTTAAGCATCATGATTCATTTTATTTTATTTTTCTATACAAAATAAATTTTATGGATCTTTATTTAAACCCATATAAATTGTCTAAAAAAGCCCAATATACATAGCGCACAAATAGCGCGCTACACGCTATGCGCTATAGCGGACCGCTATTACCGCTATAGCGGCCGTAGCGCAATTAGCGTATTTTCATGCCATAGCTTAGCATTTAGGGTCTAAAAACGCTATAGCGGCGCTATAATGCGCTATTTAGAACACTGGATTTAGGTATGATTTTAACCAAATGCAAAATTAAGAACCATCAAAAGAAGAAAATAAAAGGTCTGATTGGCGAGCTCAGCATTAGGAAACACAGAATTAGATCTGCTTCACTTTGTTTCCATAAACAATGAAGAAAGAAATAGAAAACAATAATCTATAGGTGACTGAAACGAAACTTAAAATTAAATGTCCAAATACTACATTAGAAAAAAAATATCCATGATTCTATTTTTCTAAAAAAAAAGTTTTGCTCTCTCTATTTTGTGGCTGTTTAGCGTTTGTGAATTTTAAGCCGATGGATCTGCCTTTTTCCGCGCGAGTAGGCCGACTATTTTTATTAAGAGCAGGGTTCCACTGCACTCTCATTTGGTGCACCTAATGTGCACCCAAAACTCATATGATGTATTTTCAAATTTTAAATAGTCAATTCGAATCTTTCAACGTGTTCTTCATATTAAAATGTGCTTGGAGACCAAATTTTACATTTTTTGGAAATTTTTTACTATTTTTTCAGAATTTTTGAAAATCATCACTTTGCTGAATTTGGTCTCCAAGCACATTTTAATCAAAAATTCTGAAAAAATAGTAAAAAATTTCCAAAAAATGTAAAATTTGGTCTCCAAGCACATTTTAATATGAAGAACACGTTGGAATGTTCGAATCGACTATTTGAACTTTGAAAATGCACCATATGAGTTTTGGGTGCATGTTAGGTGCACCAAAAGAGGGTGCAGTGGAACCCTCCTCTTTTATTAATATCCAAAGTTAATTATAAATTAATAAATATATCCACGTTAACTAAGTGTGACCGGTCAAACAACAATTGGTATTTTTGATAGATTGACTCACTTTTAATTTTTGATATTTTCTCTTTATTGTAGATTACATTGATTATTTTTTTAGGACCGGCCATGTTAATGGCCGGTTGAGAAAAAAAAGAGGGACCAGCTATTAAATGACCAGTTTGAACATTTTTAAAAAAACTCAGCTCCCGTGAGTATATTTATTAATTTGTAATTAACTTTGGAAAAAAGCACCACATTCGTACGTCAACTGAGAAAATGGACCACTAGGCGCCAGCTGGAAGAGCACACCAAGTGGTGCGCGGACTGGAAAAGTGCACGAGATTTCAGCTGGATGAGCGCACTATTAATTGATTTGATAAATATTGGTTGAAATGAAGAGCATCATCAAAATTTAAAACTGGGTGTGTCTGGTCAAACAACAATGATTTTTATTCTTCTCATGTAGTCTATATATCAAAGCACAAGTGTATTTAAGTCAGAAAATGTCAATTTAAACTCTGGATGCCGAAATTTTTATTTATACCATTTTCAGAAAATAAATTAATAAAATAACCATCGTTTTTGGTCAATTCTAATTCTAGCACGGTCGCACCGGCAATCTGCGGACCCATTTGAGCGGGGCCGCAGAATACCGGAGCGGACCCCCATATGGGGCCGCAGAATGATTCTGCAGACCCTTTTTTTCTTTTTTCTTTTCTGCTGCTTTACCGAGGCACCCAGGAGTCAAAAGCTAGGTCCGCTCAAAATTAAAAATTGATTTTCTAACTTTGATTTTTGGGGATGCGTGCATTGAGTATTGAAACTGAATTAAAAAAAAAGAAAAAATGGGGGACCGCAGAACCATTCTGCGGCCCCATATGGGGGTCCGCTCCGGTATTCTGCGGCCCCGCTCAAATGGGTCCGCAGAATGGCGGTGCGGCCGTGTTAAATTTCGAATTGACCAGAAACGATGGTCAATTTATTAATTTATTTTATTAAAATGTTAAAAATAAAAATTTCGGCTCTGGATGAATTGTTGAAAGATCGATGAGATTGTTTAGGTAATTGAACCAGATATCTATCAAGATGTGAAACTTTGTCAGTCCATTGTCTCAGCATTAATTATCGACATGATATGTATGGTGCATTGTATTAATTATTCATTGAGGAGTTTATATTAACAATTGCTTATTTTCCCGGTGCAACTTTTTCTTCGAGAATGCGAAAGTGAATGATGATCTTGACGAACGAGAAGGAACTAACAAGGATTGGTGTGAGCGAGCAGTAATGGCGTACAGGCCACCGTGGATGTGTTCTGTCACTTCTGCTGACGAATCTTGCTCAACCACAGAAGCTGTACTTGTTTATTGACTTTTCCCTTTAAGAGCATCTATAACTTAAGAGCATCTATAACGGTGATTTCTTTTAAATTGCTAATTTGATGTGTTAATTTCTAATATAATTGCTAGGATGTACCACAGTTTTTAAATTAGTAAGTTTGCTTTAAAAACAACTCTTCAGAGCATTTACAACGGTGATTTTTTTTAAATTGCTAATCTGATGTGTTAATTGCTAATATAATTATTGGGATGTACCACAGTTTTTAAATTAGCAAGTTTGCTTTAAAAGCAACTCTAATTAAATTTCTGGGATGTAGTGATTTAGAAATTATGAATCTCTTTAATTACTAAATTCAGTGACGTAACTCAAATTAATTGCTAAACGTTTGCTGAAATGGATATGCTCTTGAGTATCTCTACATGTCATGCTGAAATTAATCTATGAATATGTTGTTCAGAAAATATTTTCTGACAAACAGTTACACATTTACACATCTCTGCATGACAAAAACAAACTGATCATTTCATATTAGGAAATATTGATGAAGAATAATAAACGAATACACATTTATGCATTAGGTGTTAACAAACTTTAATCCTAGCTAACAGGCTGAAGTTTGAAATATTATTGTGAATGCTAACATGCAATAGAACCCATTTCATTTGAACTGTTGTGTTAAGCGCGCGGGAATGGAATCGATCAATTGCAACAGTATCTATCACTGATTTCTGATTATGTTATATGCACATGGATGTACATTTTTCTGAACATCATTTGAGATACTTAAAAAAAAAAAAAATGGCGTTGACGAACTTTGATTCTTTTTCTTTTTTCTTTTTATGCGTTCGTCTACTTGAAAAGAAAAACGAACTTATTTATGGTTTTAAGTTGGGAGTTAACCTCTGCGCAATCCAATATGAGAACAGAGTAGGTCCGATGCCCATCGGACCTACTTTCAGGTTCAACGAGCATGATGACCGTCCGATCTAATTTAAGATTTGTGAGCACGAAAATTGAAACAGACACGCACGAAGTTTAAAGCGTTCTGTGCGAATCTTAAAGCAAATCGACAGTGATTAAACCCATCAGACCTACTCTCAAGTGATCCAATATTTATAGTTTTATTTACCGAGTGAGCTGGATTGTGCGTCAATAAAATTTTACAGCATGTTTACTTAAATAAATATACTATTAAAAGCTAGCGTGTACTATGCTCATCAAGAGAATTTGGTGAGCACAAATTTTAAATCAATCGGATTGGTTTCAAACAAAGGTTTAAATAGCTTTTATCGCGTCATAGCAGTGGCTACAAAAATGGCGCTATGTCCATATTGTGCCATTATAACGTGCTATTTAGAACTTTGGTTTCAAACGACAAATCCAAATCGTTGAAACGGATCTACTTCGAGTGATGTGTGTACATGTAAAATTTTGAATTCATTTAGTACAAAATCGGTAAAAAATAATGAAAAGCGGTAAAAAAATTTGAATTCATTTTGAATTGCATTGTTTGCTGACTGCTCTCGTTGCTTCTCTATCGATGAAACATGTATCAGCAGGTTGGTTGAGACAGAATAATATTTGGCAGAGGTAATGGTTCTGGATCTTTCAAATTTTGCAAAGGCATAGAGTATGTCTGTTTTTTTATATAAATGACTACTTGTGAATTCCATGAGGGTGTGAGCAGTTGTTTTCTTCATGCAGCAGTGGTCGTCCATTTTCCCCCTTGGGTTTAATTTGCATATCTTTCAGTTGATGTGGAACAGAAGGTAAAGAGTTCAAGGAATTATTAAGCAAAAGGAAACGAAGCTCAGGAGTAGATGAACTACTGTGCTCCTACTTCCTATCCTATCTCCTCAGTTGTGCATTTGTTGTTCAATCTCAAAAGATGTCTTGTGTTCTGCCTTCATGTTCTTAAAAGTGTTTTAATTTTATAAGAATAGAGTGCATGATCTATTATGGAGACTAATCATTATCAATTTATCATATTCCTATAGATAGCACATTACACAGACAATCTCCTGCTAGTAAAGTAACAAAAATTGAATTGAAACGGCTGCTAGTAACTGAGCCACATTTGCAACTTGTCCATAAAGGCAATTGAGACCAGTATGCCAACTATTCAGTAAACGAGAGAAATAATCATTACATCAAAAGATAGATAAGTAAAAATACAAGTGAAGCAAACATCATTCTTTAAATCTTAAACACAGGATTATTCGCTCGTCTTTGTTCTCAAGGGAAAAAAAAGGGCAGACTCAAGAACAGTTGGACATGCCATCTTCTTGAATAAGACAGTGAAGGTTTAACCAGCATCCAAAAAGAAAAAGTACATCTATGCCTTCTTAAAAACTCAACCCATCAAGTGTGAAACAACTATTTCCTAACCAAAAATATAAATATGTCCTATTGTTGACAAAACATATTAATCAAATGTTACAACAAAACCAAAATTAAGGCAGCATATGCTACATGTCATGCAAACCCTAATTCTTGTTTCATCCCTGAGTGCTATCAGTATAACTGCTCAAGTGACGCCAACTATTGAGGTGCCGAGGTATTAGGTAGTTGAGATGAAGGCGGGAGCCCCATGTTACCTCCTGAACCCATTCCAGGAATGCGTGCATCCATCATTCCGGGCTACAGGCAACAACAAAGAAAAAAAAATAAGCAAAAACTACACAATATATAATATATGATGTTAGTATTGACAGCTCCAAACAATGATATTTGCCTTGCCCTGAAAAGGTTGATCCATAGTTCATACATCCTTACACAAAAGGCAGTACTCAAGGGAGATTATGGTATGGTTAGTACCTGAAAGGTGTTCAATCCTGGTATCGGCCCCATTTGTACCTGGGGCCGATTAAACATGCCTCCCATGTTAAAATTCTGCATGCCTCCCATATTATTTTGGAACCCTCCCATCTGAGGCATATTTCCTGGAGCCATTGGACCAGGCCCAGGTTGCATCTGATTCATGCCCATCATGTGTTGTGGCATTTGAGGCATCATCTGATTACCCGCACCTTGCATCATTTGATTTCCAGACGCTTGCAACTGAAAGCCCAAAACACACCAATTAGGTGTAATTGATAGACAAAACTTTTGTCAATATTTGCTTAAATAAATGTTGTAAATGTTTTCTTATTATGTTTTTCGGCTCTAGACTGCCAATCATTAAATCACATACTTAGTTTGATTTTGCAAATATCAGCATACAAAATGCAAAAGCAGTTTAGATACAAGTGCAATTAAGTTATAACAGCAGCCCCTCAATACAGTAATGTAGTTTATACCATAATCTTTATATAAAGTAATTGCAAATTCCTTGTATTTGCACCGAATAATGATACAAGATACAGAAATTAATTTAAAACCAAACATTGGAGTGGGAATTTATACAAGCATACCATAGGATTAGGCATAGGGGGCAAAGGGGGATTCCCTGGCGGCATCTGAGGTGGTGCTCCCGTCACACCCATAGGAGAAATCTGGCCAAATGGCGGGTGGGCCCCATGCGGATGAGTAAGTACCATAGGCATCTGACCAGGCTGCAGCTGTGGCATCATCGGCATGCCTGGTAATTGTTGTTGCTGCTGCTGTTGGCCACCTTGTGGATACTGTTGTTGCTGTTGCTGTGAATTGGATGCAAGAAGGGAGGGATGTGGGCCCGGTGGCAGGGGAGGCTGCGCAGAAGAGACTAGACCCGGAATGACTTGATCCAATCCATCAAGCGACATGCCCGGAATTGCACCATCAGAGCGGGATAGGCCGGGGACAAACTGACCAGGATTCGGTGAGGCAGCCTCAGGCGGTGCAAATCCTCCCATGGGACGACCTGCAAGAAATTGGTTCTGATCGCCATATCCTGCATAGCATTGGTATGAAACTATTGGTAATCAGTGTTTGCTAAATTATCAATGATTGCAAGTATCTTGTATGGTCACGAATTATAGTTCTGTTTAATATTATATTATCAAAGGTACAATAAGTCAAATATTACCTGGAATTTGGCCACTGTTGTATCTATCACGTGAAAGATCACCAGGCCTATTCCGACACCAAAACTTCGTGGTATGGTCATTGCTACCACTGAATCAAAAACAAAGATAGAAATAAACAATGTGACAGAAGCACAAAGAAGCAAATTTTCAGATTTGATAAATCTTGTAATAAGCAAAACCTGGCAAGCAGATAGCCAATAGGATGCCATGCAAGATCCCAGACACAATTATCATGTGCACCCAAAATCTCTGCCTGGGGAGTTTCATGCCTGTACAATCACACCAAGACTTGTCACAATTAGACTCAACTTAAATATCATAACCTTTCTTTAGAGACAGGATAAGAATTCTTAGATACAATTAATCCAGATCAATTAAATCAGTTAATCCCAAATAAGACTTTTGCCTGAAATCAGACTAAATTAAGCCCCTAGTAGTCTTTCATGAAAATCAGATCAATTAAATCAACTTTTGCAGAATTAACTCTTATTTGAGCATCTACCAACACTCAACTTAGGAATAAAGCCACAATTTAACACTACTAGTTCAATTAAACACAGCACAAGCATGAAACTTACCCGACAAGCCAATGAAAGATTGCTCCATCAAAACTACCACTGACAAAGTACTCTTCGTGGAAAGGGTGCCATGCCAAAGCTAATCAAAACAGAAATTTTAAGTCAGATATATATCTTAGACAACAACCAGACGTAACAGAATGTAAATTTTAATTCATATCCAGCAACACAAAGATGATTCACTATATCTCACCAGTAACATCTTTGCTATGTCCTCGAAACGATTCCAGCTCTTTCATTGACCTAATGTCATAGAGCTGTGAAGCAAAAATTCTTGTGTAAGCATATGCAAAATTAAAAGTAGGTCATTTCACCCAAAAATATAGAAGAAAACTACCTTAATAGTCTGGTCCTTTGAAGCAGTCAGCACCCAGTTACCATTTTGATTCCATTTCACACACAGAACAGTATTCTTATGACCATGACTGCAAATACATGCATATACTATTAGTCTTCAACTGATTGAAAAAAATATATACATAATACAAACTTGAAGAATATCAAAACAACTCACAATGAACAAAGTGCCGCTCTTGATGACCGTGCATCCCAGAGCTTTACAAGGTTGTCTTTTCCACCTGTTTGAAAAATGAAAAAGGTGAATTACAAATATATTTATAATAGTAAAAAGGAGGAAGGGAGATTAATTTTAGAGAACCTACCAGAAACTAAAAGGGACTTTGAAGGATGCCAATCAACACATTTAACGTCCCATCCATGGCCTGTCTGAGTTTAAGTTACAATTCAGAAATCAAGGTTACAGGAGTAAAAAAAAAACTGCAGCTAATACTAGCACAGCATCATGATTATAAGGATGTAAATTCAGAAACTGTAACACGCACTAAAAAAACAAGCAACATTACCAGACAAAGATCTCTCCTCCTGGCATCTTGCAAAGTCCCAAACTTTGACAGTGGTATCATCGGAGCATGAACAAAATTTCAAATCGGTCCTACAAAAGCTGCCCCAGAAATGCAAAGTTTTAACATAAGAACTACTAATGTAAAGAGAAAAACATTTACTATTGTAGAAAGTTTTTCATATGGATTATGCACACACCTCAATCCACGAACAGATTCTTTGTGAGCTGTTTTATTTGCTTTAACATTGTTCATGTTACTTTGCCAATACCTAAAAGAAAATAGATCTAATAAGATATCACAAATCTAGAAATGCTCATGCTAGAAGTACACAATTAACATACATCAGGAAAAAAACATACTTTATTGCACCACCATCATCTCCACTAACCATCCAATTTTCATTATTACTCCAAACCATTGACCTAATTGGCTGTTCATGTGCCTAGATTTAAATGAATAATAAACAAAAAAAAAAGATAGGTTAGAAAATGATATCCGATCTAAGAAATAGAGATTTTTTACACAAAAAGGAATATCTATTAACATTACCTGAAGAATCATCTCAAAATTGAAAGATTGGCCATTCCATAAAGTGAACTCGCCACTCTGTGAACCAGTAATAAGACGGCGCCCTGTTGGGGTCCACTTTTACAGAAAAGTAATTCAAGATGTTAGATAATATAAAGGAACAGCACAAATAGAATCCTATAGCACAATTGATAGTCTAATCAACTGATGGAGATATAGAAGGCCTGCCGAGACCAAGTGTACTCTAAGCATATCTAAAATGGTATCATTAACAGAAGAAGCAGAATGATATTAATGGAAAATACAAGAAAATAATATACAAGGCAGATGTCAAATTATGAAAACCAACAAATACACAACAACAGAGAAGAACTTGTAGCCTACAGGTCAGGTTACCATGGTAGAGCACCCACCAACAAAATGAAATACCAAACTTAAAGTTTGAATCCATATGTAACAAGTTCAAGTTTATGGACTAAAGCTCACCACGACACGATTTATTGAGCATCGATTTTTGTTTGTGGAGGCATGAACAAATTTTGCGGCAAAGCTTGTTGAAGGACTATCGGCATAAGCAGCTGTCGGTAGCATCTGCAAAAAAGAGGAAGTATGAATTACACAAGCTCAAAGCTCAGCATTATCTACTTTAAAGAACATCAGTGTTTGACCATAGAGTCAAAGCAAAATGCATACCAAAACCACTATTTGATATAAAGTACCACAAAATTATATAACATATACACGGAAATGAAAAATAGAAGAAAAAGGTTGAAACACAACAGAAATAACCAATGCAATTTTTGGTTTCAATATTGTTTCAGTGGTGACCACACCTGCAAAGTTAGATCATTGATTGTTGCAAGAATACAATACATTTTTAAATAAAAAAAGTTAGATGAAAATGGCTAATTTAGAATTCCGTAAAAGTGAGCTTAATTGAAGCTGAAATATTATAACTTGGAGAAATTAAGTGTACTTACATCCAAGGCAGCAGCTGGAGTGGGTTGTATTACTGTTCGGTCCCTTACATCTCGCTGCCACATTCGAGCCTGTAAACAGCACACCAATTTTGAATGTAAAATAAATACAATAATCCTTTCTTTTTATGAGAGTGGGAGGGTAATTACTTGAACATAGCGCACAACAGTGCTGCCATAGTCAACAGTTCTCCTATGTACAAGCTTTCGCATTCTCTTAACAGCATAGCTATCTCCATAGGCTGAAAGCAATAATGTAGTCATATTTTAAAATATGCAACTGAACATTATACATCCTAGGTTAAAGGAATTTACATTTGACATGGAGATAATACTTCCCGAGCAACCAGAAGAACCATCTTATTAATGTTTCAAAATTGAAATGAAAGAAAAGGATGGATCTTGGGTTAAGCACATAAGCCAAATTAACTAAGAATTAACAAAGAAAAACCCTGAATAACAACGACTACGCAAGATGACACCAAATGTACACTCCTAACTGTTGCTCAAGACCAAATCATTATTTGCTCTGATCAGACAATATTCGCTATTGTTCATTACCAATTTCATATATTTGGCCGAATACTAAAGAATTGAAAGAAAATTGCTAACCATCAAAAGGAGCTTGCATTTGGTTAGAATAATCCGGTGGCAGAGTTGAAGACGAGGCCGAGGGCTGACGCATAGGCGGTGGGCCCCGGTGGAACTCCCCCATCCCCTGTGGCGGAGGCGGTGGAGGCATTTGCTGCTGCTGGTGCATCATCTCCGCAACCAACCACACCTCCCGCTTAAAACCCTAACCTAGTCACGTGAAGCAGTCGGCGAAGCGAGGAGAATTAGAAGAACCACTCTGTGCTTCCCTTTGCCTCGACAACTCGAGCGCTGAGGAGAGGGAAGGGGTGAGGGTTCTAACGGAGAATTTTCACGATTTTATCGGACGAACTCAGAAAATTTGGAAATAGTTTCTTTTTGTTATTTTTTATATTTTGGACCTTTTATATTTTTGTAAGAAAATCAGAAAACTCTTTCTGTCAAGATTTTCTAGTGAACTGGAGGGTCGGAGTAGGTTTTAAGGTTTGTAAAGGAACCAGGAAGCGACTCGGCCCAACTCGGCCCAAAGTTTGTAAGGTTCTTAGCTTTTTTTTTTTTTTTTTGCTTGTGGTTTTAAGCTTTCAAACGCTGCACAACACAGACACTCGGTCACGTGCCAGTGCCATGATACATGTGTCGTGTTTATTGACGTGTTTTGGTTATCTTTTGAAAAAAAAAAAATGATGTGTTGTGACTATCTTTGAGAAAAAATAATACACGAATTGTGTTGCAATTTGTCTGGTCATGGCACAAAATATAGCACAACATGACACGTAACCACGTTTAATATTATATTTTTATCATTTTTATATTTTTTTCTTTGTAAACAAACTTAAAAATAAAAAATAATAAAACATGACCACTCACTTCACATTTAATCACGATACATATGGTCACATTGTAACTAACGTGTTATGATCATTCAGACGCCGCCGTGATTATTTCGGACGATTTTGATCACGACACATAACCCTAGTCATGGTATGATTCAGTGTTGTAAAAAACATCTGTTTAAGCCGATTAATCGGTATTAGTCGTTGGCAGTGACCAAATCGTCATGAATTTTTCCGACTAATCGGCTGATTATTTCCGATTATGACCGATTATTTCCAATTAATTATTTGGCGGTACCCTATCCGTCCGACGACTGCATACCATTATTTACAACACTGGTATGATTAATTGCAACACAACACGGGATGAAACAAATTTATATTTCCAATAGTTTTGTTCAACTCATTTAGGAGAAAACTATTTTGGCAAGAAAATCCACTATAAGTTATACATTGATGAATATACATTAAAATCATGTTAGGTAAAAAGGGAAGCCAATATCATTCAAAATAACATGCAGACATTATTTCTGTAGTATCGTTTCATTTCTATTCCATTGAAGATAAAAATTAATAAGGTAACTTCACATTTCTACAACCACCACCTACACTTCACCATATGATATACATAATGCACAAAATGTGAATCAAAAGAGTTCCAAATTATATTTTTTTTTTCCTCCTTCACAAAAGCACCAAGTATTTTACTGATTAAATAAGGGAGAGGCACTCTCAACCTCTATGTCAAACCTGGCTGCCCCAAATGTTGCATAGGATGCTGTCCCTCTTCATTCAAGCGTGAAGAAATAATCATTTACAAAAGCAATGCAGAGAGATTATTTCTTCCATACCTCCATCACAATTATACCTTTCTATAATCACCATCAAGTCAACGACAACTCTTACCGGTGTAATCAACTAAATAACAAAAAAGGTCCACGAAAAGCAATTATTTTCATGTGGCACAGAGAATGCTTGCTTCTATTGGCTAAGAGGAACACACTCGAGCTCGATGTCAAGCTCACCACGCTCGACGTTTTGGAGGCGGAGCGTGATGTCATGCTTGATGCAACCGTCGATCAGAGAGATTGCGCTGTCCTTAATGAGCGGGTTGTTTTCTGTCGCCAACCACCTCCCGAGCTGCGTTGTGTTGGTGATTATCGAGTTCTCGCACGCCTTTGCGGCGGCCACCAGCGGCTGGATATCTAACTCCGCTTCCCCCATTTTGTCGTCGGTTGAGAACGTGTCCTTGTCATACACTTGCTGTGCATAAAAGATAAATGAGAGAGTGCTAAGCCATTAACCAATCAATTGTTGCTAGAGGAATTCTATTTTTAATTTTGTGCATGTGTATGTTGGTGGATTTCAACACTAGCATAGTAAGTGGATTTAAATAAGAGACTTCCAGACTTTGGCTGTTATACCACAATCAGCCAGTGCTCTGGAAATTTAAAAGCTGGAAAGAGTTGTTACTTGATTAATTACGTTAAAATTCGGCAAAAGGAAAACATTTTTTTGTTACTGACTTTAATAGATAATTCAATTAAGCTTGAAAAAGACCCATGTCTTTGTACATAGCTTATAACTATAACAAAAAACAGAATGAGAACAACTTTACCAGCTTTAGCGGCGGGACAGGATCAGGAATTGATAGCATCAGGATTTCATTCCATTCGGGGTTCAAGTTACTCTTTATTGTCTTTGTTCTCACTGTCTACAACACAGAGAAGGAAATATCAAATGAAAACAGTTTTGGCACATCTTGAGTTCTCAGGAAAATAATTTGACTTAAAACTAGTGAAAAAAATTATGAAAAAAATTACCTGGTGTCCTAGATGGAGGATTACATAAGGATCACTCGTTATCATGTCACGCACTGCCAGATTCCGTCCCCTTTTTATATTAACTCTTATCAATCCAACAAACTCTACCATTCCCATCTGTAATAATGCAGCATTACAGACACATGTTCATCATACGAGGAAGTAACAATTATATGTTTTGTTAAGAAAAGCTATCTTCCTTAAATTTTTGGTTCTAATTCAAATAAGAAATCATTTTGTACTTCACTTTTCCAAAATATACTTTTACTCAGAATGTGCTGTCCTGCACTTCTCAATCAGGACTCTCACAGTGAGGATATGTACCTTACCGCCCAATAGATAAAAAAAATGATAACAAATTCCTAAATCACAATATTAACAAATAAAGGCAAACATAGGCCAATGACAGGTACAATATCTTAGTAGTAACACCTCCAGCATAGTCCCATGCAAGTGCAATTCACGACCAGTACAGAGTTAAACCATGTGATGATACTCCTTCCTGTCATTATTTTCTTTGCTGTTCTTCTTTTGATCGAATGGGGACAGCTCAAAATTCGAGATAATTTTAGCAATTATGCCAAGGGCTATAGGCCAGAAATGTTTGGAACTGCATGTGAGATAAATTCGTACCAATTTCTTTTTGGAGACTTTATGTTCATCCTTTCTCCTCCAACTGTTCCTGAAGGCATGGCGGATGCCAGTATGCTGCTTCTCGTAGCTTTTGGTGCCATTACTCGCCCCGTTGCTATGCAATGGATGAATGTTATGATTGCCCGGCACCATGAACTGTTGTGTCTCATACTTTCTCCTGAAATATCCAAGGTTTAAGAGTCAGATTAAGTACCAAGTTGATAGCATGCCAACTAATGTCTGGTGTGAGCGTACCGGAAATTTTAGCATTCTATTGTTATGTTCCTTTTCTTTTCATGTACTCATCTTTTTTATTCAAATTGTCTGAATGAACTCAGTTCTTTTATTTTGTATATTTGTGTTTTTTCGGTTGATTTGTTACACAACAGTCTGTTTCCATGGAGCAACCTTGGTTTCTGAAGTCGAAAGAACAAAAGATGAAAAAAGAAAAAGGAGAGAAGGGAAACTTTTAAAATGTACTTGATGAAGTCGGTGCGTTCTTCTGATGAGGATTCGGGCTTTGGCTTTCTGTAGTATTCTGGTAAGAAGGCTTCATATTTCATGTTAACGGCAGCATTACCACCGCGGTCGACTAAAATATCAACTTGTTCATTTGTCCAGTCATCTAATTTCACCGATAAAACCTAGAAATTAAAGATTTTTGCAACCGAATATACAGATTAACATATATGCATGTTTACAATATCCATTAGATCTTTATGCTTCCTTCCAAAGTATCTTACAAAGTATCAATTAGATATTAGTATTGGTCGCTAGACGGGTACCTTTGATATGTGAACACCCAGGCTTCTATGAGCGCCTGAACACTTGATACAAATAAATACACCCAGACTTAGGGACCTGAAGATTAGGTTCTAAATTAGATTATGCATGTTATAGTGTGTGTTACAGAATCACTATTGATAAATCAAATATCAAATATATAAAATAACGTAGATAACAGACTTACACCCATTTTGGATCAGGCGACCCACAGTCGGCGCAATATTTATTAGCCTTTTGCTTTAATAAATATTCCAATCTCTCCCTTGGGTTGGCAGTACCTAAATTCATCAAAAAGAAATTAACAATCAGAACATATAAATTTGCTATTCTCAATTTCTTTCTAGAACCATCTAGAGAACTTCCTGATGAGATCCGCTTGATAACAATAAATTTCTCTGAAGTGCATGTGTTGTCAATCATTGCATGACCCTAATAATTCTAAAAATTATTATTGATACAATGATATCTAATATTTAATTTACTGACATTAAAAGAGGAGAAAAAAAGCTCGGTTGATGACTTGATAAATATGGACAGAAGCAAACCAAAAACAAAAAATTAGTTTGAAAAAATTGCAAAAAAGAAAGAAAACCTTGGAATTTACTCGAATTATGGCATCCAAGCCGTGTCGCCATGTGGGGAGCATGCCCGTGATCGTACCAATCTGCTTTTTTAACAATCCCCGTCTCCATCTGCCTCCTTTCCCCCTTCATGAAACCAAAGAACCTCAATCGTACATTCCAATTTTGATGCAATTAGGACAAATTACAGGGACTATAATGGAAGAAATCAAAATTACCTCGTTGCGTTGACTTTCTTTCAATGCGAAGAAGATGCAGTGTCTCTCTCTTATCTCTCTCTCTCTCTCTCTCTCTAAGAGGAGAAGAGACAAAGGAGAGAAGGATGGATTCGTTTTGGACTAATATCTGACTTATGATGAGAGCAATGATCTTTCATTTTCTTTGGGGTTAAAGGAAATCAAATATCGAGAAAATCATTGGAAAAGAATAACCGTATTAAATTAAAGAAAACAGGATAAAGCTGGCAGCAAAAGTTGTAGCCGGCTGGAAAACGGATTGGAGCTGGAAATTTCGCTTTTCTATTTTTTTCTTTTTTGGTTTCTGTTTAATTTTCGTTCACATTTTCCCAGAGCAGAGATGGAAATGAACTTTTAGTCATAGCCCCCACACACAACGGAACGCTATCCTCCGCGGAGTTTTTAAACTCCGCATTCTTTTAATCTGATCCGTTAGTTTTGACTTGGCACGAATCTCAAAGCCCAATAATACTGCCCCCTCAGTTAGCCCGAGTCTCAAAGCAGCTGAGAGTTAATCTGGTCCGTTCGTTTTGCTCCGCAGAGGATACGGGTCCTCCCCCCCGAATTGACATCACCCCGGTACCGTAACAGGGAATCTTTTACAATTACTTGATCTGGACCGTTCTTTTTAACTTGGCACGAATCTCAAAGCCCAATAATACTGCCCTCTCTGTCAGCCAGAATCCACAAACTGGCTGGGAGTTAATCTCAAACCGTAATTTGAAGGGAATCTTTTACGGTACCAGGGAAGATATGGATCCCCCGGTCCGGATCCCCTAAAGTAACCCAATCTTTGAGTTTTGGATCGAGACCATCCGATTAGAATTCGTCGCTCGAGATTGTCTCGGGATTCGAATTCATCGTCGGAATGTGTGTGCTCACTTTGGGAATGAATTTTTGCGGATTCGAATCGGACGGTCTCTCAAAACTCAAAGATTGGATTACTTCACTGGAACCGAATTCCCCCGCCCCCCCCACCCCCCGGTTTTTATTATCTGATTTTATGTGACTCTATCGCATAATGTAGATTCATAACACTAGCTAATCTAGAGAACCAAGTTAATCTATAGAATCAATATTTGATCTAGTAGTAAAGGCAATGTCTTCCATATAGAAAATCGTAACTAGATTCGAAATATGAATAATAAAATATACATACAAGTAAAATTTGATTGCAACTACATTTTCATATGAAGATCTTATAATTAATTGATTTGAAATCTGAATGGGAGAAAATTGTAAAATTTGGTTGTAAGTATATTTTTATATGAAGATCAAGTTGATCAGTTCAAATCAACTATCTGGACTTTAGAAACAAAAATATTGATCTATAGTACGGACCAATCTGCACTATGTATAGTAACATAGCCTCTCTCAATGCATATTATCACAATCTCACTCTAATTATTAAGAGGGCTCAAATGTCTCGTTACTTTCATGTCTCAATTATATCTCATATTTTTATTTCGATTTCAAAGTTCAAACAGACAATCCGAACTGCACAAAATGATATCCACATTAAAATGTGCTTGGAGACCAAATTTTATTTTATTTTTGAATTTTTTATTATTTTTTAAGATAGGTACAAAATCACTGTGTTTAGATAATCCGAAAATTTCTGAAAAAAACAGTAATTTTGTATTTATCTTATAAAATTAGTAAAAAGTTTCCAAAAAAATATAAAATTTGGTCTCCAAGCACATATTATTGTGGATATCATTTTGAATGGTTCGGATCGTCTGTTTAAATTTTAAAATCGGAGATAAAGATGTGAAATATGATTAGAACATGAAAGTAATGGGGCATTTAAGCCCTCCTCAAATCCTCTTCAATTATAAATACTGATGTGACAATTATAATACTAATTGTACAGCAATTATTAATTAATTAGCTTTTTCTGTTTAGTAATCCCGCGAAATTTATCATCTCGATGTTTGTAAATAAGAAACTTTACTGCATACTAATGAACTGCCAATAAGAAACTCTCCCACGTTCATGAAACTTAATTAGAAACTGTCACATCAAATTATAAAAAGATGCTCTTACATGTTGAAATGGACTTATCATCTCCAGTTGGGACACAACAGGATAAACTGGGGAATCAATCTACCAATGTATTTATATTAAATTAAAAGATACTATATACTAATGAACTGGAAAGATTATATAATTTATTCATACCAGCATCTTATTATGATTGTTTTTTATTTATCATCTTGGTGATTTTATTTTTCTATTTTAACTTGGACATGAGGCCTGGACCAAAAAATGGATAGACTGAAAGGGACAGGAACTGTTGGGGAACTAGTACCTAGTTATTACTTCTTTCCTTACAAAAAAGAAATATATTGTTTTCTTTTATTTTGGACTGTAGGTTTTTGGATTTTTTTTTTTTCATGAGTTGCATCGTACGACGTGGATGGCCACTGGCCAATAGCTGGTATGGCAATATATTTAATTTGCGGGGTCCCTTATGAATATGCAAGATCTTATATTATTATGATTATTTATATAATTTTCATTATTTAGTACTTATCGTTACAGGTCAGTTTTAGGGATACGGATGATACTGGTCAAACTGTATTCTTATCTGTTATAATTTTTCAGATACGGATATGAATACGGATAGTCTCGGATATTAAACGGATACATATATGGATTGGATATTGGATGGATATGAATACATATATGAATATAATTCAGATAACTAAAATAAATTACTAATGTACATTTTAATAAAGAATAACATTTAAATATAATATTTTTATTTATAAATTAAATCTAATATTTTTCATAATAAGTATGTTAGTTACAAAACATATATTATATTATCAAAATATAAGTCACTAATCATGTTATAGTGTTATATTGTTTATCATAATATATATGTACGTATATGCAGTTTAATAAATCATTAGTATGTATGTACAATTTAATAAATTAATTTAAGAACATAGAGTACATTTGTTGTTGTTTAGGGGTGTAAATGGTTGGATCGGATAGTTAAAACTTATATTGTATCTTTATCCATTATAATTTTTCGGATACAAATACGGATGCGAATATAGATTAGATAATTTAAGTAATTTTCTAGATTCGGATCTGGACAAAATGAATATTATAATATTATTGATTAAATGAATGCAAAATAAGATTAGAACGGACGATTCAAGTCTGACCCTGTAAAAATCACTTCATCTAAACATTTGATTTGAACAAAATGCACAGCAAGGTACAGTGTATCTGTTTTTTTTTATAGTTCAGTTTGAAGTAATTTAATGATTTTTAGGAAGTTAAATTTCAATAGGAACTTTATTTTTCTGTTTATGTTGTAACAGGCCAAGATCCTTTCTTATTTGAATAAATGCCTACGATTTTCACTCAAAAAAAAAATATACAAAACTTGGTAATATTTTTTTATATCAAAATTTCAAGGTAGCTAGGTCGTTTCTTTTTTTTTTCTGAAGCGGGGTCCACAAGCTCAGCTTATTTTTATCTTTCGCAAATGATAGAGAAAAAGATGAGAACGTTCTCTTCTGGTTTTGTCATTTTTACCTGTGATCTTCTTCACTCTTTCAAACTTCATATTTCTCTGTCTTGCAATCAAACCAACGATCATGTCTTCCACTAACATTGAGATCTCTCAAAAAGGAAAGAGTATTGAGATGAGCAGTCTCGGCCAAAAGAATGAGGTTGGAGAAACTAGCAGCAACCCAACAACCATGGAAATAACTGTGACCGGCTAAGAGACTGAGAACAACGAGATGACCAGCGACACTAATATCCCTCAAATAGAAGAGAACAGTGAGATCACCTGCAGCAAACTTGATGACACTAGCGGCAGCCAAGTGAATGTGCCATCTTCTGATGCGTCTTTAGTGGTACCCCATTTTTGTTCCCAGCCCTAATATGAGCCTCAACTGATGGCACCCCGTTGTTGTTCTCAGTCCCTCGATCGCCCCTAGTCCCTTGGCCGCCCAGAATCGGACAACAAAGCCCAACTGGTGGTACAGAGCTGCTACGGGGAGGCTGCTGAGACTCATCGAAGATGGCACACTCGCTTGGCTGCCGCTAGTCTGTCAGCAAGTGTGCGACTGGTGATCTCACTGTTCTCTTCTATTTGAGGAATCTTAGTGTCGCTGGTCATCTCGAAAAATTAATATGTTCCTTCTATGGAATCGAAAAAATTAATATGTTCCTTCTATGGAATTGAAAAAATTCATATGTTCCTTCTATGGAATTGAAAAAATTCATATGTTCCTTCTATGGAATTGAAAAATCCATATGTTCCTTCTATGGAATGAAAAAATCCATATGTTCTTTCTATGGAATCGAAAATCCATATGTTCCTTCTATGGAATCGAAAAAATTCATATGTTCCTTCTATGGAATCGAAAAATTCATATGTTGCCTTCTTCAATATTGCAGAAAAATTCATATGTTCCTTCCAAGGATTAGTCCAAGAATAGCGATTTTTGGGTTTTAAAAATAGTGCTATCCTGAGTGGTTTGAGAATAGCGCTAACTTTGGACTATTTGGGTTAGTAAAAATATCGTTTGGATTGTATAATTGGAACAACGATGGAAGGAATGAATAAATAATAATTAAACTAATCTAATATTTAAACTGATATTATATTACATTAAACTAGAAAATTCCAACGGCTAGAAATTAGATTAGGAAACTCCAACGGCTAATTGGCCTTTATAAACCCATACAATGATTGTAAATGAACAATTCAACAATACTTTCGCATAAAAATCAACATGGTATTAGTTATTTGGTAAGAATATGAATAATATTTTTCATACTAGAACAGACACTCGGACTGTATCGCATGAGTCATTAATCCCAGTATCCTCCATTTTTCCCTACTTTCAATTATCTGCAATAGTTTTAAAATTTATTAGATTTACTATTTTAGTACATGAGAAGGTGACAAGGACTAAATCACAAGATAAAAAAAAGTTAAATTTCTACCATTCGGAATATAGTGTGTGATCTGCTGCATCTGTACTGTAAATTAAAAAAAATATTTTCAAAATGTAAACATTCAATTTGAACAACATAACATGATCACCATATTCAAACGAATTTGTAGATCAAATTATATATTTTTTAGGATTTTTCTATAATTTTTTTTAATAAGTAAAAATAATGATTCTAGACCATTTAAAAACAATAATTTTCTACCTATTTAAAAATAGTAAAATAAAATTATATATATATATTGTCTATAAGTATATTTTCACATGGATATCGTGCTGAACAGTCCAAATTAATCGTTTGAACTTTGAAAACAAAGATATTAATCCATAGTACGGACCAATATGCACTATCAGGGGCGGAGCCAGACTTTCAAACTATAGGGGTCAAATACGTCCAATCACATATAATTTTTATGCTAAAAATGATAATCAATTGTATATAAAATCATATATAAATAAAAAAGTAAAAAAAAAACAGAAGTCAATTGACCCTCATTTAATATAAATCTCATTCAATATAAATGGATCCGCTATGGCAATATGCATAGTACCCTAGCTTCACTCATAAATATATACAGTTTGTTAGTGGGTTAGCATAAATGTTGTTCCCATGCTTTTTTATTTTATATTTTGTGTTTGGATCACAGCTTTTCAAGAATAGTAGAGCTATTTTTGAATTAGAACTATTCTAGCCCATTCCAAAGGCACCTAAAAATTCATAATTGGTTAGTCTACTTTAGAAAAAGATGATAATTTAGAAAAAAAAAAAAATCGTGCTATCTTCTTCAATCTTGTCAATCTCTTTTCAATTTCTTATGAAACACGGCCTAAAGTCCTTCGACGTATTTATAACTTTTCCTTGTTTAGTAACTTAATTTTCTTGCAAGATCTAACACAATCTAAACTTTTGAAAAAAAAAAAACACACACACACACACACTCTAAACATATCTATCTAAAAAAGAAAAATAAGAAGCAATATTACGAGAGGCAAAACGTGCAATTACAAAGAAAATACAAAAATAAAGTGGAAAACCTGTCACGATGTAAATATTCACCAATAAAGTGGAAAACCTGCTCCTCTGCTCCTCGCTGGATTTTGAAGTGTTATACAAATTTATAGGTTCGGTTTGACTTTGCCTCCTCTGGACTTTTGGTTTGTAATTAATGCTAAATTTAGGATTAAAATTATGATAAATATTTTTGAATTCCAATTGGTAATTAGATTTACAAGTTAGAGTATTGAAAATTAGAAGTTAAAGCATTGTTTTATATATATTACCCGATTAGCTAATGAGTTTGACCCGATTAACTATTCAAATCCGATTCATTATTTTCTTGCCCCTCCTTGACAAAAATCCTGAGTCCGCCTCAAGAGGTAGATAAAGTTATAAAAAAAGAATTTACTCGGAAATATCAATTCCGGAATGATATATATTGTAAAGTATGCAGGTACAAATTTTGATAATGAAATTTGTATACATTTAAATTGTTTGTTGTTTATTTTTTTTAAGTACATTAATTTGTATATATCTGGTTCATAATTATTTTGCTTTAATGAGTCGAAAAGGATTAAATTCAACTCATCAAAAATAATAAATCATGTACATGGTATGAATTTATACATGATTCATCCTTTTTGGTACATCAAAATTTCTGCGTGCAAATTGTACAGAGCACAACAGTATTCATGTCAACGCCTAAGCAATTCTTAACAACTTAAGATAGAGAATATATTTGTGGGATCTTTATAATAATTTGTATATTACAAATTTACCTGCATTATGGATTTATATTTATATTTTTAAAGTTAAATACTATTCTTCGTTATCTCTGTAAATTTAAAGTTGAAGACGTTACATGCAACATAGTCCACCGACTATAGATGTGTCATCCGTGCATATAAAAATGTACCGAAATTTTTATTTATACCATATTCCAAAAAAAAAAACCAAAAATTCATAATTTTGAGAGATTTCCAAAAACACCCAAGCCGCCAAGTCAATCTGCCACTCCAAACATGGAGGTCGCCAAATGGCCCTGCGGATCCGGACAAAACAAAAAAAACAGGGGATTTGATCTGAATGAAAATAATAATTGTTTAATAATTTTCAGAATTAGAAAGAATAATTAATAATTGAAAAATATGTTAGAAAGAAAATTAAATAAACTACATAAAATATCTTATAATTTAGATGTACCAGAAGGATTCGGAAACATTTTTCAGGTAGAATTTTCTCCAGTTGTAAAAAAAATTAAACTATATCTTAGTATGGTACTAGAAAAAAATAAAAATACTTTGTATTTGAATTATTGATTCCGGTTCAAAAGTCACTTCTAGTCAATATAGAAATTATTGTGTTCTTTCTATTTTTGAAAATTATTAAACAATTATTATAAAACTCATCTGAAATTTGGAGTTTTTTTAGTTTTGGCGGGACAACAGGGGTATTTGACGGCCTCCGTTTTTGAGGCCGCAGATTGGCTTGACGGCCTGGGTAGTTTTGGAAATCTCCCAAAATCAGAATTTTTTGGTTTATTTTTTTTATTATAGTATAAATAAAAATTTCGGAAAAATGTATGACATGAGTATGTGTTTCTTCATTGAAATAATTTTATTTTTTCACGTTATAAATTTGACTTTTCATGCAATATAACAATATTAATTCGAAATGTTAGAATTATTTTTCCGCTTAATAATTTATATGAAAAGCGCATCATATTCTTTGCCAAAATTGCTTTAAAATATTATCAAAATGATCAGATAGTTCCACCAAGAAGATTCCACCCATACCTAATCAAAAGCGCATAATTTTCTTTGCCAATATTGCTCAAATGTGTGCTCTATAGGCACTTTGAATGAATTGAAGGAACAAATCATGTTAAGAAAAACGCTTTTAAAGTTTTAACTAAAGTTACTTAAATTGATTTGCTCACTATAGTGTTTTGAAAAAAACCGGCCGGTGCAGGACCGGACCGGCCCGGACCGAGAATAAAAAGGATCTTAGCATGATTTTTGGTGTGTTTTTTCCACTATATCCGGACTAACTTGGGCGGTTCTAAACCTGTGGACTGGACCGGACCATAACCGGACTAAATCCGGACCGGACCATGCCTAAACGGTGATAAACCGGACTAAACCTGTGGTCAAAACCGTGCTAAACCGTGCAAAACCGTGCTAACCTGTGGTTAAAACCGGTTTAGGTGCTAAACCGTGCCTAAACCGTGCTAAACCGGAGCAAAACCGGACCGGACCGTGGTCAAAACCGTGATAAACTGGTTTTTTATTTATTTAACAATTAACCTTTTAAAAAAAATAAAAATAAATAAATAGACTCGTGGACCCGTATGGACCGGACCGGAACCGGATTGGACCGTGGTCAACTGAAGTCTGATCCTAGCACGGGTTTGGACCAACCATTTTAAACCGGACCCGCCGGATCCGGACCGTGTAGACCCATGAACCCATGGGAACCGTGAACCGTGCGAAACCATGGCCCAGCAGGATCCGGATCGGATCGGACCTGACCGGCCCGTTTGCAATACACTAGCTCAATATAATCAAAATACACAAAAACAAATCTCAGCGAGTTAGCCAGGCCACACAGAATTCGTATCGCCTAAGGTAACAGAATATTTCTGTTTGGATCCAGACCGTCCAAACAGAATCTGTACAAATATTTCTGTTTGGATCCAGGCCGTCCAAACAGAATCTGTACGAATATTTCTCTTTGGATCCAGACCGTCCAAACAAAACTCAGCGAGTTAACCTCGGGCCGGATTGGTCCGAATTCTAATCGAAAATTCTATATCTAAACAGAAATATTCTGTTACCTCAGAGGATTGAATTCGGCCACACAAACCTACACAGAGAACACCTCAGAAAACCAGATTCTTCGCCGCACGGGTTGACCAATCCACCAAGCCCGCTACACGCGTCCCTATATGCGTCTCACGTGCCAAGGTCCCAGGCGAAAAAATTAAAATTAAAAGAGAGAATCGTTTAATATCTTTTTTAAACCATAGGCTAAAAGCCAAAAGGAATACTTCTACATACCTAAATCATATATCAATTGCATCAATTCAGCATTAGCTCCTCGCGCCGCACTCAGTCACTCTTTCTTCCTCCGCCTCCAAAACCTCTAAAAAACCATGGACAAAGCTTCCTTGGAAACCCTAATTCTCGAGCTCCACGACATAGAAGCCGTCAAGTTCGGCTCTTTCACGCTCAAATCTGGCATTGTTTCGCCAATCTACATCGACCTGCGCCTAATCGTCTCCTATCCTTCCCTGCTTATTCGCATCTCCGACCTCCTCTCCCAGCTCGCGGCGCCACTCTCTTTCTCTCTCGTCTGCGGCGTTCCCTACACTGCTCTCCCCATCGCCTCTGTCTTCTCCACCGCCAAAACCATCCCCATGCTGATGCGGCGCAAGGAGGTGAAGTCGTACGGAACCGGGAAATTGATCGAAGGTAAGTACGAGAAGGGGGAGAAGGTGCTGATCATAGAGGATTTGGTGACGAGCGGAGCCTCTGTCTTGGAGACGACTGGGCCACTGAGGGAGCTGGGGTTGGAGGTGGGAGATGCAATTGTTGTAATCGATAGGGAGCAAGGCGGGAGGGAGAATTTGGCCAAAAATGGAATTCAATTGCATGCCATTGTGAAGCTCTCTGATGTGTTGAGTGTGCTATTGACGAAAGGCAGGATCAGTGAAGAGAAAGCAGAGGAGGTAATAATTGGTTTATCAGTGATGCCATGTATTTATTGGCTAATTGCACGTTTTTTATTTGCAAATGGGATGCAATGTTTGTTCAAATTTGTGAAACCTGTTATTTCTGATGTTTGCAACCAAGCCCCAACTTTCTTGGGATACATGCCTTATTTTTTAATGGAATTAATCTATACTTTTAAAATTACAATTTAATCACTGGCTTTAATTGTAAGGTTCAAGGGAATCATGTTATAAGCTAATATCTAGTGTTAATTATCAACCCTGTGAGCAGCTTCTAGTGAATTTTTTAGTACTCTTTTCCAAATAAGCCAAACGATTTGGTCGCCATTTGAAAATTTGAGGATAAGTGGGTTTGATCTTTTACTGATTTTTAATTGCTTATCTCATGTATAAATTGTGCCTGTATAGGTAAGGAATTTCTTGGATGCAAATCGGAGTGTGGCTGTTCCAAAACCAGCTGCAGAGGTGGCAGTCAAAGCATCGGCTAGGGTTCGGGTTCCTTATGGAGAAAGGGCAAAAGTGTCAAAGAACCCTGCAGGAAAGAGGCTATTTGAAGTGATGGAGGCTAAGCAGACTAATCTTTGTGTGGCTGCCGATGTGGCGACTGCCAAAGAGTTGCTCGAAATAGCTGATAAGGTTAGTAAATTCCTATAACATTTCATAATAATACCTTTTTCTTAGTTCTAAAGCATTTATGTAGGTAAATATAATTGCAGATGGACTTTGTATTGCTAAGATTTCAATTTGTTTGATGGTTTTCATAACTTGCGTAGGTTGGACCAGAAATTTGCTTATTGAAGACCCATGTCGACATTTTGTCTGATTTTACACCTCAATTTGGTTCTCAACTCCGTCAAGTGAGTAGTAGCCTTGCTATTTTTTATTACACTTTCTTATTATTAGCCTTATCCAGTGTGTAACTCTAGTTCTTCAATCAAATATATCTGACTCAATTTTGTTTCCATCTCGCTAAAGATTGCAGATAAGCACAATTTCTTGATCTTTGAAGACCGCAAGTTCGCTGACATTGGTAATACTGTAACCATGCAATATGAAGGGTGAGTTCGCAAACTATTATCAGATTCATATTTTATTTCCTTGTCCGTCGAAATATAACTAAGAGTTTGCTCCAATCTTGTTGCAGAGGAATATTTCGCATTTTGGATTGGGCCGATATAACCAATGCACACATCATCCCTGGACCAGGAATTGTTGATGGTCTCAAGTTGAAGGTTCATTTAATCTTTTCTATAGCAATAAAGCTTTTTAATTCAACATTATCAGTTTAAGCAATCAAATCTAACTTCCATTGCTCTTTTGTTTTTATCTTTTTTTCTTTTTCATTGTAAAAACTAGGGTTTGTCAAAGGGAAGGGGGCTACTTTTGTTGGCTGAGATGAGCTCGAAAGGCAACCTCGCACAGGGAGATTACACAGAAGCTGCAGTCAAAATTGCCGAGCAGCATTCTGATTTTGTAATTGGGTTTATATCTGTTAACCCAGCATCATGGAAGTGGGGCCCATCTGATCCATCTTTCATTCATGCAACACCTGGTGTACAAATGGTTTCTGGTGGCGACTCTTTGGGCCAACAGTACAACACTCCTTATTCTGTAAGTTTTGGTTATTTCACTCCCTTATTTTCTTTTTGTTGCATATATTATACTGTATGGGTGCATCGATAATTGATTTCCTGAGTTTGGCACCAAGGAAGACCCTAAAAAAGAAAGAAAAAAGCTTGACTTAAGAAACAAAAGGCATACAAATTGTTCATAGCCAGGGGCTGATTTAAATTACACTACATTAGTTTATTCAACCCCCTTAATCTCACTATTGCACAACTGGTATGATGTCTGGTACATCGTCATAATCAGCAAGTATTGTTATTTTGCAAACTTGACCTCTTAGTTCCAGCATTACTGTACCTATATGAGTCTTGATGGCAAGCATTACTGTACCTATGCAAGTCCTAATGGTACAATCTTAATTTCTATACTAAGAAAAATATTTGATGAGTGCAGGTGATAAATGATAGGGGCAGTGATATAATCATAGTTGGTCGTGGGATTATAAAGGCTAGTAACCCAGCTGAAACTGCAAGAGAGTACCGGGTTCAAGGATGGGAGGCATACAAAGCTAGCTGCTCTTAAGTCCTCTATGAATTACTTAAAAGCCCAGTGAATTAATAATAACCTATTGCTTTTGATTTAAGTGATTTGGTTAAGGGAGTATTTTGTTGCCGCATAATATATATTAGTGCAGTAGGATTTATGCCGGGTATTTAGTATATTCTGGTGGCCTGAAATTTTGAGGTTATTTTCTTGTGCACTTGATGTAACAGTAATACTCCAATGAGGATTTTTTTGTTCACCAAGAGGGTTTTGATGTGAGCCATTTGTGTTGTGCGCGTGCATTCGTGTGCTTGTGATGTTTCTGCCGATTTGGGGTTTCAAGTGGAAACTATATATATTTCTGCTTGGAGATAAGGATGAGTACATGGTGTGTTACGGTATGGAATAGCAGCTACTAGAGAGAGGAATGAGTTCAGTCTAGCAGGAGGGAGACACCAGCTAGAGAGAGGGAGAGAAATTGAACCAAACATTGCAGACTGATTTTTTGTTCACTGCGTGTAGTGGTTGGTACAAGTAAAAGTTGCACTTTTGCATTTTCTTTTATTGGGAGTGAGAGGTTGCTGGTTTTGTTGTCCGATTGTGAATTTGTGACTATGGTAATATCTTTTTAAATTGGCATTAAAACCAGAATTTAAGGGCACATGGTGAAAATCGTAGCAGAGCTTGTGTGTTGATAACAACCTTAGCGTGATGCCTTGCTACTTTTCGGCTTTATAGGCTTTGGAAAGCTATGATAATAGCCAAGGAAATAAGGAATAGTGTAAAAGAATTGAAGTATAATTGTATAAACAAGGGAATATTGTATAACGTTCAGACTGTTTGGCAACATAAATCTGTTATTTGACAGTTATGTTATATCCAAAGAAAATGTTGGAACAGTAAAAGAGTACAGAAGGGGCGATAAGATTTATTTTTATAGTACTGTTATATATATTGTTCATTATCAAATTGCAGATGGACAAGGCAAGCATATTATTTGGAGCTTACATATTTTTACCAAAACTGTTAGCTTTCCTCCATTTATTTAATTACATTGGTTATCCATAAAGGCATTAATGATATTAATCCTAGGAAGTAGGAAGAGTACTGGTCACTGGCATCCACAGGTAAGTAATTTGATTCTACTAAACACACATTTCAAGCTATAATTTGCTCTCAAAATTTCCCCAATTTACTAGATCTATTACAAATTTATTTCAGATAGTGACACGAAGATTCAAAACATAGAAATTAATCAATCCTGCTACCACAAAAACGCCAATCAAAACCAATTCGTGATTTTTTTTGAATGAAATTTCATGAATTATCATGATTTAAGGCTGTAGAGATTACGGAAAAAACATTATTTGTCGTACATTGTTTTCGAACGGAAAATTATTCGAGAAAAAAAAAATGCAGATTCTATGATTTTTATTTTTGGAGTCGGATGCTGATATGTAAAGTTTTGAATTTATTTATTGTTAATTCAAAATTTTTAAAACATCAAGCTAAGAAGGGATTAATAGAATCCACGAAACTGGAAAAAAACACAGTAATTCAAATTTTGAAATAATACATATTCATTAATTGAATATGTATCTGAATCATACATAATATATCTAATTTATTATTTTTATAGGTGTTGTGAAAGCCATCATGGATTGTTATAATATTTACAAATGTTCAATTTTATTTGATAATTATAATTGAACATTAATAAATAATACTTAATTTAGAGCCTTTGATGAATAATTAGGAAACTTTTTTGAAAATCTTCAAAATGAAAATACTTATTTATATTTTAGTATGATATCAATTGACAACCCTTCTAAATATAATCATAGTCTATTAAGAAGGTTGAAAATATAAAATTCTCTTGTTTTTTTCTTGTTTGAGAAAATACAATAACATATGGAACTCATTATGTCAAATGAAGAATTAAAATTCAATGATATTATATCCAAAGCTAAGACATAGAAATTGTGAGTCCATGTTTTCTCTACATCTATATATAGTATATAATAATTAAATAGTTTCTCTCCATTTATATTAATTTGATATAAGTCTTCTCTCAAATATAGATTGCCATTTATTTATTTATTTTGTTTCCGAAAAACTAACATGTCTTTAACTATGACACATAGTATAATATTATTGATTAAATGAATGCAAAATAAGAAGAATAAATTTTAGTGTGTGACAACTGCGAAAAGATACTAAAGTTAAAAGATCATTATAAACAGATAATGAAATAAATAAATAAGAAAAAAATTAAATGATATTATTAACATTTTGTATAATTGTATAAGATAAGATAATTATCTATTTTTAGCCAGACTTGTGAGAATATATATCAAAGAGGCTACAAACTAGTAGGAAGGGTACCTACTATATATATCATTACTCAACAACCACACATACTATAATAGATAATTATGCAAATGGTGATTAATAATATATGTTGGAGTTTATTAAAATTAGACCGTTTTGTATTGATAATTAATACGGTTGTTGATGAGTCTCAAGATATTGAAATCAGTGTATTAATATTCGGTTCTCATTCAGTATTTGGAAGGCCACCGCATACCACATATACGGTATGCGGCCGAATATGCGGATTCTTATTCGGATTTATATATGCGGATTTTTTATTAAATATTTAATCCCACAGTACTTAAATACAATAAAGCATCATGTAGAGAAGTTATAAAAGACTTCTGAGTAGGACGCTTGAAAAAAACACCTATCTGGCGGGTCTGGAACTCATTTAATGGGTTATGAATTCAGGTCCGGAACTCTTTTAATGGGTTTTGAATGTTTTTTAATTTTTTTAAAACATGGATTCAATATTCGGTCCGAATAGCCATTTTCTATTCGGCCGGACACCGAATAGGAATATACGGCCGAATATGCACTGAATAAAACCGAATTTTAATACACTGATTGAAGTTATGGATTAACCCACCATTGAATGTAATTTGTGCATTTATGTTAAGTTTTAATTTTTTTTTCTTTTTTTTGTTAGGAGAAAACCAGAGCAACAAATTGCCGCAAATTTTAATACAATATTGACAAAAAGATAATATAAAGTTAAGAAACATTAATAGGAAGAATGAAAAAAGATTGTATTATATTTTTTAAAATAATACAATCATCCAATCTCACATTAGTCACATTTAACGGAATCAGAAAGTGATAAATGTACATGTATCAAATCAAACTGTGTAAATTAGATTAAAAAATGTTACTAAAAATATAAGGGCAATTAATTGTAGCCTTAGTATATATTCACATTTCACATCGACAGTTAGGTCTTTTTTTTTTTTTGTGAAGGCTTATCTCCAAGCCTTATCCTTCTTATAGCAAATTGCGGTTAGATTTTTATATCATAATCTCATTTGTTAGTCTAGGAATTATAATATTCAATGTATTTGATCTGTTCGGATATTTTATTCAACTCCTAATTAATATAAATTGGTTGAGATGCTCTTTTTTTTTTTTTAATAAAATAACCACTATATTTCTTAAGTTTAAATCATTAATATATGTTAAGATCATAAGATGTACCTTAATATATATTTCAATTGTATGTTAAAACTAATGAAAAAATAAACAGTAATCTGAATTATTTAATTATGATGAGTGTAACTGATCGGATTAGCCCGGACTATAATCAGACGGTCCGGATCTAACCTCAAAATTTGAGTTGCCTCAGAGGATCCGGCCTCATTTAAGTTTAACCCACAAGCCACATGCACAAGGTGGAAACATAACAATCTGGAAGTACTGTATCAGGATAACATAACAAAATGGATTTTATAATTTATCTAGTTTGGGATGTAATATACTAATATGTAAGCTGCAAATTGTAAGGCCTACGGGCAAAAAAAAAAAAAGGAAAATGGATTTGGTTTTATCTTACATCACCCTCTTCCTCTCCTTCCTCCTGCTCCTTCTTATCGTCCGATGTACCGGCACCACCCGTACCAGCACCAATTACTGCCCATATCCAAACCCAATCTTGGGCAACCTCATCCCGTTCCTTCAAAACCGCCACCGTTTCCTTGACTGGGCAGCGTCCCTTCTCAATCTCTCCCCAACCGCCACGATTGAAGTCGTTGCCCCTTTCTCCCTCTCTCATGGCATCGCAACGGCTGACCAATCAGTTGTTAACCACCTCCTGATTTCCAACTTCCACACATATGTCAAGGGTGGCCGTCTCCAGTCAGCACTGTCTGATTTGTTAGGTAATGGATTGTTCATAGCAGATGGTCATTTGTGGTCTCTCCAACGTAAGATTGCCAGCCGAGAATTCACCACTCGATCGCTCCGGAGCTTCTCGGCTGATGTCTTCCAGTCTCATATACACGACCGGCTCCTTCCTGTACTCTCTGCCGCTGCCACGTCAAATGAGGTTATTGACCTACAAGATGTACTCAAGAGGTTTTCTTTTGATAGCATATGCTCTATTTCATTTGGTCATGATTCAGGTTCTCTTGGTGTGGACCGAGATAGACAACAGCATAAGCTATTTTTCAATGCCTTCGATGATGCGGTGGAGATCTCCACCAATCGTCTTTTTTCTCCCATTTCCTTTCTATGGATTGCCATGCGATTTTTCAATGTCGGATCTGAGCGGAGGCTCAAGGAAGCCATAGAAACCATCAACAAATTTGCTATGGAGATAATTCAATCAAAAGAGGACCAGTTACAAGTGTCACAGAAACAAGATTTGCTTTCACGATTCATGGCTGCGATCGAAGAGAAAGATTCTAGCTATGACAAACTCAGCACGATGTTCAAGGACCCGAAAGAGAAGCGCATATTTTTGAGGGATGTGATTGTGAGTTTTGTGCTTGCAGGAAAAGACACAACCTCATCAGGTCTTACTTGGTTTTTCTGGCTTATTTCCACAAACCCAAAAATTGAGACAAAAATCTATGAAGATATCTCATCCATTAATGAAAATTACGATTATGAAGATCTCAGGGGGTTAAATTACCTCCATGCGGCAATCTCCGAATCACTACGTCTATACCCACCAGTCCCGATCAACTCAAGAGTTGTAAAAAATGACGATATGCTGCCAGACGGGACCCGTGTGCGTGCTGGGTGGTTTGCTGATTACTCAGCCTACGCAATGGGAAGAGACCAGAGGCTGTGGGGTTTAGATGCTGATGCATTCATCCCGGAGCGGTGGTTAGATGACAAAGGTCAATTTGTCGGGGTTGATTCGTGTAAATTCTCGGTTTTTCATGCCGGGCCAAGGGCATGTCTTGGCAGGGAGATGGCATATGTCCAGATGAAAGCAGTTGTTGCGGCTGTGCTCAAGATGTTCCGTCTGGAGCCGGTTGGTGTTAACAATGTGCCGCCGGCATATGAGATGTCAGTGACACTCAGGATGAAAGGAGGGTTGCCGGTACATGTAAAGATGAGGTAGATTAGCTGAATCAATCGTGTTTTACAATTTGTACTGGAGACTGTTAAATAACATGATTAAAATCATGTTGGGTTTTTGCTCACACAGCCGGGTGAACTATTTCGAAATAACCAAGTTGCTCTTTGTCATATATTTTTTCAAATTTAAAATAATTTATCTGCACCGTTCAGCACGATATTCATACAAAAATATATTTAAAGATCAAATTTTTTATTTTTTAATTTTTTTGCTATTTTGTAGAATACAAAATTAGTAGAAAATCATCTAATTTAAAAATTCTAGACCATTTAAATAGTATTTTTCAACCTATTTAACAAAAGAATCAGTCTTTAACTACATTTTCATATAAAGATCATGTTGAGCAGTTGAGATTGATCCATTTAAATTTTAGAAATAAAGATATAAATCCATAGTACGAACCAATCCACATTTTGCAAATTACCATAGTCTCACTCTTATAAATTGTAATAATGATGAAGTGTGTTTAAACTTTGTTGGAATTACTTGAAAATATATAGGCAAAATTAGTTTGCCTAGTAAGTTTACCCCATAATTGCATGTAAGAGACTATGGACGGAGCTAGATAATTTTTTTGAATATTATGTCACGTTTTCAACATCATATTTTAAAATTGCATAAGAGAACTTCATTTAATTAGCAACAAGGATCAATCGATTCATTTGTCCTTTGTTTAGTGTTATGGTTATATATCATTATCATAGTTCCCTCTGTCTTTGTCATTATTATTGACTTAAAAGGAGAAATGTTAATGTATGTGACAAGCTTAAATTTGACATTCCAAAAATCCAGTGTGGGCTTTTTCTCAAAATCGTGGCAAATGTTACATGCAAATCATTCAATTACCACAACTATCCTTAATCACTATTAGTGGTGATTTTTAACCACTAATAATTAAGGAATGCTTTTGAATTGAACAAGATGCAAGCAAGAATGTCAAAAGATCACAATTTTTAGCCACAGATGGAGCTGACTGGCACAAGACAAGGCAAACCCCACTAATGACAGACT
The DNA here is from genome assembly GCA_028015225.1 of Carex myosuroides. Classification (NCBI taxonomy): domain Eukaryota; kingdom Viridiplantae; phylum Streptophyta; class Magnoliopsida; order Poales; family Cyperaceae; genus Carex; species Carex myosuroides. Next base: position 12,041,936 of record CM051470.1, read on the forward strand.
AATATCCAATTTTTTTTTTTTGAAAACCTTTACAGAGACTGCGAAGTCGTGAGGGTAATCGAACTGTCAACCTTTGAATAACCAACGGTCCTAAAACTTTCTTCTTAACCAACTGTGCTACCTCCCCTTTCTCTAATATCCTAAGACTATGCGCAATTATTCATACAAAGGAGACACATAGACATATATAACAAAAGAAAAATGTTTGTTATTTTTCTTTTGTTATATATATATATCTATGTGCCTCCTTTGTATGAATCAGGCGTGGTTAGTTCATAAGGACCTGTTGGACTAGAAATTTGTAAGAGCAAGTCCAGCTAGAAATCCTCAGTCCTAATTTATCTCGTTGTTAATCAAAAGAACAATTCAAAATTGGAGGCCCATATTCACAAAATTTTAAGATCCAAACCCACTGGATTTTAGGAATGTCAAATTTAAACTTCTCTTATGCACTGACATATCACATATCGTCTTTTTAAGTCGATAATAACAACAAAAATTGTGGCAACAATGGTTATCACCTAATTAATTTTGTTAGGTCTGGGTGCTTTTCTTCTGGTATTTAAAGCTGTTTATTTTGGAGGCGTATAGAGAGACGGTGAAAAGCTTGCGTATGTTGATTGTTGAAGCAAAATGCATGGCATATCAAACATTTTTCTTTCCTATATGAAAATTAAATTTCTTGAGTAATAAAGAATTTCTAAAAAAAGAAATAGAAAAGGGAAAAGGGAAAATAACTCCCATAAGTGGGTGTACCAAACTGTGTTTTTATGTATCTGAAACTGGCTCCTTGGGTAAAAAGGCATTTCACAAACAGAAAAAAAACCAAAAAAAAATAAACAGCACGACTAAATCGGGAGACGATGAACCAAATACGCCATAAATGTTCTCTGCAATAGAAATAATCAAGAACTTGAGCAAGTTTATATTTATAATTACATCCAATGATCTGCATAACCGCTCTATCAAGGTCTGATACATCACATGGTGATAAAATTAATTATCACTTTCCGTGCATATTCTCGCCTCGGCTTGTCGTTTCCTCGTGCACCGAGGCCATCCGGCTTGAGCTTTCATATACCCAACTCATTTATTGACTATATCTTTGGTATCAAATTTTTCATCCCTCCACTAACTTTATCCTGACAATGTTCAGAATATGCTCAAATAGTGTGACTAATCTGGAGGATTGGCCATATCTTTCGAAAGAGCTCAATGGCTTTTGTTTCTGGGTTCACTGGTTCACAGACCAAATTTGAGACATGACTACATAATAAATTTCCATATATTAAATAAATGCAATTTAAAATATATAAGATTTGAAGAGCCACAACATATCTCTATATAAACGCGAAAGCAGAACGATGACTCTATCAGTATTCTGAAAAACACCTAATTTTTTTTTTCTAAACATTTCAAGCTTAAGCTCTTAAAATGGTGACATATCCAAGCACTTCCACCCTCCAGATAGCATTATTGGCATCAAATGATTCCGGACACATTCGCCAGTTATTCAATCTCGCAACATCGATCGCCGAGCTAGGCCACCATGTTTCTTTTACCTCCACTCCATCAGGTATCAAAGCTATAACCATAGATCCATCAAATCCAAAACGCTCAAATTTGGATTTGGTTCCTCTTCTTCCAGGAGACAACGCAACCATTTTGAAAGAGGAATTCAATAAGTTTTTGCTGCATGTTACTCAAGATATTGATTGGGTATTATTTGATATTTCTACTTTTTGGGTCCCAGAAATCTGTGAGAATTTAGGTATCCATACTGCATATGTTACTTTTGCGAGTACCATTGAAAATATCTTTGTTTGGCCGGCCGTATGTGAACCTGACGGAAGGACTATAAAACGGATAATGCCCCAGGAATTCGGTTCAACAATAGCCTACAGTTTCAGGGAAGCTTTGGCAGTACTAAAACACCTTTTATCGTGTGATTCACAAAACTTACCGTTGTACAACAGGATTAAGAAAGCAATCACAACATGCAACGTGATAGCTATGCCAAGCTATTATGAGCTCGATGAAATATTGCCACAACATCCTGAACAATTTTTCCATAAGCACGTTCTTTCTTTAGGCCATCTGCCGCAAACCGCTACAAATGCGGGGGATAATAATTATTTGATGAACTCAGCCATTATCCAAGAATGGTTAGACAAGAAGCGTCAGTGCTCCGTAGTCTATATTGCATTTGATACTGAAATTCCTCTAACTCATTATCAAGTTCTTGCAATAGCTGGGGGGCTGGAGGGATCCCGCTTTCCGTTCATTTGGATAATAAGGAACCCGCTAGGGGATCAAACGCTTGACCTTCCAGATGGATTTGTGGAAAGAACAATTGAGTATGGTCTTGTGTGCAAACAGTGGGTCCCGCATGCAGATATCCTAAGTCATCCATCTGTCGGCGGCTTCTTAACCAATGGTAATTGGAATTTGTGCATAGAAGCACTTGAGTTCGGCATCCCTCTAATTTTAGTTCCTAATTCAACTGCTGAAGTGCCTAATACACAAGTATTACAAGAAAATAGATTTTGATGCGAGGTCAAGAGGGACCCGATCTTGGGGATTTTCTTCGCTGAGCACGTTTACCAGGTGTTGAAGCTTGTCATGGTTGATCAAGGTGGCAAGGAGGTAAGACAACGCGTGATGGCCATGAAAGGTGTCTTCACTAATCTCCGATATCAATATCTGATGAATTTTCTGTATCGCCTCAATATAATAAAGAAGCAGAAGGTGCTATGCAAATTTTATGGATGTGTTATGTGCAAAGACCAAAGGGAGAACATTGGGGCGTACCAGCAAGATTAATTTGAAGCAATCTGAAGACTCAAATGAAATGTGAAATTTGATTGTTTCTAGCATTTTCTTTTTTCTCAGTGGGATGGGTTATAAAATGAGCATTGTGGAGATTAATAGACTGGTAATATGGATTTTTTTCATTTAGAGGTTTAGAATTATAAGGTTTCTTGTTATGTTTATGATTTTGATATGTTGTAACATATTGTGTTTCGGTAATATGAATCTGGTGGTGCTTGTATTTGATACACTTTCATTCTGAGAAAGAAAGAAAAATAAAAAAAACTCAAACCATTCTGAGAAAGCTGGTGGTGCTTTTTGTTGCTCTCATATTCCTCTTATGCATGTGCAATTAAGCGCATACTGAGATTTGAGTTTAATTATTTTCAAAGGCAAGCACTGATTATTAAATAGAGAAATTCATTGAGTTGGATTACAGTCATAATATATTAACTATTCAATGATGAAGGTGGGTCATTTGGCCTGCTCATTAGAATTCCTATTTTGAGGAATGATCATCAGAATTTAATAATAAAATTCATATACCTGCTTGATAATATTTTTGTTTCATATTGTTTGGTTGTCTGCCCTTGTATGAACTTTTACTATATACTTATTGATCATAGGTAGCAATCAATTAAACATAATAGTAACCCTCAATGTATTATAAAATATATTATTATGCAATATGTATTAAACTTACACAATCTATATATATGTGTCCTTACTAAATTAAGTTTGACTATGTATGAAATTAAATGCTTGGTTTTCATTAAAAGAAAAATGCATAACAACATGTTAATATTGTACCGATCATGTAAGTGATTGTGATTCTAGTAAATCGATCTTCTGTAACACAACAACATTAATTTGACTAGAAATAAAATAATGAACCTAGCTAAAGGAGAAAAGGGAAAACCATTTAAGGTCTATTAGTGTATATTGGGCCTTTGTTGGGCCCAGATTGAGTTAAACCTCGCTGAATGTAAACCAAATTGGTTCTTTGTTCTTATAATTGATGTTCAACATTGCCTAAAAAAATTATTTTTAGGGTAACATATATATATAGCGACTAAGCGGTATACATGTATATATTATTATTTCTCGCTCATAATTAAGTTAGCAAGATCAAGCACCCCCTTTCCTCCCAACCTCTCCACTTACTGTAGTCTCCAGCACATATATGCATGCAATGTCAATGTCAAACAAGAACGCCAAGAAATGCACCTCCAACTCAATACCACCCTCCAACTGGTGCTCCCATCCCACATTCTTCATCTCTCTGCGCCACCGCACCCACAAACTCCCCAACCCTCCACCACCGCCTCCAAACCATCTCTCCCCTGACTGCAAGAAGAGGCTGAGGGAGCTTGAGAGAGACATCAGCAGTCTCAAGGCAAGAATACATCATTCCATTCCCACCAACAGGCATCTCACCGTTGGAGATGACAAAGACGGAGATGAGGGCCCCCCTGCAGCGAGGTTTCAGGACGGGAGCTTTCTACATGAGATCACTAGCATCGGGAAGCCGTGGGACCGGTTGTGCATGCACGTCTCATTACCTACTGTGGCTGAAGAGGCCAGAACTGCAGCTGAGGTTTTGCAAAGAATGACAAAGATGAAGATAGCAGACTTGTGTAAATGCCTGATGAGCCTAATGCCAATGGCCGACATAACCGGCCTCAAGTCCACGGGTCCCGCCATTCAGCCTTTCCATCCAGAGAACGACCTAGACTTCCTGATCGAAGCGATCCTCTTCGACTCTGTCAAAAAATTCGAGGAACTAGTCCTGGAGGGACTAAAGATCCAATTAATGGGTGTCACCAGGAGCTCAGAAAATTACACAGAAGCCATTGCCGTTGCCAGCACAGATCTTGAGGCAAGAGCGAGTACATCAACGGCCAGCAGTGATTGTATTGTGCTGGTGGTCTTGATCCAGGTGAGAGACCCAAAAGAGGAATTTGGGTCTGTTGGCGAGCTCATGATTGGGCTGATTGAGGCCCAATTAGGAGAGAATGGGACTCTTCAATTTAGCATACAGGGGGTGCATGTGGCAGGGCTCAACCTTGCAAGAAACAAGATTGCTGGGAGAGATTTTCTATGGAGCGCTTCTTTAAAATGCTGTGGCGGGTCGGATGAGTTGGAGGTAATAACAAGGAACCCGGACCGTCTTTTTCCTTGTTCAAAATAAATGCATGTACTCATTTGGATTAATAGACTGGTCATTTGGAACTTTTCATTTAGAGGTTTAGAATTATATATAAGGTTTCTTGTCAAGCTTATGATTTTGATATGTTGTAACAGATTGTGTTTCAGTAATATGAAGCTGGCAGTGCTTATATTTGACACCTTCATTCTGAAAAAGAAATAACAAATTTAACCATTCATGTTCTGTTGAATGTTTCTAATCTTCAATTTCAGTGTTCTTTTTTTTTTTTTGGAAAAAAAAACTTTGCTTGTGTTTGTTGCTCTCATATTCCTCTTATGCATGTGCTATTACTCTCAGACTGAGATTTGAGTTCAATTATTTTCAAACGCAAGCACTGATTAAATAGAGAATCCATTGATTAGAATTTCTTTCTTGAGGAATGATCATCAGAATTTATTATTCAAATTCAGATACATGCTTGACAAAAGCTCTTGGTTTCATATTATTTGGTTTTGTGCCCTTGTATGAACTTTTATTATATACTAATTGACAAAAGGGGTTGATATATATGAAATGCTTGGTTTTCAGTAATAGAAAAATATCATACCAACATGTTAATATTGTACCGATCATGTAAGTGATTCTAGTAAATCTCCGATAAAATAGGTTGACAAGTTTATGTGATGTTTGGATAATTGGATGGGACTACATTTGACTAAAAATAATGAGCCTAAAGGAGAAAAGGGAAAAACTTTAAGGTCTATTTAGTGTATATTAGGCCTTCTTTAGGTCCAGAGGAGAACCTCGCTGAATGTAAACCAAATTGGTTCTCTGTTCTTACAGTTGATGTTCAACATTGCCTACATTTTAGGATACCATAACAGGTAAAAACCGGAGAAGAAGCGGATTGCATAAACTGGCTGTGTTTGCATTTCTTTTTCTTTTTTCTGGATATAGGTGTGGATACAATTTAAATTTGATATTTGAATGTATAGCCATATTAATTATGCCTAACTCGAGAAATAGTCTGACAACACACTTTTAAAGCAGAATTTCATATAAGGATGTTATTTCACACAAAAAAATTCAGCCAACCGATTGAATAAAATTGATACTGAAGATATAGTCGAATAGTGAGTTGGGCGTATGAAAGCTCGAACTAGATGGTCTTGGTGCATGAGGAACCGAAAAGCCGGGAATATGCTTGAAAAACGATAATTAATTTAATTATAAAACCTACTCAAATTCATGATTATTGTCAGGTGCAGTAAAAATTTATGGTGTATTTGGTTCATTGGTCACCTGACTTACCCGACCCTGGTCGTGCTGTTTCTTTCTGTGTTTTTTTTTTTCCTGGTATGTGAAGTGCCTTTTCATCCAACAAGGAGCAAGTTTCAGGTATAGATAACACAATTTGGTACACCCGCTTGCGGAAGTTATTTTTCCCTTCGCTCTTTCTTTTTCTTTTTGAGAAATGTTTTTTTACTCGAGAAATTTAAAATTTCATTTAGAAAAAAAAAAAAAAAAATTGGCATGCCAGTATGTCCAACATAGCATATGTTTATTTTTTTCTTATTTTCCTTTTGTTATATATGCCTATGTGCCTCTGTTACAATGAAGAACCAGTAGTGATTTGGGGAAATTCATAACGACCTGTTAGACTAGATACTGGTAAGAGCCAGTCCAGCTAGCTAGCAATGTCCTAATTTATCTCGTTGTAACATCACTACACCAGACTATCAGAGAACAAATCAATATTGAAGGTTCATATTCACAAATTTTAAAGATAACCTTTTCTTGTACACTAACATTTGGGCTTTTTAAGTCAATGATCACAAGTTAACAACAAACAATAATGGCAACTATAATAACAATAATTGCGCGTAGTCTGGTAAATAATATGACAATTGTACTTTTGTTTTCCTTTTTTTATTTCAATTTGAATATTAGTCTGCCAATTAATGGGGTTTGCCTTGTATTTGTGTCTGTTACGTTACAGCTAATGCACGATTGAACTTCGAGAAAAAGTTTGGTTTGATGAATTTGGTATAATTGCAGAACGAGGCATGATTTTGTTATTATTTTGAATATGAAATATATTTGTATAATTTTTTCAAGAAAAGTGTAAAACCAGAAGTATAATCTGTAAAAATAAAATAAAAGGAGACAAAATATTATATTTATTTTTGTATCTTTTTAGTCCCTCCTCCGCCTTTGCTAGGGGCCTAAAGGAGAGAGAAGCTTAAAAACTAATTAATATATCTTAAGTCCTTTACAGGTGGAGATATTTATAAATTATAATCGAAACCGTCTGATTCGCATTAAGATTTGTGCATAGTGCTTCAAGATTCGGTCAGATCAAGCTCGTGTGAATCTTAAATATAGAGTAGTAGAGGTGTGATTGTAAGAGTTGTTTGAGTGAGTAATAAAATTAATTTGAATATAGTCTCTCTCAACTCAACATGTATAATTTCACATTTATTAAATAAATTTATTGTGAATATTAAAAAAAGAACAGCTCTAAAAACTTTTAAGTATATCTTGACAAATATTATTCTAGTTAGAAAATTATAATTATAAAGACATCATCTATTTCGTGATGAGCACGCGTATCAAATTTGAACCTATTTGGTAAACGTTTAGCCCTTCATGAAAAAATTTAAAAACTTTTGAATAACGAAATTTAATAACTTTTGAATAACGAAATTATTTTTAGTTTTATAGGGTCTTTTTTTAATATTGGACTACGTATGGCATTGCTACTTTTTGATAGGGGCTGTTATGCATGTTTTAGTTGTGAACTTGTTTTTGTTATTGCTATGATCAGTGGCGGAACTAGGAATGATCGGTAGGGGGGTCAGTTTTTGCGGCCAACAAGCGGTTGATAAATCCAAGAGTGCCCGACAGAGGGGGTGCCAGTTTTTTTTATTAAAGAGGGGGTGTGGGGTGCCAGTTTTTTTTTTTTTTTAATTAAAGGGCTCTATATTTTTCTGGGCCAAGAGGGGCCAGGACCCAGGCTGGCCAGGTCTTGGTTCCGCCACTGGCTATGATGTATTAGGTTTCTGGTACCAACGACTGGTACCAGTTGAATATTGTAAGGTTTTCTGTTATATGAAAATTGGTGGCTTCTGCCACTTCTTTCAAAAAAAAAAATTTAATATATCACTAATTAAATATCAAAGTGACTCAAATCTGATACACACTATGTTTAAATTATTAAAAATACGTATAATTTAGATCTTCAGTTAAAATAATATTTTACAATATATTAAATTAATGTGCATGTAAGCACATACTACAGTTATTTAAAAAAAAATTGTTGTGGATATAACTGGTTCCAAATTTGAAACCCTGATTCTGGAGGAGTTTGAATCATTTGCACGGTGATTTTAATTCGGATCAATTCGATCTAAACATGTAATGTACATTACCTCTTTTTAAAATTAAGGAGGGTTCAAATGCCTCGTAACTTGTATCTCACATTTTATATTTTTATTTTTAAAATCTAAAGTGTAAATTTTAAACTGCTCAACATGATCTCCATATTTAAATTTGCATGGAGATATTTTTTTAAAAAAAATTGTACGGTAGCTTAGTTGATATGAAATTGATTGTGAATTCCATTGTACCATTACAATTACAAACCGTAACAAGTGGGGACCCAAATAATATCTCCCTTTCAAATTTTGGGGACAAGTTCATTTTCATGTGTACGGTGTACCCCGCAAATCTTGCATCGATATATTACAAGGCCCCAGGCCCAGCAAAATAAGATGTAACATGCATGCCCTTGGAAAAAGTAAAAATTACGGTATTCGTTCTCTCGCTTCTTGTTTTTTTGTAAGATAAATTATGATAGCTCGAGCAACTTACAAAAATCCAATCAATATTCAGGAATAATGATTTTGTATATTTATTATTTAAGTGACAATCAATATCGTCTCAAGTACTAATTAGTTAACCAGTGGAGAAATAATGAAATTATATTCATCAAACCAAAAATAATTAGGATATGGTATAGAATTTATTTGCTATGTTTGCTAAATTCAGAGATAATTAACATTCACATCTCGTTATATTTGCTAAAATTCGTCAATAAGTAAATAATGATTACTGTGCAAAAGATGCATTCGTTATATTTGCTAAAGTCACAAATAAATAATGAGGAGGGCTCAAATGCCTGATTGTTTCATGCCCCAATCGTACCCCTAACATTTTTATTTTCAATTTCAAAGTTTAAACAGACGATCCGAACCGCTCAACATGATATTCATGTTAAAATATGATTGGAGACCAAATTTTATATTTTTCGGAAATTTTTTACTATTTTTTAAAATGAGTACAAAATCACTTTTTTTCATAAAATTGTGGACCATCTAAAAATTATGATTTTGTACTGATCTTAAAAAATAGTTAAAATTTTCCAAAAAATATAAAATTTGGTCTCCAATCATATTTTAACGTGGATATCATGTTGTGCGGTTCGGATTGGAGCATGAAGATAAAGATGTTGAGGTACGATTGGAGCATGAAGCAATGAGGCATTTGAGCCCTCTCACAAATAATATATAATAATATACATAACTGAAATCTAATTATTCAGATATCATATAGTGTATGATGAGAAATTGTTATTTGGGGTTTATTAGGGACTTATATGAAAGTTTTCCTAGAATTAAAATGATTTCGAGGGAGGGGAATCATCATAGGAAGAGACTTTGCACTGGGGCCCACACACATTGAAGCAAGGTTTTGATGCTGTCCAAGAGATGCCATCCATCCATTGACATGTGCTCCTTCCTGATTTCTTGGTCTGCTTCAAGCTCTACATCTCAAGTGCATCCCTACCCCACAAAAATAAAAAATAATAAAACTAGGTACAACTTCATGACAAGTCCCTTTCCTTTTCCTTATATGACAGTTTTTTCTATTTTGAAAAAAAAAAAAAATTTAAATAACCAAAAAAGATGGCGGAAAATTTTCTCAAGTGCACCTTTGAATTGCAATGCATATAAATAGCGTTCAATTAAGCTTTCATTCTGTGAGCCGTTATTTTTTTATTTATTGGGAATCTGAATAAGCAGGGGAGAAAGGAACAAGGAGGTATTATTCCGTCTAGCTCTCCCCCGTGAACAATCCCCCGTTTCATCTCCCGTCAGTTGCATTAATTAAGGTAGTTAGTTAGTTAGAATTTATAACTGTCAGTGTATTTTAGGAATTTGCAGAAGTATTCATATGTAGCACAACTAGTATTCATCCATCTATATGAAGGTATTCACATTTGCAATAGAAACATATTTGGATATATTACAACAAGAAAGTAGGGGACAAACAACATGTGTGGGGAACGCACAACTGTCAGAGCATTAATTAAGTGGGGGACCGCATAACCGTCAGCGCATTAATTAAGTGGGGGACTTCTAACTACCTTCAGCTCATTTTAGAAATTTGCCAAAAAAGTATTCATCTGTAACACAACTAGCATTCATCCATCTATATAAATGTATTCATCTTTGCAATAGAAGCATATTTGGACACATCAATCACTCATCTTTTACACGTTTTTAGAAATAGGTTTTTTTTTCTCCGTTCAATCTAACCAATATTTCTGACGATCTGTGAGGAATTTTGCAAATCTAAAACCACGAATGTCTTCTACACAATTTTCTCTTTCAAATGAGATCCATGATGACATACTTTCGAATTGTCCGTTGCACAAGTATTCACACCTCGTTATGCAAGTATTCATCCCGCATTAAGCAAGTATTCATCCTTATCGTGTAAGTGTAAATAGTTAATGTACCAAGAGTATTACACGTTTTTAGAGATGAGTTTTTTTTCTCCGTTCAATCTAACCAATATTTCTGACGATCTGTGAGAAATTTTGCAAATCTAAAACCACGAATGTCTTCTACACAATTTTCTCTTTCAAATGAGATCCATGATGACATACTTTCGAGTTGTCCGTTGCACAAGTATTCACACCTCGTCATGCAAGTATTCATCCTGCATTAAGCAAGTATTCATTCTCATCGTGTAAGTGTAAATAGTTAATGTACCAAGAGTATTACAAACATATGTGCATACCAAACAAATAAAAAGTATTCATCCATAAGATATCAAGTATTCATACATATAAGTTAAAGTATTTATGCCTAAGATATTAAGTATTCATCCATAAACGTTGAAGTATTCATCTCTGAAACATTAAGTATTCATCCATATGTACTTAGTACGCACTGTTCTAATTCACCATTAATGAAGTTTTGTTCTTTGCAAATAACTCGAATCTGACCCGGCAGAGGTGGATCTGACCCGGCGGTCGACAGTGATGGATCTACTCCGGCGGAGGCGGAGGTGGGAGAGAGAGGAGGCGGAGGTGGGAGGTGGGAGACGGAGGTGGAGATGGGAGAGGGAGGCCGAGAAGGAGAGGTGGGAGAGGTGGGAGAGGGAGGGAGAAAGATGAAAGAAATAAATTGAGAAAATTAGATAATTAATTTGTAGGGCCATTAGGTAGTTAGAATTTTGAATTATAGTTAGAAAATGTAGTTAGTTAGTTGGAGGATGAAATGGGAGATGGATAGATGAGGGAAGATATAATTACCCTTTTTTAAAATGTTACTTCTCCAGCGTAGAATTTTACTAGCTGTGTATTGTGTAATAAAAAAATGCCATTTTGTTGTATATTTCTAAACGGGATGATTCATGCAAACAGGCGCCGTTGAAATTCGTTTTACAATAACTCCACATGCAATTGTATATGGTCCAAGAGATATTCAAACGGTCAATTCTGTCAAAACCGAAATAAAATAGTTAAATTAATTTTTTATTCGGTTTTTAAAATCTAACCGAATCAATCAAATTAAATTTGTAAATCGAATAACAACCAAACAAAACAAAATTAAATTTGATTTGTTTGGTTGAATCTAAACAAAAGATGCTAATTAAATTAAAATTCAATACATACATAAACACATTTAATAATCATAAAAACAAATATCAAGATATATATTAATTGTTGACATTACACACATTGTTCAATTTCATATTATATTTTAAAATATTCAAACTAAAAAATTTCTTTATTTTAAGTCAAAAAATGTCAAACAAATTATCTAACATTCAACAGGAGTTCCATTAAAAACTTTCGTCAATTTGTATTCATGGATGAAGATAATTTTTGAGTAAAGGTTAGAAGTCAAATCACCTAACTAATTATTACAAAGATTTTATATCTGAATTCTGAATCTGCAACCCTTTCATACGAAAGACATTGCCTTTGCTACTAGATCAAATATTGATTCAAATATCACCGCCAGAAAAGTCCTATAGCTCCATCCTTCTAACCTAATTGATAGGGTTTCTTTTTTATTTCTTCTTTATCTTTGTATGTCAATTTTTAATTCATTGTTTTAAATCTAAAGGGAATCAAATATAAAACTCGAAGTAATTTAAAATTTCAATTGAACTAATCCATTTAAAATGAAATCCAAATCATTTAATTCAAAATTTATCAGTTTGGTTAAAACCAAATAAACCGAATATGACGCAAAATATTATCACGGTTGCACAGCTGTGAATATTAATGTCAGACATTTTGTGTGATCATAATCAAGGAGTAATTTATCACTGTAATATTTAATTTCTAATTTCTCTATCTCTTAATTGTATTATACTGCCTGTCACAGTGGAAGGTAAGAAAGCATTTTTACATTGCTTAGAAAGTATGCTCAGAAATTGCACACCAAAATATATTCAATAAAAAATGTGTACCACACAAAATTTCTTGTACAGTCCAAAAGCTGTTACATGTACCAATTAATATACAAACACGTGTGTCTCATGAGATTAGGATAACAAACTACTACTGCCGACATTTTTATTAATACCCTAAAAAAAAGAAAATAGCAAATCTGTCATCAATCTCAATTTTTTTATTAAAACTACTCAGACCGCCTCACAGTGGGGCGGTTCACTATTTAAACCAAACCGCCCCCCAGTGGGACGGTCCGCTACCTACACCAAACCGCCCCATATGGGGGCGGTCTGCTATAAAACATGTATAAAAGTCATTTTTCTCTGCCCACTCACAATTCATTTTAACTCAGCTGTAAGAGAAAGAGGAAGAAGAGGAAGAGAGAGACGATTTTGTGGCGATTTCAGATAACAATAGAGGTAGATCTTCACAATTTCTTTTGATTTATTAGTTTAATTTGTCTTTTTAAATTCATTTTTTTAGACGAGAATGATGGACAGTAACAATCAAGGTAGAGAGAAAGAGAGCAACTGAGGTAGGTCGTCCTATCATGGCCTAGCGAGAGGAGGGTCAATTAGTGATCGAGGTAAAAATGAGGAAAAAAAGAACAACTGTGAAGTATGCCGTGATCCCCGGAACTGCCAAGTATGTACAATGGGGGAATTTTTTAGACGGCCTATTCGGTATGAAATTTCAGACGATGACTTTGTGGAAAACCCCTACGGCTTTGGTTTGAAAAATAAGAAGGTTGATCCAGAGCCTCCAACATCGGACGATGAGTTTGTTCCGTGTACTTATACTGGTAAGGCTACCACTTCGTTTGCTGTGACTGATCCAGATCCAGCAAAATCCGATGATGACTTTGTTTCATGTACTTTCAAGGATCGTTGTAAGAAGTAGTACTACTTATTAAGAATTTATGTTGTAGACTTTATTCCATGCAGTATTTATTTCATCAATTTTGTGTTTGTTTATATTTTATGTTGTCAATTTGTGTATATGTAATTAAGTTATGAAAATAACAAAACTCAAGCATATAAAATAATTTCACAAACTCTAAATTAAATAGTTCACAAACTACCAATTAAAATAGTTGACAACATACATCTAAATAAAATAGTTCACAACATGCATCTCAAGTAACTTGGTAATCAGCGACGACGTCCAAACAAACTAAGTCGACGAGTTATGGGTCTGCTTGCAGATGGTTGGGCGACACTACCGGATGTCTCTCCATGGCTACTACCGGTTCCTGGGCTTTCATGAGTGCGCTGGCTACTACCGGTTGACTCAGCAACAACTCTAGCATTTTCTCTTTCATTGGCTTTGTTTATGGCATCTGCATTGCATTCCAGTTCACCAAACATGGTATGATATTGAAATCGTATAATATAAAATCAAATATAAAATCAAATGTACATGCTCATTGTCTGTCATAAGTTGAACGGCGAGCCTGATGTCCTATTCTCCTACCTTGCATCTGGACCATGGTTATTACAACACGCTTGTGGGGCCTTCTCCCTAACCTGATCCACCCCTTTAAGGGCATGATTCTATCCCCAACATAGGCCGGCCACGCATGCTGGTTGGGATAAGGATTGAAAGATGCACCCCAAGTACTCGTAAAGGTACTCGGTACGGTACATGTCCGCGACAAAATCATCCTCACTGAAGTTTCTTGTTCGGCACACCATCATAACATGAGAACAAGGTAGGTGAGCTAATTGGATTCCTTGGCAAGTACATGTTACAGTATTGTTAGGTCCAAAAATAACAACATACTTGAACATCCTTTTCACAAACTCCATTGTCCCATCTGGTCTACGGCTGGTTGGAACGTGCACTTCGAATTCCAAGTCGCGATCTCCGTACGGGACAACGTTCATAATTGAACATTTCTCCCTATGTATCCTTAGTTTCTCATTCACCTTTGTTGAAAACGTTTGATTCCTGGCCAGTAATTCGAGGGCTTTAACACTCCGTTCAACAAACTATGCATTTAACTTGTAGAAGGTATCCTCTACAATTGCTGCCACGGGTAACATCCGTCTCTGCTTGAAAATATTATTCAAGGACTCGGGCCCATTTGTGGTCATAATTCCCCATCCGGCAATTGCTGTGATGCACCGATGTTTTCTTAGCACTACCCGGCTAATAAAACATCGATGATGCACTGATACATGCAACCGATGTAACACACGCATCCAACCAAATACATTTGTTTGATCTTAGCCAAACCGAGTGCAAACTTCAATCTGAGTTTCCTACGACTTTTTCTTCTAGCCAAATATGCTATGCCCATCCTTAAAAAAAATCTATCTATACATATATATAGAGGAGGGATTCAATTACAACACTTTTGAGTTACCACAAAGTTACCACAACCATTTTTTTCATTTTCAAAGTCCAAATCGTCGATCCAAACCGTTCAACATGATCTCCACAATAAAATGTGCTTGCAGATCAAATTTTACATTTTTTTGAATTTTTTTACTATTTATTAAGATGGTACAAAATTCAATGGTCTGAATTTGACTAGTTTTTGTAAAATACTTAATAAATAGTAAAAAAATTCAAAAAAATGTAAAATTTGATCTGCAAGCACATTTTATTGTGGAGATCATGTTGAACGGTTTAGATCGACGATTTGGACTTTGAAAATAAAAAAATGGTTGTCGTAACTTTGTGGTAACTCAAAAGTGTTGTAATCGGATATATATATATTTATATATATATTTATATATATTTTTTTCTTCTAACAGAAAATGGCCGGTACTGTATTAAAAAAAAATTGGGCACTGGCTATTTTCAGACCAGTAATGAATTAAATTGGGTACCGGCCAAAAAATGGCCGGTACGTGCATTTTTATAACTTTCCAGCAGAACTGAGTATATTAATTAATTTCTATTAAACTTTGGATATTAATAAAAATGTCGGGAAATGCTACGCCATATATCAAGCACCGAAAAAACAGCATGCTTCATTAAGATAGACTTTGCTAAGGCATTTGATTATGTTAATTGGTCATATTTAAAGGATATCATGTTGGCACGAGGTTTTCCTATAAGATGGGTTCGGTGGATAGAGCATATGTTACAGACAGTTTCCTCTCGAATTTCAGGTCAACTTGGGTCTGATGCCCATCGGACTCAAAGTGAGTTCGATGGGTTCGATGACCGTCCAATCTGCTTTAAGATTCGTGTCCGCAACTTTTGTATCTGCTTTAAAATTTGTGCGCACGAATCTTAAAGAAGATCGGACTATCCCAAAACCCATCGGACCAACCTGCTCTCCTCGAATTTTGATGAATAGTGGTCAATCTAAATTCTTTAATCATAAAAAGGGTTTAAGACAAGGAGATCCACTGTCTCCAATGTTATTTGACATTGCATCCAATGTTATTTGACATTGCAGTGGATGTTCTTCAAAAAAATGATCGAGGTTATAAATCAGTCAGTGAGTAGCCGGATTTCAAGGAAGTTGAATAAATCGGACATAATCCATCAGTATGCAGATGACACAGTGTTTATTGCTAATGCGGATACATCCACGATAATCTCCTTGAAAATTATCCTGCGATTATTCACTGCTGTCTCAGGACTGCCCATTAATTTTGATAAAAGTTCTTGGATTCCTATCAATGTTTGCCCTAATCAGGTGCCAGTTATATCGGCTGTGCTTGGCTGTACTCTTTCGCAATTCCCAATTACTTATTTGGGACTACCTTTAACTCTGAAACGACCGAATAGAGCCTTATTCATGCCTTTAATTGAAAAACTAGAGTCCAAATTGGAAGATGCCAGTACTTGCATAGAGTTTGGATAGTACAGGGGTCATTCTTTTGGTTGCAACTTCTAAAACTTAAACCTTTATTTCAATGGAGCACCACATGGGAAATCGGTACAAGGGCCTCCATTTCTTACTGGTTCGACTCTTGGACCTTCCCTACAATGGCCTCTTTGAATACACCATTGCCCTCTAATCGAAACTGGTCCTTACAAAAAGCGGTGTCACAAGGGCTGCATATCTTGCCTGATAATCCGAATGTTCAGGCCCCTCATGACATGTTACTATGGCTATGGAGCAGTAACAAGGAATACTGGTAATTGCTGGAGGAAAAACTGAGTGGCATCTGAAGATTCTGCCAACGGTACGGGTTTTTGCATTCCTTCTTCTTAGAGGTAAGTTGCTGACTCATGACAAGATGGCTAGTAGAGGATTGCACTGTGATTTGAAGTGCGAGGTATGCCAGTCCTGTCCAATTGAAACGCAACTGCATTTGTTTTTTCACTGTACCTATGCAAGGGCATTTTGGTCAAGAGTGAATATGGTACTGGGTTATAATTTGGTACGATTTGAAAACACGGTACATAATACAGTGGACAAATCTTGGAAATCATGCAGGACAAATCTTGGATTTTTTTTTCTTTGCGGCTTGCTGGTATTTATGGAGGAATCGAAACAGCAAAATTTTTGAAGGGAGAAGCACTGATCCAAGATGGGGAGCTGATCATGCTATTCAGGAAGCAAAACTTTGGCTCCGATTTTGGCTTGGCGGCCCCAAAAAGCTCAAAAATGCACTACAATGTTAAATATATTTAGGTTTTTGTCTCAGTTATGTCTTCAATTTTAAAAGTACAATAACTTAAAATTTAAAACTTTAATATTAAAATAAAATTGTTAGTTATGATTTATGTTATTTTCTCTATGCACATGTAATATAATGTGACATTTTGATTTGTTTTGATTAGTATCAAGGCCTTGCAAAAATATCCCATCTATTGATATTGTTAAATGCTGTCAACTCATTGATTCATATAAACCAAAAGGTGATATATTTTTATGTGTATATATCACATCTAAAGATTTTATTTTGACATATAAATTTTAAAAAAATTGTTATTGAAAAATTAAAAAATTAAGGCATGATGGAGGCACAAAAATAGAAACATTTGAATCCTCTTCTATCATATTTACCCCTCTAAATTTCAAGAACTGACAAAATTACACGATTACACAATTTATTGTCTTTTCCATTAAACTCATTTTAAATTTATAAAGTACCTAATTTGTTTAAGTAAAATATTCAGTGATTTGCTAGTTATGAGGACAAAAGATTAATTTTCTTGTGACGTGCACACAAGCGTATGCCTAAATGCCACCGGTATATGTTACAAGTAGAAAAATAAACCATTTGTCCTTCAAAACAGACAAATTATAAGACCGAACACTTTTGTTATACAGATTGCGTATTTTGTTTATTAATAAAGGGTAAAATGGAATGTTTATAAATTTAGAATGAGTTTTAATGGATTATGCAATAAATTGGGTAAATTGTGAGGTTTTGAAATTTAGAGAACTAGATATGATATTATGAATTTTAGAGGGGAAAATATGTAATTTTGAAATTTTTTTAGAGGAATTCATAAAATGGGTCCCCATTGCTTTTGGTTCAAACTATGAGTAAACTCAGCATGAGTCATGCCTAGGCTTGAATTGAAATGCTTCCGAGGCCTACATTTTTCTTTTCTTTTTTTCTCTTTTGCAATATCACCTATATTTTTTAGTGCCTATAATTTCTTGATAATTGCATATGAACAAATCAACCATCAATTAGAAAGCTATCCGAAATTATATGTAAATACCAGTGTTGTAAAAAACGGCCGTTTAAGCCGATTAATCGGCCGATTAGTTGTTTGACGATAATCAAACTGTCACAGATTTTTCTGATTAATTAGCCGATCATTTTTTATTATGGCCAATTATTTCCGATTATTCTCGATTAATCACTTGATAATATCCAGTCCATCCAACGAACGCATGCCATTATTTACAACACCGGTAAATACTGTCTTTATTTTCCTATCTCCACCTTTGTGTTGTGTGAATTCAGATCCTTCCCGGTACCGTAATAGGGAATCTTTTACAATTACTTGATCTGGACCGTTCTTTTTAACTTGGCACGAATCTCAAAGCCCAATAATACTGCCCCTTCAGTCAGTCCGAATCTCAAAGCGGCTGAGAATTAATCTCAAACCGTAAAGTGAAGGAAATCTTTTACAGTAATGGAGAGGATACTTGTCCGTGTTGTGTTCGGATCCTGTACGGCTGTACTGACAAACCTCAAGATATTTTAAAAATAATCATGCGGCTCATGCCCAACATATTTTAATAAGTTGTTAGTTACTTCTAATCAAAAGATAAGCATGACTCGCCACAACATCAAGCGACTAAAATATAAATTGCAAATTACAAATATTTTATTTCTCGGCTATCGCATTATTTGTTCTCATCCCTGCTATGGATGAAATGAAATAATTGTAGACGTATATTTCCTTTTTTTGTTGTTTAAAAATTGGAGGTGTTATTGTGAAAGCACAATATGCATATATATATATATAGAGTAGAACTAGGGTGCTCCTAAGCTCACCAAGCCCTTCCGTGAGCGCGACTCTAAAACCTATCAAATTGACTTCAAACGACATTTTCAAACCGTTAGATGTTCAATCTATATTAAAATGTGCTTGGAGATCAAATTTTACATTTTTTGGAATTTTTTTACTATTTATTAAGATGGTTTGAAAATCGCTGTTTTTATTAAAATTCTGCACCATTGGAAAACAGCGATTTTCAAACCATCTTAATAAATAGTAAAAAAATTCCAAAAAATGTAAAATTTGGTCTCCAAGCACATTTTAATATAGATTGAACATCTAACGGTTTGGAAATGTCGTTTGAAGTCAATTTGATAGGTTTTAGAGTCGCGCTCACGGAAGGGCTTGGTGAGCTTAGGAGCACCCTAGTTCTACTCTATATATATATATATAGAGTGAGGCTATGGTGCTATGCATAGTACCAATGGCTAGTGTATTACGGCTCAATATGGTACTTTTTAAAATTCTAACGGTCGATCCGAACCGTTCAATGTGATATCCATATGAATATGTACTTGCAAACTAAATTTTATATTTTTTTGAATTTTTTTACTATTTTTTTAGATAGGTAGAAAAATCAGTGTTTTCTGAAAATTCTGGACCATCAAAATTCTACCTATCTAAAAAATAGTAAAAAAATTCAAAAAAATATAAAATTTAGTTTGCAAGTACATATTCATATGGTTATCACATTGAACGGTTCGGATCGACCGTTAGGATTTTAAAAAGTACCATATTGAGCCGTAGTACACTAGCCATCCGTGCTATGCATAGCACCATAGCCTCACTCATATATATATATATATATATATATATATATATATATTATTATTTTCTCTTTGTACCACCTTTATCTTATAAAATCTCGTTATATATTTGCCTAGATTTTGTGATTCATACAATATTAAGTAAGAAATTTAAGGATAGCAATTAAATATTCTACCTTTTAATATTAAATAAGATATTTTATTTCATTTTTATTTCCTTCTTTAAGGATTTTTGTCGATCACTTAATTATTTTTTATTGATACATTTGATGAATTGTTTTCAAAACAACAACAAGAGAAGACAAAGAATTTGTCATGGCATGGAGCAATCGATTAGCTTTTAATACATACAAGTCTTTCATATTGTGTCCCTTTTAGTGCTCATAAAATATGACATGCATATGTGAAATATATTGTCATGGTATCTATATTAGGATTTATATTTCCTGATTATTAATACTTCTATATTATGAAATTAGGTGGAAATATATGTATCCCCGGAGAAGTCAATGATTTAAGTTAAATGATAACATGACTGCAGAAATTATATTTCCAAATTATAACTATCATTAAAATAAGCAAGATGGAATTTCTTTCATTTAGTCTTAAGCAAAAAAAAAAAATATTGTCAGCTCTCAAAATTAAAAAAAAAATGAGCTCTTAATAAAAATTACAGAGACTAGCAACTTCCTGATGAACTAACCAGTAGTCATATAATATTAAGATACTGATGTAAGAAATTGCGACAACAATATTGCCCTGAGATTTGTTCAACCATTTTTTAAAAAATGAAAAAATATTATCAGATTGCATCAGATCTAATTAAATACTAAGCGTGTATATTTCAAAGGCGTAGAAGCGATTTTGCGTATCTTCGAATGAGATATGCAAAAAAATAAAAAAAGTAAATTGTTTCTCAAATATCAGAATTCAAAATAAAATAAATCATTTTTTAATTATTTAAAATCTCCAAGTTCTCCCAAGGGCCATGGTCAAACCAAACACCTCTTTGTAACTAAATCGTTGACCAACTCAAAAGCGACCAATGAGGCATCATTTCATTTCACGGTCGAGAACGGAGTAGGTCCGATGCCATCGGACATACTTTTAGGTTCAACGAGCATATTACCGTCCGATCTAATTTAAGATTTCGGCGCACGAAAATTGAAACATAAATGACGAATTTTAAAGCATTCTACACGAATCTTAAAGTAAATCGACGGTGATTAAACCCATCGAAACCAGAGTAGGTCCGATACCCATCGGACCTACTCACGGTCTGGTCCATGGTGCAAATTCCCTGGCATGATACATTGAATCCTTGGGTGGGTCCCACCACCACCAAAACCTGTTTAAAATCGGTGTGTACCGGAGATTTGCTTATGATTTGCCTCTGACTTTATTTAATTGGAATTTTTCTATTCAAGAAGTTCTTAGGTGGATGGATATTTTTTGGGTTTGAACCTCCTTTTCTCTAAAGTCAGATCATCTCCGGTTGCAACAATATAATATATTATTTTGCTTTTCGTGATAGTTTTAGAAAATATTGCTTTTCCATTTTAGATTGAATGATTCAAGTTATTATTATTTTATGTTAGAATAAATTATTATAATTTATCTAGACTGTGCTTAGAGTTAGATGCACAGTGCCCATTCATTATTATATGTAATAGTATATTGAAATTTTAAAATCACAATAGAATTAATATTTTTTTTGCCTTGTGAGAACATCAATGTTGTAAAATTGTCCTTCCCAAAAATATTTCAAAAGAAGTTGTCAATATAAATCCCTTGCTAAGCTATGTACTGGATATCTCCATTTCATAGAAAAGAAGAAAGGAAACTTCAACCGTATCTCCGGAATAAACAAATAGATATGAAATATCAGATATGGTAACAACTTCCCAATTAGCACCGAATCATCACCCACCCAAAAATATCAGCGATTCAGAATTTCTGTATACTGTTATTATTTATGGCTAATTCAGGATTCACTGCTCAACTTAGAGAAAGAAATACGTGACACGCCGTGACGTGACGTGATAAATATGATGTGACATGACGTGATTAATTTTTTTTTCACGTGACGTGATAAGAATAATGGTAGACGGTCACGTCACGTGTGACCACACGTGACGTGATATAACGTGACGTAAATAAATCACGTGAAACTTTTTTTTTATATTTTAATTTAAATTGTTGAAATTAAAAAAAATATCAAAAAATATCAAAATTATAAAAATTGTAAAATAAGTAAATAATGTTACAAAATTTTTTTAGGAAAGGTTGTTGGGTATCTGACTAAACTAGAAAAAATAAAAACCAGTACTACATGAGTATCGGTATAATTGAACCTACACCATAAGAGAAACATGGATACTCTATGCGTATAAAAAAAGCTGAAAATTAACTAGAAAAAACTGGATACTCTATGTTTCATACCGTGACGTGACGTGACGTGATGTGTAATTTTTACTTGAATGCGGTCACGTCACACGACACGCGAGTCACGTCATGTAATTGACTCACGTGACGTGACGTGACGTTCCGTGACATAACTGATCACGGCGTGAGAAATTTCTTTCTCTAGCTCAACTTGTATTATAATAAAAAATATTTGTCATGGTCAATTTAGAAGACATCACATTAATTCTCAATTGTTATAAATTGTTACATGTTATATAATAGACAAATAGTGCTCCAATCAAATTAGTTAAAATAACTTATTATTTATGGCTGGCTTCTTTAGGATTCATTGTACTACTTGTATTATAATCAAAATATTAGTCATGTCATTTTTAGAAGACATCACATGAATTTCCAAATTTTATAAATTGTTACACGTTATAATAACATACAAAAATTGATCCAATCAAATTAGTTAAAATATTTTATTGATAATGCATATGTTTGTTGCCGGAGTAATAATAATAATAATAATAATAATAATAATAATAATAATAATAATAATAAGAGAATGATCCAATTACACTATTTTATGGTGACACCATTTTTTTATAAGTCATTTTTGTTATTATCTAATTACTATTATTTCAGAGAGAAATGACTCCAGCCACCAACATATGCATCACCAATAAATTATTTGAACTACTTTGATTGGAGCACTATTTGTCTATTTGGCTATTATTATAATATTTGAGAATTCATGTGATGTTTTCTAAAATGCATGAATATTATTATTATTATTAGAGTAGGTGTCCAATTACATAATATTATGGTGACACATCTTGACACTATATGTTTATAAGTTATTTTTGCGATTTTAAAATTCAAATAGTCGATTCGAACAGTTCAACATGATCTCTATATTAATATGTGCTTGCAGACCAAATTTTACATTTTTGGAATTTTTACTATTTATTTAGAATTTTTGAAAATCGTTGTTTTTCAATGGTCCAGAATTATCTGAAAACAATAATTTTGTACATATCTTAATAAATAGTAAAAAAAATTCCAAAAAATGTAAAATTTGGTCTCCAAGCACATTTTAATGTGGATTATGTTGAACTGTTCGAATCGACTATTTGAATTTTAAAATTGCAAAAATAACTTATAAACATATGGTGTCAAGACACAAATTGGATACCTACTCTAATAATAATAATAATAGTCATGCATTTTTAGAAAACATCACATGAATTCTCAAATATTATAATAATAGCCAAATAGACAAATAGTGCTCCAATCAAAGTAGTTCAAATAATTTATTGGTGATACATATGTAATATGTTGGTGGCTGGAGTCATTTCTCTGTGGAATAATAGTAATTAGATAATAATAAAAATGGATTAGGGAGAGAGAAGGAAGAACGAAGGAAGAAAGGAAAATGAATAAATAATAGAGAGAGAAATTGAGAAGAGAGAATAATAAGAGGGGGAGGCAATCAGGCAAATCTAGAGGGGATCACATCATCACATGGGAATGGCCCCCATGGGAAAGACCACATGATTTCACACAACCGGTAAAGGGTTGGCACCTATGACGTCAGCGTATCTCCTCCCAGGATTGGCTGGGCCCCACCACCACGCCACCCTTGCTTCCAAATCAGTGAAATCACCGCTTCTCATGACTCATGACTCCTTCGACGCCACATGCAATCAACCATTTTTCTTTATTCCTTACGCTGTTCCTGCGGACCACTTCTATTTACATTTTAGAGCAGTTTCACGGAAAAAATATGGATATTTTCTTATAACAAAAGTATTTGTAGGTTGATGATGTGCTCATAAAAGGAATTAGTGAGTATAACTCTAAAAATCTATCGGATTGTCTTCAAATGGCTAATTTAAACGGTTGAAATTTATCTACTTCATGAGTGATGCATGTACATGCAAAATTTTAAAAGTTCCAAATTCATTTAGTACAAAATTAAGCGGTCAAAACATATTGAAAAATGAATACACTTGTTATAAAAGGTTCATTGTTTTGACCACTTGACTTTCTACTAAATTAATTCAAAACTTTCAAAAAATTCATGTACATGTATCACTCATGAAGTATATGGATTTTAAAGATTTGAATTCGTCATTTGAAGGCAATCTAATAGATTTTTAGAGTTGTGCTCACCAACCCCTCTTGGTGAGCACATCACATCCTAGTTTTGCTCTTGTAAAGAGCAATTTGGTATTATTATTATTTTTAGTTAGAACAATAAAAATCTACTAAAGTTGCTCTAATAAAAAAAGAATCTACTAAAGTTATTATATTTCTAAATTTCTAAATTTATTATTTTTGTTCATGTAAGCTACTAAAGTTTGATTTGTATATTTTAAATAGTAAATAATAAATGTTAGTTTTTGGATAAGATGTGTCAAATAATTTTTTATGTCATGAACGTAACTATATAATACATCTCTAAGCAAATATTTATGTAATATAAAAAAATTATTAGAAAATTTAATATAACCCACGACTAAGGATAATATAATCCTAAATGAATTTTAAGTAATCGTACATTAAACTGCAATGAATCTAGTGTTGCTTTTCTTCATTTTTTTGGGATAAAAAATTATTTTGTTTCCTATTGTAAACAAGTTTTAAAAATATATAACGGCATTTATCAATGAAGTT
The DNA here is from genome assembly GCA_028015225.1 of Carex myosuroides. Classification (NCBI taxonomy): domain Eukaryota; kingdom Viridiplantae; phylum Streptophyta; class Magnoliopsida; order Poales; family Cyperaceae; genus Carex; species Carex myosuroides. Next base: position 12,066,945 of record CM051470.1, read on the forward strand.
TGATTTAACAGTTTTAATCGTTGTTTTAATTGCCATTCAATGAGACATATTTAAAATGATTTATTAAAATAAAATGCTTGCTAGTATACTTAAGTTGTAAACTGATCCAGAGGGACAAGATAACTAAATTAAGCAACGAAAACCAACAGGTATATTAATTAATGTTAGAGAGGAATAATAGAGAGAGCGTGAGAAGGTTTAAAAACAGACCTTGCTGACCTTGCTTGTGGTGTGTCCCATACTAAACAAATGGAGTGAGAGAGAGAGAGAGAGAGGCACTTGATATGTGTAAAGATTTGGTGTGATATCTGGTCGGATCTTACTTTCCTTGATGCATGATGGTGTATCCTTGGTACCACCTCCCTTGCTCATTTCTTTATATCTCTTCATCGTAGAAATCAACCACCTCTCCTCTCCTCCATCTCCATTGGAGAAAAAAGTATCTTCCCAGGCAAACGATTCCAAAGAAGCAAAATTAATATTAGAGAGAGAAATGGCGGTGGATAGAGAAGCGCAATTCCATGTGTTAGCGGTGGATGATAGCTTGATTGATAGAAAGCTTATTGAGAGGCTGCTTAAAATCTCTTCTTACCAAGGTACTCACTCAATCAATTCAGTTCATAATGTCTCCGAAATGGAGATTTGAAATGAAATGGTCAATTCGAGAAATTGCTTAATATGAGGCATTTGCTAGTGTGGTTCCTAAATTCGCCAATTACACATGGTATATTGATTTTGATCGGTTTACTTTTCAATGAGCTTCTTGGTTGGTAGTTAGTTCTTTACAAAATCCAATATTCTATTTGTTTCCCTTTACTGTACAGATTATTTAATTGCCAAGCCTATGACCCAGTTTTCCAAATAGAATGCAATATGTTGCTACTTTAGGAACTGCAAGCAGTTCAATTGAAAGAAAAAATCAGCAATTTAATTAATTTCTCAAGCTTCCCGTTTAAAATATTGGTTAATTGTTAGTAGTACTGGTTCTCTTTAGTTACTACAGCAGAATCTGGTGTAAAGGCTCTTGAACTACTGGGATTGAGAGATGAGCAGAGTGCTTCATCTTCATCATCACCATCACCATCATCATCATCATCTTCTTCTTCTTCTTCTTCTTCTCTTTCTACAAATCAGCAGGTTATTGAATTGATCTTTATTTCTTCATTTTTAGTTTATGAATGTATATTCTTTTGCTAATTTGCAAATGCTATTGTATTTACTGGGTTTTGTTTTGCCAGGAAATCGAGGTTAATTTGATAATCACTGACTACTGCATGCCCGAAATGACAGGATATGATCTACTGAAAAGAGTTAAGGTGAATAATTTTGATTAAAAATTAAAATATCAGTTCCTTTTTTTTCAATGTAATTATTTTCATGAATATTACAAATCTTTTATATTTAAGCCATAGAAACTTCAATGTAGCTTTATTGATGTTAGACAGTTTGCATTATTCTCTTTGGTTTCTTTAGATGCAGTAAAAATTTATTTAAGTGGTCTTAAAATAAATGTAATTTGAAGCGAATTAACTGAAACCAGTGCTGAGAATTGGGTCTTAATATTAATGCCATGACACCTTTTGCATATCTAACTTATTATATGATCTGTGTGTGCAATTACTGTTATTTGTTGGTATTAATACTAACGGTCTTGTTGTTCCCGTAGTCTAATTATTCTGCAATATACCTTTTTATTTATTGATTAATTAAATTGGTGTAGGCATCATCATCCCTCAAGGATATACCGGTTGTGATAATGTCTTCTGAGAATGTGCCTTCTCGGATTGACAGGTTAGAACAACTTTCGAATTATTTTCCTTTGTTTGATACTTTCTGAAAATACATTTAGGGCATTAATTTTTGTTTGGGAGAAATTTTGCACCAAAGCATGTTGAATTTGAGTCCTGAATTTTCAATTTGTTCTGAACATGATTTCAGCCTGTTCATCATTAGAGTAGTTGACAGAGACAATTTGACCTTATATAAATATCAGAGGGAATTTTAAGCTTTTTAATTTCCATGCAATGTGAACCTAAGAAATGTACCTACCAGCCTAAAATACAATTTCATATCCTAGGAGGGGCCCCTTTAGAAAAAAGTTCTGTATTCCAAATACTAAATATTTTTAATTTTCAATGCAAAATCAAAATAGAATGGTGGAGTACATGCACATATACCTAAACCAAACGAGAAACCCATTTATTTTTGTTAATTTTCTCAGTTCATCCTGAAAAATGTTTCCATCCATAATTTTAATTTAAAATTTTTAGGTTACTATTGTTAGAAACTACACAAACTAGAGAGAGAGGGAGAGAGAGAGAAGCTATATACAGAAATACAAGTTGGTCCCCCCATGAATAAAGGGAGGGGTGGAATTAAATTCTGGTAAAGATTATAAGACAAAAGGACTGGGAATTTTCATATCCCAAACTTCTAGATATACAATAAATTTGTGCTGATGGCTGATCGGTACTACGTTAAATGCTAGAGATTTTATTTCTTTTCTTTTCTAGATTTTGCATATCTTCCTCAATATGACAATATCCCATTGAAAGGGATGCCTCATCAATAAAAGGTTCTCTCAACCCTTGAATAATAGCTCCTCTTTGTCCAGTTGCAGTTACTGGACACTTCCATTTTGTCATCTTGTTTCCCTAACGTTTTTGTAATTATTTTGGCGTATATTATCCTACTTTTACTTATTTAGGAACTGTATGCATGTACACAAGCAGAGCCGTTTGCAATTTTAAGGGTTTTTGTGTACTGTCTGATAAAAGTAATATACCTGAGTAAACAAAATTAAATTCATGGCACAGGCCAAATGAGCAAATAAGATGTAAAATTGACTGCTCCTTTATCCATTTTTTTTCTTATCAGTTTAGATGATAAAACTTTCTTCCATCCTTCCAAAATCTTATAAACCAACAAATAATTTCTGAGTGGTCAATTTTTTTTTTGGATAATTGAGTAATCAAATTTAGGAAAGGAACCTTGAACAGTTTTGTCAAAAGTTCTAAGATCTTTGCCTTGTTTCTTGTTAGATACTTTCAGTGTCCTTGACAATGATTTGATATGTTGTGATGAGACCTACTGTACATTGGAAGTTGGAGAAATACACCTACCAACCTCTTTATTCTTGCCTTTTCTTTCTCCTATGTTTTAGTTTGGAAATTTTAATGGGGCACTTTAAATTTAGATTATTTATATGTTAAAAAACTTGAGAACCCCACTGTACCATATAAAAATTTTCTTTGCCTTTTTCCTTTTTGTGATCAGAGGGCATATTTTAATTGATGGAAAAAATATTATTTTATATGGACCAGTTTTTATAAATGGCTGAGCAACTAAGCTATACATGAAAAAAAAAAAAAAAGAAACAAAGCTATACAAAATATTCTTTATCAGACCAAGTCAACAGAGCTATAAAAAAATATTATTTCTTTTGCTAGCTGTTTATTTCAGACCAAATAAGTAAATTTATTAAATAGATAAAACTTACTATTGTACTTTTCTTAATTTCTCTGTGGACAGAGGGTGTGCAAACAAAAGAAAAATAACTAAATTAAGTTTTTTTTTTATTTGGTTTATCTCAGGTGTCTGGAAGAGGGAGCAGAGGAGTTCTTTCTCAAGCCAGTAAAGCTGTCTGACATGAATAGACTGAGGTCCCACCTACTAAAAGGGAAATCCCAGTTGCAGGAAAATGAAATCCAGAAAAATCAGGATGACCAGAAACAGAAAGAGGAAAATGGCGAAATCAGTAGTGGTATTAATTCTCTTAACTGCAAGGACAGTAAAAGAAAATCTAGAGAAATAGAGGAGGAACTCTCTTCACCTGAGAGAAAGAGACAGAGGTTTCCAAGTAATAGTTTGGCTGTGGAAAGCTAAAGGATTAATTTACCTTTTTCTTTCTTTCTTTTTTTCTTTTTTTTTCGGCCTTTTTGCATTTCCTTTTGTAGCTTTTTGTTCAGGGGCCTCAGGCCAATTGTCTAGACAGACAAATATAATCCTACCCATAATCTTAATATCTTTTGAAAAATTATAGGTTTCAGTTGTTTTACAGGCTTACTCAGAAACTTTAATGTTTTGGTATTTGTTCCTTGATATTTGGAATTAATTTTATTTACAGGTACTTTATGCGAACATAATTGTTTTTACCTACTGAATTTTAGAGAAGGGATACAGCATTAATCCTTTGTTCTTTACTTTTGAGGGATGTGCATCCGCTGCTTTTCTTGATAAAAAAGCAGGGAGCTGCTCGTCTCTTTCTCTCTGTATCTCTCTAAAAAAAGAGAAGAGAGAGAGAGAGTCACGTGGGAGAGAGAGGACGAGGAGAGAGATAGAGAGGCAAGCAGGGGAAGAGCAGGGGTTTGGCAAGCACCGGATCTCGTTCCACTTTTGAGCGCGTCGGGCTGTCGGCGAAGAATTTACTTGGGGCAATATATTCTGGTTCGAATTCTATGTAGTACTGTATGAAGCGGGTAAAAGGCATACCTGAAACGAGTCAAAAAGAAATTGCTCTACATAAATACAGAGTTGTGCACCACGTAAGATCGCCAGGAGACAAAGCTAGATTTCTCACACCACGGCACCAGTATCACTCACTCCACGCACAAATAATGGCGGATACAAAACAATTTGGTTAGGTGAATTTGATAATAATGACAATTAAGAGCTGCTTAACTATTTTGAGTTATATAATGAATACTCGTCAGAATATTTGTTGCCACTCGTCACGTCGCATATAATTTAGTTTGTTGCGCACCTAAATTATTCGCACCAAAAAGCCCCAAAATTAGCATTTGGAGTAACTCAGAAATGCGGGTCCCCACTGCCAGTATGGTTTGTTTGAAAGGGATCCTTGCTCTTGGTGCATACTGTTTTTTTCGCGGGTGATCCGAAATTTTTATTAATAGAAAATAAAATAAAAAAATATCGATATTGAAGAACATTTTAGTTGGAATTCGAGATGTAGCAAAACGTAATGGTCCATAACGTTTAGGGCACTGTAGCTGGATGTTATGATCTAAAATGTCCAGTTAATCTGATCGCTAATGATCTCTAATTAAAAAAGCACTGTAACTGGGTGTTATGGTCTATAACGTCCAGTGACTGTGTTTTTTTTTTACTTGCTTCAGTTTGCGGTTTTTTTGAAAAAAAAACTACTGTAGCTGGACGTTATAGACCATAACGTCCAGCTACAGTGTTTTTTGTTAATTAGAGATCATTAGCGATCAAATTATATTTATAACGTCCAACTACAGTGTTCTGGATATTATGGATCATTTGCTGCATCTCGAATTTCAGCATCATTTTTTTTTTATATTAATAAAAATTTCGGAGTGGATAACTGTTCTCGGTCACGGATCCTCTCAATTTTCATACGGTGGACTTCTCTAAAATTCATTAAAATAGACGTATACATTGAACCGAGTAAATATCCGTGCTGTATGAAATGGAGAGCATCTGGAACTCCCTGCTCTTTTTCTAATTTTTGAACCACTCCTCCGTTCTTAATTCGCTGAAAAGCTGAGCAGCACGTGTAAATCTCAGTTGATTATATTTATCCATTTCTTGTCAGAAGGTAATTTTTCTATACATTGCGTACTGTGATCGAATTACAAATTGGATCGCCTTTGATTTCTCTCCACCCAGCCAACTCATCAATCTACAAAAGAAATCCTTCCGACATCAGGCTTCGCCTACTCTCAGTTTTGGGAAAAGTCGATTTGATTGGTAACAAGTGTTTTTTTTTTGCATATAGAATTTGTCCCAGTATTATTTCTTTTTGTGAATTGTTGGCCATTTGAAGGTATTACTTGTGTAAGAATGAACTGGCACACAATATACTGTTCTTGTTGTAGCTTAATTCAGTTCCATTTATTAATTATATCATTTTAGTTATTCCTCTAAACTGGTTAATTATCCACCTCATAGACATCTCAAGTAAGTGCTATACTGCTATTTAACAAGAGTTTCATAATTTAACAAACGAGTAGAACGTAGAAATGGCTTGATCAGCATCACCATTGTTACTATTATGTAAGACCGATTTTTTCTGTTTTCTTGGTATTGGTCTTTTCAGAAAGTGAGAGAATTCAATACAGTAGTACCATTCATGCAAAGCATTTGCAATTCATACCAAACAGTATCGGGTCAAAAATGTCAAATGCCAGTATTAATGTCTTTTTTCTTCCTTTTGTTTTGTTTTTGTATTGGCACTTTTTTCTATCATGTTTAGATAGCTTTTAATTTGCTTTTTTTTAACCTACAAAATTATGATATCAGGAGGGAAAATAGGATGGCAATTCATGGATGCCTGGAGCTGTAAGGCACCACCATCAGTAAGAATATTTTCCTACCTGATGCTGAAGCACAAGATTTTAACCCATGATGCTATGCAAAAGAGGAAGATAACGTGTGATTTGAAATGTGTAATGTGTGACACTTGCCAACTTGAGACTGCTACTCATCTACTATTTCAGTGCCCATACGCAATGCAAGTCTGGAACCATGTTTTTGCTATTGCAAACCACACGATCATGATACCTAAGGAATCAGTACCACTGACCTGGACGGATTCCTGGAGCTCAGTTAGCAGTTCGGGAAGAATGAAAAAGGATGATTGGTTGAGGTGGTTTGTGTGTACATGTTGGCTTCTATGGAAGCAACGCAACGAACTTATTTTTAGAGGAACTAAGCTCCAGCCACAACAGGTTGCACTGAGAATTAAGCAGGAGGCAAGGTTGTGGGAACGATTCTGTTAACAGGGCATAACATTGATTGCTAAATGTTGTATAGTTGTACAGTTGTTTGAGATGTACCGCTGTAATTTTGATTTCAATGAAACTGGCAGCCTCTGCCATAATTTTTCAAAAAAATAATAATTTTAGAAGAACCTTCCATTTTGTTAATAATTTTATTTGAAAGGTAGAGCAATTTATAAAATTTCCCCTTAATAAAACTCCTGCCAACCATAATCTCTACATTTTATTGATAGAAATTAAAAAGGCCGATTATAAAAATCTAATATAATATCGAGTATAATATATATAGCTTAACAAACATATTTCTGTCATATATTGAAATGTCAGAATTCACTTAAAGGAGGTATTAGATACCAGCGAAATTGCTAGGTTCATTTTTTGCATCCTTTAATTAAAAAGGAGAAATTATATAAGCCCACGGTACAAAAATTCTACTTGCATTCCTCTCTGTTCTATTATAATAAAACCTCTCCTCTCTATATATCCATGTCAATTTCTTCACAATATCCCGTTGAAACCCTAGAAACCACAGGGAGTATAAGACGAATGGAAAAAGTGACGGGATCGCATATGTTTAGTATTGTGGAATACTCTTTAGATAAGGATATCAGCAAAGAAAGTTTATTGAATCGACGATTTTTTATGTTGGTGGGTATCATTGGAGTATCTTGTACTACCCAAATGGTTGCAATTAGGCAGAAAATGGCGACATATCGATATGTCTTCGCCTTCAAAGCAATTCACAAGGTGTAAAAGCACGAGTTAGTTTTACTATTCTTGACTAGAGTGGATATATTTTACTGGTAAGCAAAACAACACCAATTAAAAATTTCGATAGTGATACGGATTGGGGCTGCATTGTTAAAAGAGCAGTGTTCGAATCAAAATTCAAGGATGATTGTTTTGCAATTCAATGTGTCATTAGTGTTTTTAAAGTTTTTCCGGTAGAACCAACTGTACAAATTGTTGTTTTACCTGGTAACATGTTCCAGCAATTCGGCCATCTCTTGGAGTATGGAAATGGAGCGGATGTTGCATTTGAAGTGGATGGGCAAACAATTAGTACTCACAAGTGCATTCTTGCAGCGAGATCTCCGGTCTTTTCCGTCTAATTTTTTGGTCCGATGAAGGAAAATCAGATACAATAATTAAAATTGAAGAAATTGAAGCTCCAATATTCAAAGCTCTGCTTCATTTCATATATAATGCCTCATTTTCCGGATTTGAAGAGATAAAAAAAAAAGCGATGAGAAACATGACAACAGATTAATGGCTCAACATCTCTTGGTTGCGGCTGATAGATACGATTTGGAGAGATTAAAGATAATATGTGAGAAGATGTTGTGCACTAGTATTGATACGAGCAGTGCGATCACCTTGTTGTCTTTAGCCGAAATTCACAGTTGCAATCATCTCAAAGCAACATGCTTGAAATTTTTAACCTCTCCTGGAATCATTCAAGGGTAAGCAGCAACTGAGCAATTTCAATTTTTAATTGGAAGTCGTCCATTAATTCGAACGATCCATCCGTTGTTGTTGTTCATTTTATTTTCCGTTTTACATTAGTTTTTGTTACTTGTAGTTGGGTGGATTCGCGAATCAATTATATACGTACTGCAACGAAAATGATATATGTAATGTGCTTTCAATATAAGAGTTGAATTGTTCTTGCTACGCCTGACAATACATATCCCATACTTCTTTTTGAGAATTTCTCTAATGAATTACACTTTCAATACTCATAATATATTGTGAAAATCTATCGATTCTCTTTTCCAAATCATACCCATTTCTCTGAATTTTATTAGGAGGTTTCAAGAACACTGTTTACACGATATTCAATGTAGTTCAAGCAAAATGACAAATTCAGACAACGAAACCACAAATTGTACTGCAAGCAAAATGACAATAAAGAAACTGATCAACTATACAAAACTAAATTAGTGCCAAAACAGAACACATGTCAAAACAACTCATGATAATAAATACTACATCCCTCTCACAAATGAATTGAGAGAACATTTGAAATACCTACGAACTAACGTGGGGTCAGAGTTCCTTTTATTAGTCCTTATAACAGCCCTATTATAAGTGAGATGAAGTGGTCCATGAAGAAAAATAATCAACCTATTATTTGACTATTCCCATGAAGAAAAATAATCAACCCATAATATCCGTTTATTATTCCCATATTGAAAACAACTTCCACCCAATATTAAATCGGCTTAAAAGCTTCTTAAATGCTATTTAACTGTGATGTATCTAGTGTATTGAAAAGGGGCCGGGTCGGGTCGGTCCGGTCCAAACCCGCCCGGTCCCCGGGTTGACTCGGGCACGGGTTAGCCCGGGTCAACGGGTTGAGTCAGGTAGGGGGGGTCGGGTTGGGGTCTGACTCGGCCGATCCTAACCCGGTCTAAATCCAACGGGTTAGGTCGGAGCGGGTTAGGTCGGGTCGGGGGTCGGTCCGGTCCGGGTAGGTCCGGTCCGGTTTTTTTTTTTTTTTTTCCGATTTCTGTTTTTTTTTTCTGTTTCCAGAGAGGTAGAGAGGGGCAGAGGGCCAGACGTTTATTTTTTTTTTTGCATTTTTTTTTCTTTTTTTTTATTTGAACTCAATATATTTTTGTTATAACAAAATCAAATTAAGTTAAAACCGAATTTTGTTAAAACCAATTAGTCTAAAACCAAATTATTCTAAAACCGAGATATACCGAATTAGTTTAAAACCGAATTATTTTTTATCTTTAAAACCGAATTATTTTAAAACAATAGATTTAAAAACAAAAGTTACCCTCCTCCTTTATTCCGGGTTTGGGACCGGCTATGTAAAATAACATAGGCGGAGTTCTAACTTTTTTTTTGTTAGTAATTATTCTTTAAAATGAAACAATTGAAATATTTAGAAATTATAATTTAAAAAAATAATAATAAAGATTAAAAGAGGTTAGAATTTTATACCGACACTACCTATCTAGTAGTTGTTGTGCATATACCATAGGTCGCTCTCTTGCTCACCGTCCGAATCCTCGTTAGGCTCAGGTCCCCCGGTACCGCTTTCTTGAGTGTCGACACCGGATGATGACGCTTCCAATCTCATGGCATGTTGCGTGCGATTTTCAGCATCAATCCAGTCTTTCAAGCACACAAGTCTCTCGAAAACATGTGCACCCAGCTTACTTCGTTTATCGGTAAGGATCCTGTTCGCCGAGCTAAAACGGGATTCAGAAGGGACGGTTGACACGGGCACGGCAAATATGTCGCGGGCCATCATCGCCAGTGTTGGATAGGCAGTTGCATTCCTCCTCCACCAATCCATGAAGTCAACTCCTTCATTTTCGGTGGTCCCCAAACAGTAGCTCATTAACTCGTTCGTGTTACCTTGGGATCCCGTCGGGTCGTCATCATCCTGAAAATCGCCTAACAATCCAGTACTGCTGTGTGTGGATAGACTATTAATTTAAAACAATAGAAAAAATTAGTGGACAAATAATATAGATATTATAAATAATAAATATTAAAAACATATGTATATTTATATTCATACCTCACGCCACCGGTCGAAGGCGGTTGGTCGGCATTTCTTCTTTCGTAATATATGGCAAACATGTCGTCCAATGCCTTTTGTACGCGGGGATCCTCGTCCCTCCAATTTAATTTTAGATTTTTCTTGTAGGCTACGAGTATTTTTACCGTGAACTTCTTCTTGTATGCCGGATGGAGGCAGTTTGCGAGAACGGTCAAGAGAGGTACATCTTCCCAATATTTAAGAAATTTTGCCTTCATGGCTGCTACGATCGGATGGAAAGGGGAATCCTCACTATCCCTATCTTCCATATCACGGTACACCTTGGAAATATAGTAGAGATGGTGCAGCAACTCATGTGCCGTCGGTGAGTACGAGCAAGATAATTTCACGGTTGCGGTGAAAAATGTTCCAAGGAATTGTGCAAGCTGTATGATTCGCTGCCATTCGGGGTCCGTGAGTTCCAAAGCTTGTCCTTCGTTCGTCGATCTCAACATCTCCCCTATAGCCGCCTTGTAAGGAATGCATCGGTGCAGCATCCTGTAGGTGGAATTCCAACGGGTATCTATATCCCAAGGTACCCTCATTTTGCCCAAACCTATTCTTTCGCACAAAGCTGCGAAATTTTGTTTTCTTTCTTGGTTTGAATAAATATGGGCAAGACCTCCCTTGAATTTAATTATCAAGTCCTTTACGGCTTCTACCTTAAGACCATCTTTTACGGTAAGGTTTAGTATATGGCAAGCACACTTTTGGTGAAACAGTGCACCATTCTAATTCAAATTTAAAAAAAAGGTCTAATTCAAATTTAAAAAAAAAAATATAACATATTTATCTAACAAATCTATTTATCTAACCTATTTATAAATAAAATAACTTATTTTAAAAAGTAAAATCTAACCTATTTCAAAATAAAATACAATAATCTAACAAATCCAATAATCTAACATATTTAAAAATATATCTAAAATCTAACATATTTGAAAATATTCAAATGTAACCTATTAAAAATAAAGATAACATGTTTAAAAATAAATCTAACTATCCAACAAATTCAAAAATAAAATATAACTAAAAAATCTAACCTATTTAAGATAAATCTGAATTTTAAAAAATAAAATCTAGTCTATTTCAAAATAAAATAACTTATTTTGAAAAATCTAACCTATTTATCTAACCTATTTATAAATAAAATAACTTATTTTAAAAAGTAAAATCTAACCTATTTCAAAATAAAATACAATAATCTAACAAATCCAATAATCTAACATATTTAAAAATATATCTAAAATCTAACATATTTGAAAATATTCAAATGTAACCTATTAAAAATAAAGATAACATGTTTAAAAATAAATCTAACTATCCAACAAATTCAAAAATAAAATATAACTTATTTCTCTAACCTATTTAAAAATAAAATCCGAATTTCAAAAAATAAAATCTAACCTATTTCAAAATAAATCCGAATTTCAAAATAAAATATAATAATCTAACAAATCCAATAATCTAACATATCCAATAATCTAACATATTCAAAAATAAAATCCAATAATCTAACATATTCAAAAATCTAACATATCGAATAAAATATAACATATTCAATAATCTAACATATTCAAAATTTAACAAATAAAATTTAACATATTTATCTAACAAATCTATTTATCTAATCTATTTATAAATAAAATCCGAATTTTAAAAAATAAAATCTAACCTATTTCAAAATAAATCCGAATTTAAAAAAATAAAATCTAACTCATTTCAAAATAAATCCGAATTTTAAAAGAAAATATAATAATCTAACAAATTCAAAAATAAAATCCAATAATCTAACATATTCAAAAATAAAATCCAATAATCTAACATATTCAAAAATAAAATCCAATAATCTAACATATTCAAAAATAAAATCCAATAATCTAACATATTCAAAAATAAAATCCAATAATCTAACATATTCAAAAATCTAACAAATATAACGAACAAACAAATAAATCTAGCTTATTTATCTAACAAATTTAAAAATAAATCCGAATTTAACAAAGAAAAACTAACAATATCTAAAAATTACTAACAATATCTAACAATTACTAAAAATTACTAACAACTACTAAAAATTATCTAACAATTACTAACAATATCTAAAAATTACTAAAAATTACTAACAATTACTCAAAATTACTACAAATTTCTAAACATTACTAACAATTACTAAAAATTATCTAACAATTCCTAACAATTACTAAATTTACCTATTTAAACTAATTCTAATTATTTAACAATTACTAAAAATAAATCTAACCTTTTAATCTCGCGGAAAAATCTTGCGGGAGGTAGAATGAAAAAAATCCTTCGTAATTCCTCTACTTTCGTCTTTCGTATTCCTTTGCGTATTTGTAGAATGAAATAAATTACAACTCTTTTTTTTTAAACAATAAAAATAAAATTTGAGAATAATAAAAATATTGAGAGTATGAGAATATGAGATTGAGAGAATGAGAGATTGAGAATAATGAGTATGAGATATGAAAATTTATAAAGAATGGGGGTATATTTAAGGTTGTTTTTTTTTTTTGGGGGGGGGGGGGGGGGAAGTGTACTGTTAAAACTCAAAAAAATTTGAATTTTCAGTGGGGGGGTCGGGTTGGCTCGGGTCGGGTCGGGTCCCGCCGGGTTAGACCCGGGTTTTGGGGGGGTTAGGTCGGGTTCACCCGGGTTCGGCCGGGTTTGGGGGGGTTCAGTCGGGTTTTGGGTCGGGTTAGGTCGGTTCGGGTCGGGTTTAGGCCGGTCAGGGTCGGGTTCGGGTAGACGGGTTGAAACGGTGGGGGGGAGGTCGGGTTTCGCCCAGAAAACCGCATCCGACCCGTTTTAAACCCGACCCATCCCTTTAGGACGGTTCGGGTCGGGTTCATGGTCGGATTCGGGTCGGTCCGGGTCCGGGTCCCGGGTTTGCGCGGGTCGGGTTGGACCGGGCGGGTATAATCAATACACTAGATGTATCTATAAGGATTTTAACACTAAATCTAGGTGGTACATAAAATGATTAAGCAGTTTAATGACAACTTTAATTTACATTTTTTTTTAAAAGCTTGATAGGATGGCAATACGTGGATAGATGTACCACTCACTCCTTATTTGGTCATGGTTTTGATTGACTTATATGTTGCATAGTGACAATGTTTGTACTATTAATTACTTCTATGGAATAAGAACTAAAATCGTACCACAAACATCCTTGCACCAATCAGACAACTCCTTACTTCATGTTTCTGCTCGCATTTATGACACATTCATGTTTCCACAAACACTTGAGAGTAGGTCCGATGGGCATCATCCGATGGGCACCTACTCTGGTTCGATCTGGTTCGATGAGTTTAATCACCGTTAATTTGCTTTAAGATTCGTGTGAAATGCTTTAAAATTTGTGCATATATGTTTCAATTTTCATGTAAACAAATCTTAAATTAAATCGGACAGTCATCATGCTCGTTGAACCTAAAAGTAGGTTCGATGGGCATCGGACCTACTCCATTCTCTTCCATAAAAGTTCAATCACATGCTACACTCTAACAAAATTAAATAAAAAGACAACCATTTAACATAAACTTGTGTTATTAATCAGATGAAAAAATTACAAATATTTACATAGTAAATTACAATTGAGTAAAGAGGATTAAATACAAGATTGGAGAATTGTTGGTATGCCCATCAAAACCTTCTAAATATCCAATTTCCCCATCAAAACTTAAAAATTGCTTATATCCCCACTAAAAACAAATAACCTTTCTCATTTCTCTTTCTTTTAACCTAAATTTACAGCCTCCCCACTGTTTTTTAACATTTTAGGAAAGGGGGCTTCCAGCTCAAGGAGGATGGTGGTACTATGCGACATTTGGCATATGGCTCCACAGTGTCCCGTATGTTGTCTATGTACTTCATAGGGTTGTTAAACTCCTGATGTGAATATAGAATAGAACAAGTGAGCTAAAACCCGCATAGTAAATGCCAAAGGGAAAGTAAGATAAATAAATAACCTCTTCTGTAGGGTGAAACACAGGAGCTTCATTTGGAAGACTCTTTTCGGATCTCTATGAAAGAAAGACAACACAAGTTTGTTAAATAGCAAGAACACAGGTATAAAAGCAAATGCTGGACAGTAAGTATTGAGTGCTTCAAGAAACAAGTGCCAACCAAATCTGGTACCGATACGACAACAATGCAAAAAAAGTGTTATGAAGAAACAAATTGGGGGTAACTTAGGGTGCCTTTGTATAGCTGCAGTTTTGAGTTCTCTGTTTTCCTTTTACTGGGTATAAAATATAAAAAACAATACTACCTTTTCTCACAGATATGAAGATTCGAAGAATTTATCCGCCTCTGAGTCTTCTGCCCCTTGGAAGCTCTGCTCCACGAGAGATTGCTAATATCAATTAAGAAAAATTATGCTAGATCAGAAAGGTACAATATAGGAAGATGAATAATAATACTTAAACAAAAAACAAACAAAAGATACGAGTATAACATATAAAAGGATGGCTTGTCGTTTCTTATATCAGCATGAATTTGCCTGCTGCTTTAATCATAAATTTGGCATGCATATAAAATGCTAATGTCAAATGAGATACTAATATTTTTCCTTCCTAAGGCACATCAAATTCATTGTTTAGGATACATAATAGCATAAAAGCATACAAAATTAATTTAACTAATAAAATCATTTTAGGTTAATCAGATATAAGTAACTTTTCGAGGTAGCATATTTAGGGAAGTAATGCACTAATCTATTAGTTAAATTATTACCAATTTTGAGCTGTATTCATACCTTTTCCTAGACCATTCATGCTGAATTGAAGTGAACCAATTCTTCCTGTGGTTACTCATGAAAAGCTCTCATTTTCTTATATCTGAACAAATAGTCAAAAAGAATAGCATTAGTAACTTAAACAGGGACAGATCAATCATTCATCAATTTCAGAGAAGAAAATACAGAGGATGATAATAATATTTGGTCATTGATTCAATTTACGATCTTGACTGATGAGCAAACAGAGAAGATAACGAACACCACATGCGTGCACTAAAGTTGCACCATCAAAGTTAACTCACAATTTTGAACAGTAAGTCATCCAACAGAAAATAATCAAGCCACAAAAGCTGCTACAAACATGAAAATTTATTTACTTAATTGCTTTTTAAACTAGCAAAGGGCTCAAATCTGCAAGTACTACACCCAAAGTAAAAATATAAAGAACCCGCAGACTCAGATTGCGGGACGGGTTGGCCTAAAAAAAGAAGTAAATTAGTAAAATACTTTTCATGACTCTAATCTTTAAAACAGTTCAATTAAGTCAACTTCAAAATTATGTAGTGCCAGATGAAACATGAATAAAAATACTTGGAATAACCACTTTACCCCATATAGCATGCAGAGAACAGAATTTTGGAGTGTAGCAAATCACCAATATTGTTTGTGAAAGGAAACAGCTCTACAGCAAACCGCAAATAAAGTTTGCGAAAGGATACAGTTATTAATACCCGGCAAACTACCAAGTATGCTGGGAAAATCATCAAACACTTAAGAGGAAGGCATGGAAGTATGTGCATATGATCTTTTTAATTTCATATATAGATTATAGATTGAAAGGCATATCTAACCAATGTTTGTTGTGCGAGCCTAATTTTGAGCAAAATTTGTCTTATAAAGCTACAATAGTACAATAAAATAAAATTTTAAAACATTTCAGTAAGATCTCAGTTACATCATAATTTACGACAATTCTGGTGTTCTTATCATTAGATATACCATTGGATTTCCGTCAGGGTTTCTAAATTGGAAACGTATACATGTGATTTGTGAGAATATTCATCGCTGATATAATAAATCTAGGGTCATAATTTCTGATTTGCGACGAGAATCTGCTGTGAAATTTTGAAAAAATCAGAGCAGTGAAACTGGAAGAGTAGGGTTAGGGTTTCCGATCTAAGAGTAAGGATACGATTAGCACACATCCTGAGACTGATGCATACACGCGCTTCGAAAAAAGAGTGCTCAATCAATTAGAGGGGATAGAAAGGAGGTTACCTGGATTTTCAAGTCGATTGATCGTTCGAAGACAGAACGTCGTGCGAAATTGATCGAGCGCAGCGCCGAGAGAAGCTAGAGGTTGATTATATTCGCGACAAATGAGAGTGAAAGAAAGGGGAGGAGAGTGGCTGAGTTGGCCGTGTTCCGGAGCTACCAAATCGAGGGTTTTCGCTTTTTAAAACAGAAGGGAGGCGCTAGGGTTTGCATGCGGACCGTCTGATCGGAATTCTGGCCAATCCAGTCCAGGTTATATTTCACGGATCTTTAAAAATTCGTACAGATTTTGATCGGTCGGTTCGGATCCAAACTCAAAATTTGAAATACGTCATGGGATCCGAATTCGGCGAAAGGAGAGCAGTGAGCCAGTGAATAAAAAGCCTCTTTTCTTTCTAAATTCTAAACAGAGCCCAAGAGAGCCCTAGTCCAATTCTTTTTAATCTCTTTATACCCAGCTTGGGATCAAGCCCAAAAAGGCCCACTGTTCCAAGAGCACAAATATTTGCATATTAACCCCTCTGACAAGAGGTTATTAGCAAATTATAACTCAAATTCATATTTTTCTTAAAAATAGACCCTTGGATAAATCAGAACAGCTATATTAGTTACTGGTACAAGAGAGTTTGAACTCAGTACCGAAAGATACATTTTAAATTTGAGTTCTAAACCAGAAATTATGAATTCAATCACACATACAACTTCTCCACAACCTGACAAACCCAACCCGAGCTAACAAGAGGTCCCATAAAAGAGAAAAGAGAAGAAAAAAAAGGAAGGTCAGAAAAAGACCAAACGGTCCCACAAAAAAGAAATAGAGATAATGATTGGGCTAACATGTGGGTCCCACCTGTCAGGTTTGGTCTATTTAAAATTTAATCCCTGTTTAATTAATTCTAGTGTATTTGCAGTGCGTAAATTTCTGATTTTAGGAATTTCCGAAGTTTCAGATTAATATATATTTTTAGATGATTTGTTTATCGTAGTTAATTTCAAATTAATTGTTTTCTGAAAAATTCACTCAACACGTTTTGTTTATCAGTTTCAATTACAAATGTCAATTTTAAATAAGTTCATGTATGAGGTATAATTTATAATACAAATGTCAATTTTAGTGATTTATTTCTAGTAAAGCAAGCTGTAAATGCTTTACTAGAAGTTAAGTTTCATAAAAATTGATTTATATTTTCAAAATTGATCTATTAAATATTTGTACACGTACTAGGTATTACTTAGTGTATAACTGACAATTTTAATGATTTAATAACTTGAAATGAGCCATGAGTTAACAAAAAAATATATATATATCTAGCATGCTTACAACAAGGTGCATGTAAAATCTTTTATAGAAGCTAAACTGAATAAAAACTGATTTATGCTTTAGAAATTGATGTAATGAATAATCCTTCAACAAATTTAAATTTAAATTATCCGACTTGGAGCCATAGCAGTCGAGCAACGCAATATGACTGTTGTTGCAGGGTAAAAGAACCCGTAACTTATGCTCACTCGATTCAGGTCGGCTCATCATTAAAGACTTCAAGCTTGATCCAACACAGTTTATTTCTTAGTTTGTTACAAAAAAAGTATGAAATTATTTTTCAACTCTTTTTGCTATCTTTCTTTGTTTGTGAAGTTTATTATAAGAAGATAATTTATTTTCTTTCTACTAATGGACCTCACAACACTTGATCAACGAAAATACTTGGCCTAGGAAAATTGTAAGAAGAAGATATTTCAAATTATATCTTGTTTGATTCACACGTCGACTCGCTTACATGACTAGAATAGTATCATCTCCAATATGCATAAAAGATTCCCTTCACTTTATGGTTTGAGATTCGGACTAGCACAGAAATAGTATTATTTGGACTTTGACATTCGTGCAAAATTAAAAGAACGGTCCGGATCCACTAATTTTAAAATATTCTCTTTTACGGTACCGTCGAGGAAGTGAATTCTCCGTGAGTTGCGTCCAGGCGAATTGTCGAGTTCATAGACTGACAGGTGGGACCCAGGACAGCACAGAACAAACGCGTACTCGTCTGGGATCCGTAATAACCAGACAAAAGGTGTAATCATAAAGCTATTGAGAAATAGAAGGATAGAGTGACACGTGTCGAAACATATGTGGTGGAGGCACGTGGGGAGTCGCTGGATTTTCATCCCATTATTTAGGGTTAAGCTGCTGTTGTGCCTCGATTTTACTACAGTGTCGACTTGTCCGATGAAATTATCTGGTCTCCTCGATTTGCAAACCTTGCAAATTAAGAGAAGGAAAGAATGAACAGCATATATTATCTTGTTGCACATGGCAACCTCTCTGCTTTGTGTTTAGCGGAGAGGATAACTTGCCTGGATTCAAATTTGCTGGAATCCGAGATCATTCATAGTAACTCTGAAATTTCTGAATTTTTAAATTTAGTCGTTGAATTGTTTCGAGATGCGTGTACAGAAAAATCAGATATTTCGAGATGCGTGCACAGAAAAAATTGGACGGCTGGATTCCGGATTTCAGGAATTTCAGGGGTGATCTCCGAAATCATCAACAGTAACTCTGAAATTCCGAATCTAGCCGTTGAATTATTTCGAGATGCGTGCACAGAAAAATCAGCTATTTCAAGATGCGTACACAAAAAATTGGACGGCTGAATTCCAGATTTCAGGAAATTCAGGTGTGATCTCAGATTTCAGCTGATTTGAATCCAACTTGCATGAGAATGATTTTATCGAATTCGATATAAGTTTTAAGAATTTTTAAAATAGAATTTCTAGTTTAATTATATCGAACAAATGGATTCAAATTTGATATAAATTTTAGAACTAATTTATTATTTATCAAATAAACTACTAAGTGTTACAGATTATTTGTAAAATATTGGTCTACGACACTTCACCGTGATAATAGACCAATTAAATGAAATTTTTAAATTTTATCAAATTTGATTTTACGAATTGTTAACGCTTCATTCGAGAATTTAGTTTCTAATTTCTTGAAAACTTAAACTTTCAAATTTTTGATATATTCATATACATTATTTAAAAACAAACTATTTTCGATATATCCGTCTATACTTGAATCTTGGTGTTTATTTTAAAATTTTGAATTTGTTACTATAGTGTGTATATATATATCAACAACTAAAAATGAAACGTTGAAATACACAGGAGGATCAGGGGCGCAACCAGACTTTCAAGTTATGGGAGTCAAACGTGAATAGGAGTCAATCATATAAAATTTTCTTGCTACAAATGGAAGTCATTTTACACTAATTGTAACATTTTACTATAAATTATATAAAAAATAAGTTGCAAATCAAAAAATTTGGAAATTAAATGATGCCACTATACTTTAATTTTGATTTGGTATTCACCTTATAATACAAACAATTTGCTCTTAACATTCTACGTTGTGGCCTTTTCCACTAAAATATCACATAATACTAGTTAAGCAAAGTTTGGTACCTTACTCTTTATATTTTTTTTGAAAAGCTTCACAGAAACTGTAAAGTTTTGAACGAAATTCAAACTTTTGATCTTTAGATAACTACAATCCTAAAAAAAATATTATTTGAGATGGAGCGGTATTTCATTGATAGGATGGCATACTGTAGAATTTTATTAAAAAAAAACATAATTTACACATAAAATTTGCAAAAAAATACTAACTATAAGAGGGCTTAACCACCCATGAGTTCCCTTTAAATCCACCCATGATTATGATGTGATAAATAACCAACTACGGCTGGTCTTACTAATTACTATTTGGATATGTTAACATGAATATAAAATAAATGGAATCCAACTTATCCACTCTATAGAAATGAAATCAACTATGCTCGAGAGAATATAACAAATCACCATTTAAATTTAAGGAAGCTGATAATAGTACCCGCACTGTACTGTACTCGCATCATAACTATTATAACTACTATAACTATCTAGGAGGACCGCAAAAACTCTAACACATAATTTTTTTTTCTAAAGTATTAATACATATGCAATGAAATATTTTTACGATGCACGGAAGTATTTATATCTATAAGGTCATTAGTGAACAATTTTTACGTAAATAATTGTCTCTCCAACCAAATCTCCCAAACGTACTCACACCATAAGTACCTGTGGGGGACCAGCCAAATTACATGGGGGACCAAACACGTTTTTAGAGGTGGATTTTTTTTCTCCGTTCAATCTCGACCATATTTCTAATGATCTATGGGGAATTTTGCGAATCTAAAACCACGAATGTCTTCTACGCAATTTTCTCTTTCAAGTGAGATCCATGATGATGTACTTTCGGGTTCATCGCCACACAAGTATTTATACCTCAGCGTGCAAGTATTTATTCCTATACTTGCAAGTATTTTTTACATATGACACTAGATGACGTCTGAAAGTATTAATATCAAGTACTGCAAGTATTTATACCTCTGCACTAAAGTATTTTTATTGATGAGTGTTGCAGGAATTTTAGAATAATAATTAGTGAGGACCATATAATTAGTGGGGACCATAGTACATAATTTTTCTAAATGGGGTGTGGGGATTTTTAGGGTATAGGAGTGAGGGTACTCAGCTAATTATTCTAAATTTAAAAAGGATTAAATTGATTATTTCATCTTATTCTTATTTTACATCTCATTTGACAGCTTAAGTCGCCTCGATACCAGCTATTATGGTCGGTGCTTCTTGAAAGGGTACCAACAACCTCTGCTCGTGTAGATTAAATAATTCCACCCGGAGAAAAGAAAAAGTGAAAAATAATTATTTGTTTATGACAGTAGATCCTACAAGTAAAACAAGTGTGGAGTAATAGTTCATTGAAAGAGGTAGTTTAACTTACTCCACTGTAATTGCATCTTACTCTTTATAATTTTCATCTTATTTGACAGCTTAAATGTACAATAAAAAAATTATTTCTTCTATTACTTCACAATTCACAATCAAACATGACCCAGGGCGGAGGCATGAAGATTAAATGGGGGTCAATTGACCTATAAATCTTTTATATTAGGGTACGCTCGGATCGTGCAAGGATTAGTACAAGAATAACAATGTTTGGGTTAGTGGTTGAGAATAGTGCTAACCCGAGTGGTTTGAGAATAGCACTAACTTTGGACTATTCGGGTTTGTAAAAATGTTGTTTGGATTGTATAATTAGAATAGCGATGGAAGGAATGAATAAAATAATATTTAAACTAATCTAATATTTAAACTAATATTATATTACATTTAAACAAATATTTTTAATACTAATATAATATAATATAATATTATATTTATTTAATACTAATATAATATTTAAACTAATATTATTACATTTAACATTTAAACTAATATTATATTAGATTTAACATTTAAACTAATATTATATTAGATTTAACATTTAAACTAATATTATATTATATTTAACATTTAAACTAATATTATATTATATTTAATCTAATATTTTATTGAGGAGGGTTCAAATGCCTCCATTTTTTGTGCCTCCATCATGCCTCCGTTTTTTTAAACTTTAATAACTCAAAATTTAAAACTTAAAGGTCAAAATAAAACCATTGGATATAATCTACATCATTTTATCTATGCATGTGTAAAAAATTATGATATTTCAACTTTGTTTTGGTTATCATCAAGAGCTTGTAAGAACGTACTAATGTGGATAATTTCTAAACGTTGATTTTTCAACTTATTGATTCATATAAAAACAAAACCAAAATTTGATATTTTTTTATGAGCACATAGAGAAAATAATATAGATCACATCTAACTGATTTATTTTGGCATTTATTATTTAAATTTTGAGTTATTAACGTTTTAAAATTGGAGGCACGGTGGAGACACAAAAAAATGAAGGCATTTGAACCCTCATCTATTTTATTTAATACTAATCTAATATTTAAAATTAATTTGCCTGCTTAATTTGAGTTATTCTTGAGCTAAAATAGAGTTATTCTTGAGCTAACCTCATCAATTTCGCTGTTAATTTTCATTCACATTTGACTTTCATAATTTAAAAGTCCCTGAACATAACTTACTATGCAGATAATTTGCCTGCTTAAGAAAAAAAAGAAAAAAAAAAAAAAGGGAGAAATAACAGCGAAATTGAACACTTGATTGGTATACTTGACTTTGTGGCAGTGCCTTTACAAGAGGGAAGCTTTAACATAAAAAAAGGTCTGTGGTGGTGGCCGTGGTGCCAATTGGGGGGCATAATTGTATCTTACTGTTGAAAGGGTCCCTTGATTTGGACACGGTTGCATGTGTCCATTTAACTTTCCGACCCCTATCTATCTTTCTGCCCTTTTTTAACAAACAAGTTACTCTTATTTTGCAGAAAAGAAACGAAACACAACCAAGAAAATATAATTTTTGAACCGGGATTCTCTATGGATGAGTATATATAAACAGAATGTGTATATATCTCTGTGATACTGCAACACATGCTGTTTGCTTAGTCAGAGGTGGAATTAGATTTTTGAATTATAAAGATTAATTATATAAATAAATTATGCAGAAAATAGAAATTACTTTTACAGTATTATAATATTTCCCTCTAAATTATATAGAAAATTATATATAAATACAAAAAAAATGAGGATCAATTGACCCCCATTCCTTGTTCTTCAATCCGTCTCTGCTTCCAATCGAGTCAAATTTAAATGAGCATGCCTTATATTTCTGGAACCTCGTTAAGATTCGTGTCAGATTAAAACGGGCGGTTTGAATGTCATTATACGTGATACGGTACCTCATTGGATTTGAATTTTATAAAAAAACATACCCTCTATATTTACCGATATTTTTATTAAAACCCCCAAAAAAAACAAATTATCAAATCTGCTCCCACTCCAAAGTTATAATTATTTCTACCCTAACCGCCCGTGGACTGGGCGGTCCACTTTTCCCACCAGACCGCCCAGCCACTGGGCGGTCCACTTTTGAAATCTGACCGCCCAGCTTTCGGGCGGTCCACTCGTAAAACCTGACCGCCCAGAGGCTGGGCGGTCCACTATGAATTTTTTTTTTAAAAGCGGCCCGCCCCCTCCAGCGGCTCTCTCTCTCTCTCTTCTCTCTGCCTCCAGCCCAGCCCCTCCCGCCGCCCGCGTCGCCGCCCGAAACCACACCCCACCCCAGCCCAGCAGTGCTTTTCTCTCTCTCTCTCCCTCTCTCCCTCTCTCCCTCTCTCTAGAGCTCTCTCTCTCTCTCTCTCTCTCTCTCTCCCTCTCTTCCTCTCTCTCTCTAGGGTTTCCTCTCTCTCTCTCTATTCTGCCATTCTCTCTCTCTATTCTGCCATTCTCTCCCTCTTCCTCTCTCTCTCTCTCTTCCTCTCTCTCTCTCTCTCTCACCCGAACCCTAATTTCGGCCATCTCGGCAACAGTCCGATTATTTTCGGGTAAGTTTCTAAATAATGTTTTTAATTTATATTTTGTATCTTGTATTGGCATTGGAACGATTGGTAGAATTGAATTGTTAATTATCGTGTCCGGGTTGTTGATTTTCCCGAAACGATTGAATTGTTCAAAATTAGGGTTTCCGGTATTAGAGTTTGTAGTTTAGGGATTTAGGGTTGACAAAACTGAAGTTTATAAATTAGGGTTGAATTGTTAATTATCGTGTGCGGGTTGTTGATTTTCTTGTCGCGATTTAATTGTTAAATTAGGGTTGAATTGTTAAATTAGGGTTTATGATTGAATTGTTTAAATTAGGGTTGAATTGTTAAATTAGGATTTAGGGTTGAATTGTTTAAATTATGTTGAATTGTTAAATTAGGGTTGAATTGTTAATTTAGGGTTTAGGGGTTAAATTAGGATTTAGGGGTTAAATTAGGGTTTATGGATCAAATTAGGGTTTAGGGTTGAATTGTTAGATTAGGGTTGAATTCCTAAATTAGGGTTTAGGGTTGACATAATTAGAGTTTATAAGTCAGGGTTTATAAATCAGGATTTGTAAGATAAAATCTTCTGTTTATTGAAATGTAGTATGGTCAGAACTAGACGGGGACGTGCATGGGATGCCCCTCTGGAGACGGGGGAGAGTTCACATGATCACGATGCTGAGGCATCCGGTGCAGCGGCATCCGGTGCACCGGCATCCAGTGCAGAGGCATCCGGTGCACCGGCATCCAGTGCAGAGGCATCCGGTGCAGAGTCGTCCGGTGCAGATGCTCCCTTTGGAGATTATCCCCCTCACCATCCTGACACGTTTAGTCCTCTTCTGTGGATCCCACATGTCAGGCACCGTGTCTCACTTGCATCTATGGAGGTACGTTGGTGTTGTATTCCTAATTTAAATATCATTATTTAATTAGACGTTTATATTGAAATAATTGTAACATGCAGGACACGACGATGATGACAGTGAGGCATCGCACCCCCGAGATACCATACGTCCGTCACCCGTTGATGGAGCAGTGCATCCTTCATCTGGGGTTGTATCAGTTGGCCACCATGCCTCACTGTGATATTGATCAGGCCCTCGTTTGCGGTCTAGTGGAGAGATGGCGACCGGAGACGCATACATTTCACCTTCCGGTTGGGGAGATGACAGTCACACTAGGTGATGTCAGCGCCTTGTGGGGTTTACGGATAGACGGCGACCCCATCGGTGGTGTCTCAGACCATCCAGACCTGATGCACATGATACCGGAGCTGCTGGGGGCCGCTCCGTCGGACTTGCAAAAGAAGAAGAAGAAGAAAGGAGAGGAGGAGGAGGAGTACCGGTATTCACAGTACTGCATCAGTCTTGCGGCGCTCCGCAGTCACTTCCACCGGCGTAGGATCACCCCTCAGACACGTGACGAGCAGGCTGTTCTGAGGTAATCACAAACAGTTGCAAATTAAAATATGTTATGGATTGAACAAAAAATGTAGTTATTTATGTTTCTAATTTATATTGCAGGTACGTGAGGGCGTTTGTCTTGGATTTATGTGGCAGCGTCATGTTTGTCGATTCCAGCGGTGACGCAGTCCCGATTATGTTCCTCTCTCTGCTGAGGGACATTCAGCGGCCGTCGAGGTGGAATTGGGGTGGAGCTGTGCTCGCTCACTTATACCGGGGCTTGTGTCATGCTTGTCTGGTAAGTTTGTACAAATATTTTAATTTTTTTATTACATATATTATGGTTCCATATTTACCAGAAATGCATCGCATGTCCAAAATTTAGGCGACGAACAGGCAGATTGCCGGACCACTTCTTCTACTCCAGCAGTGGTCCTGGTCACATCTACCGGTGTGTCGGCCTGTTCCTCCAGCTCAGGAGGGGCTATGGATGGGAGATGACCCCGAGAGACGTCCGGGGTACGGTGCCATATGGAGTACTCCCCTCACGTACGAGGACACGGGCAGAGGGAGGACCGTGGGGATTTCGTATGTCCGGGGCCAGCTCCAGATGCTTCACGAGGCGAGCGTCACCTGGTACCCCTATCGTGTGTTCTACGATCGGGGCCTTCTGTGCCCGCTGACATTAGAGCAGAGACACCTCTCGTTTTATCGGGGGCCGTGCGTATACTTCTGGATAGTTGAGTATCACTATCCTGACCGAGTGCCCCGTCAGTTTGGCTTAGATGCCTTTGTCCCTGATTTTCCAGAGTTGGGCGAGCAGCAGACCACCCAGCTGCACAGGTAACTACCCACTGCCTTATCCTTTGTCTATTTTATTACTTATTCAGCCATACACGTTACTAATTAATTTATATTGCAGCACCAAACACAACAAGCCCAAAGTCGACTGGAGCACGCGTTTCTGGGAGCATTACCAGCGTGCTGCATCTCCCCAGTTGCACTTATGGACCCCGCCTCCAGCAGGAGATGCCCCTATGCCGGTCGGGCCTTGGAGATTGCGATATATCGTCTGGTACCAGAGTGGGGCATGCCGACGGTTTATCTATAGGGGGACTACGGTGATGCTCTTCGACGGAGACTCACGGGTGAGGGATCTAGGACTTACTTGCCTTTCGGCCCGATCCATGCTCGTTCGGTATGTTTAAATGAAAATGACATGCTTAAAAAATTGTAGTTATTTATTCATCTTCTAATAATAATAATGAAAATACATTGTGTGCAGATTTTGACGGGTATTAGAGGAGTGGCACACAGCTTGGTGTGCATGGCGAGAAGAAGTTGGAGAGCGATAGGATGTCAAATGCTCCAACACAGTGCACCGATCGTTGAGGACTCTGGCTGGGACGGGCGCCTCATTGGTATGTTGCACGATGCCGGGGAGGACATCAATTGGCGCGAGATAAAGGCCCCACCACCAGATCCGGAGCAGCCTGTCGCCCCTATCTACGCTGCGGAGGTGCCGCCACCTCCTGCAGGTAATAATATGTCATACAAATGATCATTATTAAGTTTAATCTCTAAAAGATCATTCTTATTAATTTATCTTCATTTATGCAGATGATGACCCAGCTTGGGCGTTCCACCAATGAGTATTGAACAACAACGCGTGGAGCGCGTACTACAACGAGTATGGAGTTCCAGTGCAGCATACCGAGGTAGCAAAAGTTCATTATTTACCAGATTTACTCGTTACTTCTATGTCCCTAATTTAACATTGTTTACATGCAGGATGGAGCTGCCGCCGCGGACGATGCCGTTTTCTCATTGGATGACCTAGCTCCCACCGATGGAGATGAGGGCGGATGGGAGCCAGCTAGCTCCCACAGACCGCAGTATATGGAGCCCAGACAGCACGACGACGAGGCCAGTGGGAGTGGGGCACAGACTGCAGATGGCTTTGCCGCTGCTATATTTGGCACACCGCCTCCGGCCACGTATCCTCCTACTTGGGAGGCCGATCCGTGGGTGTTGCGTACACAGGCGGGGATCCATGGGGAGCATGCATTACACCTGGGGGCGGACCCATGGGCGCGTGAGGACGTACACGATGACATGCAGGTGGATGAGGTTCACCAGAGGCGTCCGCCGTCGCAGAGAGAGCACCGTGCACCTGAGAGGTTGGACCTCTCCGGACCTCGCCCTCGTCGTCGCCGTTAGGGTTTTTATATTTTTTTTAGTTTGATAGGTTTCTAGTATTTTAGTTTGGATTATTATATTTCATGTTTGGACTGTTATGTTTCATGTTTAGACTTACCATTTAGATTACCTACTTTTATTGTTTATACTTACTATTTAGATTACCATTTAGAAACATTTAAACATTAACAAACTTAATATAAAACTAATCAATTATATTAAAACTACACAATTACATAACATATAAAAATAATCGTCAACAAATAATAAATATATATCATACAATTTAATATAAAACATTCAAACAAATCATTACAACAATTTAATATAAAACATTCAAAAATCATTACAACAATTTAATATAAAACATTCAAACAAATCATTACAACAATTTAATATAAAAAAAAATTAATAGTGGACCGCCCAGCCCCTGGGCGGTCAGATTGTAATAGTGGACCGCCCAGCCTGTGGGCGGTCAAGTTGAAAAGTGAACCGCCCAGTTGCTGGGCGGTCTGGTGGGAAAAGTGGACCGCCCAGTTTACGGGCGGTTAGGGTAGAAATAATTATAATTTTGAAGTGGGAGCAGATTTGATAATTTGTTTTTTTTTGGGGGTTTTAATACAAATATCGGCTATATTTATTGTAGTTTATAATTTAGTCACAAGTTTGTGTTAGAAAACTATAAAATTAGGTATTAGGAGACTAATATGGAGTTTTAAAATTAAACAATGATATTAACAGGAAAACACAAAATATGTTGAGATAATAATTACAATCTTCTAGCTTAGAGATAAATTCTAAAGAGATAACTCAACCGGAGCTAAAAGATAATAATAAATAAATAAAATAAAACATGAATAGTATTATATATATATATATATATATATATATATATGTTGTTTTCATGTCATTGAATTTTTTCTTATTAATCAGTGGCAGAGTTATATGGGACCAAGGGTGACATTTGACACCCCTAACCCAATTTTTTTTAATCAATATGCTTCTTTTACTGTATTTTTTTTTTTCAAAAAATTACAAAAATATACTTGTTATTCAAATAATTATATATGATGTTCCGCTCTGAATATTTTGTTCCGCTCTATTATTCTACTTTTAGACTCTGCTGCTGGTATTGGAGTATTCTAATCTTTGCATCAATATCAATGCTATTATTCTAGTACATTTTCATGTTTTTATAAATATCTAGGAACATAGTAACGAGTCCGACTAGTATGACATCGGTGTCATATGACATAAACTACAAAATTAATTGAATAGACTTCAAACGACTAAGTCAAACTGTTCAAACCGATTTACTTTATGAGTGATGCGTTTACATGCAAAAAAATTATATTTTCTAGTTATTTTAGTACCAAATCAAACGGTCAAAAATATTGAAAAATGAATGCATTAAAATTAACTTAAAAACTCACACATTTGACCGCTTGACTTGATACTAAATAAATTCAAAAAATTATAAATTTTGCATGTAAACGCACAACTAATGAAATAGATCGGTTTGAACGGATTGGATTCACCGTTAGAAGTCGATTCGATAGGTTTTGGAGTTGGTGTTATATAGGCTGAAATGACACTGATGTCATACTAGCCAGACTCCATAGTAACTTAGTAAGTATTGTAATTTTTTTATAATTTTTTTTTTAGGTAAGAGGCAAAAAGCCTACTAATAATTTCAATTGAACAAAACTAAAAGTACAAGGTAATGGTATTTAAATGTTTTTATAATAGTCATATATTTGAGAAAATCATGTCAAAACCGTTTGCAAAAAAATTATATATTTAGCTTACAAATGAAGCTTTTGTATATGATATATCTCATCTCAGAAAAAAAAAAAAAAAAAAGAGCTAACAAGGTACTTGATTGCAAAGGTGATAAGGACACCAAACCTTACCAATTCCAACATGAAAGAGGTACTTTTAGAGGCATTGCCTAACCCCTCCAAATATCAAAATCAATTTATTTTAGCATGGTCCATCTCCTCCCTCCTAATTCTCCTAAAAAGCAAGCATATGAGTTGTTTTTGCCACCTCCATCTCCTACTTTCCCCTTTGTTTTTATTTTTATTTTTTATTTTTATTTTCCTTCCTAATTTTTGCTGTAGGGACTGAAAATGAGCACCTAATTTTACTGTATAGAATCAATGAATCACCAAGATATTATTGAGATTGACCAATGTTGCAATTTCTTACATTTTATATTAATTAATGCACACAGAAAATAGAAGAAAAATATGGATGAATGCTTTAATGTGGAAAGGTATCTCACATTTGGAAAATATTATAATTTTCTGCAGTGATTTTGAGTTACTGCAGTAAAAATTCAGCCGTTCGTTTCGAATTGTCACGAATATTAAGAGCATCTACATTCCAGCAACTCAAATGAGTTTCTAAATAACTGTTAACCACTTTTTAGAAATTAAGATCTCTAAAGTTTCTAACTCTCACATTTCTGAAATTAATTTTAGAGTTTCTATTAAGCCACGTCAGCAACAAATTAAAAAAGAGAAATAATTTGAACCAATCATTTGGCTAACATGGAGTTTATAAACAGTTTCTTAATAAGAAACTTTATTGTATAGTTTCTAAATAAGAAACTCTCACACATACCTGAAACTGGATTAGAAATTGTCACATCATATTATAAACTCTAATAATATCAGGAACGTAGATGCTCTAAGGATCGTGCAAATTTTCTAATTGGTCCAAAAAATAAAAAGAATAAAAAAACAGGGATGAATGCTTTAATGTAGAAAGTTATCTCACCTTTGGAAGAATATTCTGAATTGAAAGGGGTAAGGATGTACACCAATTTCACTTGCTAGAGAACAAAATTTATAAATTTTAACATTAAAAAAGCAAATTTCAACCGAGAAAAAACTTTTTGATGGAAGGTCCAAAATAATTGCTCATTTAGGTCCATTGAAGTAACATTAATTGTCAACCTTTAATTTACTAGATTCCTTTTTTTTTTTTTTTAATACAGTCAAGTCATGTTCAGAGGATATGTTGCAAAATCATTTATTGATTTTTACTGAATAAAATAAGTTGCCATTGTTTTACCTTTTTTTCATCAAAAATAAAAAATTGCATGCAATTCATTGTCGCATTGGTTGGCGATTAGGTTACAATTTAATTTATTTTTGCGGTGGTAAATTAGGCTTGAGAATTTTAAATGTGAGATAACGAATAAAATCCACCTGATTCTTCTGTATCAAATTAAATTAAAAAATGACAAACCAAGTCATGGTTTATTGTTTTTTATTTTTTATTTTTTTCTATTTTTTTTTAAAGCAAACACATGCAATTCAACATTATAATATTCCTTTTCTTTTTCTATCATTTACAGGGCAAACACTTGAATGCGAGTTATTAAACGCATAATTTTGGGTCAATATTTACTAAAATTAAATTAAAATTTTTAATTTCAATATTTTGTATTTTTTTTTATTAATGCCCAAGTTCATAGATCACTTGTCATGTGTTTTTAGTAATTAAAACAGGTATTGCCGTTGTACCAATTTCAGTAAGAAAATAATCATAAAAATATTTTGAAAGATAATGTAATTTCTGATTTAATATATCTCCTATTTTCTTGCATGTTTACATTCAATGCCTTTTTTTTATTCAGAGTGTTGACCACAATTAGATATGTACAATTTTATTTCAACTGAATCTTTTTTATAATTTTAATTTTCATGATATTCCTAAATATTAGTTATGTATAATTTTATTGTTTTGTTGTAGTTTTTTTTTTCAAGCATTAAATGCTATGAAATTGAAGAAATTTGAGAAAAATACAATTATATAAATTATTTTTTTACTTCTCTATAATTCTCATGTCACCTAGTTAAACTATAAACTAATATGAACTATATCCAATTTAACATCCTACCATAAACCATTTTTTTTTTTTCAAATTTTTCATTATTTCTTTTGCTTTTATGATGACACAACAACAACCACTACAGTTACATAATGACATATATAACCAATCAATAATATATTTTAGTTTAATCTTTTTGGAATATAATGCGCAAGATGAAGTAAGATGTGCGTTAATTTAGAATAAGTTATTCTACTGTTTAAGACAAATTAACTTATTCCACACTTATTTCTTCTGATGGAATAATTTAAGCCATAATTTAAATTATTAAACGAGGTGTAAAATATGAGGAATAAGTGCCAACATTTTACTCCTCTGAAGGTTCAATTCTCATTAACTTCATAATCAAACATGACCTTGATTACAAATTATTTTAATGGGTGAAATGCTTTAAAATATTTATTATATATTCAATTCACATTACCTTTATTTATATAGTAACAATTAATTGGTTCTGAATTATAACATATTTTAACATTACAATTTTCCAATACCAACTTTACGTTAATATCACTAATTAAGAATATTTTAGCACTTAACAAATTATGATATAATTTATGTTATAGATCATATCAACAGTATATATAATAAAATAAATTAAAAAACCTTGTCTTGACAGACTGAGAACCGCTATATAAAATATGACTTCTTTTAGTGTACCATGCCTTGACTTTTATTAATTTATTTTATTATAATCCATGCATGGTGTATCCATTTTCTTCCGACATTTTTATTAATATCCAAAGTTTAATACAAATTATTAATTATTCCCGGAACTCAACTCAATATCGATATATACCCAAGCCGGCCATTTTCTGGCCGGCTATGTTCCTTCCCTAAGCCGGCCAGAAAATGGCCAGCCATGAACCTTTTTTTTTTTTTTTTTTTTTTTTTTTTTTTTTTTTTTTTTTTAGAGAAAGAGAGCGAGACTATGAAGATGAAAATATTGAAATCTAACTCTGAAATACGATAAATTTTTGTTTAAATTATTTGTTATATTACTTCTTTGATGTATAATTAGCATATTTATACTAAAATACGATAGATTAATTGAAATTATGTTGAATAACACTAAATTATGTTAAATTACGTTAAATTACATTAAATTACGTTAAAATACGGTAAATTACGCTAAAATACGATATGAATAAGGACGATATCTTCACTGAAAAGGAGAAAAACAACGATGAAACTTCAAACGGTCATAAAACGGCACTCGAGTGTCCGATTTCAGCAAATGAGCACTTTTCGGAGAGCTTGCGAAAATGCGCATGCGTCCGTGCCCGCTACGCCGGATTCCGAAATTCAGAATCGCCAAAAAACAAAGAGAAGAGCCTCAAAACTTGAGTTGAAGTTTCCGATTAAGATTTTCATTTCTATCATTCAATCCAAGTAGCTCAGTAAATTAGTTACATAATGAACTTGCAGATTACCAATTTTTACTATTTTTGGAATTTTTTTACTATTTTTTATGATTCATGAAAGATGAGCAAAATCAGTCCACTATAGCGTAATTTTGTGTAGTTTAGTGTTTTTTTTACTGTATTTCAGCATAATTAGCGAAGTTATTGTAATTTAACGTAATTTAGTATAATTGAACATAATTTATTATAATATAGTGTAATTCAACATAATTTCCAGTATTCTAGCGTATTTTAGTATAAATATGCTAATTATACATCAAAAGAAGTAGAGGAGGGATCAAGTTACAACAACTATTTTTTTCATTTTCAAAGTCCAAATCGTCGATCCAAACCGTTCAACATGATTATCTAAATAAAATGTGCTTGCAGATCAAATTTTACATTTTTTTGAATTTTTTTACTATTTATTAAGATGGGTACAAAATTCAATAGTCTCAATATGACTATTTTTTGTAAAATACTTAATAAATAGTAAACAAATTCAAAAAAATGTAAAATTTGATCTGCAAGCATAGTTTATTGTGGAAATCATGTTGAACGGTTTGGATCGACGATTTGGACTTTGAAAATAAAAAAAATAATTGTTGTAATTTGATCCCTCCTCAAAGAAGTAATATAACAAATAATTTAAACAAAAATTTATCGTATTTCAGAGTTAGATTTCAATATTTTGATCTTCATAGTCTCTCTCTCTCTAAAAAAAAAGAAAAAAAGAAAAAGAAAAAAAAGTACATGGCCGGCCATTTTCTGGCCGGCTTAGGGAAGGAACATAGCCGGCCAGAAAATGGCCGGCTTGGGTATATATCGATATTGAGTTGAGTTCCGGGTATAATTAATAATTTGTATTAAACTTTGGATATTAATAAAAATGTCGGCATTTTCTTCCCTCTAAGCATCACTGCATTAAATTTATATGCTAATAAAAAGGCAAACAATGTGGGGACCACTTGGTTTCTATGAAATTTATGAAAGCAACACATAAAATTCACCCTGTGAATTTTTTAATCAAACCAGTATCCTATGAAATCCAGAGCTTTCTTTAATGATTTCTGGAAAAAATTTCCAATTTAAAAATTTAATCTGACAGTGAGATAATATGCTAGCATTCTTAGTTTCTAGGCACCTTTTAAATCTTGTGTGCTTGAAATTCACATCAGCTATTTTGTGATAGAGACATAAAACCTCACAATCATATTTTCAAAATCAAAATTTTGTGACCTTTTTGAGCTTGACATGATAGTGAGCACTAAATTTGTCGTAACAATGTATAATTAAATTGGAAATCAACATCTAATAGTAAAGAAAATCAACATCTAAATTTGTCATAACAATGTACAATTAAATTGGAAATCAACATCTAATAGCAAAGAAAATGCCTTATGTGTGAGAGGCTGTATTTCGAAATTCCGATGAAAAATTTATGAGTGAGTCTATGGTACTATGCATAGCACGGATTGGCCCGTACTACGGATCAATATTTCATTTTCAAAATCCTAACGGTCGATCCGAACCGTTCAACATGATTTCCATATGAGAATATACTTGTGTACAAATTTTTTTATTTTTTAGAATTTTTTTACTATTTTTTTATATAGGTAGAAAATCACTGTTTTGAATGGTCCAGAATTCTATTTTCTACCTATCTTAAAATATAGTAAAAAAAATTCGAAAAAATATAAAATTTAGTCTGCAAGTACATATTCATGTGGAGATCACGTTGAACGGTTCGACCAATAGAATTTTCAAAATAAAAATATGACTCCGTAGTACGGACTAATCCGTGCTATGCATACTACCATAGTCTCACTCAAAATTTATTGTAAATATTAAATAGTCGAATGCTGATAGAAGAAAAAAAAACATATAATCAAATTCTCTGAAAAAAGACTCAATTATTCTGGGAACCCATTTTTACAGCGTGATTTTTAGTGCGTACAGAGTTTAAATTTTTCACGGACCAAAATGTCCCTACAGCGAGTCGATCTGCAGGCACCAAGGAGGAAACAGGGCAGGAAATCAAGCTGAGCAGGGACATTTTGGTCCATCAAAAATTGAAACTCCGTACTGTAAATCGCGCTGTAAAAATGGGTTCCCATTATTCTGGCAGAGAGAAAAAAAAAAGCAAATACTCAAATAAATGCTCGTCAGGCTTACACGTGCATAATTATTTAATTGAAAAATCTACTGGTGTTGCTTTTTTATCTGTGAATTTTTTGTTTTTGCTTTTAGAAAGATATAAGTGTTAAGACAATTAGTCAATAAAATTGTTATTTGTTTGAAGTATGAAATGTGGATTAAAATTCTTAAATTAACTGATTAGACGTGATTTTAAAATTTTGTCATTTGGCCATGTAAGATAATATATATATATATATATATATATATATATATGTATAAAATATACTGTTGTTTTTATCTGTGATTTGTTGCTTTCAGACAGGAATCACAATTGTTTAGATAATTAAATAGTAAATTTTTGTCACGTGAAAAGATATTGTTCTCAACATTGTTGAAACACCCCCCACAAATTGATTGTTTTAATAGTTTAAACAATGTTGCTTCTCGAATCTCGATCATAGTAAATGCCATTAAAATAAATAAATTACCAAATCCCCTATATCAACTGCGGTAACTTAAATTTTAAATTACTTCAGAAAAAAAATTCAGACCGTTTGTTTTCTTTGGAAATTAAATTTGCAATCCTCTAGTTAGAACAAATATGCTAATAAACTATATATAAAGTAAGTGCAAAGAAAAGTTAGTATACCAATGCCGTTAAAAAAAAGACAATATGAACCATAAAAAATTTAAAAATATTAAATTAAAAAGAATTTGAAAATGGAAAAAAATAAAGAAATAATTGCTTGTCCAAATCGATTTTGCTTGCCTACTAGTTTAGCGCACTTGTTTTTAATTTCTTGTACATTTTCTCTTTCCAAATCATGAAAGCACAACCTAGGAACCTTTTTAAACATAGGAGTACTTGCGCTATTAAAAAGTATTTTCATAAGGTAAATGTAATTAAAATTATACAAAATCTAATCAGTAAATTTGTCTTGAATCAAATGCACAAAAAAGAAAGAAATACAAAAAATAATAATTTTACCCAGTTATAACTCTGTATAATTTATTGATCCATAAATTCACCAGCAAACATCATGAGATATACCAATCACGTCCTTCCTGCAATGGAGAGGATCAAGAATTTGGAAATAGAAGATTCTAAATGTACTGTCTTTATTCAGTAAGTGGGTCCCAAAGGAC
Source organism: Carex myosuroides (assembly GCA_028015225.1). Classification (NCBI taxonomy): domain Eukaryota; kingdom Viridiplantae; phylum Streptophyta; class Magnoliopsida; order Poales; family Cyperaceae; genus Carex; species Carex myosuroides. The sequence continues at coordinate 12,102,886 of CM051470.1, forward strand.
CTTTTGTCTTCGGTCCATGAAAACCAGGTCTTGTTAATTCTCTCATCTATTGTAAAAACAGAGGATTATTGCGAATTCAAATAACCTAAGGTAACAGAAAATTTCTGTTTAGATCTGAACCCTCAGATCAGAATTCGCACGATTACCAAAGGGCCCCGTGCAATCTACCTCGGACCGGATTGATCCAGATTCTGATCTGACGGTCATGATCTAAACAAAAATATCATGCTACCTCAGAGGAATGGATTTGGATTATTGCAATGTTAGCGCCGTTAATGGTAGTAGACAAACTTAATAAGCATAAGCAAATGGTAATAGTAAACAGTAAGCCTCCACTAAAAAAGCAAAACCCAGAAAATAAAATTTAAAATAAGAAAGCAAAAGCAAAAAGCGGAGAAGAAGAGGAGGAAGAAAATTGGCAGTAGAAACGAGCTCTCTTCCCCTCTCATCCTCTCATCTCTAACCTTCTCTCTCCAGCGATCTATAGAGGCTGAGGTCTGAATTCCTCGGTCTGAATCCGAGCGCGAATCAGGTGCGAAAAGAGTAGTTCGGTGAGGTTTTCTGGAAGAATATCGATTGGAGGGCTGAGATTGAAGGAGGGGGTAGGGAAATGGAGGGTTGCTGATGCTCCCACGGGGCAAGGAATGTCAGAGACATCGTCGGATCTTGGCCGACCCGGGCCAGTTGAGAGAGATATTGAGCAGGTAATGATGTGATCTGCTAAGTTTATCTTACTTCATCTCTAGTAGAATTTACCTTTTCTTTTGTGCAATTTGCGTGGGGTTTTGTAATATCAGTTTCTTGTTGTTCGGTTTAAACTGAGAAATTTGGGTAATAGGTTGGCTCTGATCTGAGCGCTTGAGTTTGCAAACTTCTGCCGTAGTTTTGCGAAATGTTCCTTGGTAATTATACTTCGAAATATTTTAATTTACGTATAAGCAGTTAAGTTGTCTAATTCCATCAATTGCAGTTTTTTTTTTCCTTTTAAAAATGGGTAGAATGCCCATTATATAGGGGTGTGGTGTTTTCTTATTTTAATTTTGTAGTATTTATCAGATAAATGGCTGCAACTTTAGAATTTTAAGTTTGGTTTTGTTGGTTTCAAAATAAGAAAAATTAAAACACGAAGTAGAGTTACTAATGGAATCGTCTTATTCCTAGTTAATGTTTGGTTAAAACTCGGATTCTCATGATAGTTTGGAATCACACACACAGACAGACAACGGACAGGCAGACAGACAAAACAGCAAGTAGCAAGTTTTTAAAGAGCATGAGAACAAGTGTTGTTTTCTATCACAAGAGCTGGAATAAGGCCAAATTGATAATTTTGTATATGTTGGTTGCGAATTTAAAAAAAAAAAATACATGGGGCTGATCCTAGTTGAATGAGTTGTCTTGTTTCTCATTATTGTTTGGTTGAATCTCAGAATAAGATTGCATGTTTATAGAGAAAGTAGGAACTGGAATGTTTATAGAGAGTATGGTTAGTGGGATCAGAAAGAGAAAGTAGGAACTAGAATGTTTAGAGAGCATGAGGGCAAGTGTTAGTTTCCTTCTAGTTAATAATATATATTTTTTCTTGCAAGAGTGGTAGTGAGGCCAAACCAAACTGTGTTCTTATACTACTCCCAACGGTGTACAGGGTAATATCTTAAATTTGTAGATGCTAAGGGGTATCTTTGGATGAGAAGTTTGAATTACTGAACCAAGAGAAAGATCATATCATGGTAGTGAAGGCTTGTAAAGAGCTGCAATCTTAGGACTTAGGTTAAGCACCGTTGGCAAAATTGGGTAACTGGTTATGAACAGAGGGGCACTTTTGGCCTTTATACATAATAATTACTATTAATCTTACCTTTGAAGTAATTGAAACCATCTATATTGATGTCTTGCTTATTGAAAATAATTACTCTCTGAAGGATTGGTTTCAGTGATAGTGTAATACATTTGGATGTTTATTGGTGTATGATTTCTTCTTTCAGCGGTTTCTCCCCGAGTTAACAGCTATGTGTGGAGCTACTTTTTAAGTCAGCATGTATTCCTGTTTTGCTTTTAATGTTTTATCTCTCAGTTTTTCTTTTTCTAACTTTTCAGGCAATAACTGCACTGAAAAAAGGTGCTTACTTGCTAAAGTACGGTCGCAGAGGGAAGCCCAAATTTTGTCCATTTAGATTATCTAATGTAAGTGCTTTTCTTGCTTCTCCTTTTGATGCAAAGTTTGAAAAGTCTTCCAAATTTTTGTTTTCATATTTCTACAGGACGAGTCGGTGTTAATATGGTTCTCTGGCAAAGAAGAAAAACATCTCAAATTAAGCCATGTTTCAAGAATTATGCCTGGTCAAAGAACGGTTAGCAACCCCTCCTCTCTTTATATAATTATGCTGAAACATTTTTGGTAGGGATTTGTTTACCGTTATAGTTGTAGTAGTAAAAAATTTGTGTCAGTAATAGCTATTTGCACATTATATAGTAGAGTGTAAATACTGGATGTTAACTCAAGAGCAAATTTCCATTTTTGCTCTCTTCTTTTTACAGCCAATTTTCCAGAGATATCCCCGACCTGAGAAGGAATGCCAGTCATTTTCTCTGATCTACAGCGATCGGTCGTTGGATGTTGTAAGTTCTTTTCAAGGCCATAATACCTTTATTTCATTTTTTTTGCACATAAAAGTGCAAATAGCTGCACCGAAATGGCAATTTTTGTTTTAAAATTCTGGTGATTGAGGTTAAGTTGACTTAATCCAAGGAGTCTTAGGGTTTGACAAACCGAGGTTTAATTCATGCTAGCTTTGATTGCATTTGAATACTTAGTTGTGAAATAGGGGATGGCATGAAGAATTTACCCCCAGAAAAATACTAACAGAGGTAATCTGATGTCAGATATGCAAGGATAAAGATGAAGCAGAGGTGTGGTTTGCAGGGCTGAAAACCCTAATTTCACGCAGTAGGCCCCGCAAATGGAGGTCCGAGTCGCGGAGCGATATCGTTTCCTCTTCTGGCACTACTAGCCCTAGGACTTACACTCGCCGCAGCTCCCCTCTCAGCTCCCCTTTCAGTAGCAATGATAGTGTGCAAAAGGTAATATTGTGGTATAATTACCCAAAATTCCCTTTATTGCAGAAGAGTCCACTCTCTTCGATTCTCATTAATTTCGCAAGCCTCTCTATTTGTTGAGAACTGAATGGAGCCTTAAATAAGTTGGTCCTATGACATGGTAGTCCTTTTTCTTTATAGTAAGTGAAGCTTCCACGAAAAATATATGTTGGTGGAAAATCTATTTAGTGAAGGTCATTTTGGTTATCTGTTTGCCTAAATTTCGAGTACTTGAGTATTTGTTGTTATAGTGGGACCGGGTACTTATTTGCAATAATCAAAATTTAGTTCTCTTCTTCAATTTCATGTTATCTACCTTTACTGGGCTCTTATTAAGCTAACCATATTTGCCATTGTAACACATTTACCCCTCAGGATGGCAGTGAAAACTTTCGGTTGAGAAGCCCATATGGTAGCCCTCCAAAAATGGGATTGGATAAAACCTTCTCTGATGTAGTCTTATATGCGGTACCTCCCAAGGGCTTCTTCCCGACTGACTCTACTGTGGGGTCTCATTCCATGTCATCAGGCACTTCTGACACCACCAACGGCCACATTCCACGTGGTATCCCAATGGATGCATTTAGAGTTTCTTTATCGAGTGCTGTCAGTTCGTCAAGTCAGGGTTCTGGCCATGATGATGGAGATGCCTTAGGTGACATCTTCATATGGGGTGAGGGGACAGGAGAAGGAATACTTGGTGGGGGCATCACCAGAATGGGAATTGGAAATGCAAATCCAACAGTTTCTAAAATTGATGCCCTTTTACCAAAGCCATTGGAGTTTACCTCACGACTTGATGTACAAACAGTTGCATGCGGGGGCCGCCATGCAGTGCTTGTCACAAAGCAGGGGGAGATGTACTCTTGGGGTGAGGAATCAGGTGGGCGACTTGGGCATGGGGTTGATGCTGATGTTGCACAACCTAAGTTGATCGATTCATTGGTTGGTACCAACATTGAGCTAGTGGCCTGTGGAGAGTACCATACATGTGCGGTCACGCTCTCAGGTGACTTGTACACATGGGGTGATGGATCTTTCAACTATGGATTGTTGGGTCATGGTAATGAGGTCAGTCATTGGGTACCGAAACGGATTAATGGGCCCTTGGAAGGCGTCCATGTGTCATACATCTCGTGTGGGCCCTGGCACACAGCTGTGGTCACCTCATCAGGACAGCTTTTTACCTTTGGTGATGGCTCATTTGGGGTTCTGGGGCATAATGACCGAGAAAGTGTGTCTATACCTAGAGAAGTTGAGTCGTTAAAGGGTTTACGAACTGTACGGGCTGCATGTGGGGTCTGGCACACAGCTGCTGTGGTGGAGGTTATGGTTGGCAGCTCCAGTTCAAGTAACTGTTCTTCTGGAAAGATCTTCACATGGGGTGATGGGGATAAAGGGAGGTTAGGACATGGGGACAAGGAGCCCCGTCTCGTACCAACATGTGTGGCGGCTTTGGTGGAACCAAACTTCTGCCAGGTGGCATGTGGCCACAGTCTGACAGTGGCACTAACGACCTCAGGCCAGGTGTACACAATGGGGAGCACAGTCTACGGCCAGCTTGGCAATCCTCATTCGGACGGAAATGTCCCTGCCCGGATTGAAGGGAAGTTACAAAAATCCTTTGTGGAGGAGATATCCTGTGGGGCGTACCATGTGGCTGTACTGACATCTCGCACCGAAGTTTACACCTGGGGCAAAGGGGCAAATGGCCGGTTAGGTCACGGTGATACTGATGACCGTAACATGCCCACTCTGGTTGAAGCCTTGAAAGACAAACAGGTACGGAGCGTGGTGTGTGGTACGAATTTCACTGCAGCTATTTGTATACACAAATGGGTATCGGGTGTTGACCAGTCAATGTGCTCGGGCTGTCGGTTACCTTTCAATTTCAAGAGGAAAAGACACAACTGCTACAACTGTGCACTTGTTTACTGTCACAGTTGTAGTAGTAAGAAATCTCTCAAGGCTGCACTTTCACCGAACAACAACAAGCCGTACCGGGTTTGTGACGCTTGTTTCACCAAGCTGAATAAACCTGCTGACATGGCAGACCCATCCTTTTCTGTAAGAAAAAGTCGAACTGTGATTGGTGACACAATTGAAGAGGAGAGATCGACTGACTCGAGGTCCAACGTACAACTATCGAGGTTATCTTCTATGGAATCTTTTAAACAGATTGATAGCTTGTCATCTCGAAAGAACAAGAAATTTGAGTTCAGTAGCAGTCGGGTGTCACCGGTGCCGAATGGGAGCTCCCACTGGAGTGGGCTTAACATCAGCAGGACATTCAACCCTGTCTTTGGTACTTCTAGGAAGTTCTTCTCCGCGTCAGTCCCTGGGTCCCGCATAGTTTCGCGTGCAACAAGCCCAGTTTCAAGACGGGCTAGCCCACCACGATCTACAACCCCAACACCTACTCTGGGGGGGCTCACATCTCCTAGAGTGCCCCAGGAGGAGCCCAAACCGTCCCGGGATAGTGTCAGCCAAGAAGTCCTTGCCTTGAGAGCTCAGGTTGGTCTTTACTTCACCATAATAATTGATTAAATTCCCAAATTTTAAAATGGTGAAAACGAGGTACCTTACATGATTATGTGGAATCTCTTCTTAATCAAGTTTGATTATAACCAGATGGAGAGTCTTTCACGCAAGTCGCAGATGCTGGAGGTGGAGTTAGAGAGAACGACAAAACAGCTTAAGGAGGCGATTGCTATAGCAGGAGAGGAAACTGCAAAATGTAAAGCAGCAAAAGAGGTCATCAAGTCACTTACAGGCCAGGTAATATTTTCTGCTTGCAGCATCACTGACTTGTTATATTTGATACGACTAGTACCAGATGAAGTAACACTTTGGATGCTGTATGTATCGGTCAATATGGTCCTATACTGGCTTAACCGCGATTGCGTAACCTAAGTGATTGTAGGCACTGGTTGGTTTGATCTTCCCTTTTTGTTTTTTATTTGGGTTTTGGTTTCGTTTCTTATGCCTGGTGTTTACTTGTTTATTGGAGATGTAGTTGTTCCCATACGACAACCATGGTCCAAACTATTTATCTTCCCCATTTTTATTCATTTTCTTGACTAAATATCAGCTAAAGGGGATGGCGGAGAGGTTACCAGTGGGGTCCACAAAGAACAGCAGCAAGCTACCACCTGTGCCACCTACACCCATGTCATCAATCGAGGCACTAACTGCAGCTATTGAAGGCACTACAGCTGCTTCACTGGCATCCACTGAGTTGAGCTCAAACTCCAATGGTTCCACTGGTTTGCACATACAGAATGGACCAAGTTCAGTTAGCCACCGGAGCAGCAAATCCAGTCATGCAGAGGCGACTCCGAGAAATGGGAGCAAGATGTCAGATCCGGGTTCAAATCAAGAATCTGAATGGGTCGAGCAGGACGAACCTGGTGTGTATATCACACTCAACAGTTTACCCGGTGGGGCCCGAGATCTCAAGCGGGTCCGATTCAGGTAATATTTTGTGGATCTCAAGTTCTCAACACTTGGTGTTGCCAGAAACAAATTAGTTAAGTTAGTAAAAGTTCCACTTTCCTGTTTTGGTTGGCACTTGTTTTCTTTTGTAGGCGATGCTATTTTGAGAGCATAATTTACGATATTGAGCGCGGAGAGAATTTTTTTTCTCTTTATACCAGTTTTATACCCTTATTTAATATCCTCTTCTTTAAACTGAATTATTCTTAAAAATGGCAGTTTAGGAAAAAAAATATTTTGTTTCACATAGAATGGCTAGCCTTGTTTACTTTTATAGACATCTCAGTTTAGGAATTCAGTTTTTGCAACTTTCACCATGGAATCAAGCAATATATTCTTATCCGCAAATAATTTATTATAATGTACAAAGCTATTTTGTAAATTAATAATTCATGGGTTATTTAACTCTTATAATGTTTGTCAGATATCGAATTCTTTTTAATGTGAACTTGTTGGATATGATCACACGACAAAAATTTTAACTATAAAATCATCACACAACATAATAACAAAATTAATGAATATTATTATAAAACATTATTACAAGGATAATTTGGTTAGGTTTTTCGCCAAAAAATTGTGAAATCTACAAATATCGAGGAACTTGCACATGACACTAGTTAATAGAAAATTGGCAAGTGTAAATGAAAAATTCTGAAAAGAATAAAACATATTAAAATAGAAATTCAGTTCAAATAAAACGAATATCTGTTTTATTTTTATATCTGTTTTTTCTTTCTAGTTTTGGCGTGAACAATTTTCATTTAAAATGTATTAATTAGAACAAATTTTCTATATCATTGTAAATTCTTTGGGATAAATGCAACTAATATTTTTAGAATATTATTTTTTGTAAGATATGGAATAAACAATGGAAAGAACTATCTCATTTAGTAGAAACAATTAAGATATTACCTTTCTTAAATTTTCGTAATCAGCAAAGCATTATTTTTTCACAGATCTTAGCAGATATATAAAGAATCTTGATTAGGGGCAAAACTGGTATAAAGAAAAAAGTTTCTCTCAGCGCTCAATATAGTAAATTATGCTCTCAAAATAGTGCCCTCCTTTTCTTTCCAGTTTTCCGACTGGCTTCTTCACTCAGTATCTGCTGGCTTGTATTTAGGCAAAGCCGGTATATTATGGTATTGTACTGAATGGGAAACTTTTAAAACTCTAGTCTAGTTCACTGACATGTTTAAACCTTAAGAACAGCATAAGTAAAGAATCTGGTAGTAATCGGCACTCATTGGTACTTTAACTGGGTTATAGCTTGAGACTTAGTGTCAGTCCTATATTTGTTTAATATCCTCCAGAAAATCTCAGAATCTGAAAAACAATAGATGGTACCAGTTAATTCATACAGTAGAAGACCTGACTAGTACTTTACTGAGTTTGAAAATGACCAAATAAATCAAACATGCAGCCGAAAGAGGTTTAGCGAGAAGCAAGCAGAGCAGTGGTGGCAAGAGAACCGAGCCAGGGTTTATGAACAATACAATGTGCGTGTGGTTGACAAGTCAACATCTAGTGTAAGCAATGATCAGTCATCCCATTAACAAATGATAGATCTATTTTTAATAAAAGTATAAATTTGAATTTTACAGCCTAGCCCTGATTAAGCTCTTATATTTTTGTGGCTATAGTTTTATTCGGCCCTGTTGAAAAAGGGCTGGTGCCATTTTCGTAATTTTTTTGTACCAGATCTTTTTTTTTTGGGGGGGTTCTTGTGGAAAGTAGAGTGAGTTTGAGATTAAAAGGATCACTGTAAATTCTTAGAGGCAGCTGGCTAATATCGGTATCATGTAAATTTCATAAACAAATGCATCGTTTTAGGCTTTTCTTTTTCTGTTCAGTGTCTGTCAAATTGTAAAGAAATGCAATTTGGTTCTGTTATGAGATGTATGAAGTATCATTAGATGGTAGTAGATTTGCAGTTGCATTTTGGATTTAGAGAGAAATAATTTGTTTCTTGTCAATTTTATGTTACAAAACACTTTCTGTTCCTTGCAATTATTAGCTGTTCATTACGGTATGTTTGGTTGCTATGAGAATCTATTCTTGACAACAAGGTGTTTGGTTGGATTAGAATAGTTAGAATAGGAAATCAAACTTGTTTGTCTTATTAGAATAAGTTATTCTGAAAAAAAATTAGAACAAGCTATTTGTTTTAACAAATGTTAATTTTGCTATTCTAACTTATTCTAATATTACAAGTTCGGATTGTAACTGGTGAGGATTCGGGGTTTAAAGTTGTAACAATTTCATTTTCACTAATATTGTAAAATTCAAAATTCAAAATTCAAATGATGAACCTGAATCACAAATCATATTTGAAGCTAAGGTGCCCGGGGCGGATCAGGTAGTCCCATGGGGGGCAGCTGCTCTCCTGGATTTTGAGTTTTAGTAGAAATCTATTAGTTTTGACCGATTTTGTCTCTCTTGAAATTTTTTTTGTTACTTTTGAATGTTTGATTTGTAATTCAGATTAAATTTAGGGTTAAAATTAAAATAAGTTTGTTGAATTTTAATTGATAATTAGAATTATAAGTTAACAGTATTTGAAATTACAATTCAAAGCATTGGAAAGTATAAGTTAAAGTATTATTTTTTTATCGAGTACTCAATTATTTAATAGATTTAAATCCGATTCGATATTTTTTGCTCCTCTGACGAAAATCCTGAATCTGCCCCTTATAAGGTGCAATGAGTAATCTTGACAATGTTTAGGTGAGTGTATACTAATTTTTTTTTTTCACAATAAACATGCGCTTCAGATTCTGACAATCACCGGGGGCCGCACGATGTAAATCACATGATCGAAGGACAGAATGGCATTGTTCCTCAGACACTATTCACTTACATGTTGTCAGTTTATTTATTTTATTTTATTTCTGGAAATTGCCTCAATGCTAACTGATTTATATTAGAAGCATTTGCAGCCATAAAATGAAAAAAAAAAAATTAACACAGACCTTGTAACCTAAAACAATAGTTCCGCTTTTTTTTTTTTTTTTTTTTTTTTTTTGCGCGGGACGAATTCGGATGCCTTGATGTATGGACGATTCTTTTAGGGCCTGTTCGGCGCAAAAAGGGGAATGAGCGTAAGTATAGGAATTGAACTAAATTTTACTGTGCGCGTGGGGAAAAAAAATTCAATTAGCGTGAATTTTTTTTTTCCCACGGGCACAGTAACGAGCCAAATAGGCCCTTAACCATCTATAATTTTTATAGGTACTGAATTTAAGTTTGATCCGACCGAGATTAATCTGGTCTGTCTGTTTATATAAATTGTATACCTTGGGCGATATGGACTCGGAATTGGGTTTTGTCCAAAGAGTTTTGGACAAAGTTTTATCCAAAGTCAAACTTAAACGTCCGATTTATATTGAAATTCGTACAAACATATTTAAAACTTAATAAATTTAGATAGCTCTTTGAATCTAAATGTCTGTGAAAATCAGACGGCTTTAGATGAGACTTGGTCCAAAGCCGTTTGGACAAAACCCCATCCGACTACCTTTTGCAAGGCATGAAATCACATCATTTTTATATACAGGATGTAAAATGTTAATATAGATAATAATAAATCTCGAATTTCAACATTAAAATTATCTTAGTAAAAGTCAAGATTTCCAATTAGTTTATAGACTACAAATCTCAATACAGTAAACAGCAAGATAGCTAACCCAAAAGTGCGACGACAAAAAGGTAATACGAAAGGGGGTTAATTAGAGAGATCTTTAGAATCCAGAAGAAAGGTAACAGTATGCTGTACCGACGGTAGGTGTACTAAAAACAAGAATTTATGCTGTACTAAAAACCCAGAATTTATGCTGTACTAAAAACAAAAATTTGTCAAGAATTTGGCTGTACTAAAAACAAAAAAAGAATTTGACAAAGGTGCCCGCTGGAAGAGAGAAAAAAAAACAATATGCTGTACCGACGGTAGGGGTGTCAACGGGTACAATACGGGTTGGGTGGAGATATTTTTATACCTGTATCTGTTATGATCAAAGGTTTAAATAGCGTTTATCGCGTCATAGCGGAACGGCTGAAAAAACGGCGCTATGGCCATATAGCGCCGCTATATGGCCATAGCGTCATAGTTTTTTTGGTCCGAAAACGCTATAGCGCGCTATTTAGAACATTGGTTATGATAATGAATTTTTTTTACTCTTATCTGTTTTTTCGAATACAGTACGAGTCGGATAAACAAATAAAAAAGTGTTCATTGACATCTCAATTTATACTTTCGATAAATATTTTTCAAGATAAAAAAAATAATAATGAATACAACTAATTTGTATTATGAAAATTTAGTAAAATACAAAACTTTATTATATCATTAATAAATCATGTATTATCTTCATATAAATATATATCTATATATATAATGTTATTTTTAAAAATTATTCTATAGGATAACGGGTAAGATAACAAAAAAAATCATTACCTTTACTCGTACCCGATAAGTTTACGAAATTGATAACGGATATGATACGGATCGGATAAACGGATAAAAGGGTGTCATTGACACCCCTAACCGACGGTATTGTATTAATTAGAACAATCAAATGATAAACGGTAATCATTTTGAGCTTTGGTGTAATACAAATTGGGAAAAAAAAATTAAATTACAAACAAGCAGACCATATTACAAAAGTTTATTGAATAAATTTATAAATACAACCCGGTGACATTAGTTGTCGCATCCATCTACTTAGTATATCCTGCAAATGCAAATAAACATATAGACAATAATAAATAAATAACATAAAATACAAAGCTATCTCCAAAAAATTGCACGGAGAAAGAAAAGCTTTACTTCAAACAATAAGAAAATTTAATCACCATAAAAGAAAAAATGAAATATAAAAAGAGATAAAAGAGACGAGAAGCTCCCTTCACTCCAAACATGAGAAGAAACAAGAGAACATAATTAGCTCCAAGCACATACACACCATATGTGTGCACTTTACAATTGAATTCACCGCATATCATTTTTTGTATATATTTATTGTGCACACAAAGGCATCCATGAACTAGCAGCCTTTTTTTTTTTTTTTTTTATCATCCCAATTTCCCCTCGTGTAATGAAGCAAAGGGAGCTCCTTTTTAACTTTTGACCCATCTGTTAACCTCAATTACATTACATGCAACTTGAAGAGAGAGAGAGAGAGAGAGAGAGAGTTATTCTAGTTGTGGGTTTTTCAGCTGTGAGGTGAGAATTATATAGAATTCACGGATGAATATGAACCGTCGGATGGAGAGAAATGATTTTTTCTTGTCTTATGGATATTTTGCCACGTGGCATGTGATAATCTGAAATTAATGTTAGTGTATCCATGAAAGATACTCTCCTTTTAAAAGGTACACTATTTTTAGATCTGGAAGATATACTTGGAATTCAAGATTCAGTTCCATTTATGAAAAAAATATATATAGCCATAGAACTTAGAACTTTAGAAAACTTTTTTTTCCTATAAAAAATAATAGACGAAGAGCGTGCTAATTGATAAATTTCTAATGAACGAAAATAAAATAATTGGCGTGTCATCATAATTAAATTCAACAATAAACCGTTGAAAAATGAAAAATATTTGTTAAATATAAGATTTAGTTTTTTTTTTTTTGAAATAAGATGACCAGAGAGCAACTAATAAGTCTGCTAAAAGCTACATGTTTTTCTTTTTTTTCCACATGTCACTTCGAGTCATTGTTAATTATCAGACCGGACAAATCCGATTAGACCGGAAAAAATCTGGGTCCGGATCTCATCTTGGATTTAGGTCCGGTTCGGCGATTAACCAGACGACTTACTTATTTAACCAACCCATTGACCCGCCCAATTTAAAAGATTTGGTCTTTTACCATTTAGATTTATTCAAGCTTTGCCTTTTATAGCCCCAGTTTATTTCCATTTTTCTTCCGAATAATATCTAAATGAAGATGGTAAGAGTATGTAGATCATAAGTTTCTGAAATTTGGAAATAATAATAAGTTTCATTGCACTCGTAGATTTGTGGTACGATAACTACCGAAATTTTTAAATATACTATTTATAAAAAAAATAAACTAAATAATTATTTTTAGAGAAATAAATGGAGTACTTTAGAACTACATAGAATTTGAATGTACTAGAAGGACTACAATATTTTTTTTATAGAGCCTGATAATTGCTCCCCAAATAAATCTTTGAGTGCACCTCTAAGTATTTAATGTCTAACTTTTAATTCCAGCGCTCATATCAAGCATTTAAAGCTTTGTTTATAACTTTTTACAATATTACTTGCAAACATTTAAACCTCTATTTGTAAGCATTTAAATCATAAATCTGAGTAGTTTTAACTCCTAACTACTTTTGTTTTCAAGCCAAAAAAAGAAAATATTCCTTTCACATTTTTTTTCCTCTGATAATTCTTTTCCGTTTTCCCGACGATCCATGATGAATTTTGCGAATCTAAACATACAAACGTTTTTTTATTCAATTTTATCTTTCAAATGAGATCCATGAAGAAATACTTTTAAGTTTTATTTAAGTTGTTGTTTTTATTTTTTTGTAAAGTAAAGTCCATGAACACTTTACACCGAAATTTTTATTTATAACATTTTCACAAAATAAATTAATAAAATAACCATCGTTTCTGGTCAATTCTAAATCTAACACGGCCGCAGAATGCCGGAGCGGACCCATATGGGGGAGGCCGCAGAATGCCGGAGCGGACCCGGGTCCGCACTATGCCGGAGCGGACCCTGTTCTTTATATCCCGAAAATGACAGAGAAATTTCATTCCACACTCTCACACCTTCTCTCTCCTGAGTTAGCTCTCTGATCTGTAAGTTTTTTCTCTCTTCTTTTAAATTTTTATTTTTATTTCAGTAGATTAATAATTTAATTAGAATAATTAATTTAGCAATAATTAAATTAGCAATAATTTCATTAGAATAATTAATTTAGAATAATTAATTTAGTTAATTTTTAATTGTAGGTTTTTTCTGTATTGAATTGGAAAAATGGCTCTTATGGTATCCATCTACACTGGTGGGGATGTTTTAACAGGTCCTAACGGGGTTTACTATAGTATTGGACCTGTTACTGTGATCCCGGTATTGCCGGGTACTGATTATTTGGGACTTAAATCAAGTATAAGTCAGAATTTGGGGTTGGATCAGGGTCAGTATGACCTCAAAATTGATAACAAATTAGCATGCCGACTAGTTCGGCACAAACCTGGTTCCAACTATTTCCAGTTCAGAATGAGGGAGTCTGGCAAGTATTGTACAACCAAACCATGAGTTTTTCTGGGGGTGCATACAAGATAATTGACCTATATGTGGAGGTTACCAGAGCCCGGCGTTCGAACCCAGTTATGAGGTTAATCCAGGGTCGTAGTCGGGGTAACTCATCCGGCTCTAGTCCGTCCCCTGTCCAAATTGACCAACCGTCCAGTAGTCGGGCCCCAGTTCAGAGGGACCGACCCTCCCGTCGGGCCCCAGTTCAGAGGGACCAGCCTTCATCTAGTCGGACCGCTCATTGGGGTCAAACTTGTGATCCGGATGAATCCGATGAAGAAGTGGATCCGGAAATACTAGAGGCAGAGGAAAATTGGGGTCCTGTTGATCCTGAGGGTATGAGCGATTATTCTGACCAGGAAGATACCAGGCCTGTGCTCGGACTATCAAAGAAATTCAAGATGGATCGCGGGTTTCGGATAATGGATCGCGGATTTCAACACCCGATTAATGCTTTCAACGACACATCAGGGTTTATGGAAGCCAATTCGGGTTTGTTTGGAAGTAGGGCAGAGTATGAGAATGAATTGTCCGAGGGACAAACATATGACTCAAAAGAGGAAATGAAGAGCGCAATTGCCAGGTTTCACATCCTTTGCAACAAAGAGGTAAAACTTACGCACAGTGACCGCACAAGAATGAGGTTCAAGTGCAAGGACAGTTACTGTGGGTGGTACATACTCGCAAGGGCCACCGGTTATGGAACACAATGGCGTGTCTCCAAGTGCCCAACACAACATTCATGCCACGCGGATGCGACAAGAACAGATCACGCCCAGTTGTCAGCTGCTATGGTTGCCGAGTGTATATCCGCTCACATGAGGAACGATGTCAACTTGAGTATTCAGGCTGTCCGAATTGCTGTTGCTGAAAGGTACAACGGTCAGATACCGGCGTACAACAAACTATGGCGTGGCCGTGAGTTGGCAATAGCCCGTCAATTTGGCAGTTGGGAGGGGTCATACGCTCTTGTAGTTCCATTGTTGGAGGCAATCAAAAGAAGCAACCCAGGTACTACATTGTTCCTTCAATTTTTATGTCATTTCATTCTCAATCAAAAATTGAACTTATTTTTTTAAATTTTTTGACAGAAACATTGTTTGAGGTGACCTCATATCCCACTGGTGAACCTGGACCATGGAGGTATTTTCATAGGGCGGCTTGGGCATTTGGACCGTGCATAGCTGCTTTTCAACATATCAGACCGGTCATCACAGTTGATGCATGTTTCCTGTCAGGCCGGTATAAAGGTAACTAATTTGGTTGTTTTCACTTTATTTATTTTAGTTGATTTTGGCTCTTACAAAAATGGGTTTTAACCATAGGCAAGCTGTTGATTGCAACCGGGTACGATGCTGAAAATCAGCTCCTCCCGTTGGCTTTTTCACTGGTAGAATCAGAGAGTTATGACGATTGTGCATGGTTCATGAAATGGTTGCGCCGTAATGTAATCCGCTCCAGATTCATGTGTGTCATCACTGATAGGGGAAAGGGTATCAAAAAGGTGTTCAGACAAGATGATATGGGGTGGAACGAGGAGGATGAGGATCAATGTGTTCACCGTCTTTGTGCTACTCACATAGCCGAGAACATGAAGAAGAACGGTTGCAGTGATAAGGCAATCCGTTTTTTTAGAATATGTGTGGCTAAGAGGAAAATGAGGAGGTACGAGCAAGGAATGCAAGCAATGGGGCAGGCATGTGACATTGCCCTCAATTGGCTGGACGGGGTGGGTAAATATTTGGATCAAGATGAGAACGAGTGCCCCAAACCATGGAAGATTTCCAAGCACTGGACGGTGGTTACCGTTGGGGCATCATGACTACAAACGGGTCCGAATCGCTTAATAAGGTCTTCAAGTCCTCTCGTAGGTTACCGGTTGCAGCAATAATTGAAGACACATTTTACAAATGTATGACATGGTTTGCGCAAAGGAGGGCCAAAGCAGAATGGGAAGTCAGTCAAGGTCAACAATTCTCGTGTCGTGTGCATCAGGTACTTTTATTTGTAGTTCTTTCTTCATAATTTTTAATTTAATGAACTTTGTTAAAAAAATCTGACTTCTTCATTATTTTTTAATTTTTCGTAGCTGATCAACAAACGATTCGAGAGGTCCGATAAAATGAAGACGCTGGGGGGCTTTGGAAACAACAACGAGTTCGAGGTAACCTCCACACAGGAGAGAGTTCACGCTTTCATACCTGACGATTCTGGTCGGTTTACCAAGGCCAATTACAAATACACGGTGATAATCGGGGATGATCACACGGTAACTTGCACGTGCCAGAAGCCTCAATTGGAGAGAATACCGTGCTCTCATGTTCTGTCCGTGTGTCGTCTCCGAGGCATCGACCCTGGCGTATTTGTAAGTCACTACTATCACATCCATACACTTATCAACACATGGAGCGCACAATGGCATGTCTATGGAAATCAGTCGGAATGGCCTCAACACGATGGCCCGGTCCTTGTTCCAGAGAAAAAAAATATTGCTGTGGGCAGAAGACAGCACGACAGAATTCCGATGTGGATGGACGTTCTACATAATAGGAGAAGAGGACACCAAGCCGGCCGAGATACACAAGAAAGACAAAACAGAGCTGCTCGAGCTGCACGAGATTGAGAGTTAATGTTGCTTTTTTAATTGTACTCGTAGAAATGTTGTTTATTTTCGGTTAATTAGACGTATTTGTAATTTCCGATAACATTAGCATTATTCTATTGTATGCTTCTTTATATGGCTTTCTATTGTAATGTTTCTTTTGATCAAACAAACGACGAACAACAATTTCAGATTAAACGACATTTCAAACAATTTCAGATAAAACGACAGTATGAACTTTACATTTTTGATAAAAATTTCCAAAACAAAATCATAATCAACTTCAGAATCAGATTAAAAAAAAAAAAAACAGGGGCCGCTCCGGCATAGTGCGGACCCGGGTCCGCGCCGGCATTCTGCTCCCCCATATGGGGGTCCGCTCCGGCATTCTGCGGCCGTGTTAGATTTAGAATTGACCAGAAACGATGGTTATTTTATTAATTTATTTTGTGAAAATGTTATAAATAAAAATTTCGGCACTTTACATTCTCAAGATTTAAAACCTCAGTCTACGATCTTTTCAAAACTGACATGAAAACTATTTAAATGTTTGACACTAGTACTTTAAACAGTTGTATACAGAGGTTTAAATGTGTGATACTATATGATCGACATCAGAGGTTTAAACGCTTGAATATAGTAGTTGAAAATTTAAAGTGTCCATAGGTTTTACTTAAAAAAACGATTTCAAAATAACTCAAAAAAATATTTATTCACGGGTCTCATTTGAAAGAGAAAATCGAGTAGAAAATATTCGTATTTTTAGATTTGTAAAATTCATTACAGATCGTCGGAACAATAGACAAGAATGATCAGAGAAATATTCAAAAAAATGGGTAAAATGAATCTTTCTTTTTTTGACTTGAAGACAAAAGTAGTTAGAAGTTAAAACTACACAGATTTTAATTTAAATGCTTGCAGATAAACTTTTAAATGTTTGCGAATAGCATTATAAAATGTTATAAGCAAAACTTTAAAAGCTTGAATATGCGCGCTGGAAATGAAAGTTAGGCAAACTTGAAAGATTTTTTCTGTTAAACTAGTTCAGGGACGCGCTCGGGTATGATGGCTTGGGGGCCAAAACATTTTTCTTTTTTTATATATCAAGAAGTGATTTTTGAACCGGTATCAATAACTCAGATCCAAAACATTTTTATTTTTTTTCCAATAACATACTAAGAAATATTTTAATTTTTTTTGCCTCCACTAAAAATCCTGTCTCAAAAATATTTCATACTACTTAAATATATCTAAATTATAAGATATTTTATCTATTTTATTTGTATTCAAATTATAAGTTTCTCCATTTATTTTTAAAAAATTAACAAAAGAATAAAAAATTTGACTTTGTCAAATGATGTCAAATAAAAAAAATAAAAAAATGTCCGCAACCTCATATGACAGACACATATTGGTGTCCGCCATCACAACCACACCCCTTTTTTGTCCGCAATCTCATATGACAGATGTGTCAAATCTGAAATTTTCAGAATTTCATGGTTATTTGGTTTATCAATTTTTTTTGGTAAATGGTATATTTAAAAATTTCAGCAATAACCACACACGATCAAATAAAGCTAGAGCTGACTTCCCATCGCCATGCAGGGCAAAACCCATGATCTTGCTTGTCCATTTTCGAATATTCTTCCTAAGCATTTCTTCAAACACCTTACATGCATCAGCTAGGCCCCCACACTTTGTACGAGAGTTTGATACTTAATTTTATAAAAATTAATATCAGCAAAAGTTCCTGATCGATGGTGATATTGAACAAGCATACAGCAGCATGTTCCTTGTCAAATAGATTACTAACAAATTTACAACAAAAGAGCAAAAAAGGCCCCCTTCCAAAGCAGCAGTTACTTTTGCGGTTTTCACAAGCCTTTACAAAACGCAAAAGTAAGCATTCCCAAAACAATACTGCTGTTCACAAAAAAGAGAAGGCCCTCCTGAATAAATATATATATAATAAGAAAATTAAATATTGCTTCTGGCTTTGAATCAAATTGAACTGACTGACTCGGGAAAGATAAAGCATAATTCATAAAATTATGCATGCTCATACCCAGCAGCTTCTATCACGCTGTAACAAAACAAAAACGGTCATAGTAAAAGGCATTAGAACTTAGAAGTTTAGAACAAAACACATGAGAGAGGTAGTAATATTATTTCATGTAGACTGCACCCCATATTAAACACATTGAACCAAGTTGGAAAATAAAACAGAATTATCACCTATATATTTTTGGAAAAAATACAAAACGTGCCCCACAATCAACGCCCCCTACATGCCCCAAACATTCCCTGACAAAGGGACCCTCTAAATTATTTGACTGCATGGGGGTACTGTATCACTACTCAATTTTTTTTATAAATATATAAACATACTTTCAAAAAGCAAAATAGAGAACAAGAAACTTTCAAATGTACCTAAAGAACTGATCTTGTTTTAACAAAAGTGAGTCGAGCCAGATAATTGTTCTCGGCAAAATCATGGAGAGTCCTGTGAGCCCGCTTTGGTGCATGCTCACCTTTCCCTCTTTCTTGCTTTGCAACTTTCATCCTAGCATTTGGATCCTGACAACAGTACAATTCACAATCGTCAGGTTTAACTGAGATTGTGGAAAAGCATCATACTAGCTTTTGTGTAAAGGCTGAATTTATTCACGTAATTTGTTCTTCAATAGCCACAACTAACTTGTAAGAATTGGAGCATTTGTTCTTCAATGGTACCGCGCATGGCCAAGGTCTCGACATGTATAGGACGAGTGGCCCCCATTCTGTGAGCTCTACTAATGACTTGTTCCTCCACGCTGAATTATATCACATATTGCACACTTATTGTTAAAGAAACAGATCTCACTATATGAACCTTTTTTAACTTTGACAATTTACTCAAAAGTTGATGAGTAAGATTCAAATGCCTCGTGTTTTCATGCCTCACATTCTTATCTCCGTTTTCAAAGTCCAAACAGTCGATCTGAACCGCTCAACATGATCTCCATATTAAAATGTCCTTCGAGACCAAATTTTATATTTTTTTGGAAAATTTTTACTATTTTTTTATATAGGTACAAAATCACTGTTTTTTTATGGTCTAGAATCTTCTGAAAAACAATGATTTTGTACCTATCTAAAAATATAGTAAATTTTTTTCCAAAAAATACAAAATTTGGTCTCCAAGCATATTTTACTATGGAGATCATTTTGAGCGGTTCGTATGGACTATTTAAACATTGAAAATGGAGATAAGAACTTGAGGCACAATAGAGGTATGAAAGACATGAGGCGTTAGTAAGACCCACTGTATACAAGTGGTAATAAAAGAAGCACGAAAAAAAAGAGGCTTCCTGCAATGTCAGGTATGTTCAGTTATGTGGTAAAGCATATTTTCTTTTTGAGGGGGTGGGGGTGGAGGTGGGGTGTTGTAATTTACCTCCTGTCCCAAATAGGCTCCATTAGAAAAACACAAGTAACAAAGCTCAAGTCAAGGCCTAAGGCGGCACTTCCATCCATCACTAAAGCCATGCAATTTGGGTCTTGTTTAAAAACCATCAGTGATTTCATCTGACAAGAGAATATATCAAAGAGTAGCTTGGTACGGTAAGCCTCTATAAATATCAGCATACTTAATACAGTTAAGTAGAGATGTACAGACCAAAAGGCAAGATTACCTTATTACTTGAAGGCATTGGATTGTACATACCGACAAAAGAAATGCCCGCAAATGTCAACTGAAAGCAAAAAGCATTAATAATCAGTTATTAACTTAATATTTTTACTTCTTAAGACTACCGAAAGTTAAAGGACAAAGCAAGAACTGATCAAACGATAGAAAAATAAATGACTAATATAAATGTTACAGCAAATAAGATAAGATATTTGGTTTTAACTTGCAAACATAACTTTGTATATAACAAACACAGGGAAAGCACAGAAAGGAAACCATACTTGTTGCTCAATAACATGTATATGCTCAAGAAATTGTGAGAATATTATAACTTTTTCAGGCAATGTCACACCGGCCTTGTCATCCACCATAACATCTATCTCTTCACCTGAAGGCTTAACCATAGAACCTTCAATTCCTCTGTTTGAATCTATACAGTATCCAATTTTTCTATTTGCTTCTTGTATATCCTTCAATTTCTCTACCATGTATGCAACTTTGCTACTAGATGTCGATTGCCAGTCTGGTGCCCAGTCATCCTACATGCCGATTTCTCCTTAGCAAAAGCGGTAATAATATGAACAATGCAATGAATTTAATGCAGGAAACTGAAAGAACAGTATTGGTGCTGACAAGTTAAATAATAGGTACCTGTTGGTATGAAGGCTGGAGCTCAATAAGATCTTTGGGAACAGGCCATTTAGGGTTAGGGTTTTCAGGCCGAGCTAAGGTTTCAGGAGACTGCATTTCGTACTGTCTACCACAACCAGGTAAGGTACATCCATGGCTGTCTAATGCAACACAGTCAAGGCATAGGAGATGCCGGCATGGAGTTATCATAGGTAAACGGCACCAATCTTTACACCTAAGAAACAATTTGATAATTTGCCGTTGTTAAATAGTATTTTTAACAAATCTCATTGTAAATGTATATAGCACATTTTGGTCACAACTTATAAAGGTTATATTCTTTAGACGGCAACATAGATATCCTCTGAAGCTACATGTTTAAACTTTAAACTAACAATATATGACAACACAAACTTTCAGGTTATAGTTGTGATGAATTCAACTTTTTTCAAGAAAAATTACAAAATCTGAAAAGATAAATTGAGAGAGAGAGATTGCTTTCTCTATAGTACTAACAATGGCACATCCTTTTATATTCTCAGATTTCTCTCCTAAAGGTATAGTTAATATGAAGGCAAAAAATCATTGAGAGCATGCCAAAAGAGGATCTCAACATAATGACATTTTACAATTTCAATATACTCTTTTGCATTTTATCCACCCCTTCAACGTTCACACACAATTCAGCTCTCAAATAATCTCAATCAAGCCTTGTAAATGGCTTAATTAATTAGCAGAAAAAGAAAAAGAAAAAGAAGAAGAAAAAATGATAAGTACAAAGGTCTTAGTTACCTGAAACAACTACAACCGTTCAAAAGTGCAATTCTAATGAATGAATACTCTTCGCACTCAGGATCAAGGCCATCACCAACCAATATATCCATGGTCTCTTGTATATCCTCGCCCGCTTCAGTCACCTTTATGTGACCTGCCACGCAACATGACAGCCTCAAATTTTTAATTGTATTGCCCCGGAATTTCCACTGTCTTGGGTTGAGAAGTGACTCCACATGTGACGGGTCGTTCCAGTCAGCCGTCAGGATGTTGCGCCGCACCGTCTCCACTAATTCATTATAGCTCTTCGCATGCGCTTCATTGAAGTTCAGATAGATCACCTGTTATGTGATTGTTTTGATTTAGTGAAGCAGTATTTACATTTATCAAGACTTTTCTAATTGGCAACAAGAGTCAGTGTAATGGAAGGCAGATTCTGTATCTTGTTAAAAATTGACAATTTTGCCCTTTTAAAAAATTTTGGTCTCAGCTCAAACTGAATAAAACCACACCAAGCAGATCCCTATGCTGGATCCAAATGTTTTGTTGAGTCGTATAAGAAAAAAAAAAACGCTGGGAGCAATTTAGCCACTATTGCCTTAGCCCTTAGGAATGTGCCACTTAATTACTGAGGCTGCCAAAATTTTTTTTGCATGGTGAACCACAAGGGACATCACATACCTTTCTTAAACACTTCGGGATGTTCTTCAAATCAGACTTCCTTGCACTGATCATGGTTCTCTTGAGCAACTCAAGAAGACGAAAATGCCCCTCTTCCTCGTGTGACTCAAATGGCTTTTGTATACCCCCATCCCACACATCCAGATTCTCTCCATAAATTGGCTCATGAAGAAATCTAAGCATAGGCTGGATATGTGCCACCTGGCTATTCGGGGTATTAGGTGTAGGTGTACCAGTCAAAATCCACCGACTGGAGGCAGCCATTGACACTGCCATTTGTAGCTTGTTGGTTAGGGCCAGGCTTGAACCAAGCGTATGACCTTCATCCAGTATCACCCGGTACCAGTGTATCTGACTCAGCAAACTACTCTTTTGTGGGCCCCACTCGGCACTCAACCTACTAAATGTGGTTATGACAACATCATAATCCCATGCCAGAACATGAGCACTTGGTTTCTTTTTATGACCATCCCACAAATACACTTGCAGTTGCTCTCGTGATACGTGCCTTTGGATCTGGGTTCTCCAGTGGTCTACCAAGTTTGCAGGAACCACAACAAGAGTGGCAGCAGAGAGGTAAAACCGTAATATGTTCAGCGGTTTTTTGAGTGAAACGCTAAGTGCAAGTGTATCAAAAGCTAGGTTTTCGAGCCTTGATGGGTAGTGCCACCGGCTAAGACCTCCCTTGACCTTTCTGATGAGACCGAAAGCCTGAAATATCTTGTCATACTGGTTTTCCTCGTCAGAAATGTCTGACCAAGCATCTAGGACTGGCCGTGTCAAACCTGACATCTCCATTTCCAGAAGCTTATTTGGTGAAAGACTAGCCAGCCATTTCAAGGCTTTTTTTGTCTCTGAATTAATATAGGTTATATTCTCTTTCAAAATACCGGTGAAGAAAGAGATGTTTTCTTCTTTGCATGGGTCAGTGCCTTTAGCGTAAAAACCCGGTAAATAAGTCACTCTTGTTTTAGAGTCCCATCGCTCCTCTGGGGTAGCACAGCTCTGACGTCTTGGGTCCCCATTCATGCTGCAAAACCATGCTGACGAGGCATCGGGTTTTTTTTTTTCTGACAGTTTACGCCACTTTCTACATGCATCACACTGGACCCACATCTCATTAGTGCTATTGATAGAGGTGTCAGTAGTCCCTCTCTTAGACCTCTTACTATTGGTACAAGCACCCTTACCCCTAATTGGTTTTGATCTCTTTTTCCCTTTCACTTCATAATCTGAGTCATCCTCACTTCTCTCGCTCACAGTTGCGCTTCCTAGATTTTTAGAGCACCTAACTGAAACACGCCTAATTGATACTGACTGATTATCAACTCCAGGTAAGATCCTAGTATCAGCTATTTTCAAGCTTTTACTGTCAGTCTCTCTTTGGCGCATGTTTTTCCCCATAAAACGCTTCCACGGAGAAACAAGGTTACTATTAACAGAGTCGTGAGAACTAACCTCGTAATACCCACATTTTCTATCAGGTCTATGCATGCACCATGTCACATCTGCCCCTTGAGGTGGGTCTGCCAGGGTTCCATGCGTTTTAAGTATAAGAGATAAGGCCGTAACTGTCTTTCCTAGACCAGGTTCATCACAGAACAAACCACCTCGGAAATCACGAACTTCAGGAGCAGTTCCTATGGTTACCTTCCCAGAAACACTGTGGATACAAAACGGTAACCCGTCTTGGGTGCAAAATTCTTTGCAAAGGGGGTCTGGCAATTCACGAGGCGGGTGGCGCTCACGGGTCAACATCCACTCAATAGCCGCCTCCTGATGGGGGAAGAGCTTGAGCTTCATGCACGGCATAACTGAGGCAGCTAGGCTCCTCAGATGGTGACATGTGGCAGCACTTCGTACAAGGTCTCTTGGGCAGAGCAATGCCAGGATATTGTTCAACAGGTCATCAGAAATATCCCAGATGCCGTTAGGTTCATTTTGGGCTTGAAATAGTTCAGCAGGCCTAATTCGGGTTGTGTTTCGTTTCTTGTCCGTCCCAATTACAGGTAGAGACTTGAAAATCTCGTGAAGGTCAAAGGGTTTCCTGCTGGGAGAAATTGAGGTTTTTCGGTGTGCTTCGCATGAGAGAACATTACAACTGGAGTCGAGCCAAATTTGGGCTTCTTCTTTGTGCGGTTGGTTAACTGCCTGATCAAAGGAAAGTAAGGAGGCACGAAATTCCCAATCACAGCTGTCAGGAAGATATATGTAATTTTGTTAGAAGAGGTAAAAATAACTAAAATTTTCAGTTCAAATTCTGGTACTGTGTGGCATGGTGTTCTACCAGATGTGGTCTAGATCATTTAATTAATTTTGTGGTGCCGTAACCTCAAATCCATATCCACTGAGGTAACAGAATATTTCTGTTTGGATCACGGCCGTCTGATCGGGATCCGGGCCAATCCGGCTCGAGGTGGAACACATGGGGCCGCTTTTGATAGTCATGCAGATTCTGATTGAACGGTCCAGATCCAAACAGAAATATTCTGTTACCTTAAGTGATACGAATTCCTGTAACCTCTGGGTTTAATTGAGAGCACAGTCAAGGTTGCAAACAGACTTCAACAAAATTCTGTGCTAATCAAGATGACTAAATTATATGCATCTTATATGCGTTTCTTTGGAAGGTTCTACACCAATTTTGCAAAACCAAATCACAAGAAAAGGGGTAAATAACCAAATGATCATGTAAGCAAGAATAAAAAGTACAGTTGAACAAAGCAACACACCTGACATGTTTGAACAGGGATACAACCAGGCCACGCCACGTGGGAAATTGCCATCCAGACCAAATTGAAATAGGCAAGTATATATCCACTAAAACAACAGCTCTTCTTTCCTCAACCCCACCGACTTCCCTTGCATAAACCCTCAGCACTCTTGCCTCGATTTCTGCAAACTTCTTAGAGACAAGCAAATGGAGCTGGTGAATCACACTTGCACTCCCTCTCGCCAGCGCCAGATATCGTGTTCTCAGGCTGAAACTATTATCTGCTGGAGAATTGGAATTCCCGTTGTCAGGTTCTTCCGGGTGTTCAATTGGGAAGAGAGAGAGTCTCGAATCGGAAATGAAGCAGATTTTCGCGCCATCAGAGCAGAGATTACAAGGGGTTAGTGGTAGGAGAGTTTGGGAATGGGGTAGAGATACGACTGCTCGGAGAAACCCGCACAATTTGTGGTTAGTATGCGATTGTGAATCCTCCATTGGAGATATTATAGTTAGGGTTTCATTATCGGATCGCGCACCGAGAGAGATCAGAGAGAGAGAGAAGGAGAAAGAAACGAAAGTGCAGAGATCCAGAGAAGAGCGCAAAAACAAGGGATGGAAAGGGCAGAAAATCTAGAGGCGAGACTGCGAGAGAAGTAGTCAGTTACGGACTTTTTTCGAATTCAGATGCAGTGAAGTAACCCAATCTTTGAGTTTTAGATCGAGACCGTCCGATTCGAATCCGCGAAAATCCATTCCTGAAGTGAGCGCACACATTCCGACGACAAATTCGAATCCCGAAACACGATCCCGAGCGACAAATTCGAATCGGACAGTTTCGATCCAAAACCCAAAAATTGGGTAAAGATGTTAACAGAGCATTTTTCGATTCATGCAGCGCAATGACCGTATGGAGCGTTTTTTAGATTCTATAGACTATAGTCTGTTCTCTGCATAAAGTTAAACCTACTTTGTTAAAAACTTTACCCCGAAAGTTTTCCTATACGTCCACGTGGAAAGCCCTAATTCGTTGTCTTTGTTCCTTAAAATGATTTGAGGCCTTAAACAGCTAATCTGAATTGAGGCTTGGGCCGGGTTGAACTTGTAAGCCCAATACCTGAACGGGAGAATCCGTGGGCTCCTACGAACAGTCGCATTGTAGGATACTGGGATGCAGTCATGCAGATGAATTCAAACGCCTTTATTTATTTCTTCCCATTATCTTACATCTCGTTTGGATGGAGAGTAAAGGAAGGGGGTCCAGATCCCCTAAAGTAACTCAATCTTTGAGTTTTGAATCGAGACCGTCCGATTCGAATTCGTTGCTCAGGATTGTCTCCAGATTCGACGAGAATTCGTCGTCAGGATGTGTGTGCTCACTTTGGGAATGAATTTTCACGGATTTGAATCGGACGGTCTCGATCCAAAATCCAAAGATTGGGTTACTTCACTGGATCCGAATTTAAAGGAAGAGAGGGGAGGTGAAGAATAGGAGGGAATGAAATGAAATAGAAATGATGATTAACATATTTAATCTTTTCGTTTGGATGGGTATTAGTTAAGTTAGCCAGATAGGCGCCTTACATCTTGTTTGAAAATGTTGAAAAATGAATGAAATACCAAGTCAAAATGTTGAAAAATGAATGTATCAAAACTAACTTAAAAATTCTCATATTTGACCGCTTGACTTGATACTAAATAATTTCAAAAAATTATAAATTTTGTATGTAAACTGACAACTAATGAAGTAGATCGGTTTGAACTATTTGGATTCGTCGTTTGAAATCAATTCGATAGGTTTTGAAGTTGTTGGTATATAGACTAAAATAACACTGATGTCATACTAATTATACTCGTTATTAAATTATTATCGAGCCTGGCTTGTATGACATCAATATCATTTTAGCATATATAACACCAACTTCAATCCCTATCGAATCGACTTCAAACAGTGAATCCGAACCGTTCAAATTGATCTACTTCATTGGTTGTGCGTTTACATGTAAAATTTATAATTTTTCGAATTTATTTAGTATCAAGTCAAGCAGTCAAATGTGAATGTTTTTAAATTAATTTAATGCGTTCATTTTTTAATATTTTTTACCGCTTGATTTGATATTAAAATAACTCAAAAAAATAAAATTTTTGCATGTAAACACATCACTCATAAAACAAATCGGTTTAAAAGTTTGAATTAGTTATTTGAAGTCTATCTAACAAAATTTTGAAGTTGATATCATATAATGCTGATATCATACTAGCCGAACTCATTATTATCTATGCCTAAAATTGATACATATTAGCATAAAAAAGGCTGAGAGCCCGTTTCATTAAAGAAACATAAAACTGAATACATTAAATGGGGGGAGGAAATACTGATATGCATTCTACCCTATAAAAGTTCCAAAAGCAGATGAAAGAGAAACCTACTGCTATGACAAAGCATCAATGTTCCAAAAGCATAGCCAACAAAATATGACACTCCATACTACAGAACATATTATAAAACTAAATCAAGCGACAAACTCAGTAGAGTCGTCCTCCTCCTCACCGTAGCGACAAGATTTACGTATAATTTGTTTTTTCGACATTACCGAACTGAACTCCGAATAAAACGCAGAAAAATGTATAATACGTTTTATTCGCGATAAAAACACGAAAAAAACACGATTTTTTTTTTAACATATTTTTGGGGTTTTTTTTTTTTTTTTTGCTTCTTTGTTGTACCGAATCATTTCCGAATTATATCCGAATTATATCCGAATTATATCCGAATTATATCCGAATTACGAATTTTTGACCTCACCGAACTGAACCCGAACTATTGATTTGTCACTATGCTCCTCACTGGGCCGGCGATATACCACCATTTGCACATTAGCTGGATCTCCTGCTTGCTCATTAGGATTCCATACTTGAAGTGGAATGAAATCAAGATCTTCTGGCATCCAATCAGTCTGCACAATTTCTCTGGTCTGTCTTTTGATGATACCTGTCTAATATGTAATTAAAGAGACAATTAGTAAAATGATTGTTCTAAATGTTTTAACTAGAGTATTTTGAGTCACGCGGACTTTGACTTAGATACATGAAATTGTTAGTAAAATTATTGTTCTAAATATTTTAACTATGAGTATTTTGAGTCACGCGGACTTTGATTAGATACATGAAATTGTACAACGAGGGAGTGTCACAATAAAATTGGTTAATATGGTCCCGTTCTCGAATTCAAATCCTCTGAGAAATCTCAAACTTTGAGTGTTTTTTTTTTGGAAAATCTCAACCGTTCAAATACGTTCTACACGAATCTTAAAGCACAAATAATACTGTCTTGACGCTATTCCCGAATAAGCACGGTACACGTTGGTCCCGCAAAAGTTGAAATATCTTAGAGGATACGCAGTCCCACTGAATGGTCTTCTCTGCTTGAAGAGGAAGGATTTGGAATGAGGAGGAAAGGGATATGAGGGTATTTTAGTCTATTAATTCTTTAATAAAGATTTCACATTAATTTATCTTGGATAAAACATCTTACGATATTTCTGATGCTTTGCGGTTTGAGAACGGAGTAGGTCCGATGCCCATTGGACCTACTTTTAGGTTCAACGAGCATGATGACCGTCCGATCTAGTTTAAGATTTGTGCGCACGAAAATTGAAACAGACAAGCACGCAGTTTAAAGCATTCTGCACGAATCTTAAAGCAAATCGACGGTGATTAAACCCATCGAACTATAGTAGATCCGATGCCCATTGGACCTACTCTCAAGTGTTGCGGTTTTTATTGTAAAAGTTCAAACTTATAATTTGAATGAAAAATTTAGTTTTTTTTTTTAAATAGAAAGATAGAGGTCTCACTTATGAATTTCTATTTAATTGTTCATAATGGACTCTTCAATCGGATTTCGAACCCACACGATCTTTCACACGGAGAATATTGTTTGAAAAATTTAGTTTTGATAATACTTATCCAATTTCGTTCGTAAAAATAAATTAAAATATTATTTTGTTCGTTTAAATGGACCAAAAAAAGTTCATTCTAATTAAGGATGATAAATTGGGTTAATGTCATGAGAAACTCCCAAAATTTTAATTTGTGACAAGTTGATTTCTAAATTTTTAATGTTTAATATTCTGAGTAATATATTCAATGACAATCACTGCCTCTCAACATATAATTTACTATGAATAAGCCTAACGTGTTATCTGTAATATAGCAACATGTCTGTGCTACCTCTAAAAAATCTATTAAATATACTTCAAACGAATCAAAACTGTTGAAACCGATCAAATGCTTTCATTTTTTTCTTTCTGTTTTTCTACTAGTATGTACTGATTCTATACTCGTATGACCGATATGTGTACTCATAGAGGCGGATTTACTTAGATCTATTGGGGTCAATTGACCTCATTTAATTTTAAATTTTTTATATTTATATTAATTTTTCTATATAATTTAGCACAAAATTTCATCATATGATAACATTGATCTTCATTCTTCGGATAATTTTTTTTATATAATTGATCTCAATACTTCAAATTTTTTTTATATAATTGACCTCATACGTTGTTCAAAAGTCTAGCTCATGGCTAGCTTAGTTCGTGATTTTTTATATGATTGACCGATTCGAAATTTTTTTATATGATTGCCCGATTCGAAATTTTTTTTTTATACGATTGACCTCGTACATTGTTCGAAAGTCTGGGGCTTAGTTCGTGATTTTTTATATGATTGACCGTTCGAAATTTTTTTTATATGATTGACCGATTCGAAGAACCTGTTGATCTTCGAATCAGTGCCGACACGCCATTCGAAGAACCTGTTGATCTTCTGAATCAGTGCCGACACGCCATCCGGCACATATCATGCTGAGGGACGACACGTATTTTTAATCCCGAATCCGAACATCAGGAGATCCCGGTCTACATGAACCACTCAAGTCTGAAGCCAAGTCGTCGTACCGCGGTGCAGCTTTGACTCGCTTTGCTCTTCCCCTATCCTCAGAACTCAGATCCTTTTCTAAGAAACTAAAATAAATTGTGGAAATTCCGAGGAGGTTCCTAGGTCTATTATTCTACCGTTTCTTAACAACCAAGTATTTTTCTTGCTATTTCTACAAGTTTCCCGCCATTGCTACGATCTCGAGAAACCCTAGCTTTTCAGCACAAATCATTAATTGCTTGATCGATGGACGCGAAGATCAACAGGTTCTTCGAATCGGTCGGGACGTTCTTCTCAACAAACTCCGAAAACATTATCTGGTGCGATCACGACATCATAGCGGTAATTTTCCATTTTGCCTGTTCTTGGCATTACCTTGTCTTCCCTAAATGTGGCAAAGATTCAAATTATAGGGGTGGATCGCATTAATGGTTGTTTGTGAACTATTTAACTGTCGCTAAGTGTTGAAGTAATGAAATAAATGAGCTATTTATTTATTGTACAATGATACAGGGTTGTGAGAAAGAGGTGCGTGAGGCTGCGTCAGAAGAGCAAAAGAGCGATAGTGTAATGAGGTTATCTTGGGCTCTTGTACACTCCAAAGACCAAGCTGATGTCAACCGTGGCATAGCCATGGTAGAAGGTGTGCTACTTTCTATTGTTTTATTGCTATTTGTTATGTTATGTGCTAATTAATCCATTTAGGATAATGTGATTCTATGATTACCATCACAATGCTATTTTACCTATGATAAATTGAACACCTTGAGAAAATTGTACTTAAATTATCACATATTGCTACCTTGAATACGGCTTGTATGATCTGCCACCGATGCAGTCAAAAGGGTAAGGCGCAAAAGCCGTAAATTGCCTTAGGTTAAAGGCGTAATAAAAGCACGTGCTTGAGTAACATAATGTCGATCTTGTTTATTGCTGCCATTTGCTTATCTTTATTCACAATACTCTTTATTTTCATCTGCTGGAATTAATATTATGTATTGCATGGAAAAGTGAACATTTCATTTAAATGCTGGTTCAATTTTGTCATTGTCATTCATATCTGCTCACTATAAATACTGTTATAGTGCAAACTTACCAGTAGTTTGCATTTTTTCTCATATGATCATAACTAATATATGATAAATCTGATTTTGAAAGTTATTTACCTCGCTTTGGTTATGAAACTGTCTGCTATTTCACAATCTATTTGATCCGGACCATCTTAAGCTAACATTATATCATCTTTATTGTTATATGCAAAGAAATGAAACATAACAAAATTAAACTGCAAGGATGATGTGTTGCCAGTATCATTATTTTGTAACACTAAGGCCCCACATGGACAGCCAATACTTGTATATCCAGAAGTTCACATATTAAAATTCCACTGGTTAATGTAAACTATCGAATTATATTATTAGGAAAATAGAAGGGAAGTGTATAGGACAAAAAAACAAGAACATAGCATGGTTTATGGAACATCCTGGCATTGTTGGGTCTTTTTGCCATTCTTCTTTAAACAGTTACAAGTGCATCACTAGCTTGTATTGTGGTGAGCTTGTGGCTTTTATTTTCATTGGCAACTTAGAAATAACACTTTTTTGGTTTTTTTTGTTAGCTTCTCTGGCAAATTCGAACAGTTCATTGCAAACAAGAGAGAAGTTGTACTTATTAGCTGTGGGGTATTATAGAAATGGAGACTATCCTAAAAGTCGTCAGCTTGTTGATCACTGCCTGGAGGTTTGTTTGATTTGCTTTTTCTCTACCTGATTCGGGTACTGTTTTTATAATGGCTGGTGTCTGATGCTATATTATATTTTATTTGTAATTTTGTAGATTGAACCTGAGTGGAGACAGGCGAGGACACTGAAGAAAGCAGTTGAGGATAAAATATCTAAAGGTTAGTCAATAGCAAATAGGAAATGTTGTTTAAATATGATGCTGCTGATGTATTGGTTGGAATTGAATTCTTTTTCATGGTTTCTTTTTTAAATAGTTAAATAGTAAGACTAGTATTCAATGCCAACAATTTTTTTTTTTTTTTGCCAAAGAAGCTCATAGGCAATGCCAACAATTATGGTTGCTGAATAGATACTGGTTGGACTTTAAGTTTTTCTTGATCCATTGTTTCCACAATTTGTGTTAATATTGTACTACACGTAGGGGGGGATTCATGTATACCCTTCAAAAACCTTGAAATTACATATTGGCCCCTCTAAAATTCATAGTAGCATATTTACCCTTCTAAATTTCAAAAACTCACAAATTTACCCAATTTATTGCATTTTTTTATTAAAACTCATTTTAAATTGGTTGGTTTTTGAGGGCAATAGTTTATTTCTCTACTTGATACACATACATAGTGACATTTAGGCATATGCTTGTGTGTGCGTCACAACTCACAAGTAAGAAAATGAACCATTGGTCCTCACAACAGGCCAATTAGAAGACTACATTTCTCTTAAACATGTTACATGTTTTTTATTTTCTTTTAATAAGGGTAAAATTGATATTTTATAAATTTAAAAATGAGTTTTAATAGAAAAGACAATAAATTAGGTAAATTTATGAGTTTTTGAAATTAGAAGGGTTATATGATATTATGAATTTTAGAGAAGGGAATACTAAAATTTAAAATTTTGAAGGGTATACATGAAATTCTGTCGGGAAATAACTAAGAACTTTTAAAAATGAGTTCGTGTTGGACCTGTTTAGCGCCTAATTGTTCAGGATTGATACTTTACTGTACTGGGGGGTACATCTCATTAGTCAGAACTACTAACTTAATGGTGTCGATTTAGGAGTTAAACAATTTGGATAATCCATCCTCTGCTTCCAAAAAAAGCCTAATGCAATTTCCTCTCTTTTTTTGTCAATGTTTTT
This sequence comes from Carex myosuroides, assembly GCA_028015225.1. Lineage (NCBI taxonomy): Eukaryota > Viridiplantae > Streptophyta > Magnoliopsida > Poales > Cyperaceae > Carex > Carex myosuroides. The sequence continues at coordinate 12,135,661 of CM051470.1, forward strand.
TTGCAGATGGTCTTATTGGTGTAGGGATAGCCACTACTGCTGTAGGTCTTTTAATTGGTGGCATTGCTGCTGCTTTGATCAGTAAAAAATAATCCAAGATAATATTAACAAAAATACCTTTTTAAACTTTTGTCCAGTGTACTTGAATGCCTTTTCTCTGCTCTTAGCTTTCATTTTCTTTTGACAATGAATTGTTAAAAAAAACGAATATTTTCTTGCTGTCGATGTAAATTTTGTTTTATTTTAATCTGTATTTGTTCTTGTATCAGTTTCAATGCATCTCCATGATGTCATGTTTATGTTACAATAATAATAGTGTGCTATGAAAAATGTAGATATTATTTGTCTGTTTCCTTTATTGACCTTTTGGGAACATTACGTCCTTTTAGAAGTGTGAAATAGTAACAGTGTTTGCCTTCTATTACTTGCATTATAGGGTAACTAGGGCTCTGCGGGCCTTTTCTCCGGAAAAAGAAATATATGCTGGAAAAAAAATATTATTTTTCAAATAAAAATGATTTTATATTTTGAAAATTTTGGACAATTTTTTTTAAACATTAACGACATACAATGATAATTATGTATGATAATTAGCGTGTTTAATCGTGCAGTATTTTAGTAGAGAAACACAGAAAACTTGTATTCCTTTATTTTGTATGGAATATCACTTGTTAGGAGATTATTGCAGCATGGTTTTAGAAAATCCGTTGTCTTGAAATTATTGGAAGGCCATTTCAGCTCTCTTAAAGTGTAGTTTTCAAATAATAATTTGAAGACAGGTTCTATCAACAAAACTATAATTTTTAGGTGGGTATGGTATTGATTATATTTGGCACCACTAGAAGGAATTGAAAACCAAAACAAGTAGGTAGTACGTCATGATATTTCTGGTTGCTTGTAAGAAAATGACAGCCATCTGTGTAACCCCCCCCCCCCCCCCCCCCCCCCACACACACACACACACACACACACACACACAAATCTACATGAATATATCGAGGAAAACAGCTCAAATCCTTATTCATGTCTACATCTCTCATAATTAGATGAAACTGACAAACGAATCCATAAATTAATTAACGCACCAGATCATGTATGGTACGTATCAGCCAGACTGTTTCAAAGTAACTGAATTAAGCTTGAGACAGTGCTTTAGTAACGTACCAGCACCACTTGGTTCATCTTTGTACCAGTAAATATCATTTTGAAATGCAATAAGAAAGAACGATTCATTTCTAACATGTACATGGATCTTTAAAGCACTAAATAATTACATTTGCTTACAAATTATGAACACTTTAAACAATCACGCAATCATTACATTTGCTAACACCAGTATCATAATTACAATGTATATATTGGTCATCAATATTATTTGATTTAACACCTCAGATTTGAAGTTTAATTTGCATCATGGTTCTTTTTCGGGACCTATTAAGGCAAGTAAAATGTCCTTGTATAATCCTGAGGTATCTTCAGTTATATCATGAGTAAGGGTTGTATTGTATCTCCTTTTATATTCTTCTTTTATCAGTTCCATGTCTATTTCAGCTCGGCTCACTACACCTCTTGTTAGCGTATCTTCATCTGTACCAAGCCCTTCCATAGATCCTCTAAGAACCTATAAATGCAAAAAAGGAGATAATTAGCAAATAAGGCCCAACAGCTTGTTCACATGTAAATTCAATTATTAGAGATGGTTTTACCTCTGCAAAGTACTTTTCAGGAGAAATTAGGCACCATATAACAACCTTCATCAAAGCAGAGAAGGGACTGGTACATGCAGCTAATTCCTGCCAGATTTTATAAATTTGAAGATATAAGTTATAAATTTCAAGATTAGACCATAGAAAAATAATATTAATTAATCATTTTAATTTTTTGAGGCATCTTTTGTATCCACATGATATCAGGGAATGATATTTTGAGCTCAGATCCCTTGTCCACCCTCCTTTTAGAAAAACAATTATGGGATTGAAAATTTTATAGACATATACTTAGATTGGGATTAAAAATATTTTTCCAGACATTTTACCCTAGGAGAATATTAAAATTAAGGGATTACCTCTTCAATGGATTTGCCATATTCTTGTTGGTAGTATTGTATTGTTGCATTAATGTGAGATTTGCTTCTCAGGCTGATCATACGCATTATTTGTTCTTGGAGTAAATGGTTGGTTTGTAAGCCATTGTAGAGAATAGCTGCTTCTGATTGAGCTGAGCTCTCCTCAGCATTATCTCCTTTGTACCGATATGAGGTTACCAGTTGCACCAAAAACTAGAATAGCAATTAATTCAGGAAAAGTATATAAAACATGTAAATCTACCATACATAGTAGCTTTTTAAGTGAGTGAATTTGGTCTTTTCATATTAAATGGATCGAATGTCCAGATTGCCAATGCCACATTATGCAAAATTTTACGTTTAAACTTCAAAGAAAAATAATATAATTATCAGATACTTTGTAATTAATGTCAGTTATAAACAAAAAGCTCCATATATGAAATTGAAACACATGCAAGGTTTAGCGAGGGGTTAACTGGTACATACCTCTCTCATAGGCTCTTTGAATGCACTGGTAAAGGCAATTTCCTCCTCAAGAGAGAGTGAATAACGAGTGGAGTAGGCCTTTCTGACAGCCATTAAATGATCAGGAGATGAACCACAGGCAATCTCTATAATCATCAAGGCACTGCGCTCACCTTTCTTCTCTTTTATAGCCTTGTGGGCCCATTTCGCGTCCCTATCAGCCGGGTCCGTTGCCCATAGCATGATTGCTGGCTGAAACATGAACAAAGCATGTTCAAATTTTGGTTTTATCTTTGTTACACCAGCAAGGTAACAGAAAGGGTCAAATGGTTAATTTAATTGATCATAAAATGAAATTATTTACCACTTTCGACTTTAATTAGGTTAACAAAAAAACACATGTAAGGTCAAAACATAAAGCGATAAAATGATAGGGATACATAAAGAATTGAACCTTGGAGTGCATTTGCAAAATTGCGGAAAATTCGCTATTCAATCGATCCATGAGTTTCTCTTTGTAGAGATCTTCATAAGCCCGTGTGATCTGGGCAATCTGTGCAGAGGTTCTGTGGCACAATAACTCTTTAATTGCATTTTCATCCTTCCCGTATCCTACCAATAATCACACTTTTTATTTCAAATCGAAGCAAAATAATTTCTTGAACAAACATGAAATGATATTCTTATTCAGTTATTCTAAGTTTGTAACTGCTATATGCTTTGCATTTTTCTTGGTTATTTAGGTTTGGATTTATCTACATTTGGCATGGTACCGGTACCGTGCCAACTACATGTGGTATGAAACATATCATTTTGGTACTAGAAACCTTATTAGAATACTGTCAGTTCAGTCCTGTGACAACGCATACGCACGCGCCGGTCATGGTCATCTTTTTTCATACCAGTAATTTTTGCACAAAAATTATCTGTTCATATATATATAGGAGTGATACAAATGCATCTGTATATAAAAGAGGAACAGAAAGGAAAAATAAACTTGCCATCAAATGCTTTCCAGAGACTCTTGGCATCTTCTATAGGAGAAGGAAGAGGGTTTGGTACGGTAATAGAAGACATGGAAACCTCTCTCTCTCTCTCTCTCTCTCCTCTCTCTTTCTATGTAGAGATTGTATTAAAATGATGAAAGGTGAAGACGAAATATAATGGAGGGATCCTGTAATTTGATAGCTTAATTGAGAGCTGTTTGATAAAAGAACCAGTCAAGAGCCCTTGGTGGGGCCTACGTACCGTCTCTTTCTTAGTATAATTGTTTTGTTCATGACTAAATTAATGCCATTAATTGGGGTATTAATGGAGTTAATTAAGAGATTAGAATGGAGAGAACGGAGGTTATCAAGGGTTAAATGGAAGGCGTATATTAGAAATCGGAATATTGAGGGAGGTTTTGTTTGTTTAGCCCCTATAAGCTGTTTGCAGAAGGTTGAAATTGTAAAAGGCCACGGTTAAAATATTTTTATTTTTTATTCTGCTTTCGTCTTTTTTATTCTTTTAATAATAATATTTTTATAAACTCAATTATAAAAAAAAACGTTACAAATTATTTAGACAAGCCACTAGAAAAGTAAATACGTAGAAACTAAGTCAAAATTTTACGTGCCGTATCGTGACTAAATTAGAATGAATAGTCATGAAAAGTTAAGTTATATTTGATTTTTTTTCAAAATTTAAATTAATTTATTTAAAATTCACCATTAAAAGATTAAACGGTCCCCATTATGAGTGACTCGCGTGATCACATGTCGTGTTGTGCTGTTATCAGACCAATTTGTTTGTCGTGCCGTATCAATTTTCCGAATGATGATAACGTCATAGTAAATGGTCACAACATGCGACACACAAGTCATGGCACATGGCTGACACACATGTTATACCGTGCCATGCATGCTGTGACGGATTCGTACCACGTGTGTCGTGTCGTAATAAAACCGTACTGTACCGTGCCATGACATATCCAATCACCATGTACCTCTTTTACATCCCTGCAGATAGGGTGTTCAAACGGTCGGTTTGGTTGAAACCGAAATAAATTAGTCAAACCAAACTTTTTTGGATTTTAAAAAATAGAACCGAACTGAACCGAACAAATCTAGCAATCAATTAAGAACCGAATTGAATCGGTTCAAACCGAAGTAAGGCCTATGATCATGAGAATCATCTCAAGATTGATAAAATATAAAATATAGCACCACTATTTGTACTATTATAAACAAAAAATATACATTTTCATACACAACAATTGAAGTTCTATGTAAGAATACACATATAAAAACTGAACCGATCCCTTTTCAAAGTCGAACCATTATAAATTGGTCGATTCAGTTTTGAAAAATCTAAACCGAACCAATCCATTTAAACTAAAATAATTCAAAAATTCAACCGAACCGATCCATTTAAACTGAAATTTTCCGATCAGTTAATTACTAAACAAACCGAACCGTTTGAACACAGAACGTTTTTTTGTTATAACATATTGTAACAGAGAAACTGGGACCTATAAAAGAGGGTTCCGTTGGATCATGCAAAACCGAAAAAATTCTTTTACAAAAAAAAATTAATGTCGTCCAAAATTGAAGTTTTGAGGAGTTCCCGGCTATCTACGAAGACGGACGCTCAGGGGGGGCCCACATGGTGGGGCACAACTGCTCTCTCTAAATTTTGAGTTTTAGTAGAGATTTATCTGTTCTAATTAATTTTGTTTTTCTTTGAAATTTTTTTTGTCTCCTCTGAATGTTTAATTTGTAATTTGGGTTAAATTTAGGATTAAAATTGAAATAAATTTGTTGAATTTTGATTGGTAATTAGAATTATAAGTTAGAGAACATAAAAAATTACAAGTCAAAACATTAGAAAGTATAAGTTAAAGCATTATTTTTTATCGAGCACCCAATTAGTTAATGGATTTAAATTCAATTAGCTATTTAAACCCGATTCGATATTTTTTTACCCCCGGACAAAAATCCTGAATACGCTCCTGCAGACGCTGATATGTGTCAAATTTGTATATAATTCATACTTGACACAATAAAAGTTTGACACTTATTGATGAACAAGTGAAAACAAACGTATTGCAATGGGAATCAATTTGGGTCCGATGTCCATCGGACTCAATGAGTTTGATGGGTTCGATGACCGTCCAATTTGCTTCAAGATTCGTGCCCGCAACTTTCTCGTCTGCTTTAAAATTCATGCACATAAATCTTAAAGTAGATCGGACGGTCCCTAAACCCATCGGACCCAAGTTGTTCTCGTTGCGATGAGAATCAGATTTTATCTGGTGACTGAGATAATATTTTCCGTGTAAAATGTTGTATATTTAAATTTTGATTTTTTTTTGGTGTGGAAATCAATTATATAATTAAGGATTTCACCCTTCTCTATAAAAAAAATAAGTGCTGAAAAGTTTTTAGCAGGAGAGTACGTATTATTGGAAATTTGTTAGACAAAATTAGAAAATTGTTTGATTCATATTAAAATTTTATTAAATCTAGCATATATCTGTTTCAATGGTCATCTTGAAGTTATTGTTTACATAAAAAATTGAAATTATGTGTATATGGCATGCATCAAATATTCAAATTTGATTAAATATATAAATGGTCAGACCTCTATCAGATAATTTGGAAACTCAAGAATTTATCTTTTTAAATAATAATTTATAGATGATCAAATAAATTTCTGATTACCAAAAATTATCATGTACCATATTTATACTGTTATACATATAATCTTCAAATTATTTTATAAAAAATATTTCTTTTTTCATAAATTCCAGTTAATATTAATGTTGAATCTTCAATCTTTCATACAAAATTTTTTATTTAGTCAACCATGTTAGATGTGTTTCACGATTGAAATAATTTTACACGATGAATGTTAAAAAAAAAACTAAAAATAGATTTATTATTGAGAACAGATAGATAGCTATCTTCCGACATTTTTATTAATATCCAAAGTAAATTAATAAATATACCCAGAACCGTTGGGTATTTCGAAAAATGCCCATACGGGCCAGAATCTGGCCGATTTTTTTTATTTTTTTAGAGACACTATGAAGAGCAAGATAATGAAATCTAACACTGAAAATTCGAATGTTTTGTTTAAATTATTTGTTAGATTACTTCTTTTGATGTATAATTATCATATTTATACTAAAATACGCTAAATTACTTGAAATTATGTTGAATTACACTATATTACGTTAAATTACGCTAAATTATGTTAAATTATGTTGAATTACACTATACTACAGTAATTTAGCGAATTTTAGTATAAATATGCTAATTAACAAATAATTAAAACAAAAAATTCGAATTTTCAGTGTTAGATTTCATTATCTTGCTCTTCATAGTGTCTCTAAAAAAAAATGGGAAGAAACCGGCCAGATTATGGCCGGTTTCTGGGAGAGGAAAAAAAACGGGAAGAAACCGGCCAGATTCTGGCCTGTATGGGCATGTTTTGAAATATCCAGCGGTTCTGGGTATATTTATTAATTTGTAATTAACTTTGGATATTAATAAAAATGTCGGTCTATCTTAAATTAAAAGGACACCTACAATATTTTTTGCAGGACTGCAGGTCATTTCAAAAATCAAATCTTAATGACAAAGTAAATAAAGGATAAGTGAAATTGAAAATAAATTAAAGATGTTGTGACTTTTGTGCTGGCGATATATAAAAAATTCAAAATTCAAAAGGAAGAGATTAGAGATATGTACAGGTTTAATTAATTGGTGTCTACCATAATCTCCTTTTAAAAGTATGAATAAACACTGTATTTGAAAATGCTTATACCCATCAATAATTCAAAGGAGGAGAGATACTATTTTAATTAATTCATGTCTACCATAATCTCCTTTGAAAAGTATGTATGGGCACAAAAACTTTGTAAATACATTAATTTATGAGATCATGTGAAAAGCAAGCACCACATCTGTTTCATTTATCTTCAATTTTTATTTTTTATTTTTAATAATGCTAGTTTTTCCTGCATCAAATCAAATTAGTTAATCAAACTAGAAGTCAAAATAGTTTCATAAAAAAAGAAGTACAATATGATATCTTCATTTTATCAAGATATACATCCAAGAAAAAAGTATATAATTTTGTTGAATGGATAGTTTTTAGAGAATATTAAATTTAATAAATTATTTAGCTATTTCCAACTTTAATCATATCTAGGGCATTTGAGTAATAGATACTTGGAAGAAAACAACTAGCTAGAGCAAGAATTTCAAACTTTTTATTTTATCTATATAACTATTATGTTTCTTAATTATTTTATTCCAGTTTTTTTTTAAAAAAAAAAAAAACTTAGCTGGCATGACACCCTGCATTTCTGGTGTCATCATGGAAGGCATTATTATTGGCTTTGCACCAATTATTGTACTTTATTTTTTTTTTCCAAGTAGAGCAATCTTTCAAACTAAAGCTACAATTAAGTTTTGCTAGAATCTGATCATGAATCTGTAAATTTATATCAGTAACATCAGTCGAGAAAAGAGAGATAACACAGTTGATTAGAAAAAAAGTTCTAAGACTGATGGTTACTCAAAAATTGAGAGTTCGATTCTCCTTCAAGACTTTGCAGCCTCTACGAAGATTTTCACAAAAAAAAACACCAGTCCCACAAGTATGAGATAAATATCCATGATGACTATCAGAATTAATAAATTAAATATTTCTTACTCAAGATATTTTGTTGTTGTACATATTTTTCCGGTATATAAACATATTTTTAGATTTTGTCCAATAGATGATTCATCTTTTTTTTTTTTCATTAAAAAGACGAATTATGTACATTTGAAGAGATCCTTCAAGCGAAAAAAAGGGTAAATTTTATATAAAACAAGAGATACATAGATGAATTTCTCAACAATAGTTAGCACCTGATCATTAATATTATATGTGTCCCGTTTTATTTAATTACTATTTGTATGATTTGGATTGATTGCGTTGAAGTAATATATATTTTGTTTGTCCATATTGCCCCACCATTAGCATCTCTCAAGATACACTTCCATTTTTTTTTCTCTCTCAATGCCCTTTTAGGCGCAGGTAGACTTCTAGGCTTTTATTTTTTTTCCAGGTTAATTGCTCGTAGAGCATCTACATCTCTGGTACTATTAGAATTTCTAATATGATATAGCAGTTTCTAATTCAGTTTTAAGTATGTAGGAGAGTTTCTTATTTAGAAACTATGTAGTAAAGTTTCTTATTAAGAAACTGTTTATAAACTTCATGCTGACCAAATTATTGATTCAAATTATTTCTCCTTTTTAATTTGTTGCTGACGTGGCTTAATCGAAACTTTAAATTTAATTTCAGGAATGTGAGAGTTATAAACTTTAGAGACCTTAATTTCTAAATAATAATTAACAGTCATTTAGAAACTCATTTGAGTTGCTGGGATGTAGATGCTCTCACATTAATTATTTATTTTTTAAAATATCATATTTACCTATTAAAAGTACAAATTCTTTCTTTTATTTGCATTTCTTCATAAGTATAATTAATATCACTAGTTTGTTTAAATGAAATATTAAATTGATCAATTTGCTCTTCCTTTAAAAGGCCACTTAACAACACATTGAAAATAAATTGATGGCCTCCTAGCACTGGATCAAACTGCTGATTATTTTTGCTTATCATGTTTCAAACCGAATGTATCAGGTGGTCGTTCAAAGGAAAATGTGATAATGACCGTTGAATAATTAAATTTGGCAGCCTCTGCCAAATATTCAAAAAAAAAAAAAGAATAATTATATTTTCCATTTGTTTCATGATTAATTTCTCTATGTTTTAATTGATTGATTAGTAAAGTAGTTATTAGTCCTCTCATGGAGGTTTAAATTACTTTATGTTTTTCATATCTCATTGTGTCTCACATTATATATCTTCGTTTTCAAAGTTCAAGCAGTTTATCAAAATTGCTCAACGTGATCTCTATATTATAATGTGCTTGAACACCAATTTTTTTTTTTTGATTTTTTAGTATTTTTATATAGGTACAATATCAATATTTTTGGATGGTATTGTACCTATCTAAAAAATATAAAACTTGGTCTCCAAGCTTATCTTAATAGAGAGATCTTGTTGAGCAGTTCGGATCGACAATTTGAACTTTGAAAACATAAATAAAAGATGAGAGGTTTGATGAGACATGAAAGACATGAAACATTTCAACCTCCCTCTAATTAGTCAATTTGCACATTATATTATATTCCAAGTGAAGGAGATAAAAAAATTATGTACAATTTTAATGAAGAAATAAGATATTGCAACCTTTTAATGAAAAATTTAAAAGATTTAAAAAGTTTTGATGAACATGTAAAGCAATTATCCCTTTTTTCTCTCAATTCCTCATGGTCCAGCTCATGACCTTCTTTATTAGTAAAGTGAAAAGGTTAACGGATGGAAACATAATTTAAATCAATTTTTTTTTTCAAGAATGAAAAATCATATATTGTTTACAAACTTTTTATAAATTCAGTAACAAAATCTGTCAATTCATCTGTTCTTACAATGTCACACTAAAAATTAATTTATAAGCTATGAAATATGAATACATGTTTTCTAATATTCACATTCACAATCATGCATCAATCATGTCATGTGCCTTGTTTCCTTTGGAACACAATATTAATTATAGACATTGGAGTATCTCTGCATGGCTAAGCTATGATTTTTCTCCATATTTTTTCTTAGGAACAGCTGGAGATTAGATGAGGTGGGTCATATATATAATCATACAACCTAGCTATAAATTATAGTTATATTCTTATTAAGGTGTAAACGAGAAGAATTCGGAATAAATAATGATAAAATTGTATTCATATTAATATTTTTTTAAACAAAGATAGAGTTCTAGCTATGTCTTCTGAATTCATACTTCTGTTATTACAATAAAAAAAATTTCTATTCGAATTTCGAACCCATGACCTCTCAAAAGATATACAATGGATACATATACAAATACAAATATTAGATATATATCAAAATTCAGAATTAAATTTGCCTTAAATAGATACGGCTAAAAAACAGATAATCGACGGATTTGAATACTACAAATATAAAATGATGAATTAATGGATATTACTAACAAATTTATACATATATTTCTAGAATAATAAATAATTTTTTTTAATAAAACATGTTGATGTTCAGATCAAATAACAAATATATAAAATACAATGGTATTTCAACAAAAATAAAAAATAGAAAATTAAAAGTTGAGAAACACAAATAAAAATTTGACAAATTCACACCTTCTTGCAAATAAAAAAAGTAGCATTTATTTTTATTTGGGACTTAGATAATCCCCAAATATCTGCAATATTGATAATCTAAAATCAAATTTGTATCCGTATCTGCATTTATTTCTACAAATAAATTATATTTTTATGGATAATATGCGGATACAAACATAAACAAAAACAGATATATTCAATCTGTTTACACCTCTATTCTCATTCCATATCATTAAAGAAAATGAAGCTTCCATTGTAGAAAGGAACATACAACCAAAATTTGAACTAAAGCATCAGGAAGGCCCACCTACTTGCTAATTGGCCGCGAATAGACCAATTCACATTCTCTGGTTTTACGTATCTGTTCTTTTCTGATATAGCAAATTAGATGATTTTACAAGTAGCTTAATATATAGGTTTTATTTGATTAATAAAAATTTAATAGACAATTCTTCTATTGCTTAAAAAAAAAATAGAATAAAACCTCGATAATATATATTATATATCACTGTCTTATTAATCCTTGGACATTTGAGTGTGTCTAAATAACTTTTGTTTCTTGTTTGGTTAAATTTGTACATCTAAATTATAAATGTCATAATGACATTTGTGAAAGCGATTGACTAATTTAATCATGTGTTTCACATACCTCATGGTGCACGGTTTTATAAATAATTAATACAAGGGGCCCATTACTATTCCATCATCAATACTTTTATGATAATAACATAATTTATTGACTTTACTTTAATCTAAGTAATTTAATTAAAGTTAATTCCTTCACCTAACATAAATTCAGATATCAATAGACACCTAACGCACATTAATATTAATTGTGACCATTAAAGCTGTACAATTGATAAATTGACATACCCAAAATGCCCCCCTTGACCCCCTTAAAATTAATAGCCATAATTCAATCTGCTTTTTTCCATATTCCAAGGGAAGCAATATAAAAGGAGAGCAAGAACAGAGGAAGGAATCAATCCAAAAAATCTTTACATTTTCTCTCCTGTGTGAAACTAGAAAACAACAATGGCAACTGAAGAGCAACTTGCACTCACCAAGGCTCTCTCAGGTATGTCTTTTTTGCATTTTACACCCTATTTTTCTTAAATTGTGAACTGTCAGTTTGTGCTATATTATGATGTTATAATAACATTGTCACACAACCAGATCCCTTTTCTTCTCTCCTGAGTTAATGGTTTCAAATTTACCAAATGTGGATTGTGTATTACTGACAAAATGCAGGGACCAAAATGGAATATAAATCTTTGAACCCAACAGTCACTATCACATACTCAACTCCAGATTTTAATATGAATTAATCCGGATCCTTTCTTCCTAGTTCCAAGTTCCAAGTTTTTTGGTTTGATTTGAATTACACATATGATGCAACATTTGTTTTGTTTCTGTTTTAAGGGGATGGAGGCCTAGGAGTTGAGGAATCAACATTGGTTTCAATCATCGGGAAATGGCGAAAGAAACCGGAGCATGTATCTTCTTTCAGAAAAAACTTCAACAGGCTCTTCAGCCATGCCGGCCACATCGAGAAATGCGAGGACGATCACGTGCAAAAGCTTGTTATCGAGTTTTCTCGGTTTCATGTGGGTACTTTTTACCTATGAAAAATTACAATGAAAATTAAATAAGATAAATAAATTGTCCAAATAAAACTAAACCATGATTATACCAATGCAGTACTGTACTAATATGGTTTTGATTAGAGACCAACATTTTTGTGGTAATTCTTGATTTCAAATCCTCACAATATGTATTTTTATCACTTAATAATGATAATCCTTCTCACTAAAAGCAAAGAAAAAAAAATATAAAAACACAAAAAATATAAGAAATTATAGACTTATCACTCTAAATGAAATTACTAAATATCTTGATTCTGTTCTTACAGCAAATTACTGTCCTGTGGGCTATGCACCCGCATGAGAGGGATGCGCGTTGGGCCAACCAGGTGACCCACAAAAACCACCCCGCATCTATACTCGTCGAAGTTGCATGCACCCGGTCTGCTGAAGACCTGCTAGGTGCGCGCCGGGCGTACCAAACCCTCTACCACCACTCCCTCGAGGAAGATGTTGCATACCAGATCAAGGATTCCAAATCCAAGGTATTGTTTAAAAGAAGTTACAATTGCAATTATTTCATTCTTAGCTTTGTTTATTACCAGTAGTTATATTACCATGGTGCCTTGCATTGGTATCAATGCAGATATTTTGGTCTCGATCTCTTTCTGAAACCTTTGTCAGAAAAATGAGTGATGCTATGGTACTACGCATATCGCATAATGGTCCATACTATGGATCAATATCTCCATTTATAAAGTCCAAACAATCGATCTGAACCGTTCAACATGATCTCCAATTCTCCATATAAAAATGTACTTGTAAACTAAATTTTACAATTTTTGAAAAAAAAAAATTAGATGGTAGAAAATCACTTGATCTAAAAATTCTAGACCATTCAAAAGTAGTGATTTTATACTTATCTAAAAAAATAGCAAAAAAAATAAAAAAATGTAAAATTTAGTCTGCAACGACTATTTGGACTTTGGAAACGGAAATATTGATATAGAGCAATCTGCGCTATGCATAATACCATAGACTCACTCAAGAAAAATAATAAACCAGGATGAAGAACAAATTATAAAAAACTGAGGTTTCAAAATTGGTACTATTCCAGTCAGGTCTAGTGCTAGTATGTACCTATTTGTTAAGAGGAACACACCTGTACCAGACAGTTTAGTAATAATGAATCTGTAGAACAAAAAAATTTACAGAGCCCTTGACTTTTAAATTTGAAATGGCAGCTCTTGGTGGGGCTCGTCAGTGCGTACCGGTACGAAGGCCAGAAAGTGGATAATGATGTTGCAAAATCCGAGGCAAAGTCTATTCACAATGCCATAAAGAATGCCGGTGCAAACAAAATCTCAGAGAATGACGAAGTTGTAAGAATTCTCACAACAAGGAGCAAACTGCACCTGAAATCAATCTTCAAGTACTACAAAGAGCAGTACGGCAAGTACTTAGAGGAGGTCAGTAAATAATTTTGATTTTCTCTCTACTTTTGTACCAATCTGCATCAAGATTCGCGGACAACTTCATGATTAGCGCGTATCAAGTGTGAACGAATCTTGATGCGGGTCGGACGACTCCGACCTAGCATCGGATCGGATTCCCTAGTATGTATTGCTGTATTTATGGTAGATTCTTTTGGTTAAATTTTCAATTCTACCCTAATTACTTTTTAATTCTAATTTGCTTCTTGCTAATAGGATTTGAGCAGCGATCCTTTAGCGCAACAAATAGTCCTGTGCTTGGATTCACCTGCTACATACTTCAGCCAGGTAATGCTCTCCTACTCACCGGTACCGTACCAGTATGCATTAAGCAATATTTCATGCCTTATCAATACCAACATACCAATTCAGTACTAGTAAATTAGGCGCACGTGCTAAAATTCATTGTAAATCCCATTTCATATCATTCAAAAAAATTTCAGGTGATCAACAGTGCATTCAAGGAAGGAGCAACCCATGCAGAAACCGAAGGGCTGTCGCGAGTGATGGTGTCTCGGTCAGATATCGACATTGAAGAAATCAACGAGGCCTATGCCAAGTTATATGGAGCCAAACTTGCAGATGTGATCGGAAAGAAAACACGTGGTTACTTCAGGGATTCGCTTCTCTCCTTGGCTGGAGAAGCAAAGGCTTGAATTTCTATAACATTATTTTATGAGGATGCGTTTCAATTCCTGAAATTTCTCTTTAATATTATTATATAGTGGTTATATTATATGCGTGTGTGTTTTGCCGGGGTGTAATAAATTTAGTTTCGTTTAATGTGCATTATTATTTCTGTTTGTTGGCTTAAGTTATAATATTATTGTTCTTTTATTGTTTATTCTAATTCTGAATTCTGAATTAAATGAAGATTCCTCATTGCCAGAATATAATTGTTAAAACTGTCAAAATTTCTCTGACTTAAGCGCACGTACATAGCTATAATTATTCCCGGGAGAAAATGAAGCTTATTTTATCCGAATTAATCCGAATCAAGGCATTCAATCTAAAATGTACAGACTGAATCCGAGTAGAACCAGGGTGTTCTTAAGTTCACCAAGTTCCTTTGTGAACTCAACTCTAAAATCTATCGGATTGGTTTCAAACGAAAAATCCGAACCGTTGAAACCCTTCTACTGTACGAGTGATGTGTCTATATGTGAAAATTTTAAACTTTCGAATTAATTTAGTATAAAATCAAGCAGTCAAAACTAAAATGTTTATATATTAATTTTAATGCATTTATCTTTTGAACGTTTTTTGACCACTTGACTTCATACAAAATTAATTTCAAAATTTAAAATTTTCGCATGTAGATGCATCACTTGTAAGGTGAAGGGTTTCAACGGTTTAGATTCTTCGTTTGAAGCCAATCCGATAGATTTTAGAGTTGAGTTCACAAAGAGGTTTGGTGAACTTAAGAACACCCTAGTTCTACTCGACTGAATCCACCTTTTGACATTATACGAGAAAAAGCAGTTGGCCAGTTGCTATACACAATGTTATTAGAACCGGACCGGATACCGACCTGGTAAATATTCGGGTCAACGGTTTAATAGTCGGACCGATGAGTCAACCAGTTCAATCACTAATTATTTTAAATAATTATAATTTGAAAGCCCAAACGATATTCACTGTCATATATTTGATACATATAAGATAACTCTACCATGCTCAAGCTCATCAAAATAGCCGAAAATTGTATTTTCAGTTAAATAAGCAACAATATCCAATCGGCTTCAATTAAGTAAAAAATAAGCAACAACTATAAGAAAAATGTAATATAGAGTAATAATACAAGTAGAAAGACTATATGTTTACCATTTCAAAATTAGATGATTTAAATTACACCCGTGATTTCTTCGTAAATTTGATTTCAATAATTTCTATTCCTAGTCTCATATAAAAGCTGTTGCATATAAAAGGTAAAAGCTTGTGTGCACACATTTACCTCAGACACAGAATGCTAAAAGTGCGCTGCAATTTGGCAAAAAAAAAGATAATGCATCGGAAGAAGAGAAGAAAAATACAAAAGCAATTAAAAACCATATTACGGTTTTTTATAATAAACCAGTCAATTAAACCGATTTCACCGGTCTAATTACACAAACGATCTCTTTAACGAATCAAACCGGACTGATATCTGGTTCCGGTTTATTCTAGTTGAACCACCCGGTCTGGTCCAATTTTAATAACACTGGCTATACATTTAAAATGTTCTTGCAAAGCATTTGGTGTCTTAACAAACGCAGTTTAAAAAAACAATTACAGAGCTATAAAATAAAGAAGACGAAAGAAAATTGAATTGTCTGGCAATTGGAGATTGTTTATAGAGTTTTTTCATTTCTCATCACTAAAAGCAAGATTCCTTTCATATGTGCAAAGCTGAAATTTGTGGGTCCTTGAAGTTATAACTAAGGTTCTAAATAGCGATTATAGCGGCATAACGGGGAGACAAAAAAAAAGTTATTGCGAATAGCGTAGCTATAGCAAAAGCTATCGTACATAGCGTTTTTTTTTTTTTCAAAATTTATATCTATATTTCTACTAATTATCAACATGATCAATATTGAAGAAAAAAAAATCTACAAGGTAACATTATTTAATAGTTCATATTATATAGTATTACATATTATAATCAGTGTTATAAATAGCTAGTTATAGCTTTTTCGGACCATAAAAGCTAAGCTATGAGATAAAAGTGCACTAATTCAGCTATGACCGCTATAGCTGTAATAGCTGTCCTCTATTACCGCTACATGTTATGCTAGATGAGTTTTTTTTTTTGCAATTTACATGAGCTTTTGTTCTTATTTCTGATGCTACATGGTCTGCTATGATAAGTATGCTAAATCGAACTATGTGTTTCTATTTCTATTTGTGATTTAGTCTCTCATTCTATATCGAAAAATATTCAAATATTAATTTTTCCTTTTGCTTGCTCTTAGTCTAGTATTCACTTGTAAAATTATTGTCATTCGTTTCAATTGAAAGCTGATTTTGATTATTATAATATATAAATGTTCAAATAAGTATACTTACTTCATTTCACTTGTAAAATTAATTGCTCTTCGTCTATTATAATCTGTAATACTATGCAATATGAACTATTAAATAATGTTACCTTGTAGATCCTTTTTTTTTCTTCTTATTTGCATGATTGAAAATTGTATAAACTTAGATTAGTTGTTATTTGATCCAATTCTTTAATATTGATCATGTTGATAATTAGTAGAAATATAGAATATAAATTTTGAAAAGAAAAAAAAAAACTATGTACGATAGCTTCTGCAATAGCTACGCTATTCGCAATAACTTATTTTTTTCTCCTCGCTATGCTGCTACAATCGCTATTTAGAACCTTGATTATAATAGACGAAGAACAATTAATTTTACAAGTGAAATGAAATAAGTATACTTATTTGAACATTTATATATTATAATAATCAAAATCAACTTTTAATTGAAACGAACGACAATACTTTTACAAGTGAATACTAGACGAAGAGCAAGCAAAAGGAAGAATTAATATTTGAATTTTTTCGATATAAAATGAGAGACTAAATTACAAATAGGAACAGAAGCACATAGTTCGGTTTAGCATACTTATCATAGCAGGTCATGTAGTATAAGAAATAAGAACAAAAGCCCAAGTAAATTGCAAAAAAAGACTCATGTAGCATAGCACGCAGCGGTAATAGCGGTCGTAGCTGAATTAGCGCACTTTTATCTCATAACTTGCTTTTATGGTCCGAAAAAGCTATAGCTAGCTATTTGTTATAAGTTATAACAGATTACCCAGGACCCACATTGCAGATATACATTACACAGGAGTTGCAAAAGATCGATACAATGAATACTGTTATAATAGATACCAGGGAATCTCGAGTCAGCTCCTCTGAAGTAACTTAAATTTTGAGTTTGTATCCGGACCGTCGTCTGCTCGAGATGGAATGCACGTTCCTTTAATATTCGTGATAAAGAAGATCCTACGGTTCGGGTATAAACTCAAAACTTAATTTACTTTAGGTGATATGAATTCGGAACTTCCAATAGATGCAATTATGTTTTCCCGACAAAGTCTCACTCTCACTGACAAGTGGATCCAATAACAGGATTAAAATCTCTCTCCTCTGTCTCCTCTTTCTCATGGCGTTCGGAAAGAATCTGGCTCTCTTCCTCTCCGCTGCCGGAGTTGCTCTCTTAGCTATCGCTTTTCTTCCCTCTTTTAACCCTTTCTGTACCTCTCTCGTTCTCTCTCTATTTCTCTCTCTAAAATCAAAATTATCAAAAAATCAGGTATGGCATGTAAGAAATAATGAAATTGTAGGGAGTTCATGGAGAAAGGGAAGGCAAGTGGCGGAGATGGTGGTGCTGAATGCTACCATTTACACAAGTGATGCTTCTCTTCCCTTTGCCGCAGCCATGGCTGTCAGAGATGGCAGGATTTTGGGGATTGGAAACTACTCAACCATTCAGGTTTCTTTTGCACTTCATCTTCTCTCCTCTTGTTATGTATGCGTAGTTTCTGTTTGATGAAATGACTGTGCGGGAAGAATCCATTCCAACTAAGCCAGGATTTTCCTATCATCATGTTTGGTTGTGAAGTTAACTTAGGATTAAATTCCTTACTCCATCTTACTCCTCATATTTTACACCTCATTTGGTAGTTTAAGTGGTGCCTAATTTAATCCGCCTGAAAGAGTACGATATTGAGAAATGAAACTCTGCCTGTGACATAATGGCCTTACAGATAGAGTAAGTGTGGATTAACTCACCTCTTACTCCATCTTACTTCTATTTTACTCCTCATTTGACGGCTTCATTGGAGTAAGGGGTTTACTCCACCTCTTTTACAGTCTTACTCCACAACCAAACATGACCTCTAGATGTTACTATCAGGTACCCATGCACTAACAATAAATGAAACCGTCACTTGGACATTTAGTCAAACACCTTGTGTGCAACAAAATAAAGTACACTGTGGTCAATTAAAGAAAGGGTATAACATGTTTATTTTTTTTTTGTTTAACATGTAAACAGTCACTGTGAAAACTCTCAACGCCGGAACGAATTGTCATCTTTGCATAGAGGCTAAATTGTCTGTAGAGCATTTAAAATTGATTTCCTTCTTCATTATGCTTTTTCTTGTTATTTGCTTTAAGTTTCTGTGGCATTTAGCTTCCCATCTTCTGCTAACATTCTAGTGGTCTGTTCCCCTTAAATAATTGACACCCCCGTTTTATCGGTGTTTTCTCCAAGAGAGGCCATTGTTCCATAAACTATCTTCTGATGCCAATGTTATTGTGCTTTCCTCGAAATAGTATATATAAAAAAATATTGGTCTTCGCACTAAAAGCTTAACAAAATATATTGTTGCAACTTTGTGTCACTCGTAATCTCAAATGAAATAGCATTGATGTTCCTTACATGGTCGGCCAGCTTTATTGTTCCCATGAATTACCTAGCAGTGCCAGTGATCAACAACTTTTTCACGTGAACTTCAATGACCCTATAATTTTCCATGAAAATCGAAAATCAAAGAAGGTTACCGTGGCACATTTAGATTAGCATATATACAAGATATGTTGAAAGTTGTGAAACTGATTGATTCAGTTAAGTGATCATAAGCAAATATGGGAGGGATTGAGGATTGTGCATACTGATAGAGATGTCAAATTTCTGCTTGTGTAATAGGCTTACAAAATACAAAAGGTCATGAATGGCATATCCTTCAGTAAGTTATCATAAATCATAGCCATTGACATAGCATAAATTTGTAAGCCTATTACGTAGGCATCTCAAATTACTGGTAGACTCTTAAGAAACCAAAATTAAAGAATAGAAGAAAAATTTAAGTCTACCAGAAAAGCTCAGTTAAAAATAGGTACAGATTTCGTAGTGATTGCTTGTAGTGGAATAGCAACATAGGAGGATATTTGGTCAAGTAAACCCACTGGAAATTAAGAGTTACCTTGTAAGTATATAAATTTACTTTCCTTTTACAGAAATGTCCTTACAAATAGTTTAAATGAATTCACGAGAGAGTTCTTTTTCTCTGGTACTATTTCAGTACCAAAATCTAGAGTTTGATCCTGAATATTGATAATCCATGGCCGCCACATGCAATAGCAGTAATAATCTGTATTTGATTTTAAGGTAGCACCAAATACGGCCAATGGTAGGAAGTGCGATAACAAAAGAAACAGCTGAGACGAAGACATTTTAGCTCCCTATAATTAAAGGAACCAAAAACTTATTAAATAGAAGAATAAAAAGCCAGCTGACAAAAACATTAGTAGATATTGTAAGCTCTTTATTTGAGATGCTTTTATTGTGATTTCAGGGCTTCATAGGAGATGGTACCCACAAGCTAAATCTTAATGGAAAGGTTGTTCTACCTGGTTTTATTGATTCTCATGTACATCTTATATTTGGAGGCTTACAGGTATACTCTCTCTCTCTCTCTCTCTCTCTCAACTCTCTCTCAAATGCAAGCACACGCACACACACAAACACACACGTGCACAAAAACTTGGTCAATCTCTCTAATCTTAAAATAATTATTAGTTGATGCGGGTCAAGGTAGGAGGTATCAGAAATAAAGAAGATTTTGTGTCAAAGGTCGAAGAAGCTGTTAAAGGTTTTTTCTCTACTGAACTTATTATTTTCAGGGTATGGAAAGAAATTACTATATATTTGATTAATGTCAAAAATACGTTTGCTTGTTCTTAGAGAAGTCTCCTGGCCAGTGGATCCTAGGTGGCGGCTGGAACATTGACCTTTGGGGAGGTGGTTATCCAGAAGCTTCTTGGCTGGATGGCATTTCACCCCAAAATCCTGTTTGTCTCTAATCAACATATAAACTCTCAATGGCATTTCACATGCTGTTAGTTATGTACTAATTTGTTTTTTTGTTTAATAATTTAGGTATGGATTTCACGCATGGATGGCCACATGGGTGTAGCTAACTCCCTAGCTCTGAAGATTGCTGGTATTACCAGAGATACTCTCGATCCAGTCGGTGGTGCTATTACCAAAAATTCCAATGGAGGTATTTCTTTATAATTTTACTTTTAGGGGATTTAGGGTTTCAGTCAAACTTGGATATATTAGGCCCAATTAAGCCCTAATCCAACAGAGAATATAGAGATGTAGTATTTCATGATTTGTATCAGACCTAACCAGCTAATGTAGGTTTAGCGCCATCAGGTATTTGATTAGCACCACTACTGTATAGTAGTTTTGTACATGGCCAACATCTTGACTAAACACAGTTGATTTTTCAATCATATACCACAGCTTTTAACTCTTTGCATGTCAGAACCAAATGGTCTGCTAGTGGACTCTGCAATGAAATTAGTGCTGAGCAAAATACCTGAAGTATCAGTGGATGAAACACGAGCTGCCTTGTTTCTGGCAAACCGACATGCACTGTTGCGTGGGGTTACCACGATGGTTGACATGGGGAGGTTTTTTCCTGGTACATCAGTTGAGGATTCCTGGCAGGATCTTTCAGGTTTGTTATGAAAAATAAAATAAAGAGTGAGGGTATGGTACTATGCATAGCGCGGATTGGTCCGTACTCCGTACTATGGATCGATATTTATTTTCAAAGTTCAAATAGTTGATCTGAACCATTCAACATGATCTCCATATAAAAATGTACTTGTGGACTAAATTTTACATTTTTTAGAATTTTTTATTATCTTTTTTAAGGTAGAAAATCATTACTTTTGAATGGTCTAGAATTTTTAGATCAAGTGATTTTCTACCTATCTAAAACATAGTACAAAAGTTGTAAAAATTATAAAATTTGATTTACAAGTATATTTTCAAATGGAGATCATGTTGATCCATATTACGGACCAAACCGCGCTATGCATAGAATCATAACCTCACTCAAAAATAAATCCTAAATTATTGATTATAAATAGACAGCAGTTTTGAAGTTTTAGTTTTCTTATTTTTTGCATTATTGTGCTATTTGAAATTTTGTAGAAGTGTACGAGTGGGCAGATTCTCTTGGGAAAATGATGGCTAGGGTTTACTTATTTTTCCCTATGGCAACATGGTCTCAGCTAGCCGTATGTACTGAATATACATAACCACAAATTAATTGGAGTACTGCAAGATTTATATACTATATTTAGTAGTTACGTTATCGGATTCTTATAGGAGCTAATTAGAGAAAAAGGACGGAGATTAAGCCAATGGATATATCTAGGTGGTGTAAAAGCGTTTGCTGATGGTTCTTTGGGTTCTAACAGTGCACTCTTCCATGAGGTAACAAACCAAGGATCATGCTAGTGGCATGATACAAACTATTTACAGATTTACTTGACCAAAAATATCATCATTTTTTATTTATTTGTGTAGCCTTATGAGGATGATCCTAGTAACAATGGCATCCAACTAGTTGATATCGACTGGCTCGCCAATGCAACACTGCATTCTGACAAGTCTGGCCTTCAGGTACCAAGAGATAAAAATATGACCTATATCCTTTCTTTTAAGTTTTGGAAATGAGAATAAAGAGGCCATTTTTTTTTTTCAAAAAAAGGTTTGGAAAAAAAAATGACCATGCTATGTAATAGTCTCATTCATTTCATAAAAACAAGATATAAATGAAATCTAAGAGGCTAACTTCTTACTGAACGTTAAATCTACTTCAAAAAAAGAATGTGAATGTTAAATAAAATTTCATTTTGGTTTGGGAATTTGATGTGAGTTGGTTTTTGTTCCTTATTTTTGACAAGACATGCTTTTATTCAGGTTGCAATTCATGCGATAGGAGATAAGGCTAATGACATGGTGCTAGATATGTACAGATCGGTGATATCTGTAAATGGAGTCCGGGATCGCCGTTTCAGGGTGCTGTACTTGTTCATAGAAAAAATGATAATTTATCTTTCTACTCATTCATACAAAAATTGTAGATTGCCTTCTGTTTATTTGTAGCTAATTATTTGAATTTACTAATTTTTTTGAAAATTGGTCAGATTGAACATGCTCAACACCTCTTACCGAGCACAGCGTCTCGTTTTGGTCAAGAGACAGTTATTCCCTCTGTTCAAGTAAGCATTTCATCACTATATAGCTTTTGCCTCTTGTATTTATATGAAGTGTGGATATTTTTCACTTGAAATTTTTTATCAACAAGTTTGTATTGGCATTTTTGCAGCCAGATCATATGTTGGATGATGCCGGTGCTGCTGAGAAGAAGATAGGAACAAAGCGGGCCCTAGAAGGTTCATATATATTTCAGTCACTGTTAGATGGTGGTGCACCATTGGCTTTTGGATCTGACTGGCCGGTACTTTTAAAAACATGTTTCTTGATATGCCCCTCTAGATATATTATTTGCTAGCATAGCTATATATATTTTATAAGGGAACCATTTTCTCTCGGCCACCATCCTCACCACACCACACCACACCACACCACACCACGTGTGAATCTTGTATGCTAAGTGCTAAATTCAGTTAATACAAATTTTTAACAAGTATAATCTTGTGCAATGTTGGCACTTGTGAATAAAAATTGCAGGATGATGTGACGTGTTGGGAGTGGTGGGTAAGCCTGGGGTGAAAATGTCGCACATGAGTATCAGCATTCCTCATTTTATGATACCAGTGTGACTAAAAATCTGCCATGTTATTTGACTATTTGTGGATTACTATCGAGCTTCGCTTCAAATTGTACAATGTGTGAGAGTGAAATTGTAAAGTTGTCCATAGAGATATTTGATTTGTGCACCTGCCAAGTGTCACTTAAACAAATCAAACAACTAATTTGCTCATCAACCAATTACCAAATAGAGGTAGCATGGTTTCTTTTTGCTCATGTTTCTGCATTTCCTTCTTATTTTTTTTTTTGTAGGTGACTGATATAAACCCCTTAAGAGCAATTAAAACTGCAATTTACCGGAAGCCCCCTGGTTGGGACCATGCTTGGATCCCAACTGAGCGTATTTCTCTGGATGATGCTTTAAAAGCGTAAGTGCATTTTATTCAGGTAAAGATATCGGCAGAGTTATTTTGGATTCAAGCAGAGCACCAGCCATAAACTTTTTCATTTTATCTCTACTGGTTGTGTGCTGCGTGAAGTCAAAATAGCTCTGTCAATATATTTACCCTTTTATTCTTCGCCAATTTATTCTCCCAAAGGCAACATACAAACTCCTGAAATTTACTCTAACAAGAATAGTGTTACATTCTTCTTTTTAACATGTTATGTTCAATAAAATGTATGTATCAGGCACACCATATCAGCTGCTCATGCTTGCTTCTTAGACCAAGAACTGGGTAGCCTGTCCCCGGGAAAATACGCCGACTTTGTTGTTCTACCAGCTAATTCGTGGGCCGAGTTCGCCCAGAATCCGAGTGATTTTGTTTCAGCCACTTATGTAAATGGAAAACAAGCATACCCTTTTTAATTTTAAATTCTAAGAGGGAACAATTAATAATGGAGCTCTTGTAGATACCTTGTGAATAATTAATGATTTAATTTTGTCTTGTTATCAGGGGCCACGAATGTCTATGTTGCTTCATTTGCTCGGAGATATAAATAAATCTAATGATTAAGTGCATTACAATTTTATATGAATTGGAAGATTGAATAAAGAAGTTTACCCAATAATGATCACTGATCTTAAGAAATTATATATGCTTCCAAGATTTGGTATAGCTTTTTATAAAATATGCTGAAGAAATCAGATCTAAGTCCAAAATTGGGTTATAGATGTGGCTAGATACAGGCCTTTTATTTTTTGTTCTCAAAGAATAAATTTAGAACTATAGTTCAGTGTTGTAAATAATGGTATGTACTCGTCAGACAGACATAGAACTGTCAAGCGATTAATTAGAAATAATAAAAAATAATCGGCCATAATTGGAAATAATCAATGGATTAGTTGAGAAAATTTGCGAGGGTTTGAACCGCCAATGACTAATTGGCCAATTAATCAATCTAAACATACGTTATTTTACAACACTGCTTTAGCTTCAACGTGATAAGTCGGTATGATGTCTGTCTCATTCATAGTCTATTACTAGTTTTTCATCTTGTACATGTTGTCTTTCATCTTCTAGTGGTTTTTCATATTCTTTTAATTGTCTTTCATCTTGTACTAGTTGTCTTTCATGTACTATTGGTTGCCTTTCATTTCTTCTAGTTGTCATTCATAGTCTACTAGTTGTTTTTCATTTTCTACTAGTTGTTTTTCATGTTCTACTGGTTGTCTTTCATCTTCTAGTAGTTGTTTTTCATATTCTTTTAGTTGTCTTCCATCTTGTACTAATTGTCTTTCATGTACTACTAGTTGTCATTAATCTTCTTCTAGTTGTCTTTTATATTCTAACAGTTGTTGTTTATTTTCTACTAGTTGTTTTTCTGGTTGTCTTGCATCTTCTACTAGTTACTTAAAATTTTAATTATATGTATAGGAATTTAATTGAATTTTATCTTTTTTTAAACTTTTTATATAGTCTAGCCACCCTCAATAAATGGCATATGTTTAGTTGTAGTCTAGTGGTTTGATGAACCAAAATGGTACTACTACTTTTAGTATAAATTAATATAACTTTTAACACTAATTTCTATTTATGTTCATATCACAAGCGTATGATCCTACCGTATAGTATAATTGGGGTGTCAATCCACAGGAGTAGTGTATTAGATAATTAACAATTTTCACTAGATCAGGTAAAGGGGTTGGTTGGAAAACAGTTAGAAATAGTTTTGAAATAGTTTAAAATAGTTTTAAAATAGTTTGTTGGGTTCAATACCCTAAGGTTATAGGTGGTGGCGCTAATTATGCTAAGGTTTGAGTTAAACAATTAAATAGAGATTCTCTAGGGTTCAGATTTTCACCTTCTAAATTATGCAAAATATATATTTCTTACATGCATTATCCTTCTCATACAAGAATGCAACGACTTAACACCAATTGGTATGTGGAGATCATTGGCATATAGCAG
Organism: Carex myosuroides; assembly: GCA_028015225.1. Classification (NCBI taxonomy): domain Eukaryota; kingdom Viridiplantae; phylum Streptophyta; class Magnoliopsida; order Poales; family Cyperaceae; genus Carex; species Carex myosuroides. Next base: position 12,161,518 of record CM051470.1, read on the forward strand.
ACAGAACTATGTATTCAAGGATATAATAAAAAGGAATTTAAAGTGCAAAGGAAAACTCAAACCATAACATAAACAAAACATAAACGTATACTAAAACATAATTAAGAATTCAAGTACAACCCTTACCCTAGAGATGAGAAGTTTAGCTTCTCATGGCCATGGCAAAATAAAAGGAATAAAATAAAGAGAACATAAATTACAACCCAATTGAAGATGGAAGAACCTCTGCCTCCTTAGATGACGTATTCATCTCTTGCTTGGCTTCTGATAGTTATTTTCATTATCTAAGTAACTCTCTAACTTAACCTAACAATGAGGATTGCTAGTCTACAATTCTGAACTTGACACAATTAAACATGCACACTAAATCCTATTACAAGAGCGGTATTTATAGCCTTCCTAAATGAGTAGTGGAGTAGTGGAAGTAGTGGGGATCGTTGGGTCCACCCATGATCAATCAGGAATTGCCTAAAAATAGCGTGGCTCTTCAGAAAAGCGTGTTCTTCTAGAAGGCCCATCAGAAAAATGCCTTCTTCTAGAAGGCCCATCAGAAAAACGCCTTCTTCTAGAAAGCCCTCAGAAAAGCCCAATTTAGGACAGTCCACGGATTGTGCGGCCTCTGTGTATGCCGCATGCGGCATGGAGGAGGCCGCAGGGTCCCTGACTTAGCATATTTTCTTATAGTTTCACCATTTCGCATATTGTGCACTTCGTGTGAGGTGTTGCATGTTTCATGTAATGTCCCATTCTGACGCCTTTTTCAGAAATTGTCTAAATATGACATTTTTGCTTTGTTTTTGGGCTAAATACGCAACTTTCTCCAAAACCTGCCAAAATGACTCAAAAAACAAGTTTGCGATACATAAATCGGAAAAATTGCTACTTTGCATTTGCTTTTTGCCATTTTTTGGAAGAAAAGATAGTAATTTTCGCTATATGTTTTGGCGACATCACACCCCCAAGCTTAAACTTTTGTTCGTCCTCGAACAAACAAATTAAAAGACTACTAAATAGGTTGACTAAAAATTGTCTCTTAAACAAGATTTTGAAATTTTTGATAAATTTTCTAAGAATTAATTTAATACAAAAATGCCTACTCAATTCCTAATATTTGTACTTGGTGAAATTTCTAGAAAATAAAAATCTTTGCATTTACAACACTTTAATTTTATTTCGAAATATTTTGAAGACACGTCTTAACATCACTATGGTAAAATAAATCTTAAAATAAATCAATACTCATTTTTCATCCCTTTAAATTTTTGATCCCTTCTTTGAGCCAAAAATTTTATGGACTAAGTGTGTTAATAAAATGCAACTTTATGAAAAATAAATGCAAGAAAGTAATACACCTTACTAAATTTGGCTTTACCCTTCTAGCGCATAGATACAAATGAGAGGTAATGCGTTCCGAATGCACCTAAGGATTTCATCGGGTGATTCTTTTAGCATATAGATATAAACGAGAGGTTATGTATTCCGAATGCACCTAAGAATTTCATCGAATCCCAAATTGAAATAAAGCAGGACCTATTTTGCGTCCTCTTCTAATAATTATTTTTAGATTTTTGGTGGGACTCATTTTATGTCCTCTTTTAGTTCTAGTTGCATCTATATGAATACACACAATCTCTAAATTTATATATATCTAAAAACTATATGTTATATTTTTGCCAATTATCGGGGTATCAATTTAAAAATGATGTATTTAGAAAATATTCTCAACTTTAAGAGTTTTTTTCTTACATAATGCATAAGGAAAATCATCTTTTTAAATATATTTCTTTTTCAATCAATATGTTGTTAGCCTTAGCCTTTCTATGTCTAAAATTTCAATCAAGTGTCTTGGAGACTACTTTTTCATTTAGGAATTGACTCAACAAAATTGTATAAGTTTCCCTTTTTCAAAAAAATTTAAAGATTTCATGTGTTTTCATGTGAGGACTCTATCTAAACTATACTTTATGCAATATCAAACAACTAAATTTAGTCATGCAAGACTTTATTTCTATAACTGAGGAAAACTATATTTTATGCAATCTCAAACAACTAAGTTTTCATGTGAGGCACTTAGATTAAGTAGGGTCTTTGGGATATTTCAACTGTGGGGTAGTATAGGGAAATAATATAATTGCGTACCTAAAATACTTTAGTCTTGATAGCCCAAAAGCAGATTGCAAGATCGAAAAATCTTTCAAATCACATAAACAAACACCCAGCACACCATGCGAGTAGTGACAATGCCGCATACGGGGTAGCTGTGGGGCAATCCATGCCTCATGTGACATAGAAAAATGTCGAAACTTGTATTTTGCATAATTAAGAAGGACAAAAAACCTGAATCCTAGAGGCTCTCTATCTACTGTTTAATCTAAACTAGCTATAATACCTTGATTGCATTTATCACCACGACCTCAATTTCAAAAATCCGATAACCTAGACTAGTAAAAATTGTTAAAAATCTAATACACAATCCATATGAATCGATATCTCAATCATACTACATGGTAGGATCATTTGTGATCTGAACGTAAGTAGAAATGAGTGTTTATAAATCTTTAAAAGAAGTTGTTCAATTTGGACTCATTAGTAGTAGGAGTAGTGTCGCTTGAGGAAACTCAAGAGACACTACAAGATCATCAGGATCAAAATGTTCCAACTATGGTTCCTATGGCTAGTGGGAGCATGTTTGAACGAGTTCCTCAAACGATTGAGGAAGAGGTTCACACATCACCACTGAGTGTTTGATCAATGCAAGTTGAGCTTGAACCTATTCCACAAGAAATTGAGGAAAATGTTCAAGAGGAACCACAAGAACACAAAATACCACAAGAACCAAGAAGGTCAACAAGGATAAGAAAGAAACCTGATTTCTATCTAGGCCTTCACAAAATATCAGTAATTGATACTGAAGATCCGTTGACCTTCCACGAAGAAATAAATAGAGATGACTCCCAATCATGGTACTAAGCCATGAAATCTAAAATGCAATCCATGTATGACAACCAAGTTTGGGACTTGGTAGATCTTCCTCAAGGAAAGAAAGTCATTCAAAATAAATGGGTTTTCAAGAAGAAGATAGACATGGATGGCAACATGACAACATACAAAACTAGAAGAAGATGAAAAACAACGAGTACAAGATAAAAGACAACTAGAACAAGATGAAAAACAACTATTAGAAGATGAAAGACAATTAGATGAAGATGAAATACAACTAGAAGAAGATGAAATACAACCAGTAGTAGTTGAAAAACAACCGATAGAACATGAAAGACAACTATAAGAACATAAAAGACAACTAGTAGTTGATGAAAGATAACTAGAAGAAGATGAAAGACAACTAGTAGAAGATGAAAGACAACCAGAAGAAGATGAAAAATAACTGCCAGTATATGAAAGATAACCAATATTACATGAAAGACAACAAGTATAAGATGAAATACAACTAGATGAAGAAAAAATACAACTAGAGGAAGAAAAAGTACAATTAGAAGAAGATAAAAGATAACCAGAAGATGAAAAATAGCTACTAGGATATGAAAGACAACTAGTACAAGATGAAAAATAACGAGTAGAAGATGAAAAATAACTAGTACACTATGAATGACAACTAGAAGAAGATGAAAGACAACCAGTAGAACATGAAAGACAACCAGTACAAGATGAAAAATAATGAGTAGAAAATGAAAAATAACTTGTAGACTATGAATGACAACTATAAGAAGATGAAAGAAAACCAATACAAGATGAAATACAACCGGAAGAAGATGAAAGACAACTATTAGAAGATAAAAGATAATTAGAAGAAGATTAAATACAACTAGAAGAAGATGAAATACAACCAGTTGTAGTTGAAAGACAATCAGTAGAACATGAAAGACAACCAGTAGTTGATGAAAGACAACTAGAAGAAGATGAGAGATAACTAGTAGAAGAAGGTGAAAAACAACTGCTAGAATATGAAAGACAACCAGTAATACATGAAAAACTAGTACAAGATGAAAGACAACTAGAAGAAAATGAAATACAACTAGAGAAAGAAAAAAATACAAGTAGAAGAAGATAAAAGACAACCAGAAGAAACATGAAATACAAGTAGATGATGGAAGACAACTCGAAGAAAATGAAAGACAACTAGTAGAAGATGAAAGACAACCACAAGAAAATTAAAAACAACTAGCAGAAGATGAAAAACAACTAGAAGATGATAAAAAACATGTACTAAAAGATGAAAGAGTTAATACAACATAAAAAACAACTAGTAGAACATGGTAGACATCAAGTACAAGATGAAAGACAACCAGAAAAATATGAAATATAACTAGAGGAAGAAAAAAATACAACTAGAAGAAGATTAAAAACAAACACTAGAACATGAAGAACAACTAGTAGTAGTTGAACAATTGAGTATGGTACCAAAAATTGAGTATGGTGCCAAAAATTGTGAATTTTCAAAATAATTAGTGACCTCAAAGTGAATAATTAATTGCTAACCATGAATGTTGATAAAAAATTACTACCTAGCGAAACTATGCAATGTCTTGTATGAATGAATACTTGGAATTGTGTGTAATCATGGTACTTGTGACACAAAAATATTTATTTTTTTTGCAAATTTTTAATTTTCGGAAAAATAGAAAAATACACAAAAAAAAAAATCAGAAAATCAAGAAAAGCAAAAAAAAAAATAGAAAAATCAGAAAAAGAAAAAATAGAATAAAACGATGGAGGATAAAAAAAATAAGTACGGGTGCCTACACAAGACTGGTTACCAATAGGCTCAATAAAACCTCCCAAATTTTTATTTTTGTATATAGTTTATTTTTCCAAAAAATTGTCACATGTACCAACACACTTAGTTTTCATACGTTGCTCCAATCAAATAAGAAGGAAATTCAAAATTTATATCATTAGAATTCATATTGATTGGAAATGATCAATTTATAATCGAAGGAGAAATTAGCACTCTCGGATTTAGGGATATTTGTGAGATGAATTGTTTAAGGATAAGTATTCTAAGGGATGCATAATTAGGTCAATCATGGGGTGAATAAATTATTCAAGGGAGAGGTCGTGAATGTTTTTTTAAGTTCTGAATTTTTGAAAGCCATATCAATTATACCAAGTTCAAGTTCTAATTTAATTTATAGCAAGTCCTTGAGATTGTATGGTTTACCCTAGACCGGACCTTTGACTAGCTGGGATGTCGTTGCTTGAGGACAAGCAACAATTCAAGTTGGGAGGCGTGATCAAGCTCAAAATGATAGTGAATTACGTAGAGTATTGGCTTAGGTTTTACCTTATTTTCTCACTTTTATGTTTAATTAATCCATGAAAAAGGTTATTGTTTCTCAACTTTGTGTTTTAGTGTAGGAAACATGTTTTGGGGCTATTTTATATCATTTGGAGCAAGAATCAGGTCGATCGGAAAAGCGCAGCTCATCGGCTAAGGCTCTGGTACGGGTCGTATTCACCAATACGGACCAGAGCCTCGGTACGGACCAAAAATGGCCAAATACGCATTAACTCCCTCAACGACACAGTAGGAGTACGGTCCGTATTAGTCAATATGAACCGTATCAGAGGCGCCCTTAGGTGAATAACTGCGCCAGCTGTATCCAGATCAGATTTCTTGGACTCCACTCATCTCCAGACACCCCTCCACTCCCATATAAGCCCTCTGGACAGAACTGAATATCATCTTTGTAGTTTTGGTTAGATTATTTCATTAAGTGAGAAGAGAGGAGTGTGTAGAGACTAAGTAGAAGGGTACTTCGTGTATGGTTGTATCTTTGTCTTCTCTCTTAGTAAACATGCCGTTTCGCAGGTAAGTTTAGATTCTTAGGGTTGACAGTAAATCTTGTTACTCATGATGCTTTGATTTATACTTTTATTTGATTATTGTATAGTCTTTTGTTGTTCGATTGTTTTTGCGTTTTATGTTTAATCTTACTTGATTTTGTTTTATTAGTCTAGACCGTCATGTGGTGGCCACACATGAGAGATCGTCATCATTAGGCTAATCGAATTGGAATAAGGGAGAATAAAAATACTAGACTAATGTGTGAAAACCTAACCGGAGATACTATTAGTTGGATCAACAAAAATATACATGGGAGTCTCGACAATCGTAGACGAATGTCGCATTGTCGTGTCTTACCATGGAGACACCCAAAAAGACCAGACGAGGAACCTAGGCAAGTGAAGGCTGAGACCTTTGGGCTAGTCACAGATGTCATTTCATTAGTCAAGACAAGCCTTAACGGGATCTCTTGATTAGTAAGGTGGTTATTTGTGAAAATGATCACTCAAATGAGAGCAATGTTTCTTTTAATATTTATAAACTCAGAAATGCTATCAGTTCGGACTGCAAGCGCACAATCCTATCTAGTATATTCGAGGTTAATTCACAGGGAATATTGGTTCAGTGCTTTGAGCGATCGAATCACAACCTTTCGAAAGGCTAGACAAAATCTGAAAATTGAGAGATGTTGTTGTGATCAATGTAAATTAGGAAGCAATTAAAAGTAATTAAAATAAAGATAGAGATGAGAATTCCTAGGGTTTCGGCACACCATTGCTACTCAATCCGCCTTGACAATATATTCCTGTTGCGTCTGATTTTCTGTTGTTATTTTATGAAAGAAGCTACATAGGTCATTGAGATTTACGTTACGCAAGAATGACAGATCTTTCATCGAGATTCTACATAGGACACTGCGAGTTTCCTTACGCAAATGACTGATCTCTTAAATACCCCAAATTACTACACAGATCACTGCAATTTTCCTTACTCATGTGATGAAATTTGGTACGCGTTTTGTTGGTCTGGTTTATGGTTTCCCCGCTAAGGTTTTCTTCACATAAACCTAATAGATCTCAACGAGGCTAATTCATACAAATAGTTTCTCTTACCATTAAAGTACTGTCACTACCCTAACAGACTCAAACTAGATCATTGAAGTTAGATGAAGAGATAGTAAATCACAAAAGCATTTAGATTCAACAACAAGAAATCATAATCAACAGAAATATATATATCAAAACATTAAGAGTAACAAGGTTTACTGCCTAGCCCTAAGAAAAGGAACTTAGCCGCGGAACGGCATCGTTACAAGCACTCCTCTCTTCTCACTTTAATCAAATCTAACCCTAATTACAAATATAAGTTATTCTTCTGCCCAGGGACCTTATATAGGAGTGGAGGGATGTCTGGAGATTGAGTAGGGGCTAAGAAACTGATCTGGATACAGCTGTCGGCAGTTATTCCCAAAAGGCGCCTTCGGTTACGAACCGTATCAGGTGATACGGTCCGTATTAGGACCTTGACGGTTAGGGTTTTAATGCTTCCAGCGCTCTCCTGGTCTGTGCTAGGCCTGGTCCGTATTAGGCAATACAGACCATAACAGAGACTTCGTTGATAAGCGTCGCTGATCCGATTGACCCGATTCTAGCTCCATTTGGTGTAAAATAGTCCCAAAACCTGTTTTCTACAATAAAACATAAAGAAGGGTGACAGTAGTCTTTTTCTCTAATAAATCAAACATAAGTGTGAGAAAATATGCAAAATCTAAGCCAAAATCCTACGTAAATCATCATTATTTTGACTCTGATCAGAAAGCGGTAATCACTAAATTGGATTAGAAATCTTCATACAACAACTGAAAACCAACATCAAATAAGGCAAGAATCAAAGCGGATTGAAGTAACAACGGTGTGCCAAAATCCTAGAAATTCACATCTTTATCTTTATTTTACTTACTTTTAATTTTCGCCAAATACATTGATCACAACAATAACTCTTTGAATTCAGATTTTGTCTAGCATTTTGAAAGATTATGATTTAATCGCTCAAGACCTTAAACCTTATTCCTGTGGATCGACACTCGTTTATACTACTTGATAGAATTATGCGGTTGTAATATGACTCGATAACAAATCAAGTTTATAAATTTTAAAAACAGGTACTAGAAGATGAAAGGCAACCAGTGTAAGATGAAAAACAATGCGTAGAAGTTGAAAAACAACTAGTAGACTATGAATGACAACTAGTAAAGCATGAAAGGCAACCAGTACAAGATGAAAGATAACTAGAAGAACATGAAATACAACCAATAGTAGATAAAAGACAACAAGTAGAACATGAAAGACAACCAATACAAGATGAAAAACAACTATTAGAAGATGCAAGCCAATTAGAAGAAGATGAAATACAACAAGTAGTAGTTGAAAGACAACCAGTAGAACATGAAAGACAACCAGAAGAAAATGAAAAACAAATAGTAGAAGATTAAAAATAACTGCTAGAAGATGAAAAAAACAACTAGAAGAAGATGAAAGACAACCAATAGTACATGAAAGACAACTAGTAGTACACGAAAGACAACTAGTAGAAGATAAAAAAAATAACTTCTAGAAGAAATACAACTAGTAGTACATGAAAGAAAACTAGTACAAGATTAAAGACAAATAGAAGAAGATTAAACAACTAGAGGAAGAAAATATACAATTATAAGAAGATGAATGATAACCAGAAGAACATGAAAGATGATCACTCAAAAGAGAGCAATGTTTCTTTTAATATTTATAAACTCGGAAATGCTATCGGTTCAGACTGCAAGCGCACAATCCTATCGAGTAGTATGTACGAGGTCGATCCACAGGGAATATTGGTTCAATGCTTTGAGCGATTGAATCACAATCTTTCGAAAGGCTAGACGAAATCTGTAAATTGAGAGATGTTGTTTTGATCAATGTAAATTAGGAAGCAATTAAAAGTAATTAAAATAAAGATAGAGATGAGAATTCCTAGGGTTTCGGCACACCATTGCCACTCAATCCGCCTTGACAATATAGTCCTGTTGCGTCTGATTTCCTGTTGTTGTTTAATGAAAGATACCACATAGGTCACTGCGATTTATGTTACGCGAGAATGACAGATCTTTCACCGAGATTCTACATAGGACACTGCGATTTACCTTACGCAAATGTCTGATCTCTCAAATACCCCAAATTACTACATAGATCACTGCGATTTACTTTACGCAAGTGATGGAATTTGGTACGCGTTTTGTTGGTCTGGTTTATGGTTTCCCCGCTAAGGTTTTCTTCACATAAACCTAATAGATCTCAACGAGGCTAATTCATACAAATAGTTTCTCTTACTGCCTAGCCCTAAGAAAAGAAACTTAGCCCTAAGAAAAGAAACATCAAGAGTAACAAGGTTTACTGCCTAGCCCTAAGAAAAGAAACTTAGCCGCGGAACGGCATCATTACAGGCACTCCTCTCTTCTCACTTTAATCAAATCTAACCCTAATTACAAAGATAACTAATCATTCTGCCCAGGGGCCTTATATAGGAGTGTAGGGACGTGTAGAGGTTGAGTAGGGGCTAAGAAACTGATCTGGAAACAGCTGTCGGCAGTTATTCCCCAAGAGACGCCTTCGGATACGGACCGTATTAGGTAATACGGTCCGTATTAGGACCTTGACGGTTAGGGTTTAATGCTTCCAGTGCTATCTTCTGGTCAATGCTAGGCCTGGTCCGTATTAGGCAATATGGGCCGTAACAGGGACTTAGTCGATGAGCGTTGCTGATCCGATTGACCCGATTCTAGCTCCATTTGGTGTAAAATAGTCCCAAAACCTGTTTTCTGCAATAAAACATAAAGAAGGGTGACAGTAGCCTTTTTCTCTAATTAATTAAACATAAGTGTGAGAAAATATGCAAAACCTAAGCCAAAACCCTACGTAAATCATCATTATTTTGACTCTGATCACGCCTCCCAACTTGAATTTTTGTTTGTCCTCAAGCAATGACATCCCAGCTGGTCAAAGATTCTGTCTAGGTTAAACCATACAATCTCAAAGACTTGTTTAAAAATTAAATTAGGGCTTAGGTTTGGTACAATTGGCATGACAATAAAAATTTAGAACTTAAAAATATTCATGACCTCTCCCTTGAACAATTTATTCACCCCATGATTGACCTCATTATGCTTACCCTAGAAAAATTATCATCGAACAATTTATTTCACAAATATCCTTAAATTTGAGAGTATTAATTTCCCCTTCGATTATAAATGGATCCCTTCCAATCAATAGGAATTCTAATGATATAAATTTTAATTTTCCTTCCCAATTGATTGGATCAAAGTATGACAACTAAGTGTGTTGGTACTTGTGACTATTTTTGAAAAATTAAATATGTACAAGAGTTTAAATTTGGGAGGTTTTCTCGAGCCTATTGGTAACCAGTCTTGCGTAGGCACCCGTACTCTTTTTATCCTTCATCTTTTATTCTATTTTTTTTTTCTTTTTCTGATTTTTTTGTATTTTTCTATTTTTTTGAAAAGTAAAATATTTTTGTGTCACAAGCACCATGATTACACACAATTCCAAGTATTCATTCATACAAAGAATTATTGCATAGTTTCGCTAGGGGTCTATCTATAATAAATGGGTATTCTAAAACACTATCAAGTAGAGAGGAAAAAACGTGCCGTGACTAACACGCCGTGACTTTGGTCTCGTGCCGTGCCGTGCCGTGACCAAGTTAATTTTTCACGTGCCGTGCCGTGCCGTGACTAAAATGTCAAGGGGTGGTCACGGCACGCGAATGGTCACGCCACGTGAGTCACGCCGTGCCTAAACGTGCCGTTACCCGCGTGACTCGCGTGACTCGCGTGACTCGCGTGACTCGCGTGGCCATTTATTCATACTTTAAATTAATTTATTCAAGATTCACCATTAAATCAATATCTAATGGTCCTAATTACACGTGACTCGCGTGATTACGTGTCGTGCCGTGCCGTGACTAAATTTTTCACGTGCCGTGCCGTGCCAAAGTTTCAAAAGATGGTAATGGCACGGGACACGCGAGTCACGGCACGTGAATGACACGCATGCCGTGCCGTTCCGTGCCGTTACCGTGCCGTTCCGTGACGGAGCCGGCTTCGGCGTGCCATTTTTCCCACTCTACTATCAAGTTTAAAAGGACTTTGCAAAAATAAATTACTCAACAATAAAAATTCTAGGTTTTGCGATTTTTGGTCAACACTCATGGTTAGCAATTAATTGTTCACTTTGAGATCACTAATTATTTTTTAAAATTCTGAATTTTTGGTATCATGGCCAATTGTCTAAACCTTAGTCTAATTCAATTTAAAAACAATTCCTATTTGATTATCCTACGTGCAAATTACTCCTAAATTACATGCTCCTATAAATGCAAATGCCTATATGCGCGCTAGATAAAAACCTCAATCGTTCCTCCCAACTTATCTTGGTTAAGCCTTGAGAAGTGGTCCCGATTGAGTAAAACTGCTAGCGAAAAAATGAAAAACAAGGGTCCTACATTCCATGATCCTAGATACAATGCATTTCCTAAACTAATTTCTTACCCCTACCCCCATGCTTAAATTTTGTATTGTCCTCAATGCAAGAAAATAAACAAAAAGAGAGGGATAAGAAAGATCTCACAAATTACTCGTCGCGAATGGGTGGTGGTGGGGTGAATGGAATCGGCGGTGTGAATGGTATTCCCTTGGAAAGGCAATACTCATAGAAGTTTTCGTGGGCTTTGTTTACCTTATCCAAGTATTTCTCCAAGTAGCGTGTGCGTTTCTTCAAATTCTCAAGTGTGTTGTTGGCGTAACGCGCGGTTGGACTGGGTTCGCGAGACTGAGATATGGCTGGCTCTTGATCCCATCCGGTAGGTGCGGGCACGGAGTTTGCTATGTTGGTGCTTTCGCGCGGCGGAATGAGGTGGCGTACGAAAGCCATGTCATGATGGTGGATAGGTGAGTGGTGTGATGCGCTATGTGATTCCTCCATGGGCTCTTCGGTTGGTTCTTCCTATATTGGTTCCTCCTCTATCGGTTCTTCTTCTTCGCTTTGTGCAACATCTCTAGTTTCAGATTCGTATCCAAACTGAAATGACCCCTTATCTGTGCCGATATGGAGGGTCATATCCTCGCCTATTTTCAATGTGTACCTTATGTCACCTGTGTGTGCATTGAATACCGCTTGCACGTGATTGTTGTTCACCAGGTAGTTCATGTTAAGGCGGTTGTTGCCGAATACTTCATTGTAGCCGTCGAGTTTTATGTTGTGGTGATGTGCAAGGAGGGTTGCTACGCAACCCTCCCACGGAAACCACGTGATTATTCTTTGTGTCGGCGGCCACATATGTTAGGTGGTTCAATATGTGGTGTCCAATGTGCGGTTGATGTTTTTGGCTCTTCATGCAACGCATCATGTAGATGTCCCTCTCTCGCACTTCCGTTGTGTCCTCTCCTGTCAGGAATATAGAATTAGTCAAAAGAATGTGAATATACCTTAATTCTATCGAAGAGATGAGGTGTGAGTCTTTGCGGTATATTTTGCGCTCATCGATTGCGATCATTTCCCAATACTTCATGCGTTTCTCCCTTGCGCATAGTTCAGTTTCACCATTTGTGGGGATGGACAGTGCCTTGCAAAATTCCTCCATGGTTATGGCAAATGGGCGGTTGAGCAAACGGTATGTGATCATGTCGCCATCCCATTGTAGTGTTGATAAAAATTCGATGGAGGGTCTCAAATAGACTCTTGTGGTTCGTAGGCGGTCCGCCAAATCCCATAAATTGATATTATTAAGGGATTCATGCACATAATCATAGCATCCGAGGACTTTCATAGTATTGATGCACATCGCCTTGTTATTCGCGACGGTGCGGTCGAGCAATGTTTGAGCACGGTCAAATTCTTGTTTGCTGCGGAACTTGATTCACATGGCTGACACGAAGATGATTTCATTGTCGGATTGAGAATCGGAGGAACGAGGGCTGCTGTGCGCCATTTTTCTCTGATTTCGGTCTCTGTTACGGGCCGTATCACCTGATATGGGGTTGATACGGTCCTGAGTTGGGGGAGGACAGGGTGCGAATTTTGATCTGAAAATTCTATGAAATGGTGCAGGGAAAAAGGAGATGGATGAAAGGTTTATATGGTAGTGAAGAAATGTGATGAATGTGCAGAAGGTGCTAGTAGTGGGGGGTTAAAATTGGTTAAAATTCGAATTCTTTTTCTTGGAGCGCCAGAAATGGAAAGTTGGTTATTTTTGCTCAATTGAATACAGTCCGTATCAATTGATACGGTCCGTAACCAATGTGCGGTTGTGGATTGGAATCTGCTTTTTCTGCGCCAAGTCTGAGATGGGCCCGTATTGGAGAACTACCCCATATTGGACCGATACAGTCCGTAACAGAGAGTAAATTTTCGTGATGGGCTTCGAATTTTTCGACCAAATTCTTCCGGCACCTCCTCCTGTAGGTAAAATTAGTAACCTTGAGATCAGTGTAATAGTTTAGGATCAGATGAAATATTTTTTTGATTTTAAAATTTTTATATGAAAAAGAAAACGAAAGTGGCCTTGGGTTGCCTCCCAAGAAGCGCTTGTTTAAAGTCATTAGCTCGACTTGGTGTCGCATCAGTTTCTTCTGGATATCCTCCCGTTAATGCAAGGGGGTTGCTTGTCGGGTGGTTTGCCTTCAGCGTCTTCTGTGGTTTCATCATCACTGCCTTTCTCGAAGAAGTCGATTGGTGTTTGAGGTCTGGGGTCGAATGCCAGACTTACAATCGAGTGCTGCTTCGACCTCGTCCAGTCTTTGAGACATTGCATCGAGTTCTTCGCGTAGGATTTTGATTATTGCAAGGGCTAAGAGAGAATGATTCCTGTTGTTTGCGATATTAGGGCTCTTGTTCAGATCATCGGTTTGTGTTGTCATGGAGGTTGGGTGGATCTGACCGTCATCTTGTACAATAAACAATCTCTCCACTTCTGCTTCGTGCATCATTTCTCCGATGTCTTAAAACTCATCTATTCGCAATTTATCATTGCCATCCTCGTCCGCTGTTTCCAAATTGTAGACAAGATTTATGTCGGGTGGGACTTTGGTTTCATTCATGTTGAAGATCATTTTGTTCTCGTCAACATTAAGTGAAATCTTCCCATTCCTAACATCGATCATTGCCCCACATGTGGCGAGGAATGGCCTTCCAAGGATGATCGGAATCTGCTCATCTTCTTCCATATCAACTACCACAAAATCTGCTGGTATCCAGAATTTACCGACTTTGATTGGAATATCAAGCAACATTCCTTCAGGATATCGAATTGATCGGTCAGCTAGTTGCAATGAAATTCGTGTTGGTGATAGGTCTCCACATTCCAATTTATCAAATACTACCTTAGGCATCAGACTCACACTTGCCCCCAGATCACATAGAGCTCTCTTAAAATCAGTTGTGCCAATGGTACATGGTATCGAGAAGCTTCCCGGATCTTTTAACTTTGTCGGTAATTTGTTTTGCACAAGCGCACTACACTCCAGGTTGAGCGGAACTGTCGAGAATTCTTGGAGCCTATTTCGGTTTGAAAGAATCTCCTTCAGAAATTTAGCATACGAGGGTATGCTTGCAATTGCCTGAGTGAAGGGGATTGTGACTTGTAACTGTTTGAGTATCTCCATGAATCTCGCAAATTGCTGCTCTACCTTGTGCTTGGCAGGCCTTGGAGGGAATGGCAGAGGTGGCTTGTAGGGTGGTGGTGAAATGTATTCAGGTTCGGGTTGTCGCTCGTCTCCACTTACGGTGTCATTCTGCTCCTTGATAGGGTCTGTCTGCAGTTCGAATACGGGCGACTCCGGTGGTTGCGGCTCGTACTCTTCGGAATGCGATGGCTCTGCATGCATCTCATCGGAAGTTTGATCGGGCATGGGAGGTCCCTTGTAAGCTGTACCGCTCCTTAATGTTATGCATTTGCAAGTCTCTCTCGGGTTTTCTTCCGGTTGGCCCGGAAATTTGCCTTTTCCGCGTGTAATACTCGAGAGTTCTTTTGCCATCTTAGAGACATTGTCTTCTAAGTCTTTGTTGCGGTTTGTTAAGGATTCGATCTTTTGCGCGATTTCGGCGTTAGCCTTGTCTTGCTTCTCTAGGAATCTCTCCATTAAGGATGTGATATCAGGTTGCTGTGGTTGATTGTATTGCCTTGGTTGATAATTCTGTTGAGGATTGTTGTATCTCGGTTGATAATTGGACTGTGGCTGATAGTTCTGTTGGGGTGCAACAGGCTTTTGATTGTTTGTGTATGAGAGATTTGGATGGTTTCGGTTGTTCGGATGGACTGTGGCTGATAGTTCTGTTGGGGTGCAACAGGCTTTTGATTGTTTGTGTATGAGGATTGTTCTATCGAAAGCTATTGTCGATTGCGTTTGCTTGCTCCATTTCTTCCTCAGTTTGCGTACATTCATACATTCGGTCATCTCATGCGCTCCTCCACAATAGCCACATGCTGTTGCGGCGTTGACTGCTGCTACCATTTGCTGCTTGGTTTGCTTGTTGAGCGCCATTTGCAAAGCATCAATCTTTGCGCTCAGCATGGATATATCATCTACTCGGTGCATGCCAGGTGTTGGAGTTGGCTTATTTCGCTCAGGGATCCAGTAGTGTTGGTTGATTGCAATCTCTTTAATTAGGTTGTAAGCCCTGTCAGGTTCCTTGTTCATGATTGCTCCTCCTGCGGAAGCATCAATAGACAACCTATCGGTAGGGTTTAGACCATTATAAAAAGTTTGGACAATCAGCCATCTTTCTAGACCATGATGTGGACAACACCTTAACATATCCTTATATCTATCCCATGCCTCACACAATGTTTCACCATCCCTTTGTTCAAAATTAGTAATTGCATTTCTAAACCTTGAAGTTTTGGATGGTGGAAAATATTTTGCAATAAACACATTAAACAATTGGTCCCAAGTTTGAATGGAATTGGCCGGTAAGGAAAACAACCATGCTCTTGCTTTATCTTTTAATGAGAATTGAAATAGCCTTAGCCTGATTGCTTCATCGGTAACTCCGTTGATCTTTATCGTCTCGCATATCCCTAGGAAAATTGATAAATGAAGATGCGGATCTTCATGTGGAAATCCTCCAAATTGCTGTTGCGAAACCATATTTATGAGAGCAAGTTTGATCTCAAAATTACGGTTCGTGACAGTTGGCGGGTTTATACTAGAATTAGGATCATTCGCGCGCGGTACGCAATAGTCTCGTAGAAGTTTGGGTCTTGCTGCATCATGAACTTCATTATCACCATTGTTTTGTCTTCCATTGTTGATCAGTTCGTTCGGTGGGATATCCATGTTGATCGAATCTGAGTCTTCTTCGCTTTCAGAATTACTTGATGAAGAACTATGGTTGGTCTTATCGGTGATGTGGAAGCGAATTGTCCTCTCCTACTAGCAATCCTCTCGGATCTTCGTACGGATGATTCGGCCAGCGTGCGGTTTCCTAAAAAGAAAAGAAAATCTGAAAATTAAACTAAAAACTGAAAATAAAAAGAAAATAAAATAAAAACGAAATTGAAAATTAAAAGAAAAATAAAAATGAAGAAAATAAAAATGAAGAAAATAAAAAGAAATCTAGGCGTTTCTAATTAATTGGATTCAATGGTCAAAGCAAGGGCGTCTCGCGAGGCCTTGCACAATGAACCGTTATTCTCCGGCAAAGGTGCCAAAAAAGCTTGATCACTCAAAAGAGAGCAATGTTTCTTTT
Source organism: Carex myosuroides (assembly GCA_028015225.1). NCBI lineage: Eukaryota > Viridiplantae > Streptophyta > Magnoliopsida > Poales > Cyperaceae > Carex > Carex myosuroides. The sequence goes on from CM051470.1 coordinate 12,178,120, forward strand.
AATATTTATAAACACGGAAATGCTATTGGTTCGGACTGCAAGCGCACAATCCTATCGAGTAGTATGTACGAGGTCGATCCACAGGGAATATTGGTTCAATGCTTTGAGCGATTGAATCACAATCTTTCGAAAGGCTAGACGAAATCTGTAAATTGAGAGATGTTGTTTTGATCAATGTAAATTAGGAAGCAATTAAAAGTAATTAAAATAAAGATAGAGATGAGAATTCCTAGGGTTTCGGCACACCATTGCCACTCAATCCGCCTTGACAATATAGTCCTGTTGCGTCTGATTTCCTATTGTTGTTTAATGAAAGATACCACATAGGTCACTGCGATTTATGTTACGCGAGAATGACAGATCTTTCACCGAGATTCTACATAGGACACTGCGATTTACCTTACGCAAATGTCTGATCTCTCAAATACCCCAAATTACTACATAGATCACTGCGATTTACTTTACGCAAGTGATGGAATTTGGTACGCGTTTTGTTGGTCTGGTTTATGGTTTCCCCGCTAAGGTTTTCTTCACATAAACCTAATAGATCTCAACGAGGCTAATTCATACAAATAGTTTCTCTTACCATTAAAGCACTGTCACTACCCTAACGGACTTAAACTAGATCATTGAAATTAGATGAAGAGATAGTAAATCACAAAAGCATTTTGTTTCAACAACAAGAAATCATAATCAACAGAAATATATATATCAAAACATCAAGAGTAACAAGGTTTACTGCCTAGCCCTAAGAAAAGGAACTTAGCCGCGGAACGGCATCATTACATGCACTCCTCTCTTCTCACTTTAATCAAATCTAACCCTAATTACAAAGATAACTAATCATTCTGCCCAGGGGCCTTATATAGGAGTGTAGAGACGTGTAGAGGTTGAGTAGGGGCTAAGAAACTAATCTGGAAACAGCTGTCGGCAGTTATTCTCCAAGAGACGCCTTCGGATACGGACCGTATTGGGTAATACGGTCCGTATTAGGACCTTGACGGTTAGGGTTTAATGCTTCCAGTGCTATCTTCTGGTCAATGCTAGGCCTGGTCCGTATTAGGCAATACGGGCCGTAACAGGGACTTAGTCGATGAGCGTTGCTGATCCGATTGACCCGATTCTAGCTCCATTTGGTGTAAAATAGTCCCAAAACCTGTTTTCTGCAATAAACATAAAGAAGGGTGACAATAGCCTTTTTCTCTAATTAATTAAACATAAGTGTGAGAAAATATGCAAAACCTAAGCCAAAACCCTACGTAAATCATCATTATTTTGACTCTAATCAAAAGACAATAAGAAAAACATTAAAGGGAACCAGTAGATGATGAAAGCCAACTAGAAGAAGATGAAAGACAACTAGTAGAAAATGAAAGAGAACCAGATGAACATGAAAAACAACTACCAGAAGATGAAAAACAACTAGAAGAGGATGAATGACAACAAGTAGTACATGAAAAGCAACAAATTAAAGATGAAAGATAACTAGAAGAAGATGAAAAAACAGTTACTAGAAGATGAAATACAACTAGTACGACATCAAAAATAACTCGTAGAAGATGAAAAACAACCAGTAGATAATTATAGACAACTAGAAGAAGTTGAAAGATAACGAAGATGAAAGACAACTAGAAAAATATGAAAGACAACTAGAAGAAAATGAAAAACAACTACTAGGAAATGAAAGACAACCAGTACAAGACGAAAAACCACGAGTAGAACATGAAAAACAACTAGAAGACTATGAATAAAAACTAGAAAAAGATGAAAGACAACCAGTAGAACATGAAAGACAACCAATACAAGATGAAAAATAACGAGTAGACTATGAATGACAACTAGAAGAAGATTAAAGATAACCGAAAGAATATGAAAGATAACCCGCACTAGATGAAAGACAACTAGAAGAAGGTGAGGGACAACTCGTAGAAGATGAAAGACAACCACAATAAGGTGAAAAACAACTGCTAGAATATGAAAGACAACCAGTAGTACATTAAAGACAAATAGTACAAGATAGAAGACAACTGGAAGAAGATGAAATACAACTAGAGAAAGAAAAAATACAACTAGAGGAAGAAAAAGTGCAACTAGAAGAAAATGAAAGACAACAAGAAGATGAAAAACAACTACTAGAATATGAAAGACAACCAGTACAACATGAAAGACAACTACAAGAAGATGAAATACAACTAGTAGTAGTTGAAAGACAACCAGTACAACATGAAAGACAACTAGTAGAAGATTTTTGACAACCAGTAATACATGAAAGAGAACTATAAGAAGAAAATCAACTAGTAGACTATGAATGACAACTAGAAGAAGATGAAAGACAACCAGTTGAACCTGAAAGACAACCAGAACAAGATGATAGACAACTACAAAAAGATGAAAAATAACAATTAGAAGATTAAAAGCTAGTGGAAGAACGTGAAAGTCAACTAGTAGATTAAAAACTAGTGGATAAAAGAGAACCAGAAAAACGTGAAAGTCAACTAGTAGAACATGAAAGACAGTACAAGATGAAAGACAACCAGAATAAGATGAAAAACAACTATTAGAAGATTAACAACTGCTAGAAGATGAAAAATAACTAGAAGAAGATGAAACACAAGTAGTAGTACATGAAAGACAACTAGTAGTTGATGAAAAACAACTAGTAGAAGATAAAAAAAAACGACTTCTGGAAGATGAAATACAACTAGTAGTACATCAAAGAAAATTAGTACAAGAAGAAAGACAACTAGAAGAAGATTAAATACAACTAGTGGAAGAAAAAAATATAATTAGAACAAGATGAATGACAACTAGAAGAACATTAAAGACAACAAGAAGAACATGAAAGAGAACCAGTAGATGAAAGACAACTAGAAAAAGATTAAAGACAACTAGTGGAAGATGAAATAGAACTAGAAGAACATGAAAAACAACTAGTAGAAATTGAAAAAAACAACAACTAGAAGATGATGAAAAAACTACTACTAGAAGAAGAAAGACAACCAGTACGACATGAACAACAACTCGTAGAAGATGAAAAATAACCAGTAGATGATTAAAAACAAGTAAAAGAAGATGAAAAACATCTAGTAGAAGAGGAAAGACAACTAGAAAAAGGTGAAAGACAATTGAAGAAGATGAAAAATAGCTACTAGAAGATGAATGATGATCAGAGTCAAAATAATGATGAATTACGTAGGATTTTGGCTTAGGTTTTGCATATTTTCTCGCACTTATGTTTAATTTATTAGAGAAAAAGGCTACTGCCACCCTTCTTTATGTTTTATTACAGAAAACAGGTTTGAGACTATTTTACACCAAATGAATCAAGAATCGGGTCAATCAGATTAGCGACGCTTATCGACGAAGTCTCTGTTACGGTCCATATTGCCTAATGCGGACCAAGCCTAATACAGACCAGGAGATAGTGTGATACGCATTAAAACCCTCAGCGACAAGGTCTCAATACGGACTGTAACCGAAGGCGCCTCTTGGGAATTAACTGCCGACAGCTGTATCCAGATCAGTTCCTTAGCCCCTACTCAACCTCCAGACGTCCCTCCACTCCTATATAAGGCCCCTGGGCAGAAGAAGAAGTTATCTTTGTAATTAGGGTTAGATTTGAATAAAGAGAGAAGAGAGGAGTGATTGTAACCATGCCGTTCCGCGGCTAAGTTCTTTTCTTAGGGCTAGGCAGTAAACCTTGTTACTCTTGATGTTTTGATATATATATTTTCTGTTGATTATGATTTCTTGTTGTTTAATCGAAATGCTTTTGTGATTTATTATCTCTTCATCTAACTTCGATGATCTAGTTTAATCCGTTAGGGTAGTGACAGTGCTTTAATGGTAAGAGAAACTACTTGTACGAATTAGCCTCGTTGAGATCTATTAGGTTTATGTGAAGAAAACCTTAGCGGGGAAACCATAAACCAGAACAACAAAACGCGAACCAAGTTCCATCATTTGCGTAAGGAAAATCGTAGTGATCTGTGTAGTAACTTGTGTATTTAAGAGATTAGTCATTTTGCGTAAGATAATTCGCAGTGTCCTATGTACAATCTCGATGAAAGATCTGTCATTCTTGCGTAAAATAACTCGCAGTGACTTATGTGGTGTCTTTCATAAAATAACAACAGGAAATCAGACCTGACAGGAATATATTATCAAAGCGGATTGAGTAGCAATGGTGTGCCGAAACCCTAGAAATTCTCATCTCTATCTTTATTTTAATTACTTTTAATTGCTTCATAATTTACATTGATCACAACAACAACTCTCAATTTTCAGATTTCGTCTAGCCTTTCGAAAGATTGTGATTCTATTGCTCAAAACTCTGAACTAATATTCTCTGTGGATCGACCTCGAATATACTACTCGATAGGATTGTGCACTTGCAGTCCGAACTGATAGCATTTTTGAGTTTATAAATATTAAAAGAAACATCGATCTCTTTTGAGTGATCAAATGACAACCAGTACAACATGGAAAACAACTCGTAGAAGATAAAGACAACTAGTAGAAGATGAAAGACAACTAGAAAAAGATGAAAGACAACTAGAAGAAGATGAAAGACAACTAGAAGAAGACGAAAAACAGCTACTAGAAGATGAAAGACATCAGTACAATATGAAAAACAACTCGTAGAAGATGAAAACAATTAGTAAATGATTAAAGACAACTAGAAGAAGATAAAAGACAACTAGTAGAAGATGAAAGACAACTAGAAAAAAGGAAAGACAACTAGAAGAAGATGAAAAATAGCTACTAGAAGATGAAAGAAACCCAGTACAAGACGAAAACCATGAGTAGAAGAAAAACAACTAGTAGACTATGAATCACAACCAGAAGAAGATGAAAGACATCAGTAGAATATGAAAGACAACCAATACAAGACGAAAAATAACGAGTAGAAAATGAAAAACAACTTGTAGACTATGAATGACAACTAGAAGAAGATGAAAGATAACTATAAGAATATGAAAAACAATTAGAAGAAGATGAATGACAACAAGTAGTAAATGAAGAACAACTAATATAAGATGAAAAATAACTAGAAGAAGATGAAAAAACAGCTACTAGAAGATGAAAGACAACCAGTACGACATGAAAAACAACTCAAAGAAGATGAAAAACAACCAGTAGATGATTAAAGACAACTAGAAAAAGATGAAAGACAACTAGAAGAAGATGAAAGACAACTATAAAAAGATGAAAGACAACTAGTAGAAGATGAAAGCAACTAGTAGAAGATGAAAGACAACTAAAAGAAGATGAATAACAGGTACTAGAAGATGAAAGGCAACCAGTGCAAGATGAAAAACAACTAGTAGACTATGAATGCAATTAAAAGAAGATGAAAGACAACCAGTAGAACATGAAAAGGCAACCAGTTTAAGTTGAAAGACAGCAAATAGAAGATGAAATACAATCAGAGGAAGAAAAAATACGGGTGAGAATCTGCTGCGATCCGGGTACTGTGAAAAGTATCCTACAATCCCTGCTTTTCCAAATCCAGCTGTCGAATTGTTTCGAGATGCGTGCACAGAAAAACCAGCTGTTTTGACATGCGTGCACTAAAAAGTTGGACGGCTGGATTTGGAAAAGCAGGGATTGCAGGGTTACTGTGCTCAATATTCGGATCGCAGCAGATCTCAATCCAAAAAATACAACTAGAAGAAGATTAAAACCAACCACTAGAACATGAAAGCAGCCAGTACATCATGAAAGACAATTAGAAGAAGATGAAATACAACCAGTAGTAGTTTAACAACAACCGGTAAAACATGAAAGACGACTAGTAGAAGATAAAATGGAACCAGAAAAACATGAAGATAAAATAGAAGATGAAATACAATCAGATAAAATAGAAGATGAAATACAATCAGACGACTAGTAGAAGACAAAATAGAAGATGAAATACAATCAGAAGAAGAAAAAATACAACTACAAGAAGATTAAAACCAACCACTAGAACATGAAAAGCAGCCAGTACATCATGAAAGACAATTAGAAGAAGATGAAATACAACCAGTAGTAGTTTAACGACAACCTGTAAACCATGAAAGACGACTAGTAGAAGATAAAATAGAACCAGAAAAACATGAAAAACATGAAAAACAACTATTAGAACATGAAAAACAACTACTAGAAGATGAAAAACCTAGAAGAAGATGAATGACAACAAGTAGTACATGAAAAACAACTAATATAAGATGAAATATAACTAGAAGAAGATGAAAAAACAACTACTAGAAGATGAAAGACAACCAGTACGATATAAAAACAACTCATAGAAGATGAAAAACAACCAGTAGATGATTAAATATAACTAGAAGAAGATAAAAAACTGCTACTAGAAGATGAAAGAAAACCAGTACAAGACGAAAAACCATGAATAGAAGATGAAAAACAACCAGTATACTATGAATGACAACCAGAAGAGGATGAAAGACATCAGTAAAATATGAAAGACAACCAATACAAGACGAAAAATAACGAGTAGAAAATGAAAAACAACTTCTAGACTATGAATGACAACTAGAAGAAGATGAAAGATAACAAGAAAAAGATGAAAGACAACTATTAACAGATGAAAGACAATTTTAGAAGAAGATTAAATACAACTAGAAGAAGATTAAATACAACCAGTAGTAGTTGAAAGACAACTAGTAGTTGATGAAAGACAAATAGAAGAAGATGAGAGACAACTAGTAGAATATAAAAGACAATCAGAAGAAGGTGAAAAAACAACTGCTAGAATATGAAAGACAGCCGCTAGGACATGAAAGACAACTAGAAGAAGATGAAATGCAACTAAAGGAAGAAAAAAGACAACCAGAAGAAACATGAAATACATCCAACAGATGACGAAAAACAACTAGAAGAAAATGAAAGACAACTAGTAGAAGATGAAAGACAACGAGAATAAATTGAAAAGCTACTAGCAGAAGATGAAAAACAATTGCTAGTAGATGAAAAATAACTAGAAGAGGATGAAAGACAACCAGTATTACATGAAAGAAAAATAGTACAAGATGAAAGACAACCAGAGAAGATGAAAAACACGTACTAGAAGATGAAAAAGAATATGTAGAAGATGAAAAACAACTAGTTGACTGTGAATGATAATTTGAAGAAGATGAAAAACAACCATTAGAACATGAAAGACAACCAGTACAAGATGAAAGACAATAAGAAGATGAAATACAACTAGATGAAGAAAGAATACAACTAGAAGAAGATTAAAAACAACCAGTACATCATGAAAGACAACTAGAAGAAGATGAAATACAACCAGTAGTAGTTGAACGACAACTTGTAGAATATGAAAGACGACTAGAAGATGAAAGACAACTAGTAGAAGATAAAAGACAACCAGTAGTACATGAACTATAACTATAAGGAGATGAGACACAACTAGTACATGAAAGACTACTAGTACAAAATGAAAGCCAACAAGAAAAAGATGAATAATAGGTACTAGAAGATGAAAGTCAACCAGTGCAAGATGGAAAACATTACGTAGAAGATGAAAGACAACTAGTAGACTATGAATGACAATTAAATTAAGATGAAAGACAACCAGTAGAACATGAAAAGCAACCAGTATAAGATGAAAGACAACAACTAGAAGATGAAATACAATCAGAGAAAGAAAAAAATACAACTAGAAGAAGATTAAACCAACCACTAAAACATGAAAAGCAGCCAGTACATCATGAAAGACAATTAGGAGAAGATGAAATACAAGTAGTAGTTTAACGACAACCTGTAGAACATGAAAGACTACCAGAAGATCATGAAAGACAATTATAAGATGATGAAAGACTACTAGAAGATTAAAAACAACTAATAGAAGATAAAAGACAACCAGTAGTACATTAAAGATAACTATAAGGAGATGAGAGACAAGCAGTAGTACATGAAAGACAACTAGAAAAAGATGAAAAAACAGGTACTACAAGAAGAAGGTAACCAGTGCAAAATGCAAAACAATACGTAGAAAATAAAAAACAACTAGTAGACTATGAATTACAACTAGAAGAAGATGAAAGACAACCAGTAGAAAATGAAAGGCAACCAGTTCAAGATGAAAAACAGAAGAAGAATGAAAGACAACCAATAGTAGGCAAAAGACAACAAGTAGAACATGAAAGACAACCAGTACAAGATGAAAGACAACCAGAAGAAGATGAAAGACAACTATTAGAAAAGGTAAGCCAATTAGAAGAAGATGAAATACAACTAGAAAAAAATGAAATACAACAAGTAGTAGTAAAATAGACAACCAGTAGAACATGAATGACAACAAAAAGAAAAGAAAAAACAACTAGTAGAAGATTAAAAACAACTGCTAGAAGATGAAAAAACAACTAGAAGAAGATGAAAGACAACCAATAGTACATAAAAGACAGCTAGTAGTACATGAAAAACAACTAGTAGAAGATAAAAACAACTTCTAGAAGATGAAATACATCTAGTACTACATGAATTAAACTAGTACAAGATGAAAGACAACAAGAGGAAGATTAAAAACTAGTAGAAGATGAAAGACAACGAAAAGAAAATGAAAAAACTACTAGCAGAAGATGAAAAACAATTGCTAAAAGATGAAAAACACGTACTAGAAGATAAAAATCAACTAGTAGAAGATGAAAAACAACTAGTTGACTGTGAATGTCAATTAGAACAAGATGAAAGACAACGAGTAGAACATGAAAAACAACCAGTACAAGATAAAAGACAACCAGAAGAATATGGAATACAACTAAAGAAAGAAAAAATACAACTAGAAGAAGATTAAAAACAACCAGTACAACATGAAAAACAACCATCATGAAAGACAACTAGAAGAAAATGAAATGCAACCAGTTATAGTTGAAGGACAATCTGTAGAACATGAAAGACAACTAGAAGATGATGAAAGACTACTAGAAGATGAAAGACAAATAGCAGAAGACAGCAGTACATGAAAGATAACTATAAGGAGATGAGAGACAAGTAGTACAAGATGAAAGACAACTAGAATAAGATAAAAAAACAGGTACTAGAAGATGAAGACAACAAGTGCAAGATGAAAAACAATACGTAGAAGATGAAAAATAACTAGTAGACTATGAATGACAACTAGAAGAAGATGAAAGACAACCTGTAGAACATGAAAGGCAACCAGTACAAGATGAAAGACAACTAGAAAAAGATGAAAGACAACCAGTACAAGATGAAAGACAACTATTAGAAGATGTAAGCCAAATAGAAGAAGATGAAATACAATTAGAAGAAGATGAAATAGAACTAGTAGTTGAAAGATAACCAGTAGAACATAAAAGACAACCAGAAGAAAATGAAAAACAACTAGTAGAAGATTAAAAACAATTGCCAAAAGATGAAAAAACAACTAGAAGAAGATGAAAGATAACCAGTAGTACATGAAAAACAACAAGTAGTACATGAAAAACAACTAGTAGTATATGAAAAACAACTTGTAGAAGATAAAGAGGTCAATTTGGGTCCGATGCCCATCGGACTCAAAGTGAGTTCGATGGGTTCAATGACCGTCCGATATGATTTAAGATTCTCGCCCGAAACTTTCGCGTATGCTTTAAAGTTCATGCGCATGAATCATAAAGTGGATCGGACGGTCCCGAAACCCATCGGACCCAAATTTGAGTCCGATGGGCATCGAACCCAAGCAGCTCTCGAAGATAAAAAAACAACTTCTAGAAGATGAAATACAACTAGAAGAAGATTAAATACAACTAGAGAAATAAAAAATACAACTAGAAGAAGATGAATAACAACCAGAAGAACACGAAAGACAACAAGAAGAACATTAAAGAGAACCAGTAGATGATGAAAGCCAACTAGTAGAAGATAAAATATAACCAGAAAAAAAAAACTAGTAGAACATGAAAAACAACTACTAGAAGATGAAAAAAACTAGAAGAAGATGAATTGTCACTACTAGTACATGAAAAACAACTAATATAAGATGAAAGATAACTAGAATATGAAAAAACAGCTACTAGAAGATGAAAGATAACCAGTACGACATGAAAAATAACTCATAGAAGATGAAAAACAACCAGTAGATGATTAAAGATCACTATAAGGGGATGAGAGACAACTAGTAGAAGATGAAATACAACTAGAAAGAAGATGAAAGACAACTAGAAGAAGATAAAAAATAGCTACTTGAAGATGAAAGACAACCAGTACAATATGAAAAACAACTCGTAGAAGATGAAAACAACCAATAAATGATTAAAGACAACTAGAAGAAGAAAAAAAATACAACTATAATAAGATGAATGACAACCATAAGAACATGAAACACAACAAGAAGAACATTAAAGAGAACCAGTAGATGATGAAAGACAACTTGATAAAGAAGAAAGACAACTAGTAGAAGATAAAAGAGAACCAAAAAAACATGAAAAATAACTAGTAGAACATAAAAAACAACTAATATAAGATGAAAAATAACTAGAAGAAGATGAAAAAACAGCTACTAGAAGATGAAAGACAACCAGTACGACATGAAAAACAACTCGTAGACGATAAAAAACTACCAGTAGATTAAAGACAACTAGAAGAAGATGAAAGACAACTAGTAGAAGATGAAAGACAACTAGAAAAAGATGAAAAACAACTTGAAGAAGATGAAAAACAGCTACTAGAAGATGCACAACCAGTACAATATGAAAAACAACTCGTAGAAGATGAAAATAACCAGTAAATGATTAAGACAACTAGAATAAGATGGAAAACAACTAATAGAAGATGACAGGCAACTAGAACAAGATGAAATACAACTAGAAGAAGTTGAAAAATAACGAGTTGAATGACAACCAGAAGAAGATGAAAGACAACTACTACAATATGAAAGAAAACTAGAAAAAGATAAAAAACAAGTACTAGAAGATGAAGGCAACTAGTGCAAGATGAAAAACAACTAGTAGACTATGAATTACAACTAGAAGAAGATGAAAGACAACCAGAAGAACATGAAAAGCAACTAGTACAAGATGAAAGACAACTAGAAGAAGATGAAATACAACTAGAGAAAGAAAACATACAACTAGAAGAAGATTAAAAACAACCACTAGAACATGAAATACAACCAGTACATTATGAAAGACAACAAGAAGAAGATAAAATACAACCAGTAGTAGTTGAAAGACAACCTGTAGAACATGAAAGGTGACCAGAAGAACATGAAAGACAATTATAAGATGATGAAAGACTACTAGAAGATGAAAGACAACTAGTAAAATATAAAAGACAACCAGTAGTAAATGAAAGATAACTATAAGGAGATTAGAGACAAGTAGTACATGAAAGACAACTAGTACAAGATGAAAGACAACTAGAAAAAGATAAAAAAAAGCAAGTACTAGAAGATGAAAGGCAACCAGTGCAAGATGAAAAACAATACGTAGAAGATGAAGACTATGAATGATAACTAGAAGAAGATGAGACAACCAATAGAACATGAAAGACAACAAGTACAAGATAAAAGACAACAAGTAGAACATGAAATACAACCAGTACAAGATAAAAGACAACCATATGAAAATGAAAAACAACTATTAGAAGATGTAAGCCAATTAGAAGAAGATGAAATACAACAAGTAGTAGTAAAAAAGACAACCAGTAGAACATGAAAGACTACAAGAAAAAAATGAAAAACAACTATTGGAAGATTAAAAACAACAGCTAGAAGATGAAAAAACAATTAGAAGAAGATAAAAGACAACCAGTAGTATATTAAAGACAACTAGTAGTACATGAAAAACAAATAGTAGAAGATAAAAAACAACTTCTAGAAGATGAAATACATCTAGTACTACATGAAATAAAACTAGTACAGGATGAAAGACAACAAGAATAAGATTAAATACAACTTGAGAAAGATTAACTACAACTAGTAGAAGATGAAAGACAACGAGAAGAAAATGAAGAACTACTAGCAAAAGATGAAAAACAAATGAAAAACAACTAGAAGATGATGAAAGACAACCAGTAGTAGCTAAAAGAAAACTTGTACAAGATGAAAGATAACCAGAAGAAGATGAAAAACATGTACTAGAAGATAAAAATCAACTAGTAGAAGAGGAAAAACAACTTGTTGACTGTGAATGTCAATTAGAAGAAGATGAAAGACAACAAGTAGAACAAGAAAGACAACTAGTACAAGATGAAATATAACCAGAAGAATATGAAATACAACTAGAGAAAGAAAAAATACAACTAGAAGAAGATTAAAAACAACCAGTACAGCATGAAAAACAACTAGTAAATCATGAAAGACAACTAGAAGAAGATTAAATCCAACCAGTAGTAGTTGAACGACAACCTGTAGAACATGAAAGATAATTACAAGGAGATGAGAGACAAGTAGTACAAGATGAAAAGACAACTAGAATAAGATAAAAAAATAGGTACTAGAAGATGAAGGCAACCAGTGCAAGATGAAAAACAATATGTAGAAGATTTAAAACAACTGCTAGACTATGAATGACAACTAGAAGACGATGAAAGACAACCAGTACAAAATGAAAGAAAACCAGTACAAGATGAAAGACAACTAGAAGAAGAAGATGAAAGACAACCAATAGTTGATAAAAGACAACAAGTTGAACATGAAAGACAACCAGTACAAAATGAAAGACAACCATAAGAAGATGAAAAATGACTATTAGAAGATGTAAGCCTATTAGAAGAAGATGAAATACAACTAGAAGAAGATGAAATACAACAAGTAGTAGTAAAAAGTCAACCAGTAGAACATGAAAGACAACAAGAAAAAAAATGAAAAACAACTAGTACAAGGTTAAAAACAACTGCTAGAAGATGAAAAAACAACTTGAAGAGGATGAAAGACAACCAGTAGTACATGAAAGACAACTAGTAGTACATGAAAAATAACAAGTAGAAGATAAAAAACAACTACTAGAAGATGAAATACATCTAGTAAACATGAAATAAAACTAGTACAAGATGACAGACAAGAAGAAGAAGACTAAATACGACTAGAGGAAGATTAAATTCAACTAGTAGAAGATGAAAGACGACGAGAAGAAAATGAAAAACTACTAGTAGAAGATGAAAAACAATTGATAGAAGATGAAAAATAACTAGAAGATGATGAAAGACAACCAGTAGTGCATGAAAAAAACTAGTACAAGATGAAATATAACCAGAAGAAGATGAAAAACATGTACTAGAAGATGAAAATCAACTAGTAGAAGATGAAAAACAACTTGTTGACTGTGATGTCAATTAAAAGAAAATGAAAGACAACCAGTACAAGATGAAATACAACCAGAAGAATATAAAATACAACTAAAGAAAGAAAAAAAATACAAATACAAGAAGATTAAAAACAACCAGTACATCATGAAAGACAACAAGAAGAAGATGAAATACAATCAGTAGTAGTTGAACGACAACCTGTAGAACATGAAAAACAACTAGAAGAACATGAAAAACAACTAGAAAATGATAAAAGACTACTAGAAGATGGAAGACAAATAGTGGAAGACAAAAGACAACCAGTAGTACATGAAGATAACTATAAAGAGATCAGAGACAAGTAGTACAAGATGAAATACAACCAGTAGTAGTTGAACGACAACCTGTAGAACATGAAAGACGACCAGAAGAACATGAAAGACAACTAGAAGATGATGAAAGACTACTAGGAGATTAATGACAACTAGTAGAAGATAAAAAGACAACATGTAGTACATGTAATATAACTTTAAGGGGATGAGAGACAATTAGTACAAGATGAAAGACAACTAGAAGAAGATTAAAAACAAGTATTAGAACATGAAAGGCAACCAGTGCAAGATGAAAAATAATGCGTAGAAGATGAAAACCAACTAGTAGACTATGAATGACAACTATAAAAAGATGAAAAACAACTGTAGAACATAAAAGGCAACCAGTACAAGATGAAACACAACTACAAGAAGATGAAAGACAACCAATAGTAGATAAAAAACAACCAGTAAAATGTGAATGTCAACAAATGGAACATGAAAGACAACCAGTACAAGATGAAAGACAACCAGAAGAAGATGAAAAACAACTATGAGAAGATGAAAGACAATTAGAAGAAGATGAAATACAACAAGAAGAAGATGAAATACAACAAGTAGTAGTTGAAAGACAATTAGTAGAACATGAAAAACAATGAGAAGAACATGAAAGACAACCAGTAGTTGATGAAAGACAACTGGAAGAATATGAGAGACAACTAGTAGAAGATAAAAGACAACCAGAAGAAGGTGAAAAACAACAGCTTGAATACGAAAGACAACCAGTACTCCATGAAAGAAAACTTGTACAAGATGAACGACAACCAGAAGAAGATGAAAAACAACTAGTAGAAGATGAAAAACAACTCTTTGACTGTGAATGACAATTAGAAGAAGATGAAAGACAACCAGTAGAACATGAAAGGCAACCAGTACAAGATGAAAGACAACCAGAATAAGGTGAAATACAACGAGAGCAAGAAAAATTACAACTAGAAGAAGATTAAAAAGAACCACTAGAACATGAAAAATAAACTGTACAACATGAAAGACAACTAGAAGATGATGAAATAGAACTAGTAGTAGTTGAACGACAACCTGGAGAACATGAAAGACGACCAGAAGAACATGAAAGACAACTCGAAGATGAAGAAAGACTACTATAATATTAATGACAACTAGTAGAAGATAAAAGACAACTTGTAGTACATGAAATATAAATTTAAGGAGATGAGAGACAACTAGTACAAGATGAAAGACAACTAGAAGAAGATGAAAAACAAGTATTAGAAGATGAAAGGCAACCAGTGCAACATGAAAAACAATGCGTAGAAGATGAAAAACAACTAGTAGAAGATGAAAGACAACCTGTAGAACATAAAATGCAATCAGTACAAGATGAAACACAACTGTAAGAAAATGAAAGACACCTAATAGTAGATAAAAAACAACTACCAAAATGTGAATGTCAACAAATGGAATATGAAAGACAACCAAAAGAAGATGAAAAACAACTATTAGAAGATGTAAGACAATTAAAAGAAGATGAAATACAACAAGTAGTTGATGAAAGACAATTAGTAGAACATGAAAAACCATGAGAAGAACATGAAAAACAACCAGTAGTTGATGAAAGACAACTAGAAGAATATGAGAGACAACTAGTAGAAGATGAAAGACAACCAGAAGAAGGTGAAAAACAACTGCTTGAATATGAAAGACAACAAGTAGTAATGAAAGAAAACTAGTACAAGATGAACGACAACCAGAAGAAGATGAAAAACAACTAAGAGAAGATGAAAAACAGCTAGTTGACTGTGATGACAATTAGAAGAAGATGAATGACAACCTGTAGAACATGAAAGGCACCAGTCCAAGATGAAAGACAACCAGAAGAAGATGAAATACAACTAGAGGAAGAAAAATTACAACTAGAAGAACATTAAAAACAACTGCTAGAAAATGAAAAACAACCAGTACAACATGAAAGACAACTAGAAGAAGATGAAATACAACCAGTTGTAGTTGAACGACAACCTGCAAAACATGAAAGACGACCAGAATAACATTAAAGACAACTAGAAGATGATGAAAGACTACTAGGAGATTAATGACAACTAGTAGAAGATAAAAAGACAACCTCTAGTACATGTAATATAACTTTAAGGAGATGAGAGACAACTAGAAGAAGATTAAAACAAGTATTAGAAGATGAAAGGCAACCAGTGCAAGATGAAAAATAATGCGTAGAAGATGAAAACCAACTAGTAGACTATGAATGACAACTAGAAGAAGATGAAAGACAACTGTAGAACATAAAAAGGTACAAGATGAAACACAACTACATGAAGATGAAAGACAACCAATAGTAGATAAAAAACAACCAGTAAAATGTGACTGTTAACAAATGGAACATGAAAGACAACCGGTACAAGATGAAAGACAACCAGAAGAAGATGAAAAACAACTATGAGAAGATGTAAGACAATTAGAAGAAGATGAAATACAACAAGAAGAAGATGAAATACAACAAGTAGTAGTTGAAAGACAATTAGTAGAACATGAAAAACAATGAGAAGAACCTGAAAGACAACCAGTAGTTGATGAAAGACAACTAGAAGAATATGAGAGACAACTAGTAGAAGATGAAAGACAACCAGAAGAAGGTGAAAACAACTGCTTGAATATGAAAGACAACCAGTAGTCCAGAAAGAAAACTAGTACAAGATGAAAAATAACTAGTAGAAGATGAAAAACAACTAGTTGAAGATGAAAAACAACTAGTTGACTGTGAATGACAATTAGAAGAAGATGAAAGACAACCAGTAGAACATGAAAGACAACCAGAAGAAAGTGAAAAATAACTATTAGAAGATGTAAGACAATTAGAAGAAGAAGAAATACAACTAGAAGAAAATGAATTACAACAAGTTGTAGTTGAAAGACAATTAGTAGAACATGAAAAACAATGAGAAGAACATGAAACACAACCAGTAGTTGATGAAAGACAACTAGAAGAATGTGAGAGACAACTAGTAGAAGATGAAAGACAACCAGAAGAAGGTGAAAAGAACTACTTGAATATGAAAGACAACCAGTAGTACATGAAATAAAACTAGTACAAGATGAACGACAATCAGAAGAAGATGAAAAACAACTACTTGACTGTGAATGACTAATAGAAGAAGATGAAAGACAAGCAGTAGAACATGAAAGACAACCAGTACAAGATGAAAGACAACCAGGAGAAGATGAAATACAATGAGAGCAAGAAAATTACAACTAGAAGAAGATTAAAAAGAACCACTAGAACATGAAAAACAAACAGTACAACATGAAAGACAACTAGAAGATGATGAAATACAACTAGTTGTAGTTGAACGACAACCTGTAGAACATGAAAGACGAGCAAAAGAACATGAAAGACAACTAGAAGATGATGAAAGACTACTAGGAGATTAATGAGAACTAGTAGAAGATAAAAAGACAACCTGTAGTACATGGAATATAACTTTAAGGAGATGAGAGACAACTAGAACAAGATGAAAGACAACTAAAAGAAGATGAAAAACAAGTATTAGAAGATGAAAGGCAACCAGTGCAAGATGAAAAATAATGCGTAGAAGATGAAAAACTAGTAAACTATGAAGGACAAATAGAAAAAGATGAAAGACAACTTGTAGAACTTAAAAGGCAACCAGTACAAGATGATACACAACTACTAGAAAATGAAAGACAACTAATAGTATATGAAAAACAACGAGTAAAATGTGAATGTCAACAAATGGAACATGAAAGACAACCAGTACAAGATGAAAGACAACCAGAAGAAGATGAAAAATAACAATTAGAAGAAGATGAAATACAACAAGTAGTAGTTGAAAGACAATTAGTAGAACATGAAAAACAATGAGAAGAACATGAAACCAGAAGAAGGTGAAAAACAATGAGAAGAACATGAAAGACAACTAGAAAAAAATATGAGAGACAACTAGTAGAAGATGAAAGACAACCAGAAGAAGGTGAAAAACAACTGCTTGAATATGAAAGACAACCAGTAGTACATAAAAGAAAACTTGTGATGAACGACAACCAGAAGAAGATGAAAAATAACTAGTTGATTGTGAATGACAATTAGAAGAAGATGAAAGACAACCAGAAGAAAATGAAATACAACTAGAGGAAGAAAAATTACAACTAGAAGAAGAATAAAAACAACCACTAGAAAATGAAAAACAACCAGTACAACATGAAAGACAACTGGAAGAAGATAAAATACAACCAGTAGTAGTTGAAAACAACCTGTAGAACATGAAAGACGACTAGAAGAACATGAAAGACAACTAGAAGATAATGAAAGACTACTAGAAGATTAATGACAAGTAGTAGAAGATAAAATACAACCTGTAGTACTTGAAATATAACTTTAAGGAGATGAGAGACAACTAGTACAAGATGAAAGACAACTAGAAGAAGATGAAAAACAAGTATTAGAAGATGAAAGGCAATCAGTGCAAGATGAAAAATAATGCGTAGAAGATGAAAAACAACTAGTAGATTATGAATGACAACTATTAGAAGATGAAAGACAACCTGTAGAACATAAAAGGCAACCAGTACAAGGTGAAACACAACTGTAAGAAAATGAATGACAACTAATAGTAGATAAAAAACAACCAGCAAAATGTGAATGTCAACAATTGGAATATGAAAGACAACTAGAAGAAGATGAAAAACAACTATTAGAAGATGTAAGACAATTAGAAGAAGATGAAATACAACTAGTAGTTGAAAGACAATTAGTAGAACATGAAAAACAATGAGAAGAACATGAAAGACAACCAGTAGTTTATGAAAGACAGCTAGAAGAATATGAGAGACAACTAGTAGAAGATGATAGACAACCAGAAGAAGGTGAAAAACAAATTCTTGAATATGAAAAGCAACAAGTAGTAATGAAAGAAAACTAGTACAAGATGAACGACAACCAGAAGAAGATGAAAAACAACTAATAGAAGATGAAAAACAGCTGGTTGACTATGAATGACAATTAGAAGAAGATGAAAGACAATCAGTAGAACATGAAAAACACCAGTACAAGATGAAAGACAACCAGAAGAAGATGAAATACATCTAGAGGAAGAAAAATTTCAACTAGAAGAAGATTAAAAACAACCACTAGAAAATGAAAAACAACCAGTACAACATGAAAGACAACTAGAAAAATATGAAATACAACCAGTAGTAGTTGAACGACAACCTGCAGAACATGAAAGACGACCAGAAGAACATGAAAGACAACTAGAAGATAATGAAAGACTACTAGAAGATTAATGACAACTAGTAGAAGATAAAGACAGCCTGTAGTACATGAAATATAACTTTGAGGAGATGAGAGACAACTAGTACAAGATGAAATACAACTAGAAGAAGATGAAAAATAAGTATTAGAAGATGAAAGGCAACTAGTGCAAGATGAAAAATAATGCGTAGAAGATAAAAAAACAACTAGTAGATTATGAATGACAATTAGAAGAAGATGAAAGACAACCAGTGGTAGATAAAAAAACAACCAGTAAAATGTGAATGTCAACAAATGGAAAATGAAAGACAACCAGTACAAGATGAAAGACAACCATAAGAAGAAGAAAAACAACAATTAGAAGTAAGACAATTAGAAGAAGATGAAATACAACAACTAGTAGTTGAAAGACAATTAGTAGAACATGAAAAACAATGAGAAGAACATGAAAGACAACCAGTAGTTGATGAAAGACAACTAGAAGAAAATGAGAGACAACTTGTAGAAGATGAAAGACAACCAAAAGAAGGTGAAAAATAACTGCTTGAATATGAAAGACAACCAGTAGTACATGAAATAAAACTTGTACTAGAAGAAAAGAAAATACAACTTGTGGAAGAAAAAAAACAACTAGAAAAAAGATGAAAGACAACTGAAGAACATGAAAGATAACTAGTACAAGATGAAAGACAGCTAGAAGAAAATGAAAAACAGCTACTAGAAGATGAATGACAACCAGTACAACATGAAAAACTACTAGTAGAAAATAATAAATAACTAGTAGACTATGAATGACAACTAGAAGAAGATTCAAGGCAACCTGTAGTTCATGAAAGAAAAAATAACTAGTAGACTATGAATTGTACTGGTTCTCTTTCATCACCTACCAGTCTTTCATATTCTTCTAGTTGTATTTTATCTTGTACTGGTTGTTTTTCATGTTTTGCTAGTTGTTTTTCATCTTCTTCTAATTGTATATTTTTCTTCCTCTAGTTGTATTTCATTTTTTTTCTAGTCATTTTTTTTATCTTGTATTGGTTGTCTTTCATGTTCTTCTGTTTTGTCTTTCACCTTCTTCTAATTGTCGTTAATGATTCTACTAGTTTTTTTCATTTTCTACTGGTTATTTTTCATAGTGTACTAGTTGTATCTCATTTTTTATTTTTTCATCTTCTTCTAGTTGTCTTTAATCTTGTACTGGTTGTCTTTCATGTTCTACAGGTTGTTTTTCATGTCCTACTAATTGTATTTCATCTACTACTTGTTGTGTTTCTTCTTCTACTTCTAGTTGTATTTCATCTTCTTCTAGATGTCTTTCATCTTCTACTAGTTATTTTTCATCTTCTTCTAGTTGTTTATCATCGTGTACTGGTTGTATTTCACGTGCTACCAGTTGTCTTTCATCTACTACTGGTTATATTTCATCTTCTTCTAGTTGTATTTCATCTTGTACTGGTTGTCTTTCATGTTCTACTAGTTGTCTTTATCTTCTTCTAGGTGTCTTTCATCTTGTACTGGTTGTTTTTTATGTTCTACTGGTTTTCATTCATGTTTTATTGATTGTCTTTCATTTTGTTCTAGTTGTCTTTCTTCTTCACTGGTTGTCTTTCATGTTCTTCTGGTTGTCTTTCATCTTCTTGTAGTTGTATTTCCCGTTAACCTAGTTATCTTTCATCTTTTTTTAGGTGTCTTTCATCTTGTACTGGTTGTGTTTCATGTTCTAGTAGTTATTTTCATCTTCTTCTGGTTGTCTTTCATATTCTACTTGTCTTTCATCTTTTTGTGGTTGTCTTTCATGTTTACAAGTTGTCTTTCATGTCCTACTGATTGTCTTTCATCAACTAATGGTTCTGTTTCTTCTTCTACTTCTAGTTGTATTTTATCTTCTTCTAGATGTCATTCATTTTCTACTAGTTGTTTATCATCTTGTACTGGTTGTATTTCACGTGCTACTGGTTGTCTTTCATATACTACTGGTTGTATTTCATCTTCTTCTAGTTGTATTTTATCTTGTATTGGTTGTCTTTCATGTTCTACTAGTTGTCTTTCATCTTCTTCTAGGTGTCTTTCATCTTGTACTGGTTGTCTTTCATGTTCTACTTGGTGTCTTTCATCTCCTTCTAGTTGTCTTTCATATCTACTGGTTTTCTTTCATGTTCTACTGGTTGTCTTTCATTTTGTTCTAGTTGTCTTTCTTCTTCTACTGGTTGTCTTTCATGTTCTTCTGTTTTCTTTCATCTTATTGTAGTTGTATTTTGCGTTGTATTGGTTGTCTTTCATCTTCTTCTAAGTATCTTTCATTCTGTACTGGTAGTTGTTTTATTAGTTATTTTTCATGTTCTTCTGGTTGTCTTCCATCTTCTACTAGTTGTCTTTCATCTTTTTGTGGTTGTGTTTTATGTTCAACTGGTTGTCTTTCATGTTCTACTGGTTGTATTTCATCTTCTTCTAGTTGTCTTTCAAGTTCTACTGGTTGTATTTCACGTTCTACTGGTTATCATTCATCTAATACTGGTTGTATTTCACCATCTTCTAGTTGTCATTTATCTTTTACTAGTAGTCTTTCTTGTTCTACTATTTGTCTTTCATCTTCTTCTTCTTCTTGTCTTTCAACCTGTACGGGTTGTTTTTCATGTTCTACTGGTTGTCTTTTATTTTCTTCTAATTGTCTTTTATTTTCTAGTAGTTTTCTTTCATGTAATACTAGTTGTCTTTCATGTTCTTTTAATTGTCTTTCATCTTCATCTAGTTATATTTCAGGTTGTACTGGTTGTCTTTCATGTTGTATTTGTTATCTTTCATCTTCTTCTAGTTGTAATTTTTAATTCCTCTAGTTGTATTTCATCTTCTTCAAGTAGTCTTTCGTCTTGTACTGGTTGTGTTCCTTGTTCTACTGGTTTATCTACTACTGGTTGTATTTCATTTTCTACTAGTTGATATTAATATTCTACTAGTTGTATTTCATCTTGTATTGATTGTCTTTCATCATCTAGTAGTTGTGTTTCATCTTCTTCTAGTTGTCTTTCTTCTTGTACTAGTTGTCTTTCATCTTCTTGTAACTGTTTTTCGTCTTCCTCTAGTTGTCTTTCGTCTTCTATTTGTTGTTTTTCATCTTCTTCTGGTTGTCTTTCATCTTCTACTAGTCATTCAGCTTTTTCTGATTGTCTTTCATCTTCTATTGTTTGTCTTTCATCTTTTTTTAGTTGTCTTTCATGTTTTACCGGTTGTCTTTATTGTTCTACTGGTTTTCTATTATCATCTTCTAGTTGTATTTCATATTCTTCTAATTGTCTTTCATCTTCTTCTAGTTGTCTTTAATGTTCTAGTGGTTGTCTTTCATCTACTTCTGGTTGTATAAGATTTCATCTTCTTCTAGTTGTGTTTTATCTTGTACTAGTTGTCTTTCTTGTTCTACTAGTTGTCTTTCATCTTATTCTAGTTATCTTTCATCTTATACGGGTTGTCTTTAATATTCTACATGTTGTCTTTCATTTTCTTCTAGTTATCTTTCATCTTCTAGTAGTTGTATTTCATGTTCTACTAGTTGTCTTTCATCTTCATATGGTTTTCTTTCATGTTGTACTAGTTGTATTTCACATTCTAGTGGTTGTCTTTCATCTACTTCTGGTTGTATTTTATCTTATTTTTGTTGTCTTTTATCTTGTACTATATGACTTTCTTGTTGTAGTAGTTGTCTTTCATCTTGTACGGATTGTATTTAAAGTTCTACTGGTTGTCTTTCATTTTCTTCTAGTTGTCTTTCATTTTCTAGTACATGCATTTCATGTTCTAGTACTTGTATTTCATGTTCTACTGGTTGTCTTTGATCTTCATCTGGTTGTCTTTCAAGTTGTACTCGTTGTCTTTCATCTTCTTCTAATTGTATTTTTTAATTCCTCTAGTTTTATTTCATCTTCTTCAAATTGTATTTTTTAATTCCTCTAGTTTTATTTCATCTTCTTCAAATTGTTTTTCGTCTTGTATTGGTTGTGTTCCATTTTCAACTAGTTCATTTACTACTGGTTGAATTTCAACTTTTATTAGTTGTTACTCATATTCTTTTAGTTATTTTTCATCATCTACTAGTTGCATTTCAACATGTTGTAGTTGTTTTTCATCTTCTTCTAGTTGTCTTTCATCTTCTACTGTTGTCTTTCATGTTCATCTAGTTGTCTTTCATCATCTACTAGTTGTCTTTCATGTTCTTCTGATTGTTTTCATGTTCTACTGGTTGTCTTTCATGTTCTTCTGGTTTTCTTTCATCTTCTTTTAGTTGTATTTCTTCTATCTTTAGCTCTATTTCATTTTCTTTTAGTTGTCTTTCATTTTGTGCTAGTTGTCTTTCATGTACTACTAGTTGTGTTTCATATTCTTCTAGTTGTATTTCATCTTCTAGCAGTTGTTTTTCATCTCCTAATAGTTGTTTTTCATCTTCTTCTGGTTGCATTTCATCTTTTACTAGTTGTGTTACATCTTCTTCTAGTTGTCTTTCATCTTGTACTGTTATATTTCATGTTCTATTGTTTGTCTTTCATCTTCTTCTAGTTGCCATTCATATTTTACTAGTTGTTTTCATCTTGTACTGGTTTTTTTTCATCTTATATTGGTTGTCTTTCATCTTCAAGTAGCTATTTTTCATCTTCTTCTAGTTATTTTTCATCTTGTACTGGTTGTTTTTCATATTTTCTGGTTGTCTTTCATGTCCTACTGATTTTCTTTCATCCACTGCTGGTTGTATTTCTTCTTCTTCTAGTTATATTTCATCTTCTTCTAGATGTCTTTCATCTTGTATTGGTTGTATTTGACGTTCTACTAGTTGTCTTTCATCTACTACTGGTTGTATTTCATCTTCTTATAGTTTTCTTTCATCTTGTACTGGTTGTCTATCATTTTCTACTAATTGTCTTTCATCTCCTTCTAGGTGTCTTTCATCTTGTACTGGTTGGCTTTCCATGTTTTACTTGTTGTTTTTCATATTATTCTAGTTGTCATCAGTTTCTACTTGTTGTCTTTCATGTTCTACTGGTTGTCTTTCATTTTTTTAGTTGTCTTTCATTTTCTACTACTTGTCTTATATATTCTACTGGTTGTCTTTCATGTTCTTTTGGTTGTCTTTCATTTTCTTCTATTTGTATTTCATATTGTACTGGTTGTTTTTCATTTTCTTCTAGTTGTATTTTTTATTCGTTTAGTTGTATTTCATCTTGTTCAAGTTGTTTTTCATTTTTTTTACTGGTTGTGTTTCATGTTCTACTGGTTCATCTACTTCTGGTTGTATTTTATCTTCTTCTAGTTGTTATTCATATTCTACTAGTTGTTTTTCGTCATATGCTAATTGTATTTTATCTTGTTCTGGTTGTCTTTCATAATCTAGTAGTTGTTTTTCATCTTCTTCTAGTTGTCTTTCATCTTGTACTAGTTGTCTTTCATGTTATTCTAGTTATCCTTCGTCTTCTACTTGTTATTTTTTATCTTCTACTAGATATTTTTCATCTTCTTCTAGTTATCTTTCATCTTGTACTGGATGTCTTTTGAGTTCTACTAGTTGTCTTTCAATCTACTACTAGTTGTGTTTCATCTTCTTCGAGTTGTATTTCATCTTATTTGAATTGTTTTTTTTATCTTATTCTAGTTGTCATTAATTTTGTACTGGTTGTCTTTCTTATTCTACTGGTTGGCTTTCACGATTTACTGGTTGTCTTTCATCTTGTGCTAGGTGTTTTTCATATTATACTTGTTGTTTTTCATATTCTCCTGGTTGTATTTTTTTTCTAGTTGTATTTCATCTTTTTTTCTAGTTGTCTTTTATCTTGTACTGGCTGTCTTTCATGTTCTACTATTTGTCTTTCATCTTCTTCTAATTGTCATTCATATTCTACTAGTTGTTTTTCATTTTCTACTGGTTGTTTTTCATAGTGTACTGGTTGTGTTTCATCTTCTACTAGTTGTCTTTCATCATGTACTGGTTGTCTTTCATGTTGTTGTGATTGTCTTTCATGTCCTACTGATTGACTTGTATCTACTACTGGTTGTATTTCTTCTTCTAACTAGTTGTATTTCATCTCTTTCTGGTTGTGTTTCATCTTTTACTAGTTGCTTTTCATCTTCGTCTAGTTGTCTTTTAGTTTCTACTAGTTGTATTTCATATTCTATTGAAAAATTGAAAATGCTAAAAAATTACGTTACGAAAAGGACTTTTGAGTATTTGAAAATGAGTGAACTACATGAAACTTTAGCACAATAATTTTGACTTTAAGGATGAGAGAAGTATTTTCTCCTTCCAAGTAATTTACATTGAAATACCAGACGAAATTAGGTGAAAAGGGGAACAAAAAAGAGTAGGAGAGCTTGTGAAAAAGAGAAAAATTGAAACACAAATTGACAGGAAGAAGAAAAAACAGGTAAGGACGAGAAAAAAATCATACCTTAAATAAATTATTGGTTAAGTAATTGGTTATTAGTGTATTTTTTTATAAAAAAACCTCCACTTCGGCCCTTTATAGCCAAACCAAAAATAAATTAAATAAAAAACCAACGTGGATGCCTCCAACTCTTGTACCCTTTGAACACCATCTCTGTGTTGGTTGTATAAAAATTTATAGTGTTTCAATCTGGATTGTTATAAATTTGATTAAAAACCATTGTTCATTGATATTAATGCATCAAAGAGATGTTCAGACTATTTGTTTAATTAATATTAATGCAATTTGATATTTGCAGCACTTGCGTAAACTTTGGTTGTTTTTAACATGATTTGTTTGTCCAAACTGTCCTGTATTATAGTGTTTTTTAACATGTTGAATATATTCTGATTAAATTTAATAAAGAGAGCTTTGAAAATTGCAACAAAATTTTGTATTGGTTTAGTAAAGAATGAACATTCAAATGTATTTGAATATAACTAGGGTGTTCTTAAGCTCACTAAGTCTCTTTGTGAGCTTAATTTAAAAACCTATTGAATTGGCTTCAAACGATGCATCAAAACTATTGAAACCGATCTACTTCACGAGTGATGCGTTTATATGTCAAATTTATAAATTTTTGAATTTTTAGTATAAAGTCAAGCGGTAAAAAAAAGATGGTTTATAAGTTAATTTTAATGTGTTCATTTTTCATTATTTTTTGACAGCTGACTTTATATTAAATTAGTTCAAAAATTTAAAAACTTGACATGTAAACTCATCACTCGTGAAGTAAATCGGTTTCAACAGTTTGGATGCGTCGCTTGAAAATAATCCGATGGGTTTTTGAGTTAAGCTCACAAAGAGACTTGGTGAACTTGACATGTAAAGAATGAGCATTAATTATAACTAGGTTTCAAGCGATTGGTTTCAAGCATGAAATCCTCCTTCAAATAATATATTCAGAGTGAGCCTATGGTGCTATGCATAGCACGGATGGGGTCCGTGCTACGGCTAAAAATTTGACTTTTTAAAATTCTAATGGTTGATCCAACCGTTCAATGTGATAACCATATGAATATGTACTTGCAAACTAAATTTTATATTTTTTCGAATTTTTTTACTATTTTTTTAGATAGGTAGAATTTTGATGGTCCAGAATTTTCAGAAAACACTGATTTTTCTACCTATCTAAAAAAATAGTAAAAAAATTCGAAAAAATATAAAATTTAGTTTGCAAGTACATATCACATTGAACGGTTGGATCAATCATTAAAATTTTAAAAAGTCAAATTTTTGGCCGTAGCACGGACCCCATCCGTGCTATGCATAGCACCATAGCCTCACTCATATATTCAATACAAATCTTCCGGCATGAAATCCTCCTTCCTTAAAATAATATATTCAATACATTGGTTTCAAACATGACATATATCTTCCAGCATGACAAGTAATATGATATGTTTGTATTGATAAGACTGATATGTATTATATATTCGTACAATATTTGTGTTTTTACACTCATAAATATTTATAGATTATGGACAAATAGCTAGATTAATACTTAGTGAATGTATTAATTAAGAGATGAACATAAATGTGTTGTTTAGTGTATGTATTAGTAATAATCTCACCTTTCACATACTTCTCAATAAAAAAAAATTCTAGTTCTGCCCATACTTGATAGATTTAAAAAACTTGATAAATAAGAGAAAAAGTTGTATACAAAATCTCTTAATATTTTTTTCTCTAAATGTCTCTTATAGTTATCATCTCTGTCTCTTATGGTTCATAAAATATTGATGGTAGAAAAGAAACTAAGTAAATGATTCTAGTAGTATTTTTTTTTCCTAGGTAAAAAGATGGAGTTCTCTGTAGCTTCTCAAATTTCAATAAATGTTTATAAAATAATTTTCATCTGGGTTTCGAAATCATGATCTCTTATACGAAGAGTGTTAAATTTATATCATATGATCAGGTAATAGACTACTTTATATTTAGATCCAGACTATTCGATCAGAATATGTACAAATATTAAAGGTGCCCGTGCATTTTACCTCAGACCAGATTGGCCTGAATTCTGATCAGACGGTACAGATCTAAATAGAAATATTCTGTTACCTAATAGGATATGAATTACAGTAGTCATTTGTAAGGCTGGAGAATATGAGACTCAACATATCAAATTTCTTGAGAAGAAAATAGAAAATCTTGTAAAGTTGAATCAATCCTTCGCTTAACATCTTGAAAGGTAATTACAGTTTACTGGTTCTTCTCTTCTGGCTATTAAATAGAGTCAAAAAGTTATAGCGCCGATAGGTACAATTAATTATGGATAGCAAATATGTGAATCCTTCTCCATTATTTGATGAGATGGTGAGTTGCTTGAATTAAATCCAAGAGAAAATAAAGTATCATTTTCTCCATAAATAAAGGAGGAGGGTTCAAATGCCTTCATTATTCATGCCTCCATCATGCCTCTATTTTTAAAACTTTAATAACTCAAAATTTAAAATCTAAAAGTCAAAATAAAACCGTTGGATGTGATCTACATCATTTTATCTATGCGCTCATACAAAATTATCACATTTTGATTTTGTTTTTATGTGAATCAATAAGTTGAAAAATCAACGTCTAGAAATTATCCACATTAGTACGTTTTTTACAAGCTCTTGATGACAACCAAAACAAAATTGAAATGTCATAATTTTTTACACATGCATAGATAAAATGATGTAGATCACATCCAACGGTTTTATTTTGACTTTTAAGTTTTAAATTTTAAGTTATTAAAGTTTTTAAAAATAGAAGCATGGTGGAGGCATGAAAAATGGAGGCATTTGAACCATCCTCTAAATAAAGTATTCATTGCTTACAATTTGGAACTTATAAATTTTCAAACAACCAATTAAAACGGCAAGCCCCATCCAAAGTCAAATTAAACAGGACCATCACTTGATGCCAAATATATGTTGTACAACCATAAATTAGTGGTACCAAGTATCCTCTTTAATTAAAATAAAAAGAAGAGCATAGGGGAGAATTTTTCTTGAGGGTTCAAATACCTTCATTTGTCATGCCTCCACCATGTCTCAATATTTAAAAACTTTAATAATTCAAAATTTAAAACTTAAAAGTTAAAATAAAACCGTTGGATATGATCTACATTATTTTATCTATGTGCTCACAAAAAATTATCACATTTCGATTTTGTTTTTATGTGAATCAATAAGTTAAAACATCAACGTCTAGAAATTATCCATATTAGTATGTTTTTTACAAGCTCTTGATAATAACTAAAATAAAATTGAAATATCATAATTTCTTACACGTGTATAGATAAAAGAGGAGGGCTCCAATGCCCCAATGCTTCATGCCCCATTCGTGCCCCAACATCTATATCTTCAAATGCAAAGTTCAAACAGATAATCCGAACCGATCAACATGATATCCATGTTAAAATATGATTGGAGACCAAATTTTATATTTTTTGGAATTTTTTTACTATTTTTTAAGATAGGTACAAAATCAGAAAATTCTGGACCATCTAAAAACAATGATTTTGTACCTATATTAAAAAATAGTAAAAAAATTCCAAAAAATATAAAATTTGGTCTCCAATCATATTTTAACATGGATATCATGTTGATCGGTTCGAATTATCTGTTTGAACTTTGCATTTGAAGATATAGATGTTGGGGCACGAATGGGGCATGAAGCATTGGGGCATTGGAGCCCTCCTCTAGATAAAAAAATGTAGATCATATCCAACGGTTTTATTTTGACTTTTAAGTTTTAAATTTTGAATTATTAAAGTTTTTAAAAATGAAAGCATGGTGAAGGCATGAAAAATGAAGGCATTTGAACCGTCCTCATTTTTCTTTTGGTTATGGAGTATGGACCCCATTTTTCACTGTACAACAACCACACAAATGAAGTGCTGAGCGCCAGCCATCTCCTCTGACCAGAGACCAGGTCTATTCTATTCCAGTACTAGTACAGCAATAATTCAACACCGATTCAGGTTTAAAATACAATAAAATAATTAAACCGATTTCTCCAGTCTAAAAGAACTTGAGGCGTCCCAACTTCAATACTAGTTCAAATCATTACAAATTTTCAATTGTTTTAACAAGTAGCAGTGGTGGGAAATCTTATTTAACAATAATTAGTACTTGAAATTAATACTTGTAAAACACTTATTGGTATAATTTTTTAACAATAAAATGTCATTACGTGTGTATTGAACCAATATAGCAAAATGATTAATGACGACATGAGTTTGTAGAGATAATTACATCTCTAAGAATTGGTGATAAAATTATTAGGCCTAATTTAATGTTAAAATTACCAATAAAAGAAAGTGTAAGATGAATTCAAGGAGTTACATAATTTGCCACTGAATTGGTGTTAATAATTCATCTTATCAAATGTACTTCTGTCTTTGTCTTTGTACAATTTTATCCTTCTTCTAGATGAATGGAGAGCATATATAATTAGTAAACCTATGTAAAACTAGATGTTATAAAAATTCATTAAATATGTAAAAGCACAAAATATAAACACAACCAGGTAAAACAATACCCAGCCCAACCCTTTGACTTGTCAAATGTCAACCTTCTATAATAATAGAACCTGTACATGACCTCTCTTCAATATCTGTACCCCTCTAAAATTTCTCTTTCTTGATCCTACAATTCCAAACTTCTTCTATTCCTTCTCTCTCCTCCTATACCTCCCTCCACCATGGGAAATGGCCTCTCTCCATGCTGCTACTGCCCTTCGCCCACGTCGACCCGGATCATCTTTTGGGGCGGTGCATCCCAACTGATACAAGCAAGATGCCAGGCTAGCGACATAATGCGCAAGTTGCCGGGATATGTTGTGTGCCATGGAGACTCCTTTTACATCGGTTTCCCGATCCCTGTACTCTCGATCGGTGACGTCCTTCTCCCCGGTCAAACCTACTTTGTATTGCCAGTTGATTGGATCTCCTACGACCAGGCACTCACCGTAGCCTCTCTGTCCTATCTCTCTCCTGATCGAAACACGAAACCGACCCTCGTGGGTAGTAATCCGTGCCCATTTGAGCATTTAAATAATGAAGATGGATCAATTTTGATTAGGGTTTTGCCTGAGTTTGTAGAAAGAGTGATCACCAGTGGATCAGGAAAGAAAGCCAAAATTGCTGGTGCAGTCGGTGGTGGAGGGGTGATATGTAGCACGCCGGAATTGCAGAAGCATTATGCGCAGTTGGTGGGCCCGAGAGACAGGCAATGGTCGCCTAGGCTGGAAACGATAAAGGAGAATAGTAAGAGCAAGGAGAGGCCGGGGAGGCTGTCGCCGGCGAAGCTGTTCGGGTTTCAGACGACAGTTAAGGCGAGATAGATGAATCATTGGGATGTTTTTGCCTTTGCATATACATTTGTGTTATAATTCTTTTATTTTATTTTTTTTATTTGGTTTTCTTCTGAAGAAAGAATTTTTGTGATTAGTTAGGCAATTCATTTATTTGATGTAGATATAGGATAGACATTTAACTAATTTAACGCGGTGAGATGCATTAATTAATTAGTCTACTGAAAATACATTTCATCTTTACAAATATTATTCATTGTTTAAACTTGGACCGATTGTTCTCATTAATTCATATTTATCTCTCATAAATATACAATATTTTATATAAGGTATATATATTACTAATTTCTGACCGATCGAGAGCTGGCATTAATTGGCACATATAATGGAAATAAATCTTAGTTGTTTTCATAATTTATCAGCAGGCAATGATTGAAAATATCTCCTTAATTTTATTAGGTTGTCAACGTTGAAGTTTGCATCAACAGTTCAGATTATATTAACAGTACCAACCTTGGCATAACTAGAAATAGCATGAACTTTAAAAAATAAAGCTGCTTCAGGTTTGAATGGGGCAAAACTATTTCTATTATTGTTAATTTTAAAAATTGGGTATATTGTACAGAGGAGCCCACAACTGTAGTGGATGTGTAATATTTTCTCACATGCCTGCAGATTCAGTAACTAATCTATACTACATATTAACAAAATTACATCAATTTATTTTGTATTAACTACATTTATCAATAATGTATTTTAATCAGCTGTTGCATCTCATAGGAAGATGTTACTGAATGGAGGGCCGATGAGGCAAATGTTGACAAGAACGAGAGCACTTTGTATATTGATGCTATTGGGGGATCAAGCCGTGGCAGGTTGCGAGGCTTTGGAAGCGTGCTTGACGATAAGCTGCCAACAGCAACTACACGAGCCAAGGCAACCCGTGCACCATCTTCTGTTTCTGGGGTGACAAATAATGGGTCCGCGAAAACTTACACTGATGAAGAAGTGGCCGCAATCTTAGCACAAGAACGAGATCATCGTCTTCATGAGGAGCGGGAAGAGAGGAAAAGAATGGAGGCAGAAAATAACTTCATGTTCAAGCAATTATTCGCAATTGTGGGGGTGCAAAGGCCTAACTTCGAGGTACAGTACGGTATTATTTTCAATTTAAATTCCAGGCTTGTTAGTTTTGAACTAATAAATTTCTCTAAAATAATTACTTATGATTTCTGAATGATAAATTTCAATTGCTAAAGGTCGTATTTTAGTGCAACTATTTTTATTAGTTGTCACATAGATTCACCAATTAACTTGGTAATTTTTTAAGACACAGTGACACAAGAAAATATCAACATGGTACCAATCCAGACCTTAATTTTATAACTAATTACTTCATGGCAGTCTCCATTTGCTTGGTTATTTCAAATGCTCCTTAATTAATCAATTGATTAGTCAGTTCTTGTGATTCATGTGTTAAAGTATTGTTCAAAAAAATATTTTTTACGGTCAATTTCTGATTTTTATATTTGTTGTCACTTGATTTACTGTGTATTTCTGATTGCTAATTTTTCATGTGAAATTGTAAACTTAACTAGAAGATGTTAATAGTCCTCACTAAACAAATGTTTAAATGTCGATATTCTAACAAAATCCTTCCATGTTTAATGCTTAGGGTCGAGGTCCCACAACTCTACCTCAACCTCATGAAGGAGCTTCAGGAATGCCGAATGCCATCTCTCAGGTATCATATCAGTAGTTGGAACCTAATTAGTTGTGTATAATACTTAAAATGTCCTATATTATGAGGATAAACTGAGAATAATCCAAATCTGTTTCAGCATGCAAGAGAGTATGGCAGTTCTGGTATCATTTTTAATAAGTCAAAATAATAGGGTTTAATTGGTAAAAGTTACATTGGGTTTCTAAATGCTCCTAGAACTTGCTTCTCCATTCTCCAGTACTATTGAATAAGGTTTTCTTGGAATTATTTAACCAAGTTTTGTCCAAAAAGCTTCCTATGTGTACAATAATTGCAACGTGATTTACAGTCCTGTGTTATTAGTATCTATGAATTTACTGTAATTGTTCCAAAGCTGGCAAAAAAAAAAGTAGTGTTACCATCCAAAAATACATGTGCTTACCCTGCACCTTATGCTTCTCCAGTCTTAGTACAACATTATCTTCGAGTCTTGGTACAATGACAGTAAATTCAACCACACTAAATTCAATGACAGTGACAATACTAAGTTATAATCCAAGGGAAATTTACTATTATGCTAGTTCGGTCTTGGTACAATGTATTATCAATACTATCTTACATTCTATACTAATATAGGGTCTAGGGGCTGATTTTATAGAATCAAATGAGAGAGGCGCTTTCCAAGCACTCCTCAATGCGCAATCTGGACAAGAGGTGGCAACGTGTCAAGCCGCACTCAACCAATGGTTCGGGGAAGAAAATGAGAACAACCGGCCTTTCTAGTGCAGGGTTTGGCAACCTTAATCACAGAAAAGAAGTATTTTCAAGCTTAAAATGGTGGCCCCTTTTTGTAAATTTTTGGCGATGGGTCGTGCATATATTTTTGGTATAGAAACATGTTATTTATAGATTTTGTGGTTGCAATCCTTTTTGGTCTTATGTTGTCATGCATGCTTGAATTTACTATGTTGATAAATGATAATTAAAATGCAAATCTCTATGTTTTATTGTGTTGTTCTTATTATGTTTCAATGGCAAATGTAAAAGATTTCTTGGTTGCCACTGGGTTGGTACCAAATTGGTACCGGTACCAGATTGGTACGGGGAGGATTATAGAAATTGGGCGTGCTAAAATTTTGCTGGAACGCCACTTTTTTTCCATCGGAATGTACATACAAATATGGGGTAATACATTGCATGTAAAATGTCCAAACGATATCCTTGCAAATAATCTGGTGGGGCCCACTTTGGTTAACCTTGCAAATAATCTGGTGGGGCCCACCTTGGTTAACCTTGCAAATAACCTGGTGGGGCCCACCTTCATTACCCTTGCAAATAAACAGTGGGACCCACCTTCTCTACCCTTGCAAATAAATAGGGGGCCCCACCTTCTCTGCCCTTATAATTGTTTAGTTCACTTGTCTTGCAATAAACCGTGTGGGACCCACGTTCTTCAACCTTGCAAATACTAAGATGGGGCCCACGTTCTTTATCCTTGCAAATACTCCCTGCAGGTGCCAAATCTCAGACTTTTAGCAAGGGTAGTTATTACAAGAGTAGTCTCTTGTAACAAGATTGGGAAAAGTTATTGCAAGGGTAGCCTTTGTAACAAGTCAAAATTCGAGTATTTGCATGGAGGCTTGTTCCAAGGATAGTTTTTACAAGGGTAGCCCTTGTAAAAAGTCTTTTTCGGGCTTGTTGCAAGGGTGAGCCCTTGCAACAACCGAAATTATGCCCTTGTAAGAAGTCCAAATTCTAGTAGTGAACGGTGTTTTATTGCACAAATTGATAAAAAAAAAGAATACTTCCTTGTCTTGCACAAAATTGAGCGTAGATTATTTGATCCAGCCTGGCCCCACTTACACGACATAACAGACTTTAATTCTATACTAATAGGTATAACTTGCTTTGGTAATTAAAGACTTTGCGCTCATATCTTAATTTTTAAAGTTCAAATAGTCAATTCGAACCTTCTAACATGATTTTCATATTAAAATGTGCTTGGAGATCAAATTTTACATTTTTTGAAATTTTTTTACTATTTTTTAGAATTTTTGAAAATCACAGCTTTTCTGAATTTTTTATTATTTTTGTATTTAATGAAAAGCTGTGATTTTCAAAAATTCTAAAAAAATAGTAATAAATTTCCAAAAAATGTAAAATTTGGTATCCAAGCACATTTTAATATGAAGATCATGTTGGAAGATTCGAATCGACTATTTGAGCTTTGAAATGAAGATATGAGCGCAAAGTAAAATACCCTCTTTAATTCTCAAAGCAAGTTAGCCCATCTATATATAGAGAGAGAGAGAGAGAGTTGGGCTATGGTGCATTGTAATGTATAAGCTCTCTTGTACATTGAACTATAAATCGTTAGTTTTAGTTCAAAACAACCGATCGAAACCGTTCAATTTGATATCCATATTAAAATGTATTTGGAGATCAAATTTTACATTTTTTGGAAATTATTTGTTATTTTTTAGAATTTTTGAAAATCACTGTTTTTCTATAGTCCAGAAATGTCTAAAAGACAGTGATTTTCAAAAATTCTAAAAAAATAGTTAAAAATTTCCAAAAAAATATAAAATTTGGTCTCCAAGCACATTTTGATATGGAGAATATGTTGAGCCTTTTAGATCGACTATTTGAACTTCAAATCTAACGGTTTACATTCTAATGTACAAAATGACTTATACATTACAATGCACCATAGCCCAACTATATATATATATATATATATATATAGAGAGAGAGAGAGAGAGAGAGAGAGAGGGGTTGGCTAATATCAAAATGTTTGTTCTAGAGCCGTGGTGCAATCAAAAGATGATTTATTGATTAGAGGGAGAAAACTAATTTGCATAGTTTAAGAGGGGATATTCTGTTGATAAAACTTGATAATTTTAATAATGCTTTATAAATTTAATTATAAACATGTAAAGAAAATAAAAAAGAACTTAATAGATCAAATATATATTATTTCTTGAATAGAAAAATTCAAGGAAAATATCATAGTTATTATTAAAAAGAAAATACTTGGAAAAGCCCATATACAACGAATATTTTTTATTGCTGTCGGAATAAGTAAAAGTCCAAGCCCTATGGATATCGGAACTGGAAGTGAAAGAAAAGGTATTATCCATGCGTATTGATATATATGTTCCATAAGATATTAAGAAGATTAATTGTTAATTTATATTTTTTTCTTTTCTGAAATTTTGATCCACCAATTCTTAATCTTTATTAAAATATTTTAAGTTCAAGAATAATGTAAAAAATAAATAAGAAATAAGACAATAACACTTTAAGTCAAATATAAAAATTTAATTTTTTTTAATTTATTATTAAAAATAAGGTAATAAAGATATATCAATAAAGTAATAAAGATAAAATATTTTTTTGATTGATTAAAATAGTATGGATAAAGATATTTTGATTTCCCACATAATAAATTTTACTTTTTTTAGGAAATGAAATAAGGAAAAAAGAGATTAAGATAAGGTAAAATATAAATTACAACAAATTTTATCATTTTTAATGTGTATTATGTGCATAAAATATAAATTACATTCTAATTATAATTATATAATACGATTATCAACATTTTTAGGTTAATTCAGTATCAAAGGATCTGAACTAGATCAAACATAAATATTCAAATATTGAGAATAAGAAATGTGGACAAGAACTGAAAGAAAATCATTTAATTAGATAACACCTGAATTCACTATTGAGGTAGAACTCAAATTGTTTGAGACTTTGAGGTAACTCAAAATTTGAGTTTGAATCTGGATCGTCGATTTCAGATTGGCATGAATCTTAAAATTGTCTGCTCAATATTCATAAATATGCTCCGTGAATTTTAATTTGGACCGAATAAACTCACTGATTCGATTTTAATTAATCCCTTCCCAAGAAATGATATCATGTTTATCATTATTTGGAAAACATAGACCGAGTAAGAAAAAAATAAAAGGTTCCATCTACTTACAGGGCCCGTTAATATATTTTGCCTATTTGGACCTTGAATTATCGAATTGGGCTAACTGTCACCCTCGTAATAATTGACTTGTGCACACTACTCATAGTCCAAAAGAAAATATAGTAATTGATGAAACAACATATCTCAGAATTTTTAATTTTAGAGTAGTAAATATATTTAATTTAAAAAGATGATGAAAATTATTCTTTGCAATCGTATGGCTATGTGGAACGATTAACGAATCAAAATAGAGACCGAATCTCCTGCCCAGGGCAGGAAATTCCTGCCTTTACAGTCACAGCCGGTGGGTCAGCCGGTGGGTCCGAGGTGACTCTAGGGGCAGAAATTTAAATGTTAAAAGTGATTCCGGCCCCACCCGGCAGTGACTCTAGGGGCAGGAATTTCCTGCCCCCCGGGGCAGGTGATCTCGTTCCATCAAAATATTTACTATTTTAAAAAAATATTAACGATTAACGAATTAACGAATCTTTAAAATATTAACGATTATTTCCTAAATTTAAACGGGCCTTATCAAACAGATTGAAGTAACCAACCACCGACTTGACTTGAATTTGAATCAAAATTGACCTAGATTCGATCAAAATAATATGACATAGATTAAAAAATTTATACCTGATTACCTTGTGTCAAAATAATATGGCTTATACCTTGTAAATATTTAATAATCGGATAATTTGATATCTAACTTTTACTTAAAAAAGAAAAAAGAAAATATCCAAGATGTCACTTCTCATAGGGCACCTCCAATATTTATCACCGGGCACGAAGCATTTGTGAGCACATAGAGATATTGATAGTCATAGTTTGACAAGATGTCTCGCGTAAACCTGCATATATATATAATACAAAGGAACCGAGATCAGCATAATAATTCCAAGTCTCAGTAAAAGTAATCATTAATTAATAAATTTTTAATTTCAGTTGATTCCGTCAAGTTATATAAATCACTCATCCTAATACTTTGCTTTCAACTTCTACCTATACATATTTCATCACTATTTGAATTATAGAAGGCCAATGTTCATTTTTATCCATAAAGGCTACCAATTTTACTGTGTTGAGTCCTATATATTGTTTAGGTTAGCTATATATACAACTCTGGACTGAACAATTGTTTGTCAAAATTTTAATCACCAAATAACCCGGTCAAGCATTGACTAAGATTTCTGTCCATTTTATGAAATGAAAAATTAATGAGATTATTAGATAGGCGGTGGATAGTTTGTGACATTGTAACATTGTAATCATAAAAAACAGATTCATCTAATGCGAAGAACTGAAGAACACGCCAAAAAAAAAAAAAATTGTCTGTTTCTTAATCAACATGTACTGAGAAAGTTCACAGGAAACACCAAAACCTAAGTTGTAGTAAATAACAAATATTGAACCAATTATTACTAAAATAAGAATTACCTCTCGACCGGAGGGAGAGCTCTGTTCCCCATGATAATCGAATTGAGCTTTAAATCCTCTACAGCCTGACACAGCTTCTTCCCCACATCACCCCAGTAAATCTTGGCAGCAACCCTCACCTATTTATTATTTGATTTCATATAAAATTAAAATAAAGGAGCAGATCGCTACAAACAAGAGAAATAAATTTGGGAGGGAACGGGGATAATCGACTGATCTACCATTTTCTCACGGGGGATAGCGTGAAGCATGTTAACCTCGAGACCGTAAGAATTAATCATCTCTGGGTTTCTGAAGTCGTGAAGCGGTATCAGAGCTTTTAAAACACAACAGATCGATCAAACATAAAATAAATATAAAATTAATCAGTATAAATTAAACAAAAAGGAAGGAAGATATATAGAACTAACCGGAGCCTGATTCGAGGCTGTCAGAGATCCCATGGTGCTCGTCGAAGAGCTGGGAAGGCATGACGTGAATCACGATTAGATAATCTCCTTCTTTGAGAAGATTATCTATGGCCCACCAGAGAGCCTTCTTGCTACAATTGGAGAAATCCAACACCACGCCTACTTTCCTCTCCCCAGACATTTGCTCTTGCTCAGTGTTTCTTTCTTGCTAGTGCAAGAACCAAGAAGATGGTAGAAAGACAAAGTGGATATGCGACTGGAATTAGCGCAGAATTGAATATGAGACAAATGCTTTTATGCGGCGGTTTGGGAGAAATACATGTCACGTGGAAATGACACGATAATTAGCCTACAGGCTACAGCACTGGTACGACACTGGACTTATCCAGTCTCTAGTCATAAATTGAGATGTTTTGTATCCAACACAATCTGAGTATCTGACTACTACAAGGCTATAATTCGTTCTATGCTCTTGTGATAAGTATCTAAATAATCAAGTCCCGCCTTCAAATGATCCTCCATTTTCATAGTATAAAACATGCCAGAACAGTTGCCTTGCTAAACCCCAATTGTCAGGCACAGATCTTGATATTTCTCAGCTGTCATTTTGTTAAGATAGTTCAGTCTTTTTCTGTTAATTAAATTCCTGATTCAAGTCCCTAATGCTATTACAATTAAGATTTACAATTAATTAATAAAATCATTTGAATAATGAAGAGATGAAATTCGGTTTTGTAAATGCATTATGTGAAGCAAAAAATCATGTATTCAAAACCGTATCATGTAATTATACTGGTTCTGAGTGTAAATAAGTAGGATTAGATGGTGAGAGTAGTTTAAATGAATTAATGAGAATAAAGGAGTTTAGATTTAGAATCATTTGACTCATTGTAAATAAGTTTTTTATTAATAAAATTATTAGTTGTCATTTAAAGCCACTAACCTTAAAAAAATTATATTGTTCTATTATATGTATTACATATATGATTTTACATTTCTATTATCTTGCTTAATACAACCAAATGAGCAATAGCTTCTGTTAACAAAAATATGTAGGACATAACATTCCTTCTATAATATAAAAAAATAGAAAGAAATGAAGACATAACCAATCAATTATCAATCAATTTAAAAATTTATTAAGTGACATTTATAAATTAAAATAAATCAAGACCAAGAGAAAACACACTAAACAAATTTGTGGCGAGTACATATCTAAATAAATTTAGATTAAAAAAGATGCATAGAATAAAAAAAAAGACAAAATATTTAACCGGATCAGAATATTTACGTGCTTAATATAAAAAAAGATAGGGACATATAATTCAAATTCAATATAGTTTTTGTCTATAGAGTTAGTAATTGTATGTTAATTCAAATTCTACCTTGGGATATAATGATATAGAGTTAGTAAATGTTTAGTTTTTTTTCCTGAATGAACTTCTTTTTCCCCTTTTTCCCCACGAGGAAAAGAATTTTAAAAAGCCGAGGAAGATCCATGCATAATGTTAAATAACCCTTCGACCAGGGGCATATAATTTATCTGATCATTTCCGTGGGACCAAAATATCATGCAATTATTTTTACTCTGCATCAACAGTCCAGCTTTTACTGAAAAAAAAAAAAAAAAACTATGAGATTTTTTATTTTTCTTGCAAGTCTTCACACATCCAAACCAAACCAAGATGATATCCAGTTCAAAATTTCCAATCTAGGTAAGGAACCTGTTCGCATAAGCGGAAATTCAAATGTCCTATTTATTTTCAAGATACTATCCAAGTGACATCAGATAAAATAATATCCAGGATGTCACTTCTCATAGGGCACCTCCAATAGTTATCACCGGGCACGAAGCCATTATGAGCACATAGTAATAGTCGATGTTTGACAAGCTTCTTAGTGCAATCCTGCATATATATTACAAAAGGGACCTAAAATTTTAATCACCAAAATAACCCGGTCAAGTAACAAGCATTGAGAAACAGATTGTAACATAGCAATCATTAAAAAACAGATTTCTGTTCATTTTATGAAAAGGAAAAAGGAGATCGGATAGGTAGTGGACAGTTTGTGACATAGCAATCATAAAAAAAAACAGATTGATCTAATGCGAAGAACTGAAGAGCACACCAAAAAAAATGGAATATCCAGAACATGAGAACAGTTCCCAATTAGACAGATTTGTCTGTTTCTTAATCAACTTGTACAGAGAACGTTCACAGTAAACACCGAAACCTAAGTTCTAGCTAATAACAAATGAATATTGAAACCAATTATTACGAAAATAAGAATTACCTCTCGATCGGATTAAGACTTCTGTTCCTCATGACAATCGAATTGAGCTTTAAATCCTCTATGGCCTGACACAGCTTCTCCGCCGCATCACCCCAGTAAAGCTTGGCAGCAGCCCTCACCTATTGATTTGATTTCAACAAAAATAAAATAAAGGAGAAGATCGCTACAAGAGAAATCAATTTGGGAGGGAATGGGGATTAATCGACTGATCTACCATTTTCTCACGGGGGATAGCGTGAAGCATGTTAATCACCTCCATGTCAACCTCGAGACCGTAAGAATTCATCATCTCTGGGTTTCTGAAGGCGTGAAGCGGTATCAGAGCTTTTAAAACACAACAGATCGATCAAACATAAAATAAAATAGACAAATAAATATAAAATTAATCAGTATAAATTAAACAAAAAGGAAGGAAGATATATAGAACTAACCGGAGCCTGATTCGAGGCTGTCAGAGATCCCATGGTGCTCGTCGAAGAGCTCGGAAGGCATGACGTGAATCACGATTAGATAATCTCCTTCTTTGAGAAGATTATCTATGGCCCACCAGAGAGCCTTCTTGCTACCATTGGAGAAATCCAACACCACGCCTACTTTCCTCTCCCCAGACATTTGCTCTTGCTCAGTGTTTCTTCTTGCTAGTGCAAGACCCAAGAAGATGGTAGAAAGAGAAAGTGGATTTTCAACTGGAATTAGCGCAGAATTCAATGTGAGACAAATGCGGTTATGCGGCGGTTTGGGAGAAATACATGTCACGTGGAAATGACTTAATTATTTGCCTAGTGCACTTGTACGACACTGGACTCATCCAGTAATGAAGATAATGGAGATAGGCGCTGATATTGGCACTAACAGTCTGATACTGGAGATGTTGTAACAGAATAACAGAGATTATTGTTACAACCTTAGTCTACGGTTAATTATAAAGCATAGCAATGTACGTGTACAGATTAAGAAAAGAAATACAATGAAATTCCATTAGACTCTCTCTGTTTATATTAATAGATGAGTAGCACGATTCAACTGGACGAGGACTTGATCAAAATGGACGGCACGATCTTGATCAAATATTCATACAGAAGCTGTTATCTCCTCAAGTTGGATCAAACTTTGGGCATCGCCAGCGGTATTCAATCCCTAAAAAGTTCAACCAACAACTTATTTATTTGTTCATCAAAATATTTAATTATTTACAGTTTAATTGACAGACTTATCCAGTGAGATATTCACTGGAGCGGACAAAACCTGAACTCTTTGACTCGAATTGTAAAAAGCTACGCGTGAATTTGATTGAACGGTTCAGATCGTATCTCCTCGTATAAATTAATTAATTAAAATGATTATTCTTAATATATATTTATAATAAAAAGGAATATATACACTCATATTTTACATGTATTTTACTATTTAAAATATTTTAAGTAAAACACTCATACATCCGAATCCACTACGTATGATAAGGGGATATGAATTCATATTTATATTCTCAAAATTTTAGAATACGGATCCGCATGTGAATTTTTATAAGATCTTCATGAAATTTTATTTAAATCATACTAAAAATAATTATTTTAATCCCATTTAAGGTCCCCTAGAAAAAATTAATTGATATGAATAACACTAAATGATCCTCCAGTTTGGACTTATTCTACTCTCAACATATTATAACTATCAGTTAGTTGCGCAATATTCCCTTATGTAGTTCTGTTATTTACTGTAGTTAAGTCTCTTATAATCAGGGTTAGATTAGCTAGCTACTCTCTTCTATAAATGTACAAGTCATTACATGTAATTCAATACGAAAACATTTCAATACAATGAATATTTGAATCAATATCTCTCTCTCTCTCTCTCTCTCTCTTGTTCTACTGATTACATGGTATCATAGCATGGATTCGGACCCACCTATACCGTTCATTCTTCCTCTGTATCCAATTTTCTAATTCTTCTTCTAATGATCCGGTTATACTACCACTTACTATTAGAACCTGAGTTTTTCTGATTTCGTAAAACTATTTGCAAAGGTAGTTACATGGAAATAGTCATG
This sequence comes from Carex myosuroides, assembly GCA_028015225.1. Classification (NCBI taxonomy): domain Eukaryota; kingdom Viridiplantae; phylum Streptophyta; class Magnoliopsida; order Poales; family Cyperaceae; genus Carex; species Carex myosuroides. The sequence continues at coordinate 12,220,595 of CM051470.1, forward strand.
CATGAAAATCCGTGATGATTATCTATTCAAATGTCTCCTATCAGCGCATGGAAATAATATTTGAAGAGCCACCACCCGTCAAACATGTCAGATAGTATATTTTATTGAAGGTCCAGGCAAGTATCCGTTCCCATGCAATACAAATAAGTCTAAAGTGTTGATACATATTATTTCCATGGGCTTACTGTTGTAATTTTTTATTTATGATTCTATTTATATTATTTAATGCTAATAGTCCATGTAAATACTCAACCAACATGCGCATGGAAATAATCTGGAATGTCGAGACTCATTCATGTAAATAATTTTAGTTCTTTGACAAAGAGACATTTCTGTATATTTGATCTCTCCCTCTGAATGGTGAATATAATTATAAATCACGATAATAAGAATAATAGTAGTATATAAAAAACTATGTTTAGAAACTTAGTTTTTGGTCTTTAGAATAAACCTATCAAAATATTTGAGATATACAAATAATTCACCCATGGCCACACATTACATACATGTATTGTTTTATCAAATCATCTTCATCGGAATCATCGAGGGAATACCAATCAATTTTTTCCTCACCTTGCTCCATGTCATACTCTTGCTCTGTGTCATACTCTTCCTCACCTTCCTCTATGGGGTTGTCGTCATTCGCCATCGTTTGCGGTGCTTGTGATCTTATTGGTGAAATCTCCATCGTATCATCTACTAGGTCAAACTCGTCTTCTTGAAGGATCACATTATCCCAATTAAAGTCGTCCCTTTGAAATTGAAATATGATTATCCGGCATTTTCTCTTAGTAAAATTCTGATTTCTCTCTCAAGCTTGTTTTAATGGTAACCCACCATTTTTGTATTTCACGATTTTCCGATGCATAAGAAAGATAGCACACTTGGATTGCTTGACATGCCAATACAAATGGCTCATAATTTTTTAGGCGAGCAACATGTTTAACCTCGATAAGTCCATGTTCACGGTCTACCTTTACACTGTTTGTTATGTCAAACTAATAACACCTAAAGAAAATAACATTGTTGCCTCCATCATATTGTAGCTCAATGATCTCTTGGAAAACTTCATAATAGTCGTGTGGTGTGCCATTAAGACAAAAGTAATTAGCAATACTATAACATGAATAACAACTCTCAAATTCGTGCACGGTACCAGTACCGAAACACATGAGGTTCTGATCAAATTGCACGCGATTAGTCTGCAGTCATGTTAGATTTAATATTGATTGAATAGAGAAAAAATAGAGTTAGATTAGTCCGGAGTCATATTAGATTTAATATTGATTGAATAACATCCCTCTTGAAGAGCTCCACAGTACCGAAATAATAAAACTAAGATTGAATAGAGTAAGAATGATAGTAAGCCTAAATCCTAGAGTCCTCTACTATATGTAATCTTTACTTTAACTTTACTTTAATATTGATTGATCACCGAAAAAACTCAACTAAAACCCATATACAATTAACCACACCTATATATAATTAACGAACAATTTAACATCAATACACTATCTCTGTTGATCAACGACACTCTAATCTATACTACATGAAGATTCATGAGTTGGATCGATCATAAGTAAAATATTAGAGTTATAAATATTACTAATTAGAGGTGGCTGAAAAAAAAAAACAGACTTTGAATCGGAAAATTTTCCTCATATTCAAAGATTTTTTTTTTTCAGCAGCCTAAGTGGAAGCTAATTGGGCTTAGGTATAATGGACCATTTGCTAATTATTTCATCATGGCCTTCTATTTGCCTACACTTAATGAAGCTCTGTCTTTATATTAAAAATAGTTGTTTTCCAGTAACTTCTAAAAATTTAATTTAAGAATTTCGTAGAAGTTAGGATTTTCTTTCCGGAGTTATATTAGATTTTCATTTAATTGCATGTTGATTTCATTCCATTCAATCGCTATCAATATATTATAAAAAAATTTGCTCGCCTGCCAATACTTTTCTAATAAGAGCAACTCCATCGGCTTTCAAATGGAATTGTAAAGTTCTTGTTAGCAAGCACACAATCCGCGTTGGCAATGTCATTTCTGTTTTCAGTGATGCATAAACTTTTCATAATTTGAAAGCTTTCATAATATGAAAGCTTTCAAAAGCGCTTTCAAAAGGCTGTGCTAGCAAATTCTTTTATTTATATTCGCTCGCTGTGGTGCCGTCTTGTTCGCTTTCTTTCCAAAATAGAAAATACTTTCTCTTCACTCTTCACTATTGTACATGTTTCCAGAGAAATTTCTTTCTCTTAACTTGGCACGTTTCCACAGAAATAAAAAAGTTCTCCTTCGTTCTTCCTGACTTCAACTTCTGACGATCTAGATGGACTCTCGCGTGAAGATTACAGAAATATGGGAAGTAATTCTTCCTTGCAAGAGAGGAGCCGTTGCCTGTTGAAACCGAGAGAGAGAGGAGCGAGAGGAGGGAGGGAGGGGTGAAGAGATCGAAAATGGCGGATTCAAAAGTTGTGATGCTCCGTACGCGCAAGTTCATGACAAACCGTCTCCTCTCAAGGAGAATTCGTTATTCATGTTCTTCATTTTGGTCGTGGAAATGTATCCATCTAGATGTGCAAGGGAGAAGTCTAGGAAGCAAACGAAGGAAAGGAAGAACAGAGCCAAGAAGATTCGTGGTATTAAGAAGACAAAGGCTGGTGATACGGCCAAAGCCGGCAAGAGAAAATGAAGAGATGGAAGGGAGAAGATATGAACACCCACTGTTGAGAGAAGAAAAGAAGTAGAGATGCCATGGCTGGAATGAAAGAAAAGAAAATAGTATGGTGATTTTGCTGAGAGGAAGAAAAAGAACAAAAAATATACTGACGTGGCCATAAATGAAATTAAAACTCATTTCACCGAAGTAGAGATTTTGCAATTAAAGTTAAAGTGAAATTTGTCTTTATCTTGACAGCTGGTTGCAATTTTAAGTCAATTGTACGGATGGAGATGCTCGTAAATTTGGCCTTAAAATAATTATTCTTAGTACGATTTAAATGAAAATTCACATGCTGATCCGTATTCAATAAAATTTTGAGAATCTAAATTTGAATTCATATCCCTTAGATTCGGAGTGGATTCAGTCATTCAGATCATATTGAGAGTTTTACTTAAAATATTTAAAATAGTAATACATGCAAAATCTGAGTGAATAACTGAATATAATTATTTTTTATTAAAAATATATATTAAGAACAATAAATTTAATTAAATTAATTTATATGGCTAAGTAACTAATTAGTTTAAATTAATCCGCAAGTCCATATGGGTTATGGTCTTATGGATCATGGACTAGATATAGATTTTGTCAGGAGTACGATCTGAACCGTTTAATCAAATTCACGGGTAGCTTTTTACAATTCGAGCCAAACAGTTCAGATTGTGCATGTCCGCTCCAGTGAATACATCACTGGATGTGAAGTCTGTCTATTAAAATATAAATATTTTCATGAACGAGTTATAAGTTTTTGGTTGGACTTTAGGGATTGAATACCGCTGGTGATGCCCAGAGTTTGATCCGACTGGAGGAGATAACAGCTTCTGTATAGATCAAGATCGTGCTGTCCATTTGAACTTTGAAGTCCTCGTCCAGTTGAATCGTGCTACTCATCTATTTAAGTAATTTCCTCGTGACATGTATTTCACCCAAACCGCCGCATAACCAAATTTGTAATTTAACATTCAATTCTGCGCTAATTCCAGTCGCATATCCAGTCTCTCTTTCTACCATCTTCTTGGTTCTTGCACTAGCAAGAAGAAACAAACACTGAGCAAGAGCAAATGTCTGGGGAGAAGAAAGTAGGCGTGGCGTTGGATTTCTCCAAGACTAGCAAGATGGCACTCAGCTGGGTCATAGGAGATCTCAAACGAGGAGATTATCTAATCGTGATTCACGTCCTGCCTACCGAGCTTTTCGAGAAGCACCATGGGATCAATGACTCCCTCAAATCAGGCTCCGGTTAGTTCTATATATCTTCTTTCCTTTTTCTTTAATTTATACTGATTAATTTTATATTTATTTGTCTATTTTATTTGATATCTGATCGATCTGTTGTGTTTTAAAAGCTCTGATGCCGCTTCACGAATTCAGAAACCCAGCGATGATGATGTTTTACGGTCTCCAGGTTGACATGGAGGTGATTAACATGCTTGACGCTATCCCCCGTGAGAAAATGGTAGATCAGTCGATCGATTAATCCCCATTCCCTTCCAAATTGATTTGATTTCTCTTGTAGCGATCTGCGCCTTTATTTTAATTTTGTATGAAATCAAATGATAAATAGGTGAGGGTTTTTGCCAAGATTTACTGGGGTGATGCGGAGAAGATGCTGCGTCAGGCTTTAGATGATTTAAAGCTCCATTCGATTGTCACGGGGAACAGAACTATCTGTCCCATCAAGCAGTAACTTTTATTTTGGTAATAATTGGTTTCAATATTAATTTGTTATTAATTAGCTAGAACTTAATTAGTTTCCGTGTTTACTGTGAACGTTCTCTGTACAAGTTGATATATTAAGAAACAGACAAATCTATCTAATTGTCCATTTTTTATTTTGGCGTGCTCTCTTATTAGGTGAATCTTTTTTTTTTATGATTACAATGTCACAAATTAACTGTCCACCACCTATCAGATATCATTTTTCCTTTTCAATAAAATGGACGTAATCAACTGAAATTTAAATATTAATGAATGATTAGTTGATTACTTAATTGTACTTAGACTTGAGGATTATTATGCTGATGTCCGTCGTCCCTTTGTAATATATATGCAGGATTGTGCTAGGCATCATGACAAACAAGATCTATATATCACTATGTGTTCTTATGTGCTTCGTGCTCGGTGATAACTATTAGTGGTGCCCAGTGAGAAATGACACCTTGGATTTTTTTTTTTTGTTTTTTATCTGATATCACATGGATAATATCTTGAAAATTAATAGGACATCTGAATTTTTGATTGTGCGAATAGATTCCTTAACTAGATTGGAAATTTTATAGTGGACTATGTTTATTATCTTTGTTAATTTGTTTTGGATCTGTGAAGATTTGCGAATGTTGTTAAGCATAGATCGTTGCAAATGTTTCACTTTTCATTTTTGTGTTTATATGAGTCAATAAATTTGGATATCATTTAATATTCAACCAAATATTTGGTAAGCATAGACCCTTGCAAATGTTGTATTATTTTATGATTGATAAAATATGCAACAAAATTTCATCACTTTTATGTGTATTATGTGCATTAAATTTAAAAACATTCTTATCGTCGGATTTTAAAATTGCATTATATTTTACGTTATGAATTTTTTTTAGTTAATTCAGTATATAAATGAATCTGAAGTTAATTCAGTATCTAAACATCAAATATAAATATTAATAATAAGAAATGAGGAAAATAATTTAAAATTAACACTTAAAATCACCACCATGGTAAAAAGATCGTTTGAGGTAACTCAAAATTTGAATTTGAATCGGAACTGCCATTTCAAATTTGCATGAAGTATAAAGCTATCCGCTCCTAAAATTTCAATCTAATTAAGCTCAAATAAACTCAGCAATGCAATTTTGAGCGAACTCAAATTTTATGTTACTTGGACCATGATATCATAAGAATTCGCATCACCTAATTAAGGTAACAGATTATTTCTTTTTGGATCTCGATCGTCCTATCAGAATCTGCACGACTATTAAAGCAGTTAGGATTGACATGAATTCCGATCGGACGGCCGTGATACAAACAGAAGTATTCTGTGACCTCAGATGATATGGATTCGATATCATGAAAGCTCAACCTCTCCCGAAAAATGATGTCATGTATATCATTATTTCGAAAACATGGGCCGAATCGAAATAATACCATTTAAAGGCCCGTTAATTTACTTGGACCATGAATTATTAAATTGGGCTAAAAGTCCACTAAAAGTAATTTCGCCATAAAATCACCGCCTCGTGATAATTGACTTGTGCACACATTATAGATTAAAAGAAAATACGGTAATTCATGAGCTGCACCCACGTATCGAATTTTTTTTTATTTTAGAGTAGTAAATATATTTTGAAGAATTACAAAGATAATGAAAAAAATTCGATATCATAAAAAGAATTGTATGGTTATGTGGTTTCTTAACTAATCATAAAAAAAAACACACACACATGGCTGATATAATTCATTTTTATTTTGTGATTGTTAATACGTATATCTAGCCACATTTATAAAATGATTATAAAAAAAATTCAGAAATAAATATATATCATCACCATAACGATTTTACAATGTCACTGATATTGAGTAAGGGTTTTAACTTTTAACTTCCCATACCAAAACAATTTTTTTTTTTTTCATCAAAAAAAAGAAAGAAAGTTTTATGCATTGTAGAAGAAACAATGTGACAGTTCGTGTTGCTTACTGAAAGTTATTATTTTGAGAGCTTTAATGTGATAAGATATGTGGCCAGGGATGGATCCAGTATACAGCAGGGTAGGGCAACTTCCCTACTCTGAATTTTGAAACTTAGTTCTGAAGTACTGAGTTTTGGGCTCTTGTCCTACCCTGAAAAAAACAAATGCCCTACCCTAATGAGTTTATGTTTCTCATTCTCCATGTACAAAATTTTTTGGCATTCAATTTTTCCCTCTCCTCTTTCTCCTATGTGATTTTTCTTTAATGGCAATTTTATGTTGATTTTCTAATGATTTCTGGAGAAGAAGAGATCTTTCAACTGTATGGGCGTGGAGTGCGTGAGCCAACACATTGAGACGGTTCGATTTTCATAAACCACACTTAGCATGGAAAATAATGAAATAAATAGTAAATGGCATTTGGCTCTTAATTTGTGGGCCCATGTAAAATTAAATGATAAAGAGGAAGAGGTGCGCTGTGCGCAACAGCTGTGATCCGCTAAGTTTCTTTATTTTTTTTTATCCTCCATTTCATTATTTTTTTGTGCAACACCTGTCCCTAAATTGTGATACTTTTGAGACGATTTTATGATGAATTTGTAATTGATATTAGGGAACCCTAGGTGGAAATTTGCGCAGCAGCTTATGTCATGATTCCTCAAAAAAATTTAGTATCTAGTCTTGCTTTTTTTTGTTGTTGTTTTTAAATATGTAAAGGATAATATTTTTTTTATTATGTAAAAGAATATTATTATTGTTGTTTTTTATCATGTTTTATATATTTTTCAATTATTTAATAGGTTTGAACTCGATTCGATATTTTTTTGTCCTACTCTGGAAAATCCTGCATCCTCCCCTGTATGTGGCGATGTGCACGTTTGATCCAGAAAAGCTGACGTAATTCGAGGCAACGTGGGACCAAGCTGTTTGGTTAAAAATTCTGCCACGGGGGAGTCCATATCCTCTAAGGTAACAAAATATTTATGTTTAGATTCTGATCATCCGATCATAATCCGAGTTAATTCGATATGAGGTAAAATGCACAAGGTCCCTTTAAAATTCGGGTGAATTCTTGTCAGACGGTTGTGATCTAAACAAAAATATTTTGTTAGCTTTGGGGATATAAATTTGTGGCATTAGTTCCATATTTGAATGGGGGCATCATTTTTATGTTGCAGGAAATCAAAGACTAGGCTATATTTACTTGTGGAGTAAGAGGTAAGGTAAGTTCCACGAATTCAGATCCAATGCAATACTTGATCATGTTGAGTGAGCTCTCACTCGTCTATTTAATTTGATATAGATCTCAAAATGGAACCAGGGGCAGACGCAAGATTTATGTCAGGGGGCATAAATCGGGTTCAAATGGCTTATCGGATTCAAACTCATTAGTTAATTGGATTCATTAGTTAATTGGATACTACATTTATCAGAATAAGGTGAATTAGTCGAAATTGGCCCAATCAGATCGGAAACTAAGATTTTTTTTGCCAAAAACTTGTTTTGTACTTTAAAAAAAGAAAAAAATTATAAAAAAAAATATTATGTCAAACTAAATATACTCTAAATTTTTGTCACACACCATCTTTGCATGAGTTAGTTTTAATTAGAAAAAAAATGTGACAACGCTACATAGTGTAGTTGAGGCCAAAAAACTAGAGAAATAGAGTACTTCCGTCAGATTATTTCTTAGGAGGAGTCACTGACAAGAAGAAATTTAAAGCAATGATTGACTGACCTATACCCAAAACAGTGAAACAATTAAGAGGCCTTTTAGAGTTAGCTGGATACGTTTGGGCTGTGAGAAAATAAATTTTGACACCGTTGTCACTCAGTAAGTTCAGCCCAAACAAAAAATTAAACAAGCCCATCAACTACTAAAAAGACATCCCATAAAACTATTAACCCATGCTTCCTATTTGACCCCACCGTTCAGATTTATCATTTTCATCTGTCTCCTTCACCATGAAACATAATTCTTTAAACCTAATTCTTTCTTCAGAGCTTAACACTATTGTCTAGGAGATCTTCATATTTTAACACCATTAGACAAAAATTCGGTCCAGAGAGGGACAAACTAATTTTTAGGAGGGATAGAGAAAAACCAAGTATATTTTTTCATACTAAATTTCAAAATTCAGAGGGGGCAATTGCCCCCTAGACTAACGTGGGTTCGCCCCTGAATAGAACCTAGCTCGTATATTTCAAATGGACACCAAATTTAATTTAGTTCAGCTAGGAGTATTCTATCTTTTGCGTAGAACTACAAAGGATATTTCACCACTACTACAAAAACTGGCTTTATACACTGCACATTGTAGGAATATTACACACGGTTTTTTGATAATATAGCCGTGTATAAATCTTATAATTGTACACGGATTAATAACAGAAGAGCCGTGTATAAATAGTTGGAGAGCTACACGGATTATAACTAAATAGCCGTGTATAATAGTGTAGGGTTTTTATATCTTCCCTTCCTGAGCGCCGTTTTGATCAAGTCTTTTAGTTAATACATCTCGAACAGAGCTTTTTCCTATCAGATTTCTGCGAATTGATCGAGGCCAGCAGCTGAGATCTGAGATCTTTGAATTAAGTTTGTATTTTCTCCTCTCCATCTTTCTATGGTTAGTAATATGTATTTAAATCATTTTCTTCCTCTAATTTTCTGTTATTTAGGCTTATTTAGGTCATTTCATGCATGCTTGATTTCTTAATTTTAGATGTAATTAATTAGTGTATTGTGGTCCAATAACCGACCTTTAGATGCTTTTAGGTCCATGCCCGTTCAAAATTAATCCAATAGGGATTAATTTTGGATAGTCCCCGTTTTGGGACTGCTCTTTGAATATTATGTCTCATTTAGGATGTGAACACATATTAGCGGGATTTAATTAGTATTTGAGGAAAGTTCGACAGTATTTTTCCTTATTGCTCCTACGAGTATGTGGTTCGTACGCATACTTGGGGAGTTAAGGGGAAATGCTGCCGAATTTTTCTCAAATACTAATTAAATCTCGCTAATATGTGTTCACATATGAGACATAATATTCAAAGAGTGGGTTAGGATTGTAAACCGGCCCTTTGTAAGCCCAAAATTTTGTACACGAAGGAGAATGTTGACCATGCATGATTAATTGATCAAATCATTTTTTTAATTTAATTTACAGATGGATCGAAGCTGGATGTATGAAATGCGACGTGACAGTGAAGAATATTTGGTTCGCGTTGATGAGTTTATAAAATTTGCTGAGAGTTATAGAGTGAAGAAAAAAGAAGAAGACATTTTATGTCCTTGTAAAGATTGTAAAAATTTATTAAGATTTTTGGACATCGAAGAAATTAGAGCTCATTTGATTTGTCGGGGATTTAAGAAGAGATATACATGTTGGTTCATGCATGGTGAGAAATTTGAGGAAAGTAGTAGTGCCAATAAAGACTGTAATCGTGAATTGAATGATGAGAATGTTGGAATTTCTGATAATTTTGAACTTGATTGGAACGAGGATTATGAGAGTGCCGAATATTCTGATAACGTCGAACCCGAAAATAACGATGATGAGATGGAGAGGAATTTTGATGAAAATGTAGAACACGAGTTTACTGAAAATTTGGAGGATATGTTACGTGATGTGGAAGATGAAATTAGTGATAAAAATTATGATAAATTTCAAAATTTGTCTAATGAATCCAAGAAGCCGTTGTATCCCGGGTGTACCAAATTTACAAAACTGTCAGCTGTGTTGAAATTATTAAACTTAAAAGCAGACAATGGTTGGAGCGATAAGAGTTTCACGTCCTTATTACAGCTTTTAGGAGAAATGCTCCCAGATAACAACGAGTTACCCGGTACAACATATCAGGCAAAGAAGTTGATATGTCCAATGGGGTTGAAGATCGAAAGAATACATGCATGTCCGAATGACTATGTATTGTATCGTAACGAGTACGAGGCCATGCATGTCTTTCACGATATAAACGTCGTAAGGACCAGGACACTGATGATTGTAACGAGGACATAAGTGGCCGACCTCCGGCTAAGGTGTTGTGGTATTTGCCGATAATACCGAGATTCAAACGGTTGTTTGCGAATCCCAAAGATGCAAAATTATTGCGCTGGCACGAAGAAGAGCGCAAAAATGACGGTAAACTAAGGCACCCGGCTGATTCTCCTCAATGGAGAAACATTGACAGACATTTCAAAGAATTTGGTTCTGAACCGCGGAACCTTAGGATTGTGGTGAGCTCAGATGGAATGAGTCAGTTTGGAAGTATGAGCAGTCGGCACAGTACTTGGCCAGTTCTTTTATGCATCTACAATCTTCCTCCTTGGTTGTGCATGAAACGCAGATATATAATGATGTCATTACTAATCCAAGGACCCAGACAACCCGGAAATGACATAGATGTATATCTCGCACCATTAATCGAGGACCTCCAAAAATTGTGGCATGATGGCGTCCCGGTGTGGGATGCGTATATGAAAGAGACCTTTAACTTGCGGGCCATGGTGTTTTGCACCGTAAATGATTTCCCCGCGTATGGGAATTTTTCGGGTTACACTTGTAAAGGAGCAAAAGCGTGCCCGATCTGTGAAGATGACACGCAGGTGCTGAGGTTGAAAAATTGTCAAAAGAATGTATTCATGGGGCATCGTAGGTTTCTTCCTATTAATCACCCATATCGTAAGAAGAAGATGGCATTCAACGGGAAAATTGAGCTTGGAGTGGCTCGTCATCCATTAGACGGGGAGAGTACCTTCGAACGGGTAAAATACATTGATGTTGTTTTTGGAAAATGCGCCAAAGCACTACCGAAGAATATTTGGAAAAAGAGGTCCATATTTTGGGAGCTACCGTACTGGAAATATTTAGAAGTGAGGCATTGCCTAGATGTCATGCATGTCGAAAAAAATGTCTGCGACAGTTTAATTGGTTTATTATTGAACATTCCGGGGAAGACTAAGGATGGTATTAAAGTGAGAAAAGACATGGTAGAGATGGGAATACGACACGAGCTCGCACCGCAGGAGAAAGGGAAGCGCACATACCTACCCCCCGCACTGTGCACAATGTCAAAGAAAGAGAAAACAAGCTTCTGTGAATGCCTCAATGGTATAAAAGTCCCATCAGGATATTCTTTGAATATTAAGAAGTTGGTGTCGATGAAGGACTTGAAACTGGTCGGTCTGAAATCTCACGACTGTCATGTTTTATTGACACATATAATTCCCGTTGCAATTCGGGGAATTTTACCAAAGCACGTTCGTCAAACCATTACGAAGCTTTGTTCTTTCTTCAATGCAATAAATTCCAAAGTGATAGACCCTCTAAAATTGGACTCTTTGCAAAAGGAGGTCGTCGTTACTCTTTGCCAACTTGAGATGTATTTTCCGCCATCTTTTTTCGATGTCATGGTTCACCTTGTTGTTCATCTTGTGAGAGAAATTAAGATTTGTGGTCCCGTGTTCCTTCGGTATATGTATCCATTCGAGAGATACATGGGCATCTTGAAAAAATACGTAAGGAACCGACATCGACCCGAAGGCAGCATTATAGAAGGATATTCTACGGAGGAGGTGATTGATTTTTGCACCAACTACTTGACCGGTGTGGATCCTATTGGCGTTCCAAAATCTCGATACGAGGGAAGGCTCCAAGGAGTCGGGACAATTGGGTTGAGAGCCGTAGTTGCTGATCTAAATGAACTACAAAAGGCACATTTTATTGTACTACAACACATGACAGATGTTGCTCCCTATATAGATGAGCACATGACAATCCTTCAACAACAAAACTACACGAGGAGTTAGAGGTGGCTTACTAACGAGCATAATCGTTCTTTTATAGTATGGCTGAAAGAAAGAGTGCAGTCACACCCCGTACCTGAAATTGTTAAACTGCTTGGCGAAGGACCCCAAATTGTTGTTAGAACATTCCAAGGATACGAGATTAATGGATATACATTTTACACTAAATCCCAGAGTGATAAGAGCACGATGCAAAACAGTGGGGTGACGTTGGTGGCGACCTCTCAAGAATTCAGTAGATCCGGAGATGGCCGGGCTGTAATAGCATCAAAGTCATATTATGGCGTTATTCAAGAAATTTGGAAGCTCATTTACAGTCCTCGCCTGAGCATTCCCGTGTTTCGGTGTCAATGGGTCGAAGACCGAGGTGTTAAAGTTGATAATGACGGGTTCACACTCGTTGATTTAAACAGGGTTGGGCATGTTGATGATCCGTTTATACTCGCCAAGCAAGCCACCCAAGTCTTTTATGCCACTGACCCGAGTGATGACAGGTTGAGCGTCGTCCTATCCGGAAAAAGAAGGATTGTCGGGGTAGAAAATGTCGTCGATGAAGAAGAGTACGACCAGTTCGACGAAGTACCTCCATTTTGTACCGATGTGCAAACTGAGGTAGCAACACTTGAAGGGGTAGACGAAGCTGACTACATGCGGTCCGACCACAATGAAGGATTATGGGCCGAGGGTACTGTTCAAATAGTGGAAAAAAGGAGAAAAAGGAAAAAAAAACATAATGTGCAATATTTATTTTGTTTAAGACCGTGTAGCTTTTAATATTATCAAATATTATCAAATATTGCAACAATGAAGGATTATGTTTAATGCTTATAATATTATCAAATATTAGTATTAGTTTTTGAAAATATTAGTTAAAACATTTAATAATAAAATAAAATAAATATTAGTTAAAATATTAGTTTTCACTAAATATTAGTTAAAATATTTAATATTAGTATATTTAAAATATTAGTTAAAATATTTAATATTAGTTAAAATATTTAATATTACTTAAAATATTTAAAATATTAGTTAAAATATTTAATATTAGTTAAAATATTTAATATTAGTTAAAATATTTAATATTAGTTAAAATATTTAAGGAAGGATTATGTTTAGTGCTTATAATATTATCAACTTTATCAAACATTTAATATTAGTTAAAATAAATATTAGTTAAAATAAATATTAGTTAAAATCCTGCTGAAGTATTGCGGCCCGCAACCATTCAGAGCATTTTACTGAACCTGGGACCCGCCTGTCGGAAGGATTTATACACGGACTTTTAGCTAATAGTCCGTGTAGAAATGGAAGAGAGCTACACGGACTATTAGCTAGATGTCCGTGTAGAAAGGTGATTTGCACACGGATTTTTATGTACAACCGTGTAGAATTGGAGAGAGCTACACGGACATTAACTTAACAGCCGTGTATAATGAGGAATATTTCGAAATCCTTCTCTGCCAAAATTTTCGTAAGTCCGAAAACCCTCAGAGAATTTTCGAAATTAACCCGCGGTTCAGTTCCAAAAACCTCCCAAAGACTCCGAGCTCGATCTTCACCGCTCACCGTCTCGCCGCCTCGCCGCCTCGCCGCCTCACCGCCTCACCCGTGGTCTCTCTCTCTCTAACCCGTGGTCTCTCTCACCCGTGGTTAGCGTCTCTCTATCTCGTTATTTTTCTTATTGGGTTTGAACCCGTTAGCCATTATGGTACTTGTTAATTTCGATATAGGGTACTTGCATGTTAATTTATATATAGGGTACTTGCATGTTAGGGTACTTGCATGTTAATTTGTATATTATGGTACTTGCATGTTAATTTGTATATTATGGTACTTGCATGTTAATTTCGATATAGGGTACTTGCATGTTAATTTGTATATTATGGTATCTTGTTAGTATTGAATACATTATGGTACTTGTTAATTTGTATATAGGGTATTTTAGGGTATTTTAGGTTAATTTAGGATACTTGTTAATTTTAGGTTATTTTAGCATATAACCTAGGTTATTTTAGTTTAATTCAAATAATTATGGTACTTGCATGTTAGGGTATTTTAGGTTAATTCAAATAATTATGGTACTTGTTAGGTTATTTTAGGTTAATTCAAATAATCTAGGTTATATGTCAAAAATTGATTGATTAATATATTGATGTTTAATCTATTGATCTAGGTTAGCCATGTGAAAAGTTGTATGGTTAATTAATCTAGGTTATATGGTTGGTTGATTAATCTAGGTTATATGGTTTTGTTAATTTATCTCTATTTTGTTCATTCATCCCTACAAAAGACAAAATATGTAGTAGAATATCAAAAAGGTCATTATGCCAAATCCAGTAAACAAAAGGTATGCCTCGTGCTTTGCTCCTGAGACTAGAATATCAACTTGAGGATTTCAATTATTGGTCACTTATGATTTGATCTTTAATTTCATGCAGAACCATGTCGAATGAGGATGAGTACGTCGATATGATGGCAGAAGAAGAGGAGCAGCAAGCTACTGCCTCATCAGAAAGAAGGAGGAGAGGGCCGACAATGTGCACGAGCATGTCCGAGCAGACCCATCAAGAAATCTGGTTCACAGAAGACGGGCGTGCGCAGGGAGAAAAACGACAGAAATACTCAAATTGGTGTACGAGCTTCGTGAGGCAAAAAGCGAGTATCCTTGTTGAGAGATGGGATCATTTTGAGGATAAGGTGAAGAACGAGTGGTGGAACGCGGTGAAGGTAAAGTGCCTAACAACTCTTCTCTTGAATTTTCACTTATGTATGATCTATACTTAAATACACTAAATTTTTGTGTCAATCAGGCTCAGTGGAACATCGAGAATGATGTTCCAAAGGATAAGGCTTTGAAGATTATGAACAATGGTTGGAAGCAATACAAGAGCACGTTGAAGACGGAGTTCATGGAGAAAGGGAGAAATCCGGTCAGCTACTACAAATGGCTAAAACAAGAGGACTGGGATGCGTTTCAAGCTTTGAAGTCTACCGAAGAGTTCAAGGTATCTAACTCGTGCCAAATTTATGCTTATTCTTTCTCGATATGTACTTATCTTTCTAAAACTAACTGATCGTTATTGTTTTGTTTCTGTGAAGGCAAAAAGTAATAAAGGCACGATGACCGTTGCCTTTAACAAGTATCCACACCATCTAGGGTCAGGTGGTTACGAGGGTAAGTCGGCAGAATGGAGGAAAGTCCTGGACGCGAACAAGGATTCTGACTCACCCGTGGTTAGGATCCAAAATCCTAGGGGCAAAGATTGGGTCATGGTTAGAGCCGAGGTAACCGCTGACGGGAGGATAGTACTCCCAAAGGATTTGCATCCCGTGGCTCAAAGAATGGTAAGAGTCCTTTATACTTACTTTGTGACATTCATCCGAAAATTATAACTCCGAAAGTACATCAATTGTTCTTTTGCTTTAACTAATTCTTCTACTTGAACAGTTGGAAGTGGAGGAGGAGGTCAACTCGGGTGCCCGGAGTGTCGAACGACAAAATGATTCCTTGTCCGCAGCGCTCGAGAATCCAGAACACCCGGTTCGAGTAAGGGGTGTAGGGGTCTATAGGGGCTGGAAGGAGGTGTTCCGAGTGGAGGGACAAAAACCTCGAAGAAAATCGCGTGCCAAGGTAAACAAAGACGAGATAGTTGCGCAGATACGCGCGGAGGTGAGCAAAGAGTACGACGCAAGGTTTGCTGAGATGGAAGCAATGTTGACACAAATTAGATCAGCAACTACGCAGCCATCCGAGCAACCACCTCCCATTTCGCCGGGAATTCGGCGAAGTAGTCAAGCATCCGGCACGTGGGGCGCCTTAGACGATTTGGATAATCTCAAGGTAATCAATATTTGTTCATAATCTAAAGGTATTTAAAACCTGTTTGCAACCTTGTTAGACAATATCGCATCATTAAAATAAACAACTTCCCTATAAATTTGCAGGACCCCAGAGCATGCGACCTCGTCCTGCGGAATGGTAGTGTTTCTCTGATCGTTGCTAAGGGCGTTGTACATCCACTCGCCAAAAGTGTACACTCTACTCAGCTAAGACCCGACCATGCATGCGTGCAGGTTGAGTTAGTCGTAGATGGATGGCAGCGCGTACCCCTTCCTGTCCCTACCGACGAAGCGCTTGTGCTTGATGACGCACGGATGTCATTTGTCCAATGGCCCAAGAGTCAGATTGTTTTGGATCAGGTAATCCATAAAAAAATCCATTTATTTGTTACATTCAACTCATTCTTTTTGAAATACTAGAATAATACATCTATAACTTGATACAGACACGAGGAGATGATGTTACCGGTACGGCAATGTCACCGGTACGTCAGGAGGTGGCTTGCGTCGTCGCGCCTGACGCGCCACAATCACCTTCACGTCCTATGGTCACCGAAGAAGAATACAGCTGTTTGCCCAATGATTTGCGCCTTCTCCATGACTACTTGATGACGGCGCCCGAAGGCATGGAGGCTATCATCATCCCTGTCCCACCTGGTATGTTTCTACACGAAGGCAGGGATCTCCTGATAACGTTCAAAGATTTCAAGGACCTCTTCCACCACTCGTCATCCGACAAATGGCTCGATGTTTCACACATCACCATTTTTCTCATGTTAGTGATATTAAAATATTTTCATTATTGTATAGAACTCAAATATATATTCTAATTACAATATGATGAGTTTTCAGGAAGCTAGTCCGAAACTGTGATGAGATGGTTGAAAGGAAGAACTTGTGCATGTTTCTGGACCCCGAGAAAGTGAGTGGTACGGCAGTGACATATTATCCGGATATGTCAATCGAGTACATGTGTTCTGCGATGCATCGTGCTAAGGCGGAGGAGAAGAAATTCATTCTCATGCCATACCACGAGGGGTTAGTTCTAATCTTAACTTATGTGTTGTTTATATTTTAATTAAAGAATTGTATAAAGGAATTAAAAGTTAAACATAAAAAAATGAAATCACACCATCAATCATAGCAAATACTCGTGTGACTTTTATATGCTAAAGTATATAATTCTTCTCCTCGATCCCACAGCAAATATTGGTGCACGATTCTCATTGTGCCGTACCTAAATGTGGGCATAATTATTGATTCTTGTAAGCCAAAAGGAAGGACCGCGGCTGCCAAGTGCAAAGTTATCTTGCCTTTTGTGAATAAGTAAGCAATAATAATTCTATAGGTTTGCATTTCTTACTTCCAATTCAAATTATAAAATTGCTAATTACATTCACTCACTTTTGTAAGGGCTTTTGTGAAATATATTAAAGAGGGAGGATCACATAGCACGGGCCCGGGCAAGAAAAGCAAGTTGAATTGGAAGTACATGTTGGTGAGCACACTTTATGAGTTAGAAATTTCATATCTTGTTAAAAAAATTATTGTCATTCTAACAAATGCCGCTAAATATAAATTTCAGAGCCCGCAACAGAAGGAGGGTTGGGAATGCGCTTATTACACGATGATATTCATGTTTGACTTTGTCGAAAGAATACAATTCCAATTCCCAAAAGCGGTATGTACTTCATATGAATTTCCTATATAATAAGCAATTGATATCTACCTTTTCTGAAATACTAACTATTATCAAATTATAATTTTGTAGAATGTGACAAAGCAAGATCATTACACTTGGAATCAGATCGACGATGTGCGGTGCATGTGGGCAAGGTGGTTTGCCATGGAATTTTGTAATCCTCGATATGGATTTGCATAGATTAATTTGTAATAAAAATATGTTTCGAATGAATTTATTGCTATATGAATTTTGTATAAATTTAGTATATGAATTTCTTGCCAATTAATCTGTTTCGAATGAATATTTGTATTTCTGTTGAAAAAATTGGCTAGCAAAGCTGGAGGCTAGCCCAAAAACAAAATATACAAAAAAAAAGGTATTTATACACGGATATTTCACAATTGTGCGTGTACGATAGAAAAAACAAAAAAAAAATTAGCTATTGCACACGGCTATTTAACAGTTGTCCGTGTGCAATACTAATCATACACGGTTTTTTTGTTAAAAATCCGTGTATGATAGCCTTGCTGGAGGCGTAATACAAAATATCTAAAACTATTTGTACACGGATATTTACCAAAAGTCCGTGTATAATAGCTAAGAGAGCTACACGGACTTTTAATACAAAGCCGTGTAGAAAGAGGAATCGTACACGGTTAATTAGGGGATATCCGTGTAGCTCGGTAGTCTTTGTACACGGTTAATTAGGGAATATCCGTGTAGAAATCATTATAATCACACACGGTTAAATATCCGTGTGTAGTTCCTGACCTATTCATACACCCTGGCTTTAAACACAGCAGGAAATCCGTGTAGCTCTTCCATTAATGTCCGTGTGTAATCTGTTTTTCTGTAGTAGTACACTTAAGTTATCATATGATAAGTAAATAAAATTTAAATTCAAATTAATCCTATATAAATTACTTCACTTTCTCAAGTGAAATAACCTACTCCACGCTTATCCTGCTTATAAGATCCACTTTTATATATAAAAATTTATTTACTAACATCTTACTTTTCTAATCATATTAATTTAAACTATAATATAAAATGTTAAACAAAATGTAAATTATAAGAAATAATGAAAGTAGGTCTTACAATTAAAGATACTCACGTGGACGGCTATTTAGAAAGAGATTCTTTCCTAATTTCGATAATATATATTTCTATGGGTCAATTAGCAACCTCATCAATCGATGTATGATATTTTAAATTGTCTTACTTCAGTGTCCATAGGTCGAACGCTATCATTGCCAGTAGATCCATGCAGACAGTAGACAATAGATCAGTTCCAAGTTGATTGGTCTAGAGAATGTATATTTATTTTTGCTTGATTCAAATCCGTTGGCTGATTGGTCCAGAGAACTTCACTAGACTCAATTTTAGTCTTTTTTTTAATATGTCGTCCGGACACGAGGCTTTCGTATGTCACCACGGATTTCTACACAGCCCGCACGCGCTTTTGTTGCACAAAATAACTCCCCAGTTCCTCTCCTTTTTATTATAAAATATAGATCTCCGTGGCGCTATTATTAACAGGTCAGAACCATGTTATCAAAATTAGACTTGACATTGATTTGATGAAGTATCAGATCAACGATTTATTGGTCGAACTGGTAATCAGTCAACTAGTTCAATTATTGTTTTATTTAAATACTGACATATATATAAAGAAAGGTTGGGTTGCTATGTGCAGGATGGTGACATATTATGCTACTTTTTTAAAATTTATGAGATAGACTTTAAACGACGAATTCAAATTGTTAAAACCGATCTAATTCAGAAGTGATATACATATATATAATTTTTTTTTTAATTTTTTGATTCATTTAGTATACATTCAAGCGGTAAAAAAATAATAAAAGATGAATGTATTAAAATTAACTTATAATTTTTCAGTGTTTTACTGCTTGAGTTTATATCAAATGGATTCAAAAATTTATAATCTTTGCATGTAAATGAATCACTCATGAAGTAGATCATTTTCAACTATTTGGATTCGTCATTGAAATATATCCAATAATATTTTAAAGAGGTATACGGCATGTCACTATGCCATAGGTAGCACACTAGCATTATTCGTTTTTATACTATACATAATTAGGTATTTTATTATACCTAGAATATTGAGGTTTTATGTCTCGAGAATATTTTGTAAATAAAATATATTATGGTGAACTGCAATATTAGCGTCTTGATTTTTTCTCTAAATCTATTTGAATGTAGCATAGGGGTGAAAATGGAGCGAATACGGAGCAGATAGTGGTAAAATCATATTCATATTCTTTTTTAATTTCTGGATACAGATACAGATCGGATATCAGCTGGATACATATACGGATACGGATCTGATCGGATATTTATTAAAATAATATTAAAAAATACCAAAGTTCATAATATTTATCTAATTTTAATGGTGAATAACAATGTTTTTTTTTTCATATATATTGACTATTTGGATACAGATAATTAAAACGTAAAACCATATCAGTATCCAAATCCACACAGATATTCGGATATTGAATATCCACATCTAATTTTTCGAATAAAAATGGAATACGAATCAGATATTATCCATACTGTTTTCACACCTAATGTAACAGGATAACAAATTTAAATAAAATGCTGCATGTTCATTCTTCACCCATAATGAAACAAAACATGATAGATTGATGCAACCTTTACGAGGCCTAGCCCATAAACAGTACAAGGGCCGAAGAATTTTGAACTTAAATATTGAAGAGTGGGGCTACGGTACTATGCATAGCACGGTTGGGTCCGTGCTACGGCTCAATAGTTGAGTTTTTAAAATTCTAACGGTCGATCCGAAACGTTCAACATGATTATAAAATGAATATGTACTTGCAAATCAAAATTTACTTTTTTTCGAAATTTTTTACTATTTTTTTAGATAGGTAGAAAATCACTTGATCTGAAAATTCTGAACCATCCAAAAACAGTGATTTTCTACCTATCTAAAAAAATAGTAAAAAATTTCGAAAAAATGTAAAATTTGATTTGCAAGTACATATTCATTTTATAATCATATTGAACGGTTTCGATCGACCGTTAGGATTTTGAAAACTCAAATATTGAGCCGTAGCACGGACCCAATCCGTGCTATGCATAGTACCGTAGCCTCACGGAATATTGAAACTTGTTTACCAGGACTTGAGATACGTAATTTGATTCATGATACTTGATAAATAAAAGTATAAAATAAATTCTTTAAGCACTTGTTGTGGTTATAGTTCGTAAAACATTGGTCCAAATTAAATTCACCCCAACAGAAAAAATTAGGCATAAAAACAACCTCAACCTTGGTTCCTATTATTAAATGCTTTAGCTCAACATATAAACTCACGAAATGTCATGCAATTAATCGATATTGTTACATGCTTTGAGAGGATTTGTATTTGATGAATTTTGTTCTTTTCGATATATCAGTAAAACCTCTCAAATTAAAGTTACCTGTGATTATTATAATAACATTTAGTTGGTGATTCTTTTGCATTCTTGAATTTATGTATTTCATAGTGGGGTGAAATTAGCTAGGGTGTTCTTAAGTTCACTGAGTTCTTTGGTGCATTAACTTTAAAATCTATCGGATTGTTTTCAAACGACGAATCCAAACCGTTAAAACTGATATACTTCATAGGTGATGTATTTACTTGTCAAATTTAGTATAAAATCAAGAATTGAAGAAACAATAAAAAATGCATGCACGTATTAAAATTAAGTTGTGGACGTTCTTTTTTTTACTACTTAACTTTATAGTAAATTAATTCAAAAATTTTTAATTTGACATGTAAACGTATCACCTCTGAATGAGATTGGTTTCAACAGTTTGAATTTATTGTTGAAAATCATGCCCATAGTTTTTAAATTAAGCTCCACCAAAAAATTAATGAGCTTAATTAAGAACATCCTAGTTCTACTCATATTGTACAAATACTCCACCACTGGAGTATGCTATTTACTCATAATCAAGTTTAAAAAGGATGAGAAATTTATAATTACAAAAATTCTGAAGCTTCAAAGCAAAACCATGATAAAATAAATAACAAATTAAATGGCTCAATTAGCTTCCACTTGGGCAACAAAACAATAATTTAGAAACAAAAACAAAAGAAACTATCAGCAACTTGATACTACTTAACAATAAAATAATTAGCAACCTCATCGATCCATTCATTTATATATATACATATTATATCATCTAACCTCAATGCAATGATCATCCCCCTGGTGTTATTTCTCAAATGAAAGGATAGCAAGTACATTATAATAAACATTTGGAATAAATTTTATCTGGCTAACAAATTGTATTATTTTTATGTCTCTTATTTAATTCTTTTGTCCAGACACGAGGCTTTCATATATTGCCACGTGTTTTCCCACAGCCAACACGCGCCCGGGGATACTATGGTTAAATTCTTCTCCATTCTCATACCAAACTGTACATCTCCATTTTTAATCAAGCATTATTAATTTCATCATTTCTCCTCAGGGACACGAGTTGCGTGCACCGGAAATAATTGAAAATATTTTATATATTATAAGGTGCTAAATAGCTAAAACTCTAATACTTGTTTCTAATAAAGTGACAAAGCTTTATTATTTAAGCACTATATAATACAGAGGCACTGAGATAGAGCAAGCCTTTTAAACTATGAGGTCAAATTAACACATATATATGACCAATCATACAAAATATTTTTCGGAGAATGAAGATCAATCTTGTAGTACCGTGACATTTTATTCTAAATTATATAAAAAAATCATACATAAATAGTTTTTTTTGAAAGTAGTGGAGATCAATTGACCCGCATTCCTTCTATTTAAAACCGTCTCTAATATAAGTTAATTATCAAATAATATCATATTCTACAATTAATATACATTTAGATAATCGACGAAATAATCAATATAACAACTTAATATCTAAATATTTGTTTAAATTTCGCTGACCATTTCACTTGGAATAATTTATAGATGACTGGATCTTTAGAAAATGGTCAACACAAGTGCCCTGCACTGCTGGAGATGAATTGACATGGTCTAGATTGCACGAGCCATCCACGTGCTTCCCCATGCTTCATATCTTAATTAGGTTTCATAATGCAACTCGGTTTCGCCATTAAAGATTTATAAACAGGTTTATTCATGTTTGACTTTAGCTCCAATTTGGTACCTAATTACTCCTGTAAGGCTGTAATCTAATTTTTGGTTGGTGTCGGTGTGTGATCTCTCTAATTCTCTCCTTTTTCCTCCGATTTTCTTCATATTTAATCTGATTTTTTATTTTTCGATTTTCTAGTAACAAAAACTCTGCAACTAAAGGTGTAACGGGTGGTGTATACAGTTACAGCAGGTTCAGATGACTTGTTTTTTTCACAGATTATATATATATATATATATATATATATAGAGTAGAACTAGGGTGCTCCTAAGCTCACCAAGCCCTTCGTGAGCGCGACTCTAAAACCTATCAAATTGACTTCAAACGACATTTTCAAACCGTTAGATGTTCAATCTATATTAAAATGTGCTTGTAGACCAAATTTTACATTTTTTGGAATTTTTTTACTATTTATTAAGATGGTTTGAAAATCGCTGTTTTTATTAAAATCTGCACCATTGGAAAACAGCAATTTTCAAACCATCTTAATAAATAGTAAAAAAATTCCAAAAAATGTAAAATTTGGTCTCCAAGCACATTTTAATATAGATTGAACATCTAACGGTTTGGAAATGTCGTTTGAAGTCAATTTGATAGATTTTAGAGTCGCGCTCACGGAAGGGCTTGGTGAGCTTAGGAGCACCCTAGTTCTACTCTATATATATATATATATATATATATATCATTCTTTTTAATTTTAATTAATTAGTAAATCTATAGAGAGTGTTTATTAAATTGATGTCATTACTTATTTATCTACAATATTATTAAATATCTTAACTTCTAATATTATAGAAAAATACAGCTATAAAATAACTAAATAAATGTGTCGAAACATTCTCTGAGTGGGAAGTCAAGAGTTCGAAATCTGAATGTGAATTATTTATACATTAAATTTAAGCTGGTAGACTAAACTTCCATGTTTTGTGAAAAAAATATCGTTGATTATATATAACATGGAATTCTACAATTTGAAAGGAATAGTAATTCTAAAATATCGTTGATTATATATATGTTCACTTTAAATAAACTGATAGAAGCCTATAAGGATGTAAAACTCCAATATTCCATCTTTTTGAATTTGATATAGCATTAGTATATATTTTGAATAAATGAATATTAGAAATGATTATGCAGCTCAAATATGGTATATATTATTTTTTTATAGTTAAAAATGAATTTAAGGGGACAAAGAAAAAAAATTGTGCTTGCAGTATATATACCTACTTGCTTTACATGAATTCATATTTAAAAAAGGGGTAGCATGCACCTCCTAATCTTACTATTTTCTCACCATTTTTTACTCATTCAATTTGAATTTGTTTAATACGAAAAGTATATTAGTGGAGCGCAGCAGTATCAACATTAATTTGATGTCTATCCTTTGTATGTTGCATTGTCATCCCCACCCCCCCCCCCCCCCACCCACCAAAAACAAAAAAAAGGTTTAGTATCATACATTAGAGAAGGTATATAGCAAAGAGACTAAATATTTTTGTGGTCACTCAAAAAATATTTTTCTATTTGTTTGAGTAATAGCAAATTGTTGTAAATCAAATTTAATATGATTTATGTAATTATGTGGATGCTCAATTCATTGCCCCCACTTCTCCACTACTCCACTACTCCACTACTATGAACATTTATTTTCTTCTTTATTATTGTAACATCTATTTCTAGCCTATAAATAGAGGCTTTGTAAAAGCAAGAAAGTACATACAATTAGAAGAGAATAAGATTATGCTATTTCTCTTTCTATCTCTCTTGTTATTTACTTACTATTGTTGCAATTTTATTTTAATTTTACAACACGTTATCAGCACGAATTGCTCGGAAGAAGTTGCAAAGTTATTCTGTAAGTAATTTATATGATTGATTATTATATCTTTCATTAAGTTAAATTTCATTTAAATTTTTTATTATGTTTGTTTTAGTTTATAAGAATCATTCCTTGAAGTGAATGATGGAATAATAACCTGAAGTTATTATCAAAACTAAATGTTTATCAAGAACCTGAAGTTCGTATTACTCGAATAGAATAATAAGAATAATAACCTGAAGTTATTAAAATTATTTAGAACCTGAAGTTCTATTTGAAATTTTAATATAAAATTAATATAATAACCATCAATTATTATAGGCCACTGGATGAATAATAACCTGAAGTTGTTCCCAATTAAAACCTGAAGTTTTATTAGAAATTTTCATATAAAATCAATATAAAAGTTATTATAGGTCATTGGATGAAAATATAACCCGAAGTTATTTCAAATTAAATTTTACATAGCGCAGTCAAGCAATTTAATAACCAGAAGTTATTAAATAAGTATTTTATTATAACCTGAAGTTATATAATATTAACCTGAAGTTATTAATACATTTAAATTTATTTATTTATTTATTTATGCAATTTACGTATTCTTTTATTTATATTTATTTATCTCCCTTTTCACAACCTTAAGTTATGATATTAATAACCTGAAGTTATGGCATTAAAACCTGAAGTTATGGCATTAATAACCTGAAGTTATGATATTAATAATCTGAAATTATTAATACGTATCTATTTTGTAGTACATATGACAAATCTCACAAAGTTTGAATTTATCTCCTTTTTCATTTATCATAACTCGAAGTTATGGTATTAGTAACGTGAAGTTGTATTTTGTTATAAATACGTATTAATGAAAAATGAGAAAGGAAAACATCATGAAGATGTTTGTTACAGATGTGGAATGACAAATCATTGATTGCGTACCTGTCGTACGCCCAAGCATTTTGTAGGGCTTTATCAAGCCTCAATTAAAAAAAAAAAACAAAAAAGAGAAAATATGGAAACTAAAATGACCCTGAATATGAATGCCATATAGATACACATTTTGATGTATCAGATTTCTTCCATAATGTGGATAAAGAAATAGACACTTTACTAAGTAAGAAAATGTAATGTAGAAGTTTATGTTTATAAAAGTTTATTTTGCATTTTAATTTTTATATTGTATGCAAATAAAATTAATGAATAAAGGTAGTTTATTTTTATTTTAATTTATTCTTGCATTCTTTTATTTTAAAGGAAAAATGATTGACGCAATGGTAAGTAAAGAATATCCATGTTTAGTAGACAGCGGAACAACAAATAACATATTGAAAAGTAAGAAATATTTTTCACAATTGCATCTTGGTGAGACTAATATCCACACTAATCTGGCACAACTAATTTAATTGAAGGCTCTGGAAGAGCTTGTATTTTGTTACCTGAAGGAACAAAATTAATAATAGATGATGCATTATATTCAAGTAGATCCAGAAGAAATCTACTAAGTTTTAAAGATATTCGAAAGAATGATTATCATATTGAAACTATGAATGAGAAAAATTGTGAATATCTTCATATCACATCTATTAAAAATGGCCAGAAAATTATAATGGAAAAGATGCAAGCATTGTCTTCTGGACTATATGGCACTTATATAAGTACAATAGAATCAAATATGGTTACTAATCAGAAGTTAGTTGTTACTAACCAAAAGTTAGTTGATCCAAAGTTATTTACTTTGTGGCATGACAGATTGGGTCATCCAGGAAATATAATGATGAGGAGAATAATTGAAAGTGCAAATGAGCATCCCCTAAAGGACCTGAAGATCCTATTATCAAAAGAATTGACATGTGAAGCATGCTCTCTTGGTAAACTAATTACTAGGCCATCTCCAAATAAAATTGGACTTGAAGCTCCTTCATTTTTAGAAAGAATTCAAGGAGATATATGTGGGCCTATTACACCTCCATGTGGACCATTTAGATATTTTATGGTGTTAATTGATGCATCAACACGCTGGTCACATGTGAGTTTGTTAGCAACAAGAAATGTTGCGTTTGCTAGACTATTAGCACAAATTATCCAATTGAGAGCTCATTTTCCGGATTATCAAATTAAAAGAATCCGGCTTGATAATGCAGGAGAGTTTACTTCTCAAACTTTTAATGATTATTGCATGTCTATTGGAATTACGGTAGAACATCCAATGGCCCATGTTCATATACAAAACAGTCTAGCAGAATCGTTGATTAAAAGGTTTACCGTCTGCTGCATGGGGACATGCCATATTACATGCTGCTGCACTAATTAGGTTAAGGCCAACTGCAGATCATAGGTATTCCCCGTTACAATTGGTCTCTGGAAGAGAACCAAATTTGTCCCATCTAAAGGTATTTGGTTGTTCAGTATATGTTCCAATTTCTCCTCCACAACGCACAAAAATGGGACCTCAAAGAAGGTTGGGAATTTATATTGGTTTTAACTCTCCTTCTATTATTAAATATTTAGAACCATTAAGAGGAGATGTTTTTACAGCAAGATTTGCTGATTGACATTTTAATGAATCAATATTCCCAAACTTAGGGGAAGAAAAACCAAAGCTGGATAAACAAGTAACTTGGAATTCATCGTTATCTTATCTTGACCCCCGAAGTGGTCAATGTGAACTCGAAGTTCAAAAGATTATAAATTTGCAAAGAATTGTAAATGAATTGCCTGATGCATTTACAGATACAAATAGAGTTACTAAATCGCATATTCTAGCTATAAACGCACCTGCTCGAATTGACATTACAAAAATATCTAATGAATCTAATGTGCGTAGTAAACGTGGAAGACCACTTGGTTTTAAGGATGTAAATCCTCGTAAAAGGAAAGAGCAGAATAAAGCAGTTGGTCCAACCCCAGAAGAGGTTGATGGTAAAACTCCCGAAGAAGTCAATAAAACTCTAGAAGAGGTTGATAGTAGAACTCCTGAAGAAGTTGATAAAATCCCAGAAGAGATTAATGGTAAAACTTCTAAAGAAGTTGATAAAACTCTAGAAGAGGTTGATCAAGTTTCAGAAGAAACTCAGGTACCGATTATGAGATCTCAATAAACTATGTACAGAATGGTACAATATGGAACCGAAATGAAACATGTGCTGATGAAATTTTTGCATATGCTATAGCAATTGATGTGCTAAATTAGGAAGATGTGCCAAAAACTCCTGAAGAGTGTATGCACAGAAATGATTGGTCAAAATGGAAAGATGCCATGAAGGCTGAATTAGATTCGCTTGAAAAGCGCAATGTTTTTGGACCTGTAGTCTTAACCCCTAAAGATGTTAACCATGTAGGTTACAAATGGGTATTTACAATAAAAATGAATGAGAAAAATGAGATTGTGAGATATAAAGCAAGGCTAGTGGCACAAGGCTTTACACAAATACTTGGAGTCGATTATGAAGAGACGTATTCACCTGTAGTAGATGCGATAACTCTCAAGTTTCTAATAAGTTTCACAGTTACAGAAAATCTAAAAATGCGACTTATGAATGTCGTAACAGCATATTTATATGGTTCACTTGATAGTGACATATACATGAAAATCCCCGAAGGATTGAAAATGCCTGAAGCATATAAATCAATACCTAGAGAAATGTACTCTATAAAATTAAGAAGATCTTTATACGGACTAAAACAATCAGGCCGAATGTGGTACAATTGACTGAGTTACCTTCTAAAAGAAGGATATAAAAATAATATAATCAGTCTGTGTGTTTTTATTAAAAGATCAAATCTATGTTTTACAATCATTGCAGTGTATGTTGATGATTTGAACATTATTGGATCTCCTGAAGAGGTTGAGAATACTGCAAAATTATTGAGAAATGAGTTTGAAATGAAAGACCTTGGTGTAACTAAATTTTGTCTCGGCCTGCAGATCGAGCATCTAAATAATGGAATATTTGTCCATCAATCAAATTATGTTGAAAAAGTACTAAAGAGATTCAATATGGATAAAGCTCATCCTTTGAGCACACCAATGGTCGTACGATCGCTAAATACAGAAAATGATCATTTTCGCCCGCAAGAAAATAATGAAAAAGTTGTTGGTCCTGAAGTACCATACTTAAGTGCAATCGGGGCATTATTATATCTTGCAAATAATACAAGACCTGATATCGCATTTGCAGTAAATGTGTTAGCAAGATATAGTTCCAAACCAACCAGAAGATATTGGAATGGAATTAAACACATATTTTGATATCTCTGCGGAACTAGAGATATGGGGTTATATTATCAAAAGGATACAAAATCCAAATTAATTGGATATGCAGATGCGGGATATTTGTCGGATCCACATAAAGCACGATCCCAAACGGGATATGTATTCACTTATTGTGGAGCTGCAATTTCATGGCGATCAACAAAACAAATTTTACGGCAACATCATCAAATCATGCCGAGCTGATCGCTTATACGAGGCAAGTTGAGAATGCGTTTGGTTACAGTCAATGATTCAAAATATTCAAGAAGAATGCGGGCTTAAAAACATCAAGGAAAACCCTACTCCGCTGCATGAAGATAATGCAACATGCATTGCACAAATCAAAGAAGAATATATCAAAGGAGACCGGACTAAACATATTGCGCCAAAGTTATTTTCAACACATGACCTACAAAAGGAAAGCGTAATCAATATTTACCAAGTCCGATCAATCGATAATTTAGCAGACCTATTCACAAAATCTTTGCCGACGAAGGTTTTTGGACAACTCACAAAGAAGATAGGTCTACACCGATTGAAGAATATTCAATGATATCTAAATGAGGGGAATCGTTATACGCACTGTACTCTTTTTCCCTTAATCAAGTTTTTATCCCAATGGGTTTTCTTGATAAGGTTTTTAATGAGGCAGTACACGGTCCGGAAGTATCGTGTTAATATTGATCATGAAGTATCATATTAATAGCGTATAATGAAAGATGAACATCCAAGGGGAAGTGTTGTAAATCAAATTTAATATGATTTATGTGGATGTTCAATTCATTGCCCCACTTCTCCACTACTCCACTACTCCACTACTATGGACATTTATTTTCTTCTTTATTATTGTAACATCTATTTCTAGCCTATAAATAGAGACTTTGTAAAAGCAAGAAAGTACATACAATTAGAAGAGAATAAGATTATGCTATTGTTCTTTCTATCTCTCTTGTTATTTACTTACTATTGTTGCAACTTTATTTTAATTTTACA
The DNA here is from genome assembly GCA_028015225.1 of Carex myosuroides. Taxonomy (NCBI): domain Eukaryota; kingdom Viridiplantae; phylum Streptophyta; class Magnoliopsida; order Poales; family Cyperaceae; genus Carex; species Carex myosuroides. The sequence goes on from CM051470.1 coordinate 12,250,577, forward strand.
ACACAAATCATATTTTTCCTCTCTCTCTAACAGCTCTAGTGAGGTGTTCACAGAAGACTTCCCCCTCCATGCCTTTCCCTTGCACTACCTGTACAAACATAATAAAAAAAACATAAAAATTACGATAGCGCATGACAATTCCATATTTTACAAATGAAAATGCAATCAAAATCCAGAGGTTCACCAAAAGGTTATTAAATTAAGAACGACTAGCTTGATTCTTAAGATATAATTGTTTTGTCAAAAATCAAATTAAAGATTCTACATTTGTAGACATCTCAATGCAAAAAAAAAAAAAAAAGGAAGAAGAAGAAGAAAGAAAAGAAAATTCAAGCCTGCAACAGATCTCTAATGAATGTCAAATAAGAAATAACTCAATTATATTAGAATTAAAACCCTATATTTCATCATGAAACAAATGACACTAACTAATGGTTTGTCAGCTGAGTATAAGAAAATAGCAAATTAGAGATCAACTAATATAAGTACTGATAATGAATAGGATCACATACATACCTCAAAATGGAGATTGTAAAAAGTTCTCTCTCCAAGAGGAGCCGATGTCGTTGAAGCGTTGATTAGCTTAAGGCCTTCTCCTTCCAAAATCTCTAAATACTTGATGAGAGAAGTTCTGTCAGCTATTTTGCTTAATATGCAAATATTCACCATGACCTCTTTGTCAGTGAGACAGGTCGCAGTAACTACAAGAGAGTCGATACAACGATCCTTCGATGTTGAGTTGTGTTTTTGCCATTGAGAACCTTTTACAAGTAGCTGTTGTTTCTTTCTTGTCATTTTCTCGACTTGTTTCTGAAGCTCCGGTATGTACTTGACCACCCGTGAGACCGTTACTGGAATACTCATCTTCTTCTGAATTGTTTAAAAAGGATAAAAGAAGAGTATCTTTCAGAATGTAAGTTCATTTAGGTGATAATTTGAGAAATTCTAAAGTTGGCACTATAACAATAAATGAAATTCTGGTCTTCCTGTTCTGCTCTGAAATGAAATTAAACTATTCAATACCGGAGAGAAACAATCAATACAATGCTACGATATCAATTTTCATGTAATTACACAATCTATTTTAGGCAAGCTCATATGTGGAACAGTTCTTGTTTTTTTCAAGTAAAAAGTATAATTGTCTTGTTCGTATAATAATATCGATCGTTAGCTATGTCTATAGAAATAAAGAAAGAAAATATTTCTAGTACTTACACTTCTCTCAGACTCAGGTAGTAGCATACGGAGAGACAAATACAAGCTATTGAGCTTCTTTCGCCAGTCCCGTTCGTAAGCATTATGATTCAACTTCTTGTGAAAATGATTTGATGAAGAAGGATTATCTTTAGGAGAGGGAGTAGTAGAAAGGAAGTAATCTTCTTGCCACTCGAGTTCCGGCAAGAGAGATTCGCAAAAATAGCCTGGCTCGATCAATGTGGAGCTCGAGAAAGTATTCTCATACTGGATTTGGGTGCCATTGATCATTGTGAGGGAACTTTGTGAAAGATAATATGCAAAGAGATAATTAATTTCGAGTAGAAGTCTTGGGGCTGTACAATTTATATTGAAATGCAACTTGGCCATTTGTTTTATTATCTGTGAAGATAATGAAGATAACTATAACAATATTCCTTAAGAAATTAAAAATTAATTGGAGTTGCGTAATCAGTGAATTTAAATAATTTAATGCTTCATCAATTAATACTGCTTCATCAGTAATTCAGTAATGAATTATCTGTACAATAAAAAATTGAATTAGATTACATGATCCATTTTGTGGGGGAAAAAAATGTATGCATTAATTGGACTCTTATAACTCTTTTGTTGGAATATATATTGTTTGATTGCCGTTATTATCTCAAATTCACAAGTAAGACTTTGATCATGTCCTCGTTATAATATAGACATATTTTATTCATTTTAAATAAAAATTTGCCAAATCAACTCCTATCATAAAAGCTCCTTAAATTAGAAAATGATCACAAATTTAATTCTTTATTCTTACATTAAAATATATACAAATCACGATTTATCACTACTACATAAAAGCCGACTATACATGGTTGAAATTGCTAATGACACACGGCTCTGTGACCTTGTCCGCCCACATCGTGTCTGAAGCTATAGATATATTCACTACAGCAAACCGTTGCTTCAGCGGCCGGTATCAGCGACCGTGGAAATCGCCGGTCGCTAATGACCCAAAAAACCAAAAAAAAAAAAAGAAATTAAATTTTTTCGGCGACCGTGGAAAACGAGACATTCAGCGACCGGCGCCAAAATCTTTCAGCGACCACTTGGGCCCGGTCGCTGAATATCTCGGTAAAAATGTCGCGCGAATCCTTCTCTCCCATTTTTCGTCTCGCGCCGAAATCCTTCTCTCCCATTTTTAGGTTAGATAAAAAAAAAAACAGCAGCCTCTGTGACCCGCTGTGACCCGCTGTGACCCGAACTCCGCCGCCTCTGTGACCCCTGACCGACCCCGCCCCCGACCCTCCGACTCCGAACACCGACCCGCTCTCTGAACCCCGCCGCTCGACCCCGACCCGCTCTCCGACTGTGCTTCCTTCGAACTTGTGGGTGACCTGAAACTGTGCTTCCTTCGAACTTATGGGTGACCTGGAGCAGCATCCGCTACTAGAGGTTCCTGTTTTTTCTTATTTCGATCTAATATTTGGCTGATCTGTGATTTCGATCTACTACTTTGGTTCCTGTTTTTTGGCTGATCTAATATTTGGCTGATCTAATTTCGATCTAATACTAGAGGTTCCTGTTTTTTGTTCATAATTTTGTTCATAATTTTGTAATCGAAAATTTTGTTCAACTAATTTGGTATCAACAAAATTATGAACTGATTTCTTGATATCAACTGTGATTTCCTAATTTCCTAATTGCATCACGTTGCAGCTAGAAAATTATCTCACAAAGCTCCAAAGTTACATATTTAATTGCTAATTTAATCTTATTTCATTTTTCACAAATTAAACACCTCGCCAGAATTAATTGCTAATTTAACCTTGATAAAAAAAAACTAATATTTTTCTACAGTTGTATCTTTATAAAAAAAAAGTAAAATTTAAAGAAGATAGGCACATAATTTTGTATTTATGCGCTGATGCCCCTGACTAACTTTGCTGCCAAAATTATATTAGTTCAAATATATAATTTTGCCATTGTGCTGATGCGCTCATGTCATATGCGATGCCATTGTGCTGACGACTTGCATGCTTTCCAAATATAGTCATTTGGATATTCATGTCTCTAGGTCTGTTTTAGTTGCTGATTTTGTTGATGCCTAATATGTTGATATCAAGAAATCAGTATTTTATTTTTACTTGATGTCATAACTCCTTGTTAAGCAATTGTATTACATACAATATTAAATGTGTCTATCCCTAGCTCCAATTAATTATTTTTTCTATTTTTCATAGGATATGAACAATGGAAGTCTATATATGAATTAGTTGACACACAATTTCCTTGTTTTAATGGTACCATTTCTGTATGTGATTGGCTAATTGGTTTCAGGAGTTGTAGAAGAATATAGTTTAAGTTTGGGAGGAAAGAAGGAGAGGAGAAAACTCGATAGGGAGTAATTGCTTGTAATCAGGCAAGTTTTCGCTCTTTCTTAATTCGATAAAAGTTAATTATATTATTAATTATGTACTATAGTTTGTTAGTTATTAATTCTATGTTGGTTAATTAAATTAGTAAACCGGAACATTTAGTATGCCTTTTAGATTTATACCCGTTCAAAATTAATCTGATAGAGATTAATTTTGAATAGTTCCCGTTTTGGGACTGCTCTTTGAATGCTTTGTCTCAACTAGGATGTGAAGAAATGTATGTGGGTCTAGTATTTAAGAAAATTTGGTATTATTTTTCCTTATTGTTCCTACGAGTACGTATTGAATTACATGTCCTACATGATGTGTTTCTAACGCGTACTCGGGGAACTAAGGGGAAATGCTGCCGAATTTTTCTTAAATATTAGATTCACATACATTTCTTCACTACTGAGACATAGCATTCAAAGAGTGGGATAGGATTGTACACCGGCCCTGTGTAAGCCCCAAAAGAGTAATGAGTTTGGACCTATGAATATTTAATGATATTATTTCATTGAAGTGTCAATATACTAAGCAAGGCATTACTTTAAGTTTATTTTTGACCTCGTGTGCATTTAATTTTATTTAGAACTAATCAAGGCAAGGCAAGGGCCGGGAAGGGCAGCGTCATCTCTCTCTCTCTCTGGTACGTATGTTTAAATTCATACAATATGTAGTGTAGATGCCGCTTGTATGGCTGTATACAAGTCCTGTTGCATGGATGATGCAATAAATAATTCTGAATTTCTTCCATGACTTGCTTTAGAGGGTCCGTTATCAACTGATGATATCTGGAGGGTCTAAAGTATAGATCTGGACTTTTTGATTGTTTGAGTCAAATTTTCGTTTGAATGCTAAAGTAATAGAATTTGTTGTTATAAATTGAATGAACTAAGGTGTAGTTAGGTCATGTTTATACAATGTTGTTATAAATTGTTGTTGTAAATTGCATTTAGGTCATGTTTATACAATATCTTAATTATAAATGTATGTCATGATTAGGGGAAATGGAGGGTGATCGTAGTTGGATGTACGGTCCTCGTTACGTGAACAAGCGAATGAATCCCACATTTGTTAAGGGTGTTGAGAGTTTTTTTGAATATGCATTCAGTATTCAAGAAAATATAATTAGTGGTGATCGCATTAAGTGTCCATGTGCCAAGTGTGGGTGTACTAGATGGTTGGATAAGGAAACTATCGGAAAACACCTGATGAAATCGGGGTTCCGACTTTTTTACGAGAAGTGGTTCATGCATGGTGAGGAATATACCCAAGTGGAACAGAGCCAACCTGAACAGAGCCAACCTGAGGTGGAGTCGCCAAATGCTATGGTGGACATGCTTCTTGATGCTGCAGGTCCGTCTTTTGAATGGAATGCGGACGAACCCCCGAATCAACAAGCTCAAGAGTTTTATAACATGATGAAAGCGGCAGATGAGCCGTTATGGGATGGTTGTGATAAGGAACATACTGTCCTTGCATGTGTTACCGAACTCCTTAGCATTAAAGCCGACTGTGGCATAACCAAGGAGGGATTTAATCGGATCATATCGGCCGTGAAGAAGTGGCTTCCGAAAGAGAACAGGTTGCCTCCAAATCAATATCAATGCAAGAAATTGGTGAAAGGGTTGGGATTAAGTCACGTGAAGATCCATGCTTGTCCGAATGATTGCATGTTATACTACGGTGATAATATTTCCAAAGAGAAGTGTGATGTCTGTGGACATAATCGTTTCAAACAAGACAACCAGAAAAACACCACGAAACGGTTACCGTATAAAGAAGTGCGGTATCTTCCAATCGGTCCGAGGTTGCAGAGGCTCTTTTTGACTTCTACGACCGCTGAACAAATGCGTTGGCATAAAGAAGGAAAGCGGGAAAAGGAAGGGGTCATGGTTCATCCTGCTGATGGAGAAGCCTGGAAAGAATTTAATCGGTTGCACCCAGATTTTGCAGCAGACCCTAGAAATGTTCGCCTTGGGTTTAGTTCAGATGGTTTCTCTCCTTTCAATATGGGGGGTCGGTCTTACAGCAATTGGCCGGGATTTCTAATCGTTTATAACCTTCCTCCAGCTCTGGTGATGCGCGACAACAACATATTCCTGTCCCTGTTGATACCAGGGCCCAATAGTCCCACTAGAAGTATATACATCTACCTGCAGCCTCCAGTGGGTCGAGCAGTCAGTCGCATTCGTCACAGTCATATTCTTCTATGCCGCCGGCTCCGCAGCTCACAGCAGAGCATATCGATATGATATCTACTCAGGTACTTGATAGGATGGAGGATCGGTTATCTGTTAGGGATGCTCTGTTACTTGATAGTATGGAGGATCGGTTTATGTCTAGGATCACCGACCTTTTCAAAGCTTCTCAGGTACGAAATTTGATAATTCAGTCCAACTTCAATTGTGAACCATAAATCTTAAATTCTAATTATCTAAACTATTGTTTTAACAATCTCACAGGGAGGTTCGGGCTCGCAGCATGCCTCGAGGCCCGCTCCTCTAGATGACGAGGATGATGACGAGGGGCAGGGGTCGGATGTTGGTGGTGATGGTACTAGTTAGGTTTAGATGTTTATTGTACTACTTAGGTTATTTATGGTACGGATTTTGATATGTTTATGCTACTTGACAGTTCGACATTTATGTTTGTATTACTTGACATTATTATGTTTGATGAACTTTGTTGTATGTTTATGTTTATTTGTATTACTTGATATTACGATATCTATGTTTATGTTGTATGTTGGTACGTTGGTACGCGTCGTACCAAATATTAAATGGTGCAAATTTAAATAATATAATAAAATATAAAAAACTTGACAGAAGAGTATCAGCGACCAAATTTAAGTATCAGCGACCGTAATTATTTGTCTCAGATATTTTTTGTATCTGCGATTGTTTCGACTATCAGCGGCCGTTTTTTAGTATCAGCGACCGCAAACTTTGGTCGCAGAACGTTTTTGCTGACGTCAGAAAAAACAACAGCGACCAAAAAAAATTGGTCGCAAAAATATTATCAGCGACCGGTGACGTATTATCAGCGACCGGTGACGTCATCAGAAGAGTATCAGCGACAATGCTTACAGCGACCGGGCTTTCAGCGACCAAAAATGGCTTTCAGCGACCGGATTTACTGTCAGCGACCGGCGCTTTTACTTTCAGCGACCGGAATCCCGGTCGCTGATACCCCTTTTTGCTGTAGTGATTGTACACAGTTGCGGAACCGTGTCTATAGAAACTTTTCATACATTGTTAATACAAGAGAACCGTGTTAGATCTTAAAAAGACGCTAAAACAAGAGATTTACACACGGTTAACCGTGCATAATAACAAGGGTATGTACCATAGAAACCATGTATATTTTCAGGGAATCATACACGGTTGATTCATATAAACAGTGTATTTGTACTCTCTGTACAAATTTTTTTTTTAAGAACTGTGTATGATTTCTATTTTTTTATACAATTAATAATGGACTAGAATCCATAATTGCTAGCCATTAAATATACAATAGTACACATCCATAATTTAAGAAATATTGAGCATTTACAATATACAGAAAACAATATTCAATATTCAGCATTCAACATACATATACATCCATAATTCAACAAATATTACAACAATTACATATTCAACAAATATTACAACATGTTTTAATTTTATTACATGTATTATCTTTAGGTGGTCAGTTTGCCATTTCAAGACAACCATGGATCAAGAATGCACATTGACTTTAGAAATGTGGAGGGCCAATAGAACATCCATGTGGTGCTTGACCCGACTATTTTACTTGAGCTGAATTGATGTATGATTCCTTTCACATAAAGAGATTAAATCGCAACTCAATCTGATTAGTCAGATGTGTCGAGCACTACATGGACGTTCTATTCACCTTCCACATTTATGAAGCTAATGATAATTATTGATCCATGATTGTTTTGAAATGACAAACCGATTATTCTACAGATAAAACATGTTATAAAAAATTAAATTAACGAAGTAAAAAAGAAAGGAAAAAGTAATCCCAAAACCATTACCCACAAGAAAATAAAAAAATAAAAAAAATTAATTACAATAACCTAACAAAAAGAAACATAAAGAAAATAGAACCTAACAATCGTGTTTTGTGCCCAGTGCCTGTGTCCGGTCTGCATTCAGCTGGGGGTGATAAAAATTGTCATTAATTTCACACTACTCCACCCTTAAAAGAAGCCATGCCCATATTAATTGTTCCTTGTCATAATTTACACATATCACTAAGAAGAAGTTATTACAGACTACAAACTAATTAGTACCCAATGACTAATAAACCCCAAGTTGGTTAGATTGCTATATTTACTTTAGCGACTCACATCCGGCTTCATTGACTAGCTATTGAATCAGGGGCGGATCTACATGTATGTCAGGGGGTGCTAAGCCACCCCAATAATTTAATTTTTTTTAATTATGTACATTAAAATTTAATTTAATTTTTTTTTTAAGCTTTTATATAGTCTAGCCCCCCTCATAAAATGACAAATGTGTGCTTGTAGCTAGTGTTGAAGTTGCAAGCTAATACGCCACATCAGATCCAGAAGGGAATGAAGAAAGAAATCAATTTAGATTGTTTGGTGGCTGGACGAAATCCTCTTTATTTCCTTTCCTTATTCTATTTGATTGATGTGTAATTTATTTCTAAGTTGAATTGTTTCTTAAATTAGAAAGAGGTCGGCTGTACACCTCTAAGGTTGATAAATACTCAAGAGATAGAAAGGAAAAATTATGTAAGAAAAAAATATTGATTGAAATAAACAAAGGGAGGGAAGGGAGATTCATGGGAGTCTTGTGTTCTTGAGTTGTTCTATTATTAATTGTGACATGGTATCAGAGCGGTGATCAATCCGAAAACCTCGACATTCCAAGACCTCACCAATAATCTCTTCTTCTTTTTTATCATGAGTGAACCTGAAGCAAGTTCTTACTCCTCACGAGATGAGAACACAGCAGCCTTGTTGGAGAAATTAACCCAACTTGTTGCATTACAACAAACTCAAATTATGGCCATTCAACAAAACCCGAATCCACCTATAACCATACCTGCACCTGCAGCCGAAAACTTCATCCATCCGAACCCTATCTCTGTGAAACTCAATGGACGAAACTACTCCCTATGGTCCCAAGTGGTCACAATGTATGTGAAGGGGCGAGACAAGCTCCAGCACATAACAGGAAATCCACCTCCTCCACAGCCCCAAGATGCACTCTTTCCGAAATGGGACATTGAGGACACAGTGGTGAAGGGATGGTTGATCAACTCCCTCGATTCGAATCTGACAGACAAGTTCATCCGGTTTCCAACAGCAAAAGAAGTGTGGGACTCTCTCGCTACCACGTTCTATGATGGCAGCGATGCCGCCCAGGTATTTGAATTAAATAGGAGGGTAACTCGACTAAGACAGTCGGGTAAATCTGTAGAAGAGTATTATAATGATTTGCAAAGCTTATGGCAAGAAATTGATTTTCGCCGGCCTAACCCTATGGTTCATGTAGAAGATATTAAGAAGTTTAATAATTTTATTCAAGAAACCAGGGTTTATACATTTCTTGATGGACTTGATGACCGGCTAGATAATGAGAGAGCAAATCTTCTACAACTCACACCGTTTCCTACAGTTGAACAAGCCTTCGCAAGAGTGAGAAAGGAGGCTGTGAGGCAGGGGGTTATGCTTAAAGATGGAGGAGAAATGTCACAAACTTCGGCTGCTATGATCTCAAAGGTGCAGAAAATTCCTGAGGTATATCTAACACTAAATAAGAACTCTTCCTATGTTGATAAATCTAAGTTGAAGTGTACTCACTGTGGTCAAACAAGGCATGTGAAAGAGCAGTGCTTTAAAATTGTTGGTTATCCTGAATGGTTCAAAGAGAGGAAAAAAGGGAACCAATATGCCACTGGAAAAGGAAAGATAGCAGTGGCAAAATCTGAAACAGCGGGTGAAAGGCAGCAGGAACAGCAGGGTCTTAAATGGGCGCATGGACCAGCTGACAGTCAAGCCTAAGGTTCGGCCCAGGCCGAAGTTGCAAATAGGACAGATTCGGTTGCCCTTCATGCTGCAGGTAGTTCTAGAAACCAGAATAACTCAGAACAAGGTAAATTTCTTGATATTTGTAATATTGAAAAACAAAAAGAATGGGTTATAGACTCAGGAGCTACGGACCACATGACTTACTCAGAAAAGGACTTTAAGTTAAGAAAACATACACAAAAAAAGGGTATTCTTAATGCAAACGGAGTTGAATATCCTGTAAATGGAGCAGGAGATGTACCTATTTCTAAGAACCTTACCCTTACAAACACCCTACTCGTACCTTCTCTATCTACAAAATTGATTTCTATTGGACAATTAACTGCAGAGCGAAGCATATTGAGGTGGATAGGCATTTTATCAAAGAGAAATTGGACTCTAAGATTATTTCAATGCCATTCGTAAGATCACACGAACAGTTGGCAGATATGCTCACCAAGGCGATATCAAGCAAAGCATTTGATGACTCTCTATCTAAACTCGGCATGACAGATATCTACGTATGAGCTTGAAGGGGGGTGTTGAAGTTGCAAGCTAATACGCCACATCAGATCCAGAAGGGAATGAAGAAAGAAATCAATTTAGATTGTTTGGTGGCTGGACGAAATCCTCTTTATTTCCTTTCCTTATTCTATTTGATTGATGTGTAATTTATTTCTAAGTTGAATTGTTTCTTAAATTAGAAAGAGGTCGGCTGTACACCTCTAAGGTTGATAAATACTCAAGAGATAGAAAGGAAAAATTATGTAAGAAAAAAATATTGATTGAAATAAACAAAGGGAGGGAAGGGAGATTCATGGGAGTCTTGTGTTCTTGAGTTGTTCTATTATTAATTGTGACAGCTAGTTTAGTGGTAAGAATTCTATTTGGTGTTTGTAATGTCATAGGTTCAATTCCCTCTAACTACAATTTTGTTATCTCTTTCACATATTATGCATTTTATAGATTAGCCCCCTTATTTAAATTTTCTAGTTCCACTCTTGTACTGAACTAAACTAAGCAGTAGCATGGTCTCATCACCCAATTATACATTATCAGCATGACCCCAAAAAAACACAAAACCCATATTTACAAAGTAAATTCAGATCATATGCAACAAACATATATAACAAGCAAAACATTGGACAAGGCCAATTTTATGCATGTAATCCAGAGTTGCATTTTTAGTCCCTGTCAATTCAAGGTAGTGTGCTATTACTCATTTTCATATATTTTACTTTTTTTTTTCTTTTCCAGCCTAACCCGGATTTGGATTATTAGCACATATCAAACTCAGGAGATTCCTGCATAGAAAAAAATCAGATTCGAGCCCGAGCAATAAACAACAAGCAATTCAACAGAGGAGCTCGGCTCCTGTGCCCTCATAAGGCATTCTAGATAAATAACTTAGAAATTAAAAGATTACCGGAACTTGCTTCCAATTTTAGCTTGGCAAAAGCTGCATGGTACCAAGACGGATAACAAGAAGTAGCTTCCTACCTAGCATCAGGGCTGGCCTCTGAGTCTACGCAACAGTAAGCAACAAGAACTCAGGAAAACTCTAACCGAGTTTAAAAAAATGGATCCGAGTGGGACAAAAAATGGGAAGGGAAACTCTAGATCGGTTTCGACTGAGAGAACAAAAAGTGATAGAGAGCGGTGCCAAAACCCTAAGAGAGAGAGTGAAGGGAGAAGAGAGATGAGAGAAATAAGAGGGGAGAAGACAGAGAGGAGAGTTATAATTTGATTAGACATGAGAGAGGTGAGACTTAAAGACAGCAGATATTGAAGAGGTACGAAAAAACCGAAAACCAAAAGACTATTCATACACGGTTCTAGACACAAAAATAATGTGTACAATATACACCAATCAAACACGATTCTAACAAAAACCGTGTATAATTCACAAGGGCAGTCAAAGAGGTGTTTACAGGGTAGTCAAATAGACACACACAAAAAAACAAAAACTCTAACAGGTTTTATACACGGATCATATAGAAAAACCGTGCATAAATGCTAATTATACATAATTCACAGAGTAAAACCGTGTTTGATTTATGTATTTATATTTTTTATTAAATTTAATTACTTTCATATTAACTATCTTCATAGTATATTTAAAACCATCATGTAACAACCATTTGCAATTGTCATTTTTATTTTCAATACGCACAAAAATCAAGGAAAATTATGTGAGTTTGTTTAATTTATGTTATATATAATTGATTGTTTTTGAATAGATTCTCATGTATGTTATGTATGTCATGAACTTAATTATATATATATAGAGAGAGAGATGGACTATGGTGAGTTGTGAAGTAAAACAACGTTTTACTTCACGTCATATTTTTATTTTGAAAATTCAAACAACCGATCCGAACCGCTCAACATGTTATCTATATTGAAATGTGCTTGGAAACTAAATTTTACATTTTTTGGAACTTTTTTACTATTTATTAAGCAACTTTGAAATAGCTGATCCACTGTGAACAGTAAAAAATTTTGTACGAGCAGCGCGCACCTCCTCCTTTTACACACTCTTTTGTTGGAAATTTGTCGTACCTGTGTATGATATTCCATGTATAATTAACGTTTTTGTAGTAGTCGTATGATTTTCATTATTTAAAATTTTTATCTTCACACGTTTAAACACATTTTTAAAGAATTACATCCAATTCTTTTTATGATGTTAACCAGTCAAATTCATTGCATATTGTTTTAATAACCATTGATAATTAGCAATGAAACTTCAGTTATAATACAATTTTTGTTAGCTCTATTATGATCAGTATTTTAAAACGAGACCGTAAATGTTTATGCAGTGAGATTCACATGCACATGAAGCATGCAACTCATATTCAATAACAATCTACAAATTTTAAAAAAATTCGTCTTGTTAGACATATATATACAACTGATGATGATATGATTTTTTTTAATAAATTTTAAATTATACTAGTATGTTATTGTATTTTGTTGTTTTAACTAAAATTATTTCAAAAAATATATATTTTATTTATAAGTTTAAATTTATTTTCAAAAATATATATGTACAGGATTATGATTGACTTCAAACGACACATTTAAACCGTTGAAACCATACAGTTAACGAGTGACGTGTATACATTTCAAATTTATAAATTTTCGAACTAATTTAGCATAAAGTCAAGTGGTAAAAAAGAAAGATGGTTCATAAGTTAATTTTAATGCGTTCATTTTTTATCATTTTTTACCTCTTGACTTACTATTCAATTAGTTCAAAAATTTATAGATTTAACTTGTAAACGCATCACTCGTGAAGTAGATCAGTTTCAAAATCTTAAATGTTACTTACTATGTATTATCTTAAAAGTAAGTCCTTCGTACCCTATCTTAATAGTAAATAAGTATGTCATCTCTTACCCACTCTTAAAAGTTAAACAGTTTGGACACGTCGTTTGAAATCAATTCGATAGGTTTTGAGTTAAGCTCACAAAAGGACTTGGTGAGCTTAAGAATACCCAAGTTCTACTTCATGATTATAACTAGACTGTTCTTAAGCTGACCGGTAGTATTCGGCTGTACAAGCTTAGGCCTCCTTAGGCTTCCTTAGAGCTCCTTAAGAGACTAAGGAGGTTTAAGCTTGCTAAACACTTGCTCCTTTGTAAAGCTTAAAACTACTTTCTTAAGCCTCCTTTTGCCCACAATTTTAAGCTTGCCCATGTTTTTAAGGAGCCATGCTTAAACATTTTGCCAAGCTTAAAGCTTTCTTAAGAAAGTTATCTTTCAACTTTATTGCCGAACCGGTGCTCCTTAGTGCAGCTTAAAATTTAAGCTTGATGGGGCTGCCGAACACTACCACCAAGCCTATTGGTGAACTTAACCTCAAAAAGCTATCAGATGGACTTCAAATGACAAATTCAAACTATTGAAATTTATATATTTCCCAAGTGATTAATTTGCATGCAAAGTTTTTTCAAATTAATTTAGTATATAGTCAAGAGGTAAAAAATATTCAAAAATGAATACATAAAAATTAATTTATAAACCTAAACAAATTAATTTGAAAATCTAAACAAATTTGCATTTAAATGCATCACTCGTGAAATAGATCGGTTGCAATAGTTTTAATTTGTGGTTTGAAGCTAATTCAACATAATTTGAAACTAAGCTCACTAAGAGACTTAGTAAGTTTAAATTAAACACCCTAGTTATGCTCTATATTCCATACATACACACATACTGACATACATACATACATACATACATGTGTGTGTGTCTGTGTGTATACGCATGTATATACACACACACGCACACACATAGATATATATATATATATTATCCACATATTATAACACATATGTTCATATACCGTTACGATTATCTGGTATTTTTTTTTTTTTTGAGAAAAGCCCGTAGACATAGTACTTGATTAAAAAGAAAAGCATACATTGTTACATTGCATATATCCTAGAAATAAATTGCTAAACATATAAATTTCAACCGCCTCATGGATAAGTAATAATTACACAAGGACGATGGGGATTTGTTCAAATGGCTTAGGATAGAGATTTATTCATTGCCGAATCTAAACTGTTTGTACATGCGAAAATTTGCATGGATGGTTTAGATTTACGAGACCATTTAAATTTATTAAGTTCTAAATTTCTTTGCACGAATTTTGAAACAAATCGGACGGTTTAGACTTGATTCATGATAAAAAATTGTTAAAGTCCTTTGGACAAAACTCATCAATTAATACCATTAAATAAAAAGAGGTATTGTTAAAGTCAAGTTTAGACATAGCAATGGCGAATGTATATCTAAAAAAAGGGTTTAATATCATACATCAGAGAAGGTACAGCAAAGAGACCAAATATATTTTATAATAATATTATTCCTCTCTCTCTAACAGCTCTAATGAGGTGTTCACATAAGACTTCCCCCTCCATTCCTTTCCCTTGCACTATCTGTACAAAAATAATAAAAATAAACATGAAAATTAAGATATATAACTTATGAGAATTCAATATATATTCTACAAATGAAGATGTAATCAAGATCCAGAGGTTCACCAAAAGGTGTTTAAAGAACTACTAGCTTGTTTCTGAAGATGTAATCAAGATTCTACATTTTTAGACATCTCAAGGCAAAGAAAAAAAAAGAACAAAGAAAATTGGGGCAGCATATGTACTTTTTAACTTTCCAGCTTAATTATATTTGATTCTTCTGGGTACTAACCAAAAGCAAATTTCTATTCATGCTAAAATATCAGCAGAAACACTCTAACTAACTGAAACAGATTATGAATGTCAAATAACTCAATTATATTAGAAAACCTTTCGTCATGAAACAAATGACACTAGCTAGCTAATGGTTTGTCAGCTGAGTAAGAAAAAAACAATTCAGAGATCAAATAACTACTGACAATGAATAGGATCATTTGTATACCTCAAAATGGAGGTTGTAAAATGTTCTCTCTCCAAGAGGAGCCGATGTCGTTGAAGCATTGATTAGCTTAAGGCCTTCTCGTTCCAAAATCTCTAAATATTTGATGAGAGAAGTTTTGTTAGCACTTTTGCTTAATATGCAAATATTCACCATGACCTCTTTGTCAGTGAGACAGGTAGCATTAACAACAAGAGAATCGATACTATGATCCTTCAGTGTTGAGTTGTGTTTTTTCCATTGAGAACCTTTTATAAGCAGTTGTTGTTTCTTTTTTGTCATTTTCTCGACCTGTTTCTGAAGCTCCGGTATGTACTTGAGCACTCGAGACACCGTTACTGCAATACTCATCTTCTTCTGATTTGTTTAAAAAGGAAAAAAGAGTAGTAACTTTCAGAATATAAGTACATTTAGGTGATAATTGAGAAATTGTAAATTGTTGGCACTATAAGAATTAATGAAATTCTGGTCTCTTACTGTTTTGCTCTATTAATTTTCCAACTGAAATCAAATTAAACTATTCGAGAAATTATAAATTGTTCGTGTAATTGAGAAATTGTAAATTGTTGGCACTATAAGTATAACCGTCTTGTTCGTATAATATATAATATCGATTAGTAGCTATGTCTATAGAAATTAATAAGAAAGAAAATATTTCTAATACTTACACTTCTCTCAGCCTCAGGGAGTAGCATACGGAGAGACAAATACAAGCTATTGAGCTTCTTTCGCCGGTCCCGATCGTAAGCATTATGATTCAACTTCTTGTGGAAATGATTTGATGAAGAAGGATCTTCTTTACGAGAGGGTGTGGAAATGAGGTATTTGTCTTGCCACTCGAGTTCCGGCAAGAGAGATTCGCAAAAATAGTTCGGGTCGATCGATGTGAAGCTCGAGAAAGTATTCTCACACGGGATTTGGGTGTCATTGATCATTTTGAGGGAACTTTGTGAAAGATAATATGCAAAGTGATAACTAATTTTGAGGAGAAGCGTCTTGGGGCTGTACAATTTATATTGATATGCAACTTGGCCAATTGTATTATCTGTGAGGATAACTATTATATTCATTTAGAAATTAAAAATAATTAGAGTTGCGGTATCAGTGAATCCAAGTAATTTAATATTGTGTGAGGAAATGCTGCATCAATAGTGATTTGGTCTTTAGTTTCAAGTCAAGCGGTAAACAAATGAAAATTTTGTGTGCATATTGATGCATTGTCGGTATGTTAGAACATGCCATTTTACAAAAATCATAAAAATAGTGAAAAAAATTCTAAAAATAGTAAAAATTAATATTCTACAAGTTTAATATAACCAATTTACTCAACTACTTAACTCAACATTTCGAATATAATTTTTTTAAGTTTGACCCGTAAGAATTTCGGCGAAGTACTTACGTACGTACGGATCAAATTTTAATGTTTCATGTTTGAAATGTCAACCTACTAAGTAACATAATAAATTGGTTATATAATTAACTTGTAGAATACAATTTTTTATTATTTTTGAATTATTTTAACTATTCTTATGATTTTTGAAAGATGGTGTCTTTTGGCCTAAAAATAAAATATATACTTATCACCGTTTATGATTCTGTATTTAAAAATTTATCCTCACACATTTAAACACATTTTTTAAAAAGTATATATAATTCTTTTTACGATGTTAACCCGTGAAATTTTCATTACAAGGTTGTTCCTAATTAAGATGATGCAGTGCAGAAAGGTAGTAGATTAGCCCACAGATAAACAATTAGGGTAGAATTTTTTTTTTTTTTTGAGCAAAAATAGGAGTCTAGCTCCTATAATCAGGGTAGAATCTATAGGTGTTTCGCTAGGTATCTCCTTTCCTCTTATTTTCTAATATGTAATCTTGGATGTACTGAACTTTCATGTTTAATATTAAAAGCCTACGGGCAGTTGTGCAAAAATATATAGACAGATATAGTTGTTATATAAAAAAAAAAATGAAGCATTGACAATAGAGTGGGAAAAACGTGCCGTGCCGTGACTTTGGTCTCGTGCCGTGCCGTGCCGTGACCATGTTAATTTTTCACGTGCCGTGCCGTGACTAAAATGTCAAGGGGTGGTCACGGCTCGCGAATGGTCACGCCACGTGAGTCACGCCGTGCCTAAACGTGCCGTGACCCGCGTGACTCGCGTGACCATTTAATCATAATTTAAGTTAATTTATTCAAGATTCACCATTAAATCAATATCTAATGGTTCTAATTACACGTGACTCGCGTGACTACGTGTCGTGCCGTGCCGTGACTAAACTTTTCACGTGCCGTGCCGTGCCGTGCCAAAGTTTCAAAAAATAGACACGGCACGCGAATGGTCAAGACAAGGAACACGCGAATCACGGCACGCGAATGACACGCGTGCCGTGCCGTTCCGTGCCATACCCGTGCCGTTCCGTGACGGAGCCGGCTCCAGCGTGCCATTTTTCCCACTCTAATTGACAATGACAAGATATGTCCTCCCGCCCTCTCAATTTTAAAACGTTAACAAGTTCCTGATTGGACAATCCATTGATATTATACAATAACTTACTGACACAGTGAGACGTGGCTGTATCAATTCTCCTCTATTCGGCAAGGCTACATGCGCGTGGTATTCACGGGCTGGCACGAGGTTCGCTCGTGTGTCAGAACTCTTTGCTCAGGATCAAATCCTCAATGCCGCATTCACACTTGCCGAGAAAAACAATTCAGAACCACTTCGAGAAAGTTAAAGTCCATACAGCATCCGCATTTCAACAAACGTTTAACAATTAAATTGAATTACGTCATTCAATTTAGTAATTAAAGAGATTCATAATTTATAAATCACTTCATCTCAAAAATTTAATTAGAGTTGCTTTTAAAGCGAACTTGTTAATTTAAAAACTGTAGTACATCCTAACAATTATATTAGTAATTAACACATCAGATTAGCAATTTAAAAAAAAATTATCATTGTAGATGCTTTAAAGAGTTGTTTTTAAAAGCAAACTTGCTAATTTAAAAACTGTGGTACATTCCAGCAATTATATTAACAATTAACACATCATATTATCAATTTAAAAGAAATCACCGTTGTAGATGCTCTGGCCTATATATCCAAATTGGCCTGAATATACTTTATTACTTTTAGGCCCTTCAAATGCTCTTTGCTCTCATTTCTCAATAATTAAATAAGGGGGCAGTTTTTGTGAATTCATATCCCCTAAAGAAACCTAATCTTTGAGTTTGGATCCGGACAGTTCCAAATCTGTGTGTTTGGCACGGATATTAAAGATCCTCCGTGCATTCCACCTCGAGCTGGATTGGCCTGGATTCTAAACGGACGGTGCTGATACAAACTAAAAAATTGGATTAGTTTAGGAGATTCGGACTCAGTTTTTTTTCGGATTTGTCACCCCTGTATTATTGAAGGGGTTCAATGAGTAATGGACAGTTTGAATTAATTTCAGCTGGACCAAACTCAAGCCGGTGTATATGGAAGATATAGGGTTCCTATTTTGAGATTCGTGCCAGATTAAAAGAACGTTCCGGATTTACTTATTGTATCTCAGGAGGAATCACTAGTGGAAAAACAGGAATCAGGATCGGCCCATCTGGATCGGCTACAACAAACAACAGATACTAATACCTATCTGGATCGGTTTCAACAATGAACCCGATCTTAAAAGCTAATGCAATCGGATTTACAAACTTATAGGATCGGTTCTAGATTGACAAACCGATCCAGAAACTATCTGGATCGGTTCTAATACAATAACCGATCCTGATTTATCATATATTAGGATCGGTCGTTACACTGGAACCGATCCTGATAGTATCCGGATCGGTTATAATAAACAACTGCTCCTGATTGTTCAATATTTGGATCAGTTGGTCAGTTCTTAGTTAGAACCGATCCTAATACATAATCTAGGTAAGATATTTTTATTTCCATAGAAAGATTAAATTTTTTTTAATTCCATAGAATACAAATATGAGTTATATATACACATGAAATGCTAAATTGGCCGATATTTCAGTGGCATTAGATTGAATCGAATTGAGCACTCCAGAAAGTCGGTTTGAATTGTGACTATCTCATTTTCTTCGCTAGTTTCGTTTTGAGGAGATATAGGATTCAAAGTTTTTCCTTCCTTGATTTTGCTCTAAGATGGAGGATTCAAAGTCTTTCCTCCCTTGATTTTACTCTAAGATGGAGGATTCAAAGTTCTTTCTTCCTTGGTTTTACTCTGAAAAGAAGGAATATTTAAAGTCTTTCCTCGATGAAATTATGAAGTTATTAATTAGAAACGAGAGAGTTTTAGTCTTCTCTCACAATATTGAGCCTTCAAAACTCTTGATTAAATCTATAGAATTAATAATGTTTTGAATAGCTAGGGACATGCGTAGAGTATTCAAGTACTGAGCCAGTGAAGTTGCATCCAACCTGGGCGTATACCTGTTCATAGCAGATGTACTGTGACACATTTTAAACAACTGCAGAATTTATTCTATGGAATTAAAAAAAAAATCTTTCTAGTTTCTTAAAAAAAATATCAATATTCTTTTCAATATGTAAATAATATTAGGATCGGTTATTTATTAAGTAACCGATCTTGATACTATCAGGATCGGTTTTATACACAACCGATCCTAATAATAAAAATTAGGATCAGTTCTTCAATAAGTAACCGATCCTGATAGTATTAGGATCGGTTGTTAATAAAAAACGATCCTATTAAATGTAATTAGGATCCGTTTTCTACAACAACCGATCCTGATAGTGATTATAAAGGTTAATCAGTCAAACTCTCGACAGAACTTTAATTTGTCAATCCTTCTTCCCCAAGCGAGCCTCTCCTCCATTAATGAACGCAGCTCCTATCTCGCAGTGCATTAATACAGCTATCTGACGCTTCTTTTCTCAGGTTCATTAAATGAACATAGATATATAGATCGCTTTGAATTAATTCGGTTCAAAATATAAACTCTAAGGCCTAAACCCTAAATCCCAAATCCCGAAACCCTAAACCCTAAACCCTAAACCCCTAAACCCTAAACTAATTAGTTTTGCATATATGGTGCTTATATGGATCAAAAAACTTAAATGAACATATGGTGCTTATTTTGTCATAAACACAACTAAATGGCTTATAAATATATCAAAAATCGCATAAATGTTAAAATTAGGTACATTTTGTTGTTTTTATGTCATATGTATTTTCTTTCTCTTTTTTGTAGAGATATAATTGACATTAATTACATATAGCTCCTTATTGTTAAAAATTGTAAATTTTGACACATACTAGCTAGTAGATTGTAGCTAGTGCTATATATATGGATTTTCATATAAAGATAAAAAAATTGTAAAATTTTGTAGATTGGCTATTGTTGAGAGATTTGGTGCAGCAGTCTTCATCTCACTCAGTACGACATCCCAAAAAAGTTGTAAGTACAAACGTATAATCTAACTTTAATTAGTTTAATTTGTATGTGCATGAATATGTATTTTAAATTGATAGCTAGATTAAATGTATTTATGTTAAGTATGTAGCTAGCTAGAGTATTGTCTTATGAGCCACAACCGCATGATTAATGCCTTCAGGTCATGATACCCGTTCAAAATTAATCCATTAGGGATTAATTTTGAACAGTCCCCGATTTGGGACTGCTCTTTGAATATTTTGTCTCAATTAGGATGTGGTCACTTGTTGGTCGTGTTTTAGTATCTAAGAAAGTTTCGACAGTATTTCCTTATTAGTTCCCCGAATACTCGGGGAACTGAGGGGAAATGCTGCCGAAATTTTCTTAGATACTAAAACACGACCAACACGTGGTCACTATTGAGACAAAGTGTTCAAAGAGTGGGATAGGATGGTAACCGGCCCCATGTAAGCCCTATTGTGAACAGAATTTAGTACCCCAACCATGTTCTTAATTAATTGTGTTTCATTATAATTGCAGATGGACCGCCGTTGGATGTACGAAGCATCGCGTCTATCAGATGAATATATGACAGGGGTCGATGAATTTATCAGAGTTGCTACAGAAGATATGGCAAATAAGGGGAGTGCACTGATGTCGTGTCCATGTCGTGATTGTAACAATGGTCAAAAATTTTCCAAACCGAACCAAGTGAGGAACCATTTAATCCGTCGTGGATTCAAGCAAGGATATAAGTGTTGGATATGGCATGGTGAGAGTTTGCCGACCGACATAGTTACTGGCACTGAGTATCATTCATACCATACCGGTGGAAATAAAATGAATGATCTACAGGGATTAGAAACCGACATAGGTACTCGTACCGAGCATCATTCAGAATACCATACCGAAGAAAATGTTGACATTGTGGCAGATAGATGTGATAATTTTGATCAAATGTTGCGTGATTTAGAAGAGGATTTTGATAATGATAAGCAGTATTGTTTATTTGAGAATTTGAGAATTTGTACGAAGATTCTAATAAGGAACTGTATCCTGGTTGTACTAAATTTTCAAAATTGAAAGGTGTATTAAAATTGTATAACCTCAAGGCATCTAACGGTTGGAGTGATAGAAGTTTTACTGAGTTATTACAAACAGTAAAAGAAATGCTTCCGGATGGAAACGAGATACCACCTAATGTTTATGAGGCAAAGAAAATACTGTGCCCAGTGGATTTGGAAGTTCAGAGAATACACGCGTGTCCAAATGATTGTATATTATATCGAACTGAGTATAAAGATCTTCACGAGTGTCCAAAATGTGGTGCATCACGTTACAAACCAAAGCAGGTAACCAGCGATAAAAGTGATGATTACAAACAGAACAAAGGGCCTCCGGTAAAAGCATTGTGGTACCTCCCTGTGATACCGAGATTCAAACGTTTGTTCTCAAATGCTAAAGATGCAAAATTATTGCGTTGGCATGCCGATAACCGAAAGAAAGATGGAAAATTACGCCACCCCGCTGATTCTCCTCAGTGGAGAAATATTGACAGAGAGTTTCCCGAATTCGGATGTGACCCTAGAAATCTTAAGCTTGGGCTGAGTGCAGATGGAATAAATCCGCACAGTAGCATGAGCAGTAAGCATAGCAGTTGGCCGGTTCTATTGTGCATTTATAATCTCCCGCCTTGGTTATGTATGAAGCGCAAATACATCATGATGTCCTTACTCATATCAGGACCAAAACAGCCCGGGAATGACATAGATGTATATCTAGCGCCATTGATCGAGGATTTAAAAAAATTATGGCTTACCGGAGTGCAAATATTTGATGCATACAGTAAGGAGAAATTCACTCTACGGGCCATGCTTTTCTGCACCATTAACGATTTTCCAGCTTATGGTAATTTGTCGGGTTACAGTGTCAAATGAGAGAAAGCGTGTCCTATTTGCCTGGACGATACAGTCGATATCTGGCTACCCAATTCCTCTAAAACCGTTTACATGGGTCATCGTAGATTTCTTCCTGCCAACCACGCACACCGAAAGAGAAAGAAAGAATTCAATGGAAAGACAGAGAATACCAGAGTAAATTATCCGTTGGCTGGGAAAGCTATTTTCTCTCGAGTGAAGGATATCAAAGTTGAATTTGGGAAATTTAAAAAAAAGGTGGTGAGAAAGAAGGGGGCACCAAAAATTAGTTGGAAGAAGAAGTCAATATTCTGGGATTTACCGTACTGGCAGCACTTAGAGGTTCGACACTGCATCGATGTGATGCATGTGGTTAAAAATGTATGTGATAGCATGATTGGAACATTATTGAATATTCCGGGTAAGACTAAGGACGGTATCAATGCTCGAAAAGACATGCAATTCTTGAACATACGTCCTGATCTACAGCCAGCAGAGAAGGAAAGAGAAAATGGGAAATTTTGTACATATCTAAAACCCGCAATGCATACGCTGTCAAAAGAGGAGAAAAAAAGCTTATGTGAATGCCTCCATGGTGTCAAAGTTCCATCCGGTTATTCTTCGAATATTAAAAACCTAGTTTCACTTGAATTTTTGAAATTGTCAGGAATGAAGTCTCATGACTGTCATGTTTTAATGACACAGCTTCTTCCTGTTGCAATTCGGGGTATATTGCCACCATTGGTTAGGCAGACCATCACGAAGCTTTGCTTTTTCTTTAACGCCATTTGTTGTAAAGTAACTGATCCTGATGCGTTAGATGCTCTCCAGAAGGAGGTGATTGTGACTCTCTGTCATCTTGAAATGTATTTTCCACCGTCTTTTTTTGATATTATGGTTCATTTAATCGTTCATCTAGTTAGGGAAATTAAGATGTGTGGACCTGTTTTCTTGCGGTACATGTATCCGTTCGAGAGATACATGGGATTCTTAAAGGCATATGTCAGGAATCGATATCGTCCTGAGGGCAGCATTGTAAGAGCTTATGCTGCCGAAGAGGTTATTGAGTACTGTACTAATTATATGGACGATACGAAAGCTATCGGCATTCCTAAATCTCGACATGAGGGTAGGCTTCACGGAGTAGGCACAATCGGTTCAAAATTATTCATACCCGATGCTAAAACGATGTCACTAGCACATTTTCATGTTTTACAACATCTCACTGACGTTCATCCTTTGTGGGACGAGCATATGACTATCTTGCGGCAACATAATCCTAGAAAATCCGACAAGTGGTTGATTGCTGAACACAATAATAAGTTTGCAGGATGGTTTACACATAGAGTCATGCAAGCTAAAGAGGGAGAAAACATTAAAGAAATTGTCAAATTGTTAGCTCTTGGTCCAGTCCATGTCGTGAGGACCTTCCAAGGATATGACATCAACGGGTATACATTTTACACAAGAGATCAGGACGTAAAGAGTACCGTGCAAAACAGTGGAGTGACGTTAGTAGCCTCTTCGAGTGATTTTTCAGATCCTAAAGGTGCCGGACCATCGCATGCATCCATGTCGTACTACGGATTTATTGAAGAAATATGGGAGCTAGATTATAGAACATTTAAGATCCCGTTATTTATGTGTAAATGGGTCGATAACCGTAGGGGGGTTAAAGTCGACAACGATGGTTTTATTTTGGTGGATTTCAATAAGGCTGGATACAAGAATGATCCGTTTATACTTGCAAGACAAGCCACGCAAGTGTTCTACGTAACTGATCCGGCCGATCGTTCAAGACATGTTGTCCTCTCTGGAAAAAGACGTATCATCGGTATTGATAACGTGGAAGACGAAGAAGCGTACGATCATTTTGATGAGATACCACCGTTTTCCACTGGCATGGCGTCTTTATCAATCGGTGAGGACCATGAAAATCTGGACATGCGCATTGATCATAATGAAGGAGAATGGGTTGAAGATGTTCCTGCTGGCAACGATCAAAATGAAGGAGTTCATACATAATTTTTTATTGGTATGTCGTACACAACAAATTTTTATTGGTTTCAAAATATAAAAATAAATTCAATATCAATATTGATGTTATAACATGTTGTCATTTTATTTTATTTTATTTTATCAGATGTGCATTGAAACACAGGACGATGCGAATCATGCAAGTTAATTACAATTCTTCAATATTTATGACATTTGTAATTCATTTGGTAGGTTTTCTTGTAAATTATTAGCTTAGGTTTTCTTCAATATTGTTTTTCATGGTAAATGTAATTTGTTGGCTTAGTTTTTGAAACTATTATAAGTTA
The DNA here is from genome assembly GCA_028015225.1 of Carex myosuroides. Classification (NCBI taxonomy): domain Eukaryota; kingdom Viridiplantae; phylum Streptophyta; class Magnoliopsida; order Poales; family Cyperaceae; genus Carex; species Carex myosuroides. The sequence goes on from CM051470.1 coordinate 12,275,316, forward strand.
TTTTTTAGTAGCTAATTTTATTTCATAGACATAAGTACATTATTTTAAAGTAGCTAATATTATAATTATTTTATAAACCATAATATAAAATATCTTATAAATTATTTAATGTAGCTAATATGAAAATTTTATAAATGTTACAAATTTATCTGGATTTGATATAAATTTATATCTGGATTTTATAAATTACTTACAAATCACTTCCTAGGAACATCTGATATGAAAATTGTTATCTGGATCGGCTGTTAATACAACAATCGATCCAGATACGAATCTGGATCGGTTGTTAGTATAAAAGCCGATCCAGATATTCAACAATCTGGATCGGGTGTTAGCTTAACAACCGATCCAGATTCTTATCTAGATCGGTTGTGGTACTACAAGCCGACCCAGATTGGTTTCTGGATCGGTTGTTAGCTTAACAACCGATCCAGATATTGTTTTTAAATCCCTTTTCCGCCCTTCTTCTCCAAAACCCTTCTCCTCCAAATACTTCTTCTCGAAAAACCTTCTCCCTCTCCTCCTCAGAATCCCTTTCCGCCGAGTGAGATTGGACATTTCCGCCGTGGAGCCCTCTCTTCCTCTTCTCCATCCAGCCCGCTACCCTCCTATCTAGTCGCCGCCAAGGTCGCTGCCAGTGCACCTCAAAGCCTGGCCGCCGCTAACCCTAGCTAGTGCACCTCAAAGCCTAGCCGCCGCTAACCTCAAAGCCTAGGCGCCGCTGCCAGTGCACCTCAAGGCCGCTGCCAGTGCACCTCCTATCTAGTCGCCGCTAACCCTAGCCGCCGCTGTTTCTTCTTCTTCCCGGTTAGTGTGTGTTGTTCTTTAACTCGGCGTGCTAAAGGTTCTGTTTGGGAAAGGTTCTGATTTGTATAAAGGTTCTGTTTTCCATTTACCTTTGATTTGGGAAGTTTTCGATTTTTATATGCAATCACCTTAGTCAGTTCAGTTCACATCTTAGACTGCTAAAGACCTAACCCCAGAACGAACCAGTATAGCTTGGCATGACTCTTTAGATGGATATTTATGTAGACATGCAATTCAACCCTTATTTAGCTTGGCATGAACCTCAATGCTTCATATTTGTATGGTATTTGTAATTAATAAAACACGGCGTGAATCTCAAAGCTTGATAGTTGTATATACATGCAATTCTTTAACTTGGCATGAATCTCAAAGCATGAGAAATAAATTGTTAGCTTGGCATGACTCTTTAATTAGATGGATATTTATGTAGTTTGTGTTGTAATTAGCTTCCTTATCCCTAAATTATTACTTATTATTTATTTTGAAAATGAGCAGATATGGAAGGTGGCAGTGAGCAATCCTCGGCTAAGAAACGAGGGAGAGGGCCAAACCAAATTAAGGAGAAGATCAGTGAGACAGGCAAGAAGCTTGAGATCGACAGATTTTATAGGCCTGTTGTTACCGCGGAGACAACGTCTTTTTCCACGGAACTTGGGGTTTTAGTAAGAAGGAATATTCCTATAAGGTTCCAACATTGGAGAGATGTTCCAGACAATAACAAGAAAATAATATGGGAATCAATTAAGGTAAATAACATGGTGTTAATTTCAACAGCTTTTATTTGATATTAACTAACTCCAAATCTCGATTTCTATTTGTTTGGCAGCTAGGATGGGGTATAGAGGAGGACGATAAAGTGAGGAGGTACTATTATCAGAAAATGGCTACCATTCACCGAAAGTTCAGAACCAGTCTGACTAAAGCGTGGCGCAATGGTACGACCCTCGATTTTGGGAAGCTCAATATTGAACAACACGACTGGGATGAATTTGTCGAGTATCGAAATACGAAGAAATTCCAAGTATGTTTATTTTTATGGACCACATACCTTCTCTCTTATTAAAATTTGAACTCTGCACTTATAATTAAGGCCAACTGTTTCTTTGTTCAAATTGTAGGATGCCAGCCAGATTGGGAGGGAGAATCAGGCCCAAAACAAGTATCCACACTTCATGGGATCCAGAGGTTACAGCGGTGTGGGATTCCAGAGCAGGCTTAGAGATGCTATGCAGGTGATTGCAAATGAGAAAGCATCTAGTGATCCGTCTTCCCAAGGGTCAAATACTACTGCATTGACACCTGAAGAGGTTACCGATTTGTCGGTCGAGAATAGGCACGTCACGTGGAAACTTGCTAGACAGAAGCTCTCAGTAGAGACCAAGGAACGCTTCTATCCAGAAACATACGTACCGGTCATCAAGAAAATTGTAAGGATTTAGATATTGTCATTCATTAGAATACAACAAGTAATTTATTATGTTATAACATGTTGTCATTTCAGGACGAACAAGAAGCGGCTTTCAAACAAGGCTCGTTGGTCGTCGAACGATACGACGATGTTCTTGGAAGTTCTCTCCCAAATCCAGAACATTCAGGGAGGGTGAGAGGAGTGGGAGGTTTGATTTCAATGAGAAAAACATACGGCCCAACAAAGAAGAGACGCCCTTCCTTGAGGACTGAGAGGTCCGAACGTGAATTTGAAGCGAGAGTGGATGAGAGAGTGGAGGAGAGAGTAAGAGGAATAGAGGAGAGACTGCAGCGAGAAATGGAGGCGAAAATGGAGGCACTGTTTCGGCATAAAATGGGCATACCAGAAGAAACTGATAGCCAAACAGTCTTTCTGAGCAGCTGTCAGTCAGTCATACCGACGGCATCTCTTTCTGCTTTTCATGAGGTAATTCAAATTTAGATTTGAATCAATAGGCCTATGCGCGCCTTAGTTTCATACATATTCAGATTTTAATTTTTTTTTTGCGTAACACGTCTTAGATTCATAGCAATCATTTTATTCGAGTAGAATTCAATATTTGTGCAGGAGGCAGAAGTAAGATGCAAACTCAAGGCGGTTGTTAATGGGAATACTCTGGTAGTGGCCATAGGCCTAATTAATGTTCCAGTTAGACAAGGTGGAACAATTCACTGTAGGCCGATACCGCCCGACCATGCAAAGGTAACTGTGGATGCTGTTCAGGATGCGGACTTTTTAGCCATCCCCTTACCTGTACCAAATGACGAGCTGGTAACCCTGCAAGATGCTCTCGGCAGTTCCACGGCATGGCCGATGTCCATGATATCTATTGGTTCCTCTGATGTTGAGGTATATTGTTATTACAAGTACTTATACTTCTTAATTTGTATCTATACGATAGAGTCGTAGTTGATTCAGGATTTTATCTCAATTTATTATGAATTTTGCAGGAACCACAAGTTCCTGGAGGTGGCAAAGCGAAGAGTCACTGCAAGGCATTTGATGGTATCGAGTTTGACAAGCTGGGACGAACATTCAAGCAGCTGCGTGATCGATTTTTGGAGTCTGATGGCAATCAATTAGATATCGTTCCGCCACTTGATTTTTTCCATTCAGCAGACTCCATATCTATCTATGCCGATGATTATGTCCTCTTGCTTAAACCACGGCAGTGGCTCACTGCGCCAGTTGTTCAGATCTGGATGCTGTGAGTTAATATTAGTAATAATTGCATAATTTAGTACCTTTAATTCAAATTTCACAAAATTCAGATTATCTGTATGCTTTTTTTTTTGCAGGTATTGCCACAATTTCATCAAGGAGGAATTTCCCGATGAGCAGGTTGGTTTCATGGACCCTGCAAGAACATGTGCCGACCAAATGGATCTAGACCGAGGAGCTGTCGTTCAATACATTGGGAAAGCACTCAGAGAAAATCGGGACAAGCGATTGATATTCATACCTTATCATCAGATGTTAGTGTTATATTTCGATTCTCAGTTTATTAAATTTCTTTCAATTCATTGAAATTATAAAATGTGAAATGCTACAAACCTAACATGCAGAGATCATTGGATATTGGCCGTGCTTATGCCAAGAGATAGGGCATTGTACGTGTTCGATTCCGATAGGAAGCACAATAGAATGTTCATGATCACTGCTGCTGTTGAGGAGTAAGTGCCTTCCTAAATTTCACGTTTGTTTATTAATTTATTATTTTAACCATCTCTCGTATGTACTGATTGTTCAATGTATTCATATTTCAACAGTGCTTTCCGCATAGAATTGGATACTTCTTTAGATATTCATACCGGATGCAAGGTAATAGTTTATATTGAGATATGATATGATTATAGGTACGTACATGCAAAAATTTGTGAATATCTAATATAAGCCATTTGTATGCTCATCATACATTTCAATTTTTCTTTAAAGGTTCAGAACGATTGCGAGGTAATATTTTCTATTGAGATATGATGATTACAGGGACCTAGATGCAAAAATTTGTGAATTCTATACATTCAAGCCATTTGTATGCTCATTAACATACGTTTCAATTTTTTCAAACTTGTTATGTAGTGTCCACAACAACCATTTTCCTGGGAATGTGCATATTATGTCATGTTGCTCATGCAAGACATAATGAAGGAATTCCTCGATGTTTTTCCAACATTAAAGGTATATATGTATATATATATGCATTTATGGAATTTTTCAAAAGTAATACAAAATTAAATTTATAGTCTCTGCTATCTTTTAAAAAATGCAGAATATTCCCGCTAAGCATACCGTACAACGCTTGAGCGACTTTCGACTAATGTGGGTGCAAGTTTTACTAAAGGAACTAAAGGCGAGTCGAACAAGTATAACAATTTAGGATGTCAAGCATGAACATGATTTATATGTAATAATTTAGGATAAGTTCAACTTTTGTGTAATATTTTAAGATGTGTATATAATGTGTATGATATTTAATTTAATTATATGTGATAATTTAGAATGTGTGATTGTGATTTAGTATTTGTATGTTGGCCAGCAAATTATATATATGGGGGCTGGCCATATTATCGAAATTGCTTTATTTAGATTAAATAAACATCAGGATCGGTTGAAGTTCTGGAACCGATCCAGATACCAACTTTAAAAAAAAGATTATTCGTACAATCTGGATCGGTTTATTACAGCCGATCCAGATAATTATTATTAGGATCGGTTATGGAAATAACCGATCCTAATTGTTATCAATTTAAATAAAGAAAAATACCCTAGGTTGGATCGGTTTTAAGAAAGAACCGATCCTGATACTGTTTAATCTGGATCGGTTGTAATTTTTAAAACCGACCTAGATTATATTTATCGGGCTCGGTCGTTTTTTACAACCGATCCAGATAGTATCTAATCTGGATCGGTCAAACAACCGATCCAGATTTGTTTAGTATCAGGATCGCCCCGATCAAGATCGGTTGTGGCCCGATCCTGATATCTGTCTATGACCGATCCTAATTCTTATTTTTCCACTAGTGAATACAAATTATGTTTTGTTCAAGGGGTTTTGGACAAAATCTTATCTAAAATCGGGTCTAATATTTTTATCTACGTAAAAATTCACACAAACATTTTAGATTCACATGACCATTTAAATTTATTAATTTCTAAATATGTTTGCACGTTTCTCAATGCATATCGAACAGTTTAGGCCGACTTTGGATAAAATTTTCAACATCGTTTGAACAAAAACCCCACCCATGAATATGAATATAAAAATAATAAGACATGCAAATAAAAAACAACTTTTAGTAAAATAAATATTTTTCTAAATTTGACAAGACTTGCAATTTGTATGTGAATAACTTGATTGCAAAAAAAGTAGCTTGTCAAATGCCGTGACATTGATACGGCGATTGGAAGATAGAAATTTATTCATAGAAATTATTAAAACAATAAAAGACAAATAAGATAAGTCATAAAGGAGCTGTTCGGTAATAAGAGATTAAGTCTCTTTAAAGCTTAATTCACTTTCTTTAGCTTCCTTAGCCGCTTAATACTGCCGAACACGGGTTCCTTAGCGTGGATTAAGAACACCTCCTTTAGCCTCATTTTGCCTGGATCTTAATCATCTGCCCGGACCTTAAAACACCTCTACCCCTTCATTTAGCTTCCTTACCTTCACTACAGCAATCATACCCATCAGCGACCGGCCAAATCGGTCGCTGATGGGATTTTCGTCGGTCGCTGATGGGTCTACCGGTCGCTTTCACCCATGAATTAAGACAACCGAACATCGGTTCCTTAGCACTCCTTAAGCTCTTAATCCTTCACTCTTAATTCTTTGTTGCTGAACGGCTCCAAATAATATCTCAGTATTTCTAATCACAGACAGATTGGAAAAAAAAAATTGCAGTCCAAACTTTGGACCGAAATTTTATTTATGATTAAAATTTTGTTTGTTTGTTTAGTTATCTGGTATTTTCTGTGACATGAACCATCCAAAAATATTAGTCTATTATGTGAACTGGGCACGATGCTGACACCTCATTCGGTGCCCTCTTATCTAATAAGCGCTCATCCTTTATCGAACATTCAAACTAGGTGCATAGAGGGAAATTCCCGTCATTTTATCTCTCCTAATGACTATGGGGATCTGTTTTGAGATTCTTGTCTGGTTAGATAACGGTTTGGATTTAAATTTTTTACTTTCTGGTACCAAACTAGCTAGATCTGAATTCCAAGGATAAAGGGACCTATTGAGTTGATTTATTCATAGTTTTGCACTTTTGCCATTGTTTTTTTTTTCTTTTGTGAAAAAGTTTTGTCATTGTTGAGGGGATTACAAAGGATTCAAGACAACAGGACGACAGGACAAAAATTAATGAAGAAATTATTTGGATCGAGAAAAATTCCTCCGATATGTTTATCACCCGAAACACTGTAGTACTCTTTCTCTTTTCTTTTCTTATTTTTAATAATTTCTTTGAATAAAAAACTATCGGGAAGATAACTGAGTTTTCACAGGCATCTCTCTGTGAATAATTAGATACATGTGGGATAACAAGATTCTAAAATGGGTTAAATTTGAAATTCCAAAATACCTCTAAAATTAAAGCAGTTTTTTTCTTGTTTAGAAATAAGAAAAAAAATGCCCACAAGAGATTTACTATACAAAACATAAGATCTGTGATTTAAATATGAAGTGATTACAAGAACTTGTTTTTGGTCTAGTGGCAGAGACACGTGGCTCCTATATGAGAGGTCATGGGTAGGGGTGTTCATCAGTTCGGTTCGGTTCAAACCAAACCGAACTAGGCAAACCAAAGTTTTATATTGGTTTAAAAAATACAACCGAACCGAACCGTTTTAGGTCACATAATTTTATATGAAACCAAATTTTGTATTGGGTATTGGACGGTATAGGTCACATAATTTTATATGAAACCAAATTTTATATGAAACCAAACTAGGCGAACCGAACCAAACTGAAGTTTTATTCCGGTTTGTTCGTTTCGAACCGAAGTATATTAATTTTTTTTATTTTAAGCAATTGACTTATTGTTTTTTAAGATTGCCCTTACTACAGACCATATATTATAAAAAATGTAACCCCTAGTACAGACCATATAGTACAAAACCGAATAAAAGTATATATCAAGTAAACCAGCATAACAAAAATGTTGCATAACCGAACACATCTTATCCAAACATAATACAGACCATATATTATCCAAACATAGTACAGAACATATCTTGTCAATTGGAAGCTGCCCTTCAGCCATCACAGATCATTAGCATATCCCAGATCATCAACATACAATTGAAAAGAAGAAGTGAATTAAAAACTAAAAATCTGTGAGTAAATGAATATAAGAAGAAGTCAATATTTTCAAGCTTTTTACGTAAACCGTCCTCTTTTTTCCGGGCTTGGGACCAACTATGTCCAATATGACATAGGCAGAGTTAAAAACTTAGTTAGTATTCATCATACGTACAATTGCAGAAATAATAAATTACAAAGTAAATGAAAAGAGTATATACCGGCGAGTGAGCTGTGGAGCATATCATGGTCATCATATCACACCTAATTATTGGTGAAGCATAATCAGATCACACCTAGTGAGCATATCCCAGCAAGTCTAATACAAACCAAAAACAAATCTAACTTCATATCATACCAAGTTAATTTGAGTTTTAGCACACAAATATAGACAAATACAAACCAAAAGCAAGTCTAACTCCATATCACACTTGGCTAATTTGAGTTTTAGCGCAAATATATATACTAATACAAACCGAAGCAAGTCTAAACAATAAGTAACGGTAGAAACCTTATCAATTCCCCACTCAAACAAGCACTTCTCTATGGACATCCAATTTATTTACCACTATGACCCGAAACTGGACAAAAATTCAGAATTTTTTTATTCAGTTTCTAATCACTATCGATAAAGTGAGCCGTGAGACACATGTAGTTTACTTTTTGCAAAGAGGTCCATTTATCTGTGGTAAGACGCACTCTTTGCTGGTTCAATCTCAAGTAGTTTTCAATTTGGTTCTCTCATTTATGTAAACATCAAAACAGTCTCTAGTAATGGTGGATCGACTTGGTATGCAAAATCTAGGGGAAGCTGTTGACACAAACTTTTTAAACACTTCTCCTTCAAAAAAGGAGAAAGGAAATTCATCTAAGATGATCATACAAGGAAGTCCTTTTCTAATAACATCTGGATCAAACCTCCAACTACTAATTGTACCCGTATTTCACCACAAACCCTTGCTCAAATGATATAATTAAGTGCTTGTTTCTTTTCTTCTTTCCCCTTATATTTTTTTCATGTGAGCTCTCAAGTTTGTTGTATCATTTCTAATTGTATCAGCAAATAATTCATTTCTACAAAAATTATACCTAGCTTTTTCATGATTACTGTTTTGATCCTTAAACTTGGTGAACTCTGTCCATACCTGAGACCTCGGTTCTATCGGTTTCCTCTTCCATTTTGCAGTTAGAACTCTCAATTTATGTTGCATCAACCGAACTCTCAACAGTGGACTGTCCAGTAAAGAAGCGTTCATGACATTTTAAAAAATTATATATATGAAAGACAGATTTGATATTTTTTATTTTTAAAAGGGTATTAATAAAATTCACGGTTGACGGTCATTGACTCATTACAGATACCTCCACCCTGGTTACGATTTTGCTGGGAATTAAAAATCAAGCATCGACAACGACAAGACATGTCCTCCGGCTCCCGCCCTCCCAATTTTAAAACGTTAACAACATATAGATGAGTGGTCCATTGGCATTATCATATTATACAACATCTTTACTGACACGGGGCTAGCTATTTTAATTCTCCTCCTTTCTGTAAGGCTGCATGCACGTGGTATTCACTGACTGGCACGAGTTACATTCGTGTTTCAGAACTCTTTACTCAGGAACAAATGCTAAATGCCGCATTCACAGGAAAAATAAATTAAAAACCATTTGAAAAAGCCCATACATACCTGTAAATCTAACTTGAGCTCAATATTTTTGGGCTCCCTTCAAATTTGCTCTCGGCTCTCAACTCTCCGTAATTAAATAAGGATGTAGTTTTTGTTCAAATGACTTTGGACAAAGTGTTATTGTTATTTTTATGAAGAGAAGCCAAGCTGAGGAGACAATGAAAATTTTTGTATTCTTTTGTTGTACTTTTTACCGTGGCAGATCCTCTCTATATGTATTTCAATTTTTTCAACGGTTAGAAATAGTGTACCGTTGGTACATTTTCTAATTAATGCTCTATACAGCTGTACCTATTACACTTTTGCACATATACCCATGATCTATGATGAATTATATTCTGAGATCATTCTTCAACACCCCCTTAAGCTAGGATTGTAAATATCGAGTAATCCTAGCTTGCTTGTGATTTCTTCAAACGGTTTTGGATCCAACCCTTTTGTGAAAACATCTGCTAGTTGATCCTCACTTCGAACAAACAGTGTTTCTATTTCCTTAGCTTTGACATTCTCATGTTTTTGAGCAATTGTTTGAGCCATATCAATTCGCTTGCGGTTGATGTCATGGCTCGATACTCCGCTTCCGCGTTTGATCGTGTCACGACATTTTACTTCTTGCTTTTCCATTGACTAAATTCCCGCCTACAAATGTGCAAAAACCGGTGGTGGATTTTCTATCAAAGCTTCCGGCCCAATCTGCATTGGAATAGTCACATATTGCATTAGAATTATTATTCTTCATCCATATGCTCTTTTCGGGATTTCTTTTTAAATATCTCAAAATTCTATTTACGGCCTCCAAATGTGGTGTTCTAGGTGAATGCATAAATTTACTAATTTAACTTACGGAAAATAAAATATCCGGACGGGTTACCGTGAGATAAATTAATTTTCCTACAAGTCTTTGAAATTGGTTTGTCTTCTAAAGATTCACCATCTTCGGTATTTAATTTATACTTATTATCTATTGGTGTGGAGGCCAGTTTTCAACCTAATTTACCGGTTTCTTTTAGTAAATCTAAGGTACATTTTCTTTGTGAAATTAATAGGCCTTTGTTTGAAAAAGTTATTTCTATTCCTAGAAAATATTTTAAATATCCTAAATCTTTAATGTCAAATTTTTCTTTTAATTGGAGTTTCATTTTTCTAGTTTCTTCTAAATTGTTTCCGGTAATTATTAAATCATCTATGTATACTAGCACAAGAGTTATATTTTTTCTTCATTTTTGGTAAACAATGAATGATCGGCATTGCTAATTTTACAATTGCAAGAAATTAAAAAAAAAACTAAGTTTGTCATACCATGCTCGTGGAGATTGCTTCAATCCATAAATTTATTTATTTAACCTACAAACTAGGTTAGAGGTATTTTTCATTTTATGGCCCGGTGGTAGTGTCATGTACACTTTTTCTTCAAGTGTTCTTTGAAGAAAGACATTTTTAACGTCCATTTGGTATAGATTCCAACAATTATTTACGGCAATGGAGAATAAAACACTAACGGTATTTATTTTTGCAACCGGTGCAAAAGTTTTATTGTAATCTATACCATAGGTTTGTGTAAATCCTTTGGCTACTAACCTTACCTTATACCGTTCTATGGTACCATCACAATTATATTTGATTTTGTAAACTCATTTGCACCCAATGGGTTTTTTTATTTTTTGGTAATGGAACAATTTCTCATGTTTCATTTTTTTCTAGAGCTCTTAGCTCTTCTTTCATGGCTTTGTTCCAAGTTGGTTTATGAATGGTCTCTTGGTAATTTTTTGGTTCTATTTCTTTTTCTATGGTTGTGAGGAATGCTGGGTATGAAGGCAAATTTTTTTATACGAAACCAAATTTTGTATAGGGTATTGGACGGTATAGGTCACATAATCTCTAAGTCTACTCGAGGTTGTGATACTCTAGATGTTCGTCTAAGTCTTGAATTATTTCCTACTTCGGTCTCACTTATGTCATTATTATTTTAATCTATTTCTTCTTCAACATCACTTGTATCATTTTCATGAAAATTATTTTCAATTTGATTTTCAATGTAGGGTATCATGGAATTTATTTTTTCATTTTGAATTTGACTAGACGCTTGAATTTCTCCAAATTTTTTTAATGCGGCCCATTTTCAAAAAATATAACAATTCTAGAAATAAATAACTTTTTATTAATAGGATCATTTATTTGTATCCTTTTTTGAAGGATGAATATCCTAAGAAAATAGTTTTGTTGATACAAAATCTAGTTTATCTTTTCTTTTAATATGTACAAAACTTGTACATCCAAATATTTTCAAATGATCAAAGGTAATTTTTTGTTAATAAAGAATTTCTAGTGGGGTTTTGTTTTCTAATCTTGAACTCGGTAATCTATTAATCAAATGTGTGGCGCAAAGTATGGCATCCGACCAATATATTTTAGGGACATTGGTTTGAAACATCAATGTTCTTGTCATTTCTATTAAGTGCCCTTTTTTCTTTCCGACACTCCGTTTTGCTCGGGTGTATTGATGCAAGTGATTTGATGTATAATTCCTTTTTCTTTGAAAAAAGTTGTAAAATTTTTGTTTACAAATTTCGTTCCATTATCCGATCTAAATATTTTTAGTTTGGCATTAAATTGATTTTCTATGAGACAAAAAAATTCTTTAAAGCTACTAAAAACTTCATTTTTTGATTTGAGTAAATATAACCAAGTAGTTCTTGAAAAATCATCAATGAAAATAACAAAATATTTAAATCCATTATATGATTCAATTGGGGCCTGTCCCCATACATCCGAATGAATTAAATCAAACATAGCTTTACTCTTGCTAATGGAATGAGAAAAAGGAAGTTTTGTTTGTTTTGCCAACTTACAAACTTCACAATTAGTACAATTTAAATTTTTACAATCCAAAATATAATTTAAAATCTTGTCGGAGGGATATGCCCAAATCTTCAATGCCACAGGCAAATATCAATGGATTTAGCGGAAACACAGAAATAATTTTTTGAGTTCAAAAAATAGTATCCATTTTCAAGAAATCATTCACCAATCTTCGTCCCGGTTTCCCGGTCCAGAAATACACTATTTTTGCAAGAAAATATTACATCGCAATTTAATTCTTGTGTTAATTTTTGAACCGAAAGTAGGTTTATAGGAAAAGTATCAAAATATAGCACGTTAATGATTTTTTTGTTACAAAATATAGTTTCACCTATACCATTTATTTTAGCCTTCATACTATTAGCTACCAAGACAAATTGATCATTTTTTCTCATGTCTAAATTTTTTAGAAAAGCTTGGTTGCCAAACATATGGTCCGTAGCACCACTATTCATAATTATTTTATCTAACAAATTTAAATTTTTTGATTATGAAGAAATACTAGAAAAGGAGAAGTTTTGTTTGGCTAGCAACACGGAGAGCTGCTGGAAGAGGTTCTGCATTTCATCCACTGACCTGTCTGACCCGCCAGTGGACTAGGTTGTATCCATTTGATTAAATTGGATCTGGGTCTGAGTCACAAACCCGCTTCCACCCCCTCCTTTCTTTACGCTGCCATCTCCGAACCCTTCATTTTCTCTCCTTTTTTCTTCATTCCCGCCGCAGCCTCTCCCTTTCTCCTTTCCCTTCCAATGTTTTGGTTTGAGATGGGGATGAAGAAACCAACAAGTTTCATGGGTATGCCCATCCTTCTTGCAGTTCGAACATTTCCCAATTTCTCCTTGACTTGGGCGAATTTGGGAACTAGGGTTTTGGCCGAATTTTTGGAAATGAGTTTCTTTGTTGCTGCAAGGCCGAGGGTTTCGTGTTGCTCGTCGGTTGTGACTTGTGAACCGCCCATAGCCTCCCTTCTACTCTCCTCTAGTTGGATCATGTTTTTGATTTGAGAAAAAGAGGGAAGAGGAATGGTATTCATGATCTGAGCTTGTACGGCCTCATAACTAGGGTTTAATCCCGCAAGGTACTCGAGTATGTCATCTTCTTCTTCTTGTTTTTTTATTATGGCCAAGTCGGTGGTTGGCGGCCGGTATGATCGGAGCTCATCTTTTTTCTTTTGAAGTGCACCAAGGTACTCTATATGCTTTCTAGTGCCTTGCTTTTTTTTGTTGGATTTCTTGTTTGAGTTGATAGATACGGGAATAATTATTTTCTTGCCCATACATGCCTTTCACGGCTTGCCATAGCTCAAAAGCCGTGTCAGCGAGGAGAAAAGATCTGAAATGGATGGCTCCATGGAATTCATGAGCCAAGTTATGATTGTCATTTTGGGTTCTTCATTTCTTTGCTGCCTTTTTTTCGGGTTTGGTCGCTAAATCTGGGTTTGCGGCTGTGGGTTCTTTATTTTCTCTTGTGATGTATTCTCACATCTCTCGACCGCTGTGCGCTCTAATTCTTTATTTTTTCCATTGAGTAAAGTATTTGTGAGGTTGGAGATATTATTGGTAGCCTCGTGTTGCCCCTCTTGAGCCATTTTGGTCTTTTGCTGATTTTTATGTTATGGTTTTTAGCTTGTTTTGTGAATACCAGCTTACTGGTATAGTATGCGGTTTTTCGGTCACCGAACTTGGCACTCTGATACCATGTTATTTTTATGAAGAGATGTAAAGCTGAGGAGACAATGAAAAATTTTGTATTCTTTTATTGTAACTTTTACAGTGGCAGATCCTCTCTATATGTATTATAATTTTTCCAATGGTTAGAAATAGTGTACCGTTGGTACCTTTCCTAATTAATGCTCTATACAGCTGTACATGTTTCACTTTTGCACATATACCCTTGATCTATGAAGAATTATATTCTGAGATCATGCTTCAACAGTTATTCAATGTTGAGTCTAAATTGTTTGATCCGTGCGAAAATTTATATGAATGGTTTAAATTTACGAGATCATTTAAATTTATTAAGTTCTAAATTTATTTGGATGAATTTTGAAACAAATGAGACTGTTTAGACCTGATTCCTGATAAAATTTGTTAAAAGTTCTTTGGACAAAACTCGATTAATACCATTAAATTATTGTTAAAGTCAAGTTTAGACATAGCAATGGCGAATGTTTATCTGAAAGAAAAATGTTTAATATCGTACATTAGAGAAGGTACAGCAAAGGGACCAAATTCTTTTTATAGTCACTCAATAAATATTTTTCTGTTGTTCCAGTAATAGCAATTCGTATTATTCCTCTCTCTCTCTAACAGCTCCAATGAGGTGTTCACATAAGACTTCCCCCTCCATGCCTTTCCCTTGTAATATCTGTACAAAAATAATAAAAAGAAAATGAAAATTAAGGTATATCGCGTATGACAATATATATATTCTACAAATGAAAATGTAACCAAGATCCAGAGGTTCACCAAAAGATGATTACAGAACTACTAGCTTGTTTCTTAAGATATAATTGTTTTGTGAAAAATCATTTTAAAGATTCTACATTTGTAGATATGCATCTCAAGGCAAAGAAAAAGAAGAAAAAGAAAATTGAGGCAAGCATTTTTTCAGTTTCCAGCTTATATATTAATTTGTTCCTTCTGGGTACTAAACAAAAGCAAATTTCTATTCATGCCAAAATATCAGCAGAAACACTAGCTAACTGCAACAGATTATGAATATCAAATCTAGCTAGCTAATGGTTTGTCAATTGAGTAAGAACAAAAACAATTCAGAGATCAAAATATCAAATAACTACTGACAATGTATAGGAATATAGGATCAGGTGTATACCTCAAAATGGAGGTTATAAAATGTTCTCTCTCCAAGAGGAGCCGATGTCGTTGAAGCATTGATTAGCTTAAGGCCTTCTCCTTCCAAAATCTCTAAATATTTGATGAGAGAAGTTTTGTTAGCACTTTTGCTTAATATGCAAATATTCACCATGACCTCTTTGTCAGTGAGACAGGTAGCATTAACAACAAGAGAATCGATACTATGATCCTTCTGTGTTGAGTTGTGTTTTTTCCATTGAGAACCTTTTATAAGCAGTTGTTGTTTCTTTTTTGTCATTTTCTCGACCTGTTTCTGAAGCTCCGGTATGTACTTGAGCACTCGTGACACCGTTACTGCAATACTCATCTTCTTCTGATTTGTTTAAAAAGGAAAAAAGAGTAGTAACTTTCAGAATATAAGTACATTTAGGTGATAATTGAGAAATTGTAAATTGTTGGTACTATAAGAATTAATGAAATTCTGGTCTCTTACTGTTTTGCTCTATTAATTTTCCAACTGAAATCAAATTAAACTATTCGAGAAATTGTAAATTGTTCGTGTAATTGAGAAATTGTAAATTGTTGGCACTACAAGTATAACCGTCTTGTTCGTATAATATATAATATCGATTAGTAGCTATGTCTATAGAAATTAATAAGAAAGAAAATATTTCTAATACTTACACTTCTCTCAGCCTCAGGGAGTAGCATACGGAGAGACAAATACAAGCTTTTGAGCTTCTTTCGCCGGTCCCGTTCGCAAGCATTATGATTCAACTTCTTGTGGAAATGATTTGATGAAGAAGGATCTTCTTTACGAGAGGGTGTGGAAATGAGGTATTCGTCTTGCCACTCGAGTTCCGGCAAGAGAGATTCGCAAAAATAGTTCGGGTCGATCGATGTGAAGCTCGAGAAAGTATTCTCACACGGGATTTGGGTGTCATTGATCATTTTGAGGGAACTTTGTGAAAGATAATATGCAAAGTGATAATTAATTTTGAGGAGAAGCGTCTTGGGGCTGTACAATTTATATTGATATGCAACTTGGCCAATTGTATTATCTGTGAGGATAACTATTATATTCATTTAGAAATTAAAAATAATTAGAGTTGCGGTATCAGTGAATCTAAGTAATTTAATATTGTGTGAGGAAATGCTGCATCAATAGTGATTTGGTCTTTAGTTTCAAGTCAAGCGGTAAACAAATGAAAATTGTGTGTGCATATTGATGCATTGTCGGTATGTTAGAACATGCCATTTTACAAAAATCATAAAAATAGTGAAAAAAATTCTAAAAATAGTAAAAATTAGTATTCTACAAGTTTAATATAACCAATTTACTGAACTACTTAACTCAACATTTCGAATATAATTTTTTTAAGTTTGACCCGTAAGAATTTCGGCGAAGTACTTACGTACGGATCAAATTTTAATGTTTCATGTTTGAAATGTCAACCTACTAAGTAACGTAATAAATTGGTTATATAATTAACTTGTAGAATACAATTTTTTATTATTTTTGAATTATTTTAACTATTTTTATGATTTTTGAAAAATGGTCTCTTTTGACCTAAAAATAAAATATATACTTATCGCCGTTTATGATTCTATATTTAAAAATTTATCCTCACACATTTAAACACATTTTTTAAAAAGTATATATAATTCTTTTTACGATGTTAACCCGCAAAAATATATAGACAGATATAGTTGTTATTAGGGCTGCACAAAAAATTCGTAGTTCGTAATTCGATTCGAGTTTGATTCGAAAAAGTTCGAAAAAAGTTCGATTCGAAATTGAGTTCGTTCGAAATTAATTCAAACCAAACTTAGTTCGAAATTAATTCAAACCAAACTCAAACTGGACCTAGTTCGTTCGAAATAGGTTCGCAAACCAAATTTAGTTCGAAATTAACTCAAATGTGAACCGTTAATTTCCGCTGATAACTTATGTTCGCTGATGAAAATATAAGGCTGCCCTCAATTCTGACTTTTGAAAATTATTTCTTAAAACAAAAAGCCCAGTCCAACTACAAACCCAAATAGAAAAATTCAACAGCAAAACTCAAATAGAAATATTAAACAAAACTAGCCATAATCGCTGTAGCCAAGTCCCTAGCCGACTTTCTCTCTGTTGGTTTCAAACTTGGGATACCAAAGTACCAAACCCTAGAGTTTCTCTCTCTTGGCTGCGAATTGCGATACCAAACTCTAGAGGTTGCGATACCTTAGAAATAAGGTTGGACCAAGTGAAAGATCAACCGCTGTTGGCTGCGACTTTCCCTCTGTTGTACTTTGATACTTTGGATATTTGAAAACTTTGTTGGCTATTTGGAAAATTTTGGATATTCGTAAATCGTAACAAAGTTCGAAGAAGTTCGAAATTGAGTTCGTAAAAAATTCGATTCGAAATTGAGTTCGATTCGAAATTCAGTTCGTTCGAAATTAATTCAAACCAAACCTAGTTCGAAATTAATTCAAACCAAACTCAAACTGGAGGTAAGTTCGATTCGGTTCGGTTCGTTTGCAGCCCTAGTTGTTATATAAAAAAAAAAATGAAGCATTGACAATGACAAGATATGTCCTCCCGCCCTCTCAATTTTAAAACGCTAACAAGTTCCTGATTGGACAATCCATTGATATTATACAATAACTTACTGACACAGTGAGACGTGGCTGTATCAATTCTCCTCTATTCGGCAAGGCTACATGCGCGTGGTATTCACGGGCTGGCACAAGGTTCGCTCGTGTGTCAGAACTCTTTGCTCAGGATCAAATCCTCAATGCCGCATTCACACTTGCCGAGAAAAACAATTCAGAACCACTTCGAGAAAGTTAAAGTCCATACAGCATCCGCACTTCAACAAACGTTTAACAATTAAATTAAATTACGTTATTGAATTTAGCAATTAAAGAGATTCATAATTTATAAATCACTTCATCTCAAAAATTTAATTAGAGTTGCTTTTAAAGCGATCTTGTTAATTTAAAAACTGCAGTACATACCAACAATTATATTAGCAATTAACACATCAGATTAGCAATTTAAAAAAAAATCATCATTGTAAATGCTTTAAAGAGTTGTTTTTAAAAGCAAACTTGCTAATTTAAAAACGGTGGTACATCCTTGCAATTATATTAGCAATTAACACATCATATTATTAATTTAACACATCCCTATATATCCAACTTGGCCTGAATATACTTTATTACTTTTAGGCCCTTCAAATTTGCTCTTTGCTCTCATTTCTCAATAATTAAATAAGGGGGCAGTTTTTGTGAATTCATATCCCCTAAAGAAACCTAATCTTTGAGTTTGGATCCGGACCGTTCCAATCTGTGTGTTTTGCACGGATATTAAAGATCCTCCGTGCATTCCACCTCGAGCTGGATTGGCCTGGATTCTAAACGGATGGTGCTGATACAAACTAAAAAATTGGATTAGTTTAGGAGATTCGGACTCAGTTTTTCTTCGGATTTGTCACCCCTGTATTATTGAAGGGGTTCAATGAGTAATGGATAGTTTGAATTAATTTCAGCTTGACCAAACTCAAGCCGGTGTATATGGAAGATATAGGGTTCCTATTTTGAGATTCGTGCTAGGTTAAAAGAACGTTCCGGATTTACTTATTGTATCTCAGGAGGAATACAAATTATGTTTTGTTCAAGGGGTTTTGGACAAAATCTTATCTAAAATCGGGTCTAATATTTTTATCTATGTAAAAATTCACACAAACAGTTTAGATTCACATGACTATTTAAATTTATTAATTTCTAAATATGTTTGCACATTTCTCAATGCATATCGAACAGTTTAGGCCGACTTTGGATAAAATTTTCAACATCGTTTGAACAAAAACCCCACCCATGAATATGAATATCGGTGCCCTCTTATCTAATAAGCGCTCATCCTTTATCGAACATTCAAACTAGGTGCATAGAGGGAAATTCCCGTCATTTTATCTCTCCTAATGACTATAGGGGATCTGTTTTGAGATTCTTGTCTGGTTAGATAACGGTTTGGATTTAAACTTTTTACTTTCTAGTACCAAACTAGCTAGATCTGAATTCCAAGGATAAAGGGACCTATTGAGTTGATTTATTCATAGTTTTGCACTTTTGCCCTTGTTTTTTTTTTCTTTTGTGGAAAAGTTTTGTCATTGTTGAGGCCGAAATTTTATTGTTACCACTCAAAAAAAATCAAAATTAATTCATTACCACTGTTCTAGGCCTTTATTCAATACTACCACCCCCGTTAACCCAGTTCGTGCACCAAATTGGCTGGTGCGCGGACTGGGTTGGTGCACCAGCTCGGTGCGCGGACTGGGTTAGCGGAGCACCCTTTGGCTGACTGGATTTTAGAGTTTATTTTTATTTTTGCCACGGGTGTCTGAAAATCCTGTTTTATTTTTAACGGTGTTCATTCATCAGACGTAAGGCAGCAGGCAGGCAAATAACGTAAAACTAATGTGTTAAATTGACTGCGAAAGAACTAAACAACAGAAAAACTAAACAACATAAGAACATAAGAACTAATATCAAAATAATATCGAAATAACATCCAAATAACAAGAACTAATACCGAAATAATATCCAAAAACATAAACTACAACAAGTAACTCTATCATATCTGCTCGAGGGTGTCCACGGCTTCTTCTCTCTCCTAATTATCTTACCCCGCCCCTCCTCCTCCTGACGCTCCCTCTCGACCAGCGGTGTGTATGGTCGTGATGGCTGTGGTGGGGTCTCCTCATGTATCTCCCCAAAAAGTGTCTCCTCGTGTGGTCCCTCATCTGCACCAGGTCCGAAAATAACCTCACGCGTATCCTCTGCAGAGTACACGGGTCTATATGAGACATCCTGCTGGACAGCTGCTGCACTGGACTGTGGGAGTGGCTGCTCCTGTGTGTAAAATGAAGGAGAGTCTACATCCTGTGTGTAAGTACCGTACTGAGAGCCCAAGTAAAACGAAAAATCTGCAGCGGGTCCTGCTCGTCCTCCTGATCTCCGCGGGGTATATCTCCCTAAAACAAATAGATAATTAGGTTTCACAATGAAGATGATTATAAAAATGATTACAAAAATGTACGTACCGCTGTAAGCCCAGCAGCCTCAAATGCGGCCTCAGCAGTCGCTGCAGAGTGTAGGTCTGAGAAATCCGGCTCTGGCGTGCTCATAGGCTCCGCAGAATCTGCGGAGTCCATGTCTTTCAAATCTTCATAGCAGGGAAGATCTGAAAGCCTGAGAACCCTCTCGAGCTGATCCTGGTACCCGGCGACGACGACAGGCGGTGCAGCCATACACCCACTTCTTCCCGATAACCTTTCAACCTCTTGTGACGGCGTATCTTGCGCTCCTAAGCACTTGCTTGATGTTCATGAGTACCTGCAAATTAAAATAAAAAAATTAGTTCGAATTGCAAATGAATTTTTGTAATTTTCTTAAACTAAAAAACTTAAAGACTTACAATCTGTGCAGCCGGGCCAGCGCAGGGAATGAAGCCATACTCGTCACTAACCATGTCGCGTCGTACATAGAGCGGCTTCGTGTTCATCTCCGTGATCTGACCATGCAAGTACACCGTGAAGGCACAGTACTCCTGATATCAACTGCGATAGGCCTGATCGTATGTATCGAAAGCATACGACTGGAGCTCGTCAGGGATCCTGTCGCCCATCGCCTCAAGCTGAGTCACATAATCGGCGTGCACGGTCCGCCAATTCTTACCGCTGGTAGTGGCCAGTTCTTTGTGAAGCTCGTACCACTTGTCTTTAGAGATGGGATCCGGGACAGGAAATGGCTGATGCATAACCCGTCCAGGGTAATAATGCTCGACAAACTGGTAGAACACAAGTGGTACCTGCAAGTACATAAAAATAAATAATCCTACGTACGTAATAAATAAAAGTGATACAAAACTGGAATACAATAATAATGTAAGGGGTACCTGAGCAAACCAGAATTGACTCTGCTCGAGGCATATATGAGGCAGGTCATGAAGGAAGGAGTGAGGGACAGCAACATCGTCCTCAACCTCGATACGGGTGTCGTACGGCCGCCAGCAGACATGCCTATCAGGATCATCTGCTCGAACTGACTCCGGAAGAAATCAACTCCCATAGGTCTGCCGTGGGTCTGGATGTACGTCTTCCTCGAGCAGAATCTCTGCGCGTATGTCGGACATGTGATTCCGTTGGGCTGCCCCCAATCTGGAGCCTAACCTCTCACTCGTGGTTGTGGAAGGCCGAACGGGAACCTCGTCCACGACCAATGCATCAGGAGACCAGCCGGACCGTAGAAATTGTGCTTGTTTGTTTATTTAGGTACAAGTGACAGTTAAAATTCTAGTTTTTTTTGTGTAACCATTTAATTATTTAGATTTAATTTCAAAATAATTTATACCTGGCATGCGGTGCACAAACCCCGATATAGACATGCCAATACCGCTGCACCCCAGTTCATCTGTTTCGGCTGGGCCAAGTCCCTCAGCCACTCAAGCAAACATCAAGGGACAGTGGCCCCCGATGAATCTGGAAACAACCAGCAAGCAAACATCTCCATGATGTAAGCCTAGGTCCACCGATCTACCGTCTCAGCATCAGCATCCGCGTCTAGGGCTCCACTGTAAATTCGAACCAATTTAGTGAAAATTACAAAAAATAGACATCAAATAATTAATTTTATAAAATAAATGTTACCTGAACCGCTCCCGCAAGTTTGGTAAACTGATGTCATTCTTCGAGAAGACGTACCCCTTCTTGGTCGCCCTCCGCTTCATCAACCCGTCTCCCAGCAGGTCGATGACGAGCTGCGCGAAGTCTCCGTACTCCACACCCGTCACCACCTCTCCGGTAATGGGTAGACCCCAGAGATAACTCACGTTCAGAAGAGACACCGTAATCTCTCCGACGGGCAAGTGGAAGGTGTGGGTCTCCGGCCGCCACCTCTCGACCAATGCAGATATAAGAGCAACATCTGCATTTAAGTCACTGAGCTGTGACACATGCCACAGACCCAGCCTCTGTAACGCGGGTGCAAATCGCTCGTCGTAGAGGATATTCATCTAGTTGTTCCTCGTCGACGTCATAGTATGAGTCTGCATTTAATTTCAAAATAAACACAAATACAATTTATTATTTTATTCAAATAAAAATATATATTATTTGCAAGTGGTATAGAAATGTAAACTTACATATGAGTTTCTGATCTTGTGGTCCTTGTACGGGAACCAGCAAACGGGACTGATATACTCAGTCGTCAAATGAGGAAAGACGGTCCGGGCTAACGCTACATCCAAATCCACATCATTATGAGGCAGACTGGTGTGCTTGGTGCCGCTGAATGCATACTACAATTTGGTGCATTTCTAGTCAAATTTGGTCTTAAGTACCTCAAATAGGGTACTTTAATAATTTACTAAAATAATTTGGCCTAAAATACAGCATAATATAGCTAAAAACAATTCTACTCTATTTGGACAACATTCTAATTATTTAATACAATTCTACTCTATTTGGACAGCATTCTAATTATTTAATACAATTCTACTATATTTGGACATCATTCTAATTATTTAATACAATTCTACTCTTTTTGGACACCATTCTAATTATTTAATACAATTCTACTCTATTTGAATCTATTTTGGACACCATTCTAATTATTTATTACAATTCTACTCTATTTGGACCTATTTTGGACACCTATACCAACTACCTAATCTACAAATAACTAAAAAAAAAGTAAAAAAAAAAATTACCTTTTACTGTGCTCGGTGCGCAGAGTGCCGTTTGCGCAACAGAATGGGCAGCGCGCAGCTCTTATACGTTGAAAAGGTGCTCCGCTAACTCAGTCCGCGCACCGAGTTGGTGCGCCAACTCAGTCCGCGCACCAGCCAATTTGGTGCGCGAACTGGGTTAGCGATAGTGGTAGTATTGAATAAAGGCCCGGAACGGTGGTAATGAATTAATTTTGATTTTTTTTGAGTGGTAACAATAAAAATGTCGGTTGTTGAGGGGATTACAAAGGATTCAAGACAATGGGACGACAGGAAAAATTAATGAAGAAATTATTTGGATTGAGAAAAATTCCTCCGATATGTTTATCACCCGAAACACGGCGGTACTCTTTCTCTTTTCTTTTCTTATTTTTAATAATTTCTTTTAATAAAAAACTATCGGGAAGATAACTGGTTTTTTACAGGCATCTCTCTATGAATGATTAGATACATGTGGGATAACAAGATTCTAAAATGGGTCAAATTTGAAATTCCAAAATACCTCTAAAATTAAAGAAGTTTTTTTCTTGTTTAGAAATAAGAAAAAAAAATGCCCACAAGATATTTATTATACCAAAGGTAAGATCTGTGATTTAAATATGAAGTGATTACAAGAATTTGTTTTTGGTCTAGTGGCAAAGACACATGGTCCTATGTGAGAGGTCATGGGTAGGGGTGTTCATTGGTTCGGTTCGGTGGTCTAGTGGTAAAGATACATGACTCCTATGTGAGAGGTCACGGGTAGGGGTGTTCATCAGTTCGGTTCGGTTGAAACCAAACCGAACTAGGCAAACCAAAGTTTTATTTCGGTTTCAAAAATACAACCGAACTAAACCGTTTTAGCCGATCAACCGAACCGAACTGAACTGAAGTTTCATTCCGGTTTGTTCAGTTTGTTCGGTTCGAACCGAAGTATATTAATTTTTTTTATTTTAAGCAATTGACTTATTGTTTTTTAAGAAATTGCCCTACTACAGACCATATATTATAAAAAATGTAGCCCCTAGTACAGACCATATAGTACATAACCGAATAAAAGTATATATCAAGTAAACCAGCATAACAAAAATGTTGCATAACCGAACACATCTTATCCAAACATAATACATACCATATATTATCCAAACATAGTACATAACATATCTTGTCAATTGGAAGCTGCACTTCAGCCATCACAGATCAGAAGCATATCCCAGATCATCAACATACAATTGAAAAGAAGAAGTGAATTAAAAACTAAAAATCTGTGAGTAAATGAATATAAGAAGAAGTCAATATTTTCAAGATTTTTACGTAAACCCTCCTCTTTTTTTCGGGCTTGGGACCGACTATGTCCAATATGACATAGGCAGAGTTAAAAACTTGGTTAGTATTCATCATACGTACAATTGCAGAAATAATAAATTACAAAGTAAAGGAAAAGAGTATATACATGTGAGTGAGCTGTGGAGCATATCATGATCATCATATCACACCTAATTATTGGTGAAGCATAATCAGATCACACCATAGTCAGTATATCCCAACAAGTCTAATACAAACCAAAAACAAGTCTAACTTCGTATCATATCTGACTAATTTGAGTTTTAGCACACAAATATAGACTAATACAAACCAAAATTAAGTCTAACTTCAGATCACACCTAGCTAATTTGAGTTTTAGCACAAAAATATAGACTAATACAAATCAAAAGCAAGTCTAAACAAGCAGTAATGGTAAAAACCTTATCAATTCCCCACTCAAACAAGCACTCTATAAACATTCCAATTTCTTTACCACTATGACCCGAAACTGGACAAAAATTCAGAATTTTTTTATTCAGTTTCCAATCACTATCAATAAAGTGAGCCGTGAGACACATATAGTTTACTTTTTGCAAAGAGGTCCATGTATCTGTGGTAAGACACACTCTTTGCTGGTTCAATCTTAAGTAGTTTTTCAATTTGGTTCTCTCATTTATGTAAACATCAAAACAGTCCCTAATAATAGTGGATCAACTCGGTATGTGAAATCTAGGGCAAGCTGTTGACACAAACTTTTTAAACCCTTCTCTTTCAAAAAAGGAGAAAGGAAGTTCATCTAAGATGATCATAACATCTAGATCAAACCTCAAACTACTAATTGCACCCGTATTTTCACCAACAAACCCTTGCTCAAATGATATAATTAAGTGCTTGTTTCTTTTCTTCTTTCCCTTTACATTTTTCATGTGAGCTCTCAAATTTGTTGTATCATTTCTAATTGTATCAGCAAAGAATTCTTTTCCACAGAAATTACACCTAGCCTTTTCATTACCGTTTTGATCCTCAAACTTGGTGAACTATGTCCATACCTGAGACCTTGGTTCTATCGGTTTCCTCTTCCTTTTGTAGTTAGAACTCTCAATTTCTGTTGCATCAACTGAACTCTCAATTTCGGCAGCTACTTGAGTCCCTTGTTCAGCTTGAGTTTATTGTTCAGACATCTATAAAAAAACAAACATTATATGAGAAGCAATATTGAAGATAAATAAATGGCATCAGCATTCAGCACTTAATCCATTAAGTTGGCACATATACAATTAGAAAACATTGTCACAAAAGTATAAACTTAGGAAGATATTACAATCAGAAATATGCACATATAAACTTAATGCAACTTCAAGTCCTTTTCTCTCACTTTGGCTTTCTGATCATTAGGTTGGCACATATTACTTTGTCTCTCATTATTGATCACATATTGATCATTAAAAGAGAAAAATCATACATTGACCAGCGAATCATACACTAACTTAAAATCATACACCGACAAAGGTCACAAAGCATACACTAAGAGAGCAAAGCAAAATGAGAAGAAAAGCTCATAAGTCATAATAGGGAGGAGACTAGAGAGTAAAGAATTTCAAACCTAATTTGAATTCTTGCCAATACTAAGAGAGCAAAGCAAAAGGAGAAGAAAACTCAGAAATTATCAGTTTCAAGTTTTTTCAAGAAATCTCAGAGATTGAGAGAGAGTAAAGAGAGATTGAGAGAGATTAAAACTTATCTAATAAGAAAGCTTGAGCAGTTAAAGAAGCGGCCAGGCGTGACATCACATCGTGCGAGAGAGGACATCGCAGTTGCAGCGATTTGATAGGGGTGGGTGAAACCGTGAGAGACAGGGGTTCAACGATTTGACAGTGGAGTGGAGGCGTGCCACTGCCGCGTGCGCGACTTAGCCAGAGATGACGGGTTAGGTTTCGCATGGCGTACGGCGTGGGAGAGGAATAGGTTATCGAGTGTGGCTATGGGTGTCGTCGACTAAATCTAGGGTTATGGATGTGGATTCGGGAGACAGATAGTGGTTACTGGCCAGCGGGACCTGAACGCAAGTAATAAGAAAAAAAATTCGATCAATTCAGTACATCCGGTTTTAGAATTTTTAAAACTGAACCGAACCAAAGTTATAATTCGGTTTTGAAAAACCAATCGAACCGATCCATTGAACCGAAAAAACCGAATTGTTTGAACCGAACTAGTTCAGTTCGGTCTAAAACCGAATAAACCGGACCCAATGAACACCCCTAGTCATGGGTTCGAAAGCCACAAAGTGGGAAAATCTTTTATATTAATACATAGGGATTTGAAATGTGTTGGGTGGCTTAACCCCAACCCATATTTCAAAAAAATACGAAGTGATTAAGACTGTTTGATAGATGCTATGTTGTTTATTATTATTATTATTATTATTATTATTATTATTATTATTATTATTATTATTAGTGATTTAAATACATTTTTTTGTTACTAGTATATACCATATTGTGAGGTACTTTGTTATTACTAAATTTTAAATCACGAACTATTGAAGACTTGTCTTTCATGTTTTGCAATTCTTTTTCTAAAAAAAAAAAATAAGAAAAAAAAATTTGTGTTTTGGAAAAGAAATGTATGCATTGGACTCTTATAACTCTTTTGTTGGAATATATATTGTTTGATTGCACTTATCATCTCAAATTCACAACTATTGAGGAAATAGATACCACTTTATACATATATAATTTGTGGGTTAATTTTCTTTTTGTCCTTTAAAACTTTGGAGGTGTTCGGCAACTCTCCTTAAGAGAGATAATTAAAGAATTTAAGCTCTGTTAAGAAGCTCATGTTCGACAAGTATAAAGGATTAAGAATATAGAATTAGTATGAATGAAAAACTATTATAGTACTATTGTCCCTCCTTATTATTGTACATGATATAAGTGTTCCTCATAACTAGTTTTGTCTTTTTTAATATACTTAATCTACAAATATAAGAACACTAATTACATGTTTTCTTAAAAAAACGTGCCAGGAACTAATATTGTGGGTAAACCAGGAGCCAGCGAAACATTTTCGCTCGAAGGCGATTCCCCAGGAACTAATATTGTGAGACTTGGTCAGGTGGTCCGAGCATCGTTAGTATCGTCCAAGCTTAGGTAATCGTTTGCAATTTTGTCGCGTCTGAAGACCACCGGAACCGCTCAGACAAGGCCAGATCGACATCTTTGATTTGAGGAGGTTTTTTGGTGGGATTAAACTATTTTTTGTTGTTGTTGCGTACAGTGTTGTCTTGACCTCTAGAATGAGGTTTCAGCACTGGACTGGGAATTTATTCTGTTACAAGATTTCTTCCTTCACTTTTGGTTTTGTCAAAAATTGGAGGTTTTCTTTTCAATTGAAGATCGTTATGATTTTGTTTAGGATTCAAAGACGACGTCTCTGAGTTTGCAGCATGTCATTGGAATCAAATCTATGAATAAAAGATAAAGACCAAAAATAATTGATGCAAGCTTAATTATTACTGATTGATGCAGGGGTGGAGCCAGACTTTTGAACTACGGGAGGCAAATATATATATCATATAAAATTTTTTCTACTAAAATAGAGGTTATTTTTACTATTTCATAACATTTTACTGTAAATTATATACAAAATTATATATTAATATAAAAAAAAATTAAAAATGAGTGTCAATTGATTCCAATACTGCCTTACTACATCCGCCTCTAGATTGATGTAATGCCATTCACAGGTCATGTATGTTCTATACATGACAGTTGGTGCCAAAACTTCAATTACAGAATGAACCACCCTAGTACTTGTTCAGAAGTTGAAGGATATGCCCGAATAAAACATGTATATCATTAGTAGCACTTTTCTTCAAACTATCCTAGAGCTGCTAATGAGCCGAGCCGGCTCATGAGCCAATGAGTTGAACAGCTCAATAATTTATATCGAGCTAGGTCCTAAACTAAATAAAATCTGAACTCGACTCGGCTCATATTTTATCACTCAAACAGAGCCGAGCCGAGCCGAGCCATGAGCCAAGGAATCTCTTCTATTTTATCACTCAAACATTTGCTGTTCGGTTATAAAATTATGAAAACTTTATTATGTTAATGTTGTATTTAAACAGTAAATATTTACAAATGCTAAATAGTAAATGTTTTATTATACCGAGAGTTGTACTTATATTTTTGCAAAAATATAGTACACAAGATTTTAGAACCGAACAGTAAACGAGTTGAGCTCATGGTCCAAAACAGTAAAGGATTTTACAAATGCTAAACAGTAAATGTTTGTTTTTTAATGCTTGACATGAGTTGAGCTCGCAAGTTATGAGCCGAGTTTGAGTTGAGCTGAAGACTCAAACTCATTGAATTGAGCCGAGATTTTTTCTTCAAGACCGAGCCGAGACTGAGTTGAGCCTGTTTAGTTATATGACGAGCTGAGCTGAGTTTTGAGCTGAGCTTAGCTCATTAGCAGCCCTGTTACTATCCAGACATATATATCCAATATTGCTCCTTCCGTGGTACTTAATCTAGTAGTAGTTTGAGCTTTATAAGAATTGTCATTCAAGAATTGAGATCAGCTGAAATCTCCAACTCCGATTTCAGGATCCTGAAATCTCTCCTCTCTCTATCTCTCTCCTCTCTCTTCTTTCTCTCTCCTCAAATCTTTCAGGAGAGAAAGAAGAGAGAGGAGAGAGATAGAGAGAGGAGGGATTTCAGAATCCTGAAATAGAGATGGGAATAAGCAGATTTGAACGTGTCATTCAGTAGATCATCTAACCCGAACTACACTGGTGGCATTTTGGTTCAATCGATTGGAAAATCATGACGAGAAAAACAAGAGATGAAGCAGGAAAGAAATATGGAGAGCACATGAGCACGGAAAAATAAAGAGGAGACCATTAAACTTCATGATCGAAAATAAAACGTAAAATAAAATAAGAAATAATTATTTTTTATTATTTTAATTATAGATTTAACTATGGTTAATTTTTAAGAATATTGTGTGTAATGGATAAAAAAAGAAAGAGCTGTAAGAGTTAACGAGGTATATTATATAAATTCAAGTATTTAAAGTATATAAGGAATTTAAAAAGTCTATAATGATATACAAAAACTAACCCTTAATTTGTCCACCAAAATTTTTTAGTTACCGTCTAAATATTTTAAAACTCTGACCTTGTCAACGCTCTTTTCAAAATTTCAATTTTTTTTTTTTGAAAAATAGTTCTCTACATATCCATTCTGCGTACGTGGAACCATTTTTTTTTTAAAATGGCTAATTCTAGGTCCACGGTATAAAATGTCAAAAATAAATAGAAAAAACCTTCAAATTGTTATGAATAAATTATTAATGTGGATATCCATAACTCTCAATATTCATTTTGCATTACCTCCACTACTATTGGAATTTATATCTTACTATTATTGGAATTCATTTTCTCATTTATTATTGTAATTAATTTAGATGGATTTTTATTTACAATTTGTAACATATAAATAGAGCCTTTGTAATCTTGTATTGTACACATGAAAAATATATGAATAAAGAGATTGTCATCTTGTACATTCTCTCTATCTTATTTATGTTTGTTTATCTTTATTTTATAACACAAATATTAGTACTTAATTTTAAGATGTTGCTTATTATCAAACTAATTAAGTATCCTGATAAATAATTAACGAGTCGTTTCTGGTTGAAATAAAAGAAAAATATATTATTGCTCATGATTAGAAACTTCAACTGAAGTTATGAGGCACTATATATACAATGTTTTTTTTTTTTTGCAATTCTAATTTGTTTCAACGTCTTGGGGCCATGTCCTGAATACAGTGGCCTCCGTCTCTTCGCAAGCTTTTTAAATTGGGATCAAAAACTCAAAATAGAGTTTCCCATCAAAAGTTATAGGTGTTTAAAGTTTGAAAACACTACATCGATATTTCATTGTAAAAGCAGATGACGCGCAGATATTTTATACCCTGGTTAATCTCGACAGGGTATACGAGCTATGTGGTTTTCTTTCGCATTTAAAGGGTGGAGATGCCCACAGAACGCGCTGATATTTCATCGCAAAAACAATGCATGCTTTTTCCTCATACCAAATGGAGGCCCTCAGTCAGTCAGTCTCTTATGCGAACTACGAACAGCTTCTTTAGAAATTCGAAGTTGCCATTTCTATACTGACTCAGAACAGCTCGCTAGCTTATACAGTATTACAGTCAAAGCAGGAACCGGTTAGCGCTGATTGGCATAGCCATAATGAAATTATGTCTATCTGGATGGTCCTCTCGCAATTTACAAACTACAAAATCACCCATGTGTGTAGGCTATATATATATACATATCGCAGAAATGACCTGCACTATGTCGGCTGTATATATATATATCCAATGTTCTCTGCTATATATTTAGAATGGTTGTATTTTATTGTCACTGTTTTGTTATTTGTTTTTGTTTTGGGTCCCCAAGTTCTTACCAGCTATATATGTTTATTTCATCTCATGTACTGTTGAGATGTTGGTATCCTAGGTTCAGGTTAATGGCCACATCAGAGCAAAGTATACTCACTATGTAATATAGGCTATAGCTGGGCAATGCTTGCACGCTGCATCCTGATACAGCAGCTCTTGTAATATGTACTTATTATGGTCATGCATGTAACGCCTATGGGCAAGTCATATATCTTTTTTCAAAATGCAAATAGTCGATCCGAACTGTTCAACATAATCTTCATTTAATGTGTGTTTAGAGATCAAATTTTAAATTTTTAAATTTTTTAATATTTTTATAGGTAAAAAATTTATGAATTCAGTAAATTTTATATCATAAAACAACAGTGATATTCTACCTACCTAAAAAAATATTAAAATAAATAAAAAAGAGTGAGCCTATGGTGCTATGCATAGCACGAATGGGGTCCGTGCTACGGTCAAAAATTTGACTTTTTAAAATCCTAATAGTCGATCCAACCGTTCAATGTGATAACCATATGAATATGTACTTGCAAACTAAATTTTATATTTTTTTCGAATTTTTTTACTATTTTTTTAGATAGGTAGAAAAATCAGTGTTTTCTGAAAATTCTGGACCATCAAAATTCTACCTATCTAAAAAAATAGTACAAAAATTTGAAAAAATATAAAATTTAGTTTGCAAGTACATATTCATATGGTTATCACATTGAACGGTTGGATCGACTATTAGGATTTTAAAAAGTCAAATTTTTGACCGTAGCACGGACCCCATCCGTGCTATGCATAGCACCATAGCCTCACTCAATAAAAAATATATAATAGTCTTCAAGTAAATTTTAATATGAAAATAATATTGAACAGTTCGGATTTAACTGTTTGGACTTTGAAGGCAAATATATGACTTACAAACACAAGATACTGATGTTGTTATATAAACATATTAGTCAAATTTCTGCATATACTACCCGCATATTATAACACATGTTCATATACCGTTACGATTACATACAGCTAGATTTTAAACTATGAAAATAATTATATAAAGTTTTCGTAAAGTCTATTTTACAATATAGTTAACACTTTTTTTAAATTATATATAAAATCATATATAGATATAAGAAAATAATAAAAATGAGTCAATTGACATTCATTGATTGATTGCAGACACTACAACAAAACATGTTCATTTTATGTAGTATTTTTATATCGTACTTTGATATTGGATGGATCTTTGCTTGGATATTTGACATTGGATGTCGTATCAGTATTTTATATTGTTCAATTGCTTGCATGTGAATTATATATTTGTCAATCGAAAATGACGACGGTAAATTGTATATTTGCTTGTGAATTATGTATTCATTGCTTGGTACGTTTCGTACCAATTGGGAAAAAGAAAAATAACAAAAAAAATATTAAAAAAAAAAAAAACAACCTTCTGCTACCGATTTTTTACCATCAGCGACCGGCCAATCGGTCTCTGATGCTCTTGTACCACGTCAGCACGCAGCATCAGCGACCGAACGAATCGGTTTCTAAAGGGGTCATCAGCGACCGGCGCCTGA
Source organism: Carex myosuroides (assembly GCA_028015225.1). NCBI lineage: Eukaryota > Viridiplantae > Streptophyta > Magnoliopsida > Poales > Cyperaceae > Carex > Carex myosuroides. The sequence continues at coordinate 12,307,373 of CM051470.1, forward strand.
CCCTTCAGAGACCGGTGACGTCAGCGAGGGGGTCATCAGCGACGAAGCATCTGCGTCCAAGTCATCTGCTACCAATTTCGGTCATCAGAGACCGGTACAGCCATCAGAGACCGGTGAAAAACCCATCAGAGACCGATTTGGCCGGTCGCTGATGGATGTGAATGCTGTAGTGAGATAGCTCCGCCCTGGTTACGATTTTGCTGGGACTTAAAAATCAAGCATCGACAACGACAAGACATGTCCTCCCGGCTCCTGCCCTCTCAATTTTAAATTGTTAACAACATTCTAATATAGAATGAGTGGTCCATTGGCATTATCATATTATATATACAACATCTTTACTGACATGGGGCTAGCTATTTTAATTCTCGTCCTTTCTGTAAGGCTGCATGCACGTGGTATTCACCAACTGGCACGAGTTTAACTCGTGTTTCAGAACTCTTTGCTCAGGAACAAAGAGTAGAACTAGGGTGCTCCTAAGCTCACCAAGCTCTTTCATGAGCGCGACTCTAAAATCTATCAAATTGACTTCAAACGACATTTTCAAACCGTTAGATGTTCAATCTATATTAAAATGTGCTTCGAGATCAAATTTTACATTTTTAGAATTTTTTTACTATTTATTAAGATGGTTTGAAAATCGCTGTTTTCCAATGGTACAGAATTTTAATAAAAACAGCGATTTTCAAACCATCTTAATAAATAGTAAAAAAATTCCAAAAAATGTAAAATTTGGTCTCCAAGCACATTTTAATATAGATTGAACATCTAACGGTTTGAAAATGTCGTTTGAAGTCAATTTGATAGGTTTTAGAGTCGCGCTCACAAAGGGCTTGGTGAGCTTAGGAGCACCCTAGTTCTACTCCAGGAACAAATGCTAAATGCCGCATTCACAGGAAAAATAAATTAAAAACCATTTGAAAAAGCCCATACATACCTGTAAATCTAACTTGAGCTCAATATTTTTGGGCTCCCTTCAAATTTGCTCTCGGCTCTCAACTCTCCGTAATTAAATAAGGATGTAGTTTTTGTTCAAATGACTTTGGACATAGTGTTATTGTTATTTTTATGAAGAGAAGTCAAGCTGAGGAGACAATGAAAAATTTTGTATTCTTTTGTTGTACTTTTTACCGTGGCAGATCCTCTCTATATGTATTTCAATTTTTTCAAAGGTTAGAAATAGTGTACCGTTGGTACATTTTCTAATTAATGCTCTATACAGCTGTACCTATTACACTGTTGCACATATACCTTTGATCTATGATGAATTATATTCTGAGATCATTCTTCAACACCCCCTTAAGCTAGGATTATAAATATCGAGTAATCCTAGCTTGCTTGTGATTTCTTCAAACGGTTTTGGATCCAACCCTTTTGTGAAAACATCTGCTAGTTGATCCTCACTTCGAACAAACAGTGTTTCTATTTCCTTGGCTTTGACATTCTCTCTAATAAAATGACAATCGACTTCATGGGTTGATCAAGGTTGATTCTCATGTTTTTGAGCAATTGTTTGATCCATATCAATTCGCTTGCGGTTGATGCCATGGCTCGATACTCCGCTTCCGAGCTTGATCGTGTCACGACATTTTACTTCTTGCTTTTCCATGTGACTAAATTCCCATCTACAAATGTGCAAAAATCAGTGGTGGATTTTCTATCAAAGCTACCGGCCCAATCTGCATTGGAATAGTCACATATTGCATTAGAATTATTATTCTTCATCCATATGCTCTTTTCAGAATTTCTTTTTAAATATCTCAAAATTCTATTTACGGCCTCCAAATGTGGTGTTCTTGGTGAATGCATAAATTTACTAATTTAACTTACAGAAAATAAAATATCCGGATGGGTTACCGTGAGATAAATTAATTTTCCTACAAGTCTTTGAAATTGGTTTATGTCTTCTAAAGATTCACCATCTTCGGTATTTAATTTATACTTATTATCTATTGGTGTGAAGGCCAGTTTCCAACCTAATTTACCGGTTTCTTTTAGTAAATCTAAGGTATATTTTCTTTGTGAAATTAATAGGCCTTTGTTTGAAAAAGTTATTTCTATTCCTAGAAAATATTTTAAATATCCTAAATCTTTAATGTCAAATTTTTCTTTTAATTGGAGTTTGATTTTTCTAGTTTCTTCTAAATTGTTTCCGGTAATTATTAAATCATCTATGTATACTAGCACAAGAGTTATATTTTTTCTTCATTTTTGGTAAACAATGAATGATCAGCATTGCTAATTTTAAAATTGCAGGAAATTAAAAAAAAAAAAAGTTTGTCATACCATGCTCGTGGAGATTGCTTCAATCCATAAATTTATTTATTTAACCTACAAACTAGGTTAGAGGTATTTTTCATTTTATGACCCGGTGGTAGTGTCATGTACACTTTTTCTTCAAGTGTTCTTTGAAGAAAGACATTTTTAACGTCCATTTGGTATAGATTCCAACAATTATTTACGGTAATGGAGAATAAAACCCTAACGGTATTTATTTTTGCAACCGGTGCAAAAGTTTTATTGTAATCTATACCATAGGTTTGTGTAAATCCTTTGGCCACTAACTTTACCTTATATCGTTCTATGCTACCATCACAATTATATTTGATTTTGTAAACCGATTTGCACCCAACGGGTTTTTTATTTTTTGGTAATGGAACAATTTCCCATGTTTCATTTTTTTTCTAGAGCTCTTAGCTCTTCTTTCATGGCTTGGTTCCAAGTTGGTTTATGAATGGCCTCTTGGTAATTTTTTGGTTCTATTTCTTTTTCTATGGTTGTGAGGAATGCTGGGTATGAAGGCGAATTTTTTATATGAAACCAAATTTTGTATAGGGTATTGGACGGTATAGGTCACATAATCTCTAAGTCTACTCGAAGTTGTGATACTCTAGATGTTCGTCTAAGTCTCAAATTATTTTCTACTTCGGTCTCACTTATGTCATTATTATTTTAATTTATTTCTTCTTCAACATCACTTGTATCATTTTCATGAAAATTATTTTGAATTTGATTTTCAATGTAGGGTATCATGGAATTTATTTTTTCATTTTGAATTTGACTAGACGCTTGAATTTCTCCAAATTTTTTTAATGCGGCCCATTTCAAAAAATATAACAATTCTAGAAATAAATAAATTTTTATTAATAGGATCATAGCATTTGTATCCTTTTTTGAAGGATGAATATCATAAGAAAATAGTTTTTGTTGATACAAAATCTAGTTTATCTTTTCTTTTAATATGTACAAAACTTGTACATCCAAATATTTTCAAATGATCAAAGGTAATTTTTTGTTAATAAAGAATTTCTAGTGGGGTTTTGTTTTCTAATCTTGAACTCGGTAATCTATTAATCAAATGTGTGGCGCAAAGTATGGCATCCGACCAATATATTTTAGGGACATTGCTTTGAAACATCAATGTTCTTGTCATTTCTATTAAGTGCCCTTTTTTCTCTCCGACACTCCGTTTTGCTCGGGTGTATTGATGCAAGTGGTTTGATGTATAATTCCTTTTTCTTTGGAAAAAGTTGTAAAATTTTTGTTTACAAATTTCGTTCCATTATCCGATCTAAATATATTTAGTTTGGCATTAAATTGATTTTCTATCAGACAAAAAAATTCTTTAAAGCTACTAAAAACTTCATTTTTTGATTTGAGTAAATATAACCAAGTAGTTCTTGAAAAATCATCAATGAAAATAACAAAATATTTAAATCCATTATATGATTCAATTGGGGCCGGTCCCCATACATCCGAATGAATTAAATCAAACATAGCTTCACTCTTGCTAATGGAATGAGAAAAAGAAAGTTTTGTTTGTTTTGCCAACTTACAAACTTCACAATTAGTACAATTTAAATTTTTACAATCCAAAATATAATTTAAAATCTTGTCGGAGGGATATGCCCAAATCTTCAATGCCAAAGGCAAATATCAATGGATTTAGCGGAAGCACAAAAATAATTTTTTGAGTTCAAAAAATAGTGTCCATTTTCAAGAAATCCTTCACCAATCTTCGTCCCGGTTTCCCGGTCCAGAAATACAATATTTTTGCAAGAAAATATTACATCGCAATTTAATTCTTGTGTTAATTTTTGAACCGAAAGTAGGTTTATAGGAAAAGTATCCAAATATAGCACGTTAATGATTTTTTGTTACAAAATATAGTTTCACCTATACCATTTATTTTAGCCTTCATACTATTAGCTACCAAGACAAATTGATCATTTTTTCTCATGTCTAAATTTTTTAGAAAAGCTTGGTTGCCAAACATATGGTCCGTAGTACCACTATTCATAATTATTTTATCTAACAAATTTAAATTTTTTGAGTATGAAGAAATACTAGAAAAGGAGAAGTTTTGTTTGGCTAGCAACACGGAGAGCTGCTGGAAGAGGTTCTGCATTTCATCCACTGACCCATCTGACCCGCCAGTGGACTAGGTTGTATCCATTTGATTAAATTGGGTCTGGGTCTGAGTCACAAACCCGCTTCCACCCCCTCCTTTCTTTACGCTGCCGTCTCCGAACCCTTCATTTTCTCTCCTTTTTTTCTTCATTTCCGCCGCAGCCTCTCCCTTTCTCCTTTCCCTTCCAATGTTTTGGTTTGAGATGGGGATGAAGAAACCAACAAGTTTCATGGGTATGCCCATCCTTCTTGCAGTTCGAACATTTCCCAATTTCTCCTTGACTTGGGCGAATTTGGGAACTAGGGTTTTGGCCGAATTTTTGGAAATGGGTTTCTTTGTTGCTGCAAGGCTGAGGGTTTCGTGTTGCTCGTCGGTTGTGACTTGTGAACCGCCCATAGCCTCCCTTCTACTCTCCTCTTGTTGGATCATGTTTTTGATTTGAGAAAAAGAGGGAAGAGGAATGGTATTCATGATCTGAGCTTGTACGGCCTCATAACTAGGGTTTAATCCCGCAAGGTACTCGAGTATGTCATCTTCTTCTTCTCGTTTTTTTATTATGGCCAAGTCGGTGGTTGGCGGCCGATATGATCGGAGCTCATCTTTTTTCTTTTGAAGTGCATCAAGGTACTCTATAAGCTTTCTAGTGCCTTGCTTTTATTTGTTGGATTTCTTGTTTAAGTTGATAGATACGGGAATAATTATTTTCTTGCCCATACATGCCTTTCACGGCTTGCCATAGCTCAAAAGCCATGTCAGCGAGAAGAAAAGATCTGAAATGGATGGCTCCATGGAATTCATGAGCCAAGTTATGATTTTGTCATTTTGGGTTCTTCATTTCTTTGCTGCCTTTTTTTCGGGTTTGGTCGGTAAATCTGGGTTTGCGGCTGTGGGTTCTTTATTTTCTCTTGTGATGTATTCTCACATCTCTCGACCGCTGTGCGCTCTAGTTCTTTATTTTTACCATTGAGTAAAGTATTTGTGAGGTTGGAGGTATTATTGGTAGCCTCGTGTTGCCCCTCTTGAGCCATTTTGGTCTTTTGCTGATTTTTATGTTATGATTTTTTGCTTGTTTTGTGAATACCAGCTTACTGGTATAGTATGCGGTTTTTCAGTCACCGAACTTGGCACTCTGATACCATGTTATTTTTATGAAGAGATGTAAAGCTGAGGAGACAATGAAAAATTTTGTATTCTTTTGTTGTAACTTTTACAGTGGCAGATCCTCTCTATATGTATTATAATTTTTCCAACAGTTAGAAATAGTATACCGTTGGTACCTTTCCTAATTAATGGTCTATACAGCTGTACATGTTACACTTTTGTACATATACCCTTGATCTATGATGAATTATATTCTGAGATCATTCTTCAACAGTTATTCAATGTTAAGTCTAAATTGTTTGATCCGTGTGAAAATTTATATGAATGGTTTAAATTTACGAGATCATTTAAATTTATTAAGTTCTAAATTTATTTGGATGAATTTTGAAGCAAATCAGACTGTTTAGACCTGATTCCTGATAAAATTTGTTAAAAGTTCTTTGGACAAAACTCGATTAATACCATTAAATTATTGTTAAAGTCAAGTTTAGACATAGCAATGGCGAATGTTTATCTGAAAGAAAAATGTTTAATATCCTACATTACAGAAGGTATAGCAAAGGGACCAAATTCTTTTTATAGTCACTCAATAAATATTTTTCTATTGTTCCAGTAATAGCAATTCGTATTATTCCTCTCTCTCTCTAACAGCTCCAATGAGGTGTTCACATAAGACTTCCCCCTCCATGCCTTTCCCTTGTAATATCTGTACAAAAATAATAAAAAGAAAATGAAAATTAAGGTATATCGCGTATGACAACATATATATTCTACAAATGAAAATGTAACCAAGATCCAGAGGTTCACCAAAAGGTGATTAAAGAACTACTAACTTGTTTCTTAAGATATAATTGTTTTGTGAAAAATCATTTTAAAGATTCTACATTTGTAGACATGCATTTCAAGGCAAAGAAAAAGAAGAAAAAGAAAATTGAGGCAAGCATTTTTTCACTTTCCAGCTTATATATTAATTTGATCCTTCTGGGTACTAAACAAAAGAAAATTTCTATTCATGCCAAAATATCAGCAGAAACACTAGCTAACTGCAACAGATTATGAATATCAAATCTAGCTAGCTAATGGTTTGTCAATTGAGTAAGAACAAAAACAATTCAGAGATCAAAATACCTCAAAATATGAAATAACTACTGACAATGTATAGGAATATAGGATCAGGTGTATACCTCAAAATGGAGGTTATAAAATGTTCTCTCTCCAAGAGGAGCCGATGTCGTTGAAGCATTGATTAGCTTAAGGCCTTCTCCTTCCAAAATCTCTAAATACTTGATGAGAGAAGTTTTGTTAGCTCTTTTGCTTAATATGCAAATATTCACCATGACCTCTTTGTCAGTGAGACAGGTAGCAGTAACAACAAGAGAATCGATACTATGATCCTTCAATGTTGAGTTGTGTTTTTGCCATTGAGAACCTTTTATAAGCAGCTGTTGTTTCTTTTTTGTCATTTTCTCGACTTGTTTCTGAAGTTCCGGTATGTACTTGAGCACTCGTGAGACCGTTACCAGGATACTCATCTTCTTCTGATTTGTTTAACAAGGATAAAAGAATAGTAACTTTCAGAATTTAAGTACATTAATTTAGGTGATAATTGAGAAATTCTAAATTGTTGGCACTATAACAATTAATAAAATTCTGGTCTTCCTGTTTTGCACTATTAATTTTCCAACTGAATCAAATTAAACTATTCGAGGCCGGAGATAACCAATCAGTACAATGCTAGGAGATCAATTTCATGCAATTACATAATCTATTTTAGGGAATTCATTTGTGGAACAGTTCATTGCCAAACTACTAGCTAGGTTCTCTTCTACTAGCACTTTAATTTCTTCCCTTTGCTTGTCTTTTTCAAGTAAAATGTATAACTATCTTGTTCGTATAATAATATCGATCATTAGTTATGTCTATAGAAAAAAAAATGTCTAGCACTTACCCTTCTCTCAGATTCAGGCAGTAGCATACAGAGAGATGAATACAAGCTATTGAGCTTCTTTCGCCGGTCCCGTTCGTAAGCATTATGATTCAACTTCTTGTGGAAATGATTTGATGAAGAATTAGGATTATCTTTAGGAGAGGGAGTAGTAGAAAGGAAGTAATCGTCCTTCCACTCGAGTTCCGGCAAGAGAGATTCACAAAAATAGTCTGGCTCGGTCGATAAGAAACTCGAGAAAGTATTCTCACACTGGATTTGGGTGCCATTGATCATTGTGAGGGAATTTTGTGAATGATATGTCAACTGATAATTAATTTTGAGAAGCAGCAGTCTTGGGGCTGTACAATTTATATTGATGCAAGTGCAACTTGGCCTATCTGTGAAGATAACTATAACATTACTTTAGAAATTAAAAATTAATTAGAGTTGGGTAATCAGTAGTGATGAATTTAAATAATTTAATATTGTGTGAGGAAATGCTACATCAATAGTGATTTTGTCTTTAGATTATTTTTCATAATTGTTAGGAATTATTTTTAGCGGTGTGTGTCTACACACGTTAAAATATACATATATATTTTGTGGGTGTATCCTCGGTAGTTGTCACTTTTTACTCTCGACAAAAAACACTTTTATCCTTACATTTTTGTAGTGAATTAATTATATAAAATAAATTTTAAAAAGTAAAATCTATTTAACTTGTAAGATCTTTTTTCCAAAATATATATTTACATGTACTACCAGCCTATATTATATCACATATATATTTGAGTAGAACTAGGCTACTCTTAAACTCATGAGGCCCATTGGTGAGCTTAATTCCAGAATTAATCAGCATGACTTCAAATAACGAATTTGAAATCGATATATTTCACGAGTAATGTGCTTAAATGTCAAATATAAATTTTCGATTTAATTTAGTATAAAATCAAGCAGTCAAAAAAGAAGAATTATAAGTTAATTTTAGTGCATTTATTTTTCATCATTTTTTTACGATTTGACTTTATAAAATTAATTAAAAATTGTAAATTTGATATATAAATTCATCATTACTTGTAAAATAAATCGGTTTCAACAGTTTGAATTTGTTACTTGAATTTAATCCGATAAATTTTATAGTAAAGTTCACAAAAAATTCCGTAAGCTTGAAAACATTCTAGTTATTAATTATACACTATAATTTTATATACTTTTTTACATATTTTGCTTGGACTTAAAAATCAAGGGTTGACAATGACAAGATATGTCCGCCGTCCTCTCAATTTTGCTGAGACTTAAAAGTCAAGCATTGACAATGACCACCTATGTCTTCCCGCCCTCTCAATTTTAAAACGTTAACAAGTTCCTGATTGGTCAGTCTATTGATATTATACAATAGTTTACTGAGACAGTGAGACGTGGCTGTATCAATTCTCCTCTATTCGGCAAGGCTACATGCACGTGGTATTCACGGGCTGGCACGAGGTTCGCTCGTGTCAGAACTCTTTGCTCAGGATCAAATCCTCAATGCCGCATTCACACTCGCTGAGAAACACAATTCAGAACCGCTTCGAGAAACATTTTTAGGCCTATGAATCCAACTTGGGCTCAATATACTTTTAGGCCCTTCGAATTTGCTCTTTACTCTCACTTCTCACTTCTCACTTTCTCAGTAATTAAATTAGGGGTCCGGATCTCACAAAGTAACTCAATTTTTGGGTTTTGAATCGAGACTGTCTAATTCGAATCTGTCGCTCAGAATGGTCTCGGAATTCGAATCTGTCGTCGGGATGTATGCGCTCCACTTCCGAATAGATGGTCTCGAATTTGAATCGGACGGTTCCGATCTAAAACTCAAACATTGAGTTACTTCACTGGATCTGAATTCTTAAATTAGGGGGGATTTTTTGTTCGGATCCGTCTCCTCTTAGATTTTTTAGAACTGCAATGGGAATTCTCAAGAAAGGTAACAAGAGTATCCGCAATGATACCAATGATATAAAATATTTTTACCTTTGCGGATGGTGACAATTTCTTATAGTCAATAAAATTTGTTTTTGTTCAAATTATTTTGGACAAAATTTATATAAAATCAGATCTAAACTGTTTCATCCGTGTAAAATTTTACATAAACGGTATAGATTCACATGATCATTTCAATTTATTAAGTTCTAAATATATTTGTATGAATCTCAACCCACATTGAACTGTTTAGCCCGACTTTATCCAAACCCATTCAATTTTTTTTATTCTCCTCCTTTCTGCAAGGCTGCATGCACGCGGCATTCATCTGCTGGCACGAGCTTCCCTCGTGTGTCAGAACTCTTTGCTCAGGATCAAATGCTCAATTCCTCTTTCGGAGAAAAATAACGCAGAACCACTTGATAATTAAAGCTTATACATCTCTAGGCCCATAAATCCAACATGGGCCATATATCCCAGGCCTTTCAAATTTGCTCGCCTCTTTCACTTCTCAGCTATGTACAGGTATCGTATCAGATATCGTATCGGATACAATACAAATACGGTAATATGACAATTTTTAAAATAAAAAATACGATATGCTGATTATATTATATTATTTTTAGTATTTTAATTATATTATTAATTCAACATATAAACCAAATATAAAAAATTCTAGGTATACATTGAATACAATAGCTATTAGAATCAAACATCAAATGTGATCTAGTGTAATGATAAGGGTGTATGTCGCTGGAAGAAAGGACCAGGGTTCAATTCTCCACAGGTGCAAGAAAAACCATATTTTAGGCATGGTCCGCGGTGCAGGTATCCAGACGTATTCAGTCTCGGTGCACGTATATAGGTCGTATCCAGAAGTGTCAGAGTCGTATCAGAGACCGTATCGAGAGATTAAAGCGACGCCACGTAAGACGATACACCATCTGGCGTATCGGATGCGTATCCGTGTCTGATACATATCTGATACGGGTACGGAACCTATATTGGAGTATCCGAGTAACGTAGCTTCTCAGTAATCAAATAAGGGTGGTATTTTTGTTGAAAGAGATTGGATAAAGTTTTGTACAAAATCGGATCTGATCCTTTTGATTTGTGTAAAAGTTTGTACAGGCGGTTAGGGATGTCAATGATACCATTTTATCTGTTTATTCGACCTGTATCGTATTCAAAAAAACGGGTAAGGGTAAGAGTAAGACTTTTTTTCGTTAGCTTATCGTGTACGGGTAAGGGTAATTATTTTTTTCGTTATCTTACCCGTTATTTTATGAAATAATTTTTAAAAATAAAATTATATATATAGATATATATTTGTATGAAGATAATACATGATACAATAAAGTTTTGTATTTTACTACATTTTCTTAATACAAATTAGTTGTATTCATTATTTTTTTTCTTTTTTTTTTGTTTTGAAAAATATTTTATCGGAAGCACAAATCGAAATGTCAATGGCACTTTTTTATCTATTTATCCAACCCGTACCGTATTCGAAAAAACGGATAAGGATAAATATTTTTTTCGTTATCATAATGGGTACGGGTATGAAAATGTATCCACCCGACCCGTACCGTACCCGTTGACACCCCTACGGGCAGTTTAAATCTACGTTACCATTTAATTTATTAAGTTCTAAACCTGTTTGTACAGATCTCGATGTAGATCAGACAGTGTAGACCCGACTTTAGATCAAAGTTGTCCAAAGTTCTTAATTTGGACAAATTCCATCCACTAGATAAAGAGGTTTTCTTAAAGCATGTTTAGAGATAGGAATAGTGCATGTGATCTGAAATATTAGAAGACAAATAAAACAACATTTAGTTAAATATATCTATATAGGAGTTGGCTACGGTGCTACGCGTAGCATAGAGGGCCTCCATGCAACGGCTCAATATTTGAGTTTTCAAAATTCTAACGGTCGATTCGAACCGTTCAACATGATCTCTTTATGAATATGTACTTGCAAATTAAATTTTATATTTTTTAGAATTTTTTTACTATTTTTTTAGATAGGTAGAAAATTATTTGATCTGAATGGTACATAATTTTCTGAGTCCCGGTAACTGAATTAACTGAGCATGAAACCCCTATATTTTCAATAGGCACTGAATTAAGTTTGATTAATTAATCTGATCCGTTATTTTTTATTCATTGCACCTCAGTTAATTCAGTGCCAATTGAAAATATAGGGGTTTCATGCTCAGTTAATTCTATCTATATATATGAGTGTGAAGTAAAATCTTATTTTTAATTCATTGCACATTTGCACCTCTGTTACCGGGACTTTTGCGTGATGGACATGTCCGGTGCCTATTCGGGGATAGCATGGGGCAGTATTATCTGTTCTTTGAGATTCGTGCAGAACGTATTTGAACGGTTGAGATTTTCCAGAAAAACACGCAGAAGTTGAGATATCTCAGAGGATGCGAATTCTGCCTCATTGGGTTATTGTTTTCTCAACAGATATCTGCACCTTACAAGAGAAATGTCTCTGCTTACTTCACTAGGACCACTATACCCCACTTCCCCTCGCTCCACCGCTGTTACCACCACCACCACCGTTCCCCTCTCAATCCGCACTAACTTATCCTTCTCCGCCATTTCCAAATCCCAACCTTTGCCACAAACCCTCCGCCTCTTTCGCCTCCTCCCCTTTCATGACACGGTAACCTTCAACACTGCCATCTCCGCTTCCCTCCGCCACCGGCGTCCCGACACAGCTGTGCGTCTCTTTCTTTCCCTGCTCTCTTCATCTCCGCCTGATGCCATCACTTTTCGCCTTATCCTAACTGCATGCGATGACTTGAATGACCGCTCTTTCTTCCTCCAAATCCATGCTTGCTTGGCAAAAGTTGCAGTTTTTTTCTCTGAATCTGAGTTGTTGGTATTGTACACTAAGATGATTGGTTTGTATTTTAAATTCGGGTTGGAGAGTCATGCGGGTAAGGTGTTTGGTAAAATGCCTGAGAGGGATGCCATGGTATTCAGTGCCATGATGATGGGATATAGTGATATTGGATCTTTTCATGATGGACTGGTGGTGTTTGTGAAAATGCTTGAGCACGGTGATGTAGAAATGAATGCACATACTTATTCTTGCGCTTTACATTCTTGTGCTCGTAATTTGGACTTGCAAATAGGAAGGCAGATTCACGGCCATGTCATTAAATCTAGATTTGGATCAGATCCGTTTGTTGGAACCGGTCTGGTGGATCTTTATGCAAAATGTGATGAAATGGATTGTGCAAGAGGTGCATTTTCTGATATTTGTGTACCTAGTGTTGTCTCTTGGAATGCCTTGCTTGCTGGGAACTTGACCTGTGCGGAGTGTTTGAATTTACTTAACACAATGCGACAGAATGGCATTGTACCTGATCAAGTCACATTTGGCAGTGTCTTTCAATCTTTGAAAAATTCCAACTTTCCCCCTTTTGTTCTAATGCAATTGCATGGCTTAGCTCTAAAGATGGTGGACATTCCGTCTGACGTGTTCATTAGTAGTGCGCTTTTTGAGGCATACATTGACCAGGGTTGTTTTCTTGAGGCTAAAAGATTTGCAGAGGGGATGAAGGAAAAGGATGATGGGGCTATTAATGTAATTATCCAAGGTTATGTGAAAAATGGTTATCAGAAAGAAGCTATTTACACACTAATAGAGGCATTGAGAAATAATAAGGCAATCAGGGAGGTAACTTTATCCACACTTTTAACTAATATTAAGTTATATGAGGGAACTGTTTTGCATGCTTTGTTTGTGAAATTTGGTTGTTTCTCTTCCGAGAGAAAGTATGAATTTATTGTTAGCTCTTTTATTAGGATGTATATCGCTCACAAAAATTTCGACCATGCAATTTTACTTTTTGATCGCGTGCATGAACCTGACATAGTTCAGTGGAGTTCTCTACTTTCGGCTTTTTCTCAGATAGGGGAATATGAGAAGGCATTGAAATTTTATCAAAGAATGCTAAATGAAGAATCCGTGGGGCCTGCAAATGAATACACTTACTCAACTCTTCTCAGCTCGTGTGCTGACCTGGCAGCTGTAGAGGCAGGGAAACAAATTCATGCCCGCATTATAAAATCTGGGTATAGAGTGGAATGTGATACCTTTGTAGTTAGTAGTTTGATGCAAATGTATGCCAAATGTGGTTACCTAGAGGAAGCCTGGAATCTGTTTGAAGAAATGCCCAAAAGAGACCTGGCCTCTTGGAACACCATGATTAATGCATTGTCTCTTCATGGTTTTGCTCTTGAAACGATAGAAGTGTTTAACCGATTGTGTACAAAAGAGGATGTACGGCCAAATGATATCACAATGGTAGCGGTTCTCTCAGCATGTGCCCGAGCTGGTATGGTTGAGGAAGGGTACAAGTATTTCAAATCGATCAAGAAACCCACAATTGATCACTATGTTTGTCTAGTAGACATGCTTGGCCGTGCCGGGAGGCTGAAAGAGGCAATTGGTGTTATACAAAAAATGCCATTTAATGCAAATGAGCTCATTTGGTCGTCTCTACTGTCAGCTACTGTTACACATGAGAATGTCCGTATTGGAGAATATTCGGGCAAACAATTAATTAAATTGAACCCTGAAGACCCTGGAAATTACATTGCTCTTTCTAATTTATACGCGTCTGCCAAAAGATGGAAGGATGTTAGAGAAGTACGGAAATTAATGAAATCACGAGCTGGCAAAAAACAGCCTGGAGTTAGCTGGATGGGTAGAGTAGAAGTAGGTAATATTATTTTCACTGCCGATCGAAATTGTGGGTCTGAAGGATGAAGGTGACTGATGTAATTGTACAATGTTCATAGTACTTGTAAGTATTATTATTAACGAGGTAACTGAAATCTTGTTCCATATTGATGCAATATTTTACTATATTGTTTTAGATAATGTCATTGTTAGTATGCTTTCAACATCTTTTAGCTGGCATTGCTTTGGTTAGATAGATGGTCAAAATGAAATAAGTATATTAACAAGTTGTTAACCTCAGCAATAACTTTCATGAAATAATCTCTCAGAAATGCTTTAATAAAAAAAAAATGAAAAACAGTTCTAATTGACATCAGGCTGAGCACCAAACCAAGGCATCTCAGTTCCTCACAGAACGGAAAAGGTAAGGGAAAACAGAATTTTACAGGTGTACCTACCAAGAGATAGGATCGCAGGTGATCAGGTTTCATGCCATCGCAGCAAATTTTACTACAGCAGGTACCTTCTATCTTTTCAAATAATTCATAACCCGAGCAAACCCAGTAAGGTGATATTGGGAAATAGGTTTCATATTTTTGCTTAAAAGAGGATCAGGTTTGATCAGGTTCGATCAGGTTCGTATCCAAGAGTTTATACTTCATACTTTTAGAATTTGACTGTTTTGTGGAATTACTGATAAAAAAAAATATTATATAGGAATGCTGAGAATAAAAGTATTGACCAGTAGCTTTACTACATGTTACAAAATCACAGCATAACGGCATTGCAAAGGTTTGTTAAACTTAAATCTGTGATAAACAGAAATGCAACCTTGCCATAAGCAAATATTTAAAAATAATTGAGATGTACTAAAATTGTAACTGAAAGGAAAAAAAAAAAAAAAAAAAACTTAAATTATACAAGCTTGCAAGTTAAGAATCTGTGCCACAACTTACAATGCTAATTCAATCAAAGGTAATTTCAATTAGCTCTCTATCCAAAATCAAATATATATGAGTACTTGTACCCCCCCAAAAATAAATTTACCTCACAATCCTCAATATTTTCAAAAAAATGCCCTGCTTCCATAAAAAACTCTAGATCCATCCTTCTTATTCTCCCCCTTGTTCTTATTCTCTAATTTATTGTTATCCCTCCTTTCTTGGCTCTGAATCACAATTTCAGTATCATCTGTGTGTGTCTTGTCTATATTCATCGGTAATTTCATCTTTGAAAGAGATTCAGTGAATTGTTGCATACTCTTCATGTACATATCCATAATTTGTTTTTGCATTTCATTTTGTTCCTCCACCATGTTCATATTCTCTAATGGTGACTTAAAAACTGAGCTCTGCTGAACAATTGTTGTCTCCTTATCTTTACTCAATAACTTTGCCTCTTTAGACGTAGGCGTCTCGGGAGAACTCGCTGAGACATGGCAAACCTCAGTAGAAGAAACATTAAATGTTTCTACGGCAATTTTGTTTTCATTACTCAAACTAGTAATAGTTGAACCGGTGAAATTTGTTGGATTTTGCATGCTGTTCTCTGAAGTAGAATTGACAGTGATCATTTCGCAATCATCAACCGATGAAGCACTTGGAGATAGTTGTATGAAAGGTAAAGATTGCTGTGCTGGGACCCCCATGTCAAAATATTGCATGACCATCTTTTGGTTTTCTTGTGCAGCATTTATATCAGGAAACTCTATGTTGCTATAGTCCACTATAGGATCGAGAATCATGACTTCTGAGGTGATCGAGGGGCCTGCATTGGAGACCGAGTCAATTGAAGGGTGTGGGTTCAAAGTTAGGGTTAGTCGGATGGTGCCTGCCGGGGAGTGAAAAAGATCGGTGGATGAAAGGGTGAATTCTTGAGGGGTTTTGCTGATTTTTGTACCCAAAATGGATGAAATGGGGATGAGTGTGAAGCCTAGGAGTTGATCTCCGAGCAAGGTTTTCGCACAACTCAGCATCCAAATTTCAACCTTCAACACTGCCTTGTCTGATGGATGCGGTATCCTGGTGTCACAGTAAATTAATTGTTTAGCAGAATTGATTAAAAACAATGTAAAACCAAAGGGTAGTAGCAAAGATTATTGTGCTGTTTACAGAGATAATTGCGCTAAACTAAAAGGTTATTTATGGAAAAGAGATTGCCCCATTTGCCATGAAGTCAAGAAGAACAAAGCAAAATAAATGTGAAAGCAAAACTGGCCCCATACCGATTTTGTAGAATTTTGAGCACTAATAAATAACCTAATACAATGCTCCAGTCGCAATTATAATTATTAAATGAAGCCGTCCATTAATTAGTTGAATTTCAATCACAAGTATAGTGGATTTATGATAGGAACCAACATCATGTCATTGAAAGATATTTTTGAATTTTCGGTTCATATTACCAAAAAAACTATAACATAAAAACTGTTTGTCAAATGTCGACCATCAAAAGACTAAAATAAAAAATTATAATTAGACCCAAACTTAGCTAAAATTTTAAACCAACAATACCTAAGAGGGGGTAGCTGCTCGTTGAAGAGCGGGCTATTCCCGCCACTGGCAACGACGCGCGTAGAAAGAGCCTCGTCAGGACTGGATGTCAGAGAAAACTTGGCATAAACATCTTGATTTGCATATATGCATATGTTATGTAGATTGAATGCCTCGTGCGCATATATATCTAACAAACTTGAGAAATTGTTGCCTTCTCTTTCTTTTTCTACCTCAGGCAGGGTTGTTAGGTTATAAACGAAGCTGGTCGACCCGCCTTTGTATTCCATTTGAGTCTTCTTCCTTGTTTCGATCGCTTCAACCTAATTTCATAATATTTCAGACAAATTCATGTAAAAGAAGGGTGTATCTCCAATGAAACAACAAGGTACATGTAAACTTACACACAGTGAAATTAATTAAGGAGCCAAGGCTGATCAGTCAGTGCTAAAATTGAAATTTTGAAGGGTTTCAATGGTGCATCCCTCTCTCTCTCTCTCTCTCTCTCTCTCTCTCTCTCTCTCTCTCTCTCTCTCTCTCTCTCTCTCTCCCTATAATGTGCAATCGGTTTTCCTCTGTTCTATAGTTTGAGCAAGAGGTATTTGTTAATTCTTTTTGGTTTGGTTGAAAGAAAAGTACAAGTAGCTGTCCTTAAGGAAGGGTCAAGTAGGCCTTTGAAAAATCGGTTCCTTTTCTTATTGCTAGAGTAGAGGATGCTTGACATTACATACTGCAGAAAGATTAATTTGAAAAGCAGAGACCGACAGTAGAATTTTTTATTTATAGAAATTATGTAAACGTAATATAGAAAATTGGATGGAGTGAAGAATTTCTATCTCATGAAAGAAACCGAATCAGTGATTTACTAATTTGGTTTCTTTAGGCATTTCTAAGGGAACTGAATTATTAATTCGGTTCATTTAGGTATTAAGATTTTATGAGGCTTTTTGTGTAGTTGTGTGGCGTGGTGTCGCAACTAAAAAGAACCGAATTATTGATTCGGTTCCTTTAGAATTACCCAGGGCCAGATATGAGAGTATTGATAGGGGTGCTAAGCCACCCCTATGATTTTAAAATTTTAACTATGTATATTGAAATTTAATTGAATGTTTTTTTTAATGTTTTATATAATCCGGCCTTCTTATAAAATATTAGATAATTGTTGTTCCTAATGGCACCTAGAGGTGGGTCAATATGGGATTGTTTAAAATTTAAACCATATAACTTGTAACTATCGGTCGAATAGACAAGTTCAAAAATCGTTCGTGTATTTAAGTAAATTTATCTACTTTAAGTTCTTAGCAGAATCAAGAAATTGTAAATCTAAAATAAATAAAGTACATTAAAGTAAATAGATAGAGTTATAAAAATTGATACATGAGTTGATAACGGAGTTCGGCCACTGAAAGACGTATGCCTCCAGAGTACTGCAACAAAAAACATACGCGCCTTTCTATTAATCCAATACAAAAACAAATACAAGTTGTGACGGACGAGACAATACTCCAAAGTTTATATTCAATCTATCTATTTGTCTATATTAAATTTTTGATTATTTCTATAAATAAAAAATTCTGGAGAGAGAGAGGGGTCAGCAGCAACACAAGTGAGAGAGAGACCCCACACGACAAGGTTGTTAATCACCTCACCACTTCCACTTCTTTTGTGGAATTCTTTTTGTGAACTGAAAAGGTCAACCAATTATAATTACAAAATTGAAATTTGTACCCATATATTCTTATAAAATGCGAAATTACAAGGATGCAATATCCGGAGTTATTCCTGACTGAATTAAAACAAAATGTACAACGGTATATGAGCAAAAAAAATGTCTGAATAAAGCGCTGTCAAATTTTCAATGCGAAGTATGTTATTGAATAGTTTGGGTCTCGTTTCAATTAACATAATTTTATGGGTTTGTATGAGATTTTTTAATCCAGGAAAATTTGTTTTTATGATGTGTTGAGTTGGTTTTTTTCTTCTAACTCATTTTGAGTTGATATTCTTTTAAGTTCATTATCATCCAAAATTTAATTAAAATATTAAGAAAGTTTAGTTTGGATAAATATTTTTCAGAGCTTGCGAGGTATGTAGATAATTTAAAAGTAGTTTAACTTATATGCCCTTCAATTTATGTTTTAATTTTTACTAATTTATAGTTTTAACAAATCTTTCTCAATTTATTTTATCATTTTTTTTAAAATAAAGTATCTTTAGTTTAGCAACAGAAGATATATAGATGTTTTCAATCATTTATATAATATAAAAAGGAGTGAGGCTATGGTGCTTTGCAATGTGCAAACCGGTCTGTGCTATGAACTTATATTTTCAATTTCAAAGCCCAAACAATCGATCCGAATCGCTCAACGTGATTTTCATATGAAAATGTATTTATAGATCTAATTTTATATTTTTTTTTTAGAATTTTTTTCTATTTTTTTAGATAGGTTGAAAATCATCTTATCTAAATATTCTAGACCATCGAAAGTAGTGATTTTCAATATATCTAAAAAAATATAAAATTTTGGTTTTCAAGTACACTTTTATAATAAGATCATATTAAGCGGTTTGGATCTACTACTCCGACTTAAATTTTTTTTTTTTATCATTAAAACGCCCGTAGACCTGTTACAGAGAGTTTTACAGAAACACTGATTAGAAATTTTTATTAGCCTAATCCCTTTATCACTCCTTAGTTATACCTGCAATCGCTGGCAACACATATATATCACAAATAAGTTGGGTGAAAAAATTATTGATTCAGTCACCTTCTCATGGATAGTTTGATCAACCTCTCCTGAACCGAATTTTGAAAGAAGGAAGAATGAAAAGGGGAGACTGGATTTTGGAAATTCGGTCCGTAAACAGGGGTGACTAAGTCAATAGTTCAATTACTGCATTTCAGATTTTTAGTGTCAACATTCATATAAGGGGGAATTTCATGTATACCCATCAAAAACTTCAAAATTACGTATTTCCCCCTCTAAAGATTAAAATTACGTATTTCCCCCTCTAAACTTCAAAAACTCACAAATTTACGCATTTTATTGTCTTTTATATTAAAACTCATTCTAAAATTTTAAAATACCCATTTTACCCTTTATTAAAAGCATATAAAAGCCAATCAGACTCAAATTTGAATCTGAATCGTTCCTCTACCGTCCGATCCGCGCGCATCGCTTCAATATTTGTGTTGATCTAGAACGCACATATCTTAAAGCAATCCTGACCCGCACGCATCTCATTAAGATCTGTGCATGTCGCTTCAATATGAGTGTGTGTTTGCATCAAGATTTGTGCCGATCTTGTGCGCACATATCTAAAAGCAGTTCCAACGGTAGATGAACCGTTCAGATTCAAATTTGAGTCTGATGGGCTTTATATGTTTTTAATAAAGGATAAAATGGGTATCTTATAAATTAAGAATGAGTTTTAATATAAAAGACAATAAAATGAAATTTGTGAGTATTTGAAGTTTAGAGAGGGAAATACGTAATTTTAAACTTTAGAGGAGGAAATACGTAATTTCAAACTTTAGAGGAGGAAATACGTAATTTTGAAGTTTTTGAGGGGTACAAGTGAAATTCCCCCTTCATATAAAGGCGTAACAAAGATTGGACGAACCATTGATATTCGGTCCAGATAGAGTGACCGAACCATAGATTTGATCCTTGTTATTTTTGAAGAACAATAAATCATGAATCTATTTTGTGACAAATCAGTTTTTTAATTTGCAAAAATAAAAAATTGTAATAGTAGTCTATATTCAAAACGCGTAAGTTTAGGTAGATATAATAATTTAATGCATAAAGCATAACAAAAAGAAATACATAAATTTCCCTGAACTTTGGAAGACAAAAATATCCAAATTTCCACGAACTTTAGAAAGATATAAAGACTACGACAGTACAACTGCTGCCACTTTTTGAAACTTGATCATTATTAAATTTTCATTCATGCGAAGTCAATTGATTTAATTTAATTTGGAGCAATGATGTCAAGAAGACAACTGAACCAATTAATTTGGAAATTTTTTTATTGGTAGTAATTAATAGAAAAGAAGAGAGACAAATGGTAAGATTACAGTAATATTTATATTGATAGTAAGATTGGTAGAATTTTTACCAATCTTAACTTTTTTTTTAATCTGATGTATAGATGGAGAGAATTCTTATATTTGATTTCTAGTAAAATATGAAAAGTTTTTCAAAAAATAGATGGAATGTTTTTGATATATCTAAATTTTAAGATACTTTATCTATTTTTGTAAAAAAAAAATTTACTAGAAAAAATTAAAAAGAAAAAAAACAAACTGGTTTAGATCGGTAAAATTCCTACCGATCTAAACTTTTTTATTTTTAAAATCAGTAAAATTGCTACCGATCTTACTACCAATAAATATAAATATGTAAGATTATCTCTCTTCTTTTCTATTAATTACTACCAATAAAAAATTTCCAATTAATTTTCTCTCTACGCCATAGAAGTAAACTTTTGCAAAATAGCCCTCCTATATATAGAAAACCAAACCTAGAAAAGCCGCATTTTTCGATTACCATTGACTCATTGCTAATTAACATAAGACTATAAGAGGCTCAATTTTTCTTAAGAGCAAGCTGGCAATGCAGAAATACAGATATCTATATTGGATTGTATTGGTACATTTATAGTTGTGATACTATATTATATTGTTAGAACTCAACTGATGTGCAACTCATAATTTCGATCTCAATTAATATGATGGTCTAATGACATCATTTCAATTGTAAATTTCTGGATATATTTTTTCCTCTTTGAATCGGTTGTTAAACTCTGTGACAAAAACATACTTCATTATAAAATAGGAGCTTGATAATTGCCCCCAAATAAATCACCAAGCGTGCCCCCTAAGTATTTAATATCTAACTTTCATTTTCAGCGCTCATATTTAAACTTTTAAAGTTCTGTTTATAACATTTTACAATGCTACTCACAAGCATTTAAATTCTAAATCTATGTAGTTTAACTCCTAACTATTTTTGCCTAAAAGTTAAAAAAGAAAAGATTCTTTTTACCCACTCTTTTTTTACTTTTCTCTGATCATTCTCGTTCATTTTTTCAACGATCTGTGATGAATTTTACGAATCTAAAAATACGAATGTTTTCTACTCTATTTTCAAATAAGATCCATGAAAAAAATACTTTTGAGTTATTTTGAAGTCGTGTTTTTATTTTTATTTTTGAAAGTAAAGCTCACGACCACTTTTAAATTCTCAAGCTTTTAAATATTTGTCTACGATCTTTTAAACCTGATATGGAAACTATTTAAATGTTTGACACAATTACTTTAAACGATTGTATACATAGGTTTAAATGCATGATAATATATGATCGATATCAGAGGTTTAAATGTTCGAACATAGTAGTTTAAATGGTGACATGAGAGGTTTAAATGGTTCTAGACTGAGGTTTAAAAGTTTGAAAATTTAAAGTGTTTATGGGTTTTACTTTAAATAAAACATGATTTCAAAATAACTCAAAAATATTTTTCATGGATCTCATTTGAAAGAGAAAATTGAGTAGAAAACGTTCGTATTTTTAGTTTCATAAAATTCATCACGGATCGTCGAAAAAATGAATGAGAATGATCAGAGAAAAATAAAAAAAAATTGGTAAAAGGAATTTCTTTTTTAACTTGAAGACAAAAGTAGTTAGGAGTTAAAATTATACCAATTTAGAATTTAAATGCTTACAAATAGAGGTTTAAATGTTTTGCGAGTAGCATTGTAAAATGTTATAAACAAAACTTTAAGAGCTTGAATAGGAATGTTTGAAATGGAAGTTAGACAAAATTGGAAGGTTTTTTCTGTTAAACTAGTTGAGGGGTGTGCTCGAGTATATATGATAGCTCGGGGGACCAGAACATTTCTCTATAAAATATACGATACAAATAATTCAATAACTTGAACTGAAAATTATATTACATATGGGATGACAGTTAATTTTCTACAGGAACAATTTCTTTTAAGAGCAAGGAACACAGAAATGCAGATATCTATATTGAATTGTATTAATACGTTAGTTGAGATATGTAACTTCATAATTTCGATCTCAATTAATTACGATGTTCTAATGGCATTATTTCTTTTGAAAAATTGAGGATATTTTTTCCTCTTTAGAATTGTTATTCTCTCCTTGATCAATGAAAACGGACATTAATTAAAGGCAAATTCTTCTATGGGCATAAGGACCTATTTGTAAAATGAGCATATTTTCATTTTCAAAGTTCAAACAGTCGATCCGACCGTTCAACATTTTCTCCATATTACAATGTACTTGGAGGTCAAATTTTACATTTTTTTTTGAATTTTTTTACTATTTATTAAGATGGGTACAAAATTCAATGGTCTGAATTTGACTAGTTTTGTAAAATACTTAATAAATAGTAAAACAATTCAAAAAAATGTAAAATTTGACCTCCAAGTACATTTTAATATGGAGATAATGTTGAACGGTCAGATCGACTGTTTGAACTTTGAAAATGAAAATATGTTCATTTTACAAATAGGTCCTTATGTCCATAGAAGCATCCCTCTAATTAAAATATGGGAAAAGAATTCAATAACTTGAACTGATAATTGTATTGCAGATGTCAAATCGATATACTTTATTATAAAAAGATCTATTATTAATTTTTTGAAAGAAATTTAATCTTCGCAGACTGCAAAACTATTGATTACTAAGGTTTGAGAGGTTATTGTGAAAATATATATTCAAGGGGGGTTAATTTGACATATTCCCATTACACGGGCTATGCTGTAATATTCCCTTCTAGGTAAGCTACAGACTTTTAATTTTTTTTTTTTTTTTTTTGGCAAGTACTACAGACTATAAGTTGCTGGGACTTGAAGCAATAATTAGTTCCTTAGTGCCATCCCATTCTATTGCTAGCAGCTAGTGCCGACATTTTAATTAATATCCAAAATTAATTAGAAATTAATATTTATGTCCAGAATTTCCGATTTTCGCTAAAAATGCTCAAGCCGGCCATAAATGGCCGACTTACGTAAACTGGCCATAAAATGACCGGTTTATTTTTTTTTAATTTTTTTTAAGAGCAAAATAATGAAATCTAACACTGAAAATTCGAATTTTTTGTTTAAATTATTTGTTAGATTACTTCTTTTGATTTATAATTAACATATTCATACTAAAATACACTAGATTACTTGAAATTATGTTGAATTACACTATATTACAATATATTATATTGAATTACAGTAAATTACGTTAAATTACAATAACTTCGCTAATTATGCTGAAATACGGTAAATTACGCTAAACTACGCAAAATTACGCTAAAATAGACCGATTTTGTGCCATCTTTCATGAATCATAAAAAATAGTAAAAAAATTCAGAAAATAGTAAAAATTGGTATTCTACAACATTATGTAACTAATTTAGTGAGCTACTTAGATTGAATAATAAAAATGAAAATCTTAATCGGAAACTTCAACTCAAGTTTTGAGGTTCTTCCCTTTATTTTTTGGCAATTCTGAATTTTGGAATCCTGCATCGCCGGCACGGATGCATGCGTATTTTCGCAAGCTTTCCGAAAAATGGTCATTTGCTGAAATCGGACACTCGAGCGTCGTTTTATGGCCATTTGAAGTTTCGTCGTCGTTTTTCGCCTTTTCAGTAAAGATATCGTCCCTATTCATATGTAATTTACCGTAATTTAGCGTATTTTAGCGTAATGTAATGTAATTCAACATAATTTAATGTAATATAGTATAATTCAATATAATTTCAAGAACTAGTGTATTTTAGTATAAATATGGTATTATAAATCAAAGAAGTAATCTAACAAATAATTTAAACAAAAAATTCGAATTTTCAGTGTTAGATTTCATTATTCTTCATAGTGTCTCAATAAAAAAAGAGTAAACCGGACATTTTTGACGAAATCTGAAAATTCTGGGTAAAATAATTAATTTCTATTAAACTTTGGATATTTTATAAAAATGTCGGCAGCTAGTGTCTGTGTGGCTATGCTTAATAATATAATTTTTATTTTTTTTATTTTCCAAACTGCTGGTAGGCCAGCTAAGCTTAATAATATGACATCATGTCAGCGTGGGGGGTATGAAAGCGATGCGGACAATATAATTTTTTTATTACTTTTCTTGTTTATTTTTTTATTTCCAAATAAATGTCAAGATAGTGATGAGTCGTAGTATGAATTCGGAACTATAGCACACATGAAATTTACATATGTTTGCCAATTTTTATAAAAAAAAGTGGTAGCATTTCGGAATTATACAGTTAGGATTAGATATTTAATTAATAATTCAAAATTCAAATTCCAAACAAAAAATGTTTGGCCTTATTTCTTTTTCTAGAATATATTGTATTCACTCTGTACTAATGTTTTTTAAATACGATTTTCATGCGGTATGCGGCATATGCGGATTTAAAATAAAAATTCATATATATATAAATAATTATGCAGTAATATGCAATATGCAGTAATATGCAATATGCAGTATGCGGTAATATGTGGCCAAATATGTAATAGCAATATGCGGGAACTGTATATATTAACTGCATACATATTTCTATACAGATTACAACTGAATACACATATGCGGTCACATAGATCGCAT
This sequence comes from Carex myosuroides, assembly GCA_028015225.1. Taxonomy (NCBI): domain Eukaryota; kingdom Viridiplantae; phylum Streptophyta; class Magnoliopsida; order Poales; family Cyperaceae; genus Carex; species Carex myosuroides. Next base: position 12,332,626 of record CM051470.1, read on the forward strand.
TTTACTGCTTTGTTTTGTACAACAAGAGCTAAAAAGTCAACACTTTATTGTGATTAATATGTATTGTTGATTTTTTTTTCCACCTTTTAATCTTGTACATATCAACCTCAAAATTTTATAAATTGTTAATTCAAATGCATAACATTACAAATAGAATAAGATGAAAGGTTCATACTTGTTATTTAAATTTAATTAATTTAATTTTTTGATTAATAATATAAAAATCGTGATCATAATTGAATATAGAAAATTGAGCATTCAAGTACTTCTCTTTATAATAACACCTAGTACATAAAAAAAAAATTAGCTTTGAAGTTGACAATCTATAAAATAATTAACTCATTAGTTTATGTTTTTAAAAATATTTAAAATCTTATCATGTTTCATTATTAACTACCTAAGACTTGTTCCCTAGAATTGCAGCGTCATGTCTTGAGAATATCTTATTCCTCTGGCCGCCAGTTCTACACAGTTATTCCAGAAAAGAAATGAAAATGAATATACAAGGGATATAATTCTACACAGTTATATTAACAATGACATTTCATCGACAATTAATATACATGGATATAATTTCTGATAGGTCCATATACCAATGGCCCTTAAAAAGCCCAGGCCTGGCCCAATAAAGCACTCCCAGATTTAAATACATAAAAGGCCGGCCCAAAATAGAACGAAACAAAAGAGGCCCCCTCCCGGGGCTAGCCCGAGTATATGAACAACCCGGGACTCGGACCCTCTCCCGGGGCCAGCCCGAGGTCAAGAATAGCCCGGGATTCGGACCCCCTCCCGGGGCCAGCCTGAGGTCAAAAACAGCCCGGGATTCGGACCCCCTCCCGGGGCCAGCCCGAGGTCAAGAACAGCCCGGGATTCGGACCCCCTCCCGGGGCCAGCCCGAGGTCAAAAAAGCCCGAGACTCGAACCCCACCCCCAGGGGTCAGCTCGAAATCAAATGAAACGAGGCTCAAAGCCTAAACATGCCGAACAGCCAGAAAAGGCCGACATACAGCCTCGTTGATTCGGCTCGTGACAGATTATGCGGATATTATCGCCTATTATGCGGACGCCTCTGAACAGTCATGAGGGCCCCCGTCATTAATGATGACAAGACCTCGCTACAGTGAAGGCGACCCCTATTTAAGGCAGAGAAATCCCCAGAGAGAGGGACCGCATTTTTTATCACCACCAGAGGAGGTATTAAAAAGGGTTAGAGCGTTAATACCCCTCCGACACCCCGCGTGTCCACCCTCTCGGCCCGATTCGCTTGAACCGGGACGAGTTACACTTTCGGCAGCCAGCCTCCGCACGGCCTGCTTCCCAGGAACAGGACGTGCGCGCACCTTACTGGACCGAGTCCAAGTACGGCCCGGCCCTCAGGGGAAGGGACGTATCAACCACAGTGGGGCCTAAAGCCCCAACTGAGCAAGATGACTTCCGTAACCAAACAAATGGACATGGGCAAGACCGCCCCCGAGGAGGCAGCTCGGCGGACAGAACAATCTAACCGACGAGCTGAGAACGTGAAGTCCCCGACCGACCTAACCTCGGGCGGTCGACCCAGAGAGCCCTCGAAGAAAACTCCCCGAGATGACCCGACTGCGGGGGCAACGAGTAGAAACCCCCTCGGCAAGACGGGTCAGAAGACTCCTAACCCGAGTATCCCGCTGAACCCCTCCCTGGGCATGCCACCCGAAGGGGTACCGATTAACCCCTCCGGGATAGACTTGGAGTCCCTCGGTATGTCCACCCCGATGGCGGGACCGATCGACTCGACCATCGTGACCGCCCAGGCCGCTGGGCCGATCGGGTCGACCCCCCAAAACACACAAAACCATATGATTTATGCCCAATACCATTCTCCGTACGTCCCCCAGTACGTATACCCACCTCCCTACAACTATCCTCCATACCAGCAGTATGCTCCTCCATACTCACCGTATCCGGCCACCCCCTTAGCACACTACCCTCCACAGGTTGATCCCAACCCGCTATACTGTCCCCAAACCCCCACCTCAGCTCCCGGGGTACGAACGATTCATCCCCCACCACCCGTAGTGAAATTAATCCGAACTGGGCCCGGATCGAACAACCCAGAGCCCAGTCTGCACAACACAGAAGGCGACTTTGACAACCCCGACCCCGAACTTGAGACCCTTGCAGGCGAGGGGGAAACGAGACAGGTCGGCGGATCAAGGCGGAGGTTATCCTTTGGGGCTGAACGGGAAGAAAGCGAAGGCTCGTCCGCGGCGGCCAGCTCGAGAAGGAGTGCTGGTCGAGCGAGAACAGAGCGGACTCGAGAAGGCCCCGGCAAACAAACCAAAGAACGGTCCCGCCACTCAAGGAGGGACGATCATTCCCACCACTCGAGGAAAGACGATCAGTCTCATCACTCGCGGGAGGAGCGTCGCCACACACCTCCTAAGAGGCGGCGAAAACCACTCACCCCACCACGGGCTGCAGGAGTAAATATGACAATGATAAACACAATGATCAAGAAAGGGGTGGAGAAAGAGATAGCCAGGAGGGAAAGAAGAAGAGCAGGGACTCGTTCCGGGTCGACGAATATTCTGGAAGGACCACTAGCCCCGGAACTTTACAAGGCCCCCATGGGTGACTTCAAATACCCTGTCGGCCTCCCGTGCTTCCAAGGAAACGGCGACGCCCAGGACCCGCAGAACTTTGTGTACGGGTTCTATGAAAGGCTTCGACTGCACGGGGCATCGGACGCCGTCGCGTGCCGCATTTTCACCACTTGTCTGACGGGGGAGGCGTGGGAATGGTACATGAGACTGAGGCAAGGATCCATAAAAACCTTCGATCAATTAGCGAGAGCCTTCCTGGCCCGCTACGAATGCTCCGACCTCCGCGGGCGACGTGCGACTCCCTCCTGAATTATGTTCAAGGACACCAGGAGCCCACCCGGACCTTTGTGAATAGGTTTGTAAAGGCCTCTAGGGAGGTCCGAAACTACAGCGAGGATATCACCCTGGCGGTTGTACAGAATAGGCTCTGGCAAGGAGGACCGGGCACCCTCCGGTACGATGCCCGGAAAAGAGAGTTTAAGAATTTACCGGAATTCTTGGCTTTTGCCGAAGGATACATCCGGGCTGAGGAGGATGCTGTCCAATTCGTTAGGCCGCGATCCAGATCGCCAAAACCCCAGCAGCGTGACCGGCAACCCGGCGTCGGTCCGTCCCGAAGGCGAGAGCCGCCAAAAAGAAATATCCTGTCTACGCCACAAGAAGAACGGCGCGAAGATGGTAGAGAGGGCTATCGACCCCATTATGTGCGATACGCCCCCTTTATCAAGAAGAGGAGCGAGATGTATCATGTCATAAAAGACATGCCCGAAGTCCCAAGGCCGCTGCGCAAGAGTATTTTCGAGAAAAAAGACGAGGCGGTAAAGTGCCTATTCCACCGTTTCAATGGGCACTCCACGGGAGACTGCCTCCAGTTGAAGGACGTGTTGGAAAAACTAGTCAGAGAAGGGAAACTGATCGAGTACATCAAGCCGGAATTCTTCCAAAAAGTTTACAAAAGAATACAATGGGGAAGTTGAGCACCAGAAGAAAGCCTCCTACCGGAACGATTACAAGGGGCCCAGGGATACGGCACCGAGGCCCGGAGAAGATAAGGGAAAAGGACCAGGAACATCCGGTAGGTGGCCAAACGTGGAGATCAATGTTATCAGCGGAGGGCACGAGGTGCTGGCTCCTGAGAAATATAACCGAAGTACCACCAAGCTGTACCCGACCATATTGAACGTTGAACGGCCTTTTGAAAGGAAGAGGCCCCGGATGGACGAAGCCATATGCTTTTCCGAGAAAGACTTCGGCACCATCGCGTGGCCCCATGATGACCCCATAGTGCTAAGGCTCCAAATAGAGGAGTTCGGGGTGAAGAGGATCCTCGTAGATACGGGAAGCTCGGCTGACATCTTGTACTTCTCGGCTTTCGAAAAGATGGGAATACAGCTTGAGAAATCCCAGAAGAAGGTGACACCGCTAGTCGGATTCACTGGCGATTCCCTCCGACCTAAGGGGATCGTCCGGCTGAAAGTAGCCTTCGGGTCCTCGCCTCGCATCACCGAAGTCATGGTGGATTTCCTTGTGATGAATGCCCCTTCCGCATACAATGCGATCATCGGCAGGGGCACCCTAAACAAAATTGGAGCCATAGTGTCCTCCCCCCACCTAAAGATCAAATTCCCTACCATCCATGGGGTGGGAGAGGAATGCGGGCAACAGCAGGTGGCCCAAGAGTGCTATCAAGCCTCCCTCAAAGGGTGAGGAGGAGCGGTTCACCAAGTAGACGTAAAAGCAGGAGCGAGGTCAGATCCCGCTGGCCCGCGCTTGCAGTCCAGCAAAGAGTTCTTACCCCCGCACACACCCATGGTTTTGGATCCCACGGACAGGGGGGAGTCAAGCGCATTCGCCGAGCCAGTCGACGAAGTCGACCAAGTCGACCTCGGCAATGGCAAGTTTTTGAATATTGGCAAAGCAATTCAGGGAAGCGCAAGACAGAAATTGATTGATTTTCTTCGAGAAAGCCAAGCAGTATTTGCATGGACCGCCGCCGATATGCCCGGGATCCCGGGATCTATAGCGGAACACCGTTTACACATCAAACCGGGCGCGAAGCCTGTGGTGCAGAGAAGAAGGAACATGGGAGCTGAGAGGCGTTCGGCAGTGAAGGCAGAGGTAGCCAAGCTACTAGAAGCTGGTTTTATCAGAAATGTGACTTGTCCGGAATGGTTGGCGAACCCTGTGCTCGTGAAAAAAGCGAACGGGGATTGGAGAATGTGTATAGACTACACTGACTTGAACAAGGCGTGCCCTATGGACCCTTTCCCTTTGCCAAAGATCGACCAGCTGGTAGATTCCACTTCAGGACACGCGTTCTTAAGTTTCATGGATGCATTCTCGGGATACAACCAAATCAGGATGTGCCCAGAAGATGAAGACAAAACGGCCTTCACGACTCACTCCGGGCTATATTGTTACCGAGTGATGCCTTTTGGGCTGAAGAACGCGGGGGCTACTTTCCAAAGAATGGTGAATAAGGTGTTCCACGAGCAGATAGGTCGGAATGTAGAGGCTTACGTAGATGATCTTCTAGTGAAGAGCACGTCCGACCTGAACCACGTGCAGGACCTGTGCGAGACATTCGCGACGCTCAATCAAGCTGACATGAAACTCAATCCTAAGAAGAGCTTCTTCGGCCTTACAGGAGGAAAGTTCCTCGGATTCATGGTGTCCATGAGAGGCATAGAGATACATCCCTCCAAGTCGCAGGCCATCCTAGATATGAGACCCCCCCGAAACCTCAAGGAACTTCAATCGCTTACGGGCCAACTTGCAGCATTGAACCGGTTTATCGCCCGATCCGGCGACGTTTGCTTCTCTTTCTTTAAGGCGATGCGCAAATCCGCCAGGTTCGAGTGGACCGAGGAATGCGCGATAGCCTTCGAGAAAGTCAAAGAATACCTGGCCAGCCCACCTTGTCTCAGCCGACCCATCGACGGAGACACACTGGTTGTATACCTGGCCATGACCAACCACGCGGTCAGCGCCGCATTGGTAAGAGAAGAAGGGAGGGAGCAAAAGCCCATATATTTCGTGTCACACGTGCTCCGAGATGCCGAGACCCGATACATGCAGATAGAAAAAGCGGCCTACGCTCTTATCATCGCGGCAAGAAAACTGAGACCATACTTCCAGTCCCACCCGATCAAAGTATACACAGCTGTACCCTTGAAGAAAGCCTTTGCGAACTTTGACTCCTCGGGCCGCGTGTTGGCCTGGGCGCTAGAGTTGACCGAATTCGATGTCGCGTTCCATCCTCAAAGTGCCATCAAATCACAAGTGTTCGCGGACTTTATCGCGGAGTACTCGGGAGCGCCGTAAGGATTGGACAGCAAGTGGACACTTTACGTTGACAGCGCCTCCTCCCATCAAGGAGCGGGAGCAGGAGTAGCTCTCACAGGCCCACAGGGAGAAGCTCTCAACTACGCACTCCATTTCCAGTTCCCCGTAACCAACAACACCGCCGAGTACGAGGCCATAATAGCTGGCCTCAAATTAGCTGCGGGGCTGGGAGCCCGAGAAGTCCATCTACATAGCGACTCCGAGCTCGCGGTCAGGCAAATCAACGATGAGTGCCGTGTGCACGACGACCGGTTACGACGATACCGTGAGCAGTTCCATTCCTTAAAGGGACAATTTGATAGAGTGGTGATCGAGCACGTGTCTAGAAACAAAAATTATCAGGCAGACGCCCTCTCAAAACTAGGAGCAGCTGGAAACCTCGACAAAGATCGTCCCGTGATAGTCATGGACATACCCGAATCAAGTATATCGGGTGACGTAAGGGAAGTCCATGTTATTAACGAACCTGGGGATGCTTGGTACGCTCCCATGTGGACATACCTCACCTCGGGGACGTTGCCTGAGGACCCGCTGGAGTCCAGGAGATTGAGGAGGATTGCCCCTTTATACTCGGTACATAACCACCAGCTATACAAAAGGGGATATGCCCGCCCATGGCTTAAGTGCATCGGAGAGAAGGACGCTCAGGCAATGCTGGAGGAAGCCCATGAGGGACTTTGTGGTAGCCATCAAGGAGCGAAAACTCTGGCCAAGAGAGTCCTGCGTGCAGGATATTATTGGCCCACAATGCAGCAAGATGCGGCCAATATGGCGCGAAAATGCGAAAAATGCCAGTACCATTGCCGATTATCCAGCGTCCCGGGTTACGACATGATCACAATCTCGGGAGCTTGGCCCTTCGACCTATGGGGGATCGATATCCTAGGCCCTTTCCCCATGGCCGTCCAACAACAAAAATGGATCATCGTGGCCGTGGAATATTTTACGAAGTGGGTCGAGGCCAAAGCGTTAACCCACATTACAGCAGAAGCCGCCAAGAACTTCATCTGGCGCAACATCGTGTGCCGCTTCGGCATTCCGCACGCACTCATTTCTGACAATGGCACACAATTTAATGCGGATATCACCCTGACCTTCCTCGAAAGGTTAGGCATTCGCAGCAACTTTACCTCGGTGAGTCACCCCGCTAGCAATGGCCTGGCCGAAGTCACCAACAGGACCATTCTGGATGGTCTGAGAAAGAAGGTGGCCTCCAACAGGAAAAATTGGCCCGATAAACTCGACGAAATCCTTTGGGCGTACAGAACAACTCCCCGCGAGGCTACCCAGCAAACACCATACTCCTTAGTATATGGCATGGAGGCTGTCACACCTCTCGAACTCATTGCACCTTCCCTCCGGATGACGGCTTATTCCACAGAAAGCAACCCTGAAGCACGAGCAGTGGACCTCGAGCTAGTGCAAGAACTCCGAGACAAGGCCCGCATTCGGACCACTAAATACCAGCGGAGGGTAAAACGCGCCTTCGATAAGCGCGTATCCCCCCGTGCGTTCGAACCAGGCGACCTGGTACTAAAAAAGATAGAAGCTACCGGACAGCATGTTGGTAAGCTTCAACCTAACTGGGAAGGACCTTTCCAGATAATTCGCACCTGCGGCAAGGGAGCTTACGAGCTCGAAGGTCCCGATGGGCGAATGCTCGCCCGGCCCTGGAACGTCGTCCATCTTCGCAAATTTTACATTTAAAAAAAAAAAAGAGGGGGGGGGAGAAAGAACAGGTACAGCAGCGGACATGCCGTCTGCAAAAATGTAATTACTATCTTTTGTCTTTTTTGGACCAGCATGGGAATGCCCATGTAAGGTCAAGGGCGCCGGTGCGTTATTATAAGCACGGCCTGACATTTCGTACTTTTGGATCAACACGGGAATGCCCGTGAGTGGTCGAGGGCGCCGGTGCGATATTATAAGCACGGCCCCGGTGTGCGATGTCTGACTAACAAATTCGAGGCCCGACGTCACAAAATTGCCGTCGGAACCACCTCACAAAAAACAACTGATTATCACAAGGGCAAACAAAAGCCCAAGGGCAATAAATGCCTCTATTGGCAACGAACGCCTCCGCAATAAAACAATAGCACTTCTCATATCAGAAGGATAAAAGCCCACGGGCAACATATGTCACCATCGACAAAACCGGAAATCATCATAATAACTTCAGACCAAAGGCCCTCGAGCATAAAACAGCCGAAAGCAACTTTCCCATAAACAGCGAGTGCGCGCTAGTCGTGCAAAGTACAAACGAACACTCTGAAAAGATGACGAGTACACACGACGCGCCCCGCAAGGAAAATTCGTGCTATCCTCGGGCCAAACAACCTGAAGTACGAAGCGGCAAAACAAATCTCCAAGACATTACAGGAAGAGAGTCACAAAAGTGTGAATAAAAGCTCTGCAAAGAGCAACAAGTACACATGACTCTCGGACATGGCAACACAGGCGCGAGTCACAAGAGTGTGAACAAAAACTCTGCAAAGAGCAACGAATACACTTGACTCGCGAAATCAAAAGGGACAGTTATGCAAAAAGCGAACGAAAATCTCAAAAGGATAACGAATGCGCATAACTCTGCTTTGGAAAGACAATAGCAAAAACCCGCAGGGTAACGAAAAAATCTCTCCAAGGATCCCGACACACAGCGTAAACGAAAGCCCGACGGGGCAACGAACACGCACAAAACCGGATAAAACGTTCCGCCATTCCGCAAAGACAACGAGCTTGCCTATACAATAGGTACAAACGAAAGTCGTGCTGAATAAGCAGGAATAATCTACTGGCCTCGCGAGACAACAAGTAGGCATGGCAACATGCCCGAACAAAAGGTCTCGCAGGAATAATCTATTGGCCTCGCGAGACAACAAGTAGGCATGGCAACATGCCCGAACAAAAGGTCTCGCAGGAATAATCTACTGGCCTCGCGAGACAACAAGTAGGCATGGCAACATGCCCGAACAAAAGGTCTCGCAGGAATAATCTACTGGCCTCGCGAGACAACAAGTAGGCATGGCAACATGCCCGAACAAAAGGTCTCGCAGGAATAATCTACTGGCCTCGCGAGACAACAAGTAGGCATGGCAACATGTCCGAACAAAAGGTCTCGCAGGAATAATCTACCGGCCTCGCAAGACAAACGAGTCGGCATTATGACATGCTTGAACAAAAGTCTCGCAGGAACATACACACTAGCTCCGCCAATACAGAGGACAAGCCCTACGGGACGTGGCGCAATAGTACAATAAGCAGCGCAGGCAACTCCTAAGCAGACACCTCTGCGGGATGAGCTATAGGAAGAAGGGGACCGAGAAGTCGCGGAAGCACGCCTCATGAGGTAAAGAAAATGGTCTATTCTTATTATATTTGCGGTACCAACGCGCATAAGGAAAGTATTCCAAGTCCCCCGAACCAAAGAAAAAGACCAGACAAACACGTCACTGGATAATGTAAAAGTGACACAGATAAAACGTCGCCTGCTATCGCGGTGTAAACAAAGGTAAGGCCGTTCAATGAGAACCCCCCCCCCCCCCCGGACCTATACGACCCTAAGGCTTATGTCACAATAATCGCGTAACGAAGTAAGCAGAAAACATAAACATAAATATGGTCAAAACAACTGTATCTCGGGTGGCTGAGAAACATTCCTCAGCAAACCACCCGAGCAAAAGCATACAACAAGTTCTGTTAAACACCTCCACATCTCGGAGGGTTCCTCACACTAAATACGCTCCGATAAAAATAAAAAATAAAAAACAAAGAAGAAGAATGGGCTCCGCTCGACCCGACCATCCATCCTCGACATGCCTACTCGTCTTTATCCTGCAATAGGTGCAGTTAGGTCGGGTGAGTATTCAGCATAAAAACCCGCGAGGCGATATACAAAGGAAAGAGTTATACCTGGTTCACTTCGAGGTTTCCTGGAAGGTCATCTTCTGGCTCTTGATTGTAATCCACCTGGTCCAACGAAGCCTCTCCTTCGGCAGTACCCGAGGCGGTCTCTTGGACCGTGGGACCCTCGCTGCCCTCCGCAGGACCTTGAGGAGACTGCGGCGGCGTATCATCTCTGTCCAAATGATGAGGCCACGGCGCGACCTTATGCCAAGTATGAAAAGGCATCTTGGGATCACAACTCACGAGATCCATGCTCGGAAGAACGGGCCCGCCATCAGGGCGAAGCAACTGACCGCCAGCCCTATCCCACTCATATCCTACCAGACCTTGGGGGGCCCCGTCCTCGTCTGCCACTGGCATATACCCGAGGTCCTCAGGGGCGAAAGGATAAATGCCAGCCAAAACGGATAACTCAGTGTAAATTTGCCTCTTAATCATCCCCGTTAGTGACAACATCGCCGCAAGCTTAAAAGGATCGCTAACCAGGAATTCTCGAATCACCTCCTTCTCGTGATCGAGACGCTCTGCTTGCGAGTTCTTGATCGCAAGCAAGGCTTGGGATAACTGCTCCCGTACGAGCGTCAACTCCCGAGCCTGTCCCTCCTTAGTTCGCTTCAAATCCTCCACCTCCGCCTCACTATCAACGAGCTTAGCAACGGCCTCCTCGAGCAACTCAGTGCTCCTCTTCGCGCTGATCTCGCTTTCCTCCAACGCGCGGGCCTTTGCGTCCACCTCCCCCCTCAGCTTATCGACCTCCTCACCGCTACCGACAACCGAGCCCCGAAACTTTTGGTAATCGTCATTCAAAGACTTGTACTTCTCCACCCAATAATCCCTCTCCACAACGGCCGCCGTCAAGTCCCTCGGCTCTACAGGAGACTGGGCCACTGATAAATTCTTGGCAGTCATCGCCTCCGTCGCGCGGGCAAACAGGCAGCCTATCTCGAAAAGACGACCCACCGCATCCAGCATCATACCACCCCCGCGCTTCTGAATAAGTCGACCCAAATAAGGGGGCTCCAAGGCGCGGAAGGCCTCCCTATAATACATCGCGCACTCCGGAGGCCGCTCCGTGGCACTTTGCATCTTAGCCAAATGAGGGAACAAGGCGAGGCACCCGTCCGGTTGACTTAACGGGAAGGGAGTCTTACATATGGTCCCTACCCCAACATTACCCGGAAGACCAATCCTGCGAGATCCCTCGGACGGGGTGGGTACCGTTTAGGAGAAGCAGTCGTGCTTGAACTCCCGCCTCCACCTGGCCCTCCAGTTGAGGACGGAACTTCTTGAGCTAACACGACCGAAGCCGCGCCCGAAGGAGGGACTGCTGCTCCCGACAAGGGGGTAGTGGCGACGTCCCTCGGACTCGGGGCTAAAGGTGGCCGCGCCATCCTCTTCTTGTTTACAGTCAGCCCTTTCCCTTTGGCGTCACGATCAATTTCGTGCATCGCCTTCCGCTTCCTCGACTCTACACCTCCGGCCCCCTTCTTCACCACACGCTCCTCAACGCCAGAGGGTGATGGAGCAGGAGCCGCCCTGGTCGTTAGTGACCCGGAGTACAGCCCACCCGCGTGCGAACAGACCAACTCGGGGATCGCCTTCAGCCCGTTGAAGGAGAAATCCATTAGGCCAAAAGCTGCAACAAACATATGAACTCAAGGGTCATATATATAGGGAAACAGTTGAGGATTCTTTATCAAAGGAATATATGTATATATGCGCGAAGGACTACCTTGCGACAACTGCCCGATAACCTCGACATCCAGGTCGTCAGCAGCGCTCATCCGGAAGCGACTCATGTCGGGCTTCCCCTCCCACGAACTATCATCGTCACCCTTCTTAATCTGTCGCCACGAGCGACGAATACCCTGCAGCGACTCAACTTCCTCGGGTTTAGTCAAATACACCCAGCCCCTATTCCAGCCATCAATCTTCCTCAAAATCTTCTTATGAGTCTCATAGTCGAAAATTTCCGGCGCGTCAGTTCTCCTCCTCACGGCGACAAAATCCGATGAAGCCATGCACAGACTAAAATAATGTGCAAGCAGGGCCATGCTCGGCCGTAACTCGGCAAAATAGACCTGAAACTCGTCGAATAACTTCTCGAAGCTGACAAGATAACACCACCCCACACCCGTCAGTTGGGCGGGGGTTATATCCAACTCTTTCAAGAAAGTAACCTGGAACGAGGTCAAAGGCAGCTGGAACCCGCATCGGGGCATCTTCCAGTAAATACAGAGCCCTTTCTCATCGTCATGGGCTCGATCGTCCGCTTGCGGCAATAAGAACCCCAACCGGTCCAAGGAAATGCGACCTCTCGCTTCCTTTTTCACGAGCTCGCCATAAAAAACGTTGACCCACCAACCCTGACTGCGACAACCCGTCGCTGATGGGAACAGAAGACTAACCTCCACAAACTGCGCATCAGTCGCGTGCCCGGCGCGCCTCCTCTTCGAGGAGGGGGGTTCCTTAGAATTCTTTTTCTTTTTTGATACCTGCGGGCGTGCTGAAACTGACGTCTCCCGAGAAGACCCCTGGCGATCTTGCACTTCGACTTCCTCCGACTCCCCATCCTCATCAACGGAACGACTCTCGCCGTACCCGGAAGAATAATACGAGGGATCCGCCTTCTCCAACGGGACCCGTTCCCTAACTACCTTTTTCTTCTCTCCCATCTTCGCTGACTGCAAAGGCAAGTTAATAAGATGGTCAGCGACGGGAGATATTACCGGGGGCACAATCCTCTTACCTGACGCGGCAAAAACCCTTTCTAAGGCCGCGTTCGACTTCACGGCGCCTTTACCCCCTATCCCCTGATCCCACATCGCGGGATCACTCCAATCGATGGATTCGTTTGGAGAGCCCAGTTCCGCTGCGGCCCCGTCCACGGAAGATTCCGGCTGTGCCGCCTTCCAATCAACAGACGACTCCGGGTCTATATCATCCCAATCCACGGCCGCCTCCCAATCGAAGAAATCTCCCTCGGAACCCGAATTAACGCCTGTCTCCGACATTTAACAGAACCTGCCCAGAAACTGTCTTACGGATCTACCGTAGGACCTCGCGTATGGCAAACGCGCAAGGGTAGAACAATACCGACTTGGTGGCTCACGGTATCCTGGATCCCGAATGTAATATGTGCGACAGTAATACTTACGGATAACGAGCGACGCTCCTGTGAGATGTTCGTGCAGTCGTCCCCGTCGATTGTCCTTATCAGCGAGAGCGATGAGCGAGACTACTCCGAAAATGGAACTTACTGAAAGCGGACATCCGCACGGGCCCGCCTACCTTTATATAGGGCCCCCGTAAAAAACCGTAAAAATCAGCACCAATCTCAAGGAACAAACCTCGACACGTGTCTCGCGCCCCTTCGATCAGCCGCTTCAAAAACCCAAAACGTCGTGTCGCCCCGCCCCGCCTTTTGGTGCCAATATCCGAAGTTATATTGAACCGTCGCGTCCCTTCGCCTTTGTCTGTACAAAAATCCCCATGACGTAGATCCCCTACAACCTTGAAGCGTACTGCCCCTCGAGACAGTAATCCCGCGCCGTTCCAACGAGTTAATCCTAACCCCCACGCTAGGATTACCGTTTATCCGAAGCAGTGGGCGGCATGATCAAAATAGCAGCGGATCCCGATGACGTCAGCCAGCTCAAGCGCTCAGGATAGGTCTGACACATGCATTTATGGCACCTTTAGTAACCCCCCGTTATATATACACGGACCCTCCGTACCTAACCACCAAACACCCATTTAACACAAATCTCGGAGCCATGGCACCAAAACCATCTGACAACCGTGGCAAGAAACCCCTCGACGTAGGCCAACCCAGTAATCCGAGATCGAGACGCCCGACTAGCGTCCGAGACCTACCCCCTCAGATCCGCTCCAACTGGCTCCGTTTTTTCCCGCGACATAACCTCGACCGAATGCTGTCAAGCCCCAATAAAAAGCTTCAGGACTTCATCGAGTACCTGGTCGACGTTGAAGTACGCTCCTACGCGCACTGTCCCTGCTGCCCAAAGGCTCGCCGCAATGAACCACCACTCGCACCCCCCCAAAGCGCCCCACCCAAGCCGGTAATCCGTCGCACCTGCCCCGCATGCGGAAAAACGGGCAATCGGTCAGAGATGCCCCGGTGCCACCGATGCCGGCAGAGGTTCCACCAGGCCTGTCAACCCGAGGAGACTCACTACTTGTTTCCTATCCCGGGTCTGGAGAGCTGGCATTGCGACGAATGCACCGCCATCCTCAACTCCCTGGACGACATGAACGAGGACAGCGATGAAGGCGGCAACCAGGACGACGACGGGGATGGCCCGCAATACCACCCCACTGGGTCTGGCGACACCGACCCCGAGGAGGAATCCTCCACTGACGGCGACTTCAGCGACTGACGCATTGCGTGAAGCCGCCCAACCAACCTGGCCGGACATCCACTACTTTCTCTTTTGTTCCCCGACATGGGGATAGCACCATTTTTATTTTATGATAACCATGTGAACCACTTTGTTTTGTCGAGAAGGAAAACTCTATAAACCACATGACATTACCTATAGTTATAATCTTTTCTGTGTTGCAAAGTTCCTAAAAATATGTCCGTATAACGGCGTACCAAGGCAAAATGCTAAATGCACGTCGCTTGTATTGCAATCCCGTCGCAGCCAAACAGTACGCTACGTCACAATGCTGATTTAACATACCGATAAACCAACTGGCGCCGTCTGCCTTGCGACCTCTCGGTCCAACGTAGATCGCGAAACATTAACGGACATGCTACCTGAACTAGCCACCTAGCGACACCAACTCTATCTGATTACCAACACAAGTTGGTGCACCCCCTGTCTCAGGACAGTCCCGGGGACATATGCTTTACTTCTAATCTTACCAATAGCATAAAAACAAAGCCACCTCGTAAGCAGTAACCGAACATTCCATGCCACGCGACTTAAATAGTCCGGACAAAACAGACGATGAAACCATCCTCCCCTTATTCTAAAAAGCACGACTCGAGATAACTTGAATAAAAGAATAAATCTCGACAAATTACCGGCACAACTGCCCCACGACACACCCTCGCGGCATTAAGACACTCTATACTCCAACTCACACACCTGGTATACACTACTACGCACATTTCCCAAATATGAGCTAACCAACAGCGGATAGACCATAACTTAGCTCACGCACTCCGAAAATAATGAATTTTTTCACTAATGACACCTCGAAACAGCCGCCCCGTCAGCCCAAAACGCTTCGAAAGTAACACCAGTCAAACGACAGGCCTACGCCCGTCCAGTCAAGTCACCTAGCCCCAGCTTTTACGAGTCAGTGGGGCCCGGACGCGATAACCAATGGCACCACTCCGCCTATATATTGACCCATTCAGCCATAGGAAGATCATTCCTCACCAACTGATTCTCCACTCTGTAAACCAATCCTCACTCCATCCACCCTCCTAATGTCGTCAAGCGATTCGGTTAACAAACCCGAGCCGCGACGCCTCGACATTACCCTCCCCCGAGAGTCACCTCCCCACCGACCCCGCCCGAACCCCTCACAACCACCACGGCGGACGCTCTCGGAAGGCGAAAGGTGGGTATTGCTGCAAGACATATCCCACCCAGACTTAGAATGGATGCTAGACCACGAAAACCTCCGAATTCGAGATTTTCTCGACGTCAAGCTTAGCTCATGTCCGAAGTTCACCCCAGAGGACGAGAACGCCCTCAAACCAGCCGCACCATCGTTACGCACATGCTTTGGGTGCGATGATCAAGATCCCAAGACCGAAATGGTCAAATGCCGAACATGCTTCGAGTGGCACCACATGTACCATTATAACATAAAAGGCCGCTCAGATCCCCGCCGCCGGTTTTGGCGATGCCCTCGTTGCATCGACCTCAACTTCAGAGGACCAACCTTATACACGGCTACCAAGGAAGAGCTCGAAGCGGACAATACTTACGAGGACACCGACAACGAGGTCCTCGCCTAAACGCTCCCCAGGTAGCGACATCACACCCGTCTTTTTGCCGAACAAGGAAACCGCGACATGACAGACAAGAGTGGAAACACCCTCCCAGTCTACCTCGGGATCCTCCTCGGCAACCATGCGGGTATACAGGGAACTAGTCGCCCTGCATATCATAGTTTATTAAAACAAATGTATCCATTATTGTGTATCAACAAAAGACAAAGGTTGTCTACAAAATATGTATCATTCCGATTTCATGTTATTAAACTTATAAAAATCATACAAAGTAATCTCGTTGTCGGGACCCCCTCTTCCCTCACACAACCCACCTTACATATCACATCAACAAACAATTTCCATCTCATAACCTCCCGGCGCATACGCAGGCCCTCGTGCCAACTCAATATCTCGGCACCCGATAATAGTTAAAACGGCCAATCGGCGGCTAGATGCCAAGGATTGCCTGGGACCCACGTCATTTAAAGCCACAATAGCGCCTCACAACTATAAATACCAACCTCACATTACGTAAGAGGGGACAACCATCTCCTTCATTCTCAAGTCCATCCCTCTAAAGAAAAATGCCTTTCAAACAAGTCGTTTCAAAAACTAAAAGGCCCGCGGATCAAGGCCAGAGTAGCAGCGACCAACCTCCCCCCAAATCCCGTCGCTCTTATAACCCACGACAAGTCCTCTCTCCTGCCGAGAGATGGGCCCTCCGTCAATGATTCTCCGAGGAGGATTTGGAGTGGATGCTCCATAACGAGGACCTTCAAATCTGCGACTTCATCGACATCACCCTCGCCGGGGTACCCTCGTTCACCAAGGAGGACGAGAACAATCTCTACGATGACGTTAATTTTGAGCCCAAGTTGCGTTGGTGTGTCTTATGCCGCGACCAGGGACCCAAGCATGAGATGGTGAAATGCCGGGTGTGCTATGAGTGGAGTTGCTTCGACCACTACGACATCCACGGCCGCTCCGATCCTCGACGTCAATTTTGGAGGTGCCCTGGATGCCTATCCCGCAATTCTGGAGGCCCGAGCCTATACACCGCTACTCCACAGGAAATCAAAGAGGATGACCTCTTTGAGGACACTGACAACGAGCGCGTTGTCTGATTTCAATACTTCTTTACCTATCGGTGTTGTATGATCTAGACCTTATCACGTATTTGTGCTTTTCGATTATTTTCAGAATACTAACAACTGTTTGTCATCTCCGCAATAACCTCGCCAAAAAAAAAAAAAAAAAAAAAACCCCGCGACGACAACGAGTGACATCAAGCGTAACTCGTCTAAAAACACGCCAACACAGTTAGTCGGGACATACACCCGAGATAGGGCGTACAAAACAATTCGCAAACCCTGTGGGATAACAAAATCACGAAATATAACGACAAAGCAAAATCAGCACAAACTACGCCCAATCAATAAACGGCACGATAAGAAACCATACGAACAGGAATTAAAGAATAACCAAGATACAAAGACCCCGGGGGTTAGACGAATACCCCACAAAAACCCCCAAGACCAACTCGGGGGCTAACACTCGAACCTTAAGAAAAATCTAAGAAGCCAAGATAAACGAAAAACTTACCGAAGTCGTCTCTATCACCGGAGTCAAAAACCGAAAGCATCATACTGATACATTTCGGCTTCAGGGGCTAATGATAGGTCCATATACCAATGGCCCTTAAAAAGCCCAGGCCTGGCCCAATAAAGCACTCCCAGATTTAAATACATAAAAGGCCGGCCCAAAATAGAACGAAACAAAAGAGGCCCCCTCCCAGGGCCAGCCCGAGTATATGAACAACCCGGGACTCGGACCCTCTCCCGGGGCCAGCCCGAGGTCAAGAATAGCCCGGGATTCGGACCCCCTCCCGGGGCCAGCCTGAGGTCAAAAACAGCCCGGGATTCGGACCCCCTCCCGGTGCCAGCCCGAGGTCAAGAACAGCCCGGGATTCGGACCCCCTCCCCCAGGGGTCAGCTCGAAATCAAATGAAACGAGGCTCAAAGCCTAAACATGCCGAACAGCCAGAAAAGGCCGACATACAGCCTCGTTGATTCGGCTCGTGACAGATTATGCGGATATTATCGCCTATTATGCGGACGCCTCTGAACAGTCATGAGGGCCCCCGTCATTAATGATGACAAGACCTCGCTACAGTGAAGGCGACCCCTATTTAAGGCAGAGAAATCTCCAGAGAGAGGGACTGCATTTTTTATCACCACCAGAGGAGGTATTAAAAAGGGTTAGAGCGTTAATACCCCTCCGACACCCCGCGTGTCCACCCTCTCGGCCAGATTCGCTTGAACCGGGACGAGTTACACTTTCGGCAGTTAGCCTCCGCACGGCCTGCTTCCCAGGAACAGGACGTGCGCGCACCTTACTGGACCGAGTCCAAGTACGGCCCGGCCCTCAGGGGAAGGGACGTATCAATTTCTAATCTTGTCTAAAGGTAAATTTCTTGGAAGACCCCTCAAGCCTATTTATTTTTAATTCGCCACAAACTTTTGTTCCTCAAAGAAACTACACAAATACCAAAAAGAAAATGCAAAATGAATAATTTTGAAAAGTATTGATTTCACAGACAACTAATTCTGCCATCGATAAAGGTTGATATTGATGGAAGCGCATCTGCTGAAATCCGAGACTGGTAACAGTAATTCTGAAATTCTTGCAATCTGAATCCAGCCGTCGAACTGTTCCGAGATGCGTGCAAGAAAAAACCAGCTGTTTCGAGATGTGTTCTCGAAAAAAAATTAATGGTTGGATTCGGATTGCAGGGATTTCAGAATTACTGCTCATTGGTTTCGAAATTTCAGCTGATTCGAATCCGATATTGATACATGGTTACGTATTTTGTATAAAGAGGTAGGTGAGATAAATGACAAATTAAAAATAAAAAAATTCTCATTTACCTTTTTTTAAATGTAGTATATACCCCAAATTCATCTTTGTTGACTTGCTTTAGGTTTTTTCTATTTTGATGATTGATTTCTCTCTTTTTTTTATTCTCCGTCAACATCAGTTGAAGAGAGAAGGAGAAATTGATGCCATGGCTCTTCCTAAACCAATAGAGACGCTAGGTGAGGGAGGTTACGCAAGAGATTACGCACTGCACCTTTTCTTTATTATTTCATCCTTTCACACTATACTCATGAGAATATCCATGAAAAGGATCTATGCTTGACAATGAAATGCAAAAATTATATAAAGACATGGTTGTAATGGATGAGGTAAGGTGAGTGTGATCCTTTTTGTTTGTTGAGATTTAAAGTTGGCTGAGGGTTCGTTGGTTGAGTTTAAAGGGTGATTAGAAAAACACTATTGTTGGGTAAAGATATTGACAGCTTAGATTTGGCTTCATGCAGTGCAAGAAAAATAGAATTAAAACAGCACTGTACATGATTTGCATGCTGCATGAAGACAAAACTGCTTTGTCAATTGTTTGCTCAGAAGTCTGAATTTCACCCACATAACATATACCTGCCAATTATTTTAAGGTGGGCCCGCTATTATCATACCGTGCACGGCTATATATTGCTTCATTGGGAAAGCTTTCAAATTACTTAACAATTAATGTCAAAGGATCTTAGTTTTATCATGAAATTGTGCTTGAATTTCTTTTCATAAAGTCAAGTCGAAATTCAGACAGTTCCAATTCAGACAGTTCGGATCGGTCAGTTTGATTTGTAAGAAATGGTGAGTAACAGGTAGGGTTGTTTATCGGTTCGGTTCGGCTCAAATCAAATTAAAATAGATAAATTAAAGTTTTATTCAGTTTTCAAAATTCAAACTGAACCGAATCGAAATAGAAAAAGAACCGATCCGTACAAACCAAAGTAAGTTTCGGTTTGTTCGGTTGAACCAAAATAGAATATTAATTATAAAAATAAATATATTTTTTGTTAATTTTCTATTTTTTTAAAGATGACAAAATTAAAAAAAAATTGGTTTAGTTTAACTAGTTTTAAACCGAACCAAGCAATATAAATTATATCGTAATTTTTAAATGTTTGGTTTGTACAGATGATGGTTTTACCAGTTTTAAAAGTTTCATGTTGAACGGTTTGGATCGACGATTTGGACTTTGAAAATGTAGAAAATGGTTGTGGTAACCCAAAAGTGTTGTAATCGGATCCCTCCTTATATATCTATATATATAAAGAGAGAGAGAGAGAGAGAGAGAGAGAGAGAGAGAGAGAGAGAGAGAGAGAGAGAGAGAGAGAGAGAGAGAGGAGGGATCTAGTGGAACAGAACCCAAGCAGAACTACCTACGGCAACGGTAACAAACTTTTCGCCAGACTCTCCTAGTACATTCTCAGTGGCTGATGGGGAAAGGGTCAACTCAGACATCTGCTCAGCATTAATTTCACCTGACGCGCGTGCTACTGTTGAACTGGCGCCCACTCACTCCCATCTCAAAGTACTTCGGTCATCAGCTAGACTAAAGAGGAAGCTAGACCTGCAAGTTAGAACCTCAAAGCCTAGTGCAGGGCCAAAAACAATTCCTTCAAGGGCCCAAGCTGGGCCTTCTCGTCCCATTAAATTGCAGCAGCCCAAAGAAGGCCTAGTGGAAGTTCTAGTGCAATATGATAGAGTGACAGACTTGGCGCTGGGCCTTGGAGTGAGGCACAAAGATATAGCTGACATAATTCAAGAGGATAACGAAGCAAGAAAATTAATGCATGACCCACCTGAAATTACATCTCAAGCCGAAAATGATGAGCTTGGACAACAACAACAGCATTCGGATGATGAGTGTGTCAACCTGGACCCGAACTCGGATGAGGAGTGGGGGTCGGAGCCCGATGAGGTTTAGTAGTCTTTGACTAAGGTCAATGGTCGTTTTAGGAGTTTCTTGTGTAGTCAAATATTATTCATGTATTGGAAAAATATGAAAGTATTATCATGGAATGTACGGGGTTTGGGATGTGACCAAAAGGCTAATGTTGTTAGAGACGCAATCCGGTCGTCGCGGTGCGACATTTGTTGTATCCAAGAGACTAAAATGAACAAGCATGATTTACATTATCTTGGCCGGTTTTTACCATCTTTTTTTGAGACTCGATGTGCGATTTTATATGCGATAGGCACGGCCGGCGGATGCATCGTGACATGGAAGCGTAGCTATGAACTTCTTAATAGCTGGGCTACCACTCACACGATAACAGCGGTGTTGCGACATATTTCAACGGGACAGGTTATGGCGGTTACATCGGTCTACGGCCCTTCTGACGACCGTCAAAAAATTTTGTTTTTAGAGGAGCTAAAGGGGCTTGCAGATCTTATTTCAGAGCCTTGGATCATAGCGGGGGATTTTAACATGGTGCGCTACCTGATTGACCGCTCGGGTGGCATACGAGGTATGGATCTAATGTGCCTTTTCAACGATCTGGTAAGAGAAATTGGCCTTGTAGATGTTCCAATAAAAAACAGAACCTTTACTTGGTCAAGCAAAAGGCCGCAACCAATTCTTTCGAAACTGGACAGATTTTTCATTACCGGCGATATGTCAAACAAGTTCCAAATTATAACTTTAAATGCTCTAGAAATGGCGGTGTCAGACCATGCTCCTTTGGTTCTACATTGTCGACAACAAACAACTACAATGAAGCCCTTCAGGTTAGAAAATTTTTGGCTGACATATCCGGAAGTGAAACAGATCATCCAGAACATTTGGGGAAATTTACCATCTACCTTAAACTGTGCTGATGAGTTTCGGATGAGAACTGAGGCCATGCAGGTAGCCCTCCGAAATTGGCACTTAGCAAACTTCAAATTTTGCAATGAAGAACTCCAATATTGCAAGGAAAAAATTCTTGAGCTAGATAAGGCAGAGGAGATCCATGCTCTGGATCCGCAACAGTTCCAACAGAGAATAAAGATGAGGGAGAGGGTTTTTTCATTGGCCAACATCACTGAGTCGAGGTGGAGACAAAGAGCAAGGTGCAAGTGGTTACAAGAGGGCAACAAAAATACTCGCTTCTTTCATGCATACGCCTCAGCGCGGTGTCGAAAGAACCGGGTGGACTCTATCATAAATGCAACGGGTCAGGTGGTGGTAGAAGGTAACATACAGGGAGTGTTCCTTCATCATCTCAGACACACGGTGGGGACCACAAACAGTGACCAGATTCTGCCGTTTGACCCGAACTCACTCTACCGGGCTAACCCGGATTTGCATGTGCTAGACGGCCCGTTTACACAGGAAGAAGTGCACCGTGCCGTAAAGAACTTGGCAAAGAACAGGGCCTCAGGGCCCGACGGCCTCACAAGTGAATTCTTACAACTAAATTGGGATGAGTTGCGGCTACAGATCATGCAAATGATGGAAGCTTTTCAGAAAAATGATTTTAACTTGGTGGCTATCAATCAAGCAAATGTGGTTTTCATTCCAAAAAAAGAGTCACCCCAGGAGGTCACGGACTATAGGCCTATCAGCATTATTAATATCATTCCAAAGTTAATTGCAAAGGTTCTTGCAACACGGTTGGCGGCTAAAATGCCGGAGTTGATTTTGCCGTTCCAAACGGCATTTATTCGCGGCCGCCAAATTTCAGAAAATTTTAATGCGACACGCGAAGTCTTACAACACATTGATGTTATGCGTCGACCGGCTTTCTTAGCAAAATTTGATTTCGCGAAAGCTTTCGACTCGGTCGAATGGTCTTTTCTGTTGGCGGTTCTGAAAGCTCGTGGGTTCTCGGATTGTTGGATCCGATGGATAGAGAGCTTGCTTCGCACAGCTTCCTCACGGGTATTAGTGAATGGAGAAGCATCACCATTTCTGATGCATTGTCGGGGATTACGGCAGGGTGATCCGCTCTCGCCTCTACTATTCAATTTGGCGGTCGATGTTTTGCAAAGAATGATAGCTGTGGTCAACACTATGCTCATAAACCCCATATCATCGAAATTTCCGGAATCAATCATAGCAATGCAATATGCCGATGACTGATAGGTTTAATTTATATATATGTTCGATCAGGTTTTCATCGCATAATAGCACCAAATATCATGTATTTTAGTATAATTTAGGATTAAATACCCCTAGAATCAAGTTACTGCAAATGTCTGTGTGGAATTCGCAGGAAAACAAGAAAAAGGACCAAAGTGCGGACGCACTGACCCAGAGTGCGGCCGCACTAAGCACTTGGAAGAAAAATCGAACTCCAGAAAAGCTCCAGAAGAAATGTCCGAGCGGAATGCGGACGCACTAAATACTGGTGCGGACGCATTTCTTACTTAGCCAAAAATCCAGCAGAAATTGAGAGAAAGTGCGGACGCACTTAGGCCGCACCTCACCCGCACTTTTGAAGAAAAGAACAAACTGAGCGTAGTGCGGGCGCACAGAGAAGGAATGCGGCCGCACTCAGCACTTGGAGAACAAAGCAGAACAGAAACCTAATTTTGTGCGACCTCAGTGCGGACGCACTTGGGCCGCATTCAGCCTAAAAACTGCTATTTCGGAGGATTTTCTATTTTCGGCACTTCAGACCACGACCCAAAGGTGGGAAATAGAAGGTGGAGACGTGGGGAACATGTTGGGACAGATTTAGAATGATTCCCCACGTCCATATACTCCAGATCCATTATAAAAGAAAGGGAATTTCTTCTCCATGATCATCACCATTCTAAGAGAGATTTTCACGAGATAGAGCATCAACCACAGGAGCGAATCAAGAGGAAGGAAGGCGAATTCTCACAGCAATTGCAAGGAAGGCGAAGGTTTTGATTAGGGAAAGGGTGTATTCTATTTCTCTAGTTAGTTTCTCTTTGTCTTTACTTATTTTGTACTTGAATTCATGATGAATACTTGCATCTCCATGAGAGGCTAGTTTCTCTCTAGGGGTTTAGGTCATGTAGCATGAACTTGTTTAATTCTATTTTACTCGGATTTTAGTTTTTATTATGATTGTTTGATTTGATGTTAATTTCTATGATTTATTATTTGTGATATTCCATGATTTGTACTTGAATTGTAGCGTCCCGCTTTGATCATTTAGACCCAAAGTAGATTAGGATCATATAGGATAGTGCGACTTGTTGTGCTTGACTTGTAGCGTCCCGCTTAAGTCTTCTTGATTAAGAGTAGATTAGGATCATATAGGATAGTATAAATTGTGATTGCAAATACCTTAGGATTTGAATTATAAGCGACCGTACTTTTGTATTCAAGTCTGGAAAAATAGAAATTAAGGTTAGGGTTTGGTGAAGGACTTAGCGGTGAAGCCAAAACTTGATTGGGACACCTTAGAACAAATATCGATATATACACTTGAAGCATGTGATTAAATATCCCTCTAGGTTAGTGACAGCCCTAGAATTCGAGGCACATTAATCCGTCCACCCAAGGTATTCGTATTAATATTTGTTCCAAAGGCTAACTTAGGTTAGAAACCTCGTCATAATCAAACATGAATTTAAACAAACCGAGTAGATAGAATTAGCAAGGGATTGTAGACCGAATACCCCTAGACTTCTCAAACTTGATTGTCACCCGATTTTATTACTTTTTGTTACGAACTTTTGATTTACTTTAATTTTCCTTCAAACAACGATTTTACACAAACACCCCCCTTTTACTTTTATTGTTTAGTTTAGAAGTAGTTTTCTTTATTTGAAAATTAGTATTTCCCTATCTCCTTGCGGATCGACACCTAAATACTACGATCGATAGGTTGTGCGCTTGCAACTAACCTATTAATTGAGTACGAAGGTTTATAAATTTAAAGGCAAAAAGAGTACCAAAGTCCTATATCTAAAATACTCAACAAGCTTTTTGGCGCCGTTGCCGGGGAGAATAGGATAGATACTAGTTTTTATTTTAGGAAAGTACTTTTAATTCTTAGTTTCCTTATTTACTTTTCAGAAAATTAAAAATCCAAAAATAGTTTATTTCTTTTTTTTACAATTTCTGAAATTTACTTTCCTTATTTAGAAAAATCCAAAAATATTTTACTTTCCTTATTTAATTTTCTGCACTTTACTATTCTCTATTTCTATTCTCTCTCTTTCACATCTTTTCTTCTCTCATAGATTTGAGCGCTGGCACCGGTCACAAGGAGTCAAACCGCGAAAATCAAAGCCGGCGAATCCTCTCTTTTTAAACCAATGGCAGGTCTAGATCCCAATCTAGGCATGCCTCGCAGCTTTGAGGTAGAAGTGGAAGACTATCCGGAAGGCCTCCTCAACCAAGACCTTCACGATAACATTCCGCCTCCTCCTCCTCCAAATAACAACCAACCGCCACCACATCCACGCAACAATGATCCACCTATTCTCAATAATAATCCTCTCTTCGGTGTCAATCCAAACCACAACGGAAATGGCCGTAACCGCCAACAAGGCCACCGCTTCGGTTTCATTCCTCAAGGCCAAGATCCACGCGAAATCAAGCCCTCTCTCATCCACTTGCTTGGCCAAAGTCAGTTTGGGGGAGCCCTAAACGAAGATCCACATGCCCACTTGGCGGTCTTTGAAGAATCTTGCGGAACTTTCGCTAGAGAAGGAGAAGAGCTAGACAACCTCAAGCTCAAATGCTTCCACCTATCCCTCCGTGATAATGCAAGATCGTGGCTAAGGACCGTGAATCGGGATCACATAAGAAGATGGGACGACATGGAGAAGTTATTCTTAGGAAAATACTTCCCTCCATCCAAAACCCAACACTTCCGAACAAAGATCACGACGTTCAAGCAAGCCGAGGGAGAGTCTTTAACCGAGGCATGGGATAGATGGGCCGAGCTCCAGCGCTTGTGCCCTAACCATGGCCTCGACATGTGGTTGCTCTTTCAATTTTTCTTTGCAGGTTGCACGATAGCCACCAAGACCCATTTGAATTCAGCCGCCGGAGGTAATATGTCAAAGATGGATCCTGAGCAAGCCATGCTAATGATTGAGGACATGGCGATCAACCAAAGGGAGTGGACGGCCGAAAGAGGTGGACGAACCCAAACCACACCGGGAATCCTGAAAACCGATGAAGTTACCGCCTTGAGAGCCCAAATGGAAGCCTTGCAACATCAAATGGCACAAATGCAAAACGCCAAATCCGTGACGAACAAGGCTTCATGCGGTATTTGTGGAGAGTCGACTCATATCACCGCCGATTGCAAAGTCCTTTTAGAAGGAGAAGAAGTCGAGCAAGTCAATGCAATGTTTTACAATCAAGGTGATAAGAGAAACGATCCAATCTACAATAAGGTTAGGTCTAACGATAATTTCAATTCGAATACATATAACCCTAACACAAGGTGGAACCATCCAAATTTCAAGTGGAGAACTGAAAATGAAAACTCAAACTCAAACCAATACCAAGGCAATTCAAATCAATACCAAAATCGGTCAAACCAAAACTCGTACCAAGGACCCTCTCAAAACAACAAATTAGAAAAATTGATAGAGGGCCTTGTTATCTCTCAAAACGAGTTCATGAACCAACAAAGAAGCACCAATACCGATATTTCGGATTCCTTGAGAAACATGAATAATAGATTTGAGTTTTTAGAGACCAAAACAAAGATGCTAGAAACACAAATTGCACAACAAGCATCTTCATCCTCCCGTCAACAAGGGACGCTTCCGGGCAAACCCGACATCAACCCGAGAGAGCATGCGAATGCCGTGACCTTGAGGAGCGGCAAGTAGTACGAAGGACCTACCATGCCCAATGAAGAGGAGCAGCAACCTCCCAAGGAAACACACGACGTTGCAACTCCCCTTGATGCAACCGCAGCACCTACAAGAGTGGATGCACCGACATCGGAAAAGCATCAAACAATGGGTAATTCTAGCTCCACAAAGGTAACAAATGATGAAACTCCTAAGTACATTCCCCCGCATAGGTTTGTACATTTTCCTCAAAGGTTAGTGAAGCAAAAATTAGACCAACAATTTGCCAAATTTGTAGATCACCTCAAGAGGTTAAATATCACCATCCCTTTTACCGAAGCAATTACCCAAATGCCCACTTATGCAAAGTTTTTAAAAGAGATTTTGTCCAACAAAAGAATACTTGAGGAAGTGGGTACGGTGTCCCTAAATGAGGAGTGTAGCGCCCTCTTCTTAAATAAGCTACCTCCAAAACTTAAGGACCCGGGAAGCTTTGTCATCCCATGTAAGATAGGTGATACCAAATTTGATAGATGTTTATGTGATTTAGGGGCAAGTGTTAGTCTCATGCCAAAATCGGTATATTTAAGGTTGGATTTAGGGGAATTAAAACCAACGAGAATGTCATTGCAATTGGCCGATAAAACGGTAAGGTTTCCCGATGGAATTGTGGAGGATGTCATTGTCAAAATAGGTGAGTATTTTGTGCCAATTGATTTCGTGGTTGTGGAAATGGAAGAGGACACTCATACCCCTATCTTGTTAGGTCGTGATTTCCTCATAACTGCAGGTGCCAATATCGATGTTAAAGAAGGAAAAATTTCCTTTGACATTGGTGGAGAAAAGGTCGACTTCCACATGTTTAAATCTATTAAATTTCCTTCTAATGATAATGACTCAATATGTAGGGTTGATGTTTTAGACTCTATAATTGATGATCATCTAGATATGATGATGAAAGGAAAACAACTGGACGAAATCCTGGAAGAAACCAACCTCGAAACAGGAGAAAAATGCGAAAACAACCCTCAGTGCGTCCGCACCAATCCACAGTGCGTCCGCACTTTCACAGAAGAAGAGTCAGATGCGCCAGACCGAGCGCAGTGCGTCCGCACCAGCCCACAGTGCGTCCGCACTTTTCCAAATTCAACCCCCGTGCGTCTGCACTCCGCCCGCACTAAAGCCGCAGATACCCAAATTTCACTTATTCAGGCGCAGTGCGTCCGCACTGAATATGAGTGCGTCCGCACTCAGGCCCAAATAGCTCAGATCGAAGCCAAATCGACCAGTTCCGCACCACCGAAGGTCGAACTCAAGCCCTTGCCACCTAATCTTCGTTATGAGTACCTGGGGACAGATGAAATATATCCGGTGATAGTCAATTCCGAGCTCAACAAAGATCAAACCGAGAAGCTCCTTCATGAACTAAGATTGCATAGGAAGGCTATCGGGTATACAATCGATGATCTAACCGGAATTAGCCCCTCCTTTTGCATGCACAGAATCTTAATGGAGGATGATCACAAGCCTTCTATCGAATCGCAAAGAAGACTCAACCCGAATCTCAAAGAAGTCGTAAAGAAGGAAATCATCAAACTCCTAGATGCCGGCATCATCTACCCAATCTCCGATTCAAAATGGGTAAGTCCGGTTCATGTTGTGCCAAAGAAAGGTGGTACCACAGTGGTGAAAGGCGAAGGCGACAAGATGATATCAACAAGGGTGGTGACTGGTTGGCGAATGTGCATCGACTACCGCAAGCTAAACAATGCAACAAGGAAGGACCATTTCCCTCTACCATTTGTCGACCAAATGCTCGAAAGACTCGCTTACCATTCACATTTTTGCTATTTAGATGGGTATAGTGGTTTCTTTCAAATTCCAATTCACCCCGATGACCAAGAGAAAACAACATTTACTTGTCCCTATGGTACGTTCGCGTACCGTAGGATGCCGTTCGGTTTATGTAATGCTCCAGCCACATTCCAAAGAGCCATGATGGCTATATTTTCTGACTTGTTAGAAAATTCTGTGGAAGTTTTCATGGATGATTTTTCGGTATTTGGTACTTCATTTGACAATTGCTTGACTAATTTAATCAAAGTTTTAGAACGTTGTGAGCAGGTCAATTTAGTACTCAATTGGGAGAAATGTCATTTCATGGTGCAACAAGGAGTTGTCCTAGGCCATGTGGTATCATCCAAGGGGTTGGAAGTCGACAAAGCCAAGGTGGAGGTGATAGAGAAATTGCCCTATCCAACATGCGTCAAAGATGTGCGAAGCTTTCTAGGACATGCGGGATTCTATAGGCGATTCATCAAAGATTTTTCGAAAATTTGCAAACCTCTTACTAATTTGACAATGCAAAATGTTGAATTTAAATTTGATGAACCTTGCATTGAAGCTTTTTGCAGGATTAAAGAAGCACTAATTTCAGCTCCAATTCTCCGACCTCCGAATTGGGATGCTCCTTTTGAAATTATGTGCGATGCAAGCGACTACGCCGTGGGAGCCGTCCTAGGACAGCGAGCCGACAATAAGCCACATGTGATCTATTACGCAAGCAAGGTATTAGATGAGGCTCAAATGAATTACACCACAACCGAGAAGGAATTTCTAGCGGTAATCT
The DNA here is from genome assembly GCA_028015225.1 of Carex myosuroides. Taxonomy (NCBI): domain Eukaryota; kingdom Viridiplantae; phylum Streptophyta; class Magnoliopsida; order Poales; family Cyperaceae; genus Carex; species Carex myosuroides. The sequence goes on from CM051470.1 coordinate 12,361,688, forward strand.
TCGCCATCAACAAATTTCGACAATATTTGGTGGGATCTAAGGTGGTGGTGTACACCGATCATGCGGCAATCCGATACCTTCTCAACAAGAAAGATGCCAAACCACGCCTAATTAGGTGGATCCTCCTCCTCCAAGAGTTCGACCTAGAGATTAAAGACAAGAAAGGGACCGAAAACTCTGTGGCGGACCACCTTTCACGCATCAATAACACACCAAAAGAAGGAGACTTGCCGATCGACGATTCATTCATTGATGAGCAGTTATACGCGGTACAAAGTTTAGACGCCCCTTGGTATGCGGATTATGTTAATTATTTAGCATGTGGGTTGGTACCCCCGGAACTCTCTTACACACAAAGAAAGAAATTCTTTTTAGATGTTAAAAACTATTATTGGGATGAACCTTTGTTATTTCAATTGGGGGTAGACGGTATACATAGGCGTTGTGTACCACAAGAAGAGGTGAACCAAATTCTCCAATGTTGCCATTCATCCGCCTATGGAGGACATGCCTCAACCGACAAAACTGCAGCAAAAGTTCTTCAAGCCGGATTCTATTGGCCGACAATTTTCAAAGATACACGAGAATATGTGCTTAAGTGCGACAAGTGTCAACGAACCGGCAACATATCAAAAAGACATGAGATGCCTCTCCAAGGGATCCTAGAAGTTGAGATTTTCGATGTATGGGGAGTTGATTTCATGGGCCCTTTTCCAAGTTCATGCAACAACAAGTACATCCTTGTAGCGGTCGATTATGTGTCAAAATGGGTAAAAGCCGTGGCAAGCCCAACCGCCGACTCCGCCGTGGTAAGAAAGCTTTTTCAAAGAATTATTTTTCCTAGGTTTGGAGTACCTCGAGTGGTGATTAGCGATGGCGGCTCTCATTTCATCAACCGCCAATTCGACAATCTCCTACACAAGTATGGAGTCAAGCATAAGGTAGCCACACCTTACCACCCTCAAACAAACGGGCAAGTTGAAGTTTCTAATCGGGAGATAAAAAACATCTTACAAAAAGTTGTTAACACATCGAGAAAAGATTGGTCGCTAAAACTTGATGAATCACTTTGGTCATATCGCACCGCCTACAAGACACCAATAGGTATGACTCCCTTTAAATTGGTCTATGGAAAACCATGTCATTTGCCGGTCGAACTCGAGCACAAGGCGTATTGGGCGATAAGAGCGCTAAATTTCGATTTAAAAGCCGCCGGTGCGAAACGAATTCTCAACTTACATGAGTTGGATGAATTGCACCTCAATGCATACGAAAATGCCAAGCTATACAAGGAAAAGACAAAGAGGTGGCATGACAAACACATCATAAAGCGAGAATTTCACGAAGGAGATATGGTCTTGCTATACAACTCACGACTCCACCTCTTTCCCGGTAAGTTGAAATCAAGATGGAATGGTCCGTACCAAATCCGGAAGGTCTTCAACAATGGAGCAATAGAGATTTGGAGCCACCAAACGGGTTCCTTTAAGGTGAATGGACAACGCCTTAAGCACTTCAATCATGCCGACCCAATAGAAAAGGTAGACGGCTCTCACTTATCCGACCCGCTCGCTCGCCAATAAGCAAAAGCCATGTCGAGCTCACGACGTAAAATTGAGCGCTTCTTGGGAGGCAACCCAAGTTTTTACTGTTTTTCTTTACATTTTTATTTATTTATATCTTTAGTTTTTCAAAATTTAAATTTTTACTGACTCAGCCAATTTTTCAGGTCAAAAATTCATGAAAATAACCTGAGTGCGTCCGCACTAAACAGCAGTGCGTCCGCACTTACTACTTTGAAAATTTTCAGACAGGTTATATCATCAAAATTGGCCAAACTAAGCGCAATGCGTCCGCACAGAAACATGGTGCGTCCGCATTCTCTACTTAACCAACTTTCAGGGAGAAGATTGAAGAAGTGCGACCTCACTGCGCCCGCACAAAAGCCGCACTTTGTAAACTGAGCGTAATGCGCCCGCACAGGGGCCGCACAGAGGCCGCACACAGGAACTTTTGATTTTTTTTCAAACTCCAGCGCCAAAGTGCGACCGCACTAAATCAAAGTGCGTCCGCACGCAGTAAAAATAGAAAAAGGGGCCCTTTTTAAACCTAGGCACCCCTTCCTCCTCTCTCTCTCTCCCATTTTTCTCTCAAAACCGTCGGTTTTTCCTAAAAATAACCGAACCTCTCTCTTTCTCTCTTCTCTCCCTCTCCCACTACAAATCTCTCTTCTCCTCACCTTCACCAAGCCTTCCCCTCTTCTCTCCTAGCCCTAGGTGCCGCCATTGCCGCTCTCCTCTCGTCTTCAAGCCACCTCGCCACCTTTTCGCCATTCAAGCACCACACCACGGGATTTTGCGATCTACAACCGGGTTTGATCTCTCTAACTCTTCAATTTCACTATTTCGTTGGTAGAACTTAGAGATCGGTACCAAATTTGGCCAATTTGACCAAAATTTCACCAAAACCATCGGTTTACCATTGACAGAACCCCCGTGCGACCTCAGTGCGTTCGCACTAGACCCGCACTCAGCCATAAATTCAAAATTTAACCGAATTTTCTTAACTAGTTATGCGACCGCATGCGTCCGCACTAGGGCCGCATTTTTCTCTGTTTAGGTTAAAATTCATTATTTTGAGTTGCGGTTTGGGAATTGGTGTTTAATTTTCTTTGTTGAGAACTTTTCTTGCAGGATACAATGATGAAACTTAAACGAACAACAAACAAGAAACGCAAAGGCAATCAAGGTGAATGTAGCCAAGCTAACTATCCACCGGCAAAACCTTTGAGCGATGAGCAACGAAGCCGGAAGAATTTCAACGAGAGGCGCCGAACTGTTGAGCCATCTCGTTGGATCGATGTCGAGGCCCTCGATGTACTCGGTCTCACCAACTCGGTCCAAATGCTCACCTCCCGGCTCGACCTTTGGGACTTCCTTAGCGATGAAGTCCCAACCTACAAGGGAATCACACTCGAGTTCCTCTCCTCCGTTGAGTTTGACCGAGGTAGGCGTGTCCTTGAATTCAACCTCGGAGGGTATGCCCATTCCATGAATTCCGCCGAACTCATGTCTCTCCTCCATATACCCAATCAAGATGTCAATGCAATGCGCACAACCACCGATTTCTTCCATGACATGTCCGTTGCACAATTCCGGCGTCTAACTTGTGAGGATGGCATTCTCGGCCATCAAAGGACAAAGAACATTCTCCACCCTACCTTGCGATACATCCAGCGAGTACTTAGCTACTCCATCTTTGCTCGAGGAGAGACTGCCTCCGTCATCAACATCAAGGAGCTATTCTACATGTGTTGCATGTTGCGAAGGAACAACGGGGAAATGAACTACATGCCTCACATTGGCTACAATTTGGCCAAGCATCTCCACACCGTAGCAACCAATAGGCAGCAGCATGGTAAAATCCGAGTGGGGGGTATTATCACTAAAATTGCGAGGGCTCTACAATTGCCATTTGGGAATGATATTGTGGATGGTCCAACCCTTGTCGATTTGCAAGGCTTAGTCCGTGCCACGTTGATTGAGAGATCCATGTATGATGAATACTGGATCAACATTGGTCCAGGGACAATCCGACACCGGTTACCTCTTCAAGTTGAGATCGATCCGTTGAATGATGCAACATGGTCTATAGCGGACGACCCTCTTCCAACCGAAGTACCACAACCACCTCAAGCCGCACCTCCACCTCAAGCAGGACCAACCAACGAACAACTAATGCAATGCATGATGGATTTCCGCCTACATCTTGACGGGCGTCTCGACGAAATTGAGACAACAGCCAACAATGCCATGTACTATGCTAGAATGGCCTGCCAGCAATTCAATGCCGACTTTGAAGATGAGCCGCCTACTCCACCCCATGTGAGGCGCGCAGGCCGAGCAGCGGAGCAACAACAACAAGCTGCGGCAGCAAATGCACCTCCAAATGACGGTGACGATACGGAGGAGGAGGAGCAAGAGGGAGGGAATGATGACATGGATGAAAATTGGGAAACTCGCATGAGGGTTTTTAATTCTTGACAAGATCATACAAATTTTTCATTTAAATATACTTGATATAAGGTGTACCAATGGGATCGAATTGATAGCTCAAGTTAGGTTTTGCTTGGGGACAAGCAAAGTTCAAGCTTGGGGGAATTTGATAGGTTTAATTTATATATATGTTCGATCAGGTTTTCATCGCATAATAGCACCAAATATCATGTATTTTAGTATAATTTAGGATTAAATACCCCTAGAATCAAGTTACTGCAAATGTCTGTGTGGAATTCGCACGAAAACAAGAAAAATGACCAAAGTGCGGACGCACTGACCCAGAGTGCGGCCGCACTAAGCACTTAGAAGAAAAATCGAACTCCAGAAAAGCTCCAGAAGAAATGTCCGAGCGGAATGCGGACGCACTAAATACTGGTGCGGACGCATTTCTTACTTAGCCAAAAATCCAGCAGAAATTGAGAGAAAGTGCGGACGCACTTAGGCCGCACCTCACCCGCACTTTTGAAGAAAAGAACAAACTGAGCGTAGTGCGGGCACACAGAGAAGGAATGCGGCCGCACTCAGCACTTGGAGAACAAAGCAGAACAGAAACCTAATTTTGTGCGACCTCAGTGCGGACGCACTTGGGCCGCATTCAGCCTAAAAACTGCTATTTCGGAGGATTTTCTATTTTCGGCACTTCAGACCACGACCCAAAGGTGGGAAATAGAAGGTGGAGACGTGGGGAACATGTTGGGACAGATTTAGAATGATTCCCCACGTCCATATGCTCCAGATCCATTATAAAAGAAAGGGAATTTCTTCTCCATGATCATCACCATTCTAAGAGAGATTTTCACGAGATAGAGCATCAACCACAGGAGCGAATCAAGAGGAAGGAAGGCGAATTCTCACAGCAATTGCAAGGAAGGCGAAGGTTTTGATTAGGGAAAGGGTGTATTCTATTTCTCTAGTTAGTTTCTCTTTGTCTTTACTTATTTTGTACTTGAATTCATGATGAATACTTGCATCTCCATGAGAGGCTAGTTTCTCTCTAGGGGTTTAGGTCATGTAGCATGAACTTGTTTAATTCTATTTTACTCGGATTTTAGTTTTTATTATGATTGTTTGATTTGATGTTAATTTCTATGATTTATTATTTGTGATATTCCATGATTTGTACTTGAATTGTAGCGTCCCGCTTTGATCATTTAGACCCAAAGTAGATTAGGATCATATAGGATAGTGCGACTTGTTGTGCTTGACTTGTAGCGTCCCGCTTAAGTCTTCTTGATTAAGAGTAGATTAGGATCATATAGGATAGTATAAATTGTGATTGCAAATACCTTAGGATTTGAATTATAAGCGACCGTACTTTTGTATTCAAGTCTGGAAAAATAGAAATTAAGGTTAGGGTTTGGTGAAGGACTTAGCGGTGAAGCCAAAACTTGATTGGGACACCTTAGAACAAATATCGATATATACACTTGAAGCATGTGATTAAATATCCCTCTAGGTTAGTGACAGCCCTAGAATTCGAGGCACATTAATCCGTCCACCCAAGGTATTCGTATTAATATTTGTTCCAAAGGCTAACTTAGGTTAGAAACCTCGTCATAATCAAACATGAATTTAAACAAACCGAGTAGATAGAATTAGCAAGGGATTGTGGACCGAATACCCCTAGACTTCTCAAACTTGATTGTCACCCGATTTTATTACTTTTTGTTACGAACTTTTGATTTACTTTAATTTTCCTTCAAACAACGATTTTACACAAACACCCCCCTTTTACTTTTATTGTTTAGTTTAGAAGTAGTTTTCTTTATTTGAAAATTAGTATTTCCCTATCTCCTTGCGGATCGACACCTAAATACTACGATCGATAGGTTGTGCGCTTGCAACTAACCTATTAATTGAGTACGAAGGTTTATAAATTTAAAGGCAAAAAGAGTACCAAAGTCCTATATCTAAAATACTCAACAATGACACGGCCTTCGTGGCGAATGCGGATGTAGAGACAGTGGCAACTCTAAAAATTGTGCTAAGCATTTTTACAAAAATATCCGGTTTGAGAATTAATTTCCAAAAGAGCACCTTTGTCCCTTTGAACTTGCAAAACAGCCAACGACGAATGGTGCGAGCAATACTCGGATGTGCCTTCTCGTCCTTTCCCATTACCTATCTTGGCATGCCATTAGCAATCCAAAGACCGACGAGAGAAATGTTTTTGCCACTGGTGGAAAAAATAGAAAAAAGGTTGGCGGGTTGGAAGGAAAAACTCATTTCACGGGGTGGCCGGCTGCAACTAATAAACTCAGTCATCTCATCAATCCCAATTTACTTTATGTCATGTTTTCGGCTGCCGAAATGGACCATTGATAGGATTGACAAAATACGCCGTGACTTTTTGTGGGGAAGGAGTGATAGCTCCACTCAAGCGGTTCACTTGTTAAATTGGCCGACCGTTTGCTTGCCAAAGGCTGTGGGGGGTTTAGGAATACCTGATTTGCAACTCCGAAATGTGGCGCTATTGTTAAGGTGGTGGTGGAGGTTACACGCTGAGCCGGACTCCCTATGGTCGATGGTCATTTATAGATTGCGGCAAAGAAGAACGTATGCGAGAGGTCCTTTGCTCTGGACAGTAAGTGGATCCTTTTTTTGGAGGCTGCTGGTGCGGATACATGCAATTTTTACTTGGTCCACTCGGTGGAGTGTAGGTGATGGCATGGGTGTATCTTTCTGGTTCGATGCATGGGCGGGCTTGCCTTTAGCAGTGTTTGGCTCGGCAACTACGGGGTTGCGGCAGCCGTTAGTTTCATTGGGAGATGCCTATCACATCGCTCACCAACTAGCACCAGAAAATGAAGAGCTACGAAATCTAATTTTGACTCAAGGAGAGGATCTGATAATTTGGAGATGGAATACGAAGGCGGAATACACGGCGGGCTCGGCCTACAAGATTTTAGTAACTGCTGGAAAAACTAAATGGCCTTTCAGGGAAGTTTGGAGTTCCAAGGTGCCCCATACGGTTAAGGTATTTGGGATCATGCTATTACGGGATAAATTACTGACACATGAGGTAATGGATCGGCGCAATATGCATTGCGAATCTAAATGTGTTGTATGCGGGGATTGCCCTTTCAAAATATCATTACATCTCTTGTTCCTGTGTCCATATGCTACACACATTTGGTTCCTTGTCTCGGAGGCTTTGGGCTATCGGCTAATGCACCAACGAATGACGGTGGAAGAGATATGGCACGCTTCAAAATCGGCAAGGGGACGGAAGAAGAAACAGGAGTGGGCTACTCATTTCCTGTGCACCCTATGGGCACTGTGGAAACACAGAAACACGATCATCTTTGGAGGTGCAAAACTAGATCCGCGTTTTCTTGCTGAGCGCATAACCCATGACTGTCGGATGTGGCTCGATAATGGATGAAGTCTTTAGTTTGTTGTTTCCTTTTTTTCCTTTTCTTTTCTGCTTTGGTTCGGTTGTGTTTAGGATGCTCCTTTTTTCGGTACAGTTATTGTTTCTTACTGCTGTAATTGTGGACGGATTGGAAGGATAATTCGGTCCAGTAGAGAGTTGTACGAGGTTAGGATGTACTGAGCTATGATGTAAGAGGCTAGGATGTAGTGAGTGGGAGTTTGTAAGTGGATGTTTTTTTTTGCATTTATAAATACACAACTTGGTAGCCACTACCAAGTATTTTCAAAAAAAAGAGAGGAGGGATCTAGTTACAACAAAGTTACCATAACCATTTTCTACATTTTCAAAGTCCAAATCGTCGATCCAAACCGTTTACCATTTTAAAAATTTCAGTCGGTTCGGTCTAACCAGTTTTAAAAGTTTTAAACCGAACTGATCCATTTAAACCGAACTTTCTCGGTTCAGTTTAAAACAGATTAAATCAGACTTAATGAACACCCCTAATAACAGGTCAGATTTAATTCTAAGCTGTTAAATTTTGGATCATGTCTGGATTTTCAAAAAATTGAATTAGATGAGGTTTGAGTTGGATCAGATCGGATAGATTTCTTCAGGTTAAATCATATTAATTTGGTTTTGGTCAAGTTCATTTGATTTTAGGAAATTGTCGAGTCACGAGTCGATCGAGTCAGATTTCGAATCGCCACAAACCGAATCGAAAATCAAATCAGTTCAACTTTAAAAAAAAAAATCATATCGAATCGAAGTTGAACTGAATTAGATCGCTCAAACTGTGTTAATACCAACAAGTGATTTCTAAGATATTACGAGTAAAGAAAAAAAAAAAAAAAACTGCTGTTTCTTGTAAAAAAAAAGCTGTCGTAAAAAATGAGTGAAATTTTCGCCCGTGAGCATGTGGTGGGTTTTGATGCAAAAAAAAAAAAGTGGTGGTAAAATCATATTCATATTTCGTTTTAATTTTTCGGATCGGATATTTATTAAAATAATATTAAAAAATATTAAATTTTATAATATTTATCTAATTTTATGGTGAATAACAATATTTTTTCATAATATATATTAAAATATATAATATATACTACTATTCGGATACGGATAATTAAAATGTAAAATCATATTAGTATATATCCATATCCACACGAATATTTGGATATCGGATATCCGCATCTAATTTTCCGAATACTGATCGAATACGGATCGGATATTATCCATACCGTTTTCACCCCTATAAATCCGAATATACCCATTTTTTTTTTTGAGAAATTTAGATATATACCCATCATAACTTCATCAATTAGATATTCATCCATTAAAACTTTAAATTTAATTATTTCTCCATTTAAACTCATTTATTTTATTTATATCCCCATTTTATAATTTAATTAATTAAAAACACTAAGTAATATGATAAAACAGATAAAGTGGCATTTTTGTCCCTAACTTCAAATCTATGTTTCTTGTTGCATCCCTCCATTATCTATATCTTTAATCTTAAGAAGGAATTTCGCTTGAGAAAACCGATAAATCCTCCGGAATTTCACCAGTATGTCATTCCAGAGTGTTATTTCTTTATCCTCTGGTTCCAGGTCAAGTTTCTCGTTGAGATTTAGGAATTTCTGTGATTTAGATCAGTGTTATCGGAACTGGACCGGACCAGCCAAACCGGTCACCTGTCCGGTTCAGTTCTTTTAATTTATCGCCTAAGTTATTGAATCAGTTAAAACCGATTAAAAACCAGCTGTTTCTTATTATAATTTCGCTGGACCGGACCGTGTAAAACTGCGGTTCAAATCAAATTTGATAAAATCTTCATCTCTTGCTCTTCTGATTTCGCGTATCTTCCATTTTCGCTGAGTTCTCTATTTCCTATCTTTTTCTTCACACACTTAGATGGAAATAAATGAGAAATTGGCTCTCCTTTCTCCTTCAAGTTGGCTTTCTCCTTCTATATTCTTATATCTGTTGTAGTGTTAATCTTATTCAAATAAGTCTAGGCTTGAAACAAAATCAGCAAAGAATCTGCATCAAATACTATAAGTAATCTCATTTAATCATTTAATTCGAATTTGTAAAAGATACACTTGAAAAGCTTGAATTTTTTAGATGGTTTTATTGAATAGATGAATGCATTAAAGGTGTTTGATTGTATGCACTTTGCTAACTTTTTGTTTGTGGTTAGTGCCTGTGTGCACGTTGATATGTGTAGCTAAATATCTCTGGTTTTGTTTTGGGTTGATATTAGCTTGGGGTTGTTGAGACTGCTTACTAGTATCTCTGCAAGTTAACCTAGTTTCAATATATGAAACGGGCATTTTCTGTCTTTTTTTCAAAAAAAAAAAATTAAAGGTGTTTGATGAAATGCTCAGACCAAAATAAGATTTTAGATGAGCGTAGTGGAGTTGTCAATGATTGTGCATTTGTGAGTGTCTAATCTCGTGAAGTAAAATGTGCTCTTTTTTGTTTATTGAGTTAGAATACACCACTCACTCTGATGCTTCTCGGACTAGATTGTGTTCTTATGAAGAGGAGAATAAAAGGGGGAGGGGTGTGGCAAGAAATGAGAGAATCAATTATCAGCAAAGGAAAGGAGCACAACACAGATGTAAAGATAGGGATAAAGATGTCATTTTATTTGTTTTATCAGTATTAATTAAAGTTTTAATAGAGAGATAACTAATTTTAAAGTTTTGATGGCTAAATATCTAATTGATGAAGTTATGATGGGCATATATCTAAATTTCTCTTTTTCTAAGGGAGAAATTAATACCACTCACAAACTGTGAAATTACGTATTTACCATATAAAAGTCTAATAACTCACATATTTACCCAATATAACTTTAGTATATATCAAATATACCCAAAACTCAGATTGATTATATTTAATATTCTTAAAACTATAAATAATTAAAGATTAACTTAGCATTCTCTCTTTCTCTCCTTAGACCCATTCTCCTTTATACCCAATATAAGAGATTAAAAAAAAAAAAAAAACACAAGCTATGCTTGCCTAAATAACCCTACATGACAGCATCTCTTCTTGAGCATATAACTAGTGCACCAAAAATCATGAAGGACCCTTTGAGTTCCCATCAGCTAAAGGACCCACGCTATTTTTAACTGAGCCAATAACAAAATGCAAATTCTCAAACTCAGTTACTACTTTGACATCAGGTTGTGATATCAGCGTCGACTTCAGTACGAGTTATTCTGTTGGAAAAAATGGAGTGGTTACCTTGTTTTTAGACGATCAAGCTAGAGCTGGAATCCTAATCTCTCTGAGTTTCAGCGGAAGAGACGAGATGAGGAGAGAGTTTCAACAGAAAGGGGAAAATTACATCAAAAAAGGCGGAAGGAAAATCTGTGCGCAGAAGAGGAAAGGTAAGAGAAATAGAAGAGACTAAATAACATATTAATTATATTTTATATAATATTAAACTTAGTTAATCTTTTTTTTTTATTAATTGAGTAAATATGTGAGTTATCATATTTTTATATGGTAACTATGTAATTATAGAAATTTAAGTGATATATATGAAATTCTCCCTTTCTTTAATAATATGAGAACTAAGAAGGAGCTGACTTGTAACATGGATTAGCCACTTAGGCCGAGTCGGTAATAGTCTCAAGTGATAGAAAACTGGAGAAAATTTATGAATTCTGCTTGGACTTAAAAAAAGCCAAGACCATGCTGCTCTAAGGCTTTATCACGTTTGTTTGGATCTAAATACATGCCGTACTTTGCCTCGTTATATTTTGATTAAATTTGGAAAGATGATCACGGTACGTGAATGGTCACGGTACGTTAGTCACGTCATGACTAAGGCACGTTGTGACCACACGTGATTAGTCATGTTAATTAGTAACGTTTGATCAAATTTAATTATTTTTTTTTTATAATTTAGATTAGTTTATTTAACATTCATCAATTACACGTGACTCATGTGACCACGTACTGTGCCAAAATTTCAAAAGATGATCACGTCACGCAAATGGTCACAACACGAGACACTCAAATCACGATACATAACCGGTACATATACTGTACCATATCGTGACGTATCCAATCATGTCAGACGTGACTTTTTGAGATCCCTAACGTTCGTGCATAGATTAGATTCTCTCTCTCAGTGCTTTAATTCTGTTTTGAAATCTTGTTTTTTTATTTCTATTTTTATTTCTGCAATTAATCAGTCGTAGAATGATTAATTGCAGAAACAGTCTCCTTAGTCCACTTCTTTTTCTTTATTCTTGCTTTTAGTGGGAACAAACTTTTGACCCGACCAAAGAACCTGTCTGACCCGCCTAACAAAAACCAGAGCCAACCCTACCTACTTTTTTTTATATATATATATATAGTCAAGGATCCGAACCATGACCTAAGTCGATTGAAACAAGCACAAAAGTATCAGAACCAGATGTTCTAATTACCAGATACCGTAATTACCAGAATTAAGTAACAGGAGGAAATCAGGTGGCAAGTGGTCTGATGCCTAGAGTAAAATTGTTCCTTTGGAAAGCAATTAACATTTCTCTGCCAGTATCAAGATGTTTTAAGGTTCAGGATTTTACTTGTGCTACCATCCTAAGATATTAATTAACCTCTTTGCTCACCAATTAAAGAAATTAGTAACGGTAAATTAACCTCTTTGCTCACCAATTAAAAAGAGTATTCTTTGTGAAGTTGCTCACTAGCTCAGTAGACTCAGTACTCTTATCCTTCAGATGATAGATAAAACTAGGTGCAATACAATTGTAGATCGAGTTGCGCTTACGAAATTTTCGTGGGAGTTACCAAAAGAGCTCGCTGGTTCAGTCCGACAAAAATTGTGCAATTTCCAATATCATTCGTTGGAATGATTGTGTTAGCACTCAAGTCGACCTTGAAGACATTCAATTTTCCGAAAGGAGCATTCTTGTTCTAGATTTCATTCAATTTTCGTCTTTTACACCTTCCTACCAATTGCGGATGATATATATCGATAAGGAGAATTCCTGTTCTAGACTGCACAAGGTGCCGGCAGCTGGCACCAATATCATGATAAAACACACAGTGCACCGATTTTTGATATGGTTTGATTTCCCATAAAGACCCTTTGCTGTCCGTGCAATAAAATCCATCATTGAAGAAGAGCGCACTAATCATACAGAACGGTAATCGTATATGTACTGAAGCCTGGTCACCGGGTTTTGCGAAGTATGCAATATAATCACTTTGCAAGGAAATCATGAGAGTTGGTTGTTCAACTGTTGACCTTGAAGGGGAAACTGCGGTTATTGCATAGAATGGCATTTCTGTGATATCTATGGTTGGTGGAAGATCAGCAGACATACAACGGGTCAATGGATTGAATAAGCGCATGGTGCGTGTTTGCTTATGAACCAGAATAAGAAGGCCATCAGTTACATTGAATAAGCTCAGCTTGTTGACCCGTCGGGAGGTGCATAAAACGGATCTGAGTTTCGAAATCTACACTCAATCCTGTCAAAGGCGGAATCAGAAAATTTAAATAGGAAAGCTGAAACATAAATGCATAATATGTGAAAATACATAATGTGTGATCACTGGAATTTGAACCCAAGTCTCCACAACCACTAAATGAAAATTCTAACTACTAGCCTACAAGCACATTTTAAATTTCATGAAGGAGGCTGAACTATATAAAAACAAAAAAAAATGAAAACTCAAGAATATTCAAATATGCATAATTAAAATTTTGAAATCATCGGGGCTAAGCACTCCTTGGACTATACCTATAGATTTGCCCTTGATCCTGTTATCAATCGCATTGCTATTATAAATAATATAATCCCTGATCCAATTCCGAGGGAGAAAGGAGAATGCAAGATCACAAGGGTTAGGCAAGGATGACCGCAAAGCTAGGTGAGCAAGTGGCACGAAAGGAGACATAGTCCACCACATCGTCAGCAAGCATGCGCTTTGCAATTTACCATATGAGATCTCTTGAAGAGTACAGTGGTGATCCAATCCACCATGCTTTCGCGCCTTGTCGGTTGGAACTATTTGTGGTGAAAAAGAAGGTACGTGACTTTTTTTTTTTTATAGAAAAAAAAGAGATCGTAGATGACAAAATAAAAGACCAAGAACTGGCTGTTCTAAAAAGACGAGAAGAGGGGAAGAAATTGGTGAGTTATTAATATACTGGAGAAATAAATTAATATGTCAAACTCAACATATGGAAAGCTTTTTTTAGATACTTTAATCAGATCATAAGAGGTTTTGACGGTTTTTGCAAGGGTTGAGCCGCCAAATTAAGCTTAACCTTCCTATTTCTAATAATCCTATTTTTTGAAGGACTTAAAAAAAGAGTTTCCTATCTATTGTTATAACCTTAATTTTAACAATGCTATTAATTTACGCATGTACAAGGCAAAAGTGAGAAAGATATTTGGAGCATTATATATATATATTAATATTCCACGGTAATTAAATATATGCTCTCTCCTAGTACAAACAAAATAATGTATACAAGGGATGTCAGGGAGAACAAGCTCAGCATGTCGATCCGTCAGGAGGTGCATAAAAGGGATACGAGTTTCGGGGATCATGTCTTGATGTTCAATCATATGAAGATTCTTTAAAAAGTAAACATTATAGGCTATCCTGGCATCAATCACATTGCTCTTACTATAAACCCTGATCCAATTCCGAGGGAGAAAGGAGAAGGCAAGGTCATAAGGGTTAGGCAAGGATGACCGCAAAGCTGAGCAAGTGGCACGAAAGCAGACATAATCAACCACATCGTCAGCAAGTATGTGCTTGGCAATTTCCCATATGAGGTCTCCTGGAAGAGTGGTGATCCTAGCCGCCATGCTTTGTTTGGCGCCTTGTCAGTTGGTCTGAATGTGGCATGTAGGAATATTTTTGTGGAAAAAAGAAGGTATGCAACCTTTTTTATTTAAGAAAAGAAAAGAGATTTTAGATGATAAAAAAAAATAGAAGATCAAGAACTCAATGTTCTTAAAAGGATGAGAGGAGGGGTAAAAAATAGGTGAGATATTAATATACTAGAGAAAAATAGATGAGAAACAGGATATATATATCAACAACTCAACATATGGAATGCTTATTTTAGATACTTTAATCAAATCCTAAGAGATTTGGGTAAACATTTTGACAGAGCAGTTTTTTATTCATGCAGCGCTGTTTTGACTTTATTGTCTGTGTGTTGCATTAATTAAAAATTGTTTTGTCAAAATCTTCACCCAGAGGGTTTTGACAGATTTTGCAAGGGTTCAGCCACCAAAGTTTACCTTTTTATTTCCCAATATTCCTTATTTCTAAGACTTAAAAAAAGAGTTTCCTATTTATTGTTATAACCTTGATTTTCACAATTATATTAAATGTATGTACAAGGGAAAAATGGGAACAATATTTGAAGCATCGTATATTAATATTCCACAGTAAATATGCTCTCTCCTAGTGTTAAAAAGATAATGTAAAATTAGGAAGTACAAACTAAACGCACATACAAATTAAGGATATATCATAAATTCATATTGGATTATATGAGAGAAAAAATTGACATGTGCATAATTAAAATCCTTTATACTCAATTTTCCAGATACATAAAAAAAATTTAAGAAGCAAGAGGGTCAAGCCCTCAGATTTCATTAAACTGCGACAGGACTAGTGTCATATTTACAAGTAAATGAAAATGTTGTATTTTTCTATTTTTTGATAATAACCAAAAAGGAAAAAATATAGAAATCAGAAAAAGAAAGCAAAATTAAAACTTAATGATACAACAGACATAAAAACAGAGATCGGCAAATTATTCCTGCTTTGGACGGATAGTTTAGATTCACGGAACGATTTAGATTCATACAGTTATAAATCCATCCACACGAATCTCAATGCATATCGCACAGATATAACTTAACTTTTGGATAAGGTTTTGTCCAAAGCCCATTGGACAAAACCCCATCCAAAACAACATGAGGCAATCAGAAGGTCAGTTGTCTGATACCAAGAGTAAAATTGTTCCTTCGGAAAGCAATTAACATTTCTCTGTCAGTATCAAGATGTTTTGAGGTTCAGGGTTTTAGATGTTCTACCAGCCTAGAGATATAAACGTGTTTCCTCACCAACTAGAGAATTTAACAAGGGTTCAGCAGATTTATAGTTCTCTTAGGAATATGTTAGGCAGGATTCGACCAATTTTCATGTATAACCTCCTGTTAGTAAACTGTTTGATAAAAAGAAGAAAATATTCCAACAAGGTATTATTTTATTGCAATAAGAAAAGGATGCTTTTCAATACCACTAGCACAGAATCAAAATAGTTGTTACAAGTGAACCATATTTTTCTCAATGAAAGTAGCTCAAATTACTCTAATTTAGAACAGCTCTCTCTGCTGCCGTGCCCTAGACAAACAAGTGGACCACTGTCATTTTCACAGAACCAATTAAAAGAAACCTTAATTAATTTAACCTAAGTTCAGGAAAAAAATCACTAGGAAACTTACAATGAAAGGGCTAAAAAAAATGAACTAGCTAGGAAAACTAGACCTGATTACAGATCATACTGATAAACCAAACGTGTCAGGTTCCGCATGATATTAAAACAGTAGACTTTGTGAAGTAGGTCAATAGACCCAGTTCTCTTATCCTTGAGGTGATAGATAAAACTATGTTCACTACAAATGTAGATCGAGTTGCGCTTAATGGAAATTGTTGTGGGAGTTTCCAAAAGAGCCCGATGCCTCAGTCCGACAAAAATTGTGCAATTTCCAATATTGTCCGTTGGCATGATCATTTTAGCAGTCAAGTTGACCTTGAAGACATTTAATTTTTCGAAAACATCATTATACATTCCTGCCAACCTCGGAAATGAATCGATGAGGAGCAATCCTGTTCTGGATTGCACAAGGTGCCAGCCTCTGGCGCTAATATCATGAGAAACACTCAGTTCACCGACTTTTGATCTGGATTGATTTTCCATATAGATCATTTTTTGTCAGTGCAATAAAATCCATCATTGAAGAACAGAGTGCTAGTGATACAGAACGGTAATTGTATTTGCACTGAAGCCTGGTCACCTGGTTTCGCAAAGTATGCAATATTATCATAGTCCCAGGCAACCATGAGAGTTGGTTGTTCAACTACCGACCTTGAAGGGGCAACTGCGGTAATTGCATAGAATGGTATCTCTGTGATTTCTAAGGTTGGTGGGAGATCGGCAGACATACAATGGGTCAATGGATTGAATAAGCGCATAGCGCATGTTTTCTTATGAACCAGGATAAGAAGGCCATCAGTTACAAAGAGAATGGAGTGTGTTTCGAGCTCAGGGAGAATGAGCTCAGCATGTCTACCCGTTGGGAGGTGCATAAAAGAGATACGAGTTTCGGGGATCATGGCCTTGTGTTAAATCTTTTGAAATTGCATTAAAAAATTAAGCTTATTGGCGATTCTGATATCAATCACATTGCTCTTACTATAAACTCTGATCCAATTCCGAGGGAGAGAGCAGAAGGCAAGGTCACAAGGGTAAGGCAAGGACGACCGCAGAGTTGAGCAAGTGGCACGAAAGCAGACGTATTCGACGACATCATCGGCAAGTATGTGCTTGGCAATTTCCCGCATGAGGTCTCCTAGAAGAGTGGTGATCCATGGCTCCATGCTTGCATTTTCGGCTGGTCTGATTGTGGCATGCAACCTTTTTTGTAGAAAGGAAAGAGATTTTAGATGACAAATTAAAAGACCAAGAACTCGTTGTTCTTAAAAGGATGAGAGGAGGCAAATAAAAATAGGTGAGAAATTAATATACATGAGAAACGGGATATATATGTCAACAACTCAACATCTGGGGATATTAAATAGTTTGGTGACTTGACCTCCAACCTTTACTCAAAAAAAAAAACAATTCAACATATGGGAAGCTGTTTTCAGATACTTTATTCAGATCATAAGAGGTTTTGAGGCTTTGCAAGGGTCCAGCCGCCAAAGCTTGACCTTCATATTTCAATCTTCTTAACTAGTAGTTCAGCGGTTGAGGTACATTTAACATTTTATTAGACTGAACCAACTTTCCTTTCAGAAAATACCAGGCCACTTTTCATTGCAGTTAAGAAAGAAAAGAAATAGTCTTTCTTTTTTTTTCTACCCAACTAACAGAGAACTAAATTCTTACGTTTCCTCAGACAGCATCATAACCCTTTCATAAATTACCATAAATATTTATATATAAACGAATTTAAAATACATTTCCACAGTACTGCATCATATTATTTATGGTAAATTATAATAATAAGACATGCATAAAGTCAGCTCTCAACAAGACAACCACACAATTACATTTTAACCTAATTCTGCCAATGCAATATTGCATACTAAATTAGAACTTTCCTTCACCTTAAACCCCAACTTCTCCACTGCAGTATCACATTTGCACAATAGTCACATAAAAAGCAAAATTTATTACCCTTCCAATAGTCACATAACCAATTAATTGCCCCCTTAATTGATTAACATATATTTAGGAGTAAAAATAGGAAACTTACAATTAAAAAACTAAAACAAAAAATAAAATGAACTAGCTAGGAAAACTAAATAGATTACAGATCAAACAAATAAACCCAATGTCCCAGGTTCATCCCTCAGTAGACTCAGTACTCTTATCCTTGAGGTGTTAGATAAAACTAGGTACACAACAAATGTAGATCGAGTTGCGCTTAATGGAAATTTTCGTGGGAGTTACCAAAAGAGCTCGCTGCCTGTCTCCAACAAAAATTGTGCAATTTCCGATATCATTCGTCGGAATGATTGTATTAGCATTCAAGTCAACCTTGAAGACATTGAATTTTCCACAAGCATTACTACACATTCCTTCCAATCTCGGATATAAATCAACAAGGAGCATTCCTGTTCTGGATTCCACAAGGTCCCAGCAACTGGTTCCAATATCCTGATAAAACACACAGTTCACTGACTTTTGATCTGGATCGATTTTCCATATAGAACCTTGTACGTCCGTGCAATAAAATTGATCTTTGAAGAACAGTGCGCTCGTAATACAATACTGTAATTGTATCTTCACTGAAGCCTCTTCACCGGGTTTTGCAAAGTATACAATATTATCAATGTCCAAGGTAACCATGAGAGTTGGCTGTTCAACTGTCGACCTCGAAGGGGAAACTGCGGTAATTGCATAGAATGGTATCTCTGTGATTTCTAAGGTTGGTGGGAGATCGGCAGACATACAGCGGGTCAATGGATTGAATATGCACATGACGCGCGTTTTCTTATGAACCAAAATAAGGAGGCCATCTGTTACAGAGAAGATGGAGTGTGTTTCGAGCTGGGGGATAACAAGCTCGGCGTATCGACCCGTCGGGAGATGTATAAAAGGGGTGCGAGTATCGGAGTCAATCATATGAAGATCCATTAAGAAGCTACCCTTGACGTCGGCCATCTTGTTATTCATCTCATTGCTGTTACTATAAACCCTGATCCAATTCCGTGGGAGAAAGGAGAAGGCAAGGTCATAAGGGTCAGGCAAGGATGACCGCAAAGCTGAGCAAGTGGCACGAAAGCAGACATAGTCGACCACATCATCGGAAATTATGTGCTTGGCAATTTCCCACGTGAGGTCTCTTGGAAGGGTGGTGATGTGTGTCACCATGCTTCGGCACCTTTTCGGTTGGTCTGAATCTGGCATGGAAGAATTTTTTGTGGTTATGCAACATCTTTTATAGAGAGGAAAGAGATTTTAGATCACCAAAAATAGGAAACCAAAAATTCGCTGCTCGTAGAAGGATGAGAGGTAACAAAAATAGGTGAGATATTAACATACTGGAAAGACGGATTTCTATTCATCTATGCCAACAAATAGAAAGCTATTTTTAGATGCTATAATCAGATCTTGAAGAGCTTTTGACGGTTTTTGCAAGGGTTCAGCCAACAAAGCATAAATATCTCCTAGTACAAACAAAACAATGTAAAATTTCGAAAGAAAAAACTTGTTATGTACTAGGTTGGACCCAATCCAGTAACATGCAGGATTCATGACCTGAATTCTGGCAAAGAAGATATAGAGAGTAGGAGAGGCAGAGAAGAGTCAGAGATAATTTAGGTGGTAATGAAAGGCAGCCACATTCCTCATGTTCCTGAATTAAGCTCTGTAAAACTTCGGCCAGCGAAAAGAAAAAAAGGAATGTTGTGCAATATGTTAATGAACTTTTAATGCAAGTTTGTTCAAGTACGATGCTGTTATTATGAGTTAACATTAGTTGGTCTTATCATGTTTTCAGTTCACCCAGAATTCACATAATGAAATTCTCTCGTGGAAAGGTTTCTTTGATTTTTTTCATAAAACTGTATAAATTCGGATGTGTATATCATAAGTGATTGTAATGAGCTATTGTTTGTATTCAGCACCAGAATTTACCAACGTTTTCATCTAAAATAGTAAAAAAGTTCCAATTCACCGAAGAAGAAAAAGAGCCCTTCAATTGAATTCAAATGATACAAGACCCGAGATTGGTAATAGAAACGTTGGCTTAAAAAATTGCTGTTTATCCACAACAGTAGCTGAGGTACATAAACAAATGTTTGACAGTTCAAACATTTTTTGAAGACAATGGCCAACCACTTGTTTTCATTTCCGCTGACAAAAGACCGATTTTTTTCAAGAAAATTACGGTACTAACGAAACTACATTCCTACCTTTATTCAATCCTTAATAAGCTTGAGTTTATGCTCTAAACAAGACAACCACACAACCAGTTTTTAAGCTACTTCTGTCAATGCCATATACTACATACTGAATTAGAACATTCCATTACCTAAAACTCAAAACTTCTCTACTGCAGTACCACATTTGGCACAATAGTCACACAAAAAGGAAAATATTTTACCCTCCCATAATAATTTTAACTTCCACGCTTTGAAGATGAAAGGGGAAAAAAATTTACAATTCATCCAGTACAACAAATTATTTTAGCTTGAAGAAGCCTGATTCCACCCATCTCTTTCCCATTTGCTCAAGACATTTCCCAGCACCTTTAGATACTTAGAACTGAAATTCGTTGAGAGAATAATGCTTAGAAAAGATATTAAACAGACATCAGAAAGAGCTAAATAGCAATTTAATTAAAATTTACCATAATCTGTATTTGCGGTAGTTAAAGATATGAAGATCAATGTTGATAGGCCCATAATATAGAAGAGAGGAAATCTCACGACGGATATTTGCAAGCTCTAGCCCATTACATTCAATCGTCTTTCTCTCAAGATCATACACAATAGACTGAAATCGATTCGACCAGAAGTAGATTGAATCGCCCTTGATGAAAGGGTGCTTTGAAGGGACCAAAAAAGTCTGCTTGTTTTGGTCAACAAAAATTGCATTTTCTCCTATACTGCTCAATGGAATGAGAACTTTATAATCAAGGTCGATTATAAAGATCTTTAATCGAGGTAGAGGTCCCGCAGCACGAGATCTTTGTTTATCCACTAGACCCCACTCAAGGAGCAATATATTATTTCTACCAAACTTTACAATGTCCCAGGATCTGGTGCACACATCTTGACAAATTACACACGTCAACAGCTTATGCTCTGGCTCAACTGCCCATATTGACCCACATGAATCCACAAAATAAAACTGGCCTTTTAACAACAAGGCCCCACTGATATAAAAAGGTAGTTTAAGAAACGACCAAGAGTTATCGCCGGGTTTTGCAAAGGCTGCCCCATCGGCCATGCCAAAGGAAAGTATGACAGTGGGCCGTCCCGGGCTTGAAGTAGAAGGGGAGATTAAGGTTATAAAATTAACTGAGCTTGAGGAGGCGGTTACATCCTTCACATTTTTTAAAATCGGGGGGAGATCCTCGGAGAGATAATGATTGAAGGGGTTATACAAACGCATAGCTTTTGTTTTCTTGTCTATTAGGAGAAGAAAGCCATCGCTGTCAGTAAGGATGGAGTGTGTTGTGAGCTCAGGGAGAGAGAGTACTGCTCCTCGGCCAGTTGGCAGGTGAGAAAAATGGCGAATGGTGGTGGAGTTGGAACAGGTTGCATTTTGAGGCACCATGACCCAGTTGAGAGGGCGAAAGCAAAAGGCTAGGTCTTGTGGACCCGGTGTACAAGACCGCCAATCGCGGCAAACAGCACGAAAGTGGAAGTAGTTTTTTATATGGTCAGATAGGAGTCGAAATGCAATGTTCTTCAGAAGATCAAGAGAGAGAGTAGAGATATGAGCCATGTTACCAACCTGCATGTAGAATATGAATTGAATCAGAAAGATTATATGTTGGGCAGCAAAGATTAAAAAGGATTAAGATCCAAATGACAAGCGTTCGAAAAAGTATAATAATTTGACAACTCATGGGTAGGTAAATAACAAGACAATTTCAAATGAGCAAACTGTTGTTCAATATATTCAAAGGAATTTGAAGGTTTGGGCTAATAGTGTGTATCATAAACGGGTGTAGAAAGGTCTAACTTTGTGGAAGCTCACCCAAACAATCTCAACCCATTTTCTAGAATAATCCAACAAGCAACCATACCCGTTACCCACAATAAAAGACAAAAAATAACAAACATGATTGATCACAACAACTTAGCATGTGATACAATAGTTTAAACATGCAAATGGAGAGTAAGTGCAGCGTGAATAATTTAGTCACAATAATAAAAGAATGAATATTGTAGTTCAAATTTTCAAAATATTCTTATCAATCCAACAGCGCGATATGCATGACTGATCTTTTCTTCTATTTCAATTTTTTTGTTTTCCATATTTTATTATTCTTTCGAATTCAATTAAACACGTAGGATTCTGAATACCATGAATCTAGGCTAGCAATAGTCCAAGGATACTTGGTAGCCACTACCAAGTTTTCAAGAAAATAGTCCAAGGATTTTAAAGTGGTGAATCCATATTTTTCACTTTGGTGACTATTATAAAGTGTAAATTCCATATACTTTGTTTCACTAGACTTCTCCAAATATCCCTCGTACCAATTTCCATTTAAAAGATAGTCATATCTATATA
Source organism: Carex myosuroides (assembly GCA_028015225.1). NCBI lineage: Eukaryota > Viridiplantae > Streptophyta > Magnoliopsida > Poales > Cyperaceae > Carex > Carex myosuroides. The sequence goes on from CM051470.1 coordinate 12,384,165, forward strand.
AACGTAGGAAAGCCCTTATGCTCTTTAAACCTATAAGAATGGTTCATTAGCTGCATAGTGAAGATAATTCAAAATTCTAAGCTTTGATTCATTTTCTACATGAGTGAGAATTAAACATGATTATAAACAATAAAAAATAAAAAATAAAATAAAACATGAGCCCTAAGCCCCTAACACATTTAATTCAACATGCAGGACAATTCAAATATGAGCTTGCAATTTAATTCTATGCAGACAATCAAATAATTAGTAACGCAGCATATACAAAATAATAAATCCACCATAAACTACATTAATGCATGACAATAAACTCTTAAGAAATAAACTTTACCTGTTTGGAGAAATTTTCAGCAAGACTCCTAGAAGACCTCATCAACACGGCAGCTTCCACCTTACCAGTAACCTCTTGCTCCTAGCAATGCGTTTAAATCTCAATTCAAAGTTCAGTACAAGTCAATATTGCACTCAATACTATTAGAAATTAACCCTCATGTATTAATTTACCAGTAACTCCTAATGATCAAATACTGACTTAACCTATTCGAGAAACAAACAAGTTCAATTATAACACTTTGAAAAATACATGAATCAATCCTCAAATACTTTGAGATTTACCCATCTAATCATTTTGACAGTAAATCATAATCATTAAATTTCCAATAAAATTGACAGAATTTTCCTTCAAATGCAAACTTCTACCAATTAAATAAATAATCTTTTCATACTAAGAATTTTCATATAGTCCATTTATAAAAAACGATCCAATACCAAGTAAATCAACAGTGAAATAATAGATGATAGTAAGAATTCATTCAGATTAGAAATAAGTGAAACTAGAAAGAATTAGAAAGGAAAACGTGTACCACTGATGTATAGATCTACACAAGGGCGGAGGCAGGGTGTGGGGCAAGGTGGGGCATAAATACAATTGTGGCTACGATTAGGTTTCATTTCTAGCCTACTCCAACTTGTTTGGGACTAAAGGCTTGGTTCTTGTTGTTGTTGTTGTTGTTGTATAAAAGCATAGTTTTAGAGGAATACTTTACAAATTATTTTGTGCAAAGAAGCATAACTCCCTAATTACTTTGAAATTCAAGCGTATTTACAAATTTTATATTCATAAATATAGATTTAGAGTTGCACTTTGAAAAATATTTTGGCAGGTGGGGAAAGTTTCCCTCTATGTCTAAGTGTGGTTCCGCCACTGCATCTATAAGAGCAATTACGCAATTTTAGCACACGAAGCGAAGGGAACAAATACCCAATTTGGTCTAATTTTTTAGAGAAAAAAATTAATATATTCAAACCTAAGAGCATCCCAAAAATAAGGAAAGAAAGATTTAACCTGAATTCACAAATCAAAACCAACAAGAAATAGAAAACACAATCATCCGTTCAAAACAAGAAAAAGAAAGTGAAAATTGCTTATTTACCTAATTGAACTTTCAAGCAATTGTTAATCAAGATCTCTCATCTTCTTTTTCTTTAGTTTAGAGTTTTAGAGAGGAAAAAGAAATGTCTAGGGTTTAGTTGAAGGAAAGATTTTTATAAGTGGATTGTAGAGTATGCAAATTAAAATAAACCAAGTTTATGTGGTAGCATATTTAGGTAAATAAGATTGTTTGTAGGACAAAATATGTAACAATTGTGTGCTTGCGTTTAAATAAATAAAGTAGTACTTTATTTAAATTAAAACTATAGTTTGCAAAATGATATTTTGGTTTGAGTGAGGCTATGGTACTATGCATAGCGCACATTGGTCCGTAATTTGGATCAATATCTTCATTTACAAAGTCTAAATAGTCGATCTGAACTGTTCAACATGATTATCATATGAAAATTTACTTGTAGATCAAATTTTTCATTTTTTAGATTTTTGTTACTATTATTTTAGATAGGTAGAAAATCACTATTTTTGAATGATCTATCTTTAGATCAAGCGATTTTCTACCTATCTTAAAAAGAGTAAAAAAATTCTAAAAAAATGAAAAATTTGATCTACAGTACATTTTCATATGTTAATCATGATGAACGGTTCAGATCGACTATTTAGACTTTGTAAACAAAGATATTGATCCAAAGTATGGACAATTGTGTGCTATGCATAATCTATTTTGTTAACCATTAAAGTAAAAAATTTATGAAACAACGATCGTACTTAAATTGAAAATCTCAAAGAACCCTCCAAAATACAAAATGATGAGCAAGAGACACATTAGTTTTAGGGTTCCATGCCTTTTATGTGCAAAAATATTAAAAATCACCATTTGTTACTTTGGGCACCAATCTAGACCAACCAACTGTGATAAAAAGGTTCCATTAGGACAGCAAACATATATCACCAGATTTGCCCCCTTTCCAAACCAAAATATTAAAAATCACCTATTACATTAGGTTCATTTCTGTCTTCCAAGTTTTTTTGAAAAAAAAAAAAAAAAAAAAAAGATCAAGAAACATCAATTAAACAGTAAAGAATTTAATGAAGTTCATGATCGAACCTGAATTGATGTCGTAATACTTTGATCAGATCTTAACCTCTTACAGCAATGGTTTATATTGGAATAATTTTGGGTCCTATTGCCTAGGGCTGTTACCAGTGGAAGCATATTTCCTGAATGCTTTGCTTTTCTCATACGGTGAAAAGTTCTCCTTTATTGCTCCAGTCAGGGTTTTTTTCTCATTCTATAATTCTTCCCCTTTTTGAGTCATTAATAGTTTTCTTTTCCTAATACAGAGAGGATGTTCCATACATAAGCCAATACAAAACCCTCCTTAAGTCACATGAAATTGAAGTTCCAAATATTGTCCATCTCTAACCTCATAATTGTCAACATTTCAAGGGCTGAGCTGCGAGGGAAAAGTTGATTGCCTTAAACTTTACTTGAGCAAATATCTAGAAGCTCTAAATTCATCATAAAAGAGAAGGGGAATAACCGAAATCCAATCACATATATATCTCAAACAAACCTGAAAGCCAGCATTTATACCACAACTGACGTCACCATGGGTGAAGATGAAAGACCTGCCAGAGGGAATTAGAAAAATGATAGTACATGCTGTATAATGAAAATATTAAATACTGAATCTAACTTATAAGTTCTAGTATGCAAATAATATCATAAATATCAGCATTAGGCATATTGCATATATTGCAATATCTTTTTCAGCCAGACAAAAAAACAAGGTAGCAGGACCAAAAACTAAGCAATTTCTCAGCCTTAACTTATTTAGGCAAAGGACCAGTGCAAAAGCATTTTGGGCCTAAACGTGTTGGTATTGCGATAGCACAGTTGCAGTATTGTACCATCTGAATTTGTAAGAACTAAATAAATTCAAGATCACTACATTTGGGTACTTCTAGCATGCATCCATCCTTTGATAGGACATGCATTAGATTTTAGTCCATTTGAATTTGATTTGTCATCCATCAAAAAGCCGTTAAAAATTGAACCACTAATAATATTAAATTTTTTTTATGGAAGGCTAAACAGCATTCAAATTTAACATGATAGACGTCTAAAATGATGAAGAGCACATCCATGATCTTAATTTAAGCTCGAAGAATATTTATCTAGATATCAAATAAAAATACCATAAAAGTTGGATGCATGATAGAACTGCCCACTACCTTTTAAATCACATAAGTAACAAGACCATCTGTTAGTGCAAATAGGTTGCATCAAAATAAATTAAAAGTCAGCAATAATATATGTATTCTTTCTTAACTTAATATTACTTAATTCTTATTAAAAAAACAACAACTTTAGTATCAGTCTCACAAGTGTCCTAATTCAGTATCAATGAATTGACTCTGAAAATGAGCTTTTCAATAGAAAAGACGAACCAAATTAGCAATGGCCGATCGCATCATGTTCCATTATTGCGACAATAGAAAACTAAATAAATATAGAAATTTCATAGTCAAAGATTGATAACTGATATCAAAAGCAGAATAGCAATTGTTGTTTTCCGTAGTTTCAGTTGGCTCAACTCTTTTTCTTTTATCCCCTTTATTTGGCTTAATTTATGCTGAATTGTATAACAGAGGAAATTTTTTGGAGGATTTGGATTATTAGAGATCAAATTGATCCTTAAGAAACACAAACTGAGTGTTACAAAACAATTGGAACTAATTAAGCTTTAACTGCATTATGAAGCTTACCTGGGGAGTAAATAAGGCTTTGTTAGGGATTAAAGAATTCCAAATGTGGAGAAACCAGTGTCTTACTATGGGTACATACCACTAAAGCTCCAATCATCCTTACAGTAAAATGTCTTAAATTTCCAATGAGGTGCTCGTACAGCTTATGGAAGTAAAAGTATTCCCTTTTCAAACCAAATGGACAGGTACGGACCAAGAAAAATGTACCATATTTCATAGAACCAGCAAAAGAGGTCATCCCTGCCTTCCTCCCTGCACCAATCCTTTCCTAGCTCCTGTGCCTTTCTCTGGCAACCACCCCTAGACCCTTCTCTTTTTCTCTCTTTTTCTCTCTTTTTCTCTCTTTTTTCTCTTCAGCCCACCCCATGTTAAGTTGTTCTACAAAAATGTAATAACAAGGGCATCATCTAGTTGACGTTTTTCTCTTCTATTTACCAAACCAATAGAAATACATCAACCCAATTAATAGCCACCCCAGTGATGCATCACGCTTACTTTTAATTGGCTGAAGTATTTTGCACTAAGGTACTTTCACATCCCGCATCCTTTTAATATGTTGAAGAGATTTTGCACTAAGGTACTTTCAGAGATTCATGTTCTAATACCCGTAAAATATCATACAGAGGATACATAACAACTGCAAAAAAAAAAAGATAAAAACAATAGACATCAGTAAATGAATTTGCTTCTATTCTTTTCTTACGAAAATTTGAATCTACCAAATTTGAGGTACAGAATTTGTATACCACTAAAGCTCCAATCATCCTTACAGTCAAATGTCTTAAATTTCCATTGAGGTGCTCGTACTGCTTATGGAAGCAAAAGTATTCCTTTTTCAGACCAAATGGACTGGTACTGACCATGAAATCTGACAAGGGAGGCAGCATAGATTCATTTTGCATATCTGCTAATATGGAAGGTAAGCAAATCCTTTAAAATGGAAGTACCTTCATTGTACATACACTAACAAGGAGTAATGTATCACATACTATGCATGCCAGCAGATCGAGGCACTTCATCCATGGTTCTACACCTACAGCAATAATTGTAATGGCAGAATGATGCCATTACTCGATCCCAACTCTCCGATCAAAATCGAACGGCCCAAACGAGAACCTTGATCTTTTACTGGTAGATTATTGATCCAAAGCTGAAATGACATTCTGAAATGAAGACCTTCGCTTCAGTATCAAATCTTCAACCATTCTTTCGGCCGAGCTCTTTAATTTGCCAGTACCCAATACAAACCCATGGGGTTTTCTCTTGAGATGGAGGCGCCGCTTTTAGGAGATAAATGACAACCGAGTTCTCTGGTCCATAGGAGCATCGCCGCGTTGTACTTGGTTGATGCTTGAAATCAGAGAGGGAGAGTCGCGAGATAGACGGATGCCATGGGCTTCACCGAATCTTTAGAAAAGGAGATTTCATTCAAAATGTAAATAGGCCTTTTATGCAGTTTACGGGCTTGAAATAACTAATAAAACAAAGAAAAAGGTAAGAGTATCTTTGACCAAGGCGGAGGCGTTCCGACGCCCATCGGACCACACAATAGAATGTTATACTCTTCATGTTTGAATTATAGTTTGGGATTTTTTTTTCAGTTGGTTCATATAATATTCTTTTATTTAATTTTTTGACGATCTCCCATTTTCAAAAAACTTCAAAAATTGGATCATTTTTTTATGTTATCTCATTTTCGGTACATATTTGACAGAAATGCCAAGACTAGATTTACTGAATTTCTATTTACTGGATTTTGGATGAGCTTCAATAATTTTTATTTTTATATATCTCTTTTATCTGTGATTTGAAAAAAAATCGTCACAAAAAATTATTTTCTCCTTCATTTCTTCACATATTACTAATTAAAATAAAAAGGAAATGATAAAGCATATGGAACTAAATGATTTGTTTCTACTAATAGGATCCAAATCTGCTGAAATCCAAAATCATGAACAATACTGCTGAAATTTCTGAAATCCTGAATCCAGCCGTTGAACTGTTTCGAGATACGTGCACAGAAAACTCAGTTGTTTCGAGATGCGTGCACAGAAAAAATTGAACGGTTGGATTCAAAATTCTAAGAATAATGTTCATATATCTCGGATTTCAGCTGATTTGAATCCTACTAATAGACTGATTAGAATCAAACCAATGAACTATAGAGTACTTATCACGGTGTCACACTTAAAGATATGTTTTTATATTTTGTATTGCAATTCTATTATTTTTATTGGAATACTATATATATCAAACCTATCTACTAAACAAAAGGACCTCTTACTTAATCCTTAAGAGTAAGAATTGAAGTAGATAAAAGTGGAATAGAAAGGGATGTGCAACCTAAAACTTATAGGGCAATTTGTTCGAAGCTTTTATGAGTGGGCCTATAATATTGGTTGATGATGTTACCAAAAATATTAAAAAGCTCATTGATTATTATATTAGAATATTAATTTTTATGGGGGCCAATGGACTTTATTTATATACATACATATATATATATATATATATATATATATATATATATTAGAAGAAATAGTGGTCAAATAATTCAAATGTTTAATATTTACGGGATATTTCTTAATAGAACTATGTTTCTATGTTGTTTTGTTTAGAATTTTGAAGTCACATAACTGTTTAATATTCACAATATATCTAGATTTTATAGTAATTTTAAACGTACGATCTTCTAGACAATTCTTTTTTTTTTAAAGAAATAGAAAGCACCCTATCATGATTGAATCATATATATCTAAGAACCAATAGAAAGTACTTCATGTAGCAAGTAAACATACTTGTATAAAATTATCAGAATAGAGGAAAAATAGAATTTGGAATAGAATTCAATTATTCACTCCGGTGGTGTTCGGTTGATGGTAAAAGAGTGAGAGAGTGAAATAGTGAAAAAGTATTGCTAAACGAGCTAATTCTATCTTTTGAAAAATGTAAATTTCTCTATTTCACTTTTTCGTGGACTAAAAAATTAGCTAAAATGTAAATGAATAGATGAGGGACTAAAAATTCCTCTATTTCACTTTTTCACTTTTTCGTGAAAAATGTAAAGGAATAGATGAGGGACTAAAATGTAAAAAACTAAAGACAAAAATTTGACTACAAAAGTTCAAATTTAATTTTTTTTTTTTTAATTCTCTAATTCCGCTCATTTTTTTTCTTGCTCAGTAGGAATAGAACATTTTTTGCACTCTATTCTTCTATTTTATTCTTGACAAACAGACGGATAACACATAGACTGATCAGGATTAAATTGAAAGATAGGTTTGGCATCCAAATTCGTACCGAGTTCAAATTATACTTCATCATTGTAGAATGATAGCTGCTCGGCATTATGCTTATGATTCTATATGAATATATGATGCACTTCAAAGGTCTAAAATCGATGAACTCGAATATAGCAACTTGGCTAATCATTTTCAATTTATACAGTTTTATGTAAGAAGAAATAACAAGGCCACTCGAACAGAATAAAAGGTAACATTTAATGGGGCGTACGTGCCGTGCCGTGCCGTGTCGTGACTAACATGCCGTGACTTTGGTCTCGTGCTGTGTTGTGCCGTGACCAAGTTAATTTTTCACGTGCCGTGACCAAAATGTCAAGGGGTAGTCACTGCACGCGAATGGTCACGTCACGTGAGTCACGTCGTGTCGAAACGTGTCATGACCATACGTGACTCGCGTGACCATTTAATCATAATTTAGGTTAGTTTATTCAAGATTCACCATTAAATCAATATCTAATGGTCCTAATTACACATGACTCGCGTGACTACATGTCGTGCCGTGCCGTGACTAAATATTTCACGTGCCGTACCGTGTTGTGCCAAAGTTTCAAGAGATGAACACGCCATGCAAATTATCACGGCACGGGACACGCGAGTCACGACACGTAACTGACATGCGTGCTGTGCCGTTCCGTACCGTAACCGTGCCGTTCCTTGACGGAGCCGGCTTCGCCGTGCCATTTTTTCCACTCTAGACGTACATGACCACATGACAGGTATAGAAAAGATAATAGAAAGAGATATAAAAGAGGTGGAAACAGGGATCTACCTTTCTTCCTTTTCCTCCACTTGTTTCTGGTAGCTTGGAAGTTAAGCATAGCATCAGAGCGACCATCTATTAAAAAGTTGTCATCAATTTACACCAGAAAACTGTTTCTATTATGCTAATTTTAAGTAAAAAAATTGAATATATATGCCTAACAAACAAGTGAACAACTATCCATAAATATCAGGACTACTAAATATCATGCATATTTTTTTGGGATCCAATCCTCTATTCGTCCAGAGGCGATCTGAGCCGTTCATTATATAAATCTGAGCCACTCATCAAAACAGATCTCAATCTCAGCCTTTAATTAAAATAGTTTGATTTTATACATCTGTTTCATGTTGTCAAACGTGTAGAAATGATAAAAACGTACCCGTTTCAATGCCATACATAATATCAGCTCCACATATTTTTCCACCTTTTTTTCTCTGTTGCCGTGCGCGGAACGCGCTTTCCTTCTTCCCGATGTAGAGAGGACGTATATTTCCTTTTTCTTCTCTCCTTCCCCAAATTTAGATCCTCCCCGGTTACTTGATCTGGACCGTTATTTTTAACTTGGCACAAATCTCAAAGCCCAATAATATTGCCCCTGCGCTAGCCCGAATCTCAAAGCGATGAGAGTTAATCTCAAACCGTAAAGTTAATGGAATCTTTTACAGTATTTGGGAGAAGATCAAAGGTTGCTGACCTAAAGAGTGTTAGCATGAAATAGTTGCTACTATTTCTATCTGTAGTGTATATGTATCAATTTTTTTTAGAAATTAGGACAATTAGATGGAAATATAGGATTTCATATGCTCTCTGATGCATCTTGTTTGTAATTTTCATTTCATTTTTCATGGCCTATTCAATTAAAGAAAGCCATTAGCATAAAGGATATGATTTTTAATTAGACAATTCAAATTAAATCTAATAAGGTAATTACCTTCAGTTATCCACTGTTGAATTTTGTGAGTGACTTGAAAAGGATATGCAGTATGCATCATTTTTTTAAATGGAAATACAGTTCATGCATTTAATTTGAGTATTTAAGTCGATAAACTAAACTTATAACGATAAATCTTGCACCAACAAGAAAAAAAAAGTTAACAAATCTACAAAGTAACAAATCAACTAAGAGAACAACATAACACACCTCTTCTAAGTGACTTAAACACACAGAGTGTTTGAGGTGTGCTTGGCCGATCTTCGGAATGATGAGGATCATGCCTTCGGGGAAGATTCGTCTGAGGGCTGAGGACATTCTAAGTAGATAGTTCTATAGTTGGACTGTGTATAAGCTGGATGTTTATTTTGATATTTTCTTAGTGTTGTTACCCATCTTTTCAATGTAGAGGCTTTTATAATTTAATGTTTTGTTCTTGTGAGTCTGTCCCAAAATATCAAATATTTATAACATAACAAGGACATGGTTTTCTCTTGTATTGGATTGTTGAGGCTATGTGTATCTATATCTACTGAAGCGTATATAATAATATCTTTCGAATCAGTACCTTTTTTTTGTTTAGCAATCTGGTGAATTGGATTTCTTATGACGCTACCAAAACCCACAAAAATCTGTAAAAAATAAATAGTTGATCGAAGGAATTTGACTTACAAAGTTTTCATTTTATTGGCAACTGTTGAATTCTGTTCATGAGCCAAATTGATTGGTTTTTCTGCCCCGAGATATTAAGATTTTTAAGATAAATTTCATCTTTTTTTAATGCAAAGCTTTCAAAATTATTGTTTCTCTTTGTTATATATGTGAACTGTAGATGCACCAGAATAATTGTATTACACTGAGTTATTCAGTGCATATCATTTCAATTGTATTACACTGAGTTATTTTACTAAAAATGAATAAAAGTTTCATACTTAAGAAACTAAAAATAAAAATCCAAAAAAGAGAAAGTGATGACATCTTAATTTTCATACATTGAAAAATTGCAATATTGTAGTACTATCAATCTGCGAAATAAACTGAACCGTGGGGATTGAAATTGTACTGATTAAAACAAACTTTTAATCTCCACTACAACGCGTGGGCACTTGACTAGCCACATATTAAAATTATATATGATATTTGCATCAAAATCGGATATGTCAATTTATTTGACAAATGTCATATATGAAATAAAATAAAATTTTAACTTTTTTTTTTAAGTAAATTGGTATTAAATTTGGAAGTAATTTATGATTTACTTATAATTTCGTGTGCAATAATTTTGCACTAATTATTTATATAAATTTCAAATTTAATCAAATTTAGTTTGTGTTATATCTCAATAACAAAAACCACGTTTATAATTCTAATTTTTTGAAGTGGGCCGCGACGTACTTAAAAATATATATATTGGAAGTGTGGACAAGTTTCACACACTCAGGCAGCACGAGGTGAAATACTTTTGACGACATGGTCCAGAAATGCAAGGTAGATTTTTGAAATTTGTTGTTTCTTATTTATTCTCCTGATTGAGAGGCAGCGGAGGAAACAGATCTCTGCGATGCATTTAAAAATTTGATTTTAATATGACCAGTTGGTCCCATTAGAGGAACTCTTATATATTTCATATTTTGCGTGTTATTTTAGAAAATAGCAACCGTCCAATTATGTTATGCATGAATTTCAGAGTGAAATTAATACTGGCACCCACGCTAATCAGAGCAGCGGACAAGTCGGTCACGTAAAATAACTTAACTTTAGGGCTGATTTTTAGTTATGGGCTGATTTATGGCCCAAGTTCTAAATTATTGAAAGTAAATAACTTTCAACTTATGCCATGAATTTAAAAGAAAGATAAATGCTTGTTAAACGCATTAAAAATTTGATAATAAATAATAATGATTTCTTTCACTGTGACTTGGACAAATTGTTTGAATCATATGGAAATTTTCAAATTTAGTCTTATTTTTAAAAATTTAACCTTATTGCTCAAATGGATAAGAATTTCATTATAATGTTATAAATAAGAATTTCTCCTTCTATATCCATATATATAAATTTAAAAGAACGAAAAATATATTTTTTCCCCTTCAATTAGTCTACTCTTAGAATCAATAATACGTGAATTTCACTCAAATTAATTTTGTCACTCTTCAAAGAAACGCATTCAAAAAAATTTACTTCTTAAAGAAATATTTTTATGAATCTAACACAAGTAATATCTTTTACATAATTAATATTGTCAACCCCCACCGCAACGCGTGGGCACTTAACTAGTTTCCTAAAAAAAACTATACATAAATAAGTTTGGGTAGTTCAAGCATGTACTTCGAGTGAGTGAGGTTATTGTAATATGCATGATAGACAATGGTTTGCAATGAACTCATATTTTATCATCGGTAGACACATAATAATCCGTATCCGGCTAGTGACAGTGTCATATGCAGCATAGTGAAATTGTTAAAAGTTAGTACCTCAAAAAAACGTAGTTTAGTATTTGTATGTAGCTAGTGAATTTAATTTGACAATAACCAGCATTCTAAAATTGAGTATCTTTCATTTTGTAATTATTGTAATTTTACGTATTTCAGTATAATTTAACGTAATTTAGTATAATTTAGCGTAATTTAACATAATTTCAAGTAATTTAACGTATTTTAGTTTAAATATGCTAAATATATATCAAAAGAAGAAATCTAACAAATATTTAAAAAAGAAAATTTGAATTTTTAATGTTAGAAAAAAAAATTCGTATTAAAAAAAATATTGGGTACCGGCCATTTTCTGACCAATAATGAATTATATTGGATACCGACTAAAAAATTACCGGTATGAACATTTTTATAACTTCACAACTTATCTGAGTATATTTATTAATTTCTATTAAACTTTGGATATTAATAAAAATGTCGGCATGAAGTATTGGGATAACATACTTTAACCGTTTAGCTGTTTCCTGCTAAATACCTTCAGCTTTTTATTTAGATCTACAGTGGACCAGACTGAAATCAGAAGCAGGAAGTCATAGAAAAAGAGCTGCCGCAGTATAAAGCCTATATAGCATGCTTAGTTGCTTGCTTGCTTACCTTTCCCTTCATTGACTCTAGTTGACTCAGAGAGTCAGAGTACGGACTACACTGCGAGTGCGCGCGCTAGAGATGGGTATTTGGGACTGCGTCAGCTCGGCTACTGAGTCGATCTTCGGTTGGGTGACGCGGTCGCGAGAGATAGTCGGAGGAGCCGCCGGGAAGGCGCGCGAGGTTGCGCCTGACCTCAGCGGCGCTTGGAAGAATACACGTGATCTCGCCAAAGTCGCCTCAGAGACCGCCATTTCGACAAGCCAAGCGGTGGTGGAAAGGATGCCAGATCGGGAAGGACGGCAGAAGATCAGACGGTTGGGGTGGAGAATTGCTGATCACGCTATTGATCAAGGCACTAAGCCCTTTACTGGCAAGTCCTTTTCTATTTCCTTCTTCTTTATTTCAAACAATCCTATTCTATGATCTAGAGCAATTATATCTAAGTTATGATGTTGCATAGCTTTCTATATTGAGTAAAAAACACTATTTTTGCTTTTCTTTTTGAATCAAGTTAAACAGAAGTGTTTTAATTTGGCACAGGTGGTATACCGGTCTATAGGTTTGTGAAAGAAGCATTAAGCAACAACAAGTCACAGGAGAAACCCTTGAAAGAGAAAATGGAGAATACGGAGTTAGCCAAACTGAAAGCAACAATTCAAATCCTTGAAAAGAAGAACATGGAGTTGGAAGAACTGGGACAAAGAATGGAAAATCTTGAAAAGAAATTAGTGGAGATTAACCAGAACAACATAAATCAGAAGGGTGGTAAGAGGCCTAAATTCAAGGGCGGACCCAGAGTGTTCCAAGGGGCGGTTGCTGCCTCCCCCTGGATTTTGAGTTCTTGTGATTTTAGGTTATTGGTTCCGACCGACATTGCCTCCCCCTGAAATTTTTTTTGCTCCCTTCTGGATGTTTAATTTGTAATTCGAGTTAAATTTAGAGTTAAAATTGAAATAAATTTGTTGAATTTTAATTGGTAATTAGAATTATAAGTCAGAGCATTAGAAATTATAAGTCAAAGCATTGGAAAGTATAAGTTAAAGCATTTTTTTTTATCGCGTACTCAATTGGTTAATGAATTTAAACCCGATTAGGTATGTAAACCTGATTCGATATTTTTTTGTCCCCCTGACGAAAATCCTGAATCTGCCCCTTCCTAAATTGATGGAGTGGTGTCCACCTGAACCAATTGATTTGATTTAAATCGAAGAATTTACTGAGAATTCGGATTTTCATTAATGCTGTGTTGTCGTCGATTGTGTATACACAAAAGACAACATCAACAATTTAAAGTATAATGATAATTCTGAATTACCAGTAAGTTCTTCAATTTGAATCAAATAATCTTAAACAGCTAAGGTCAGGTTCCTACTTTTGGTACTAGGGATGACTGGTATCAAGGTTAGATTGTGTCTAGACACATATTACTATGCTAGAACTGATGTTTCAGATATCTTTTGTGAATGTAAGGTTGAGTATGCTTGACTGGACTAGACTTGAACTAGTGGTAGTACTCAGCTGTCGGTTGATTTTGTGGTTACTAGGATAACAGGTCATACCAATCAGGAAAATAGCCTGAACGAGAACATTAGGTAACTTGTAACTTAATGTTTCAGGTAATGAAACGGGCCTAGTAGCCTTATTTTCAAAAGAAAAAATGATTGTGTCTAGACTTATTTTGTAACTTGTGGTTTCTATATGGTAAATGAAATTGGTGGCCTTTGCCACTTCTTTCACAAAATTAAAAAGTTGGGTTTAAGAGTATATGAGCTATTAAGCATCAAGTTAGCAGTCACATCTACAGCTTTGATTTACAGAAGAGATGTGAGATGTAAGATGATAGTTGAATATATTGTTGTATAGTTAAAGATATAATGAATCTACTACATGTAAACTTACTAACTGTTCGATTATAGTGTACTATATCTGTAACAATGAATTGCATATCTGTACATTTATTTTGTTATACAAGTGTCATACTGACATTTCAAAATAGTTCCTACACTAACAAGTTCTCATGCAAGTGGTTTGCGAGTATTGCTTCAATATTTGCTCTTGCAATGCCCTTTCTTTTTTCTTTTTATGGTGGTACAGCTTCTTTGGCACCTGTCATGTTACCTCTGAAATCATTTTTGTTATTGTAATTAAATACGATAATAATTGATGGCCTTAGTTGGCATATCTCAAGTACGGACTTCATCTAGTGTTTTGTTGAATGGAATTGGATCAAGAAGAGGTTACCAGAATGGTGAAATTGGCAATGTGATGTTTAGAGTTGACATTAACAAAAACCTCCTGTGTCTGTGGTGGTGTAGTTTTTGAAATTGACCTTGAAGATCACATTTTTGATGCAACTCCACTGGTTGTGCCTACAAAAATGCTACTACAGGATTTTCAGACCAGTAAGAGGGAATTGACCTCCATTCATTTTTTAAATTCTCTACCTAGAAATGATTTTGTTATACAGTTCAGTGTAAAATGTTAAAGGTATTGTAAAATTGATCCCCATTTATTTGTGAAAAATTTTATATGATTGATTATCGATGGGTGTTCTGACTCTTATCAGGTCTAAGGTGAACTAGCAGCAATGATGGTGTTCGGGTGGATCAGGTATGTATATATATATGATATATAATGGTTATCGTTTTCAATTGACTGAAATAATGAGTTAGTTTTTCGAAAGGATAAATAATAAGATAGTTGTAGTGTTAAGAAATCCATTGTTCTGTGTGATTGCTGAACTATTTTATTATTAAGTGATGGTTGTAGTTGTTACTGTATTACAGTATAACAGAGTTCTATTTTTCGTTTATCCATGGGTAATTATCTGCGTGCCAGTTTTTTTAAGAGAGAAAGAGGGAGGTGTGGTCTTTTAAATTCCAATGTCCATAAAGGATCTCTCATCCGAGTTTCAAATCCGTGACCTCTTATACATAGTGCGTTATCTTTTGCCACTTGATCAAAAATTCAAAACTGATCCTTTTGCATGATACTTTTTTTAAATACTGTAAAAGCTACTGTCATTATTTGTTCAAAAAATAATGTGTACAGTAAAATTGTGAATTCTGGGTGCTGTAGCGATTTACCAGAGGCAATTTTCTCTGATTTATGTGATCTGGTGTTAAGGATATGGTACCAATTTTATAGTGGCGTCATTTTCATAGAGGTCGGTAGTGTCATATATATAGTGAATTACGAGTTGATAGGGTCTGATCAGAACTCTAATTTTCCAACTTAAACGCAAAATGGGATTGACGTCGTCTTGAATTTTCTGATCGGAATACAATATGCGACGAGAAACGATTTCACTTCAGACGATTTGGAAGGACATTTTCGCCTCAAAATTTTCTCGTGAAAATTGATGAGATTCGGCGAGAATTCATTCGGCAAAAACTGGCGTTCTTTTTTCTTCCAGAGATACCCCTTTGCTTTCCTTGTGTATTCTCTTTACTTCTACCAGTGTCAGTGTCTGATAACGACGAAGGAGGAAAAGGGGTGGAGTCACGAGCTTGGCCAGCGCGATTCAGGCGCTAGAAGCCATTTTATGCATATTTTTTTTACTTTGGATTGATCTGAAGTTGAGAAGCCATTTACATTGGATTAATTTTCTAGTTATTTTGCATGGAAGTGAATGATTTCTATCGTATTTTTAGTGATTGAGATCAATTAAACTCTCGTGGAAGGATTATGTCAATATGGCACCACTTTTTGTTTGATGAAATGCCAAACTGAGAAGAAGCCAATCCCATATTCTTCTTTATGTTGTCTGGTCAATGTGTACAAAGTGGTTTACACATGGAGATGCTCTTTAGTTCCTCTTTATCCGAACAAGTCGTATCAATCCATTGATAATTTTGAACTCTTTGTATTTTGTCTCTAAACCACATCTCTTATTCTGACTAAATTATTTTTCTTCGAACTTTTTGGAGATTATTTTTCCCTTTATCTGAAGGTTTTTGTACCACCATTATCTATTATGTGCAGGTTTCTTTTTGGGCTAATCTCACCCTTGATCAAATGTCCAAGTGAAAAGAACCTTGAAATTCGCCTTTCCAACAATTGAAACAACTCCACATTGAATTAACTGTTGGGATAAAAATGGGTTAGTTGATGTATTTACTTGTTCCGATGGTGCAGTTAGCAGTTGAGATAGGAATGGGTTAGTAGATGTATTTTACTGGTATTATGTATGGATGTTGGATAATGCATGCTCCTTGAGTACTTTTGATTGGCATTATTTTTATTTATTTCAGTTTGGCATTGATTTTTACTCAACAGTCAGTTTTCTAATGATCTATATTAATTACATCAATGTGGTTGTGATATGTTGCTTATTACTTATTTTTAAATTTTGTTGAGCTGGTGGTTTAATTGGGTATAGTGGGTTTATACCCGAATAGGTATTGGTACCGGACTGTACCACTGAAATTTAATGCAAAACACTTCTCAATTGTATGTATGACTTTATTGAAATTGGTTTTAATAACATCCCATTGCCTCAAGTGCAGTATGTATCAGGTGGTTTTATAGGTGTACTGGGCAGTTTGGTGCATTAGGTAGTTTGTATTTTGTATTATGTATTTTGCTCTTTCTGTTTGTCAGTTATTTTTTTTTTATTACTTACATAGAACACAGACTGGTACAATACTGGTACAAACCAGGTTGTAGTTACACATGCCTGTTGCAATCTCTACAGCAGCCTCCATGTAATATAAACCTTTTGTGTATAATGCATGCCTGGGTGTCTTTTCGACAAAAAAAAAAATGCAGTATGTATCAATGCAAAAGCTATGCAATTGATTGGTCCGATGCACACCAGCCATAAGCAAAATTTAGGTAGGCAATCGATCCATGTCAAAAATTGAGAAAAGAAGTGATTTGAGTGTTAGTTGATAGAATAAGGGCATGATGATCAGATTTGTATCTAGGCAGTGCTTAACTGTATTGAGAGGAAATTGTCTGTCCCAATCTAGTGTATAATCCTATCTACCAATCTAGGCAAAGAGGGTGTCTTTTATACAAGGTGTAGTTCCTCCCATTGATGTGACCGGTACACGGATTAATGAAAGCAGGGATACACATTTTTTTTTTCAGGTTAAAGGTCAAGCCTTTAACGTTGTATTAAAAAAATTGTTAAAAATATTTACAGCCCCTCATGTCCTAATCTACTTTGCCTTGTAAGTTACATTTGATCAAAGAGTCCGGCTAGTATAACATTGGTGTCATTTCGGCCTATATAACACCAATTTCAAAATCTATCGTATCGACTTCAAACGGTTAATCCAACCGTTCAAACCCTTCTACTTTATGAGTTGTGTGTTTACATGCAAAATTTTATAATTTTTTGAATTTTTTAGTATCAAATCAAGCGGTCAAATGTGTGAGTTTTTAAGTTAATTTTAATGCATTCATTTTTCAAGATTTTTGACCGCTTGATTTGGTACTAAAATAACTAAAAAATATTTTTTTTTTGCATGTAAACGCACAACTCATAAAGTAGAAGGATTTGAACGGTTGGATTAACCGTTTGAAGTCGATACGATAGATTTTGGAGTTGGTGTTATATAGGCCGAAATGACACCAATGTTATACTAGCCGGACTCTTGATCAAATATCAATTAGTGCAGATAGTAATGCACAAAAATCAGATGAGAAATTTCTCATCCCTTAGCGCACAATACCCACCCAGTGTTTTTAATTAAGCATAAAAAATATTTCCACAAAGAAACACTTAAACAAAAATAAGGATAAAAGCGTCATTTTCATTTGAAGTGAAATCATTTCCTTCTATTATATAGCTTTTCCAATCAAAAATTAGGAATGAATTCAATTCTTTTTTATTCTTATTCCGATCAACAAAATTGAATTGAAAATCATTTCTATTGAATACTATTGAATTGAAATCAATTGAACTCTAACATCTGTTGTGTTTCGATCACACCCTATCCTTTCAACATAATCAAAACTTGGAACTTTAAAATGTATCGGTGCAGAATTGTGGAATTTTAGTAAAATGAAAGTCAGTACGTAAGACCTGATTTAGTTAGCTGGGGATAGTTGAGCAAAATGAAACGTTATAAATAAATAAGAAAGTAAACTGAAATCCAAAGAAAATAACTGAGACAGTTAAAATTGTTCACAATTTTGAAACTTTTGGACTTGTTGCAAGTTGCCAAATTTGCCGCATGAAAATTACAGCCTGATTTGCTGCATGGCATAAATGAATAGATTAGCTAATTTACCAGCAGGCCCAAGTTACTGGGCTCCAAAAATTGTTGGATAGCTTGTTTGGATCCAGTCCCATGTTGTAGTAACATGTAGTAAAAATTTAGGCACACACATATGAGCGTGCGCCATTACAGAGACATTGGGCTTCCAAATATAATCCTTCCCAATTAGAAGTCCAATGTCCGTTTACAAATATACATACATCTCCATGACCACTGGGGTAGACAGGATCAACTCAAAATTGACCATTGTGGTTACATGCTATTACTTATACTACAGCTTTCTTATACCGTACTTTTTTGTTTAATACTAGTTTACGGGCCTTTTCATTAAAAAAAAAAAATTGACCGAACTTTTTACAAAAATCATCTGTGTAAATTGAATGATTCGATTGAGGGTATCTGAGTCAAATATCCAAGATGAAGATTTTGTACCCCTTACCTCTCCGCTTGTAAAGAAATTTCTTCTTTTTATTTTGATTTTTCAAATGTGTGATATTAATATTTTTTTTGATATAGAAAGATGGAAGTCTAGCCTACCAACTTCTATTTAATTATTCATAAAGAAATTCTATCTAAGTTTCAAACTCAGAACTTCCCACAAAAGATGTGATGTCTTTACTACTATACCAAAGACTAGATTTCTATATGATATTAATATTTTAATGTATATGTTTACAAATCGTAATATAATTACTCATTCAAATACTAAAAAATGCTGGAAAAAACCCTGCAAGAACTTAACTGAATCCGCCTAGAAAGATGCATTAAGTAGAATTGTGAATAGATATATTCAGTTGCATGTATTGGTGCATTATCGATGTTTTTGCAATTAAACATCGATGTTTTATTAGCCGGGTAGTGCTAAAAAAACATCGATGCGTCGCTAATGTTTTTGTAATAAAACATCGATGTTTTATTAGACTTAGCATTGACAATTAAGCAGGGTAGTGCTAAAAAACCATCGGTGCATCGTTGATGTTTTTGTAATGAAACATTGATGTTTTATTAGACTTAGCATTGGCAATTAAGCAAGTAGTGCTAAAAAAATATCAGTGAATCACTGATGTTTTTGTAATGAAACATCGATGCACTTCTGTCGTTGATAGGCCGTGCATAAAGCATCGGTGCGTCATCGTGTTTTTTAGGTCTTTTTTAGCCCAGGCACTCGTCGTTAGGTTTTTTATGTTTTTTTAGTTAGATGGATTTGTAATATTTTATGTTTGAATTGTTATATTTCATGTTTGGATTGTTAGATTTTACGTTGTACACTTACCATTTAGATTATTTAATTTGTTGTTTATTTAGTCGACTAAAACCAATTTATAACATTAAACAAAATTATAACAAATAAAACCACAATAAATATATAACATATTATAATACATTACAACAAATAAAATTATAATCGTCAATTATAAAATTATAACCATAAATTATTATAAAAATTATAACAAATAAAACTACAATAAAACATTACAACAAATAAAAATATAATCGTCAATTATAAAAAATTATAACCATAAATTATTATAAAAACTTATAACCATAAATTATTATAAAAAATATAACCATAAATTAAAAAATTATAACAAAATTTCAACGTAAAAAAATTTCAATATAATACAACATTTAAAAAAAAAAATAGGTTACATGCCAAACCGCCTAAACATGGGGCGGTCTGATATTAAGAGTTAACCGTCCAAATATGGGGCGGTATGGTATTAAGAGCTGACCGCTCAAACGTGAGACGGTTTGGTATGGGAAGCTGACCGCCCAAACATGGGGCGGTTAGGTCATTTATGAAAATATTTCATAATGGAGGGCAAATTTACTATATTTTTTTTTAGGGTATTATAAAAATTTCGGACCGCCTAGCAATTGAATTCACATCACCCCCGGTACCGTAATAGGGAATCTTTTACAATTACTTGATCTGGACCGTTCTTTTTAACTTAGCACGAATCTCAAAGTCCAATAATACTGCCCCCTCTGTCAGCCCTTATCCCAAACCGGCTGAGAGTTAAATCTCAAATGTACAAGTTCGGCTGACTTCCTTAAAGCTCCTTTAGCTCTTAATCTTACCGAACAGTCATTCCTTAGTCAGGATTAAATGACTCCTTAGTGATCTCCTTAAAAAATGTGCTTAATCCATCTCGTCCCTCGCCTTAAGAAATCTGCCTCCTTAAGGCCTCCTTTGAGCTGTTTTGGGCCTTAAGGCCTCTATTTCCTTACCGAACACACACTACTTAGTGAGTATTAAATTCTTAATCCTCTGTCTCTTAAGGAGGCTTGCCGAACATGGCCGTACCGTAAAGTGAAGGGAATCTTTTACGGTACCGGGGAGGATATGGATCCCTAACAATTAGCTGGAATAGACGGTTCTGATCTCCAGAAAACCATCAAGCAAATTCTGTGCTTAGTGACGAGGAGACGAACAGCTGGAATTTATTCTATCAATATAAAAAAAAAAAAAACAGCTGGAATGTGGGAAAAAGAGCCAAGACAGACGGCCCAAAATACAAACGGCCTTTGGTAATTTTGAAGAAATATAAAACATTTTTTTTTCTTTTGGAATGCGTGCAGAATAGATATTATTATATTAATAATGGTTGATGCTTTAATTCGGTCCCCTTTTTCCTGCCTTTTTCCCGGGGCTCAATGCTCTCTCTGTTCCCTTTCCCCCTTCAATTCAGATTTCCATGTCCCAGTCTTCCCTTTACCATTTAATGCTTCTGCACCCATGAACTTTCTTTTATTTTCTTTCCTAATTCTTATTTTATAAAACAATAATTACAATAATATACCAGTTTGTAAAATAATTACACATTTAAATCTAGCTTTTTATTGTAAGTGTTCATAGTGTAGATATTAATGTTACAATTTTTGTTTATTTTTTTTGTAAAATTATTAAGTAAGGATTTTATAAAATTCATGTACCACGCACACTACATTTTTTTTTTTCCTTTGTTTGGGAAAAGCTGTATTGATTAAGAGAAAAGCATAGTTGGTTCAAAATAATTGTATAATTATGTTTGATTATTATTATATCAGCGTGACTTTAATACGGCACACTGAAAAATATTATGTCATTACTTTTAATTTGAAAATTAGAAATTGAACTTACATTTTCATACTTATTTTATCTCAATATGTCTCTTACAAAATTTCTTTTAAAAATTGTACTTCGAAAATATACATATAACTAAAAATAATTATAAATGAGTTGGGCTACGGTGCTTCGCGAAGTAAAGCGAGTGTTTTACTTCACACTCACATTTTGTGATTTCAAAGTTCAAAATTTCCATCCGAACCGTTCAAATTGATCTCCATATTAAATTGTGCTTGGAGACCACAAATTTTACATTTTTTTGTAATTTTTTACTATTGTTTTAGAATTTTTGAAAATTATTGTTTTTGATGGTTCAGGATTTTTTGAAAAACAGCAATTTTCAAAAATTCTAAAAGAATAGTAAACAATTTCCAAAAAATGTAAAATTTGATCTCCAGGCACAATTTAATATGGAGATCAACTTGAACGGTTCGGATCGACATTTTGAAGTTTCAAATTAAAGATATAAATGTAAAATAAAACACTCGTTTTACTTCGCGAAGTACCGTAGCCCAACTCATTATAAAATATGTTTTATGTTCTCAATATTTAAACAATTTATAAAGGCATCATCACATAACCAATTATTGCTCAATTCCACATGGCACATGCAAAGAGGTGGCCTTCTTTAATCCTCCTCTCTTCTCGGGCAGAAGCGCCTCAGTTCAAATTTTTTTCGATCCGTACTATTCTCGCTTTAAAACGGTTTATAGATGCATTTATTACCGAGTTACTGCAGCCTCGGTAAAGAGGTAATTTATCCGTTTACTTGTCCTTTGGGCAGCCATGCCTAACTGCGCTTTTTAAGTCTTATCTCCTCTATTGTATCACCACACCAACTGGCTAATTTAATATGATATAAATTAATTAATTGATTAATTAAAAGCTGGGTTCTTTTTGCACTTGTCTTGTCTCTCTCAAGCCGATAAGATCAGATAATTTTTTTTTTTAATCACTGTTTCACACATCAAATATGAGTTTGGCTAGTATGATATCAGTGTCATTTCAGTCTATATAACACTAACTCCAAAACTTATCGAATCGATTTCATACGATGAATTCAAACCATTCAAACCGATTTATTTCGTTAGTTGTGCGTTTACATGCAAAATTTATAATTTTTCGAATTTATTTAGTATCAAGTCAAGCAGTCAAATGTGTGAGTTTTTAAGTTAATTTTAATGCATTCGTTTTCAACATTTTTGACCACTTGATTTGATACCAAAATAACTCGAAAATATAAAATTTTTGCATGTAAATGCATCACTCATAAAGTAAATCGGTTTCAATAATTTGGATTAATCATTTGAAATCTATCCAATCAATTTTGTAATTGATGTCATATAACATTAATATCATACTAACCGTAATATCATACTAGCCGGACTCGTCAAATATGGGTAACTAATAATTGAACCTAGCTTTTAACTAGTCAAGTTCTTCTGTTTTGTTTACTTAGCTTTTGATTTTTCTTAAAAAATTACTGGTGTATTTGGGACTTCCAAAACACTCTCTAAGAATCTCCCATTTCCATTTTTTAATTTATATTAAAAATTATGAATCAAGTATTATTAAAAATGTTATTCTTGTACAAAAAATAAGATAAGAAAATGCTAGCAGTGGCAGTATTTCGTAAAATATAAACTAATCGAGAAATTCTTACGGAACACAAAATCACGAAAAAGATTATTATTAGCAGGCTTCAAATTTGGATATTTGAATCAGAATTTCCAGTTTACTTCACTAACTCAGCTGAAGTTGAATAGATTTTGGTTTTATAAAGAATTAGAAAGCACAGACAGGTTTCATTAAAAAAAAACAGATGCAGTAATAGAGGATATGTATTTTCTTCCTTTCATTTTTATATTATTTTTCTTGTTTTATGGAATTGTTATTCTCGAAATTTAATTCTAAATGCACACGCTCATAAAAAAAATATGTGAGCACATACTGTACACGCAAAACACATTGGGGTTGTCCGGCAATAAGAGATTAAGTTTCATTAAGACTTAATCTGCTTTTTTTAGCTTCCTTATTTGTTTAATCTTGCCGAACATTGGTTCCTTAGTGCAGATTAAGATAACCTCATTTAGCCTTGTTTTGCCCGGATCTTAATCTTCTGCCCGGACATTAAGACACCTCTACCTCTTCCTTCTTCCTTAGCTTTCATCCACAAATTAAAACAACCGAACATCGATTCCTTAGCGTTTCTTAAAGTTTTAATCATTCACTCTTAATCCCTTGTTGCCGAATGGCTCAATTATACTTAATGAACGATAAGGTATTGAAAAATATAATCATGTTTACCAAAAACGAAAATATAGTTGTCAAACATTCAGAAAATAAGCATGTCGTTGTTATTTATTTAAAAAACCTGACTAAACAAACAAAAAAATCATGTTTACCAGATTTTTTTTTTCTGATTATTGCACTCAGAATACGAAACAAAATTGAATTAAAAAAAAACATGACTTCCAAACTAATATATCCAAGAACCTAATATTTGATAGCTCAGCCTAATTGCTAGGAGAATGGAGTAGGTCCGATGCCCATCGGACCTACTTTTAGGTTCAACGAGCATTATGACCGTCCGATCTAATTTAAAATTTGTGCGCACGAAAATTAAATCAAACACGCACGAAGTTTGCATTCCACACGAATCTTAAAGCAAATTAACGGTGATTAAACCCATCGAACCAGAGTAGTGAATTGCTAGATACATGCCTAACTTTTCAACACATTAAACTAAATTAAAATATAGGAGTCAATGATGAAGAAAATCTCAGAAACCAATTAAAACCTTATAATGTAGCATAGTTGCACTCGCTGTCATGACGTCAAGCCCCAAAACATCCCTCTCAACACCCTCAATTATTGTCTCCTTAATCACAATTTTGTCACTGATTCAACCAATCATATTGAATTTTTATGTTGATGGATAAATAAAGAGATCAGAATGGGACCTTATAATTAAATATGAAAAAGATATATATGTCGTTATGCAACGGGAAAGGATTTTTATCGTCATCACAATAAATATGGAAAGTGTATAGGAAAATCTCTATTGCACAATTTATATATTATTTTCTTATCACTTTTCCTGCTAATTGTTTAATAATTTCCATTTTAAATTCTCACTACTATGATAAGGTCTTTTTCACCGGTGCAATAAAGGAACAAAAATGACAAGGAGAAAAATGAAATTTAACTATTTTGAGATAAATAATCGAGTGCCTATGAAAATTTGTTATTTGAGATAAATTGGAGGACCTTTAGCTAAAACTTGTAAAATTTGTTACATGAAATGTTCAACTGTGCACATGTTTTCACCAATTTCTTCCAAGCTAATTTATAATTACCAGAAATGCATTTGCTGCCTTTTTTACATATAAAACCTAAGAATTAGGGTATTTACCAGTCCCCACATCAAATTCAATATTTACCATATTTTATTTATCACTATCAAATATTCATACATAAAAATTATGTCTGAGGTTTGTTTTCCAATTTAACTTGTTAAGATTTCAAAGCTCAATCCAAAATTAAATTAGTGTAATGAACTAATTAATTAGTGTCTTTTGTTATTTAAAATGAGGCTATAAGCACTTGTTTTCCGATGTATTATTTAATTGGAATCAACCAAAGTCTAATAGAAGCGTGATGGAGGTATAATAGATTTGATTATTTTGAATGAGAAAATTAAAATATGCATTCGGTGAATTTTTGTTAATACAAAAATCATCAACAGATAGCTTAAAAGTAAAACACACATAAGGTTCCATTATTTTTATATGCAACGTGTCAAGTTAATAGTCAATGAACCTTACCAAGATAAAAATTAGGTCACTAATCAATTCATAACTCAACATACAATATATAACTGAGTAAAATTTCAAATAAAAAAAAGGTTGCAACTAGTAGGCCAATAAGATACTTATAAAAAACAGGTTAATTATTTTGCTTCCTATAAACTGGAATTAGACATAGAATAATATTTTTAATATTCAATATTAAATCACAGGATTAAAGAGAAGGGAAAGCAAACATCAAATCTTATCTGATGCAATTTGAACCCTACAAACAGTTTGCCATCCAGATCTAGAAGAGATGTTTCGCAGGACAAGAAAGAAAACAACAAAAGAAGAAAAGGTAGAAATGACATTGCCTATTGCCCGTGACCAAAAACAGAAACATGGAGAGTGCAATTTGATGAGCATACATGATTGTCCCTGTTCAGTAAAAGGAAGGATATTTGAGGCCAAACACACAAGGGGGAAAAAATGATTGCATTATCTTCAAACAGATGATATGTATATAAAGATTTTCTACATCAGCATTTAAAATTATAGCAAGCTTCCACTGGTATATGGAATAAGAGAGATTTGGTAGTCATCCCATCAAATACAACATAACTTTTGGAGAAATTCTCATTTCATCAAGATCCTTCCGATTTTGATCATATGACTAATGTCAATAAAATTTGATGGCAACACATGTAAAGTCAAGTCCATATACTCCTTGTTACCGTAACATTATTTTTACATCGGCATCAATTTCAAAACAGAGTAATTGCCAGAATGTATAGTCCAAATTGGAAATGAAATATGGAGAAGAGGATAAGCTCTTCCAAACATGTCTGTGTGATTTTGTATTACATATAACAAGACTGAGGATAACGCTTATAGAAGAAGTTCACAGATGATAGGAAGTAAAATGAAAAAATAAACCAAGTATTTTTGGGGTTATATACCTATGGTATGGTATTAACTTTTGTAAAACACTCTTTGATTTCGAATGAAATTGGTGGGCATCCCCACTTAATTATAAAAAAAAAAATAAACCAAGTATATTAATGTATCATATAGCTTTAACAATTATCCAAAATTTATCAAAAGATTGATGCAAAGAAACTTTGAAGAGACACCTGCACCATTTTGTTTAAGAAATTATGATTAAATTTAATCAACATATTGAATAAATTTAAATGTTCCAGATTAAGTTGAATTGAGTTTCTCGGTTCAATACATTACAAAATTAAGATACCTAAGCAATATAGCTAATAGACATACGAAGAAAAAAAAGGCACCTTGAATCTATACCCCACGGAGAGAGCTAAGAATTACTAAAGAGCTTAACTGCACATAATCTCCACATAATAGGGAATATCTACTTTACATAAAAGCCCTCTAGAATATCAATATTAATAGTTGCTATATTATATTTTATCCATAAATGCATGAATGAGTAATAAAAAATTAATTTCATATGTATCTTGATCAAAAGGAAAACATTGATGGGAATGCAAATAAGCTCACAGTATCAAACAAAACAAGTAGGATTTACTTTGGTACCGGCATACCTTGGCATTCTAGTTTTGAATGAGGTACATTTGAGGGCATTACCCAACTCTTAAGACATGCATAAATTCTTAAAAGAATGTATATGGTAGGATATTTAACTAAAGAAGAGACCAAAAATAAGGAATGGCAAACTTACTTTTCTACGACTATTAAACCTATCAATTCAGCTCAAACAGATATATAAAATCATAGAATTGAAATAAGATTTTATCACAAAACGACTTAAAATAATGTTTTTTAATTTAAAAAAAAAAAGATACTTTAAAATGTCATATCTAAAAGATTCCAAATGTTCATTTATGAACACACTATAACACATGTTCATTTATTGCAGCTTACTCGAGCTTAACAATGCCTTGTTAGTCTATATATGAAGTTGTTCTCCTAGAAAATCATAATGATGCATAATATAATGAATAGAATTAATAGCAGAAAAAGACCTCATTTCAACTAAGGAGATGAGCAAATACGAGAATGCAATTCTCGTAATTTAAGACAGTATTTGCCATTCCCAACACTAGAAATTTCCTAAAACGATATATAACATTTTATATTCACTTAGAAATTTCATAAACAGCACAAGCTATTTTACCTTTTTTTTTCAACAGATATGCACCAGCACAAACAATAAAAATTATATAAAAATATAGAAAGATCTGTTCTGGTAATTAAATATGCACAGCCAGCTCATTAGGATCTTATAAATTATGACAGTAATTAAACATGCAACTCAAAACGTATATCATGTTTTTTACAACTACTTCATTTCTTTTATAAGAAAACGTGCATCCTTTTCTTTACATGATTTTTACAGTATTAATGCCATTGCAATACAATAGTATTTATTATGCATCTTCGTGTGTTACCTTTCCAGAAGAAGTGAATACAAGATGTTATGATATTAAAATTAATTACAAAAAAGTCAGTATTACTTTTATTTCGAAATAAGAATTACAATTTAACAGGAAAAGTTAATATATTTAAATTATATACAAGTTCTAAATAACAGAGAATTGTGAACAATTTATGTCTTCATTTTTAAGTCCAACAAACCGTTCGGCGTGATCTTCAAGTATATATTTTAATAAAATTTGGTCTTCAAGTATAATTTAATATAAAAATCGCTTGTTTGAGCTTTGTACACGGAGATATTTATCCATAGCATAGACCATTATGCGCTTTGCAAAGTAACATAACCTCACTCTTTTAATTATATATAATTTCTAAATGACAGAGAATTGTACAGAACAATTTACATATGAAAGTTCCTTTTTTTCATATTTTAAAGAGGATTCATCTTCAAAAAAAAAAAAAGGCAAGATCAAAATATAATGACCTGGGTCATGAAGATGAGATGCAAGATTCCTCCTATGATTTAAAGTCCAGAAAAGAAAATTTTGATTTCGTGCATTCCAAGACTTGCTATAACAGTACCATGCCAAAGCATATTACTCGTACTTTTGAAATGGAATATATAAATATGAATAAAGGATGTGCAAAGTGGAAAAATACGAACATTCTGCACCAACAAATCCAGGAAAATATCCGTATATATATTTTTAAGCCTTCACCTGTTGGCATTGTACCAGAACTACGGCAAACTACATTTAAAGTTGTAAACCAATCAAAGTTGGTTTGGAAGAAAGAACATTCAAGGAGGCAGATGGAGACATTAAAACAAAGAATGGAATAAAGCAAGAACACATCTTTTCAATACTCTTTCATGGGGGGAGTGAAGGAGAATAATAAGTAGGCAGAATGTGCACAAAAAATTAGAAAGGTGCCACCCCCCATGATTTCATGATGGTACATATTTCTCTCTTCAGTAAAAGAAAGCAGTAAAAGGAACAAGGAAACAAGGTAATTAAAACTTGGTGTGGAGAATTGAGAGTAGTTAGAAAAAGAAGAAATGTATTATTCAAAGGCACATGGATTGCACCAGCTTTGGTAGGGAAAGTGTCAATCAAAGATGCAAGTTCCAACAAATACAATGCCCCTACCTAATTCTCTATACCAAACCTTGTGGAAACTAAGCCGCATAGACCAAACCACGCAATAGGAGAGAGAGAGAGAGAGATATAGAGAGAGAGAGGTGACCCCTACAAGAGAAGTCTATGCATAGAGGTCAAACTTTCCAACTGTGATAAACAATGAGATCACATGACCAAAATAGTCCCTAATAGGTGCCATGAAATGATGGCCACACCCCTAAATCCAGGCCTATTTGTGGAAGAAAATGAAGAATCCAGAGGAGAAAGGAAAAACCAAGCGAAACAGTATCACACAGTCTTTCAAATCACTCACACTATACATCTACACACTCTCTTTCGCATTCGTTAATGTATATTATCATTGGAGAAATATCATACAGAAATGCAACCACTATCAGTAAAAAATATGAGACGGAACAGCAGCTTATATTTTCTTTCAGGATATAAAAGATGTTATACAACAACAGCAAAAGGATTTGCTCATAATGCATGACTGATAACATACAAAGGAGGTAAAAGAAAAATAGAAAGACTCAAGAAAAATGAGCTAAAGAAAGAAAAAGAATAGAACCTTAGTGCAGGTGTAAAACAAAGTAAACTCCTTGAAGACAAGGTAGCTAGCTACATCTCAATTCATTTGATTGGCATAGCTAACTCCTCCGAGAAAACCACCACCACCTGTCGGACCACCACCACCGTAAACATCATGAGAAGAAAGCAACGGTGATGATGAAGCAACATCTCTTCCGGTAGCCCCAACGCCTCCTAGATGCAGCTCAGATATATTCGGTATCGGAGCATTGTTGTTGTTTTCATCGTTGCTAGTACTCGTACCGGCCATTTCGTGACTTGTACCATCATCGATTCCTTGGTCATAGAGAAATCCCTTGAACACATGTCCTCCAATTGTGACCATGGCTTGGTACGCGTACTCATCTTCCCCGTCATCGATGGATGTCACTCGGACACACTTGAACACTGCCGGTGCACGCACGTGTCTTGGTAAACTGTCTCGGAACCCGGCATCTTCAAATTGAACAAGAAGTTCAACTTCAACTTTGTTCCAATATATGTAAATGTTGAAATAATAAAAAAACGAGAAAATAATTGATTCTTTCCTTGTCTCCGATTATTAGTTGAGAGGAATTAAGAAATTTTAGAGAATGACAAGTTCTGCTATAACACTTGATCCAAAGCAATTAATAAAACAGTTGTTTCATTTTTTTATACTGAAATAAACGCTTATTTTAAGGGGAAGCCAGGCATGCATTTTCAATTCCAGGTATCCCAGAATTTTCTTACTGCCTTGCCAAATTCTTTCTCTAATCCAAAGTGTTGGGGTTGCAAAGGAAATGGAACCAAAGTACCTTGGTGGCTAGAGCTTGTATCGAAACTACGCGGTGGAGTGTTAGAAGTGGAGGTGTGTGAAGTGGTTGTAGTTTGAGACGAAAGAAGTCGGGGTTTTTTTGTGCCCGAGGTAGAGGCCGACGAGCCTGCAGCTGCTGGCCCAATATGTTGCCTTTCGCGGCGGCGAGCAGCCGGCACCCAAGTACTCTTTACATGTGTAGAGCAATCAAAACCCCGGCTCTTGCAACAAGTGCGGCATCGCCTATGGGTACAATCTTTCTTTGCCTGATTGCCACAATCCTGACAGGTTGCCGTCCCGCCTAAACTTCCCGACCCAAGCATCCCTCCATGTTGTTCTAAGATTGAAACCGGCTTTTTAAGGTAGGAGATTGTTGCCTGGCCACCCGCTGAAGGATTAAGATTAGGGTTAGGGTTTTGTTGCTGCATATGCTGTGCGTGCGAGTGCGAGTGAGGCTGTGCTTGCCAGAATTGGATGCCCGTGCCGGTTCCTGATGGGGAAGGTTTTGCCCCATGAGACTCGGGGTCAACTACACATGGCCCAGCCGTGAGAAGAGGTATCATCGGATGCTCCGCCGAGCCGAGGAGTGTTGCGCCTTGAGAAGCACCTCCACCGTCATGGTGGTGATGGTGGAGATGGTGGTGGTGCTGTGTGTGGTGGAATGAACCGGCCGGCGCCACCACAAAAACATCCCTAAGACCCACCATCCCCATATCAGCAATTCCATAATTGATCGCCTGTTGCCTCGCACCTACAGACGCCGCCGAACTCGGGCCCCACAAGCCAGTGATACCGGCTGTCCCAGATCCAGTAGCACTTGTGGAGCCCCCGGCATTGAATCCAAGGGATAAATCATCGCCACGGCCGGTGGCAGATGAAGACACCCAATCAGCAAAGGCACCCGTATCGGACGGGAACCGCCGGCCTGAAGCCGCCACTTTAGGGTTACTGGTAGATTGAAAGGAAGGAAATTTATAGGTAAGGAAAGGGTCTATATATCCTCTAATAACCTCTATGCCACACCAAAGGCAACACAACCCTAAGGCAGGTTAATCATGTCTCCTACTTCTCTCCTCCTTTCCCCCTCCCTCCGCACACCTCGGTATGATAATCTACTGCTGGCTCTATCTAGCGTGGCTGGGGCAGCTGAGCTGAGCAGAATGTATTAATGTTTATTTTTATTCTGCTAATTATGGAGAGAGAGGAGAGGCGAGGAGGCTAGTAGAGTAGTGAGAGGAAGAAAACAAACAAATAAATAAACAAAAGTAGAGACAGAGACAGAGACAGAGAGAGAGAAAGGGAAAGTGGAGGAAAGGAAAGGGGAAAGGAAGTATCTAATTGAAATAAGAAGAGGTTGGGGTTTGTGTGGGGACTCTGAAATTCCCTCTGATCAAGATCTTCTCGATCACTCTCCTCTCTTTCTATTTCTTTCTCACCTCACCTCCTCTCTGATATGATCCTATGCTATCTTTTCTCTCTCTTACTCTTCTCTCTTTATGTCTTTCCCGCTTTGTTTCTTTTCTAAGAAGCCTTCTGTGTCACTGACGCCCCCACTGCTCTCTCTGCTCTGCGTTAAAAGCTAAGCCTCTTTCTCTCTCTTAAATTCTGTTTTTCCTCTCTCCCTATAGCTACTAACTAGTCCACTAGATCATAGCATAGCATGTAGCATTAGCTATAGCTACCTCTCCTGATTACCTCTCTCTCTCTCTCTCTCTCTCCCACGCACCTAGAAAACCCCTAGCTCTCTCTCAGAATGTCACGTGACAGCAGCTAATTACAGCGCGCGGTAAATGCCTGGAATTAACCGCGCAAAAAGAGACGACTCTGTCTCTCTGTGTGTGAGTGTGTGTGTGTGTGTGAAAAAGAGGCATGAAGAAGAAGAGAATCACAATGTGCGTTACGCGTGTGCTTAGCCTAACCTTTACTGTGAATACGCTTTGTGTCTTTTGTGGGCACAGCACCCTCTTTATTAAATAGTACTTAAATGAAATTTAGACAAACTAATGAACGTGACCTAGGAGTAGAAGAGCGCATAATTAAGTGCTGTACAGTACACCTCTTTTGGTCTCCATTTCATGGCTTACTGGAGGTATCCATCAGGTTTAAAATAGGGCTGTCAGGCTCCGTATAAAGAAAGCTAGCATCTAGCTAAAGACCTTGCCTCCCTAGATATTTTTGAGGGATAACTTATTATGTATATTTTAGGAGCAAGGTAACATGCGACCCCCCACGACTCAGCTTTTTGTGATATTTTTTTAATAATCTTTTGAGGCTCAATTATAGGATGGAGTGTAATAAATTAATAATTAAACAAACCAGCACCTATTCTCCGTTATCTTTTGATCTTTTAGCAGATTAAGGGGTTTTTAATTGAAGTCCCCGTGGCAGCATCCCACTCATGAGCAAAACCATGGTGCTTGATTTGATTAAAATATATCCACCAAGAATCAAGAAAAAATGATAAATAATCATCCAAAAATGATTCTTGTCGATATTTTATTTACTATTGTCTATACATTTTTTCTTAATCAGCTAACAATATTACCAATTAACAGTTCCACTGATAAAGTAAAAGTTATAAAACATAAAGCAAAATTTTTTAGTGTTACATGACATAATTTTTGTTAAGAAAAAATGAACAAAAATTATAACAATTTCAATGGTTCTATAATTATATGTTGTGTTTTAGATAAGTTATTACAATTAAAGCTTATTTTATCTCATACTTCCCTACATATTTTTTTAAACCGAATCATATATCTTTTCAAAAACCACAAATCGACAACGATGCAATGTATTATTATTTTTTATTCTTGAAATTATACATTAATTATATCATGATGAATATATTCCAAAAAAATTAGTGTTGTAACCATTAATATGTTAGTATAATTTAGATATGAACAAGTCCGGATATTATGCATTGTTCATGCACAAAAAATTGATGATGCTGTCATTCCCATTACCGTTGGATTAATTTCTTGTGGTATTACATACATCAATATATATTTCTAACAGATTGAAAATTGAGGAGGGTTCAAATGCCTTTATTTTTTGTGCCTCTATCACGTCTTTATTTTTAAGAACTTCAATAACTCAAAATCTAAAACTTAAAATCAAAATAAAACCGTTGGATATGATCTACGTCATTTTATCTATGCACGTGTAGAAAATTGTGACATTTCAACTTTGTTTTGATTGTCATCAAGAGCTTGTAAAAACATACTAATGTGGATAATTTGTAGACGTTGATTTTTCAAATGATTGATTCACATAAAAAAAATCGAAATGTAATATTTTTTTTGTATGAGTACATGAAGAAAATAACATAGATTACATGTAACGATTTTAATGGAGACACAAAAAATAAAGGCATTCTAACCTTTCTTTTGAAAATTTAATGAAAAGAATATGACTTTTGTACTTTAGAAGCAAACAGGAATATAGTGGTGCTTCAAGACCCAACTTTTAACTTGTACAATAATAAAGTTATTTTATATTTTTGCTGACTTGTAATATACATACTATGTACAGTATACATACAGCCTTCTTTATAGCCAAAAAATACATACTTGGTATGTTCTTGCTAGAGCAATCATGATATTTTACTAAATATACATTAAAATTAATTTTGAATTGCTTTAATTTGTGTTAACTCCTACATATTGATTGCACGGTTGGTAGACAGTTTTTTAAAATGCAGCACAGAATTCAATTTGATTGGACAGCAATGCAGTTGAAAAAACCAGACAACAATGCAAAGTTGTCTCTTAAATATCTTTAAACTGACAGCAATGCATTTCAATGTTTGTACAAAATATTGTTGGGCACTTTATCAACTGAATCAAAGTGCAACGAATCCAACCTCCAATACAAACATTAGTGCAATTAAAAATCCACAAAATGAACCAGTAAAATAGCTCTGGTAGTATTAGTCAAACAAAGAAAGGCACAAATTTTAGTAGGGTAGAGTTTGTACGAGGGTACACAACACAAGTGGGATAATGAATGAAGCATGTGTACCAATTAATTATGTCATGCTGAATTTGTGGTGTCGTCTACAGCCAGGACAAACTGGTAATTTGACTCCTACAGAAAGATCAAACTCAGCTCTCAGCTCTCAGCTCTCAGCTCTGAGCACCTCTACAATAAGTTAAACATGCACAATTACCTGGATCCAATGAGTTATACAAATGATTTTTAAAGTGTTGCTATTTATCATTGTAGTCCATAATGTTTTCTATTATCATGTTTATTTGTAAAACTTTTAGTCAGTATCAAATGAATTGATACTTTTGATTACAAGCTAAAACAATGTACATTTTTATATATCTCAGCGTCATATCAGTCAAGGGCGAAGATAGCATACAACACGGGTAGGCAATTGTCTACCTCTGAAAAAAAAAATTACTTTGGACTAGATTTAAAAACGAATCTTGTCTATCTTTGAAAATTAAATCTGCCTACCCCTGACCAGCCCAGTCCAATTAAATCTGCCTAACCAGAATTTTTAATTAGCGCTACTCGCTACCCTTCTAAGTTCAAACCCGCTAACTTAACCAACCCACTAGTCCGCTACCCTTCTAATTTCTAAATAACAGAGTGACAGAGAGGCGATTGCGCAGGAGAAAAAGTAGCAATGCACGGAGGAGAAAAAGAGATCATGGAGGAGAAAAAGGAGCGCGCGCGAAGGAGATAACCTCTGCCCTGCCGACGCCGTGAGCCCCTGACTAGCGGTACCGCCTCTTTCCTATTAATAAATTAGACAATAATAGAGTTTAGCATGTATATATGTACATTCATAAATGATTTGATCTAACTGGAGTTTGCAAAACTCAAAGATAACTCTAATTTTTACATTCATGAATGGCCGTGAGCCCGTGATTGTTACTAGTACGCTCTTGAACTTTATACCAATTTCGTGTATAATTTGTACATTTATGAATAGCTTGATCTAATTAGAGTTTAGCAAAGCTCAAAGATAACCTAATCAAAAAATTCTTCTAGTTTGTTTTGTTTTTCAAATAGAAACGATGATAATGTTTGCAAAGAAAATAAATGAGAAGAAAAATAGAGAAGGGAGCTTAGATATGAATTAACTTCAAATTAGCTCTTTATAGTGGATAAAAATATATATTTTACAAAAGAATGATAGATTTTTTTTTTCATCTAGTCTAAATTATATATGAGTTATAAATTACAAAATCATTTAAAAAACATCTAATTTATTGTAATGCTTATGTGGCTCTGTTGTTTAATTTAAATTTGACAATGATTTTTGTGATATGTAAAATAATAGTTTTTATAAATTTTTGACTGAGTTGAAATTTTTTATATTCATTTCTATTATCTTGACTTCTTATTTATTTTGATTGATGTTGTAATTTTGTTATGTTTATATTTTTTTTTTTGTAACATAAATGTTTAAATTTCTATATTCTACATTACTACATAGCATCACATATCAATTAAAATCACATTGGCCTCAATGTCTGTGTTATTATAAGTTAATTACAAATAATATTTACACATATCTCATTGTAAAAAGTGAGGCAACGCCGCAACGGTACTTAATCAACATCTTTCCGCATGATCTTTATATAACAATGTAATTGAAAATCAAATTTTATAATTTTTAGAATATGTTTTATAAAAATATCACTTGATTTAAATATTTTAAGCTATTCAAACGTCATGATTTTATACATATTTAAAAAACAGCAAAAGAAATTTGTAAGTAAATTTGGTCTCAAAGTATCAAGCTATGAAAATCACGTTGAACGGTTCGGATTAACTCTTTAAACTTTAAAAATAAATGAGTAAGCCGCATAGGAAAACTGTTCCAGATTGAACCAAAACAAAACAGAGAGGTATGAAATGGACTCTGCTGCTTTTTTCTAAGAAAAGCAGGATTCTGTTTTTCCGATCCCAGCCATTCAAATTTGTTAAAATTAGTGCATGAAAATTTTTTTTATCGAGATACGTGAATGAAACATTTTGAATGATTGGAATCGAACAAACAGAATTCTATTTTTCTCTAAGAAGAAAAGCAGCGGAGTTAGATCCGAGAGAAAGATGAAGCGGGACCAGAAGTGGTGGGATTGTGGAATGGGTCTGGTCCGTACGGCGTCGTATCTGCGGCCCACCACCACTATCTGTCTATCTCCTTAAAATAAGCATTTGGGGAACACAAGGAAAGATGATCCTCTACTTCTCTTTCTCTCTCCCTACCCAGGGAACCAACTCCGCTGCTCGTCAAATAGGCGAGCAGGACCCTGCTATTCTAAATCGAACCGTTCATCTGTGTTGAGATCCGTGCATGAAAAAAATTTAATGGTGTGATTTTGAAAAGCAGGGAGTCGGATCCCCTACCCAGTCCCCGCTAAACGAATCGAATGGCGCTGGATGTGTATCTAGAGCACCGCGCCTTCTTTCTCTGTTCAATCTGTGGTCATTTCTTTCTTCCCCCCCTCTCTCTCTCTACCTCTCTCTCTTCGTCTTCTTTAATAAATCACAACCTATATATACACGTAGTAGAGTGTAGGCCTTAGATTAATTTCTCATTTATTTTATTTTGTTTATCATATTTGCCAAGCTCGAAGAAGGAAACCGGTAACAGGAATTCTTGTCGCAGTTTGGAACTATGGGGCGGTATAATCCCCAAACCTAGAGAGAGAGAGAGAGAGATTTAAATTCGGAGCAGTGATTTCGATTATGCATAGTGGCGTGTTGTGTTGTTTTTAATTTGAAGAATTAGTTACGTGTGATTGGTCAATGTGTAATTTTTTATTTAATAATTCTTGTTTATATAAAATTCACCATCTGATCAAGATCTAACGGTTCTTATTATGTGCGACTTATGTGATTACGTATCGTGTCGTGACTACACCAGTTTGCGTGTCGTGCAGTATTGTGCTATTTTTTGAATGATGGTCATGTCATGCGAATTGTTACAGTACGATACGCAAATCACTGTTAGTAATTGTGCGGTGCCGTGACGTATTCGGTCAAAGCGTAATTTTTTTACATCCTACCGGAAGACATCTCATTAAATTAGTTTATTGACAATGTTGAAAATAAATTAGTTTGTCGACAAGTTCAATATTGCAGCTTTGTTGTAAACAAAACCACATGCTTTTTGGTATTCAAATTTTCGAGATATACATTTGTGATTCGAATCACTTAATAAAATGGAGAATCATGAATAATTACTAGCAAATGCATTTTCTTCATATGAAGGTCGGAGGTTTGAAAATTCACTTTTTTTTATCGAAACTAAGTTAGAAAAACTTCAAGATGAAAAAATTATTTAACAAAAATAACTCGAGTGTTCTTAAGCTCATTGAGCGTCTTGGCAAGCTTAACTTCAAAACTTATCAGATTGATTTCAAATGACAAACCAAAATTCTTGAAACATATTTATTTTACAAGTAATGCATTTACACGTCAAATTTATAAAAAAATAATTAACTTAAAACAATGTCAAGCATTCAAAAATTGATGAAAAATGAACGCATTAAAATTAACCTTCAAAACATATGATGGTAAAAATTATTTAACAAAAGTAAATCAGGAGTTCTTAAGCTCTCCAAGTATTTTGGTGAACTTAACTTCAAAACTTATCAGATTGATTTCAAAGGACGAGGTCAAATTGTGAGAACATACTTATTTTACGATTGATGTGTTTATACTGCAAATTTATAATTTTTAAATTAATAAATTAATTTAATATAAAGTCAAGCGTAAAAAAATGATGAAAGATGAACACACTAAAATTAACCTTCAAAATTTATGATGAAAAATATTGTTT
Organism: Carex myosuroides; assembly: GCA_028015225.1. Taxonomy (NCBI): domain Eukaryota; kingdom Viridiplantae; phylum Streptophyta; class Magnoliopsida; order Poales; family Cyperaceae; genus Carex; species Carex myosuroides. The sequence continues at coordinate 12,422,269 of CM051470.1, forward strand.
AACAAAAATATCTCGGGTGTTTTTAAGCCCACTAAGCATCCCGAAATTTTTATTTATATCATTTAAAAAAAATAAACCAAAACACTCTCATTTTCTGGTTTTTCTGCATTTACCCAGGTCGCAGAATGTAGATGTGGCCCCCTGGGAGACTATATTAGGGGGCCGCTGGTCTCATTTTTGGTGTCCATTCAAAGAAGCTTTCAATCCCTACGACCTCGGGTAAGTTTTCTTCTTCTTTTATAGTTTTAATTTTTAGTTTAAGGTGGTAATTAGATTTAGGGTTTTGGTTTAGGTTTAGGATTTAGATTTAGGGTTTAGGGTTTACAATTAGATATTAATTTAGGGTTTAGAATTATATATTAATTTAGGGTTAAGAACCAAAATTTAAATAGAATTGTACCAAAATTTAATTAGAATAAGACCAATATTAATTTAGGGTTTAGAACCAAAATTTAATTAGAATAAGTCCAAAATTAATTGTTTGAGCACCAAAATTAAACTAGACTTATACCAAAATTTAATTAGGTTTATTTTATCAAAATTAGTTGTTTGAGCACCAAAATTAAATTAGGTTTATTTTACCAAAATTAATTGTTTGAGCACCAAAATTAAATTAGACTTGTACCAAAATTTAATTAGATTTATTTTACCAAAATTTGTACCAACACTAATAGCAAAAAAAAATCAAATACAGCATGGCATCTAGTAGAAATATACCTTCTTCCAGTAGGAGTGTATCATCTTCCAGTAGAGGTACACAGCATGGCCCTATAGCCACTCCGTACGAGATGTCCCAGTATATCGACGGTGCGTTGGCAGATGTTTCGGGTATCCAAATTCGCACTGACAGGGTCAGAGACTTTTTGTGGTACCCGAACAAGGAGCACCGGATTCTAGAGGCTGCCACTTGGGTAAGCTCTAAATTAGTCATATTTATAAAAAGACTAATAACATAATTTTTTTAGGGTGAAAATTGAATGAACTTGACCTGAATTTTTAATTAAATGCAGGGTTTGGATGCGGTTACGGTTCGTCACCACCGCATGTGGTTAATGTACCAGCCGGCGTACGGAGGGACATTGCGTGCGATGGAATTGTTTCAGCTATCCCAGATGGCCGAGGAGAACCATGACGAAGGCTTATCTCCCGAGCTCATTGAGCGATAGCGTCCCGAGACGCACACCTTTCATCTCCCCCATGCTGAGAGGACAATCACCCTACAGGACGTCAGCTGTCTGTGGGGTCTGACTATTATTGGGGAGCCTGTGACGGGCGTCGAGTACGGGGACGATATTTAGTCCTGACCAGTACGCTTTGATTTGTACTTTGTTAGATGTTTTGTCAGATATTGGGACTTATTTGTTAGATACCGTCACTTATTTATTTTGTTGCTTTGTTATTTATTTATTTTATTCATTATATCATTATCTCTTCATACACAAACAATATTTCAGAAGAATGGCATTTCCGAAATATTTGATCCTACAAGCAAAACAAATTTTACCAATAAACAACATTTTAAACTAAACCCAAAACAAATTAAACAAATAAAACAATTTTAAAAACAAAAACCAAAACACAAATAATAGATTTCAGATTTAAAAAAAAAAGAGGGGGGCGGGGCGCATCGGCACCCTGCGGCCCATGGGGAGGGCCCGCACCGGCCTTCTGTGGTCACCCTTTAATGGGGCCGCACCGGTGTTTTGCAGCCTTGGTAAATGCAGAAAAACCAGAAAATGAGGGTGTTTTGGTTTTTTTTTTTTTTTAAATGGTATAAATAAAAATTTCGGCTAAGCATCCTAATGGGTTTAACTCCAAACTTATCGGACTAATTTCACACGACGAAATTGAATCGTCGAAACATATTTATTCTACGAGTGGTGTGTTTATATGTCAAATTGATAAATCTTTAAATAATTTAATACAAAGTCATGTGATAAAAAAATAATGAAATATGAACGCACTAATATTAATCTTTTTTTGCCACTTTACTTTATATTAAATTAATTAAAAATTTATAAATTTCATATGTAAACACGTAAAGTAATTGATTTCAACGATTGAAATTTATCATTTGAAATCATAAATTTTGAAATCAAAATCAAACTCAACGAGACGCTGATTGAGGTTATTCCCCTTGATACATTATAGCATTTGTTAAAGTCGTCTAAATATGCACGGATGAAAATTCCACGATTGGTTTGGTTTATTTAAAATAGCATTGCTGCATAAATCGTGGGACAAATGGCATCATTTCATTGGTAGTCAACGGGAGCTTAGTTGGAATGTGGGAGCTTTAATTAATTAGCATTTTATAAGATACATGCTTGATAGCACTTGCTTCATTCATATATTATTTGTTTTGGTCGTGCACACGAATTAAGCAAATGCAATGTTAGATCGGCTCATAAACATAGTACGATATAAGAAATTTAAAACAACTAATAATTGTCAGAAATTAATAATTGCCACAGTTTTGTTTAATAAATTAATAATGTAACTTACATAAAATTAAGCATGCATTGTATATAAATTATTTTGATCAGTGTAAATCTTAATCATTAAAAATCAAAACTTACATATGTTCATATTTTATTATTATTATTATTATTATTATTATTATTATTATATCTTATTCGGCGCTCTGTATAGCAACATTTCCCAAGTAAATGGCAAATTGAGGTCCCAACTAGGGGTGGCAAAAAAGTTTTTAGCTCGTGGCTCGATCGTAACTCGCACTTGACTCGCTCGCTAACAGCTTGCTCTTAACTGGACCGAGCTGTTAATGAGCCAGCTCGCCACTAGCTCAGTTCAGAATTAACGAGTTCAAGTTGGGACCTAGCTTGCTCGCGAGCTAGCTCGGCTAGGCATCAATTTGTGAATTTGTATGAATTTGTGTGCATTGTATACTGTCTAGCTCGATCCAGCTTGGTTCAGCTCGATCCAAAAAATTTGTAGAATTTATTTTCTTCTTAAAATAAGATCCAGTCAGACCCTACGAGCCAGCTCGTCACGATTTCAAGCTGATGTTTTAGCTCGGATGCCCTAAGTCCAACTTGCTCGGTTGTAGCTCGATTCAGAATTAACAGGCTGAGCTCGGACCTAGCTCGTTGCCACCCCTAGTCCCAACCGCATAGGATTAATTTTGAATCATGCAACGTGTCGTCTTGTATTCTGAAAAATACTAAAAAATGCACTCAAAAGAAAGGTTGGCAAGCAACTTGGCATGTAGGGGTCCATATATCCATTGTCCATAAAAAATAATTTAAAAATAAATAAATTTAGAAGTACATATCAAACTAATGAACAACTTGATATGGAAAGATCATATATTCAAACGGAGCATCACGCTAAAAACCAACAATAAGTTACAATCAGGTCGCATTTGATTAAGATATGCACAATTGCAATAAATGCTCCTAATTATGTCCACAAATTCGTTGGCATCTCTGGCATATATTGCTACATGAGTTTGGGAAGAAATAAAGGAGAAATGTGTAAATTTGCAATTTGTATTTATGTACTTGGTCTCCTCTGATGAGCAAATGTACGGAAATCACCGGCAATTTTCTATAAAATTCGAGCAATTTATGTCCAATCAGACGGTCAAAATTAAGTCTTAATTATATTGTCACTTATGGAGAGAGAGAGAGAGAGAGAGAGGGGGGGGGTTCTAATAGATATCATATCAAAATCCTTCTGATACATGATCTATGTCACCTGATTTGCATCAAGATTCGTGCAAATAGTTTAAATATATTCGTGCAAAAAGTTTAATCTAGACCATCCGATTTAAAATGAACGATTTCGATTGTGCATGAACTCTTCAATATATATTTCCGTACAATTGTTGATAAGATGTATGTCACGGATCTGAATTTATGTGGGGGTCCGATTCATTTTGGGAATTTATGTAGGGGTCCGGATATTATAAGGGTGTTGAGAACTTGAGATGTGTGTGGTACAGAAATGTAGAGGGATGGTACTATACTACTATACTATGACAGGCTTCTTTCCATGACTTGCTAATGCTACCTCTCTTGGCCTAGGTTTTGGTTTGTCAATTTTTAGTTTTTGTCTCTTCCATGGTTGAATTACACAAGGGAGAAAATTGAATGAAGAATGTCTTAGAAGGATAAGCCTCTCAGCATCTTGCTTTTTCAATCTCAGCCATTCAAAAATTTTCATTCACGTATCTCGATAAAAGAACTTTTTCATGCACTTATCTCAACGATTTTGAATGGTTAAGATAGAAAAAGCAGCAGAGTCCGTTCCGTCTTAGAAATGCTTATGTTGATTGAGTAACTTATTCATGTTGTCAACCGGACATATATCAAAGATTTTCGCCTGACTTGATGCTAGGGCTGCAAAAAAAGTTATGAATTTGTAATTTGCTCGCTAACTGTTCATTTACAATTTGAATCAGTTCCAATTTGAGTTGACTGACTCGTTTAATTAATGAGAAGAGTTTGAACATATCTAATTCGCTCATTAACAACTCGAGTTATACAAAAGTTCGCCACAATATATCCCAAGCCCTCTGTTCTAGGTCATTTACTATCGCTTGCTTAATTGGTGAATTCATTTACTGTCGATTACAATCATAAATGAGTTGTAAGCCAACTCGAATTGATACTGAGCTAAACTCGAGTTACGATTACAACTCGTTATTGTCATTTCAACTCGAGTTAACTCGCTTATTAACTTAATGAACTAAGCACGAATTAGAAATAACTCGATGTTGAAGATAATCGGTACCATGAGCGGATTTTGATTTTGTTTTTTGTGTGTGTAAACTTGATGGTGAAGATAATCGGTACCACTAATTTATTAGCATTCCATCATGTGAAATAATCATTTACACTTATATAGTCAGGAGTGGATTGAAAATTTTTGTTAGAGAAGTACAAAAAAAGCAAATCGGGTTTAAATAATTAATTGAGTTTAAACCCATTAACTAATTAGTACTTGATAAAAAAATATAATACTTTTAACTTATATTTTTCAATACTCTAAATTACAATTTCTGATGTTCTCACTTATAATTTTAATTTCCAATCATAATTCAAAAAAAATATTTTAATTTCAATTCTAAATTTAATCCGAATTACAAATAAAAAATTTAGAGGGGGCAAAAAAAATTCCAGAGGAGACAAAATCGCACCGATAGATTTTCATTAAAACTCAAAATCTAAGGGGGTGACTTATCCCATGTGGATCTGCCCATGTATATAGCAAATGTATGATTTGTTTTCTTATAAACAGATAATGATGTAAACATAGCAAGAGTAGAACTAGGGTGCTCTCGAGTTCATCAAGCCTTTGGTGAACTCAAGTCCAAAACTCATCAGATCGGCTTCAAACGACGAATCCAACCATTGAAATCCGTCTACCTTACGAGTAGTGATGCGTCTACATGCAAAAATTTAAAAATTTGTTTTGCATAGAGTCAAGTGGTAAAAAAACGTCCAAAAAATGAATGCATTAAAATTAATTTATTAACCTTCTAATTTTGACTACTTGACTCTATACAAAATTAATTTCAAAATTTAAAATTTTTGCATGTAGACGCATCACTCGTAAGGTAAATGGGTTTCAACGGTCGGATTCGTCGTTTGAAGCCGATCCGATGAGTTTTGGACTTGAGTTCACCAAGGGCTTGGTGAACTCGAGAGCACCCTAGTTCTACTCAACATAGCAAAGAGATACTTTATTACGGAAAAGGAGCGGTCCAGTAAATATCAGATTAAATTTGGTTCGATCAGAATTGTTGGATCCGCATCAAGAATTGCGTGCCCATATAGATTTATGAGGCAAATTTTAAAATAACTCATTTGCACCAATCCTAAAACTCATGAACTGGGAGTAGGTCCGATGGGCATCGGACCTACCTCGGTTCGACGGGTTTAATCACCATCAATTTTCTTTTAGATTCGTGCAAAATGCTTTGAAACCCGTGCGTTTATGTTTCAAAGCATCGGAACCAAACTAGATCCGATGGGCATCGGACCTACATCCAGTTCAAAACTCATAGGGACATCCCAATTCCTTGAGTGCGTATCCTCTGAGATATCTCGTATTTTGTGTGACTGATGTGTTCGGTGTCTATTCGGGATAGTGCAGGGGACCAGAATTATTTGAGCTTTGAGATTTGTGCATAACATATTTGAACAATTGAGATTTTCCAAGAAGTCACGCAAAATATGAGATATCTTAGAGGATGTGAATTGCAATTCCTTAGCCACAAATCTAAGTATTAAAAGAAAATTAATTATAAATATCAAAGACTTGAGAAAAGAAAGGTAGCACAGTTGGTTAGGAAAAAATTCTAAGACTGTTGGTTACTCATAGGGCTGTCAACGAGTTGGCTTGGGTCGAGCTAGGCCCTAACTCAGCTTGTTAATTCTGAACCGAGCTCTTACCGAGCGAGCTGGACCTTTGGCACCCGAGCTAAAAGTCCAGCTTGAAATCGTGTCTAGCTCGCGAGCTGACGAGCTGGCTTGCTGGGTTTGGTTGGATCTTGTTTTAAGAGGAAAATAAATTCTACAAACTTTTTGGATCGAGTTGGACCGAGCTAGATAATATAAAATGCACACAAAATCATACAAATTCACAAATTGATGCTAGCCGAGCTAGCTCGCGAGCTGACGAGCAAGCTAGACCCTAGCTTGAACTCGTTAATTCTGGACCGAGCTAGTGGCGAGCTGGCTCGTAACAGCTCGATCCAGTAACGAACGAGCTGTTAGCGAGCGAGTCAAGTGCGAGTCAAGATCGAGCCACGAGCTACGAGCTTTTTTGCCACCCGTAGTTAGTCAAAAGTCGATAGTGTGATTCTCCTTCACAACTTCGCAGTTTTTGCGAAGGTTTAAAAAAAATATCAGAGACTTGAGCATTTTGGATCTTTTTTCAAGTAAAATTGAGAATCAAGCCATCCAACTGAGTTAATATTTGTAAGGAATTCTTCATTTGAATTTTGATTTTGTGAGACTGCTACGTTTCATATAGAAAATATTAATGGTTTTTGTTTTAATATTTTTTAGAAATCTATTTCTTGCTATCCATATTGCGCATAATGCTGCACACAACAACAATTCTGTGTTTTCCTTTTAGACCTTGTTGGAGTGGAGAGTAGAGGAAGGGATGGAATAGAAAGAAAAGAAAAATTTCTCTCGAATCATGTTTGGTTGACAAAATTATATCGGAGATGAAGGGTACGGGAGGGAAAGGTTTAATCTAACATACTTGTAATTGATAGAATTGATTTCCCTCTCAATTTGGACTGTAACGGATGGAAAAAAAAATTGATGCAAATATTATCAAAAAAAAAAATAACACAATGCCCAGCCCTATATCTTACTTATATAATTCTCATAAAAAATTTCTTTGTCACAAACCTACTGCAACCACCGAATTTCTAACCTTCTAAATTTTAATTAACCAAACAAGAAATAAGACATAAATGAAAGTTAAATTTGTTTTCCTTGTTAATCATCCAAACACAAAAAAGTTAAATATGTTAATCTTTCTTTCTATTCCATTTCATTTCATTATATTCTTCACCTCCCCTCCCTTCTCTGCTCTCCATCCAAACAAAATGTTAGCCTCTCTAAACAGAACAATTTTCCGCCAAACTTAATTCCTTAAATATTTTTGGAAACAAAATATACATTGTTTATATTTTTCAAGCCAACATATGCCCAACCGACTAACACTGCAAATATTTTAACCTATTATACATTGTTTATATATATATATTTTTTGGGCTAGCACAACAGAAAGCAATAGTATGACCAGATCAATTTTTCTAATAAAGTCACTTGATATTTAATTTATTATTTTCTAAGTGATGAATCATATAGAAAAAGTTACTTGGCAATTACCTGATCAATCTTTTCTAATAAAGTTACTTGAATTAAACTTTACCCTTTATGGTTAACCAAACAAAAGTCTAACTTTTAATTGGACCTTATATTTCTAAAGTACCTAAATATTTGACTAATTTCATCAAAATCCAACCCTTGGTTTTGGAATTTAATTGTGAACCAAGTCCATCCCAAGTTCAAACAATTTCAGCACGTGCAATAGTTATTTTTTAATTTTTTTAAGGATAAGATCCATTGACAATTTATTAACTTTGACAATCTTAGCAGTAATAAAACTTAATTTTAAATTTTAAATTCGAATGTGATGTATATTGCGCAGAAGAAAATTGATAAAATTTAATGCAAATTTTACGGTTCATCAAGCGGTTTAAAATTTACAAGAGTCTATATTTAATGAAATTCGATATTAAATAAAACTAAAGTTACATTAAACTTGATACACAACTAATCTAGAGCAAGACTAGGGTGTGCTAGGCTCACCAAGAGGGATTGCTGAGCGCACCTCCAAAAAGCGCATTTTCAAAGTTCAAATAGTCGATTCGAACCTTCCAACGTGTTCTTCATATTAAAATGTGCTTGGAGACCAAATTTTACATTTTTTGGAAATTTTTTACTATTTTTTCAGAATTTTTGAAAAAACTAAACAAACTAAACAATAATTTGAAATTTGAAAAACAAATGATTTTCAAAAATTCTGAAAAAATAGTAAAAAATTTCCAAAAAATGTAAAATTTGGTCTCCAAGCACATTTTAATATGAAGAACACGTTGGAAGGTTCGAATCGACTATTTGAACTTTGAAAATGCGCTTTTTGGAGGTGCGCTCACCAATCCCTCTTGGTGAGCCTAGCACACGCTAGTCTTGCTCACTAATCTATAAGTAGAACAACATGTTCATAAATATTTTCTTTTTTATTGTAGTTTTTAAAATTAATTTAATAATGAGTTGTCAATTTTATCAAAATATTGATTGTGAAGGGATTCCAATCCTGTTTTAATAGTCGTTGATTTAATTCTTGCCATTAACAAGCAAATATATCTTGTATAAGTGTAACTCTAGAAAATAATATATTTAAAAAGAAAAATCTCTTTCAGAGCAAGGGTGCAAACGGATCGATAATATCCGACCGTATCCAGATCTGTATCCGAAAATTAGATACGGATATCGAATATCCAAATATCCGTGTGGATACAGATACGGATATGGTTTTAAATTTTAATTATCCGTATCTACGAATATCTGATATCCAATTTGTATCCGTCCGTCTAATATCTGATCGGTATTCGTATCTGAAAAATAAAAGCGGATACGGATATCCGATATCCGAATATCCGTGTGGATACGGATACGGATATGGTTTTAAATTTTAATTATCCGTATCCGAATAGTAAATATATACCATATAATTTAATATATATTATGAAAATATTTATGTATATATCTACGGATATCCGATATCCAATTTGTATCCGTCCGTCTAATATATGATCCGTATCCATATCCGAAAAATAAAAGTGGATACAGATATAGTTTTACTACTATCCGATCCGTTTGCACCCCTATTTCGGAGGCACAATATGGGTTTTTTTTTTAAATAGAATTCCTGTAAACCAAATCAACGGAACAAGCCTCTGGTTTTGGGATTTTCGAAATCTAGCCTCCACCGATCCCTAGAATCGGTGGAGCAAAAAAAACGCAATCTACACCGGTCCCTAGGACCGGTGGAGCATGTTTTGCACTGGCCACAGCGTCCTCACGGAAGGCCACACGAAATAACCCTACACCGATCCTGCGAATCGGTGGAGCTTCAAAAATGTCTCCATCGGTCCTGTGGATCGGTGTAGGCAGGTTTAGGGTTAAAACGAGCAGCCGCACCCTTCTTCCCCTCTCTTCTTCTCTTCCCAGCCTCCATTCTTCTCTCTTCTTTCTTCTTTCTTTCATTTTTTCGTTTTTTTCAAATTCAATAGAGGAGTTGCCATATGAACAGATCGCCACCACCATTGTACTCAGCATCATCTTCTGATTATTATTGTGAGTTTTTTTTTACTCATATGTTTATATTTAGTGTTGTAAAATTAAAAAATATTTGGAGTTAATTTGGTGTTTGAATTTTGTTCAGCAAAATGTCACTGCTATTGATCAATGTGTATTATGGTGGTAACCTCCAAAGCACTTCAACAGGTGTTGGTTATGACATAGGGGCTGCATTTACCTTTACCGTATCTGATTCTACCAGTTTTGCTGTTATAAGACGGCAAATATACGTTGGACTTGAATTGCTTCCAAGTCGAGTCAAATTGACACTCCAGGTACGTATGAACACAGCACAACTCGGATCGTACCATTTCTCACTATTTCGGATAGAAAATGAGGAAACTTGGGATGTCATTAAACAAACTGCAGCTCAAGTGGCTGGATTTAAGGTTATAGAATTGGTAGCTGAGGCACACCAGGGTAGAAACCAAATCAGTTATGATCCGTGTCCAGATAGTTTGCCTGGAGGTAGTAACACACCGTCGGTTCAGACCGGCTTTCATCCTGACTCGGGCAGTGTACCTGTACCCACCTACACACCTCCGGTTCAGGCTGGTGATGACCCTTGTGAGCAATCAGATCGAAACAATGAATCTGATACAAGTTCTTTTGATGATGACGATTCTGATGAAGCATGGGACGCAGATATGGACGAATTTGAGGCTGAAATGAACGCCCGAGAAATATTGAAGGATTGGCACGAGTCGATCCCATTCCTCAATCGAGGACTTAAGCATCCATGTTCATCATTCAACGATGAATTGCCAATGCCATACAAGGATCGTGCATTTTTTGCGAACCCCCCCAGGTTAGATGAAAAATTTGCTGAAGGTCAAATGTTTGAATCCAAAGCCAAACTAAAATCAGAACTTGCTGATTTTCACCTACCCCGAAACACAGAGTTGGAAGTGCTAAACAGCAGCAAAACTAAGTAGTTAAATGTAAATCTTCTAAATGCCAATGGAAATTGTATGCAATTGTAGTACCAACTGGTGCATGGACAATTTCCACCAACCCGTTTATCCACACATGTTTTGGAAGTGCTGAAAGGTTGGATAGTCATCAAATGACTGCCAGAGTAATTGCTGATATTATTAAACCGGCTTTGAAAGATGATCTGGAGATGAGCATTAAAGGGATCAAGCATATGGTTAAAGTTAAATTTGGGTCAGTAGTGCCCTCGTATAACAAGTTGTGGAGAGGTAGGGAACTTGCAATTACCGACTTGTTTGGGAGCTGGGAGAAGTCTTACGAGATGCTGCCATCGTTGTTGGGTGCCATCAAAGCATCTAATCCAGGTACACAATACCTAATAGAACATGGACCATCAGAAGATTTTAATATCAATATTTTCAACCGGGTTGCATGGGCATATGGGCCATGCATTGAAGCATGGCCTCATCTTCGACCCGTTATCAGTGTTGATGCCGGGTTCTTATCCGGAAGATACAAGGGTAAACTTTTTATGGCTTGTGCTTACGATGCAGAGCAACAACTCTTGCCACTTGCATTTGCAATTTGTGAAAAAGAGTCTATAGAAAATTGGGGTTGGTTTATGAATTGGCTGCGTATCAATGTTGTCGGGCCAGGAAGAATCTGCGTTATCTCGGACCAGCACCTTGGTATACGAGGGGTGTTTGAGGCTCCTAATCTGGGATGGTGTGAGGAAAACGGTGAAGCTGTCCACCGACTGTGTTCACAGCATATTTGTGAAAATATTTGGAAAAAATACCCTCAAAAGTGGATCAAAACTTTATTCAAAAAATATGTTGAGAAGAAAAAAATCTGGAGATTTGAAGAGGCGATGGAAAGAATTAGGCAAAGAGATGCAGACGTATATGACTACATTATGAAATTTGGTAAACGGCTCCGCAACTCTGATGCAGAGCCTTTGGCTTTGCATAAGTGGGCACAAGTGCATGATGGATTCCTCAATCGATGGGGTATAATGACAAGTAATGGCTCTGAGGTACTAAACAGTGTATTTAGGATTGCCAGGCAACTACCTGTGTGTGCAATTGTTGAAAAGACCTTTTATAAGTGCGTCGACTGGTTTGTAAATAGGCGGGAGGCCGCGATTGGATGGGAGGCATCGGGATTGGATTTTTCAATGAACATTACACTGCTTTTACATCGTCGTAATGAGAAAGCAAGGAAACATGATGTAAGACCGATGTATTATGGCCATAACAGCTATGAGGTTATTGATAAAAATGGAATTCTCGAGACAGTAAGTCAATAATTCGATAAATCTAATTATTTACTTTCACGTAATACATTTGATGTAAATATGATTTTTTAATTGAAGGGTGTTCGGGGCGAGGTGAAGTACGATGTTATCTTCCCTGCAGAAGGAATGCCTATATGTGTGTGTCGGAGACCTCAATTAACAGGAATCCCATGTAACCATGTTCTGGCAGTTTGTTTCGTTAGGAGGCTAAATCCTAACGACTATGTTAACCCATATTACAGCTTACAAAATTATATAAATACTTGGTCTGGTCGTTTCTATGGATTTGGAAATAAAAGGAATTGGCCATTAGTTGATGGCCCCATTATAAGGCCAGATCCGGATAAGGAAAAAATAAATAAGGGTAGGAGAAAACACAAGCGAAGAATTATGACTATGGACAAAATGGAGGCCCCTGCCAGGAGGCGTAATGCTCAACAACACAATCAAGAGTCAACTACAGCAAGACGTTCGGGTATAACAATTTAAAAATTCAAAATACAATTCCGTTTATTTCCAATTAAATTTGAACTAAGTTGTACTCATTTTGTAACAGGTGCATCGACTCGCTAAACTCGTAGGATTTAGGGATTTCTAAGTTTATGCATTATGTTGAACTAAGTTGTACTCATTTTATTTGAACTAAGTTCTATTTATGTTGTATTCTAAGATTTTATGTTGTATTCTAAGAATTTTTATTGTATTCTAAGAATTTATGTTGTAATTTTTATTGTATTCTAAGAATTTATCTTTGACATTTTTAATCAAGAAATTATGCTTCGGTGGTACATACCTGAATTTCAAATATGATTCAAATAAGCATAATTTAAACAACACATTTAGCCATGCTACAAAAATTCAAATAAACATAATTTAAAGGATAATTAAAGGTAGTCCAATTAAAGCTACAATAGTCCATTTAACATTACAGATAACATACATATAATAATGGATACAATCTAACATTAATCTTCAGGTACCTCTGCAAAAAAAAAATTAAAAGGTATCATGCATTAATCAATAAATAATGGATCCAATCAAAAATTTAAAAGGTATCATGCTTAACAGAGGCACTTACTCAGTCGAAACATGTTAACGCCTTCGTCGGCGCTGTCGAGTAGGTCCAAGGGCGTCAGTCCCGGGAGTGTAATGCTGAGTAGGCTGCCTTGTACGGACTCCAAGAGGTGGATCTGAAGTGGATGGAGCATAATCGCCTGTAAGATTTCCTGGATCTCCAGTGGATGGTCCCATCATACTAAAGTCTCCCGTTAGTTCATTGAGCATGAACTCAGATATAGATCCAGTGATGAATTGCAAGTACATCGCAGGGACTCCATCAGCACTTGAATCTGGAAACATAACCGACCCGAATAAATCTATACAAAATCCTCGAGTGTACCGTGCAACTATCTCATCGTTGTGCCAATCTTCTAACTCAAAACTAAATTGCGCCCGCAACCATTTTAGTCTAAGCGCATAAGCAGAGACGGACAATCGTTCTTTCGATGTGTTAGGATTATAAATCCTATATTTATATGGCATTGTCTGATGGAGGTGATTGTAAAAATCTGCCGGATCAGCCCCTAGATCAAACTCTAAGTATGGGTCCCAATCAGTATCGCTGGTGCCAGTAATCGCGTCACCTGCAAATTAAAAGAATTATACAATTAACAATTTATTTTTTATAAATAGGTAATTAAATTAACCGATAAACAACTCATGATTATTAATTACCCTTAGTCGATAAACCCCATAGACATGCAACATCTTTCAACGTCACTGTCACCTCACCGACAGGTAGATGAAATGTATTGGTCTCCGGCCTCCACCTCTCAACCAGAGCAGTAATCAAATACGGATCAATCTTGCAATCATTAAGGCGAGCAATTTGATACAACCCTAACCTCTTCAGAGCACCGTCCATCCGACCGTTGTAAGCAATACTAGTCTGATGTGAATTTACCTGCAATGAAGAGGTAGGCTGCCAAAAAAAATTAAAACATTATAAACCCTTCAAATACTTCAAGAAATATTTATTTGCAACAAATAATTAATAAATATAATCAAAATTACCATATCACGAACTTGCCATGCCCTGTGGTTCTGTGGTGCTAATTTCAACAACTCTGGATAATCCGGATTATCCATTTACTCTGTTAGAAAATTTGATAAACAAATATTTTTTCAACTGATGAGAGTCATCACACATAAATATATAAACAAGTATTTTTTCAAGCATATGGCTACAATAATGAAAATTGAACTATATGTAAACAACATATCATCTAATTTTGATTTTAAAAATAAACTTCATGAACAATTAATTACACAAATTTATACTACATATTACTAATTTTACACATTTATAATTTTATCTAATTTTAAACTTCATGAGAGTCATCACACATTTATCTAATTTTACAAAAATTATAATACATATTACTAAAAAGTTACATTAAACTACATGAACACTTAATTACACAAAATTATACTACATATATACTAAATTACACTAAATTAACATCAAATAAATTCTAAATTAACACTACATCACTACATTACACTAAATTAACATCAAATGAACTCTAAATTACACTACATTACCACTAAATTACTAAATATACTCCAAATCAACACTAAATTACACCAAATACTAATTTAACACTACATTTCACAAAAACAATCTAAATATACTAAACAAACTAAATTAAATTAGTTATTCATTTTAATTCGGCTAAAATAAAAAATTATAAAAAAAAGAGATATTTACCTCGTCAAAATCGTAAATCCGAAGAGTTTCTAACTCTCTTAGACGATCCAGAAATTTTAAAACAATTGGATTCTAAAATGGTTGAGTAAATTGAGAGGATAAAAGAAAAAAAAAACAAGAAGAGTTCGGAGAGGAAACGAAGGAGAAGAAAGGGAGAGACAGAGATGGAGTTCTGGACTTCTCGGGTTGGAATTTTGGAGATCAAGCCTCCACCGGTCCTAGGGATCGGTGGAGGTAAAGATGGGATTTTCTGTGGCAAGGGGTGCAGGCTGCACCCGTATGGTGCAAAACAGGCCCCACCGATCCCCAGGATCGGTGTAGGTTGGGTTTTTTTTTCTACACCGATCCCTAGGATCGGTGGAGGCTATATTTCGAAAATCCCAAAACCAGAGGCTTGTTCCGTTGATTTAGTTCACAGTAATTCTATTTAAAAAAAAAAACCCACAATATGTCTAGGCTTTTCAAATCTAGAACCCTATTTCAAGCCATTATTTAATTCTGATGCTTTGCATTTTACCTTAACCACGGTTGACATGTACCATTAAAAGACCAGCCTAGCGTTTGCTTGGTCTAAATCTAGTCAGGCTAAATATAGGTCTTTTAGACTTGAATGAAATTAGAACGAGGGAACCAACAGCAAAATTATTTATTTAATTAAGTAATCGATCAATTAAAAATGTCCTATGCACTTCATTTCTGTTTCTATGAGGGAAAGAAGCAACTACCTACTGGTTGAAATTGTACATAGGCTTTATTTTAAGGCTGTGTTCCAAAATCAGAGAGTAAAACTTCATTAGTGGAATAGGAGGGAAGAAGACGGAGTTGAGTCTCCGCTCTGCACAGTGATTTTACACTCCGATTTGGAGATGAAAGATTTAACTAACAATCTACACGATCTTCACTTCGTCTCCTCTCCGCACAGTAACCGCTCCCCTCCATTCCCTCTCCGATTCTTCCTTTTTGGAGCAGGTGAGGTCGCACCTAACTTGACAGACTGGTGACGTCTCCCCTCCGCACAGTGATTTCTTCTTTCCCTCCCTCCGCGTCCCCTCTTCTGGAGCTAAACCTAAGTTGCGTAGAAATAGAATAACAACAACGTGAATTAGACTGTTGAAATTGAGAGCTTACCAAGTTATTGAAATATAATTTTATTTTAGGATAAATTTCATTAAAGGTTAATAAATTCTATTCTTTGTCACGAATTGATTACAAGTTTGATTTGTTTGTCTATAGTTATTAAAATTTTTATTTGTTCCAGTCAAATCATGATGCTACTTTAAAATCTAGTGACCAGTTCGTGATAAAGAACAAAATTTAGTGACTTACGGTGAAATTTACCATTATTTTATAAGGACTTAAGAAATATATATATATATATATATATATATATATATATATATATATATATATATATATATATATATATATATATATATATGTATGTGTGTGTGTGTGTTCGAATGCACCCTCTTTTCTATGCTCTCAATGCACCCAATTTTTATTTTCTCTATTTTCAAAGTCCGAACAGATGATCCGAACCGATCAACATGACCTTCATAATAAAATATGCTTGGAGACCAAATTTTATATTTTTTAGAATCTTTTTACTATATTTTAAGATAGATACAAAATCACTTTATCGGATGGTCCAGAATCTCCTTAAAACAATGATTTTGTACATATCTTAAAAAATAGTAAAAAAATTCTAAAAAAATATAAAATTTGGTCTCCAAGCATAATTTATTATGAAGATCATGTTGAGCGGTTCAGATCGACTATTCGGACTTTGAAAATAGAAATAAAAGAGATAAAAAAGTGAATGCATTGAGAGCATAGAAATTTAGGTGCATTAGAACCCTCCTCTGTATGAGGACATAACAGCTTATTTAATTTATCGCTCGTGATTAATACCTAGACCCAGGAAGTTGCATCTTGATTTTCTACAGCGCTTGACAAGGTAGTAGTGATTTAAATAGTTTGAGGTACTACATAAAAAATGCTTTTAAAAATTTTAAGAAAAAAATAAAAAAATCAAATTAAAGCCAGTGAATCATGTATGAGATTCAAAATTGCTGTGGATTCCAGAAAAAGATACCTAGGAGAATATAAAGTCAAAGAATTTAGGTGACTGTCTTAAATTAAATGATTTGAACTAAGTATTTATTGTTTGATTTAGAAATAACAACGGAAAAAAAAAGTAGGATTTGATGATAAACATAAGGTGATTTTGATTGAAGGTTTTAAATAAAAAAAAGCAGTGAGAGAGAGAGACATTTGATTTTGACCTCTCAACTATTGCATTTTGTTCAATTATATTCGTATATTTTTTTTATCCAGATAAACCCCTCTCTTTAATTTTATGGTTAAACTGTTTACGTTGCTTCCAATTAAAGCTGTTACAGTGCCAACTCGTTGTAAACAAAAATATTTGATTATCCCCACATGACAAAAAAAAAAGGAAATCAAAATTCTTCCTACTAAATTGCCAATCATCTCAAGTTTGATTTGTCATTTTCTAGTCACACAACTTTGTCATTTGTCCCAATTAAATCACTTTATATTTTTCTGTTCAAAATCTTAATGAAATATTCTTATTCCGTCCAAAATATTAACGGAATATACTCATTTCGTTCAAAATACTAACATAATTAGCATATTCTGTTAGCATTTTGGACGGAAAAGTATAAAATGACTTAATTAAGAACAAATGACAAAATTGAGTGACTAAAAAAAAACAAATCAAACTTGAATGACTAATTCATAACAAATGACAAAGTTTAGTGATATCCAGAGAAATTTACTCTAAAAATTATGAGCAGCGGCAAGAATAGAGTGGAATAGATATTTTAATCTCGTTGAATAGAATAACAAAAGAATTCAATGAAATTGTGGAACTGGGTGTTTGAACTTTTGAAGTCAAATTTTTGCATTTTGCACTTTGGTCCCTTCTATATTTCTGTATGAGCTAATTTTTTGTTTCATCCTTTTACCATTATCTGAACATGACTGAAATAATATGAAATAGAAACCTCTTTCAAATTTCATTTTTCTCTATTCTATTTCACGTGTTGCCGAAAGAGCTCCAAGAGAATATGAATGTGAATCAGATTCTCCTAAAAAAAAAATAGTTGATTGAAGAAATTCATTTGAGCATGCAAATCAAAATCTTACTTAAACTTTACTAATTAAACTTGTCCTTTCAAATTACTGAGCCAATCAATTATAATCTCACTTTTCTTGAAACCAAGCAAAAAGTACAACAGAAAAGAGCTAACATATTTTGAATAATATTTTCATTGTCACCACTCACCTGTCTATAACCTTGAGAAGCTGTTGAGTAGTGGATTGCTTGTGTTGTGTGCATCAATAAAATGGATTCAAATCAGCTGAAATTCAAAATATATGAACAGTATTTTTGGAATTTCTGAAATTTCGAATTCAGCCGTTCAACTTTTTCTGTGCACGCATCTCGAAACAGCTAGTTTTTTTAGCACGTATCTCGAAATAGTTCAACGGCTGGATTCTGGGTTTCAGGAATTTCAGCGTTACTGTTCATGTTTTGGGATTACAGCAGATTTGGATCCCAATAAAATATATACTTATCAATACTGTTTAATTTTTAATTAAATAGTTTTAGGTACATTACATATACATTTTATAACTGTGAAAACCCATAATTGTTTTTCATTATTCATAACACTCTTATACTTTAAAATGCAGGAGAAATTCTTTCTAAATCTAAACTTGGTACATATATTTTTTCCTTCTAATTTTAGGATATAAAATTCTGCTCATTTTATTTTAGTTATCTTAAAAAGAAAGTATAACCATACCTGAGTCATTCAATTTAATATTTTTATGATATCCAACAAATTAAAGTTGAATATTATAAATTTTATTTAGCCATTAACAAAATGGCAAAGATTACATCTACTGATTTTACTCTGAAAAATAATTTCAAACTTTTAAAAATGAAGTACAGTGGATGCAAAAGAAAGGGTCCTGTTTTAGACCTACCTTCCACATAATATTAAAACAACAGCGATATATAATAATGTCCATTAAGTCATTGGTTCATAGTACTTTAGCACTGTTGCATGCGTGTTAAAAACATAATAATTCAAGAGGTTGCGCTTTCAATCATCGCCACAAAAAAAAAAAAAAAATATATATATATATATATATATATGAAACATTTAGAATTTTTTTTATAAACCATAATTAGAAAAAATATTTTTACCAAACCAATATGATTATATTTTTTTTACAAAAATCATAAGAACCAAATTGCCATTTCGGTCCGGTAGTTTTTTTTTTTCGGGACTGAAATGGCAATTCAGTCCCTGTTAGTTTCACAGTTTGCCGTGTAGCATTTGGTGTAATACCCTGGGATCGAAATACTATTTCGGTCCAGTGTTTTTTTAGCCTTGACCGAAATGGCATTTCAGTCCCAACTTTTTTTTTTTTAGGGTTTGCATAATGTTGGATTTCTCACTTGTGTATTATATATCATATCGGATGTAGGTCAAATTGAATTTGAAACCGAAAGACAATTAAATATGTCTTTTAGCCGGATAACTTTTTTTTATCTCCCATAGAGAATATTATTTCTTCATCCATATTTAATGAACGAGGAAAAAAATATCATGTAAAAAGAATGCTAACTGCATGAGTAGCTACGTACTAGCTATATAACTTGAATAATAACTTATTACATTGAAACTTTTCTTATGAATAATAATAAATAATATAACTAAGTGACTAATAAGGCATATGATATTTCCGGTCTTATTATTGAAATAATATTAAGAAGTATAACTCAACACATAAATTCATTTCAAATATATTTTTGATATATAGATATTAGATGAAATTTGAATTTATTCTATTTTATTTTCAATTTTTTTGGCACAACCTAACGAGTAAGAATTACACATCTTTGTTAATATAAATGTTTTCTTAACTAAATTGAAAACATGGTAGTTTTATAAAAAAATTCAACTAAACTAGCTTTAGGATCCGAACAACTGTTTTATTGCCCTGGAAAATATATTTTCATGTAAAAAATTAATGCAATTTACAATAATGCTATTTATTAAGCAAACCCTAAAAAAAAAAAAAAATTGAGACCGAAATGGCATTTCGGTCTGGAGTCTTTTTCGGATTTTCTGTGGCCGCCTTTTTGAAAATTTGTGAAACCAATACGGACCGAAATGCCATTTCAGTCCGGACAAAAAAAAGCAGACTGAAATGACATTTCGGTTCTTATGGTTTTTTTTAAAAACAAAAGTAATCACGTTGGTTTCCTAAATTTTTTTTTAATTATGGTTTATAAAAAAAATTCAATCATTTCTGATAAAAAGGAAAATGTTCCTGTCATATGATCATATCACCGTCACTGCTGTCAATATTATCATAAACTGAAATGGTAAACACTAAACATTTAAATTATTCAACTGAACTCTACTTATATTAAATATAACATTGAATAATTGTGTTTTATTTTGTTCAGTCCTAATCGGTTAGAGATCACTTTATAATAAAAAAAATCGATTTTTATCAAAATATTATTTATACCTTCCGTTACAAAAAAAAAATTAAATTTCAAAAGCTATGTATTTATTCTCTCAATAAAATCCTTAACATAAGATTCCTATTCATTTAAAATAAAAAATAAAAAAATGCTTAAAATACTAAGTACAAACTCTTTCAAAGTTTAGATATAAATAATTTTTATATTAATTATAAATACTTTTAAAATACCCTTAAAAAAAATATATAAAGTATGAGTGATGCTACGGTGCTTTGGGAAGTAAAGAGAGTGTTTTACTTCCCGCTCATATCTCCATTTTCAAAGTTCAAATAGTCGATCCGAACTTCTCAACATAATCTTCCTATTGATATGTGCTTGGAAACCAAATTTTACATTTTTTGAAAAATTTTACTATTTGTTTACAATTTTTGAAAATCACAGCTTTCCATTAAATAAAAAATAATAAAAAAATTCAAAAAACACTAATTTTCAAAAATTCAAAAAAAATAGTAAAAATTTCTAAAAAATGTAAAATTTGGTCTCCAAACACATATTAATATGAAGATCATGTTGAGAAATTCCGATGACTATTTGAACTTTGAAAATAAAAATATAAGCGGAAAGTAAAACACTCTCTTTACTTCTCAAAGCACCGTACCATCACTCATAAAGTATAGACTGCAGTAATAATTTGTTTTTATTTAATTACAAATTTCACCCATAAGGCCATAACTATGATTAATAAAGTTTTTTTAACAAAATATATAAAATTTCCAACAAAAGATGCCCCTGAAATCCGGAAATGTGCCGTGCATGATTTGACAAGTTTTATCACGTGGGACCCACATGAATCCTATTGAGCTACACTTTTGCAGTTTTGCTAGAGGATGACAGTTACATGCCAACCACAATTATTATATTTTGGCGCCTCAACCTCTGTAAAAAACCAAACATGAAATGAAAGGTTTTGTCAAGATGTTTTCTCATATTCTACTGCACACACTTGTTATATTTTTTCTTTCATCACAATTCACAAGCACATTGTGTTGGGTTTTTTTTTATTGCACTTTAGTTTTTCTCTTTTGCCAGATATTGTAATATTATGTCCGTAAATTTTATGTGCTTCTGTAAACCTTCCTTTCCAGGGTATCTGACAACCTCAAAATGGACAGCAAAATAGGGCACAAGAAAAAAGAGAGCGCCCCCCCCCCCCCCCCCCACTCCCCCCTGCCAATTTTTTTTTTTTTGTTTAATATAATTTAGGTGGCCTTCTTGATTTTTTTAAGGTGTTTGATCCTATTATTATACTATCAGCCTATCACATTGTCAGATTATCTCATCATTGAATAAAAATTATATATACTAACTAAAACATAAAGTAAAATATTAATAAAGAAGAGTGTGGATTGGTCTGTACTATGGATCAATATGTTTCTTTCAATGTCAAAATATCGATCCGAATTGTTCAACATAATCTACATATATAAATGTACCTGCGCACTAAATTTTACATTTTTTAGAGTTTTTTTTTACTATTTTTAAAGACAGGTAGAAAATCACTACTATTGAATGATGTAGAATGTTTAGATCAAGTGATTTTCCACCTATATAAAGAATGTAAAAAGTGTAAAATTTGATTAACAAATGTTTTTTTTATATGGAGATCATGTTCAGCAGTTCATATTTACTATTTATACTTTGAAAACAGAGATATTGATTCAAAATATTGACCAATCCACGTTATGCATAGTACCATAGCATCACTCAATAAAGAATGGACAAAATAATTTACAATATCTGACATTTACTCTTGGATAGAATATACATTTTTAGAACAAGACGGTAGTTCTTTCACATTACATTACATTTTTAAATTTTATTTTTCAACATATTTTTTGAATAAATATAATATTTTTCGCAAAAAAGAATTTCATCATGCATTATTAGAAAATTTTTGAAAGAAAATTTCTTATAAAAACAATTATTTTCGCTCTATAATGAATGAAATAAATAGTACCAAAAAGAATGTGTCTGTTGGTAAAACACTAAAATAACTTGTACTATTTTTCCTTTGTTTTATCAAAGGTGTACTTCTAATTGGAATGAAAGAGTATAATAGACTAATAGTTCATAGCAGTATGTGTGAGATTTGAATGACACATGTATAATAGTAGTCCAGACTCCAGAGCAGTATGATTTTAAAAAATAAATTGGAATTTTCTTTTCTTTTTTCAACTGTCCAGTCATGAATGACATATGAAATTGCATATAATACTGGCACAAGGAACTGTTTGCTGGGATGAAGTAGTCACAGAGGAACAGATTGTAGTTGTTGAAATAAATTTAATTATTTCTTGAAATACAAACTTGAAATACTCAACAATTTGGTGCTTATCTGGGCTGGTATTGAATTCTAGAAGCCATGCTAAGTAGTAAGTACTATACTGGCATGAATGATAGCCTCCTGTAGCTATCTGTGTCGTTTACTGTAAGAGATTTCTACCATTTAACAAGTGTTGTTTTAATGTTTTTTTTTTTTTTAAATTAGTTTACCATTGACTTTACTGATCATTATCTCTGGTTAACAAATTGATTCATTGCACAGGACACCACAAAAGACAACCAAATCAAACAATTAAAATGCAATAATGGTGCTATTGCTGGGATTGCCAGAAGAACAAACTAACAGAGATTTAATTTAAATCTACATTAAATTTAACAGTTCTTTGTTTTTTTATCACATGAAGTTATCTGGAGATTTATTTAATGCTATAGCCAGATATATATATAATAAATTTCAAAAGAGACAATTAGTTGGTTCCTCTTTTTATATGTTAAATTTTAATTCAATCAGTAAATCAAGTTAATTAATTTGTTTTATATATAGTCAGAAGAACAAGTTTAAATTTATAAAAAATGGACTTTACTTTTTCTGACCAAGGACCTTATACATTTTTTATTTGTATTTGGACTGTGAAAAATAGAATACAAAAACAATATTATTTAAATTAGTGCGTTAAAATAGTGCAAAAATAGTTATTATTCATTGTTCTTGTGAATGTATATTTGAATGGTGCAAAGGATAGTACAAAATTATACTATTTGAATAAGTATGTGAGAACAATACAAGAAAAGCATTAATTTTATGTTACCTATTTAAATTAGTACAATAAGAGCACTAACTGGTAAATTTTATAAAATCTTGAGTTGGTTAAATAGCGATAACGTACCAGTATTAATTCCCAAACAAGAGAAATAAGTTTCAATTATATTCAAATAAAAGTACTTTTGTGGTTGTGTTAATTCGAATCATATATATATATATATATATATATATATATATATATATATCTTTTTGTGTTAATTCGGCTCTAAGAAAAAAACAAGAACAAAAAATAATAAATTTTTTTGGGTTGCTTTTGTAGGTACTGCTTCCTCCTCCATGTGAAATCCACAAGACAAGGTAACTACATCTACATGGAATGATATAATAATAAATCCATAGAGCTAGAGATAGAGAGAGGAGAGAGGAGAGAGGTGGAAAGATACAGACCTCGAGCCCCTCAATGGCAGAGAAAAGTGAGACCAAAGGCATCCCCAAATTATATTATTTGTTACCATCTTTTTTCTACTATTCAAATAATCAATCAAACAAAATTTAATGATTTATCATCATCATAGTCCCCTCCAGAGCGTTGAAGTTTTTAACTTTCAACCACGAAGCATTGTGACTTGATCCTCTCCATTTTGTTTTCTCCAGTGGGTAATTTTGTCTTTTTGTGTCTTTTCAGTGTCATGGGCTGTCATAAAGTTTCACATGTAACTTCAAACTTGATTGGTATAATTTCTGTTATAAGTAGAATCGAAATAATTTATTTTAAAAAAACAATATGATTACTTTTTTTACAAATATCATAAAATCGAACTGCTAATTCGGTTTGAAATAATTTTTTTTTTCTAAACCGAATTGGCAATTCGGTCTGGCTATTTTTCACATTTCCCGCACCTTTCTGTGTAGACTTGTGTGTAATTCGGTTTTTTTAGTCCAAACCGAATTACCAATTCGGTTTAGAGGTTTTTTTTTTTTAGAGACACTAAAAAGAACAAAATAAAGAAATCTAACACTGAAAATTTGAATTTTTTGTTTAAATTATTTGTTAGATTACTTCTTTTGATTTATAATTAGCATATTTATACTAAAATACACTAAATTACTTGAAATTATGTTGAATTACCCTATATTACAATAAATTACGCTAAAATTACACTAAATTACGCTAAATATTTTATTGTCTAGAATTAAAATATGTATGCAGAGGCAATTGCAATTGCAATTGCAATAGGCAACTGCAATTGCAACTGCAACTGCAAGGTAGATAAAATATGTATGCAGAAGAAACTGCAATTGCAAAATATTTTATTGTCTGGAATTAAAATATGTAGATAAAATAAAGATATGTGATTAAAATATGTAGATAAATATGTAGATGGCAAGAGCCGACATTTTTATTAATATCCAAAGTTAATTAGAAATTAATATTTAGGCCCAGAATTCCTGACTTTCGCCAAAAATGCCCAAACCGGCCATAAAACCGACATTTTGTTAGAGACACTATGAAGAGCAAGATAATGAAATCTAACACTGAAATTTTGAAATAAAGATATGTGATTAAAATATGTAGATAAATATGTAGATGGCAAGAGCCGACATTTTTATTAATATCCAAAGTTAATTAGAAATTAATATTTAGGCCCAGAATTCCTGACTTTCGCCAAAAATGCCCAAACCGGCCATAAAACCGACATTTTGTTAGAGACACTATGAAGAGCAAGATAATGAAATCTAACACTGAAATTTTGAATTTTTTTTGTTTAAATTATTTGTCAGATTACTTCTTTTAATATATAATTAGCATATTTATACTAAAATACGCTAAATTATTTGAAATTATGTTGAATTACACTAAATTAAGTTAAATTACACTAAATTACATTATATTACGCTAAATACGGTAAATTATGCTAAATTACATATGAATAGGGATGATATCTTCACTGAAAAGGCGAAAAACAATGATGAAATTTCAAACAGCCATAAAACGGCGCTCGAGTGTCCGATTTCAGCAAATGACCACTTTTCGGAAAGCTTGCGAAAATACGCATGCGTCCGTGCCCACTATGTTGGATTTCAAAATTCAGAATTGCCAAAAACTTAAGAGAAGAGCCTCAAAACTTGAGTTGAAGTTTCCGATTAAGATTTTCATTTCTATTATTCAATCTAAGTAGCTCAGTAAATTAGTTACATAATAAACTTGTAGAATACCAATTTTTACTATTTTCAGAATTTTTTTACTATTTTTTATGATTCATGAAAGATGACACAAAATCGGTCTACTTTAGCGTAATTTTGCGTAGTTTAGCGTAATTTACCGTATTTCAGCATAATTAGCGAAGTTATTGTAATTTAGCATAATTTAGTGTAGTTTTAGCGTAATTTATTGTAATATAGGGTAATTCAACATAATTTCAAGTAATTTAGTGTATTTTAGTATAAATATGCTAATTATAAATCAAAAGAAGTAATCTAACAAATAATTTAAACAAAAAATTCAAATTTTCAGTGTTAGATTTCTTTATTTTGCTCTTTTTAGTGTCTCTAAAAAAAAAGCCTTTAAACCGAATTGGCAATTCAGTTTGGGCAAAAAAAGCCGAATTACACACAAGTCCACAGAAAGATGCGGGAATTGTGAAAAATGGCCAGACCGAATTGTCAATTCAGTTTAGAAAAAAAAAAATTCCTTCAAACCGAATTGGCAGTTTGGTTTTTATAGTTTTTGTAAAAAAAAAAAATAATCATGTTGTTTTTTCAAATTAATTATTTTAATTACGTTTTTTAAAAAAAATCCCTGGTAAACCTTCCATCCAAAAATGCACAAGTGAGAGGATTTACAATTTTTGTTTTGTTTTTATGATTAAATACATTCATCAGACTTCAGACCACAAAATGAAACCAAAGCTCCATAAACAAATGAAAACTAGTTGTTTCCTTCATCTTCTGAACAAATTCTTGTTTTTGTTTTACTTGTTGATGCAAAATTAAAGGCACAATTATTGAATTTGTGACAAGTCACTGTCAAATGACTCTGTGCATAGGTGCACTGTGCATTTTATTCATTTTTATCATAAAGCAGATGCTTAGTTAGCTTCTTATTTAGAGCCATTTTCTCGATTCATCCAATTAGATTTTCTAATAATCACAAACTATAATTTGATTATTTTCCAGAAAGTGATTTGCGGAGGAATCAGCATCCATTCGTTACATTCATTTTTAAAAAATATAAATATCTATCAGTTTCATTGGAACTAGAAGTATATTGGTACCACACTTGGCTATCAGTAGGAAACTTTACAACTAGAAATTCATTGTTAAAGCACATAACAGAACAATATATACATCTAAATCATACATAACAAATTAAAGCATGCAATCCACAATACCACCAACACCAGATACAAAAACATCAAACTATACCATATCCAGATTACTCCATGTCCTAACGGTTGGAAATGTCATACATGACAAATTATTTAGGTCGAGTTTAGTAATTTAATTTTTGAAATTAAGTATGAATTGAATCATATTAGACCGCATAAATTACGGGTCAAAATTTATGCACCCTCTTTGAAAAGGTGCATCTGAACAGGCTCAACCGAATTTATGCAACTTGACAAGTGCAAAACAGTTTGAATGCGGCAATTAACTTTTGTCATTAACTTTGAAAATGATACAACCATTGATATCTTCATGTGGTATAATAACGTTTAGATCCGTATCTTTTGTCATTAACTTTTGTACATTGCTTGCGGCAATTTATGCTAGGTAGACTTAGGATTGAGTAGTTTACTTCCGTTCAGTTATGAGTTTACTTATCTTTTTACATATGTAAATATCTCTTTTATCAATATATCGTTAGTGACAACCTTCGCCGCTAACCTTAAAAAAAAAAAATAAGTGCAAAACAGACCATGTTGAGTTATATATACATATGCAACAATTTGAATGTTCAGATGATCTATCTGAATACACGCATTTTCCACATAGGGAGAAAGTGAGAAAGAAGGGAGCTGTATATTAACTGTTATTTTCGAGTTGTTCGTGTGGATACTTACTAGTACAGGAAACGCGACCATACACGGTCCGAAAAGCTAATGTCATGAGGTTATACGACCGTGTCAGCGAGCTTCGTGTATGAAAATGGGGTACTTTGTACACGGTTTCTGAACCGTGTCATATAGATCTAATATTCACGGTTAATAAAATCCGACCGTGCCAGATTGCAAAATAAAGGTGATGACAATGGAGGTTTCTACACGGTCAAAGTAACCGTGTACAATAACTAGGTTTATATACACAGTTTCTACAAATTATCCGTGTATTATTTTCATAACAAAACACAGTTTGTTATTTAGAATTGTGTATGTTTTGTATTTTTTTTTAAATGATTTATAATAGGCTAGCACCCATATTTACTAGCCATTAACCATACCATATTAAACATTCATAATTCAAATAATATTTACAACATATAGCAAACAGATTTCAACACACAGAACAAAAAATAACATTCATATAAATAACAAACAAATCAAAACGGAGCATTCGTATATATATATAGTAACAACTAGAAGAACCAATATAGAGACTTATATACATTCAAACTAGAAAAACTGTAAAGTCTTAACATAAAAATATTTCGTATAAATGTACATTGATAGTCTACACAAAATAAAGTATCATCATCATAACTCTTATCCTCATTATGGATAGTGAGATCAGTAGTACCCAATGTGTTAAAATGCGGTTTCCATGCGGTATACGGAAGGCCACTGCATACCGCATATACAGTATGCGGCCGCATATGCGGATTTTTATGCGGACTTATATATGCAGATTTTAAAATGAGAATTAATATATATATATAAACAAGTATGCGGTAATATGCAGTAATATGCGGTATGCGGTAATATGTGGTAATATTCGGTATCATACAAACAAGTATGCGGCAATATGCGGTAATATGCGGCCGAATATGCGGTAAAAATATGCGGCCGAATATGCGGCCGCATATGCGGAACTGCATATTGATTTTCTATGCAATTGCCAACCGCATACGCATATGCAACCGCATGAGCCGTATTTTGTTACACTGGTAGTACCTACGTTGGTCACCATGAACAAACAAATCATCTTAAAGTTTTGCAATTCCCATGTACAAAGTATCAAAGAATAGTACCTCCAGAACTTGACCTCAATCTTCTCGAGCTTCCTTTTTGGAGATGCTGCAACCTTTTGGAGTGATGTGGTCTTGATAAAGTATTTGAGAGTACTCTTGTGTACTCTGTTATATTTTTATCCCATTCTTTGTGACGATAACAAAACTGCAACCAATATGACCAATTAATAACTAATGATATCTTTGGAAAAAAAAATAATAGGTTGATATATTTGTAAAAAAAAAAAACTTACACATGTTTCATTTTGTAGTATTATAAGCTTCTTCAAGTTTGACGAACTCTTCCAAGTTCTCATTTGAGAAAAGAAATATGAACAAATGGAAATAGTGAGATCCTTCAAGTTCTGAAATATTGGGTGTTGTAGCGGCAAGACTGCGGTTGACAGTTCCTAATTTGAAATAATATAAACACAGAGTCAGAATCAAGACACGCTTTAAATAATTTTGTTATTTTAATTTGTTACCTAAGATCTAACCGAAATCAAATTACCAAAAATTATAAAATCAAGAGAATATGAGGGGCATACCACGCGTAGATTGCATTTGAAATGTAACTCCAAAAGATGAACGTTTTTAATTTTCTGGAGTAAAGCAGTTATCCGCTCCATGGAAGCTTGGGTTTGAGAATCTCTCATATTTAGGTTGAGGAAGTGTAGAGAGGTCCACAGGTTGTGCCACATCTTAGATAGTGCCGACGTACGAACCGACTCCTTGGTCACGAGCAGCCCTAAAATGATGAGAAGTATTAGGTCAGGCAAACTGCTGATGAAGTACATTGTGATATCGAGAAAGAGTACAATGAGTGAAAGAAAGTGGTGAGTGTGGATTCGAGAGAGAAAAAGGACGAGATAGCAGCTATGAAACCCTAAGAGAGAGAGATATATAAACAGGAAGAAGAGACTGAGGAGTTGAAGAGTTATTTGATTAAACGTGGAGGTGTTGAGAATTAAAGACAAGAGAAAAATCGAATAGGTACTAAAAAGGTATAAACCCTAAGTATTAATCATACACCATTCACAAATAAAAACCGTGTAGAATGAAGTTTATAAAAATAGGCGCGAAAAACAATAATTCTAATTCACAGGTTTTATACACTGTTATATAAAAATAACCGTGCACGGTGATTATTAAGAAATGAAAAGTATAAATATGCAACATACCAAAGGAACTTGCTAGTTCTAATTTTATCAAGATTGTGAAGGTTATTCACAACTTTTCTCTTCTAAGGAATCTCTCCTTAGAAGTCTGATGTCTTGCATCGAGGTTTCTTTGTTAAGAAAAGTTGTGATTAAACCTTTGTAGTTTGATGACCAATCTTATAGCTCATCATAGATCCAGTCCATAATCACAAGATTCGTGAATAATTCGTTTTTTTGTGATGACGAACCGAATGCCGAATTATTTGGTTGACCGAACTTTGATCGAATTATTTCTGAATAATTCTCGAATTTTACGAACTTTTCCTGAATTTTACAAAATATTTCCGAATTTTCCGAATTTTTCCCGAATTTTTCCCATAATATATTTTTTTTAGTTTTTTTTGCTTCCTTGTAGGACTGAGATCTCTGGTCCGAATAATTCCGAATCATTCCTGAATTATACCCAAATTATTCCAGAATCACGAATTTTTGACCTCATCGAAACCAAACTCGAATAATTCATTTGTCACTATGATCCAGTCTATATATATACCACACCAATATTGTAAATGTTTAATCACAACTAATTTTCTCAACAAAGGAAAAAACCTTCCTTTGCTAAAAATAAAGCTGTAATTAACCTTCAGTTTGATGTTCTAGTCTTATGCTATACGAGGGGAGAAATGAAGATATATGAGGGAGAAAAACTGAAGAAGAAAAAAAAATGAAGAAACAAGTTAAGGGAGTGTGCACATGTGTTTGGAAACAAGATATTTATTACTAACATGGGTTTTGGTACACGGCTTCTACTAAAAAACAGTGTTTGAAAACTGAGAGATATTATACACGGATGTTTTAGAAAAAACAGTGTATGAAGTAGTACAACTGTACAAATAGTCATTATTTCCGGACACGGTTTAAAACTTTCAAATCGTGTATGTATGTTGGAGTTTTTTTCGTGCGAGCGCCTCCTTCCATTACACACTGTTAATGTGTAATTTTTTCATATCCGTGTATAATATGCCGTATATGGCCGTATTTTATGTACTAGTGACAGGTAGACACGCGACTATTATTGTTGTATACATCATACACAATAGCTACGAGAATGAAAATTATGACTAGAGTTACGAAGAACTTTCGCTGCACTGCTCGGCTGCCAGTGGTTATTTTCATTTTAAATTTAATTTTACACCTTAATCCTATTTCAAATAAAAACTAAATTAAATTGTAATCTTATAACCGTACCCTAATTACCTACACCAACTTATAAAGAGCTTTTATAAGATTTCAAATCCATGACTTTGTTGATATGCAATCTAATGTCGGCATCACAGTAACTGTAGTTGTTTGTACTAAAAAATCATCATAATTGAAGGTAAAATAACTACGACTTATTTTAAGAATCATTGATATCAAACTAAAGCAATTATTAGAACCAAAACTACCGAGGGACTTACACGCATCCTCTTTTAAAAATTAATCTATTTTTTAATATACACCACAAATATTACGCCTCCAAGTAATTCAATTATTCTTTTTATCATTTAATGGGATGACACAATCCAAACACTCCAATTCATTAATGGTGTTACTATCAAATCTAAGGTTATAATAAATTTGTTGATGGTCCAAATTGTTGATGCACCATCTGTTGAACATGCTTATAAATTACGGATTCAGATTAGCTGAAATCCAAAATACATAAACAATGTTTCTTGAATTTTTGAAATTTCAAATCCAGCCGTTCAATTTTTTCTATGCACGTATCTCGAAACAGCTAGTTTTCCTGTGTATGTATCTCGAAACAGTTTAACGATTGGATTCTGAATTTTAGAAATTCAAAAAACACTGTTAATGTATTGGAATTTCAGCATATTTGGATCTATAAATCAACCGCGTGTCAGTATCATTTTTTAAATAATAATCACCAAAAAGAATCCACGCATTTCCATTTGGACAGACTGGAGAGGTCCCAACTCCAGAAATTTACAGCGCATGATCCGAAACCTGTTATTTTGTCTTGGTTTTACTGTTGGGAACTGTTCCTGTTAAATGTTAATATTCTTTCTATCTACTAAGACAAAATACTTTGCGAGCTGTAAACCAATGTAATGCTTTGGGAGAATAAATCTAATTTTTTATTGGTCAAGTTGGTAATTTTTCGAATGCTCATTGGTTACCAGCCGTGTAAGCTAAGACACCTCATTTAGTCGCCTTTTCAGAATTCAAACTTTGCGGCTTACTGTACGAAATTTGCCTTTGTAATTATTATAAATTTCATGCTTTTAAAAAAGGTGTTTTGCATGTACAAAGAAAGTGCTTTTGGGATCTAGATGCTCTCGCCTTTCAATTTTATTTTGACGTGTTATGATGTTACATTGAAAATTACAAATTAACAAAATTATGTCATGATTTCAACCATGACATAATTTATTAAGGGTTTAGGATATTTTAACCAATTATATTCCTACCGGTTAGAAAATATAGTTAATAAAAATATCTCTAGTCAGAAAATGGCCGGTAGTTAAGGGTTTAGAATATTTTAACCTATTATAACATATTTTATGTTAGTTTTACCGCAATTGATCTATTTTAGCATGTTTTAGCATAATTAAGCTTATTTTGGTCATTTTTAGCATATTTTACCGAAATTAGGGTATTTTAGCCTATTATAGCATATTTTAGCATAATTAAACATATTTTGGCATTTTTTAGCATATTTTACCGAAATTAGAGTATTTTAGCCTATTATAACATATTTTAGGTTATTTTTACCGTAATTGGTGTATTTAAGCATGTTTTAGCATACTTAAGCCTATTTTGGCCCTTTTTAGTATATTTTAGCGAAATTAGGGTATTTTAGCCTATTATAGCATATTTTAGGTTATTTTTACCGCAATTGGCATATTTTAGCATATTTTAGCATAATTAAGCCTATTTTGGCCATTTTTAGCATATTTTACCGAAATTAGGGTATTTTAGCCTATTATAACATATTTTAGCATAATTAAGCCTATTTTGGTCCTTTTAGCATATTTTACCAAAATTAGGGTTTAGGGTTTACTTAGCGTAAGTTAATAGAATTTTATTTTTGACATCAGGATGGCTAGAATACCATGTGGATTAAATTTTATTCTCGTGAGGTACGTATTTTTATTGAGTTTAAATTTTGTTGTGCTAATACCATGTGGATTACTTTTTCAACGCAGGACACTTTTCTTTTAGATGTGAAGTCGCAGTGCGTTCACATGCAGTACTACGAGGTGATGAACCAGTACCTCATCAATCTAGGCCTCTACCAGGTTGTGGACATCTTGCGGACTGGGAGTAACCATCAATGCATCTCTCATTGCAGTACTGGTGGAGCGATGGCGTCCCGAGACACACACGTTCCATAGGTCATTCGGAGAGATGACAGTGAATCTCTAGGATGTGAGTGCCCTTTGGGGTTTGCCTATCAGTGGCATCCCCCCGTTGGTAGCGTATTTCACAGTGCTGGGTTTGCTGCTCAGATCGAGGAGTTATTGGGAGCTGATTCTCACTGTCTCATTGAGGATCGTGGGAAGTCCAAATTCCATCTGAGGATGAAGAAGTTGTGAAAGCACTTCAGCCCGGGTCTGACAGCAGATTCCACTGATGAGCAGATTCAGAGGTAAAAACTATAAATTATTTCTATTACATTTGCGAACAATATTTTATTAACTGTTTTGTATTATAGATATACACGGGGTTACGTAATTGACCTATTTGGTTCTGTCATGTTTACTGATTCCAGCGGTGATATGATGCCAATGATGTATCTCCCGCTGCTGGTAGACCTTGATTAGCCGTCGCCGTACAACTGGGGTGAGGTTGTCCTAGCCCATCTGTACTCCCACATGTGCCGTAGTTGTATGGTAAGTCTCTAACTCTTTTCTTACTTAATTATTTAATCAACCAATCCAAATACCCTGACGACTAAAATTTTGAAAATGCAGAAGGAGAAGAAGCAGATGTATGGGCCGACACTCTTACTTCAGCACTGGTTGTGGTCACGGCTACCGGTGGGCAAGCCTATCCCTAATGAGCCTCTGATATTGGGAGCGCCCAATCCGCTCACAACTACATGGATCGGACCCACGATATTACCATTGGTATCAGGTCAGTCCGTTCAGACCTACAGAGTTTGGCTGCAGAACATGTTGAGTGGACAACGTATGACTAGTTGTACGAGGATGAGCGGTTACTGGGGATTTGTCTACAGCAGCGGGAGAGATGGTACTATAGAGATCCACTCGTACACTTCTGGATAATGGAGCACCACTATCCAGATCGGGTACTCCATCAGCTTGGACATACACCGTTGACTCCTACAGACCCATCTTTGTCGAGTTCCACCATCAAAAACCTGTACAAGTAAGTCGTATCCTATTATCTATTATCCCAAATTACTTAATAGCTTTGTATTGCAACTAACGTGTTCCTTACAAGATAAGTCACTTAGGGCGACCGGAGCGCGACTGGCGCGATCATTTTCAGGAGTACTACACTAGGGCGGAGGCTCCGGGGTACCATGACTTTTATCACGTGCCAGATGAGCTCATTCAGACCCCGGGACATCCCCTATTGAGGTATGAGGCTTGGTACTTGTGGGTCTGCATGGTCACAGTATATATGTAGGGCGATTACGGTGCCCATTTACGCGACAGGGTCAAAGACAATGATGGTTACACATCCAATGGTAAAAAATGGGCTCGCCAGGTAATGCACCTAAATCTACATTGTTTTTTCCTAACTGATTAGATCATCAAGGTTTGAACAAACTAATTTTTTTCCAGCTTTTGGCCTCACTTAATGGTGCCGTGCATGGGATCACCATGCTGGGAAAGAAGAATTGGAGACGTCTTGGGTACTACTTCCTCAAGCAGAATGCCAATTTTGTTGAGGATGTCGGGCACAGTGGGCAGCTTATCACCATGCTGCGAGACGCCGGAGAGAACATCAATTGGCGTGAGATAGATCCTATTGAGTCCAACCCGAGCCCGGTTATTCTAGATGAGATGCCACGTCCTCCCGATAAGCAGCTAGAGTGAGACTACCATCGTTGGATATTGTCCATGACAAGGTGGGAGGCATTCTACGACGAACATAGACGTCCAGTTCAACATTTGGTATGTCATATTTCATTAGCTGTTAGGTTAGTACAAATTTTTTTATTCAGATCAAATTTACTTAATTATGTATATGATTGCAGGGTTCGGCCGAGATGCCGCCACCACCTCCGGAGTCCTTTCCTAAGGATGTCGCGTTTGGCGCATTTGGTCTTGATAAGATCGGGATATTCGAGGAGGATTCGGCCGACATGCCGCCACCGCTAGTACCACGATATGAGACAGATATGCCACATGATAAAGCGGCTAGTGGTAGCGGGTCCCAAACTCAGCCTGACTTTGGGACTGAGTTCGCTGCATCCATTTTCTGTACACCCCCGCCAGTCTCTAGGCTGATGTATGAGCCAGTCTGGGATATCACCGAGTAGATACGCAGCGAGGCCGAGGCTGATGTCATTACACCGAGAAAGAGAGTCTGGCCGGTTTGAGCGAACGCCGGAGTGCCAACTGAGCAATGGTCCTCTGATCTATGGCGGTGATTGTTTTGTACCATTTATATTTGGTATACTATGTTTGGATTATCTTATATTTTGGCTCTTTTTTATGTATGGTACTATTTTTATATTTTTTTAGATCTTTTTTCTCACTTGTGTAAAATTACGCTAAAATAAATTATCATAATTACACTAAATTAAACTAATGAGAATTGTACTAAAATAAAATAAATCATCAGGAATATGCTAAATAAACTAAGTTACGCCAAATTATACAAAAATAAAATAAATTATCATGATTATACTAAATAGTAAATACTACAATAATAACAAAATTTGTACAACATAAAATCTAAACATAAAATACTACAATAACAGAATTCTAAACAGAAAATACTACAATAACATAAATCTAAACATAAAATCTAAACGGAAAATACTCAAATAAACCCTAAAACAGCCAAAAATATAAAATAATAATAATAATAATACGGGTACCAGCCATTTTTTACCGATAGGGTATCGGCCAAAAAATGGCCGGTAGGTGATTAAATAGGGTACCGGCCATTTTCTGGCCGGTAGGGGTATTTTTATTAATTCCGAGCAAACATGAGTATATTAATTATTTTCTATTAAACTTTGGATATTAATAAAAATGTCGGGAAAATATATGAGTACAAATACAAAACTAAAAGACATCCTATTTTTAATTTATCTAAATACCATTCTCAAAAATAACTGGGCTGTTCGTAAACAATTTTATTAAGTGTCTTATTCACTGGATGAGAAAATTACATAAATGATTTACAGAGGAGGTCACATAAACTTCCAGGCCCATAATTGTATTGATTTCACATCTGGTCGTTCTAGAACATAGGCTCATTGCAAATTGCAAAGTACCTAATAGGTCCATCAATTGTTTTGCTTTCATCTTTCTTAAGAAGTTATCTGGCCCAAAAAAGAAAGAGCTTTGGTCTCATAAAGGAATCTGGTTAATATAACATCAGTGTCATTTCAGCTTATATAACACCAACTTCAAAATTTATCGAATCAATTTTAAACAGTGAATCGAAACTGTTCAAACCAATCTACTTCATTAGTTGTGCGTTTACATGCAAAATTTATAATTTTTCGAATTTATTTAGTATCAAATCAAACGGTCAAATGTATGAGTTTTTAAGTTAATTTTAAATACATTTGTTTTTCAACATTTTTTATCGCTTGATTTGATACTAAAATAACTCGAAAATATAAAAAATTTGTATGTAAACGCATCATTCATAAAGTAAATCAGTTTGAAAGGTTTAAATTAGTTATCTGAAATCTATTCAATCAATTTTGAAGTTAGTGTCATATAACACTGATGTCTTACTGGCCGGACTCCTCGTAAAGCCGCAATAACATTTACTGGGCCTGGCGAATCAAATCTCAATAATTGTCCCAAGTTTGCTTCCAACGGTTTGAAAATATAATATTCCTTCTCAACTGTTGATTTTGATGCTCCCAAAACAAACCGACATTTTTATTAATATCCAAAATTAATTACAAAATTTTAATTATACCCAGTTTAGCTGGGTATTTTTAAAAATACTCAAACTGGTCATTTTTTGGCTGGTTGGATTAAAAATTGAACTGGTCATTTTTTAACCGGTTATGAGTTTTTTTTTGATTATTTGTTAGATTACTTTCTTTTTATGTATAATTAGCATAATTATACTAAAATATACTAAATTACTTGAAATTATGTTAAATTACGCTAGATTACGTTAAGAGAGACAATATATTCACTGAGAAGACGAAAACGACAATGAAATTTCAAACGGTCATAAAACGGCGCTCGAGTGTCCGATTTCAGCAAATGACCACTTTTCGGAAAGCTTGCGAAAAGATGCATGCATCGGTGACGGCTATGCCGTTTTTTGAAATTCAGAATTCCAAAAAACAAAGGAAAGAGACTCAAAACTTGAGTTAAAGTTTCCGATTAAGATTTTCATTTCTATTTTTCGATCTAAGTAGCTCAGTAAATTGGTTATATAATGAACTTGTAGAATACCAATTTTTACTATTTTGGGAATTTTTTATTATTTTTTATGATTTATGAAAGATGGCACAAAATCGCCATAATTTAGCGTAATTCAGCGTATTTCAGTATACTTAGAGTAATTTAACGTAATTTAGTGTAATTTAGCGTAATTAAGCGTAATTGAGTAATTTAGCGTAATTTAGCGTAATTTAGTGTATATTAGCTTAATTTAGAGTAATTTACCGTATTTTAGCGTAATTTAACATAATTTTAAGTAATTTAGCGTATTTTAGTATAATTATACTAATTATACATTAAAATAAGTAATTTAACAAATATTTCAAAAGAAAAACTCCTGCCAAAAATGGCCAGTCCGAATTTTTAATCCAACAGTGCTTAACAAATGTCGTAATTAATTTCTAATCCAACAGTCCGAATTTTTAAGCTGGGTATAATTAATATTTCGTAATTAATTTTGGGTATTAATAAAATGTCGGCAAAACAAATGGTGTTCTGCTAAAATACTTGAAACTTTCTCCGACAGTGCTTCCAAAAATTGGCATTGCTTAGAAGTTCAAGTTCTTTGACCACAAATTACTCAGACGCCAAGTTAGACTCAAATACGGTGCGTCTCTGGCCTAACAAAGAAAAAGAAGATACTAATGCCACGTTTTTAGTTACATTTATCCAATCATTCTTCAAAAAATAAAGTCTTTGTTGAAATAACCATAATAATGAACCCAAATAAATAGGATGCACTGAGCTTAATAGGTCCAGTACATCCCAGCAGTACTGGCCAACCCATACCAGTTTTGAGTAGCAGATACATTTGAATTTTCTTATTTTGTGTTTGGTTTTACCTTTTTCTAAGCTCTCTGAATGTTCAAATGATTCAATTGAGTTTCTTGATCTTTCCAAACCACCCGAATATGAGAACATCTTACATCAAGTACCAATAATAAAAACAAAATAAACTTGAACACGCAGTACTAGTATGCTATGAATGGAAATTTAACATTTTAAAAAGGCATTAAAGCATCAATTGCTCAACATGGTCTTTTTAGACAATGAATGCCACTAGTGGATATACAAGGTGGAATTTTATTTCACAATGGCGGTTGGAGATTGGTTAGTAACAACAAAGAAATTATGATACAACATTCTGGTATTTTTTGAATCTGAAACTAAGGGCTAAGATAAGAAGCAGAGCTAAAATATTCTGCGTAAGCCGGGCATCTATTATACAGAAATGCCACACACCAAGTTACATCAGAGAGTTTAATCCTGTGTCGCAGCCACACGATCATTGATCGCATCAAGGAAGCCGAACCTCTGCAAGCGCTGCTGGTGCTTCGCCGCAGCTAAACGATCAGCAGCTTCTCTTTTCATTGCCCTCTTGGCTCTCCTACCTGAGAAAACCAGAAATTTTATTAAAACAAAATCGTAGAATTGCGTGTTTATGTTGCCAGCATGAAATTTTGGACATCTATTTTTTGCGATTCTTGAAAAAGTTAGATTCAAGAAAAGAAAAGTACCAATTAATTCCTTGGACATTGATCCATCTCCCTCTTTTTTCTCCTTATTCTTCTTCCTACTACTACTACTACTGTTATCTGCAATCAACAAAACAATTTTTAGGAACCGAAGTCGTAAATATTCTATGTGAAAATCATAAAGCTCATTTTATCGGTAATTATCAAGGCAATAAAAATCATTTACATTTTTTTTTTGCAGCAGTAGAACATGGGGGTGCAATCAATTAAAACTTTTAAAACCTATCAGTAACAACTAAAAAGTGTATTTCAAAAGTATAACGCTACCTGTGAAATCTTTGGCCGAGGATCCTTCCCCATCCATTTTCTCCTTATCCTTCTTCCTACTGCTACTACTGCTACTGCACAGACGGGGCAGGCTCACGTCACCGTCATCATCTATGTACAAGTTCTGTCTGATGGGCCGGGCCTCCTTTCGACCAGCCCTCACATACCCATTATCGCCCCATCGCCGGTTGCCTATGCGAATAGTCGAAGAATTCCCTCTCATGTAATACGACTCCAGGTCTTCTTCTTCTTCTTCTAACTCCTCGGCGTAGTAGTACGGGTAGATATCGTCAGTCTCATCATGTACCTCCTCGTGGGGCTCGATCATCAGTGGAATAAACCAGACAGCCCTCAGGAGAAGACACACGCTCTCCTCAAACATGTAATCATGTATACTGTAGTGATACACAAAATATGTTAGCACTAATTTGTTGCCATTACAAGGTAAAATCATAAAGCAATAGATCAGGCTAGGTTGGGGCAGGGGTCTTGCTAAAAAGGAGAGATCCATCACTATTAATGTTTAAAAGACACTAAGAATAGTCTCACTTGCCTATTGATAAAGATAGTAAAAAGGATATTATAAGAACTCAAC
Source organism: Carex myosuroides (assembly GCA_028015225.1). Lineage (NCBI taxonomy): Eukaryota > Viridiplantae > Streptophyta > Magnoliopsida > Poales > Cyperaceae > Carex > Carex myosuroides. The sequence continues at coordinate 12,462,177 of CM051470.1, forward strand.
TCACGATGTTTATTTTCTTGCAAAATTGAACAAATATACTTAACTATAATTAAGACATTAACACATATGGTACGGATGTACGACATAAATAATACAAGCGAAGCTTGGCCTGAACTAAGCTCACCTAACCACATGATATAAAAAATAAAGAAAAGAGAAGCAATAGTGCTAACCATCCATCAAGGGAACGGTGCACACTGAGAGACTCGAACGGGTGCTTGCACTGGGGGCATAGAGGATTGTCTTTGTAAGATGCCCATCGAAGGATGCATGTCACACTGCATAGATAAAAAAATAGTAAGACAAATGTGAGAAGTTGTTCTTTGAGTAAATACAAAGGTATCAAGAGTCATGCACTCTTTTCTTTGTTTCTTGCTTTTACTCAGCAAACCCTTGTATTTTGTTTGCAAGCGGTATTAAAAAATTGTGATGAACGACTAGAGAGTTCACCTTCAGAATAATTTATAGCCAAAATTAGATAATTAGCTTGAACTAGAAAACTAATTTTTAGCACCTCAAATAAATTCGCAGCAATTTAACTGACACCAATGTAAAACCAAATTCTCACAATTGCACAAATCAATTGATCAAATTTGTCAATAAATTGAGATAGAAAAATTTCTTTTACGGTCCTAAATTACGTGAGGTTCAAATCGATAGTCCGTATATAATATCAAGAAATTAAAATATCCACTAGCTAATGCTTTTTTAGTACAGGGAACCCAGATCTATTGAAAACAAGAAACGGGAAATGAAAAAGATTTCAAAGACAAACCAGTAGGCATGCTCGCAACCTTTTACAAGCGCCGTTTCCTGAAGCACGATCTTCTCCAAGCAAATAGCACAAAATCCAAAATCTGCCGATCCCGACTCGCCGCCACACCCAACTTCCTTCAGATCTCTACCAGACTCGGTCGCAAGGCAATCGAGCTGCGCCTACAGCAAACCAAATCAGAAAATCTGGAAAATTCCATCGAAAAATCGAAGAAAACAAGGGGAAGTTCGTTGAGAACCTGATCAACGGTTTCAGTGGCCATGAAAAGAGCTAGCAAGAAATGATTAGGGTTCGTTGGGTCGGGTCGGTGGAAGAAACAGAAGATTAGAAAAAGGAGAAGATGCGATCGTTTATTCGGCGAATAAAGAGGATAATTGTAGTTCCAACCCTAAACTATTTTATAAGGGTTTCTCTTAAAAGTTCCATTATAAAATGGAACTTTAGTCAAGAAAACGCGGTATAAACCGACTTGACAATATTTATTTTATTATTTTTTAAAGTTCTACAGATTGTTAATCGAACTCTGAGGCCTTCTGAGTAAATATCATACTTTTTGAGGTTCCGACATAAAATATGAAGAATCACTGTCCGATTAGAAATTTTATTTCTAGAAGAGATATCGCATGTTAGTTGGTGAATGGTTCGGATCGCCTAGCCCGGTTTGTTAATAGTTTGTCGTTTTACACGATATCGGATCTCCAATGGGTTTGAGCCGAGAGGGATCCGATCCGACGCCGACAAAGGGGCCTAGAAATAAATTGTGGAAGCTGAAAGCCAGAATCTAGTGGTTGGCAATGGCGCTGTGCTGATTGCATGCTTTCATCATTGAGATCCATGTTCCATGTTACGTAGTTGAATTTAGCTAACATAATTTGAGAAGTTTCTTTTGCTGATCCATGTTACTCATTATCACTGCCGACATTTTTATTAATATCCAAAGTTTAATACAAATTATTATTTATGCCCAGAATGTCAGCTTATTTCGAAAAATGTCCAAGCCGGCCAGAAAATGGCCGGCTTACTCGTTTTTTTTAGAGACACTATGAAGAACAAAATACTGAAATCCAACACTGAAAATTTAAATTTTTTGTTTAAATTATTTGTTAGATTACTTCTTTTGATTTGTAATTAGCATATTTATACTAAAATACACTAGATTACTGGAAATTATGTTGAATTACACTAAATTACGTTAAATTACAATAACTTCGCTAATTACGCAAAATTACGCTAAAGTAGACCGATTCTGTGCCATCTTTCATAAATCATAAAAAATAGTAAAAAAAAATTCAAAAATAGTAAATATTGGTATTCTACAAGTTCATTATGTAACTAATTTACTGAGCTACTTATATTGAATAATAGAAATGAAAATCTTAATCGAAAACTTCAACTCAAGTTTTGAGGCTCTTCCCTTAGTTTTTTGGCAATTCTGAATTTCGAAATCCAACATAGCGGGCACGAACGCATGCATCTTTTCGTAAGCTTTCCGAAAAGTGGTCATTTGCTGAAATCGGACACTCGAGCGCCGTTTTATGACCGTTTGAAGTTTCGCCGTCGTTTTTCGCCTTTTCAGTGAAGATATCGTCCCTATTCATTTGTAATTTAGCGTAATTTACCGTATTTTAGCGTAATTTAATATAATTTAGCGTAATTTAACATAATTTAGTGTTATTCAACATAATTTCAATTAATCTAGCGTATTTTAGTATAAATATGCTAATTATACATCAAAAGAAGTAATATAACAAATAATTTAAACAAAAATTTCAAATTTTCAGTGTTGGATTTCAATATTTTGCTCTTCATAGTGTCTCTAAAAAAAAAACAAGTAAGCCGGCCAGAAAATGGCCGGCTTACTCCTACCTCTAAGCCGGCCATTTTCTGACCGGCTTGAGCATTTTTCGAAATAAGCTGACATTCTGGGCATAAATAATAATTTGTATTAAACTTTGGATATTAATAAAAATGTCGGTTATCACTGTATTTTGCAGTATTAAATTTCTCACTAAATGACATGATCCCTGACCGAAAGGCCCAAAAAAGACCCATCAAATTATGGGCCATGGGCTGCAATTTACAATGTCGTGTATTAATTAATTATTTACATTCACAATTTAGTATATTATTCATACATTTCCAAGACATCATGGCGTGAATTACCGGTTTTTTTATTAATACCACCAACAAAAAAAAATATCAAATCTACCCTCGATCCAAATTTTTACTAAAAATACCCTAACCGCCCCACTGGGGGGTCCACTAAAAATAGCAGACCGCCCCCCGTGCGGCGGTTTGCTATTTTATTTTTTATTTTTTTATTTTTTTAGAGACAATATGAATATCAAGATGCTGAATTCTAATGCTAAAAATTCGAATTTTTTTTTAAATATTTGCTAGATTACTTTTTTTTTTGGGTCAAATTGAGATAATTACGACCATATAACAATAAGGTTGAAAAATGGCGATAAAAAAGGCGATTGGAAAAAGCGATTGAAAAAAGAAAAACACAATAGAAAAACAGAAAAAAAAATCAAAAGCCGCAAATCGCCTATAATCAGAGCAGTAGCATGGATCCAGCAACGCGAAACTCGTTTGCTCCTTTGAGTGGGCTTGATCCGCATAAGCAAATTGAACAATTAGAAATTGCTCTACAGGCCTTCAAGCAAGGTCTAGCCATGGCGACCGGCCCAGTTCTCCCTCTCCCGTTAGATAAGCCATCTGCTCTCAATCATCTCCAGATGCGGTATTCTGAGGCACTTCTGAAACCACCGGTTAAACCTCCCCCAGATAGGCGACAAAATGTCAAATCATACTGGCGAGCGCGAGGCTTGTCGAATCTCGAGGAGGTCACGCGAAGCGGCATTGTGCGAGCGAAAATTGAATCTCTACGCGTTGCCTCTTCACCGCAAAACCCTATTTGTTTCCGCTGCACAGAGAAGGGGCATTTGGCTATTTATTGTAGGAATGCTCAAGTGTGTTTCATTTGTAATAAATTGGGACATAGGGCTCCTCGTTGCCGATCTGTCACTACCAATCCACCTTCCCCAGCAAAAAAAACCTTCTCCTCACTCCTCTAATGGCAGTTATCCTTCTATTCTCTTAAAACCTCCTCCTAAACCCCCCATCAACACATCAACAGCTCCTGTTCCGATGTCGAAATCGATGAAGGTTCCGATCCGGACACTGTATGAGACTCCAGCCAGTGAAGCTCAAAAGCAACAGTTTTGTCGTAGTTTCTTTCTGGACGATGCTCCCGGCTGGGGCCGCGCACGGATTGAGACTGCTCTGCACAAACTGATGCGCCACCACACATGGCTAGCATCCCGATGGGATGAATCTCGCTATCTTATTGAAGCTCCTTCTCTTACCTGGCTGGATGATACTCTACACCGAGGTACGATCCGGTTGGATAATGTGATTTTCAAAGTTTCTCCGTGGGTTCCTTGTTTTTCTGAAGGTCTTCGTATGATTCCTTGCTGGTACGTCTTCGGAGTTTTCCTCATAAATTCTAGGAATGAGAAGAATTTGAAGGTGTCTTCTCTGACTTTGGGCCAACAGTGTTGGAACTGGATCTCGGGACTCAATTTAAGTATGAACGCCATTTTGCATGGGTTCGTCTTGGGATGTGTGATCCGATGTTACTGCCCTCTACTCACTGGCTGATGCATCGTGACCCTGGCGGGTATCTTTCTCGCTTTAATCTCATTTTTGAGCTTGAATATGAGCGCAACTCGGGTCCCGGTGCTTGGGTTCGCAAAACAGTGACTACTGATCCTCCTAATGATGCTCCAGGTAAACCTAAAGGGGTTGGAATTGTTGATCGCACCATCTCCACTGCGAAACCCCCTAAAAAATCAGCTCCTCTTGGCAAAGGGAAAGGGGTTGCGCATGACAGTGATGATTCTGATGCTGATTCTGAATAATAATTTGATGCTCAAGGTAATGAGCTGTCTCACTGGAGCAAGTTCAGACCAGAAGGGTCGTCTCGGGTCCCTATACTGGGAGACACTCAGCTTCCCCCCCCAAGTGAAGGCTGTGCGGTCCCCACTCTCCGATACACAACCCATTTCTGCTGCCCCGGTTTCTGCTTCTCTCAGTCCTACTATCCCTGTGCAATCTCCTTCTGACCCTCCTCTACCACCTGACTCCACCACTATAGAGATCAATTGGGCCCCTTCCCTCGCAGCTGATGGAACTTCACCTTTGGAGGTTCAATGTGGTCCGGTAGAGGGGTTGACATATGAGAAATGTGCACCCCGCCAAGTTCTGGTCCATACCAACCAAGGTGTCATACAATGTGAAACTAGAGACATCTTTTCTGCTATGATAGATCATCTCACATCTCAACAGAAAATTCGATCTACTAGACATACCTCCTCAATCTCTCCTTCTTCTACTACTCACAGTTCCCTCTCTCATCCTCCCCTCTCTCCCTCTTTCTCTGCAAGGGTCCCTTTCTCTCCCTCTAAAAGGTCTCTAGTGCTGACAGAGACTCCTGCCCAAACTGATGAGATTCCGGCTTCCAAAAGGCCGAAAGGCGGCACTCTGAGGAGAAGGACCTCCACTTCCAGTGTCATTCCAAGGTGCAGCCTGAGGATTGTAGCACAAGGTGTCTCTGAAACAGTGTTGGCTAAGGCACAAAAAATGGCTCAAGCTAGAACATCCACTGCTTCATCGAGCTCAGGTATACCACTTTTGACTAGTTTCCCATTTACTAGGTTAACTGATGAGAAAACTGAGCAGTTATTTCAGGTGTATAATATTATATTTGGATTAGCTAATTTGAGCAAAAATGATCTGATTAGAGCAATACAAAATTTATCTAGGGCTGAGTTTGATAAATTGATTAGCCAGGCTTTTGATTCACTTAAAAAGAAACCCTCTGATAACCAATTAGTGGTTATTGAGCAGGATAGTCAAGGGTTTCTTACTGTCATATGAATATTTTGAATTGGAATGTTAGAGGGTTAAATGCCCCTAGAAAAAGACAAATCCTTAGAGATCTGATTAGTGATCATTATATTGATTTGATTGCCATCCAAGAAACTAAAAAAGAAGATTTTAGTAATAGGGTTCTTAGATCTATCTCTAGTAAATTTGACAAATGGCTTTGGTTACCCTCCAATAGAAGGGCTGGGGGAGTCCTTTTTGGTTGTGATAGTGATGAATTTAATGTGTTCGATTCTCACACTAATAGATTCTCTCTCTCTGTTTGGGTTCAGCATAGGAAAAATTTGCATACTTGGATGGTTACCATTGTTTATGCTCCCATTACTAGGAATTTGAAAACTGAATTTTGGGAGGAACTTAGACATTGTAGAATAGGGCATACTGACATGTGGATAGTATGTGGTGACTTTAATGCTATTAGGAAACGATTTGAAAAATCAGGGGTGAACTTTGATATTTCTCTCAGTTCTAAATTCAATGACTTCATCAATGATCACCACTTAGTTGAGTTGAAAATTCCTAATAGAAAATTTACTTGGTCTAATGGTCGACAACATGCTTTATTAGATTGATATCTAGTTTCTTTGGATTGGTTAGATGCATATTCCAATTATGATCTACTTGCCTTAAATGCTTATGGTTCTGACCATACTCCCTTGCTACTTCAACTAGATACTACAGATCCTTCCAAAAAACCTATGTTTAAAATTGCTCCTGAATGATTAAATAATGAGGAATTTATTAGACTAATTCATAAGTGGTGGATGGAGGTCCCTTTATCTGCTACTAACACTGGTCTTTCTTGGCATCTTAAAATGAAAAAACTTAGGACCAAAATATAGGAATGGACCAAAAATTATTATGGTGAAAAAAATGGAAAAAGAAACTCATTCTGGAACAATTGTCTTTCTTAGATGAGATTAGGGACTATAGAGAGTTATCAGCAGTTGAAGGTGAGCAATGACAAAATTTGAAACAACAATTAGATGACATTTATTTGGATGAAGAACTTCACTGGCAGCTGAGATCTAGACAATTATGGTTGAAAGAAGGGGACTCTAATACTAAATATTTTCATAGAGTAGCTAATACCAAGCATAGGAAAAATAAGATACAGGTTTTAGAAATTAATCAGGTTTTAACTACAAATGAGTCTGATATTCACAACCATATATTGTCCTACTATAAAGAGCTACTAGGTTCTCCAGGAATTACTTTTGCTCAGTTGGGACCTCATTTCTGGGCTGATGAGGAGAAAATCTCAAGTTTTGAAAACTCTTCCCTTGTAGCTCCCTTTACTAAAACTGAAATTTACCAAGCAGTTTTCCAATCTGAACCACAAGGGGCTCCTGGCCCCGATGGTTTTACCTTTGCTTTCTATAAAAAATTCTGGGATTTAGTCAAATCTGATCTTATATTTCTTTGCCACCAATTATGGCATGAGCAATTGCAGCATTCTAAAATCAACAAATCTGTTATTTGTTTGATCCCTAAAGAACCTGATGCTCAACAGATCAAAAAATTCAGACCTATAAGTCTTGTCAACTGCAGCTTTAAACTCATTTCTAAAATATTGACTTATAGACTTGAGCCTATTCTCCAACGGTTAATAGATGCTAACCAATCTGCTTTCTTAAAAAAATAGATTCATTTTAGACAATGTGGTTCTTAGTCATGAAATAATTCATCACTGTCAAGTTACCAAACAACCTGGTGTTGTAGTTAAGATTGATTTTGAGAAAGCCTACGACAAGATCAATTGGGATTACTTACTTGCCCTTATGCATAGTAGAGGATTTCATGAAAAATGGATTGCTTGGATGAAACTCTGGTTGTTTAGCTCACAATCTTGCATTACTATTAATGGCCACCTCACCCCCTATTTCTTTTGTAAACGAGGGGTGAGACAAGGCGATCCATTATCTCCATATTTATTCAATCTTGCTGCTGATACCCTCAGTAAGCTTTTCAAATCTGGTAGAACCAATGATGTGATTTTTGGACTAAGCCCTTCTTGTTTTCACAATAAACCCATCACCAATTGCCACTATGCTGATGACACCATTCTTTTCCTCCAAGCCACTTCTCAATGTGTGTCAGCAACATGGTGGGCAATGATTATGTTTGAGGGTGTCTCGGGTGTTCGGATGAACCTTGATAAAACTGAGATGTTTCCTATTAACATTTCTCCCCAATTTGCCACAGAACTGGCTCAGACATTTAGATGTCAACTCTCTCAATTTCCTTTTAAATATCTTGGAGTACCATTGCATAATAGGAAACTCACTGTCCAAGATTGGGGCTTTCTCATAGATAAAATTGGCAACAAATTACAAAATTGGAAGGGGCAAATGCTCTCTCTTGGAGGTAGACTAACATTGGTGAATGTTGTATTATCTGTTGTTCCTATGTATGCTATGTCCTTATACCAGCTCCCTAAAACAGTGATTACTAAAATAGATAAAATTAGGAGACTCTTTATTTGGCAAGGAACTAGCAATAAGAGAAAATATGCTCTCTGTAATTGGCAGACAATGTGTATGAGGAAGAATTTTGGAGGTATGGGCATCCTTGATATCCATCAAATGAATATTTCACTGTTAACTAAATGGCTTTGGAGATTCAAGGATCCCACTTATCACAGTTTATGGAAGGAGGTTGTTCAATGTAAATATTATGATTCTTCTAACCCTTTGCCCTTTTTCCCTATATGGATGGCTATTTTAAAGACAGAGCAGATATGCTCTTTGGGCACCACTGTGTTACCTGGCAGCCATGGTCAAGTCTTGCTTTGGCATGATCAATGGCATGACTCTTATGCCTTCAAAACTATGTTTCCCAATTTATTTCACATTTGCCTTACTCCCATGATTACTGTACAAGAGGTTGTTTTATTTCAAGGTACCCAAATTAAATTTAGAAGAACTTTGGGTGGTGTTCTGTTACAAGAATGACATCAAATTCTACAAATTCTTAGTACTATATCCTTTACTCATGAACAAGATAATCTCTCATGGTGCTGGGATGTTAATGGTCTCTTTACAGTTCGATCCTTATACTCTTTCCTCAACTTTAGAGGTATTAAGCCTCATTACTCGATGAGTTGGTGGAAGTTACCAGTTCCACCAAAAATCAAGGCTTTTACGTGGTTAGTCACTAAGCACAGAATTTTGACCAAGAAAAACTTACAAAAACGAGGTTGGACTGGTGATCTTACTTGTCAGTTTTGTACTTGTGTTGAAAGTTCTAATCATTTATTCTTTAGATGTTTTTATGCTCAACTGGTCTGGAGGTAGATGGGAGCTTGCACTAATCAATCTCCAACTTGGTCTTCTATTACAGATGTTATCAAATTTTCTTTTACTTTCGCCCCTAACCAAAAACTTGCATTTCTGATTGTAGTGTGTGCCGTTATTTGGAGCATTTGAAAACATCATAATGACTTGTGTTTTAATAATATTCGCATTTATACCGTTCGAAACATCATCTTACAAATATTGTCTCTAATTTCTTACTGGTCAGGTACTGTCAAGATGGACATCCAAGATGCACTCAAAGATTGGATCCCTGCCGAGCTCGATGCAATTCCTCTTCAAGTAATGGATCCAGCTTATGCGTTGATGCTAGAATGGGTGACTGGGGAAGATGCTGAATGATTTCCTTGTATCACAACTTTGTTATCAAAATAAGTCTTCTGACAGCTTCAGTTGACTATGTTAGAGTGTGTTGTCTCCACTCTTTTTATGTGCATGTGTGCCTCTTTTTGTGGTTGAACATATATGCTGTTATGTTAGATTATTTTGGTGCTTTTAGATATGTGATAGGTGTGATATCTGATACTAGGGATTGATATATCTAGCTGATCGTTAGGAAGCTCTTGTAAGTTACCAGTTTCAAATATATGAAACGGGCGTGAGCCTTTTTAAAAAAAAAAGATTACTTCTTTTGATGTATAATTAGTATATTTATACTAAAATACGATAAATTACTTGAAATTATGTTAAATTACGTTGAATTACACTGCAATACGGTAAATTACTCTAAATTACAACAACTTCGCTAATTATGCTGAAATACGGTAAATTACGCTAAACTACGCAAAATTACGCTAAAGTAGACCAATTTTGTGTCATCTTTCATTAATCATAAAAAATAGTAAAAAAATTCCAAAAATAGTAAAAATGGTATTCTACAAGTTCATTATGTAACTAATTTACTGAGCTATTTAGATTGAATAATAGAAATGAAAATCTTAATCGGAAACTTCAACTCAAGTTTTGAGGTTCTTCCCTTTGTATTTTGGCAATTCTTAATTTTGAAATTCGGCATAGCAAGCATTGACGCATGCGTATTTTTGCAAGCTTTCCGAAAAGTGGTCATTTGCTGAAATCAGACACTCGAGCGCCGTTTTATGGCCGTTTGAAGTTTCGTCGTCGTTTTTTGTCTTTTCAGTGAAGATATCGTCCCTATTCATATGTAATTTAGCGTAAATTAATGTAATTTAGCATAATTTAAAGTAATTTAGTGTTATTCAGCGTAATTTAACATAATTTCAAGTAATTTAGCGTATTTTAGTATAAATATGATAATTATACATCAAAAGAAGTAATCTAACAAAAAACCCAGCTAACGTGGGTATATTTATTAATAAAAATGTTGGAAACTAGGGTTTAGAAATTAGGGTTTAGGGTTTCTTTTAAATATCACTAATTTTTAGGGTTTAGGGTTTCTTTTAAAATCATTTAATGTACGGTAATTTTTAGGGTTTAGGGTTTTAGAAATTGTTCAAAATAAGAGTTTAGGGCTAAGAGTTTAGCGTAATTTACCGTATTGCAGTGTAATTCAACGTAATTTAACATAATTTCAAGTAATTTAGCGTATTTTAGTATAAATATGCTAATTATACATCAAAAGAAGTAATCTAACAAATATTTAAAAAAAAATCCGAATTTTTAGCATTAGAATTCAGCATCTTGATATTCATATTGTCTTTAAAAAAAATAGCAAACCGCCCCACGAGAGGCGGTCTGCTATTTTTAGTGGACCGCCCCCCAGTGGGGCGGTTAGGGTATTTTTAGTAAAAATTTTGAATCGAGGGCAGATTTGATATTTTCTTTTTTATTGGGGGTATTAATAAAAATATCGGCGTGAATTAAGTTTTCCAAGTTTCAAGCATATGCAGCATTTGAGTCGTTCTCAATGCCTCCTCTCATTTTCTCACCAGACTGGGAGGTTGATAGATATCTAAATTGGGTGGTTGAGATCTCTTGTCACGGGAAATAGATAGACATAATTTGAATGCTTCATTTTGGTCCATCTTTAATGATTATTTTCCAGCTGCCTATGTGTGGAAAATAGATTTAATCCGACATCTACCATTTGCTCCTTTAATGATTTAAGCTCATATTTAGTTGGGGACTAAATAAAGAAATAAAATAAAAATTATTTAGATCATCAAATATGAAATAATTAAATCGATTTAAGATAACATAAGTTTAAGTTAAGTCGAATTATGTTAAACTATCTATTTAAATGATTTAATTTAATTTGCATGCTTAGTCCACTCTCAGTAAAAAAAAATTAATATATTTTCTTATCTTGTTTAACTTTAAAATTTATCAAATAAAAAACCTTACATAAATATAATTTAGAATAATTGATTTTGACCTCTTTAATTTTAGAGTTAATTTCTCATATATCCTTAAAGAGTTTTTCAATTTCTTATATACCCCTTAACTCTTTGTTATATTCAATATATCCTTTAACCTTTTCTTCTCTTTCTTATTTACCCATTACACAATAATTCAGAACTTAATCATCGTTAAATCTCTTGTTAGAATAATAAAAGACAAAAATATTCTTTCAAAAATTTATGTTAAGAATTCAACCGGTCTCTTTATTTCCCCTTTTTAAGTACTGTAAGTGGTATTACCGATAAGAAAACAACTATGTTTGACATCTAATTGAAAACAACACTATGCTGATATCATATATAGTATACCAGACTACCAATGTTATGAGGTGATCTAAGCAATTACTTAGATAGAATAATTACATGAATTTGTAGTGACTACACCGAATTCGAGAGCTTCTCAAAGTGGCTTAGAGTGACACAATTAGAACTATAGTTCCTTTCATATAAAAGTATTTTGAGCTTCACTAAATGGCTGTGGAAGCTATTAAGTATTAAGTGAACGAGATAGCAACTGGTCCAGAACACTAATGGAACTGTATAGCATAGTGGATACCCCTCAAATGCAAAGGGATAGGGGCCAATTATTCTTTCTAGTATAAGTTTGATAAAAACAGTTCATTTCTTTTAATGCTTCAGTTTAGGAGATTGATGCATGGTGGGACAAAAATGTGGTATTAGACTGTGCAGGGCGACTTCACTAGCGCCTCATCATATGCCTTGATGCATAACAAGGGCGTGGATTGTATCTATAATTGAGCATTATGGAGACTCAAGGCGCTGCTAAAGATAAAGGCTTTAATTTCTACGCGTAACTCTACAGAACAAGATCCTAATTGGCTAATTCCTAACACAGCAGGTCTTGTTGACGAGACGATGCAGCATCGACCTGGGCTGAGCATTATATGGTATATATGCCATGAGTTTCTGGAGGTGCTTAAGTGCAAAATTTACCATTCCCACACACTGCTGCATAGCTATGAAATATTTTCTGGAGCATGCGTGGGGATGAATACAAAGACAGTATGAGACACGGTTTTGGCAGCGAGACCATGGACCCTGTGGCGAGAAAGAAACAAAAGAGTATTCTCTCGAGAGAATAAGCTGGTACTGGTACAAGAGACAGTTACACTGGCGCAACAGACCAACAGTGGTACGCGGTTACAAAACCTGTAGCGGAAGTGGCGATTAGATTGATAAATTGTAAATATTACTTTTCAATTATGATTGCACAGTAATACAGAGACAATGTAAAAATTCTTTTTTTTTTTTAATATATTAGTTAGTAAGACAGCTTGCCAACTAACCTTCAAAGAAAAATATATATATATATATATATATATATATATATATATATATATATATATATATATATATATATATATATTTTATGCTTTATCTCGAATTTTGTCTGCTTTTGTGTTACCTTGTCAAGAACATAATTAATTTCATAAAGTTTGATTTTAGAACCTTTGTTCAGGAGTTTCTTAAGATAGTTTGATTTTGGGTGAATGAGGTTTTTGGTTGCTATGTTGAATAGTTCTATTAACATTATATTATTGGCTGGTACCGTTTTATATTATCAGTTTATGAAGTATTTGTATAGATGATGCTTAGATAATTTTCAAACACACAAAACTTTATAAATAAGAGCAAGGATATAATGAAAAAGATATATATATCTTAATAATATTTAAATAAGAGTAATTAACTTTATGGGTAAATAGAAAGAGATAAAAAAAGTTGAAGGACATATTGAATATAATAAAGAGTAAAGAGATAAATAAGAAATTAAAGAAGGATACACGAGAAATTGAATTCGTATCCTTTGCATTAACTCAAAAGGGAATCTTTTGAGTTAATGAATTTTGACCATCTGATCTGTTTAAAGATTCGTGCGGACTAGATCTGCAAGAATATTGAAAATCCCCCCAAGTTATAGTCAGAAGCTGGATTGGCTCCGTTTAAAATCAGACGGTTCAGATTCATTAATTCAAAAAATTTCTTTTTGAGTTAATGCAGAGTTCCGAGAAATTAACCCAATTTTAAGAAGTTATATGATTTTATGACAAAGATTATAAATTCGAAGTAACTGAACTTGGGCCGGCCTGGATTCAATGGTTTTGGTCCTTTTGATTGTCAGGTTCAAAGGCTTTTAAGGGAAGGTGAATAAAATTTGTGACTATTCTTTTGAAACGGCCCAAAAGCTTGTTCTCATTGGTGCGTCTTGGACAGCTTTGATTTTCACATCTGAAGTTGAAAGTTGAAACTACTAAAATAAATAACTAATTTAATTGGATTTCAAAAACCAAAGATTTTTGCACAAAAAAAAAAAAAAAAAAAAATCTGTTGTACTTCAAATTCGTGCAACACAAATAAATATGCATAATAAATAAGATACAAGTACTTGAGGTGGATGAATCTCCATGCTCTCTCCTTGACAAAGTCCATTTGTTTGGTATGAAATGCCTCTCATACCCTTTCCAATATCTTCTTCTCCTTTGCCGGAATTTTTATTAATACTATTTCAAAAATAAAAAAATAAATCAAAATACTACTGAAATTGGAGAATTCGAAAAATACCAGGGTCTCCCAGTCAATCTACGGTCTCATTCTTGAGGGGCTCCAAGTCAATCTACGGCCTCTCAAAAATCTAAATATCAGTATATTACAGTGCATTTTTAGGTTTTGGGGGACCTCAACGTCAATCTGCGCCTTCCAAGAATGGAACCGCAAATTGGCTTGGAGACCCTGATATTTTTTTGAATTTCTCATGATTTGTGGTTTATTTATTTATTTCTTTTTGACAGTGATATTAATAAAAATTTCAATCTCCTTTGTACACGCACACATCTCTTCCACGTAAGCACACATTGCACATTTTTGAGAGGGGAGAAGAGGGTCTGATGAAAATCAGATTAAATTTGATCTAATGCTCAGTTTAGGCCGCTTGTTTGGCGTGCGGTGAAATTTGCACTAAAAATTTAGAATTATGAACTTCTTATCATTTTAATTTATTGCACAAACTTCAACGTGAATGAATGATGTATACAACACATAATATTGTAATTTGTTTTGATGTTCATCGAATAGTCTCGCTCCCTAAAACGAATTCACATCTCCTCAGGTTACCGGACTGAGTACAATTGAATCGGACGGCTCAAAATTATTCTTTCTAACTTAGCACGAATCTCAAAGCATAAATAATAATGCCCCTGCGCCATCCCTATCAAGAACCGGCTGAGAGTAAATCTGGACCGTCTGTTTCAATTTGTTAAGTCAGGTACCTGGGAGGATACGGATCCCCCTAAAACTGCTTAAAGAAAAAATTACGTCTATTTGTGAAATGTTACACGTTTGAAATCTAAATAGATCTCTTGTAAATATTAGACAATTAACATTTCTGATTTGATCATTTGAGTTATTATCAGTATTGCTTTAACTCATTTTCTCCCCAGAAGAAAATGGAGAGAAAGCTTGATTTTATTCTACCTTAGTCTTGGCCTTAGTTTTGGGACAAGTAATGTGATCACTTTATTAAAAAAAAAAAAACAATTTATTGAATCTTTTGCTTATTGGGTCGTTTGCTTTCATCCTATTCATTACGTGCCTGTTCGGCTGCCACTGTGCTCGTGGGAAAAAAAAAATCATTCAAAGTGAATTCTTTTTTTCCCACACGCACAGTGTTTCGGCCATTCAAATTGGACCCAAATCCAAGCTCATTTCCGTTCCCGCCTGGCAGCCGAACATGCCCTACTTGTATGCTCCAGAAACCTTTTGGGGCCTTCCACTTCCAAGTACATATGAATGATCCATATTAGATAGGATTATTGAAATAATATTAGGAGTAGGATTAAAATGTCTCATTATTTTTGTGTCTCAATTATGTCTCGCATTTTTATTTTTGTTTTTAAAGTCTAAACAATTGATCATAATCGCTCAACATGATCTTCATATTAAAATGTGTTTCGAGATCAAATTTATAATTTTTATAATTTTTTACTATTTTTGTAGATAGGTACAAAATAACTCTTGTTGGATAGTTCATAATTTTCTGAAAAATAGAAATTTTGTATATATCTAGAAAAATAGCAAAAAAGTTCCAAATATTTTAAAATTTGGTCTCCAAGCACATTTTAATATGAGATCATGTTGAGTGGTTCTGAACGACCGTTTGAACTTTGAAAACAGAGATAAGAATGTGAGGTATGATTAGGACACGAAAACAATAAGTCATTTTAACCCTACTCTAATATTATTTAAACTGAATAAATCCATCTACCATTTAGTTATCAGTTGCCATGCATTTTTTTTGTCAAAATGAATATATTTTGAGAAGGGAAAATTTAAAACAGAACATGACATATATGAATATGACTTGACCAAAAGAAGAGGTTTATTTTTGCTTATTACTAATAAGGTTGAGGTCACAGTCACAGGTCATAGCTGAGTTAAAATTACTGCTTTGGAACTGCCATCTATAGGCTGGTATTATAAATATTTCATGGTTTGTTTGACATAATTTCCTTTCAGCTGTTCAAGAGTAGTATTTTTTTTCAGAATTCTAAATAGCTTGTTATAGCGTTTTTGGACCATACAAGCTATGCCGCGATAAACACTATTTAAACTTTTGATTTTTTGTGATAAAACTTTTGATTCGAATGATGTTCCCCTTATAAGATAGCTTAGATGCCATGTGAATCCGATTATTTTTTTTAAGCTTTTTGTTAGTTCAAGTTTGTAGCAAATACTTCCAAATGAAAAAAAAAATGATTTAGTTTTTAATGGAAATTAATTTTGAATATTTTTTAATGAACCATGTCATTGTTAATTTGTCATTATGTCGTATTCTTGGTGACAGCCTATGTTAATTCATTGGGTTCATTCACTATTGAAGGTTCAAAACATTGAAATTCAAAATGTTCTTTACTATATGTGGTACCTTTTTTTATCTTTCTGTATTCAAAATTTTGTTTTTACTCCCTTTTGCTATTGATGGGCACCTCTAGCTAGCTTCAAAGCATTTACGTCCCTCGTATTGTTGGAGTTTCTAATCTGATGTTGCAGTTTTTAATTCAGGTTTAGGGATGTGGAAGAGTTTCTTATTTAGAAACTATGTATTAAAGTTTCTTATTTAGAAACTATGTATTAAAGTTTCTTATTAAGAAATTATTTATAAACTCTATGCTGATTAAATGATTGGCTCAAATTATTTCTCCTTTTTAATTTATTGCTGATTTGGCTTAATATAGAAACTCTAAAATTAATTTCAGGGATGTGAGAGTTAGAAACTTTAGAAAACTTAATTTTAAAAAAATAGTTAACAGTTATTTAGAAACTCATTTGAGTTGTTGGGATGTAGATGCTCTCATATAACAAATTATAAATTGTGCAGTTTCTTCCGTCCTACTTGTAACATTACAAATAAAAAAGGAAAAACAAATCTATAACACAAAAAAATTTCTTTATGTGAAGACCACAGCAACATATTTTTACATAAAACTCAATTTTGGATACAAAAATGAAAAATAAATAAATAAAATGATCAAAATCTAACTAATAAACTTGATAGACTACACAAATACGAACTGGGTGTAGGTCCGATGCCCATCGGACCTTGTTTGGTTCCGATGGGCAGATCTACCGTAGGATAATGTAATGATTTGTGCGCACGAAAATTGAAACATAAATGCACGGGTTTTAAAGCATTTCGCACGAATCTAAAAGAAAATCGATGGTGATTAAACCCGTCGAACCGAGGTAGGTCCGATGCCCATCGGACCTACTCCCAGTTCCACAAATACAAGTATATAACACTTAAATTGGTGCTCGCAAACATGCAAATCATTTAACACAAATAGACTTTTTTTTTTCTCTATTATTGTTTTAATTAATTACAGATATTGGTAATGTTGTTTCCCTTTTAAATGTTGATTTACAAAACTTTATTGCACAACAGGCAAAATTGATTTTCTTATATATATATATTAATTACTCCCGTCAAATAGTGAATTCATATTATTTGCAGTAACCTAAATTTTAAGTTACTACAGAAAAAAAAATACACCGTCCGTTTAGAGTTGATACAAATTTAAAAGAGATTCCGTAAATTTTCAAATTGAGTACTTGTGTGTTCGGATTCAATCCTTTTCTTGTTTAAAGCTAGCTATGTACATTTTTTATAGATTGTTGTGGATATATAGATAGGTTGGTTTGCCATAGTACCTAACAACTGCTGTGGCTAATTAATTTGCTTTCCATAGGGTCACACAATGAGGTTGGATGATATATATATATAGAGGAGGGTTCAAATGCATCCAAATTTCTATGCTTCCAAATACACCCAATTCTTTATCTCCTTTATCTCTATTTTTAAAGTTTGAGCAGTCGATCCAAACCGCTCAACATGATCTTCATAATAAATTATGCTTGGAGACCAAATTTTATATTTTTTAGAATTTTTTTACTATTTTTTAAGATAGGTACAAAATCATTGTTTAAGGAGATTCTGGACCATCCGATAAAGTGATTTTGTATCTATCATAAAAAATAGTAAAAAAATTCTAAAAAATATAAAATTTGGTCTCCAAGCATAATTTATTATGAAGATCATGTTGAGCGGTTTGGATCGACTGTTCAGACTTTAAAAATAGAGATAAAGGAGATGGTGCATTTGGGAGCATAGAAATTTGGGTGCATTTGAACCCTCCTCATATATATATAGGGTAGAACTAGGGTGCTCTTGAGTTCACCAAGCCCTTGGTGAACTCAAGTCTAAAACCCATCGGATCGGCTTCGAACGACGAATCCGAACCGTTGAAACCCGTCTACCTTACGAGTGATGCGTCTACACGCAAAAAATTTAAATTTTGAAATCAATTTTGCATAGAGTCAAGTGGTCAAAAAACGTCAAAAAATGAATGCATTAAAATTAATTTATTAACCTTCTAATTTTGACCGCTTGATTTTATCCTAAATTAATTCGAAAGTATAAAATTTTTACATGTATACGCATCACTCATAAGGTAGGCGGGTTTCAACGGTTCGGATTCGTCGTTTGAAGCCAATCCGATGAGTTTTAGACTTGAGTTCACCAAGAGGCTTGGTGAACTTAAGAACACCCTAGTTCTACCCTATATATATATATATATATATATATATATATATATATATATATATAATCAATAAGCAGATCAATTGGAAGATCAAGCACTCTAATTAAAGACTGATCTGCCTCTCGTAATTTCTATGAAATTGGCACTTGAAGAAAGTGGCAATTGTATACAATAAATCAGAAACAAAAGAAATTACAACAATTATATATAACTCCAAATAAATCAGAAATATGTAATCCCCAAGAAATATTTATAGGGTAGTGGTAGAAGCCCTCTTCACCAGTAAAACCCAACAGAGAACCCTATAAATTAAGAAAAAACCACACATGATTCCAATATTTTGCCACCTCATGCTCTCATCCAGATGCCTAGCCATTAGCACATCAGATCCTGTTCTGGCACATATCAATGCATCCCCTTCATTTAACCAAGAGAAGCACTTGTCTCTCAAACTCCCATACTCATTTATTAGTAGTGCATCCAAAGGGTACCGGTATGGAGATACATAGTACATGAACAACCAATACTTTGGTATACTGTCTTTCGGTATGAAATATCCAGAGAAGAGAAAGAAAACCCCTAGAAATATGCATATGAGTGAATTGCCAAGAATGAAGTCTGGAGAGATTGCACCCAGAAAGAGAACAAGTGAACTTGCCATGAGTACAATCATCCAAACAACTAAAACAAAGAACATGAATGCATTGAAGGAAGGGTTGAGACCGACAAGCCAATAGACCGGTATTGCGAAAAGGAGAGCAACAACAAGTAAGAAAGGGATGAAAACGATCGTGTTAGCGACCATGTATGAAGAAAGCCGATACATCCTGCGAGACGTCTCGCGCATGAGCACACGTCTCTCTTGCAAGAATATAGGCAGTGCTTCTACAGTTGAGGACAGAAGGAAACTTAGTGTAAAGGCAAATAGACCGAGCCTCTCGGCTATACCATCTTCGTTTGCCCTTACGTGGTAATATACGCTACCTAGACCGAGGCCACCTACAACGGCCTGCATTGTTCTTGCGGCGAAGAGTTGCTTGGTACGGTACATCATCTTCCAAAATCTCGAGCTCAACGAGATTATCTCCTCGAATCTGGAGCAATATTGATCATGATCAATAAACCCTTCATCAACGCTACATTCCTCGTTATCTTGCATTTCTTCGCAATTGGTTATGAACTCTCCGCATACTGTCTTGTACTCCACTATTTGATCGGTGATCTCCATGACAAACTCGAGTGGGTTGAGCCGGGCCGGAATCTTCAGCCCGAGTTGACATATGATATCCTCAAGGGATTTTAAACTGCCGTGATGAGCAACCGTGCCATGAGAGAGGATCAGGTATGATGACATGTATTGCAACATTCGGTAGCTCGGTTGGTGGATTGTTAGTATGAGTATTTGCTTTCTTACCTTAGCCATAGAGGCAAGAAGCTCGAGTACTTGTAGTGCTGAGGTACTATCGAGACCCGATGTGGGTTCGTCGAGTAGTAGTATCGGGGGATCGTGGATCACATCAATTGCGATCGAAACCCTTTTTCGCTCTCCACCAGATATCCCTCGCACCTCGTCATCCCCGATGTAACTATCGGCAATATGGTCTAGACCTAATTCTTGCATTAGAGCTAAAACCCTTTCCTCCTTTTCCTTCAAGCTCATACCTTTTATCCTGAATTGGGCACTAAACATCAGTGTTTCTTTTACAGTAAGAAGGGGAAGAAGATTATCCTCTTGCGTCACAAAGCCGCAGAGTTTTCTCAAGCGACTCGGTTTTAACACGGGTTGCTCGTTGAAGGAGATGGTTTTTGTATCAAAGTCAGAGTTCTTCACCCGACCTGAGATGATACGGAGGAGTGTAGATTTACCGGCCCCACTCGGGCCGACAATCGCAAGAATCTCTGAGCTTTTAGCGGAAAAGGAGACCGACTTAAGGAGTTGGATTGAGCTTGACCGGGGTTTACGGTTAGGGCACAGCCAAGAGATTGGTCCATTTTTTGTACGGTGGATGGTGTAAGAAAGATCGGTTACAACCAACTTGTAAGCCGGTATGACGGAGTCGATACACGGCGGAGGGGAGGGATGATAGAAGGAGGAAGATGGGGAGGTGGATTGTGGTGGAGAACTAGAGTTGGCAGAGAGAGAGACATGATCTAGGTCTAAACAGGTATCTTCCATTGGAGGAATAGGAGGGAAATGGATGCAATGAGCAGCCATTGGAGGGAAGTTGTAAGAAAATAAAGAGTTAGAGGAGTTTGGTTTGAAGTGTGGGAAAAGGTTATTTGAAATGGTGGATGATTTGGGTTAACTGTTTGATCAATGTTTCTGATGGAGGTTGGACCTAACTTTGACCGCTTGCACTGTGCGTGGAGTGTAAAATTGTGAGAAAATATCATAAATTTGTGATTGCGTTGGGGTTTGGCTGAGTTAGGTGATCTATATAGTGTAATGGGGAAGTACAATTTATAAGTAAAGTTTGTCAAAAGAACTGAATATGTCACACAAATAAATAATTGGGTTGATTTTAAAATAGCCTATCAGTAATAGGCTGGTACTGATTTCTTAATTGGGCCTAGAGAAAAGAGCCCATTGGAGAGTTTATATTTGGACCGTAGAAATTAGAGGGCAGTTTGCAATTGGACCAGAAAAAAAATATTTAGATGGATTTTGAAGCCCGTCTACAGGGCACTGATCTGATCTTTTGCTTGCTCGTTTACTTATTTCTAGGATGGCATCTGAAGTAAATTGTTTGAAAATTCTTTATTTTAGTATTATTTTGAATAACAGTGCTATTATGTAAGAGTAGGGTTAAAATACACTATTAGTTTTATGCTTTAATCATATTGTACATTTTTATCTCTATTTTCAAATTTCAAACAGTCAATCTGAACCGCTTAACATGATCTTCATATTATAATGTGCTTAGAAACAAAATTTTATATTTTTTGAAATTTTTTTTACTATTTTTAGATTGGTACAAAATTATAGCTTCTTGACCATAAAAAAACAGTGATTTTTTACCTATCTAAAAAAAAAGTAAAAAATTTCCAAAATAATATAAAATTTTGTCTCTAAGCACATTTTAATATGGATATCATGTTGACGGTTCGGATCGACTGTTTGAATGTTAAAAATAGAAATAGAGATGTGGGATATGTTGTCCCTTATGGTACCACTAAATTCGAAATAAAGAAATAATTGCAAATAAAATAAAGTAGATGAGTTTAGAGAAATTTGACACAAGGAGTGATAACGGAGTTCGGCTTAAAATGCCTACGTCTCCGGGGCGTCGCAACCGCTTCTCGGTGCGCCTTTCTATTACCCAAAAAAGAAAGGTTACAACTTGTGAACCGGTGAGCCCTTACAACCAACGGGAAGTCACACGGCCAACTAGAGTAGAGAACGAAGTCTCTAAGTTCGAAGTCTCAAGAGAAACACTCAAGTAAACACTCTAATCTAATCTAACTCAAGATTAGTGAAGTGGATTTGAGGTTGTGTTGAGGGATATTGAATTTCGTGTTCTCACAACAATGGAGGAACTTGCTCTCACAGAAAAGTAGGTTTTAAAAAGATTAGGGTCGGCTATATTATTTGAGGAGAACCCTAAGGTTCTATTTATAGTGGCAGCTTTCAAACGAGTATTCTGCCATAAAACGTCCCAACGTTTTGTAAAACGTAGAAAACGTTTTAACTCAAATTAGGTCAAAATTCAAATTTCTGTGAGATATCATAAAACGTTCCAAACGATTATAAAACGTTTCAAAACGTTTTATTCTGGAGATTTATCGATTGAAATGCAAATTTTAAGTCTGAAAAACAATTTAAATCGTCCAGACGATTTACAAAACGTCTGGGACGTTTTAACTTGTTTTTCCAGCTTTTAGATGATTTAATCTCCAGATTTTGTACAAAGAAAACGTCTGAAACATTTTATCAATCGTTCCAACGTTTTATCCCTGTTTTTCAACATCAAAGCTACTTTACCAATTATAAATTTACAGTTTAAATACTTGATAAATAACTTGATGATTCTTCAGTTCAAGCACTCTGTATATTGCAATTCCTATCGTCTTGAACCTGCATTCTTTCTAAGATAGAGAAAATCGTAAAATTCAATCATTGTATGTTTTGCAAATTAGTTAAATAAACTAAAAGAGAATTGCTTGAAACAACAATCTCCCCCTTTTGACGATTTGCAAAACATACAACGCAAGTAAGTGCATAAATCGATTTTTCCCAAATAATAAAAAAAAATTAATTTCCCAATTAATCGGTTTTTGCATGTCTTGCATTTTCTCCCCCTTTTGGAAATCGACGAAAGGGAGACCAAAAGTCATTAAATAGCACAATCAATAGTGCTCCCCCTCAAAATATGCACTCCCCCTCAATTTGATAATATATGACTAATAAAATTTGAAAGTTATGCATAGCATCATAAATAGGATTGGCATGTAAGATAGTAAATTTATAAATAATCATGCAACCATTATGCAAACATTCATATCAATACCATAAATCAAAGAGTCATAATAATATCATAAATATTTTTGAGCAAAAGAGAATCAATTCATGCAAGATAAGGAGCAAAATAAAACAAGTTTAGGGGATAGCATAACATAGCAACCATTTAGTGAATTTTAATTTAAAAACTAGAGAAGTTTAGAATGAGGGGTCATCTTCGTCATCTCCACCATCTTCAACATCATCCTCGTCATCATCTTCGGACGGAATATAAGGAGCACTAGAGGTCGCACCACTAGAAGCACCGTATTGTTGCACAAAGCGCCGAGCAAGTTCGGAGGTAGTGATATCGACATCATGAATGGCTTTGGCGTTTTTGAGACCTCGGTTTCGGATTTTGCGCGAATCTTCCTTCAAGACTTTAAGATCATTCTTAATCGCGGTAAATTCATTGGTATTGGTTAATTGGTATTGTTGCATGTGTTGAATAATCCAAGCCAATTGATTTTCCGCTCCTTGAGGTATCTCACCTTGAGCCATTGGTGGTACCGGTGGTGGTTCATTGTGTACCGGTGATTCTTCTTCATACGGATCCCAATATTGGTTCGGTTGGGCATTGGGAGCATTGATCCAATCATTGATAGGCCGTCCATCGGGTCTAAGCATTGGTAAGCCCGAGTCCGAATGACCTTTGATCCAACCATGTTTGGGTAAAACATCAACTAAATGAAGTGGTGCGTTAGCAATGAGATGACTTGGGACGGTTATGCCACTTTGACGAATGAGGCGATGAATCACATGAGCGAAAGGTAAAGTGGCAACGGAGCTAGTGAAGCAAACAATCATGTGGCGCAGAATTATGTAGGGAATGTTGAACCGTTTTTCATCCATGGAAATGAGATGTCGCATGTAGTACATTGGACCCCACTCTATGTTTGATTTGATTGTTGCTTTGGGTACGAGAATGTTGTTGACTAGGAGAAAAAACAAGCGATGTAGGGATGGAAGATGTGATGCATAGAGGGGTCCACCGCCATGGTTACGGCGATCAAACCAGGTTTTGTAGTGATCGGCGGATTCTAAAGCTTGATCGGGCCAATTCCGAAGGAGATATGTTTCTTCACCCTCATTTGACAAACCAAGCCAATTGGCTACATTCTCCAAAGATAGGACAATTTCTTGCCCGCATACATAGGATTTTACTAGAAAGGGGTCTTCGGTGAATGTTAAGTTGGAGTAGAAAACTTTGGTGATTAGTTCGCTATAGGGTTCATCACAAGTGAGCAAGGATTCCCATGGCCAATGGTTGATATACCCGATAATTTTGTCATCCTCGGGATATCGAAAGGTAACCGAGGCTTTGTTAAAATAGTAGCAATTGGATAACTTCCGATTTGTAAATTGGCCCGTGAAATTGGTGTGAGCAATTTGATTCCGGAATAGGTAAGTGTTAGATCGAAAAGGGTTGGTATCCGGGGCAATTTCAGTTCTACTTGATTGACCCGCTTCGGTTCGGGCCCTTTTATTTCTAATGGCATTGAGTTTTGCAAGTTTGGGAGCCATTGATGTGAGAGACAAGTTGAAAATTACCGATTTAAGAATGAAGCACAAATCCGTGAATAGAACGACTCTACAAGCGCAATGGTGAAGACGGATCGTCGATTGAGTGGTCGGATTGCCGGATTTGAAGAAGTGGCTAACAATAGAGTTTTGGTAGAGAGAGAAGGGAGAGAAACTTGGTTTTGAAGTAAGAGATGGAAGGAGAGTTGAGAGGAGAGAAGAAATCACTCAAATTTGCTTGATTTGGTGGTTTGTGGAGGCTAAAAGGGAGTAGGGAGGTGTAAGGTGGCGGAGAGAAGAAGAGAAGGAGAGTAGATTGGAAGAAGAGAGAGAGGCGGCTAAGAGAGAGAGAAGAAAAACGCGTCGGTTCACAGGGTTATTAGGGATGCTGCGCTTAAAACGTCTGAGACGTTTATGAAACGTCTCACAACGTTTTGATCTGGACTTTGGAAGGCGAAAAACTTCGTTTTTAATTTGTGATTTAACATTAAATCGTCTCAACGGTTTATAAATCGTCTACAACGTTTTGTACTTTGTGTATATCGAATATGAATCGTCTCGACGTTTTATCAAACGTTCCAGCCGTTTTGACAGATTTCTGGGAAGTTAAAAATTCAGCAGCCAAACGTTCAGACGTTTGGATAAACGTTCAGACGTTTCAAGATATTTGGCATGCAAAGAATTCGAAGAATTTTTGAAGATAGAAGAACACTGAATCGTCCAGACGTTTGGTAAATCGTCTGGGACGTTTTAGGTCATTGGGATGGAATCTGGACAAATGTTCATAAACGTTCTGACATTTCAGAAACGTTTTGAAACGTTTTTCTCTGACGTTTTTGTCTTAAAATGAGCTAATTGATTGCTATGCCTCCAATTAAAATTTCTTACTCCTTAAATTCAAGCATGCCTAATTTAAATCGCAGTTCGTTGTGTTGTTGAGTATTTAAGGGCTTGGTAAAGATATCGGCAATTTGATTTTTGGTATCAATATGAATGAGT
Organism: Carex myosuroides; assembly: GCA_028015225.1. Classification (NCBI taxonomy): domain Eukaryota; kingdom Viridiplantae; phylum Streptophyta; class Magnoliopsida; order Poales; family Cyperaceae; genus Carex; species Carex myosuroides. The sequence goes on from CM051470.1 coordinate 12,487,730, forward strand.
TGGACCTCACCTTTCTCAACATGATCCCTAATAAAATGATGCCTTATTTCTATGTGCTTAGTTCTAGAATGAAGAACCGGATTTTTGGATATCATTATGGCACTAGTATTGTCACACATAATTGGTACGTTGCGGAAGCGAATTTCATAATCAGTTAAAGTTTGGATCATCCATAAAATTTGTGTGCAACAACTACCGGCCGCAACATACTCGGCTTCCGCGGTGGAAAGCGCAACCGATGTTTGTTTGCGACTTGACCATGAGACAAGTGATCCGCCAAGGAATTGACACGTACCACTTGTACTTTTTCTATCCATTCTGTCTCCGGCAAAATCGGCATCGGTATATCCTATTAAATCTAATTCCGATTGTTTGCCATACCACAATCCCAAATTCAAAGTGCCTTTGATATATTTAACAATTCGTTTAACGGCTTTCAAATGCACTTCTTTGGGATTAGATTGAAACCTAGCACATAGACATACCGCAAACATAATATCGGGTCTACTAGCAGTTAAATAAAGTAGGCTACCTATTATAGCTCGGTATTGGGTGATGTCCACGGGTGTGCCGCTTGGATCCGAGTCAAGATTTGCATTTGCAGCCATTGGTGTCGGGCTTGTCTTGCTCTCAGTCATTCCAAACTTCTTCACCAACTCCTTGGCATATTTGGTTTGGCTCACAAAGGTGCCATCCGACAGTTGCTTGATTTGTAGCCCCAAGAAGAAGTTCAATTCACCCATCATGCTCATCTCAAATTCACTACTCATAAGAGAAGAAAATTCCTCGGCAAGTGCCGCATTAGGTGAACCAAAAATAATGTCATCGACATAAATTTGTATTATTAAAATTGAGTTGTTTTTCTTCTTGGTGAAAAGAGTTGTATCATTATTTCCCCTTATGAATCCATTTTCAATTAGAAAGGAACTAAGTCGACCGTACCATGCTCTAGGAGCTTGTTTAAGACCATAGAGTGCTTTGGTGAGTCTATAGACATGGTTAGGAAATGCCGGGTCAACAAAACCGGGTGGTTGATTTACATATACCTCTTCATCTATAAATCCATTCAAAAATGCACTTTTGACATCCATTTGAAATAAAGTAAAGTTTTTATTTGAGGCATATGCTAAAAGCATTCGAATGGATTCTAGACGAGCTACGGGTGCAAAGGTTTCTTCAAAGTCAATACCTTCTTGTTGTTTATACCCTTGAGCTACTAACCTAGCTTTGTTCCGAACAACATTTCCATTTTCATCTTTCTTATTTCTAAAGACCCACTTAGTTCCAATAATCATTCGGTCATTTGGCTTAGGTACTAGTTCCCAAACTTTGTTCCTTTCAAATTGAGCAAGTTCTTCTTGCATGGCACAAATCCAATTTGAATCCCCATTGGCATCTTTGAAATTCTTTGGTTCAACATTTGATACAAATGCACAATGGGCAATCATTTGATTTAATCCCGATCTAGTCCTAACCCCTTCCCTAGGATCCCCAATCACATTAGAGAGAGGATGAGAGGAAACTTCCCTTAGGTCTTCGGGAGGTTGATATACATTTGGTGGAGATTGATTCTCCTCGATGTGCATTGACTCGTTCAATGGATTTTCTTCGGGTTGTTCTTGCTCGAGTAATTGTTCAATGTTGTTGGTTGTATTCTCAACCTTATCATGCTCGAGCTCGGCATCTTCAATACCTACAATTTGAATACCTTTCTCGGCCTTTTGATTAGTAACTTCATCAAACTTGACATGTATTGATTCAATTACAATTTGATGAGATGCAATGTAAATTCTATAGGCTTTACTTGTCAAAGAGTACCCACAAATATTCCCTCAATGGATTTAGAATCGAATTTTGTAATTTTAGGTGATTCATTAAGCACAAAGCATTTTGATCCAAATACTCTAAAATGGGACATTTTTGGCTTATACCCCTTCCATAACTCATAAGGTGTTTTCTTCAATATCGACCTTATGCTAACGCGATTAATAACGTAGCAAGCCGTATTGACCGCTTCGGCCCAAAGGTGTTTGGGTAAAGGGTATTCATTTAGCATGGTTCGGGCAAGCTCTTGTAATGTTCGGTTTTTCCTCTCAACAACCCCATTTTGTTAAGGTGTGCAAGGAGCCGAATATTCATGTTTATATCCCCTTTTAGAGCATATTTCATCAAATTTTGCATTTTCAAATTCACCCCCATGATCACTTCGAATACGAATGATTTTTGTTCCTTTTTCATTTTCAACACGATTGCAAAATTTAATGAAGTTCTCAATTGCTTCATCCTTATGTTGCAAAAATATGACCCAAGTAAAGCGACTATAGTCATCTACAATCACATATGCATATCTTTTTCTAGCCAAACTTGGTATACTAATTGGTCCAAACAAGTCCATATGTAGTAATTGTAATGGTTGATCGGTTGAGACCATTTCTTTGGACTTAAAACTACTTTTGGTTTGTTTACCTTGTACACATGCATCACATAACCCTACAAATTCTAATTTGTGAGTTGGTAAACCACGCACTAGGTCTAATTTAACCAACTTTTTAATAGAATCAATTGCAATATGACCTAGTCTTCGGTGCCATAGTTTAGAACCAGTTGTTGTGGCATTCAAACATATTTCACCGGACTCGAAATGATCAAAATCTAGATAGTAAACATTTTTCTTTTTCTTACCGGTGTAGACTAAAGAGTCATCGAATTCTCTAAACAAGAAGCAAGCATTAGTGTTAAATTTAACATAATATCCGGCTTCACATAATTTACTTACACTAAGTAAATTATAATTCAAGCCGTCAACAAGGTAGACATCCGATATGGTCAAGTTTTGGTTACCTACCGAACCTAGTCCAATAATTGAACTTTTTCTTTGGTTACTACCGAAAGTAACCGACCCACCATCATATGGTTCTAAAGATTTGAAATTAGATTTGTCACCGGTCATGTGGTGTGAACATCCACTATCAATGATCCAAGCATTTTCTTGGTGTGTTGTAATTAAACATACCTACAAGAGTATATATATATTTTCAATTAATATATACCTTGTTTTAATCTCCCCCTTCCTTAGTAATTTCGTTTTAGGTTGGGGAGATTTCAATTACAACTTTAAGTTAGTTTAGCTTTAGGAATCCAAACAACTTTTGATTTGTTGCTTCCTTTCCTAAAGCTACACTCTAATGAGGTGTGGCCAATCTTACAACAATAATTACAAAATGTGACCGATTGCTTGACATTAGTTGAACCATGCTTGAAGGTGGTTTGATATTTATCTTTCACCTCTTGAATTTGATTCCTATAGGTTGTCACTTTAGGTGCATAAGACTTATTTTTGTGTGAATCAAGTTTGTTGTGATGTTGGGGAACATCTCTAGTCAAACCATTTCTTTGGTTTTTGTTTTGTAAAGAATTTTTGTTGTGAGTTTCATAAAACCATCCATCCGGTCCCTTGAAATAAGTTTTGTTTGACCTTTTTGGATTAAATGTGTTCCTATCACTATTCTGAAACTTGTTTTCATTTTTGTAATTTTTGTTAGAAAATTTGTATCTAAATGCATAATTTTGAGACTTTTTGTTTTGTTTTACATTTATGGTTTGAGGAGTGGTCCCTTTATTTGACTCCTTTGTTAAGGGTGTTTTACCATGTTTGAAATGAAATTGGTAATCAAAATACTCTTTGCTATTGAACTTAACTTTGTTTAAATTTTGAGTAAGTTCCCCATTTTCTTTTGGGCTTTGTGAAAAATTTGATTCAAATGAGGATTGACCCTTCTTGTATCCAATGCCCATTTTACCGGATTTCCGATTCAAATTGGCATTGATCAAATTTTCTACATAGTAGGGATCGAGACTAGTGACATTTGAGAATTCACTAGGCGATCTTAAAGCCCTGTTTTCAGTCTCTAGAGTTTGAACTTTCACTTTTAACATTTCTATATCTCCTATGTGTGATTGACAAGTGTGTGACTTAAGCAATTCTAACTCTAAGTTTTTGATTTTAGACTTAAATTCAAGAAGTTGAGATGTCAATTTTTGTATGATACCTTCCTTTTCAAGCATGGCCTTTTTAGATTCCTCAAGCAACCTAGGCGCATTGTAATTAATTAGAGCCTCATCCATGAACGTGCTTGTCTCATTTGTCTTTATATAATTGTTGTTCATATCTATTTTGGATTCATCTTTCCTAACTTTGTAACCATTCAAATGGTAATCGAGATTGGTCAAATCAATGGTAGACATATACCGATTAGGAGAAGAGATAAGATGTACCTTATTTGGAGAGTTTGTTACATCTTCTATAGAAGCATCCTCTACCTCGATAATGGTGTTAGTTGATGCTTTGACGGGATCAACTGCTACCTCAATGATGGATTGTGTGGTGGCCTTGGTAGAGTCCTCCAATTCCTTGTTGATAGGCGGATTGATGAGATTTTTGAGGAATTCAATGGTGATCTCATCGGTTATGTTCTTGCTTGCGATGATTGTATCCACATCAATAGTTGCCGATTCTTCATTCACTATTGCCATCAAGGCAAGGTTGATCTCTTGTTCATCGCCCGACTCCGAGTCGGATTCTTCTCTACCACTTTCATCGGAGTCGATGCAAAATAAGGCTTGCATTGCCTTGGCCTTCTTTTTGCTTTTATATCCTTCGTACTTTTGTTTAGATCTTCGGTCATTTTGCCCTTCATTATCCTTGTTCTTCAAGTTGGGAAATATTTTGAAGCAAGTTTGGATGGTATGGCCTTCTCTTTCACATGCAAAGCAAACTACCCGTTTGTTTCCATCTTCACGCTCCTTGTTGTATTTTCGTTCAAAGTTAAGCATGGATTGAAACATTTTGGTTATGGTGGCGGCATCAAGAGAGGTTTCATGTCCAAGTTGACTCATGAGTGAGTCATTTGATTGACGATTATTTGAGGAGCTTAGGTGGTTTCGGTGGTTTTGAGCCGGAAAAGCCACGGTTTTTGTTTTTGACTCTTGCTTGAGTTCACCGGCTTGTATGAGCTTTTCTTCAAAACTCCGGAAATGAGCATAGAGTTCATCCGGTGTGAAAGATTTTTGTGCCCCATGAAGTGCTTCTAGGGCGCTCACCAATCCATCCCACCTAGGTCTCCTTAGCATTACTCGAAGAAGCTTTCCTACAATTTTATCGTTAGAAAGCGGTTCTCCTAGTTCAATGAATTCATTTTGAATATGCATAAGTCTATTATACATATCTTCTACATTTTCACCATTTTCAATTTTGAAGGTTTCAAATTTGGTGTCTAGACCGGCTATTTTGGTTCGTTTGATTTGGGTGTTACCCTCATATCGATCAATAAGAGTATCCCACATTTCTTTTGCATTTGTTGTGTTACCGAAAATTAACGCAACCGATTCACTTACCGCATTATATATTGCATTAATGGCAAGGTTATTTAGTTTCTTTCTTTCGGTAGATGCATATACTTCAACTTTGGCCTCATTTCCAACAGAATTATCATATTCCGGTTTATAGGCTTTCTCAATAACACTCCAAAGGTCAAGAATATTTAGATAGTTTATCATGGTCCTTTTCCAATGACTGAAATTTTTGGTAGCACTACCAAAAACTGGAGGTTCTTTCACATATCTAGTGGTTGCCATTTTAAGATCGGTAAACTCGAATTAAGTGAGTCTTAATTTGAGTAACGCGCTCTGATACCACTTTGTTGTCCCTTATGGTACCACTAAATTCGAAATAAAGAAATAATTGCAAATAAAATAAAGTAGATGAGTTTAGAGAAATTTGACACAAGGAGTGATAACGGAGTTCGGCTTAAAATGCCTACGTCTCCGGGGCGTCGCAACCGCTTCTCGGTGCGCCTTTCTATTACCCAAAAAAGAAAGGTTACAACTTGTGAACCGGTGAGCCCTTACAACCAACGGGAAGTCACACGGCCAACTAGAGTAGAGAACGAAGTCTCTAAGTTCGAAGTCTCAAGAGAAACACTCAAGTAAACACTCTAATCTAATCTAACTCAAGATTAGTGAAGTGGATTTGAGGTTGTGTTGAGGGATATTGAATTTCGTGTTCTCACAACAATGGAGGAACTTGCTCTCACAGAAAAGTAGGTTTTAAAAAGATTAGGGTCGGCTATATTATTTGAGGAGAACCCTAAGGTTCTATTTATAGTGGCAGCTTTCAAACGAGTATTCTGCCATAAAACGTCCCAACGTTTTGTAAAACGTAGAAAACGTTTTAACTCAAATTAGGTCAAAATTCAAATTTCTGTGAGATATCATAAAACGTTCCAAACGATTATAAAACGTTTCAAAACGTTTTATTCTGGAGATTTATCGATTGAAATGCAAATTTTAAGTCTGAAAAACAATTTAAATCGTCCAGACGATTTACAAAACGTCTGGGACGTTTTAACTTGTTTTTCCAGCTTTTAGATGATTTAATCTCCAGATTTTGTACAAAGAAAACGTCTGAAACGTTTTATCAATCGTTCCAACGTTTTATCCCTGTTTTTCAACATCAAAGCTACTTTACCAATTATAAATTTACAGTTTAAATACTTGATAAATAACTTGATGATTCTTCAGTTCAAGCACTCTGTATATTGCAATTCCTATCGTCTTGAACCTGCATTCTTTCTAAGATAGAGAAAATCGTAAAATTCAATCATTGTATGTTTTGCAAATTAGTCAAATAAACTAAAAGAGAATTGCTTGAAACAACAGGATATAATAATTGGGACACAAAACCAATAATACATTTTAACCCTACTTATTATGTAAAATTAGCTTTTGTTGAATACGAATTACTGTTTGGAAGAGTGGTACATCAATGCCCTTTCATTATTTTAAAGAAAACGGGAAATTTCACGTATACCCCTCAATAACTTTAAAATTACGTATTTTCTCCTATAAACTTTGAAATCACAAATTTATCCATTTATTGTCTTTTATATTCAACTCATTCTAAATTTATAAAATATTCATTTTATTCTTTATTAAAAGTATAAAATGCCCATCAAATTCAAATTTGAATCGGCATCCTTCCACACTTTTGAACTTACTAATCACAAATTGAGGCTCTCCCACAATTGACTGCATTTGAAATTACTAATCACAACGGTGCCAAAATATTTATTAGAATGAGACATAATTTTATAATTATTTTAATCATGAGTATATTTTTATAATTTCTTAAAAAATATAAACATATATAGATGTATATTTTAAAAAAAAAAATTAATCAGGTTGTCACCCAGCCTACAATGTGAATCTGCTCCTGCTACTAATTAATAAGCAACATGCGTCGAGATTTTATATTTTTTTTATAATGAGAGCAGCCTGGGTCCGATGTCCATCAGACTCAAATTTCGATGGGTTTCAAGACCGTCCGATCTGATTTAAGATTCGTGCGCACAAATTTTAAAGCAAATGTGAAAGTTGCGGGCGCGAATTTTAAAGCAGATCGGACGGTCATCGAACCCATCGAACTCACTTTGAGTCCGATGGGCATCGAACCCAAATTGACCTCTTCTATAATATAGTTGTTCTCCCTGTAAATAAAATGATTGTTACCCAATTATCAGAGAATAAAATCATAACTTAGAAGAATCAGATGGATGGCCTGGAGGGTAAAGGAGATTTAACACAAGCTTTTACTGCCACTTTGGTCACGCCATATAGCCTTGAGAAAGAACTCAGGCAGGAGGCAGCATCAATGGCTCCAGCTTTTACAGTCACAGACTTTTTCTTTGTTTCCCAGTTACTCAATATATCTCCAGTTCATGAATCCTGGACACATCCATTGCACCTGAAATTGAATATTAACCTTCTCCATTGTCCTTTCAAAAGGAGGAGCAATCCTCTTCGTGTTTCCGTTTTCTTACCCATCATAACTGTTTAATTGAAATAGAGATAAAAATTGCAGTTCAGTGGAATTTGAAAATGCTTTCTATAATTACAAATGAAACGCCTATCTGAAAACACTTTTTTATGAATTTCATAAAATCATATATGTATGGTCAAGTAACTGCAACTTAGACCAAGGTTGGATATGATATGACTAAAACTAGTGGATATGATATGATATGCACTTTTTGTGAGCATTGTCCCAATTTTAAGGCTTCAGCAGGGATTGGACTAATTTAGCTTTGACCCAAAATAAAAAGGTTTCATATTATATTTTTGGGTACAATGTTTATCAAGAATTCAATGACCATCCCTGTTGTTTTGGATCGAGTTTCACCCATTTTTTTTTTTGGAAAATTTAACATAAATTTTAGAATGTAAGTGTCAATTACAAGCATAAACAAAAAAATTCACCGAAAGTTGTTTTATCGTTCCGTTTTTTTTTTTGTTTTTTTTTGTTCCAAGCATATCTCTTGAAAAAAGGTTCCTCATTGGCTCACAAACTTGTGTACATTTATTATTTTAAGATAATCCCTTGCAAGGCACTACAAGTACATATCAGTTTAATTATGGCCAGGTAGAAAAAGACTGTTGACCAAGCAAAGGAAATGCAGAGCAGGTTGGGTCCGATGCCCATCGGACTCAAATTTGGGTCCGATGGGTTTCAGGACCGTTCGATCGGCTTTAATATTCGTGCGCACGAATTTTAAAGCAGACGAAAATTGCGGGCGCGAAAATTAAAGCAGATCGAACGGTCATCGAATCATCAAACTCATTCTGAGTCCAATGAACATCGGACCCAAATTGAGAGATGAGATAACACAAAAATTGAATTTAAATAAAAAAAATATAATTGAGAAAAGGGGGCATCAAGCATGCATGCAAAGCCCAAAGCTTCTACGGCCCCCACTCAAATCCGGCTCAGGTGATTTGACGTGAGAGCCAAGCCAGTGACTCAGCCTCAGAACAGGTCCCACATGCTACCACAGATTTGTGGGACCCATCAAAGATTGGACGTGTCGATCCCCTCCGTTACCCTAGCGCTTCGTATTCCGTACCTACCTACCCATTGCTCTACGTTTGTAGGGGTTGGATTTGTTGGAGTATAGAGCATGGTCTCGGTCTATATTCTATTTGAACACCGTAAATATGAAATGTGTTTTGTTTTATTCAAAAACTCTGTGAAACTCTTTTCATGATATTAGAATGATTAATTTCGAAACTAAAAATTAAGAATTTGGAAGTCAAATTTTAAATTAGAATTGGTATGATGATGATTCTATCTTTTTTTCATTACACAATTAGTATTGTTGGCATGTAGATTTTGAAACACATTAATATCTCTCATCACGTGCTATTTTTATTTTCTCGATGAGAATGTTGAAAATAGATTAAAATGGAAAAAAATTGCATGTCATACCTAAATATTTAATTTTACAATTATCTGTAAAATTTTATAAAAATTAGTGGCAAAACCTAATTAAGCTTAACAATAAATGACAAAGAAAAAAAATACACGGCGATATGTAAAATTCTTTTTGGTATGACTTTATGGCAGAATGTTGTATGAAAACGCAATATACGATAGATGATGGGGAATTAGGGACAAACCAACGAGCGAATTAAAAGTGTTTACGATAAGATATACTGAAATTTCGGCATAATTGCACATTTCAAGACATTTAATTCGCAAAATATATTATCGTCAATTTACACTAATGATTCTAACGTAGTTTTTACTAATATTTGTAGATAATTTGTGAATTGGTCATTGTAATTTATTTATTTTTAGTCTAAATTTAAAGTATCCGAATAAATAAAGCATAATACGGTAATTGTTATGAACATATGAAAAAAATAACACTTACGCGTGCCATGTCATTGATGTTATTCATTTTGTCAGAAGCGGTACACTACAAGTTAATAAAAGTAAGAGAATATTTTTCATATCTAATAATTATTAGTGGGACGACTTTCTTATAAAGTGATGTTAATTTTAAACACTCTTTTCGACTATATATTTTTTCTAATACGCGGCGACATAGACATTTTTTTTGACAAAACCAAATCTACACAATAACTAAATTTTTCTTCTTGTTTTTTATTTCTTATTCCTATTGGCTATGTCTTATTAGAATTTTCTTTTTGAATGTTTCTATTTTAAAAAAATAATAGAGATTCAACATAAGTAATCAGTGAACATTTCCATTCGTTTGTCAAAGACAAAAGTAACATAGGAGATAGTACTATTTTACAAATTTTATTAAAACAAAAATAGAGATCAATATAAAGATAATCAATTTTTAAAAAAAAAAATCAATAAAGTTACATCATCCACCGGTCAACCCCTAAAAAAAACTGATAGCGTGACCACATGACCAGGAAATTTTAGTCAAAACCAAGCCTACGTAAGAATAACCGCCAGTGGAGAAGCTTAACCTACAGAAACCTCGCGAGACCACCGGACCTACCTCTGACCTCTATTCCCCCTCTATATAATCCCGTTTGTCTCTATACTCCCGTTTAAAATATTCTCCTTCTCCATTTTTTACTCCAGTCTACCACCGCCAGTCACCACCTCACCTTAAATATATTCATATAATACCCCTCCTCTCCACTTAAAATACTATTTCAAAGTTTTCAACCTAAGCTTCCACGGCTCCATACATACATATAAAACCTCCATTCTCTCTCTCTCTTCAAATGGCGGAGTACCTTGTTCGCGCTACCAGCCCTGTCATCTCTCTCTCCAACCCTAACGTCTCCGACGAAGAAGAGAACAACAACTTAACACCTAACCAAACCCCTATTCAAACCAACATCAGCGGTGCAATCGTCGTCTCCGGCGACGGTGGCGGCACGAATCTCATCACGACCCCGTGCTCGGGAAACTCCAGTCGGAAGCCACGTGGAAGACCGCCTGGATCGAAGAACAAGCCCAAACCACCGGTTGTTATTACCAGAGAGAGCGAGTCTGCCATGCGGCCGGTTATTCTCGAGCTCGCAGCAGCGTGTGATATCGTTGCCTCCATGTCCGCCTTCTCTCTCCGCCGGCGCACCGCCGTGTCGGTTCTGTCGGGCACAGGTTCTGTGAGCAATGTGACGATTCGCCACCCGAGCTCTCCAAGCTCTAACATCATCCTCCATGGTCGATTCGACCTTCTCTCCTTATCCGGTACCATACTCCTGCCTACTTCAAGCTCAAGTAACAGCCCGAACACAGGGTTCTCGATTCTGATGTGTGGGCCCCAGGGGCAGGTGATAGGAGGCATCGTAGCGGGCCCATTAATGGCCGCTGATACGGTGATGATCGTGGCGGCGCTGTACTCTGCTCCGGAGATACACCACCTTCCATTTCCCGTGGAAAACGAAGATTCTGACGTGGCGGGAGTGGCGATGGCGGAGAGACAGGTGGAAGGTGGAAAGGTGAAGGCAGAGGCGACCGTTCAGGCACCGCCTCTGTACGGTGGGCCCGTGGGGATGGGAGGACAGATGGCAAGACCAGAGATGGCGCTGTGGTCCCAGCCTCCCCCTTCGTCTCGTGCTGATCAGAATACATCTCAGTACTGAAACACTGAGAGGTTGATAGCCGCATTTGGTATTTTGTCTAAGCGGGTTTAGTTATAGGGTTACCGGGTATCGGGTCGGGTATATTTATATTTTGGAGGTAAAAGGGAAAGAAGGAAAGGATAGAAAGCGACTCGGATCCTTTTTGTTTTGATATTTCTTGGGAAGCGGCGACGCTGCTGCTGCTACTACCAACGCAGGCTGAAGAACTGAAGCGAATCTTTTTTTTTTTCCTTTCTGATCCGCTAGGGATAGCTCCTAATCTTATCACCTTCTCTTTTTGTCCTTTTTGGTTAGTGTTTCTTTCATTTTTCATTTTCTCTTTGTTGCTGTAACTTTGTTCTTGTTTTCATACCAAGGAAAGGAAATGAAGAGTTGCATTCTGATTTAATTAGCCTGCTTTTCTGGCATGAAACTCCAAATTGAAATGCCAGTATATATTATGCATATCTATACATGACATGATATATATCATATGACAAGGTGCAGATTGTGTAAACTGTGGATTGAAGGCTTTGAGACTTGAGAGCCTTCTGGTATAGTGGTATTCTGTTTTTGGCAAAGCGTACGATTCACGGTCACGGTACATAAGAGAACAGTGGATCGAATCTAGACCTCAGTATCACTTTGGCAATGTTCTTTTTATTTCTAAGGACTCATAAGAATCCGAAACAAGTAAAATTCTGAACTTCTTAAAATAAGTGAGCTCCTCTTTTGAGAAAATTTACTAAACATGATTTTTATATTAAAATGGAATTCCATATCAACTTTTAAAAAATATCTAAAAGTAGTGATTGTTTACTTATCTAAATATAAAGTAAAAAAAATAAAAAATATATAATATCATGTTGAGCGGTTTAGATCAGCGCTCATCTCTTGAGAGTGATGCTATGATACTTTGCAATACACAAATTAAAACTTATTAGATTTATTTATTTGTTTTCAAAGTTCAAAATTTGATTTAAATCACTTAACATGATCTCTACATGAAAAATAACTTCTAGATCAAATTTTAAATTTTTTAAAAAAATTTACTATCTTTTTAGATAAGTAGAAATTCCGTGATCTAAAGATTATTGACCTTCCTAAATAGTGATTTTCATCTATTTAAAAAAATATTACATAAAATTTAAAATATGTAATATTTGATCTGTAAATACATTTTTGTATTTACATTTTCATACAAAGGCTATATTGAACAATTAACATCGATTGTTTAAATTTTATGAACAAAATATAAATTTACAGTACGAATTGATTCGCACATTACCAAGTACCATAGCCCTCACTCTTTTACTTACCTTTGTTTGCTGTAATAACTATTAGGTTGAGTTTTGAGTTTTGAAAGATAATAAACAAATACCATCAACAGAAAACTGTTCTCAAAAGACAAAAGGCAACAAAGTGCTACAGATAACATGAACATGTCTGTTCGGCAATACCTCTTAATCCACACTAGAATTAGGTCTTAAAAGGAGGTTTAAGGAATCGATTTTGGTTGTCTTAATCTGTGAGTGATAGTTAAGGAAGCTAAAGGAAGAAATAGAGGTGTCTTAAGATCCGGACAGAGTATGAAGATTCAAACAAATCAGGCTAAAGAAAGTGATTTTAATCTGTACTAAGAAACTGGTATTCGGTAAAATTAAGTAGCTAAGGAAGCCTTGTTGGGTAGAATTAAGTTAGCAAAAAAAATGGTCTGTGGCAATGTCCCCTCTCTTTTCTTAATCCTTGTTTGTTGTATTGTTTGGTTGTGATTTTTTGTCTTCTTCTCGTTTTGTATTTATTTTTTATCAGGTGAAGTTCATCTTCTGTATCGATTTTAAACAATAAAACTTATTAATTTAATTCATAATTGATATATCAAGAGACACGGATTAAAATGTATAATACAACAATTGAATTTATTTTATAACCATCACAGTCAACTTTCAATTTATCAAATAAAAAAAATATATCCATGTTGCTTATCGTTTAATACAATGTGGTGCATCAAAATTTGAAACAATTTAAGAAAAATTTAAAGACCAACTAAGTGTTGAGAATATTGAACTGTTAATTCTTAAATTACATTGTCGACGATTTAGGCTGTAAATGGATATGGATTATCCGACGGATATCCGCTCCGAATTCGCTTATAATCAGAATTCGGATTTAAACGGATACGGATCTGGATAATTATCAAATACCCAAAAGAGATTAGGATTCGGATAGTAATACCTAAACAGAGCGGATATCTGAACCCATTCGAACCCAATAAATACGGGTTTCTACTACTGACCCATCCGGAACCCAATAAGTATCATTCGGACCCTCTAGTATAAAAAATTTATTTTGCCTTCAAGGCGATTCGAACTCATGTGCTGTGAGGTGAGGGTCTAAGCAACCAAGCTGCAAACTACTACACCACACTATATTTTGTTACCACTTCTTTATTTTGTTTATTTTAATATTTAAATTTTATTAATTATTATTTATATCTTAAAGTTCATATAACTTAATTATCTAACAATTAATCATTGTGTATAAGTATTCAAATCCGTATTCGTAGATTATCCGCTCCGTATCCGTATCCGTTTAAGGTGGATTTGATTTTACATTTTGACATCTGTTTCCTATCCGTATCCGTATTAATTCGTATCCACTCTTTGAAAGATGAATATGGATATGATTTTACCACTATCCGCTCTATTTTCACCCCTACGACGATTACTTGATTTCAATTACCCCATATTAAAAACATTATAAAATCATAGAAATTAAATCATAGAAAATATATCTGCGCAATATAATTTTCTTTAATCATTCAATTAATTATCAAATGTTCTTAATTATGTTTATTGCCAATTTAACAAAAAAAATGGTCATTCTTCATCAAATAGTCATTTAAACAATTATTGAATCTTGAAATAATTTGAATGACGATTAAAATTTATAAATTTGGCTAACTAGTAAAGCACGCATTTAGTTTTAAATTGTAAATTTAGACAATATTATCAAAGATGGCCAATTAACATACCATTAACAAAGCATGTACTCATTAGCACTAAAAATTATGTCATATAAATGGGAAATGTGAATTTCTCTAGATAAACACACCAAATCTTCAATTCATGCCTACAACTATTTAGGCACAGTGTTGTATGACAAGATATCATATGATATGTTACTATTTGCATACCATTTATTTTTTATGTGTATAATATCTGTAAAGGAAGAATTTGAATAAATAGATTAATATTCAATAAATGTGTTAATTATGAAGTAAACGTAATTTACGCGAAAGAAGATACACTGTTCAGTGCAAGCATTAATGATAATCATGTTGGTCAATGAACCGATTAGCAGCGCGTTACCGGAACACGAATGTATTAAGGCGAGCGGAAATACTTTGCTTAGTGCGTGCATTAGTGATAATATATTAGTCATTACATTGCTAAATCATGTGTTAGTGAAATAAAAATGACTGTAGATATCATCATATTATTGATCCGAAGTGTTGCTAAAATAATTAAAATAATTATCTTTTTATCTAATCTATAGTTCCCTTACAAAAAGCTCATGAGCTTTAGAGATTAAAATAAGGTAATAGATGAGAGAAAATATCAAACTTTGATTTAGTTATTTCACTTATACTAATAGATAAATATAATCTTTTAAAAAAAATGAGTAACCAATTCTTTTATTTTCCTATGTATTATTCTGTTTTAACAATTTGTTATTTTAGTGAGCAAAAATGTTAGCTAGAATTCCTGACGAGAGGAAATCATATGTAGAAAGCAGAGTTCAAGTTGGAAATTTAATTTGTTTGAAGAATTTCAAAGTTAAACCGACAAGTCAGAAACATTTACTTTTCAAAAAACTAAATTACTAGATGGAGATTTTCAAATTGTTTTTAACAAAGAGCACTATCATTCCTCTTTCTCAAACCATAAATAATTTTCTTGTTTATTCTAAATCCTAAACTCTAAATTCTACATCCTAAACACCTTACAATTTTTATTTTCTTTATTTAGATGTAGTTAGTCGAGTTTGTTATGGTCATAAAGTAGAGTACCTACAAAATTCTGATGGAGGATATCTAGTACGCGCTCTTGAGATTTATCTGATTGACTGAACGTGAGTCACAAATTTAATATCTTAAAATTTAGTGGGTAGAATCACAGTCACAAGATTCGTGAATTATTCGAGAATAATTTGTTTTTTTGGTGATGCCGAACCGAACGCTGAATTATTCGGTTGACCGAGCTTTGACCGAATTATTCGCGAATAATTCGCGAATTTTACGAATTATTCACGAATTTTTCCCAGAACTTGTTTTTTGTTATTTCTTTTTTTTTTGCTCCCTTATAGGACTGAGATCTCTAGTCCGGATAATTCCGAATCATTTCCAAATTATACCCGAATTATTTCTGAATTACGAATTTTTGACCTCGCCGAACCGAACCCGAATAATTCATTTGTCACTATGGGTACAATTAGTAACCATCTTTATTAAAAAAAATGAAGTAAACAATTTAGTAGTCATTTACAAATTAAAAAAAATAAAACTTGAGAAGCATAATACTAATAAAGAAACAACATAACATCATATAACGATTTTTTTCTTAGATTTTCATATAAGGTCATAAACGAGAATACGACTCTGCTGTTATTCTAATGAAAAAACAGAATCCTGCTTTTCCGATCTCAACTATCAAATTTATTGAGATTGTGCATGAAATTTTTTTTTTTTATCAAGATATATGAATAAAAAATCTTAAATGGTTGGAATCGGAAAAGCAAAATTCTGCTTTTCTATTGAAATAACAGCAGAGTTTATTCCTATAAACGATTGTTTTACAAGTCAGGCACGATTCTCCCTTTCTTGGAATTCGCTTCTCCTGATATATCTCACATTAAGATTTGTGTGGCATCTCCAAGTGACTCGAAAATATAATGTGTATTTTTACTAACTTTTCGAGATTTCTAGGATTGTTTGCTACTTTCTAAATTTTATTATTTTAAAATGCTGCCAATAAAAACTTGGGGAATTTAATGTGGCAACACCTTTTTGATATAAAGTCGCGAATTCATTCATTCATTCATTTATTTATTTATTCATGCAAATGCGGATTACCAAATCGAGAAGGTCACATTGAGAACACAGCACACAGTGTAGTCAAAGAGCACAGCCTCGATTCCAGGCTTTCTTTCCTCAGTCAAACAGAAAAAGAAAAAAAAAATATATCAGAACTGAACAGAGTAGCAAATGGATGAGTCTTTTACCAGTACCAGTTTCAACCTTTTATATGCAAGCAACTACACAATTGGGCAGCTTCATTCAATTCGTACTTCTTTCAATTTTGATGTCTGCTGCTCTGCTGCCTTTACCAGCATATCACCTTCCAAAGGCAATAAAAGAAGGGGCAAATATTGGAAGGGGACCAAATTGACATAATTGCAGTGTGCTACTGTTTCTCTTTTGCTGAGAACTTGAGACCAAGTGTTCGGTTCATCATCTCTTCTTTTTCTTATTTCTATTGCTATTACTATTATTATTAATAATACTACTGCTACTACTACTATTATTATTATTATTATTTTTTTTTTTTTAGTAAAAGTGGAAGTTAAAACATCAAATTATTAAATGAGGAGGGATCAAGTTACAACAATTTTGAGTTACAACAAAGTTACAACAACGATTTTCTACATTTTCAAATTCCAAATCGTCGATCCAAACCGTTCAACATAATCTCAAACTAGTCAAATTCATACCATTGATTTTTGTACTCATCTTAATAAATAGTAAAAAAAATTCAAAAAAATGTAAAATTTGATCTGGAAGCATATTTTATTGTGGAGATTATGTTGAACGGTTTGGATCGACGATTTGGAATTTGAAAATATAGAAAATCGTTGTTGTAACTTTGTTGTAACTCAAAATTGTTGTAACTTGATCTCTCCTCTTATTAAATATATATAAAAAATCTTCTATTCAGATTTTAAATCTACAATCTCTCACACAGAAGAATTGAATTTATTACTAAATGAAAGACTGATTTTCATCTCCCGGAGTTTATATTTTTATTATTATTTATATGTAGCATTTTACAAAAATAAATAAATCTATAGTGCAGTTTTTTAAGGAATTTGATCTACAATAGAAACATCAACATGGCTAGCGCTTCCAAAAAGACGAAATGTTAGCATTTTGAAATGCTCGTTTTGTAACTTGTCTATGAAACACTTATGAAACTCTATTTCAAATGTTCTAATATGACAAAAAATGTCATTGTCATAGTGACAAATCAATAGTTTGGGTTCGGTTCAGCGAGGTCAAAAATTCGTGATTCAGGTATAATTTAGGTATAATTCAGGAATGATTCGGCACAACAAAGAAGCAAAAAAAAAAGAAAAAACCCAAAAAAACGGTAAAAAATTTTGCGTTTTTATCGCGAATAATTCCTCAACTCGCGTTTTATACGCATTTTATTCGCGAATAAAATGTATTATACATTTTTCTGCGTTTTATTTGGAGTTCGGTTCGGTAACGTCGAAAAAACGAATTATACGCGAATCTTGTCACTATGGTCATTGCTAGGCATTTTGTCATGTCCGAAACACCAACAATGCTCCTCACTGCATTAATGGGACAGTATCCGTGAGAAATACTGTCGGTATACCCTCACAGATACTCCCGTCGATAATAGAAAAAATTATCTTTCTGTCGGTATACCATCGCGGATAGTCACTTTTTACCCTCACAGATACCGGCATGTTTCATCAGATCCAAAATGCTAAGATGCCAGTGTTTCGACTATAAAAGAAAACAATTGTGATGATCAATTAAGTTGATATTGCCGACATTTTTATTAATATCCAAAGTTTAATACAAATTATTAATTATACCCGGAACTCAACTCAATATCGATATATACCCAAGCCGGCCATTTTCTGGCCGGCTATGTTCCTTCTCTAAGCCGGCCAGAAAATGGCCGGCCATGTACCCTTTTTTTTTTTTTTTTTTTTTTTTTTTTTTAGAGAGAGAGACTATGAAGATCAAAATATTGAAATCTAACTCTGAAATACGATAAATTTTTGTTTAAATTATTTGTTATATTACTTCTTTGAGGAGGGATCAAATTACAACAATTATTTTTTTTATTTTCAAAGTCCAAATCGTCGATCCAAACCGTTCAACATGATTTCCACAATAAACTGTGCTTGCAGATCAAATTTTACATTTTTTTGAATTTGTTTACTATTTATTAAGTATTTTACAAAAAATAGTCATATTCAGACTATTGAATTTTGTACCCATCTTAATAAATAGTAAAAAAATTCAAAAAAATGTAAAATTTGATCTGCAAGCACATTTTATTTAGATAATCATGTTGAACGGTTTGGATCGACGATTTGGACTTTGAAAATGAAAAAAATAGTTGTTGTAACTTGAACCCTCCTCTACTTCTTTTGATGTATAATTAGCATATTTATACTAAAATACGCTAGAATACTTGAAATTATGTTGAATTACACTATATTATAATAAATTATGTTCAATTATATTAAATTACGTTAAATTACAATAACTTCGCTAATTATGCTGAAATACAGTAAAAAAAACACTAAACTACACAAAATTACGCTATAGTAGACTGATTTTGCTCATCTTTCATGAATCATAAAAAATAGTAAAAAAATTCCAAAAATAGTAAAAATTGGTAATCTGCAAGTTCATAGTCTCTCTCTAAAAAAAAAAAAAAAAAAAAAAAAAAAAAAAAAAAAAAAAAAAAAAAAAAGGGTACATGGCCGGCCATTTTCTGGCCGGCTTAGAGAAGGAACATAGCCGGCCAGAAAATGGCCGGCTTGGGTATATATCGATATTGAGTTGAGTTCCGGGTATAATTAATAATTTGTATTAAACTTTGGATATTAATAAAAATGTCGGTTGATATTGTGAGTAGAGTGAGGCTATGGTGCTATGCATAGCACGGTTGGGGTCCGTGCTACGGCTCAAAATTGACTTTTTAAAATCCTAATGGTCGATCCAACCGTTCAATGTGATAACCATATGAATATGTACTTGCAAACTAAATTTTATATTTTTTCGAACTTTTTTACTATTTTTTTAGATAGGTAGAATTTTGATGGTCCAGAATTTTCAGAAAACACTGATTTTTCTACCTATCTAAAAAAATAGTAAAAAAATTCGAAAAAATATAAAATTTAGTTTGCAAGTACATATTCATATGATTATCACATTGAACGGTTGGATCGACCGTTAGGATTTTAAAAAGTCAAATTTTGAGCCGTAGCACGGATCCCATCCGTGCTATGCATAGCACCATAGGCTCACTCTTGTGAGTAATAGTCAAACATAGCTTACAAATTTAAAATCTAACATTTATATGTAATGTACACTATGCCTATATCATACATATTATAAATGACAAAGTTTGATTAAATTTACTGTTTATTAAACATCTTAAATTTTAACGTGATAAACCGATAAACTATAATATTAATATTTTGTATAATTTTTTTAATTTTTTGAAATTCAAATTATAAGTATCATTTCTTTACACTTATATAACATAACATAACATATACAACATGATATCAATAAATAATTGTTCAAATATTATGTTTCGTTGGCACTAAAATTCTCTATATCATCAAAATTCATTAAATTACTTTGTTTAATAATATTTTAGTGCAATATTTAAAATCCGTAAAAATCTTTATATCACGCTTTCTTACAAGCTTGATGATAATAACACCAAATTTTAGACCAACAAGCTTCTAATTTTTTAACATACGCATGATCTTTCCTTATTGATGGTATAATGCATCTGATTAGAAATTAAAAATTTAAATATGGGGCTCTAACTTTTTTCACCTTTTTGCAAGCCTGACTTTCATGCTTCCAATTTCATCCTTTTAAGGAGAAAGAAATACTTAAAAACCAAGAAAGAGAATCTCTTTTAGAGTGAGAAAAATGGCATGGCGGAGTTGGCTCCGTCACGGAACGGCAAGTCACGTGTGACTGTTACGTGCCGTGGTTATTTTTTGAAAATTTGGCACAACATGACACGTCACGCGAAAGATCTGGTCACGGCACATCACGATACGTGGTCACGCGAGTCACGTGTAATTAGGACCGTTAGATCTTTATCAAATGGTGAATTTTGAATAAACTAACCTAAATTATGAAAAAAAAATAGTTAAACGTAACCAGTCACGTTTGGACACGGCACGTTTGGGCACGACACGTTTGAGCATGGCACGTTTAGGTACGGCGTGAGTCGCGTGCCGTGATTACCTTCGACATTTTAATTACGGCACGACACGATACATGTGACTGTTCACTTGGTCACGACACGGCACGATACATCACGTTTTTACCACTGTAACATCTTCTGTGAAAAAAAAATATAAAATCAAAACCAAAAGGGATGATATGTAATGAGGGAAATTAATAATTAGTTTGCTTTGGGCTGTGCATTTTTAGTTCGTAGTCTTCGTATGAGTCACTTTTACTTGCTAGGGAAGATATCTATGATGCGCACGAACTTGATTGGGTTCGCACTTTTGGCTCAGGCGCTCTGTTTTGGGCGAGACCTGAGTGTACTTGGCTGTTGGGTTTATACGGGTCAGGTGGACCCGTTTGTAATTATTAACTATCGGATAAAAGTTAGCATCTTTGCCTCCGTTTCTGTAGAGAAAATTATTATGCTCTGCTCTATTATGTGTTTTCCATAATAAATCTTGTTACGTGTATCTTTGATGAACTTTTTTGAGGTAGAAAAATGAAGGTCAAGCCAATCAAATTTCATGTAACTTTATTTACTTTAAAATAGATTTTTTTTCTTTTAATATTCAATTTCAAATCCTTGCTCTGTTAATTAAGTTTCTCAAAAAAAAAATAGATCGTTTTAAAGGAAAGCGGGATGCGTTGGATGGATATCGAATTCAAATCGGTTTGATGCCTGCTCTGAACCATCCGATTTGCTTTATGATTTGTGCACTTCATTTTAGTATTTCGACTATTCATGCATATTAAATGCGTGTGAATTATGAAGTGAAACAAACGGTTCAAAGTGGGCATGAGACCCACGCACGTCTGGTTCCCTTTTTAAATAGCGAGACTATGGTAATATGAAGATTACAGATGGAGCATGATAATTGCCCCTCAAATAAATCTCGAGCGCGCCCTCCTCAAGTATTTAGTGTCTAACTTTCATTTCCAGCGCTCATATTCAAGCTTTTAAAGCTCTGTTTATAACCTTTTACAATGCTACTCGCAAGTATTTAAACCTCTATCTACAAACATTTAAATCCTAAATCTGAATAATTTTAACACCTAACTGCTTTTGTTTTCAAACCAAAAAAGGAAAGATTCATTTCACCCACTCTTTTTTTTTTCTCTAATCATTTGATAGGCGAAATCTTGTCAGGCTAATAAAATTTATAACTCAGTTTCCTATCGAGTCAGATTACAAGCGCATAATCCTATCAAGTAGTATAATCGGGTGTCGATCCGTAGAGAATAAGGTTTAAGGTCTTGAATAATTAAATCTCTACCTTTCCAAAGGCTAGAAAAAATATGAAAATTGAGAGTTATTGGTTTTGATCTTTGTATTTGATGAAAATTAAAAATAAGTAAAATAAATAAGATAGTAATTTGAATTTCTAGGGTTTTGGCTTACCATTGCTACTTAATCCGTTTTGGTTTTAATTTTATTTGATGTTGGTTTTTAGATGTTGTTTGAGGGTTTCTAATTCAATTTAGTGATTGTCGCTTTTGCACCGACACAACCACCCTACCTATCAAGAGATCCGGCTAAGGCTTGTCTTAATTGGTGCAATGAGTTCTGTGATTAACCCAAAGATTTCAGACTTCACTTACTAGGTTCGTCGCCCTACTTTCTGGTTCTATTGGGTATCTCCATAGTAAGGCAAGATAATGCGACAATCGTCTGCAAATACCAAGACTCCCATGTATACTTTTGTTAGCCAACTAATAGTATCTCCGGCTAAGGTTTCCTCCACTAGTCTAGTATTTTTATTCTCCTTATCCTAACTTGGTTAGCCTAATTGGACTATCTTTCCATGTGTGACCATCACATGGCGGTCTAAACTAACAAACGAAATTAAGTAAGAATGAACATAAAGCGCAAAAGCAATCAAACAACAAAAGACTAAACAATGATCAACTAAATTATATATTAAAACATCATGAGTAACAAGGTTTACTGCCAAGCCCTAAAAATCTAAACTTAGTCGCGGAACGTCATCTTTACAATAGAGAAATAAGAGAAAGATACAACCATACAAGAAGTACCCTCCTACTTAGTTTCTACACACTCCACTCTTCTTACTTAATAAAATATAGATCTAAAATGCCAAAAATATCGAATATATGTTTCTCCTCTGTCTAAGAGTTTTTTCTAGGAGTGTAAGGGCGTCTGGAAATGATTAGAGGCCAAGCAACCTGATCTGGATACAGCTGTCACGAAATCCAACGAAATGATGCCTCCAATATGGAACGTACCAGCTGGTACTGATCGTAATGCCCCTGTGCAGAACTTGGGTGCTCCAGGAGTTAATGCGTATTCCTTCTTGCTTGGTCCGTATTGGGCATCTGGTCCGTACTGGCTGGTACGGTCTGTACCAGAGGCTTAACTTCAGTGCTCCGTTATTCTGATCGACCCGATTCTTACTCCATTTGATATAAAATAGCCCCAAAACATGGTTACTGCAATAAAATATGAAATACAAGGTAGTAACCGATTTCTAGCGATAATTGAACATAAATGTGAGATAATAAGATAAAACCTAAGCCAAAACCCTACGTAAATCATGGTCGTTTTTACTCTGATCATCATTCTCGTTCATTTTTCTGACGATCCGTGATGAATTTTGTAAATCTAAAAATACAAACGTTTTCTACTTGATTTTCTCTTTTAAATGAGATCCATGAAGAAATACTTTTGAGTTATTTTCAAGTCGTTATTTTTTATTTTTTTAAAGTAAAGCCCATGAGCACTTTAAATTCTCAAGCTTTTAAACCTCAGTCTACAACATTTTAAACCTGACATGGAAACTATTTAAATGCCTGACACAACTACTTTAAACGGTTGTAGATAGAGATTTAAAGGCTTGATATAAGTACTTTAAAGGGTAGTAGGCAGATGTTTAAATGCTTGTGAATCAAAATAAAAAAATAAAAAACTAAAAGTTAAGGATTGTACACAGAAGTTTAAATGCTTGTCACGAGTATTTTAAACAGTTGTAGACAGAGGTTTAAAAGCTTGACACAAATACTTTAAAAGGTTGTAGATGGCGGTTTAAAAGCTTGATTGCAGTGTTTTAAATGCTTGAGTGTACTACTTTAAACGCATGATACTATATGATCAACATCAGAGGTTTAAATGGTTGTAGACTGAGGTTTAAAATTTGAGAATTTAAAGTGCTTATGAGCTTTACTTAAACAAACGACTTGAAAATAACTCAAAAGTATTTCTTCATAGATCTCATTTGAAAGATAAAACTGAGTAGAAAATGTTTGTATTTTTAGATTTGCAAAATTCATCACGGGTCGTCGGAAAAATAGGCGAGAATGATTAGAAGAAGAAAAAAATGGGTGAAATGAATCTTTTCTTTATTGGCTTGATGACAAGAGTAGTTTTGAGTTAAAACTACTCAGATTTAGGATTTAAATGATTGGTAAATAGAGGTTTAAAAACTTGTGAGTAGAATTGTAAAATATTATAAACAAAACTTTAAAAACTTGGATATGAGCGCTGGAAATGAAAGTTAGACACAATTGGAACGTTTTTTGGTTAAATTAGTTGGGGGTGCACTCAGGTATGATAGCTCGGGGGACCAGAACATTTCCCATTATAGATTGCTCATGGTTTGAATTTATATTTTTATCTTAAAAGTTTAAACAATTGACCTAAACCGTTAAATATGATCTTTATATGAAAATATCTTATGAGACCAAATCTTATATTTTAATAATCTTTATTTTTTTTTAAAATAGGTATATAATTACTATTTTAGGATGATTAAAATTTTAAATCAAGTATATATTTTTTATCTATTTTAAAAAAATAGTGAGAAAAATCTAAAAAAATGTAAAATTTTATTTGCAATTACCTTTGTATATAAATGTCATGTTGGGGAACTCAGATGAATCATCTAGACTTTAAAAACAGAAATATGAGTCCATAACACTAACTGCTCCGTAATATACATATTATCATAGCCTCACTCCTTTTTTAATAATAAAATTTCTTAAAATATATTTGTTAATGACTTATATATTGGGGATTTTAAAGAAAATCCAACGACACGATGAAAAATATTGTTTGTGGCACGGATTTCTTCGGAAATTAGGTGCTCTATTTGATTGTGGAGAAGTACAAAATTCGGGCCAGAGCTAATCTGGCCCATTAAGTGTAATGTGTGGGCACTGAAGGACGTGCCCAATAAGGGCTTGCCCTGGGAAGTAATCTGGCCCATTAAAAATTGTCGAGATCTGCACTACAAGATAGATCTATCAGCCCAAGTATTTGTCCTGCTATTTCTCTCAAATTGAACTTGAAGCCGATATGAATGAACTTCCTTCATAGTGCTTACAACAAGAGTTACACAGACAAAGCCAGGTTCTTACCCTTTTTTTTAGGTGCCTCTCTATCTCGAGATCGGAGCAGGTCCGATGCCCATCGGACCTACTTTTAGGTTCAACAAGCATGTGACCGTCCGATCTAATTTAAGATTTGCACGCACGAAAATTGAAACAAATACGCACGAAGTTTAAAGCGTTCCGCACGAATCTTAAAGTAAATCGACGGTGATTAAACCCATAGAACCAAAGTAGGTCCGATGCCCTTCGGACCTACTCTCAAGTGCTCTATCTCTTTTATGAAATTAAATTACGTAAAAAACAAATTATTTAGCTGTGTTTTTAAATACGGCCGCATGTACTGTATATGTGTATGCAGTTGACTGCCGTACTAAATTTTTTATGCAATCTCATATATACAGTTCCGCATATACGATCACATATGCAATCCGTACATACCACATTTTACTAGATGCAGTTCAACCAAATATTTATTAAATAAAAATAAAAAATCCAAAGTCGGATCAAATAATTTTATTAATAGAAATGCCAATCGAATATCCAATATTGTCCGAAACTCCTAAGCTTATTTTATAAGCTCCCAAGCGTTTTTTTTTTTTCTTTTCTTGGAGATGTGAGACTAAGGGTGTGCTCCACAAACTTCAAATAGAAGAGATGGAAAGGGAGGGAATGGAAAGAGTAAGAGGGGGAGCTATCTTTCAAATCGGAGTTAGAGATCAGAGGAGAATTCTATTTAGTTTTGTATCTTGATTTCCCTTCTTTCTCCTTTCATTCTCTTCAAAATTTTAATTTGTAAAGCAAGTAAACATCCTTTGAACAATCCGGTCACCCTTTCTCTCTCTTTCTTTTCTCTTCTCTCTCCTCTTTTGAAGCACACCCTAAATAACCTCAATTAGTAATTATACCAATTGAGAACGCTCCCAACTCCCAAGTGGTTATTTTCTTTCTTTTATTATTAAATGCCACATGACAGCCTCACGAACAACGCTACTCAAATGCAAAGGATTTTAGGCCGAAGGTTTTATGCTAGTTTGATATGCTATTCAACTTAAATTAAATTTTAATATGCTAGTTAATACAAATTAAATTTTGATGTGCTAATCAATACAAATTAATTTTTTTTAACTTCGGTCTAATAACTCGTAAGATCTCCATTATTCAAAATTTAATATGTTATTATTTTTCGAGTTAATATTTATTGTCATATTTTTAGAATTAAATTTGATATGTTATTATTCTTAGACTCATGAATCATAACTGTAGAAATTTATTTTAAATATTGATAACTCATTTAAAATTTGCAAAAATAAATCTGCATATGCAGTTGATACGTCCCTTCCCTGAGGGGCCGGGCCGTACTTGGACTCGGTCCAGTAAGGTGCAGACACGCCCTGTTTCTGGAAAGCAGGCCGTGCGGGGATTGGGTGCTAATTGCGCGGCCCGTCTCGACCTGAGCGAAGCGAGTCGGAATAGTGGGCACGCGGGGAGTCGGAGGGGTATTAACGCTCTAACCCTTTTTGATACCTCTCCAGGCTCCAAGATGTGATAAAATGCGATCCCCTTTTCTGGGGGTTTCTTTGCCTTATATAGGGGGTGGCCCACTGTAGCGGGGTCTTGTCAGCATTAATGACAAAGATTCGCCTACTGTTGGGGGTGTCCGCCTATTAGGCTATAAAGTTCGCGTAGTCGGTCTTAAGCCGAACAGCGAGGTCGCGTGTCAACCTTGCTGGGCTGTTCGGCACGCTAGGCTTTGAGCCTTGTCTTATTTTGACTCCGAGCTGGCCCCTGTGAGGGGCCCAAGTCCCGGGCAGTTCTTGACCTCGGGCTGGCCCCGGGAGGGGGTCCGAATCCCGGGCAATTCTTGACCTCGGGCTGGCCCCGGGAGGGGGTCCGAATCCCGGGCAGTTCTTGACCTCGGGCTGGCCCCGGGAGGGGGTCCGAGTCCCGGGCAATTCTTGACCTCGGGCTGGCCCCGGGAGGGGGTCCGAATCCCGGGCAATTCTTGACCTCGGGCTGGCCCCGGGAGGGGGTCCGAATCCCGGGCAGTTCTTGACCTCGGGCTGGCCCCGGGAGGGGGTCCGAGTCCCGGGCAATTCTGGGTCGTGGCCTGTTTTTGCAGGGGAAGGGGGTCTATTCCGTTTCATTCTATTTTGGGCCGGCCTTTTGTGTATTTTGAATCTGGGAGTGCTCTATCGGGCCAGGCCTGGGCTCTTTAAGGGCCATTGGTATATGGACCTATCATTAGCCCCCGAAGCCGAAATGCATCAGTATGATGCTTTTGGGTTCTTGACTCCTATAATGAAGGCGGCTTCAGTTCTATCGTGGGAGGTTTCTTAGCTTATTTCGGCTGCTAGACTTATTTTAATGTTTTGCGAGTGTTAGCTCTCGAGTTGATCTTGGGAATTTTTGTGAGGTGTTTGTTTGTTGTCAGCCCCCGAGTTATCCGTCGGGGTTTTCCTGTTCGTGTTTTGGTTATTTTGAAGTTCTTGTTTATATGATCTCGCGTCGCACCACTTTGTTGGTTACGCATGGTATGTACCAATTTTGCTCTGTCGTTGTATTTCATAATTTTCGTTGTTGACGGCCCCCGAGTTGGTCTCGGGGTTTTTGCGTTTTCCAGGTAGTTATAACTTGTGTTGATCGTTTTTTCCTGTAAGGTCGTAATTTTTCTATTACAAAGTTTGCGAGGCTTTGGTATGCCCTGTTTCGGGTAAGTGTCCGACCACTTGTGTCGGCGTGTTGGGTGGCTCTGGGTAGCTAAGTGTTTTTTTTTTTTTTTTTTTTGCGCGAGTAACGGAGGGTGTGGGGGAAATCAAAAGCAGTTGTTGATATTAAAATATTCTTAAATAGCATGAAGCCCAACTACGACATGATATCGAGATCATGCAATGCCTGTAAATAAGGAAATATTGAGATCAGACCACGCGCTCGTTATCAGTATCCTCAAAGAGGTTGTCCGCTTGGATTTCTTCTGGAGTGGCGGTGTACAGGCTCGGGCCTCCGGAATTGCGGGATAAACATCCAGGGCATTTCCAGAACCGGCGTCGGGGGTCCGCGCGGCCTCGGATGTCGTAGTGTTCGAAGCAGCTCCACTCATAGCACATCCGGCATTTCGCCATCTCGTGCTTGGGCCCCTGATCGTGGCATATGACACACCAACACAGCTTGGGCGCGAAGTTGACGTCATCATAGATGTTGTTCTCGTCCTCCTTAGTGAATGAGGGTACGCCGGCGAGGAGGAGGTCGATAAAGTCGCAGATTTGGAGGTCCTCGTTATGAAGCATCCATTCCAAATCCTCCTCGGAAAATCGTTGGCGGAGGGCCCATCGCTCTGCAGGAGAGAGGACTTGTCGTGGGTTATATGAGCGACGAGTTTTGGGGGGAGGTTGGTCACGGCTATTCTGACCTTGATCCGCGGGCCTTTTAGATTTTGAGACCACTTGTTTGAAAGGCATTTTTGTTTAGAGGGATGGACTGAGAATGAGGAAGATGGTTGTCCCCTCTTACGTAATGGTAGGTTGGTATTTATAGATGTAAGGTACTATTGTGGCTATAAATGATGTGGGTCCCAGGCAACTCGTGACGTATAGTCGTCGACTGTTTAGTTGATTGGTGTTAGGCCTCGGGGGATATTGTCGACAAGAGTGTCAGTGTGCGTGCGTAGGAACCTACGCGGGACCGGAATTCGACTAACGTGGAATGGAAAAGGTGGACTGTTCGATATCATAAAAAGTTTTGTCAACGAATTCCACTGTTTCTTTTTATAAGTTTTAATAATGTTACATCGGCATGATACATGTTTTGTAGACAACATTTGTCTGTACTTGATGCACGACAACAGATACATTTGTTCTAGTGAACTATGATGTGCAGGGCGACTTGTTCCCTGTATACCCGTATGGCTGCCGAGGTGGGACCTGAGGCAGGCGGAAGGGACGTTTTCCCTTCGGTCAGTTGCACTCCGGGGTACTCCTCGGCAATAAGGCGGGAATGCTGTCGCTACTGATGGAGCGTTTAGGCGAGGATCTCATTATCTGTGTCCTCATACACATTGTCCGCTTCGAGCTCCTCCTTGGTGGCCGTATATAAAGTTGGTCCTCCGTAGTTGAGGTCGATGCAACGGGGGCATCGCCAAAACCGGCGACGGGGATCTGAGCGGCCTTTGATGTCGTAATGATACATGTGGCGCCACTCGAAGCAGGTTCGGCATTTGACCATCTCGGTCTTGGGATCTTCCTCGCCACACCCGAAGCATGTGCGCAAGGACGGTGCCGTAGGTTGGATGGCGTTCTCGTCTTCCGGGGTGAATTTCGGGCATGAGTTAAGCTTGAAGTCGATAAAATCTCGGATTCGAAGGTTTTCGTGGGTTAGCATCCATCCTAAGTCCGGGTGGGATATATCCTGTAGCAATACCCACCGGTCGCCTTCCGACAGTACTCGCGGTGGTGGCTGCGTGGGGTTAGGCCGGGGTCGGTGGGGAGGTGA
Organism: Carex myosuroides; assembly: GCA_028015225.1. Classification (NCBI taxonomy): domain Eukaryota; kingdom Viridiplantae; phylum Streptophyta; class Magnoliopsida; order Poales; family Cyperaceae; genus Carex; species Carex myosuroides. The sequence continues at coordinate 12,517,317 of CM051470.1, forward strand.
ATCATGGGGGAGGGTAATATTGAGACGTCGCTGCTCGGGTTTGTTAACCGAGTCATTCGACGACATTGTGAAGGGAGATGTCGTGAGGGTAAATTTGCGGAATGGGGGATTTGGTTGGTGGGAATGATCTTCTTCAGGCTGAATGGGTCAATATATAGGCGGGGTGGTGCCATTGGTTATCGCGTCCGGGCCCCACCGACTCATAAAAGCTGGGGCTAGGTGACTTGACTGGACGGGCGTAGGCCTGTTGTTTGACCGGTGTCAATTTCGAAGCGTTTTGGACCGACGGGGCGGTCGTTTCGAGGCGTTTTTAGGATTTAGTAAACGGCTATTTCGAGGTGTTATTAGTGAAAGGTTCATTATTTCCGGAGCGGGTGCGCTAAATTAAGGGTTATTTCCCGTCGGTCAGCCGATATTTGGGGGATATGCGTGGTAGCATGTACGAGGTGCATGAGTTGGAGTCGAGAATGTCTCTATGCTGCGAGGGCGTGTCGTGGCACAGTTATGCCGGTGATTTGTCGAGATCTATTCCTTTGTCCAAGTTATCCCGAGTCGTGCCCTTTAGAATAAGGGGAGGGTGGTTTCATTGCCTGTTTTGTCTGGACTATTTAAGTCACGTGACATGGAATGTGCGATTATTGCTTACAATGTAGCTTTGTTTTCATGCTATTGGTAAGATTAGAAGTGAGACGTGTGTCCCCGGGGCTGTCCTGAGACAGGGGGCGTACCAACTTGTGTTGGTAATGGATGGGGTTGGTGTCGCTAAGTGGCTAGTTTCAGGTAGTATATCCGTTAATGTTTCGCGATCTACCTCGGACCGAGGGGTCGTGAGGTAGACGGTGCCAGTTGGTTTAGCGATATGGTAAATCAGTATTGTGACGTAGCGTACTGCCGGGCTGCGACGGGATTGCAATACAAGCGACGTGCATTTAATATTTTTCCTTAGTGTGCCGTTATACGAACATGCTTTTAGGAACTTTGCAACGTAGAAAAGACTATAACTGCAGGTAATGTTACGTGGTTTATAGAGTTTTCCTTCTCAACAAAACATAGTAGTTCGGGGGGTTATCATCAAAATAAAAAATAAAGATAAAACCCATCCCCATGTCGGGGAACAAAAGAGATAGTAGAAAACATCCGGCCAGGTGGATGGGGCGACGTCGCGCAGCGCATCAATCGCTGAAGAAGCCGTCTGAGGAGGATCCGTCCTCGGGGTCGGTGTTGCCAGACCTAGTGGGGTGATATTGCGGGCCCTCCTCATCACCGTCCTGATGGTCGTCTTCGTCGCTGTCCTCGTTCATATCGTCCAGGGAGTTGAGGATGGCGGTGCACTCGTCGCAATGCCAGCTCTCTAGACCCGGGATATGGAACAGGTAGTGAGTTTCCTCGGGTTGGCAGGCTTGGTGGAACCTCTGCCGGCACCGGTGGCATCGTGGCATCTCGGATCGGTTGCCCGCCTTGCCGCATACGGGGCAGGTACTGCGAATTATCGGCTTGGGCCGGGGATGTGGAGGAAGAGCAGGTGGGAGTGCATTGCGGCGAGACTTCGGGCAACCGGGGCAATGCTCGGAGGATCGCCTTTCCAGATCCAAGAGGTAATCTACGAACTCGTGAAGCTTGTGGCTCGGGTTTGACAACATCTGGTCAAGACGGTGTCGGGGGAAAAAACGGAGCCAGCTTGCCCGGACTCGGGGTGGTAGGTCTCGAACGGAAGTCGGGCGTCTCGGGGTGGGGTTACTGGGTTGACCCTTGTCCAACGGTTGCTTGCCACGATTGTTAGAAGGTTGTGGTGCCATGGCGCCGAGGCTTTTGTTAGACAGAAATTTGGTGGTTAGGTACGGATGGCCTGTGTATATATAACGGCGGGGTTACTGTAGGTGCAATAAATGCATGTGTCAGACCGTCATAAATGCTTAGGCTTGCTGACGTCATCGGGATCCGCTGCTATTTTGACCATGTCGCCCACCGCTTCGGGTAAGCGGTAATCCTAGCGCGGGGTCAGGATTCACTTGTTGGGACGGCGTGGGATTGACGTTTTGAGGGGCAACATGCTTCAGGGTTGTAGGGGATCTTCGTCATGGGGATTTTTTGCGCAGAGGAGGCCGAAGAGACGCGACGGTTTATATATCCTCGGACTTTGGCGCCAAAGGGCTGAACGACGCGACGTTTTGGATTTTTGAAGCGGCTGATCGAAGGGGGGCGAGACACGTGTCGGGAGTTGTTCCTTGAGATTGGTGCTGATTCTTACGGTTCTTTACGGGGGTCCTATATAAGGATAGGCGGGCCCGTGCGAGTGTCCGCTTTCAGCAAGTTCCATTGTCGGAGTAGTCTCGCTCATCGCTCTCGCTGATAAGGACAATTGGCGGGGACGACTGCACGAATATCTCGCGGGAACGTCGCTTGCTACTCGTAAGTATTACTGTCGCAAACATTTCGTTCGGGATCCGGTATCTTGATCGATACCGTGAGCCACCAGGTCGGTATTGTTCTACCCTTGTTTGCCTGTCCTACGCGAGGTCCTACGGTCGGTTCGTAAGACAGTTTCTGGGCGGGTTCTTTTAAATGTCGGAAACGGGTGGTACTTCGGGTTCCGGGGGAAATTCGTTTAATTGGGAGGCGGCCGTGGATTGGGATGATATAGGCCTGGAGTCGTCCGTTGATTGGAAGGCGGCACAGCCGGAGTCTTCCGTTGACGGGGCCGCAGCGGAACCGGGTTCTCCCGACGAGCTCGTTAACTGGAGCGACCCGGTGATGTGGGATTACGGGATAGAGGGTGAAGGTGCCGGGAAGTCGAGAGCTGCCCTGAAAAGGGCCTTTGCTGCGTCGGGTAAGAGGATAGTGCCTTCTGTAATGTCTCCCATTGCTGACCATCTTGTTAACTTGCCTTTGCAGTCGGCGACGATGGGGGGGAAGAAAAAGGTAACTCGGGAACGAGTTCCGCGGGAGAAGGCTGACCCCTCGTACTATTCTTCCGGCTATAGCGATAGTCGCTCAGTCGAAGAAGAGGAGGCATCGGAGGAAACTGAGGTGCGTGATCGCCAGGGGTCTTCTCGGGAGACGTCAGTTTCAGCGCCCATGCGGGCGCCAAAAAAGAAGAGGAAGAAGAATTATGAGGAGCTCCCCTCGTCGAAGAGGAGGCGCCCCGGGCACGCACGCGACGCGCAATTCGTGGAAGTTAGCCTTCTGTTCCCATCAGCGACAGGTTGTCGTAATCAGAGTTGGTGGTTTGACGTTTTTTACGGTGAATTCGTAAAGAAGGACGCCAGGGGGCGCATTTCTTTAGATCAGTTGAAGTTTTTGTTGCCGCAGGCAGACGATCGAGCTCATGATGACGAGAAAGGGCTCTGCATTTACTGGAAGATGCCCCGATGCGGATTCCAGCTGCCTTTGACTCCATTCCAGGTTACTTTTTTGACGACGTTGAACATAACCCCTGCCCAGCTGACAGGTGTAGGATGGTGCTATCTTGTTAGTTTTGAGAGGCTATTCGATGAATTTCGGGTTTGGTTTGGCGGGCTGCAGCCAAGCGTGGCCCTGTTCGCACATTATTTTAGTCTGTGCGTGGCTTCGTCGGATTTTGTCGCTGTGAGGAGGAGAAGTGATGCGCCGGAAATTTTCGACTATGAGACGCATAAGAAAATGTTGAAGAAGATCGACAGTTGGAACAGGGGCTGGGTGTATTTGACTAAGCCCGAGGAGGTTGAGTCACTGCAAGGTATTCGTCGCTCGTGGCGACAGATTAAGAGGGGTGAAGATGACAGTTTGTGGGAGGGGAAACCCGAGATGAACGGCTTCAAAATGAGCGCTGATGATAAACGGGCCGTCGAAGTTATCGAGGATTTGTCGCGAGGTAGTTTTTGCGCATATATATATATTTCTTTTAATAAAGAATCTTAACTGTTTCCCTATATATATATGACCTTTGAGTGCATATTTTTGATGTAGCTTACGGCCTGATGGATTTCTCTTTTAACGGGCTGAAGGCGATCCCCGAATTGGTGTGCTCGCATGCGGAGGGGCTGTATTCTGGGCTACCGGGGGCCGGGGCGGCCCTTGCTCAGCCGCCCGCTGGTGTCGCGGAGCGTGTGGTCAAGAAGGGGGCTGGGGGTGCAGAGTCAAAGAAGCGGAGGGCGATACACGACATTGATAGTAGTGAAAAGGGGAAAGGGCCAGCTACAACTAAGAAGAGGAACGTGACTCGGCCACCCTTAGCCCCGAGCCCGAGGGATGTCGCCACTACCCCGTCGTCGGAAGGAGCAGTCCCTCCTTTGGGTGCGGCTTCAGTCGTGTTGGCCCAGGGAGTTCCGGTATCAGCGGGGGGGCATGGTGGGGGCGGGAGCTCGAGCACGACCGCTTCTCCTGAGACGGCGCCGACGCCGTCCGAGGGTTCTCGTAAGGCTAGTCTTCCTGGCAAGGTTGGGGTAGGGACCATTTGTAAGACTCCCCTCTCGTTAAGTCGACCGGACGGGTGCCTCGCCTTGTTCCCTCATTTGGCTAAGATGCGAAGTGCTAAGGAGCGGCCCCCCGAGAGCGCGACGTTTTATAGGGAAGCCTTCCGTGCTTTGGAGCCTCCTTATTTGGGTCGACTTATCCAAAAACGCGGGGCTGGTATGATGCTGGACGCGGTCGGTCGTCTTTTCGAGATAGGCTGTTTGTTTGGTCGTGCGGCGGAGGCGATGATCGCCAAGAATTTGACTGTGGCCCAATCTCCTGTAGAACCGGCGGATTTGACAGCGGCCCTTGTGGAGAGGGACTACTGGATGGAGAAGCACAAGTCCTTGAGTGATGACTATCAAAAGCTTCGGGGCTCGGTGGTGTGCAGCAGTGACGAGGTTGAGAAGCTAAGGAGTGAGGTCGACGCAAAGGCCCGCGCGTTAGAGGAAAGCGAGACCAGTGCTAAGAGGAGCACGGATTTGCTCGAGGAGGCCGTGTCTAAGCTCGTCGACAGTGAAGCGGAGGTAGAGGAGCTAAAACGGGCAAAGGAGGGACAGGCCCAGGAGTTGACGCGTGTGCGGGAGCAGTTATCCCAGGCCTTGCGTGCGATTAAGAACTCGCAAGCGGAGCGTCTCGATCATGAGAAGGAGGTGATTCGGGAATTCCTGGTTAGCGATCCTTTCAAGATCGCTGCGATGCTGTCGCTAACTGGGATGGTTAAGAAGCAGGTTCATACAGAATTATCTGTTTTGGCCGGTCTCTATCCGTTCGCCCCAGAGGACCTCGGGTACCCGCCTGTTGCGGACGAGGATGGGGCTCCTCAGGGTCTGGTGGGATATGAGTGGGATGCAGCTGGAGGCCAGCTGCTCGACCCCGAGGGTAAGCCTGTTCTCCCGAGCGTGAACCTGCTGAGCTGTACGCCGAAGACGCCTTTTCATATCTGGCGTAGGGTTGCACCGTGGCCTCGTCACTTGGACAGAGAGGATACACCGCCGCAGTCCCCTCGAGACCACGCGGAAGGCAGCGAGGGTCGGACGGTTCAAGAGACTGTCTCGGGTACTGTCGATGGGGAGGCTTCGCTGGATCAGGTGGATTATAATCAAGAGTCGGGAGACGACCCTTCAGGAAACCTTGAAGTGAACCAGGTATAACTCTTTCCCCTCTATACTTATATCGTGACACGAGGTGTAATCTGGGTAGTTGCTTGACATTATTTTGTTCGTTGCAGGACAAAGACAAGTAGGTATGTCGCGGCAGGAAGGTTGGACGGAGTACATCCTTCTCTGCTTTTATTATTATGATTATCTTGTATTTCTATTGGAGCGTATTTTGTGTGAGGAACCCTCCGGGGTGTTTTAACAGGATTGGTTGCATGCTTTTGCTCGGGTGGTTTGCTGGGGAGTGTTTCTCAGCCACCCGAGATAACAGTTGACCTGACAGTATTTATGTTTATGTGTTCTCCTTTGACGTATAATTGTTGTGACATAAGTCTTATGGCCGTGTGGGTTCGGTGGGACGTTCTCATCGACCAGCCTCACCTTTGTTTGCGCCGTGATGACGGGTCGGTACTTTATTTGTGTTACTTTGCCTTATTCGGCGATGTGGCTGTTGATTTTTCTTTGGTTCGGGGTACGAGGGATACCTTTCTTATACGTGTTTGCAGCGCGGATATAAAGAAATGGATAGTTTTCTTACCTTGTGAGGCGTGCTTCCGCGACTTCCCGAAGTGGGTGATGTCCTCGACCCTCTTTTTCCTACGGCTCGTCTCGGGGAGACGCCTGCTTTGCGGGCTAGTTGTGTTTGCGTGCTGTTTTGATTTCTTCAAGTTTGCGAAATTGCTGGGCAACTCCTTGTTTGGTCGCCCTGCTGTATCGCAAGGCTGGTAGGGATGTTTTTGCGAGATATTTTATTCAGGCATGTCGTTATGCCAGCTCGTTTGTCTCGCGAAGCCAGTAGATATGTTCCTGCGAGACTTTGTTCGGACACGTTGTCATGCCTACTTTTTGTCTCGCGAGGCCAGTAGATGTGTTCCTGCGAGACTTTGTTCGGACACGTTGTCATGCCTACTTTTTGTCTCGCGAGGCCAGTAGATGTGTTCCTGCGAGACTTTTGTTCGGACATGTTGTCATGCCTACTTTTTGTCTCGCGAGGCCAGTAGATTATTCACGCTCATCCCGCAGGACTTTCGTTTGTACCTATTTGCATAGGCAAGCTCGTTGTCTTCTGCGGAATGGCGGAATGTTTTGTCCGATTTTGCGTGTTCGTTGCCCCGTCGGGCTTTCGTTTACGCTGTGTTTCGGGATCCTTGGAGAGATTTTTTCGTTACCCTACGGGTTTTCGCTATTATCTTTCCAAAGCAGAGTTATGCGCATTCGTTATCCTTTTGGGATTTTCGTTCGCTTTTTGCATAACTGTCCCTTTTGATTTCGCCAGTCAAGTGTTTTCGTTGCTCTTTGCAGAGTTTGTTCACACTGTTGTGACTTGCGCCTGTGTTGCCATGTTCGAGAGTTATGTGTACTTGTTGCTCTTTGCAGAGTTTTTGTTCACACTTTTGTAACTCTCTTCCTGTGTTGCCATGTTCGAGAGTTATGTGTACTTGTTGCTCTTTGCAGAGTTTTTGTTCACACTTTTGTAACTCTCTTCCTGTGTTGTCTTGGAGAATTGTTTTGCTGCTTCATGCTTCAGGTTGTTTGGCCTGAGATTAGCGCGAATTTTCCTCGCGGGGCGCCTCGTGTGTACTCGTCATCTTTTCAGAGTATTCGTTCGTACTTTGCACGACTAGCGCACGCCCGCTATTATGGGAAAGTTGTTTCGGGCTTTATGCTCAAGGGCCCTTGGACTGAGGTTGTAGTAATTTCCGGTTTTGTCAGTTAAAGCATATGTTGCCCATAAGCTTTTTATCTTTCTGCTACGAGAAACGTCGTTGTTTTATTGCGGAGGCGTTCGTTGCCCATTGGGCTTTGGGTTATCCTCTTGACGCAAAAAAAACTTTTATAGAGGCATTTATTGCCCGTAGGCTTTTGTTTGCCTTTGTGCTAGTCAGTTGTTTTTGTGAGGTAGTCCCGGCGGCAATTTTGTGTCGCCGGGTCTCAAATTTGTTAGTCAGACATCGCACACTGGGGCCGTGCTTATAATATCGCACCGGCGCCCTTGACCACTCACGGGCATTCCCGTGTTGGTCCAAAAAAGAAGATGCAAAAGACAGTGATTACATTTTTGTGAGGTGGCACCGCTGCTGTACCTGTTTCCCCCCCCTTTTTTTTTAAATATAAAATTTGCGGAGATGGACAACGTTCCAGGGCCGGGCGAGCATTCGCCCATCGGGACCTTCGAGCTCATAAGCTCCCTTGCCGCAGGTGCGAATTATCCGGAAGGGGCCTTCCCAATTGGGTTGAAGCTTACCAACATGCTGTCCGGTAGCTTCTACCTTTTTTAATACTAGGTCGCCTGGTTCGAACGCACGGGGTGACACGCGTTTATCGAAGGTGCGCTTCACCCTCTGCTGATATTCAGTGGTCCGGATGCGGGCCTTGTCCCGGAGTTCTTGCACTAGCTCAAGGTCCATTGCTCGTGCTTCGGGGTTGCTTTCTGCGGAATAGGTTGTCATCCGGAGGGAGGGTGTAATGAGTTCGAGAGGTGTGACAGCTTCCATGCCATATACTAGGGAGTATGGTGTTTGCTGGGTGGCCTCACGGGGAGTAGTTCTGTATGCCCAAAGGATTTCGTCTAGTTTATCGGGCCAATTTTTCCTGTTGGAGGCCACCTTCTTTCTTAGACCATCCAGAATGGTCCTGTTGGTAACTTCGGCTAGGCCATTGCTAGCAGGGTGACTCACCGAGGTAAAGTTGCTGCGAATGCCTAGCCTTTCGAGGAAGGACAGGGTAACATCTGCATTAAATTGTGTGCCATTGTCAGAAATGAGTGCGTGCGGAAGGCCGAAGCGGCACACGATGTTGCGCCAAATGAAGTTTTTGGCGGCTTCTGCCGTAATGTGGGCTAATGCCTTGGCCTCGACCCATTTCGTGAAGTACTCCACGGCCACGATGATCCATTTCTGCTGTTGGACGGCCATGGGGAAAGGGCCTAGGATATCAATCCCCCATAGGTCGAAGGGCCAAGCTCCCGAGATTGTGATCATATCATAACCTGGGATGCTGGATAATCGGCAATGGTATTGGCATTTTTCGCATTTTCGCGCCAGGTTGGCCGCGTCTTGCTGCATCGTGGGCCAATAATATCCTGCGCGCAGGACTCTCTTGGCCAACTTTTTCGCCCCTTGATGGCTACCACAAAGTCCCTCATGGGCTTCCTCCAGCATTGCCTGGGCGTCTCTCTCTCCGATGCATTTAAGCCATGGGCGGGCATATCCCCTTTTGTATAATTGGTGGTTGTGTACCGAGTATAAAGGGGCGATCTTCTTCAATCTCCTGGATTCCAGCGGGTCCTCAGGCAACGTCCCCGAGGTGAGGTATCTCCACATGGGAGCGTACCAAGCATCCCCGGGTTCGTTAATGACGTGGACTCCCTTCGCGTCCTCCGATATACTTGACTCGGGTATGTCCATGACTATCACTGGTCGATCTTTGTCAAGGTTTCCCGCCACTCCTAGTTTTGAGAGGGCGTCTGCCTGACAATTTTTGTTTCTGGACACATGCTCGATCACCACTCTATCAAATTGTCCCTTTAAGGAATGGAACTGTTCACGGTATCGTCGTAACCGGTCGTCGTGCACACGGCATTCTTCGTTGATTTGCCTGACCGCAAGCTCTGAGTCACTATGTAGATGGACCTCTCGGGCTCCCAGTCCCGCAGCTAATTTGAGGCCAGCTATCATGGCCTCATACTCGGCAGTATTGTTGGTTACAGGGAACTGGAAGTGGAGCGCGTAGTTGAGCGCTTCTCCCTGGGGGCCCGTGAGAGCTACTCCTGCTCCTGCTCCTAGGTGGGAGGAGGCGCCGTCTACGTAAAGTGTCCACTTGCCGCCCACTTCTTCCGGCGCTCCCGAGTACTCCGCTATGAAGTCCGCGAACACTTGTGATTTGATGGCACTTTGAGGATGGAACGCGACATCAAATTCGGTCAACTCTAGCGCCCAGGCCAACACGCGGCCTGAGGAGTCGAAGTTCGCAAAGGCCTTCTTCAAGGGTACACCTGTATATACTTTGATTGGATGGGACTGGAAGTATGGTCTCAGTTTCCGTGCCGCGATTATAAGAGCATAGGCCGCTTTTTCTATCGGTGTGTATCGGGTCTCGGCATCTCGGAGCACGTGCGACACAAAATATATGGGCTTTTGTTCCTTTCCTTCTTCTCTCACTAGGGCGGCACTTACCGCGTGGTTGGTCGTGGCCAGGTATACAACCAGTGTCTCTCCGTTTATAGGTCGGCTGAGGCAAGGCGGGCTGGCCAGGTATTCTTTGACTTTGTCGAAAGCTGTCGCGCATTCCTCGGTCCACTCGAATCTGGCGGATTTGCGCATTACTTTGAAGAAAGGGAAGCAAACGTCGCCAGATCGGGCGATGAATCGGTTCAATGCTGCAAGTCGGCCTGTAAGTGATTGAAGTTCCTTAAGGTTTCGGGGGGGTTTCATATCTAGAATGGCCTGCGACTTGGAGGGGTGTATCTCTATGCCTCTCATGGACACCATGAATCCGAGGAATTTTCCTCCTGTGAGACCGAAGAAGCTCTTCTTTGGATTGAGTTTCATATCAGCCTGATTGAGCGTCGCGAATGTCTCGCGCAGGTCCTGCACGTGGTCCAGGTCGGACATGCTCTTCACTAGGAGGTCATCTACGTAGGCCTCTATATTTCGACCTATCTGCTCGTGGAATACCTTATTCACCATTCTTTGAAAAGTAGCCCCCGCATTCTTAAGCCCAAAAGGCATCACTCGGTAACAGTATAACCCGGAGTGAGTTGTGAAAGCTGTTTTGTCTTCATCTTCTGGGCACATCCTGATTTGGTTGTACCCCGAGAACGCATCCATGAAGCTCAGGAACGCGTGTCCGGAGGTAGAGTCTACCAACTGGTCGATCTTTGGCAGAGGGAAAGGGTCCATAGGGCACGCCTTGTTCAAGTCGGTGTAGTCGATACACATTCTCCAGTCTCCGTTCGCTTTTCTCACAAGCACAGGGTTCGCCAACCATTCAGGACAAGTCACATTTCTGATAAAGCCGGCTTCTAATAGCTTGGCTACCTCGGCCTTTACTGCCGAACGCCTTTCGGCTCCCATGTTCCTTCTCTTCTGCACTACCGGCTTCGCTTCCGGTTTGACGCGCAACTGGTGCTCGGCTATGGATCCCGGGATTCCAGGCATGTCTGCGGCGGTCCAAGCAAACACCGTCAGGCTTTCCCGGAGGAAGTCAATCAACTTCTTCCTTGCACTTCCTTGGACGGCTTTGCCGACGTTCAGGATTTTACCGTCACCGAGGTCGACCTGGTCAACCTCATCGACCGGCTCAAGGGAGGTCTTCAACTCTTCTTTGTCGATGGGGTCCAAAACCATGGGTGTGTGCGGGGGTAAGAACTCTCTGCTGGATTGCAGGCGTGGGCTAGCGAGGCCTGACCTCGCTTTTGCTTTTACGTCTACTTGATGGACCGTTCCTCCTTGTCCTCCGAGGGAGGTTTGATAGCACTCCCGAGCCACCTGTTGCTGCCCACACTCCTCCCCCACACCGAGGTTGGTAGGGAATTTGATCTTTAAGTGGGGGGAAGACACTATGGCTCCGATTTTGTTCAAAGTGCTCCTACCGATGATTGCATTGTAGGCGGAAGGGGCATCCACGATGAGGAAGTCCACCATAACTTCAGTGGCGCGAGGCAAAGATCCGAACGTTACTTTCAATTGGGCGGCCCCTCTCGGCCGGAGGGAATCGCCCGTGAACCCCACCAGTGGTGTTACTTTTCTTCGTGACTCGCCCAGCTGCATTCCCATCTTTTCGAAGGCTGAGAGGAACAGGATATCAGCCGAGCTCCCCGTATCCACGAGGATTCGCTTGACTCCAAACTCTTCTATCTTGAGTCTCAATACTATGGGGTCGTCGTGAGGCCATATCACGGTGCCAAAGTCTTTCTCGGAAAAGCATATGGCTTCGTCCATTCGGGGTCTCTTTCTCTCAAGGGGCCTCTCGATATTCAGTATGGTAGGGTACGGCTTAATGGCGATTCGATTGTGTTTTTCGGGGGCTGCCACCCTGTGTCCCCCGCTAATAACATTGATTTCTATGCTAGGCCGCCTGCCTGATGTTCCCGGTCCTTTTCCCTTGCCTTCGTCGGGCTTGGGTCCCGAGTGCTCACGCTCTTTGTAATCGTCCCGATAAGAGGCTTTCTTTTTGTCCTGGGCTTCTCCATTGTACTCTTTTGCAAACTTCTGGAAGAACTCTGGCACTATGTACTCAATCAACTTTCCTTCCCTGGCCATCCTTTCCAGCACGTCTTTCAGCTGGAGACATTCCCCCGTGGAGTGTCCGTTAAAACGGTGGAACAAGCATCTCGCAGTCCCGTCTTTATTCTCGAAAATACGCTTGCGTAGCGGCCTCGGAACATCAGGCATGTCTTTTATCACTAAGTACATTTCGCTCCTCTTCTTGATAAAAGGGGCGTATCGCACATAGTGGGGTCGATAGCCCTCTCGGCCATCTTCGCGCCGTTCCTCTTGTGGCGCAGACAGGATGTTCCTTTTTGGCGGCTCCCGTCTTCGGGACGGCCCGCCACCGGGCTGCCGGTCACGCGGCTGCGGTTTCGGTGACCTGGACCGCGGCCTAGCGAATTGGACAGCGTCCTCCTCAGCCCGGATGTATCCTTCGGCGAAAGCCAGGAGCTCTGGTAAACTCTTAAATTCTCTTTTTCGGGCGTCATACCGGAGAGTGCCCGGTCCTCCTTGCCAGAGCCCATTCTGTACGGCCGCCAGGGCGATGTCCTCACTGTAGTTTCGGACCTCCCTAGAGGCCTTCACGAACCTATTTACGAAGGTCCGAGTTGTTTCTTGGGGTCCCTGAACATACTTCAGAAGGGAGTCACACGTTGCTCGTGGGGGTCTGAGCATGTCATAGCGGGTCAGGAAAGCTCTCGATAGTTGGTCAAAGGTTTTTATCGATCCTTGCCGTAATCTCATATACCATTCCCAGGCCTCCCCAGTCAAACAAGTGGTGAAAATGCGACACGCGACAACGTCCGAAGCTCCATGCAGTCGGAGCCTTTCGTAAAACCCGTATACAAAGTTCTGGGGGTCCTGGATATCTCCGCTACCTTGGAAGCAGGGAAGGCCAGTGGGGTATTTGAAGTCACCCATGGGGGCCTTGTAAAGTTCCGGGGCTAATGGTCCTTCCAAAATATTCGTCGACCCGGAACGAATCCCTGCTCTCCTCCTCTCCCTCCTGGCTATCTCTTTCTCCACCCCTTTTTTGATCATTGTGTCTATCATCGCCATATTTACTCCTGCCGCCTCCGGTGGGGTGAGTGGTCTTCGTCGTCTCTTAGGGGGTGTTTGGCGACGCTCTTCTCGCGAGTGGCGAGACTGATTGTCTTTCCTCGAGTGGTGGGACTGGTCGTCCTTCTTCGAGTGGTGAGACCGTTCCTCGGTGTGTTTGGTGGGGCCTTCTCGAGTCCGCTCCGTCCTTGCTCGACCGGCACTCCTTCTCGAGCTGGCCGCCGCGGAGGAGCCTTCGCTTTCTTGCCGTTCAGCCCCAAAGGATAGCCTTCGCCGTGATCCACCAGCCTGTCTCGTTTCCCTCTCGCCTACGAGGGTCTCAAGTTCAGGGTCAGGGTTGTCAAAATCACCTTCTGTGTTGCGCGGACTGGGCTCCGGGTTGTTCGATCCGGGCCCAGTTTGAATTAGTTGCACCACGGGCGGTGGGGGGTGAATCATTCGTACCCCGGGAGCTGAGGTGGGGGTTTGGGGACAGTATAGCGGGTTGGGATCAGTCTGTGGAGGGTAGTGTGCTAAGGGGGTGACTGGATACGGTGAGCATGGAGGAGCGTACTGCTGGTACGGGGGATAGTTGTAGGGAGGTGGGTACACGTACTGGGGGACGTACGGAGAATGGTATTGGGCATAGATCATCTGGCTTTGTGTGTTTTGAGGGGTGAACCCGATCGGCCCGGTGGCCTGGGCGGTTACTATAGTCGAGTCGATCGGCCTTACAATTGGTGTGGAAACTCCGAGGGATTCCAAGTTCATCCCGAATGGGTTGACCAGTACCCCGTCGGGTGGCATGCCCAGGGAGGGGTTCGGCGGGATGATCGGGTTGGAAGTCTTCTGACCCGGTTTATCGAGGGGGTTTTTGCTCGTTGCCCCCACAGTCGGGTCATGTCGGGGAATTTTCTTCGAGGACGCTTTGGGTTGAACGCCCGAGGTTAGGTCGGTCGGGGGCTTCACGTTCTCGGTTCGTCGGTTAGATTGTTCTGCCCGACGGGCTTCCTCCTCGGGGGCGGTCTTACCCATATCGGTTTGTTTGGTTGCGGAATTCATCTTGCTCAGTTGAGGCTGGGGGCCCCACGGTGGTTGATACGTCCCTTCCCTGAGGGGCCGGGCCGTACTTGGACTCGGTCCAGTAAGGTGCAGACACGCCCTGTTTCTGGAAAGCAGGCCGTGCGGGGATTGGGTGCTAATTGCGCGGCCCGTCTCGCCCTGAGCGAAGCGGGTCGGAATAGTGGGCACGCGGGGAGTCGGAGGGGTATTAACGCTCTAACCCTTTTTGATACCTCTCCAGGCTCCAAGATGTGATAAAATGCGATCCCCTTTTCTGGGGGTTTCTTTGCCTTATATAGGGGGTGGCCCACTGTAGCGGGGTCTTGTCAGCATTAATGACAAAGATTCGCCTACTGTTGGGGGTGTCCGCCTATTAGGCTATAAAGTTCGCGTAGTCGGTCTTAAGCCGAACAGCGAGGTCGCGTGTCAACCTTGCTGGGCTGTTCGGCACGCTAGGCTTTGAGCCTTGTCTTATTTTGACTCCGAGCTGGCCCCTGTGAGGGGCCCAAGTCCCGGGCAGTTCTTGACCTCGGGCTGGCCCCGGGAGGGGGTCCGAGTCCCGGGCAATTCTTGACCTCGGGCTGGCCCCGGGAGGGGGTCCGAATCCCGGGCAATTCTTGACCTCGGGCTGGCCCCGGTAGGGGGTCCGAATCCCGGGCAGTTCTTGACCTCGGGCTGGCCCCGGGAGGGGGTCCGAGTCCCGGGCAGTTCTTGACCTCGGGCTGGCCCCGGGAGGGGGTCCGAATCCCGGGCAATTCTTGACCTCGGGCTGGCCCCGGGAGGGGGTCCGAATCCCGGGCAGTTCTTGACCTCGGGCTGGCCCCGGGAGGGGGTCCGAGTCCCGGGCAATTCTGGGTCGTGGCCTGTTTTTGCAGGGGAAGGGGGTCTATTCCGTTTCATTCTATTTTGGGCCGGCCTTTTGTGTATTTTGAATCTGGGAGTGCTCTATCGGGCCAGGCCTGGGCTCTTTAAGGGCCATTGGTATATGGACCTATCAGCAGTATTAAGTGACTTTCTTCATATATGAACAGAACTGCATTTTAAAATATCAAACTGTATTTTAAAACATTGCTATTTAGTACCACACAGCGGTATCTCTATTTGTTATGATTAGTTCGAACAAAAAAGGATCGGACGATTTGAGATCCAGTTCATATGATATCATCATGTATAATAAAAAAAACAGACAAGTAAACTGAATTGGGCCGCATTGGGCATTTGCGGACCTAGTCAATTGGATTGGAGTGGCCTACTGGAACCAGGAGGATGTAATTAGATATTGCAAATAGAGTTAGTCTATGGGACTATGCATAGCACGATTTGGTCTGTAATACGGATTAATATTTTTGTTTTTAAAATTCTAACCGTCAATCTGAACCGTTCAACATAATTTTAATATAAATATATATTTGCAGAACAAAATTTATATTTTTTAGAATTCTTTTACTATTTTTTAAGATGGGTAGAAAATCACTGTTTTTGGATGGTCCAGAATTTTCAGATCAAGGGATTTTCTACTTATCTTAAAAAATAGTAAAAAAACTCTAAAAAAATATAAAATTTGGTCTGGAAGTACTATTTCTATGGAGATCATGTTGAACGGTTCGGATCGACCATTATAATTTTTAAAACGAAAATATTAATCCGTATTACGAACTAAACCGTGATATGCATAGCACCATAGACTCACTCTTGCAAATATATATATGGAAGTGAGGGCCATTGTTTTATTCAAAGCATGTAACCCTTTTTAGATATTGCAAATATACATTCGACAAGTATACAAATACAATACATTCATAGTTATTTAATTATTTGAAAAAATAGTAAAATAAATGGGAATATATGGAAGTGAGGACTTGGGGTTATTGATAATAATTAAAAAATTAGAGGAGGTTCCAATACTTGTGTCTTTTATACCTCATCATATCTTATATTTTACATATTTATTTTTCAAGTTCAAATTGTCGATTCGAACCGCTCAACATATTATCCATACTAAAATATGCTTGGGATGAAATTTTATAATTTTTGAAACTTTTGTTTACTATTTTTTAAGATAGGTACAAAATCACTGTTTCGAGACCGTTCAAAAACAATGATTTTATACCTATCTTAAAAAATAGTAAAAAAATTACAAAAATTATAAAATTTCATCCCAAGTATATTTTAGTATGGATATCATGTTGAGCGGTTCGGATCGTCAATTTTTGATTTAAAATATATAAAATATGAGGTATAATGAGGTATGAAAAACATGAGGTATTGGAACCCTCCTCAAAAAATTATATTGACATGTTGCAAAACTCTGCCTAAATGGTTGTGGAAGTTAAAGGACTTATCTCATACCAGTATGTGGAAAACTTTGATCTTACACAAATATTATTCCAACAATCGAACACCTTTCTCACCATTTTGGAATAACATAGTGAAATTACAATCATTAAGTAGAGTTAGCACTAGATATGACCCAAGTGTACAATATACAATATCTCTTTGGAATGACTTTTGGTTTGATAATTGTACATTAGCTCATATTTCCTCAAGTATACAGGTTATGTGATAATCCAAATGTTCTCCTCATTGAGGCCATCCAATCTCAAGGTCAGGTAGTGAGGTTTAGGGATATACTGACAGGAATCAACTAGCAGGATTGGGCTGACATAATGTATATTCTCAGTCAAGTATGATTTACTCATTTACATGATAAGATAGCTTGGAGATGGAAATCTACATGGAGGTTTTCAGTAAAATATTTATTTAAATTTTTAAATTTTAGAGGTGTTACTGATCAGAGTCAAAATAATGATGATTTACGTAGGGTTTTGGCTTAGGTTTTACATATTTTCTCACACTTATGTTTAATTATTTAGAGAAAAAGGCTACTGTCAACCTTCTTTATGTTTTATTACAGAAAATAATTTTTGGGACTATTTTACACCAAATGGAGCTAGAATCGGGTCAATCGGATCAGCGACGCTTATCGACGAAGTCTCTGTTACGGTCTGTATTGCCTAATACAGACCAGGCCTAGCACAGACCAGAAGATATCGCTGGAAGCATTAAACCCTAACCGTCAAGGTCCCAATACGGACCGTATCAGGTGATACGGTCCGTAACCGAAGGCGTCTGTTGGGAATAACTGCCGACAGCTGTATCCAGATCAATTTTTTAGTCCCTACTCAACCTCCAGACGTCCCTCCACTCCTATATAAGGCCCTTGGGCAGAAGAAGAAGTCATCTTTGTAATTAGGGTTAGATTTGATTAAAGTGAGAAGAGAGGAGTGCTTGTAACGATACCGTTCCGCGGCTAAGTTTCTTTTCTTAGGGCTAGGCAGTAAGCCTTGTTACTCTTGATGTTTTGATATATATATTTCTGTTGATTATGATTTCTTGTTGTTGAATCGAAATGTTTTTGTGATTTACTATCTCTTAATCTAATTTCAATGATCTAGTTTGAGTCCGTTAGGGTAGTGACAGTACTTTAATGGTAAGAGAAACTATTTGTATGAATTAGCCTCGTTGAGATCTATTAGGTTTATGTGAAGAAAATCTTAGCGGGGAAACCATAAACCAGACCAACAAAACGTGTACCAAATTCCATCACTTGCGTAAGGAAAATCGCAGTGATCTGTGTAGTAATTTATGTGTAGTAATTTGGGGTATTTAAGAGATCAGTCATTTGCGTATGGAAACTCGTAGTGTCCTATGTAGAATCTCGGTGAAAGATCTGTCATTCTTGCGTAACATAAATCGCAGTTACCTATGTGGTGTCTTTCATTAAACAACAACAGGAAATCAGACGCAACAGGAATATATTGTCAAGGCGGATTGAGTGGCAACGGTGTGCCGAAACCCTAGAAATTCTCATCTCTATCTTTATTTTAATTACTTTTAATTGCTTCCTAATTTACATTGATCACAATAACATCTCTTAATTTTTAGATTTCGTCTAGCCTTTCGAGTTGTGATTCGATCGCTCAAAGCACAAAACCAATATTCCCTGTGGATCGACCTCGAATATACTACTCGATAGGATTGTGCGCTTGCAGTCCGAACCGATAGCATTTCTGAATTTATAAATATTAAAAGAAACATTGCTCTCTTTTGAGTGATCAGTTACTGTATCACAACCTTTACTTTGGTGGACATTGCCTGTTCCACTAAAAATATGAGTTTTTATGTGGCTTTTGAGTAATAATAAAATTCTGACCAAAGACATTCTAATTAGGAAAAAATGGACAGGGGATCCATATTGCATCTTGTGCTCTCAAGAGTTTGAAACTGTCAACCATCTATTTTTGCAATGCCCTAAAATACAACAAGTACTGTTCTGGTTAGGCAAAAGTCAACATTTTATGTACAGATGGTCCAATTGTCAGGATATACTTCAATTTCCCCCTCTCACTTAGTGTTACTGATAGAACTAACTTCCTTTTAGTATACAGTGCAATGTGTTGGACAATTTGGAAATATAGAAATGAAATTATCTTTAGACAAATTACACACAAGCCAGCCATAAACATTATTTTGCTTATTATTTCTTTGGTTGAATATTGGACAGATAATGTGAGCAAGAAGATTAAAGAGACAGCAATCCTGTGGCTTCCAGAGACTTTAGATGTGATTCCACTTAGTTCTCTGCCTCCTGAAGAGGACGGAGATGAGATGCTGGCACCACAGTTAGAAGGAACAGCATCAGTGAACCCTGAAGACAAGATTAAGCTCCTAACTTTCAGAATTTTGTCCTCATTGCTTATCTCCAGCCTCCTTAGAAAAGGCTTAGTGATAGTTTATTTTGTTGCATTTGGACTTGTGTTAGACAGTTTATTTGGTATCTCTTTCATCTATGTTGTATGCTTATTGCACGACTGAGATGTTTTGTTTGGAACAAATATTAGAAATGTATGTTCTGTAACTTAACTTTGTTTCATTAATATGAAACGAGCTTTTTAGCTTTTTTTTTAAAATATATATATATATATATATATATATATATATATATATATATTCATTTTGTGGATGTACATAACGCATTCCCTGGTCCATAGTCTATTAGATCAAAACAGCCATTTTTGGGCTGGCCTCAAGAGTTTTACCAACTTATAAAATATGGACTAGCCATAGACTGTTATATCTAGGGGTGTTCAAACGGTTCGGTTTGTTCAGTTTTCAACCGAATTGAAATTTTTTGGTTTAAATAGTTCTTTTTTTGGATTTAAATGGATCGGTTCGGTTGAATTTTTGAATTATTTCGGTTTAAATGGATCGGTTCGGTTTAGACTTTTCAAAACTGACTAAACCGAACCGATCGAATTATTGATTCAAGTATGGTTTATATTTTGTTTAGTTCAATCATAGCTTCCTTTCTTTTATTGTAGTTATATATTTTTTAGAACATCTACATGTTTTGTATGGAATTGAACAACTTGTGTATGAATATGTGTAATTTTCGTTGATAATTACAACTAATAGGATTACTTTGGTTTGAACCAATCAAACCGAAATTTACTTCAGTTTGTTCGGTTCAGTTCTTAATCTGTTTATAAATTTAATCGGTTCGGTTCAGTTCTATTTTAAAAACAAAAATAAATTTAATTTAGTTATTTTAGTTCGGTTTCAACCGAACCGACCGTTTGAACACCCCTGAGTTATATCATCCCCTTCGTGCGGATATTCCTCTCGTTGTCAATCCTTCCTCAGTTCCACCCGCCGACGCCGTTATTATTCTATTATTTTTTGAACAATTATATAATCTGCAATCTAATAAAATGTTCTAATAGATTGTAATATAGTATATAATTAAGCAGTCTATGATCATCTCCGATTACGACTTGTAGTTGTCAGCCTGACGGCCTCAAGATATGACCTTTGTGATCTTTTATACCCATTGTTGTATCACCCTTTGTATATCTAACCACGTTCGGAGCGTTATGATGGACAGATCAAATTCGATGGGATATTCTGTCAAATCTGTTTTACCCGACATTTTTATTAATATCCAAAGTTTAATTGAAATTATTATTTATGCTCAGATTTCTAACTTTTTGCCAAAAATACTCAAGCCGGCCACAAAATGACCGGCTTACGCCCCCCACTAAGCCGGCCATTTTGTGGCCGGCTTACTCCCTTTTTTTTTATTTAAACCCGAATTTTGTCCTATATATACCCCTTTTTTCTCTCTCTCCTCCTCACAACTCTCTCATCTCTCAAGCGAATTTCCTCTATTCTTTAAGGTAATTTTTTTTTAGCTAATTTAAATTTAAATTTATTTAATTTAGTGTAATTAGCACAATTGACCATATTTTAGGGTATTTTGATTTTTTTTAATATAATTAGGCTAATTAAGCGTAATTTAGCCGAATTTAGGATAATTACAAAATTAGACCATTTGAGCATATTTTACCGAAATTAGGCTATTGTAGCATATTTAAGGTTATTTTAATCGCAATTAGGTTATTTTAGGCGCAATTTGACCAATTTTAGCATGTTTAAGCAGAGTTAAGATTTTTTTGTCCCTTGTTAGCATATTTTACCGAAATTAGGTTATTGTAGCCTGTTTTAGCATGTTTTAGGTTATTGTAACCGCAATTGACCTATTGTAGCATGTTTAAGCAGAATTAAGCCTATTTTGGTCTTTTTAGCATATTTTACCGAAATTAGGTTATTGAAGCATATTGTAGCATATTTTAAGTTATTGTAACCGCAATTGACCTATTTTAGCATGTTTAAGCAGAATTAAGCTTATTTTGGTCATTTTTAGCATATTTTACCGAAATTAGATTATTGAAGCCTATTGTAGCATATTTTAGGTTATTGTAACTGAAATTAGGTTATTGTAACCTGTTTAAGTAGAATTAAGCCTATTTTGATCGTTTTTAGCATATTTACCGAAATTAGGTTATTGAAGCCTATTGTAGCATATTTAGGTTATTGTAACCGAAATTAGGTTATTGTAGCCTGTTTTAGCATGTTTTAACGGCAATTGGCCTATTTTAGGTTATTTTTGACATCAGGATGCCTAGAGCACGGTCTACCTGTCGTCCAATAGTAGACGAGCCGATCAGTACTAGCAGCACCGACCATATCAGTCCTCTTCTGTGGGATTCCCCACGACGAGCACCGAGTCTCACTGGCATCTCGTGAGGTACATATCTTTTTTTAGGTTTTCATAAAATTTGTTGAGTTCGAATTTTGTTATGATAACACCTTGTGGACTACTTTTTTGAACGCAGGACACGTTTCTGTTGGATATTAAGTTGCAGTGTGTTCACATGCGGTACTACGAGGTGATGGACTAATACCTCATCAACCTGGGTCTCTACCAGGTTGTGGACATCGTGCGGGCGGAGAGAAGCATCATCAATGCATCTCTCATTGCAGAACTGGTGGAGCGATGGCGTCCTAAGACGCACACTTTTCACATGCCATTCGGAGAGATGACAGTGACTCTCCAGGATGTGAGTGCCCTTTGGGGTTTGCCTATCCGTGGCACACCCGTTGGCGGCGTATCTGACAGCACCAGATTCATAGGTGATGTTGGCGAGTTGTTGGGAGCTGATCCTCTCTATATCATTGGGGAAAATTGTTGGTCTAAATTCCATATGAGGATGACGAGGTTACGGGAGCACTTCAGCGCGGGTCTCTCGACAGATTCCACCGAGCTGGAGATTCAGAGATAAAATCTATAATTTGTTTATATTAATCAATTTCCAATATGAGGATTCTATTACATTTACTATAAATTGTTTCTATTAGAATTTTTATATGTTTTGTATTACAGATATACACGGGGTTACGTGATGGACCTTTTTGGTTTTGTCATGTTTTTTATTCCAGCATTGACCAGATGCCGATGATGTATCTCCAGCTGCTGGCAGACCTTGAGCGGCCGTCGTCGTACAACTGGGGTGGGGATGTCCTAGCCCATCTGTACGCCCACCCGTGCTGTAGTAGTGAGGTAAGCCTCCAACTCTTTTCTTAGTAAATTATTTAATCAATCAATCCATCAAAATACACAGACGTCTAATGTTCTTGAAAATGCAGAAGAATGCGAAGCAGATGTACAGGTTGGTACTCCTACTTCAGCACTGGTCGTGGTCACGACTACCGGTGGCCCTGTCTATCCAGAATGAGGAGCCAGATTGGGGAGCGCCAGATATTTGGAGATGCCCGGCATACGGGAAGAAGTGGCACGATTACCACCACTACTCAGATCGGACCCACGGTGCTACCGTTGGGATCAGGCCAGTCGGTCAGAGCTTCAGAGTTTGCCTGCCGATCTTGTTGAGTGGAGGCCGTACGAGCAGTTGTACGCGGATGACCTCTTGTCGGGGACGTGTCTCCAAGAGTAGGAGCGGGATATGTGGTTCTACCGGGTCCACTCATACACTTCTGGGTAGTGGAGCACCACTACCCAGATCAGGTGCTCCGCCAGTTTGGTCGAGTGCCGTTGATTCCCGTAGACCCATCTTTGCAGAGGTTCATGATCATAGACCTGCACAAGTAAGTCGTAGTCTATTGTCAAATATCTCATATTACTTGATAGCTTTGTATTTCAACTAACGTCATCCTTATAGGATGAACCACCGAGGGCAAACGGACCGGGACTGGAGCACTCATTTTTCAGACTACTACGGTACATCGCAGGATCCTCAGTATCTGGACTTCTATCATGAGCCAGATGCGATCGTTCAGACCCAGGGAGATCTCCAGTTGAGGTACGATACTTGGTACATGCAGATCTGCATGGCCAGTGTCTATCTGCAGGGTGATTACGGTGCCCATCTCCGCTACAGGATCAGGAATGATGATGGGTACCATCCCAACGGCGTCACATGGGCTCGCCAGGTAATGCGCCTAAAACTATATAGTTTTCCCCTAAATAGTTCATCAAAGTTTGATTTGATAAAGTAATTTTTTCAGCTTTTGTCTTCGATAAAGGTGTGCACTCATGGGATCGCTGTGTTGGGAAAGAAGAACTGGCGATATATTGGGTACCGCATCCTGAAGAAAAATGCAAATGCAGTTGAGGGTGCCGGGCATGGTGAGAAGATCATCACGATGCTGCGAGACGCCGGAGAGAACATCAATTGGCGTGAGATAGATCTGACCGAGCCTGACCCGGGCCTGATTATAGGACATGAGATGCCATCTTCCCCCAATTTCACATTCAGAGTGGGACTACCATCGTTGGGTATTGTCCAACGCTGGATGAGCGGCATGATACGAAGAGCATGGACATCCGATTCAGACTCAGGTATGTCATACTTCAGTATCTGTCAAGTTTAATAAATTTCTTCATTCATATCAAATTTACTAAATTATGTGTATGATTGCAAGGTCCGGCGGAGATGTCGCCACAGCCACCGCCTGCGGAGACCGATACTTCTGATTTTGAGTTCCTCTCATACAGTCTCCATGACTTCGGGGTATTCGATGATGATTTCATGTCGGCACCGCCAGTACCCCGATATGGCACAAAGATGCCGCATGATGGAGAGGCTAATGGTAGCGGGTTTCATACTCAGCCTGCCTTTGGGACTGAGTTCGCCGCATCTATCTTGGTACACCTCCGCTAGTATCGACAGTCTTTACGGGCGATAGCAGATGGGATACCGTTGGGCAGATACTAAGGTCCGCCGATGCTAGTGTGGTGACCGAGAGAGCTAGAACCTGGCCGCGCCGGGCGAACGCCGTAGTACCGCCTCAGCGATGGTCCCCATCTCCGTTTTAGTTGTATTTTTGCTAGTTTTGTACTATTTATGTTTGGTATATTTGGATTATCCTATATTTCGGTTCTTTTGTATGTGTGCTTTTATGATACTATTTTTATATTTTTCAGATAAAATAAATTATGAAGATAATGCTAAACAGAAAATATTACAACATTAAAATAGTAGTACAACATAAAAAAAAAACAGAAAAATATTTAAAACAATTGAATAAGTGCGTTAAACAGTAAAAATAAGCTTTAAATATGGCACACCAATTGGCGCATCCCGAAATAAATTGAGTCGGTATGAATGACATAAGTACCTAGAAAAATAGTTAATAAAATAATATTACAATACAATAACAAAATAAAATTACACTTAATAATTTGTGTAAAACAAAAAAAAGGGGTAAGCCGGCCACAAAATGACCGGGTTGAGCATTTTTGACGAAAAATTGAAAATCTGAGCATAAATAATAATTTATATTATACTTTGGATATTAATAAAAATGTCGGCTGTTTCACTCGCGTCAATTGTCAAGACACTTGATTCTCACGAATTTTAAAATTATTTGTACGAATCTTTACGTCAATCAAGCAACTTAAAATTATTTGTACGAATCTTTTCGTATGCGACATGTCCCGTATGTAAATAATCGTCGTTCATTAATTTCTGTAGATTTTCAAACGCCCCATGCCAAATTGCCAATGGTGTAAAAAATGTCTGTGAGAGCGAGACATCTAAAATCAGGCCGCATTCAACGAAGGAGAGCAGCCGCCAGTCAAAGATGTAATTGAGTTGAAATGTTTATATGCGCTTGGTCCACAAGTGAATTTTGTGGTCCGCATGTGGGCCCATCAGGTCAGTCATACATTCATACGAGGGTTTGCGCTTTTCGTATGCTCTCCTTCGTTGAATGCGGCCATTGGCATGGGGCGTTTGTGCTGAGATTGGTATTACATACGTCATACGTCAGATTCACATAAAAAGTCTCTTCTGAATTTTTAAATAAAAGATTGATTCGTTCACTTTTATTAACAATTTGGATTGAATTAACAAAATCTTACTTTATTAAATTTAAAAAAGAAAGAATAAGAACTCCTAATAACAACTCTATAATCAAAGGCGAAGAGTCCTTTATAAATATCGGGGGAAGAGTAAGAATAAACAAAACATATATCTAGTTTTCTTCCCCACAATTTCAATCGAATCTTATAGAGATAGAGAGAAGAAGCCATGGGTTCACTGAAACCAGCTGTGATTAGAATCGCTGGCATCTCCGGTTCGCTTCGCAGGGGCTCCTACAACCGTGGCCTCATCCGATCTGGTACGATCTCCTTGTTTCTCTCAAACCATCTCTGACAATTTCTTCTCTATGCGATGGGCTTGTTGTTTGATATTTTTTTTTTCTCTTTTTCATTCTGAAGCGGTTGAGATTTGCAATTCGATCAAGGGGGTTGAGTTTGTAGATGCCGATATCACGGCTCTGCCATTGCTTAACACTGACCTAGAGGTGGATGGCAAGTTCCCAGCTCCAGTCGAGGAATTTCGTCAGAAGATTGCCTCTGCTGATGCTTTCCTCTTTGCCTCTCCTGAGTACAATTACTCCATTGCAGGTTTGTATACCGAATTCCGATCTCTTTTTTTTTTGTTTGAGCGATATTTCACTCGGGCATTTTGTCAAACAGTTGGAGTGCGTAAGTAACCAGGCATACTGTGCCTTACCTTAAATAGATAACTCCAGTGTTTTGAGGCCCGGCCATTGGATTTGATCAATCTTTCATTTTAATTATCGTCTGGTTCTTTCCGAAAAATCAAATAGAATGTTTTTGCATGATACCAGTGTTGACCCCTGTTCAGAGAAAATGGGTCAACTGCAACATGTGCATACGATATCATGTCTTTAGATTATCAATACATGTTTACGAAAAAAGAAAGGATTGCTAAATACAGACAAGTGCATATTGATATAGTGCCTGGTAGGTCAACATGGCATTACATTTGTGTAATCTTTGGTCAAATTTCTGAATAGTTCCAAGTACGGATAAAATGATCTCAATCTAACATTACAATTCTAATGAAGGGCCTTTGAAGAATGCCATCGACTGGGCATCTAGAGGCCAGAACTGCTGGGCTGACAAAGCCGCAGCGGTTGTCAGTGCTGGGGGTGGTTTCGGCGGGGGGCGGTCACAGTACCATCTACGCCAGGTTGGCGTTTTCTTGGACCTCCATTTCATCAACAAGCCCGAGCTCTTCGTACAGGCATTCAGCCCCCCACAGAAATTTGACAGCGAAGGTAACTTGATCGATGCCAATGTAAAGGAGCGGCTGAAACAGGTCATTCTCTCGCTCCAGGGTTTTACTCTGAGGCTCAAGGGGGAAGGAGCCGTTGCTGTTGAGTGATTTATGCTTCTATTGTTTGTTTGGTTATGTCGGGATTGAAGTTGAGAGATTGATTTAGTGTATTGTTATTTGAATAATCTTTAGGGTCCGCCTAGCTCTCCCCCGTGAACAATCTCCCGTTTCATCCCCCGTCAGTTGTATTAATTAAGGTAGTTAGTTAGTTAGAATTTATAACTGTCAGTGTATTTTAGGAATTTGCAGAAGTATTCATATGTAGCACAACTAGTATTCATCCATCTATATGAAGGTATTCACATTTGCAATATAAACATATTTGGATATATTACAACAAAAAAGTGGGGAACCGCACAACTGTCAGAGCATTAATTAAGTGGGGGACCGCATAACCGTCAGCGCATTAATTAAGTGGGGGACTTCTAACTACCTTCAGCTCATTTTAGAAATTTGCAAAAAAAGTATTCATCTGTAACACAACTAGCATTCATCCATCTATATAAATGTATTCATCTTTGCAATAGAAGCATATTTGGACACATCAATAACTCATCTTTTACACGTTTTTAGAGATGGGTTTTTTTTTCTCCGTTCAATCTAACCAATATTTCTGACGATCTGTGAGGAATTTTGCAAATCTAAAACCACGAATGTCTTCTACACAATTTTCTCTTTTAAATGAGATCCATGATGACATACTTTCGAGTTGTCCGTTGCACAAGTATTCACATCTCGTCATGCAAGTATTCATCCCGCATTAAGTAAGTATTCATCCTCATCGTGTAAGTGTAAATAGTTAATGTACCAAGAGTATTACACGTTTTTAGAGATGATTTTTTTTTCTCCGTTCAATCTAACCAATATTTCTGACGATCTGTGAGGAATTTTGCAAATCTAAAACCACGAATGTCTTCTACACAATTTTCTCTTTCAAATGAGATCCATGATGACATACTTTCGAGTTGTCCGTTGCACAAGTATTCACACCTCGTCATACAAGTATTCATCCCGCATTAAGCAAGTATTCATCCTTATCGTGTAAGTGTAAATAGTTAATGTACCAAGAGTATTACAAACATATGTGCATACCAAACAAATAAAAAATATTCATCCATAAGATATCATGTATTCATACATATAAGTTAAAGTATTTATGCCTAAGATATTAAGTATTCATCCATAAACGTTGAAGTATTAATCTCTAAAACATTAAGTATTCATCCATATGTACTTAGTACGCACTGTTCTAATTCACCATTAATGAAGCTTTGTTCTTTGCAAATAACTCGGATCTGATCCGGCGGTCGACAGTGATGGATCTACTCCGGCGGAGGCGGAGGTGGGAGAGAGAGGAGGCGGAGGCGGGAGGTGGGAGACGGAGGTGGAGGTGGGAGAGGCGGGCGGAGGCGCAGAGGGAGAGGTGGGAGAGGTGGGCGGAGGTGGAGGTGGAGGTGGAGAGGGAGAAGTGGGAGAGGTGGGAGAGGGAGGGAGAAAGAGGAAAGAAATAAATGGAGAAAATTGAGTAATTAATTTGTAGGGCCATTAGGTAGTTAGAATTTTGAATTATAGTTAGAAAATGTAGTTAGTTAGTTGGGGGATGAAATGGGGAATGGATAGATGGGGGAAGATATAATTACCCTAATCTTTATGCCTCTTGATTTGAAAAAAAGTTGTCAAAATAAAATTAAGTCTTCTTGTTTTTTTTTATTCTCAAAAAAACAAAATCTAATGTGCGCCATATTTTCATGTGGATGGTTTTTTTCTTGATAGTTTTAAATTTTAAATATCCGAGTTGCTTAGTCTTTGCTGTTCAGCCCATGTACTAAGATCAATTGTATCTCATTAACTGTTTGAATGGTTAAAACCGGGCTACTTGGTATTTTGGGCTTGCTCTTAAACATTTCCTGGGCTCCTCTTCGGCTAAACTTAGACCTTTTAGAGCCTTCATTGTTAAGTAAAAAAGAACCCTCGATTTCTAAACTTTTCGAGTTACACACATTCATGAGTCCGGCTAGTATGACATTGGTGTTATATGACACTAACTTTAAAATTGATTGAATAGACTTCAAACTATTAATCCAAACCGTTCAAACTGATTTACTTTATGAGTAATGTGTTTACATGCAATTTTTTTATATTTTCGAGTTATTTTAGTATCAAATTAAGCGGTAAAAAATATTGAAAAATGAATGTATTAAAATTAACTTAAAAACTTATACATTTGACCGTTTGACTTGATACTAAATAAATTCGAAAAATTATAAATTTTGCATGTAAACGCACAACTAATGAAGTAGATCGGTTTGAATTCACCATTTAAAGTCGATTCGATAGATTTTGGAGTTGGTGTTATATAGACTGAAATAACACTGATGTTATATTATCCAGACTCCCCATTCATTACTCAATAAATCGATCAATATGTCATGACAACCTTGAATTGTTTCATTTCTTGTTTTTTTTTTTAAAATAGGCAGAAGCGCTTCCAAAGGCCTGAATAGGTAGGATTGGTCATTTTCCACACCACTTAACAAGAAGAGCAACATTCATTAAGTGAAGATCCTTAACTCCTAAATCCCTATGTTCTTTAGGATAACACACTAAGTCTCAATTGATCAAAGAATATTTCTTACGAGACCTGGCATTACCTTGCCATAAAAAACGACGACGAACTCTGTCAATCTGTTGTCGGATATTCACAGGCATTTTATAGAGAGAGAGCATATAAAAAGGAACAACAGTTAAGACAGAGTTTACCAATGTGAGTCGACCCCCGATCTCGATAGGAAGCAAGTTACTTATCCAATTTTGAAATTTTTTTGTGACTTAATCTATAATGCAACTCCAATCAGAGTTTCATTTCTTGTAGAATGCATCATCATGAGAAAAAAAAACATGGTACAAGAACTCTATCCTGTTTACAGCACTGAATAGAAGTGAGTAGATGCACTACCCCCTGCCTCCCAACACGGACATCGCCATAATTGAAAACCTAAGATGAATTGTGGAAGCCAGTTGTACCCCCACTGCCTCAATCTTCCCCAAGTTATGATGATGATGATGATGATGATACCTCAATTGGAAGGCCGATGATGTCAGCCGAGTTAGATGAATTGTTTGTTGGGCCTTTGATTAACTAACACACACCTGATTGAAAAGGACAGTAATTTGATATTTGTTATGAATTTATGGGCTCACCATTTTTTAGAAAACGGTCGATGATTCGTCGATTAAATATTCTAAATGTTTTGAATTACTTGATATGATTTAGCATAAGATAAATTCTTAAAAATAATGAATGTAATTCACCTTGAAGATAAATTTAAATTACTGATGCTGTATTCGTAAGTTGCACTGTTTACTCCGGATTCCGGAGAAGTCACTAGACATGGTTCTTATTTTGATGCCATTGATTAGAATTTAGAACAGAGGAAATTTGGTTTTTTTTTTTTTTTCTAGGCATGGTTCTTATTTTGCTAAAAAATAACTGATTGATCAATATTTCTTAGGAAGATAATAAAAAGAATGTTGGGTTGGGTGAGGCACACGAGGTCAATTTGGGTCCGATGTTCATCGGATTCAAAATGAGTTCGATAGGTTCGATGACCGTCCAATCTGCTTTAAGATTCGCGCCCGTAACTTCCGCATATGCTTTAAAATTTGTGCGCACAAATATTAAAGTGGATTGGACGGTTCCGAACCCATCGAACCCAAGCAGCTCTCGAGATGCACATGTTTGAAACCTAGATGAGATATCTATTGTTAATAATAGATAGACAGTTGGATGGATATATTAACCTCTAATCTCTACTAAAATATAACTGATTTAAAAAAAAAATTAGGATTTATTCATAACACATGCATTATCTTTATTTTTACAATCATGAAAATAACTTTTAATATCAAAAGTCAAAATTTAGAAAAATTTATATTGTGTATATCATGCAAATGAAAACTGCAATTTTTATCATTAATCAAACTAATTGATAGATGCAATAGTTTATATTTTATTGTTGAAAATTAAATAAAAATCAAATTATATGAAAATTTATACATAATCAAATTTATAAAGTCCATAAAATATTTATTAATTTTGAAACTTTTTTAAATTGATTTAATAATTATATAATTAATCCATTGATGGAAAAAAAAAGACAAAATTAGAAGGAAAAATAAAAAATAACATACACGTATTAATGTATATATGACATCACTAGCTAAAGCACACTTTTGTCATTGCTGAGAAAACCAATCAGGCAATTAATCCTCTCATCTATAAATACCAGTATCTCATTCTACAATCTATGATCCCTCACTTGTTTAGTTGCTCCACATTCCTCTTCTCTCTTAGAAATGTCATTCTCTCTTCTCTTCCTCTTCCTCCTCCTAATCACCTCCACCTCCTCCACCCCTCGCTCCTATGCCGACCTCCTCCTTGCCCGATCAATCCATGACAAACCTCACATCTCATCTCTCGCCTCCGCTCCTCGCTCCTTTGTGCCGATTGCACCTGGCCGGCAACTCCTCCAAATCCCAAACTATGTAATCCGTGCCCAAATCGGCACACCGCCACAATCGTTTCTCCTCGCCATTGACACTAGCAATGATGCCGCATGGATCCCTTGCACCTCTTGTGTTGGTTGTCCATCAAGCAACCCTTCCTTCTCCCCTTCGCATTCCACCACTTTTCGTGCCATTCCATGTGGTTCTTCTCAATGCTCACAAGTGCCTAACCCTGCGTGCCCCACCGGCCAGACATCGTGTGCATTTAATATGTCATACGGCGGTTCTTCGTTTCAAGCGGGTCTTGCTCAAGACTCTCTTACACTTGCATCTGACGTCGTGACTTCCTACACTTTTGGTTGTCTCCAGCAAGTCACTGGCAGCTCGGTCCCACCACAAGGACTACTTGGTCTCGGCCGCGGGCCTCTTTCGTTCTTGTCTCAGACCAAAAATCTATATGGTTCTGTTTTTTCATACTGTTTACCTAGCTTTAGGTCGGTTAATTTCACCGGCACACTCCGTCTTGGACCAAAGGGACAACCACAGAAAATAAAAACTACGCCATTGTTAACCAACCCTAGAAGACCCTCTTTGTACTATGTTAACCTGGTCGGAATACGTGTCGGCAAAAAAGTGTTACCGATTCCAGCTTCATCCTTCGCCTTTGACCCGAACACAGGCGGGGGTACAATAATCGATGCCGGTACAATGTTCACCATGCTAGTGGTTCCTGCTTATACAGCGGTTCGTGATGAGTTTCGTCGTAGGGTTAAGGTGCCTGTTGCACCACCACTTGGCGGGTTCGACACATGCTATAATACCACAATTACCGCACCGACTATAACTTTCATGTTTGACGGAGGCATAACCGTGACCTTACCGGAAGAAAACTCGATGATTCGTAGTTCATTTGGCTCGATGACATGTCTTGCCATGGCAGCCCAACCGGCAACCGGTGTGAACTCTGTGCTCAATGTCATTGCGAATATGCAGCAGCAGAACCACCGTGTACTGTTCGACATACCGAACAGCCGGGTCGGGTTTGCCCGTGAACCCTGTACCGCCTGAAAAACCAGATCCTAACCGATAAGTTGATGCTTTGTTCATTTGGCTGTTGTATTACAGTATTAGTAGTATGTGGGGGCGTGTCAATCTATGATCTCTGACTTATCAGCATATTGTAAGACATAATTGGCTTTTAGCACTTTGGAGCATGTGTAGCTTGTTGGTTATTGGTCAGATACCAGGGGTGATTTGGATTAACAAAAAATGTTTAGTGAGTCAATATATTCGATCTATCTGCTGTTGGTCCAAAATTGATCAGAGCTTAGGATGTCTACATCTGGTTTTAATTAAGGTTCAATAATTAGGGCTTTGTGTATTAGCAGTGCATAATGTTCAATAATGTTCAATAAAATAAATTATATATATTTTTAATTTGAATGCAGACATAATAATTATAAAATGTGTTCAGTTTTATCCATTTAAAAATCAATCATTGTGTCTACCTTGAGATGTCCCCAACAGTATTTTGATTTGCTTTTCACATATAATTATTAAACATATCGTGTGTTTTTAATATTAAACTAATTTATTTTTTAAAAAGAAGGCTTTTTTTTTGTACACACTAAGTTATTTTTTAAACATTTATATAGTTTTCTTAAACACTTAATTATAATTTTAATATGTGTATGATGATCGGACGAAAATACAAAAATAACTATCCATGTGATCTACCTACCACCACCTGATACACCTTGAGAAATATAACATACAGGTAATAGAAAAATAGTAAGGATTTATAAAAATAATATTTTTTTACCAGTATCTACATTAAAGAAAAAAAATACAATTACGCATACATTTTCAACAAAATATATATCTTAAATATAATTAATTTATTATTAAATATAACTGACCATATGTTTACGGGAATAATGTATCAGTTAAAAAAAATAATTACCGGATACATTCGTGGACAAACACTTAAGTGATAAACTGATCTGGTAACTTTTTCTGCAAACTGAGATTTTTTTTCATAAATTTTTATGATAGTAAGCATGCTCTATTTACTCACACATTTGAACCAGTGTTCTAAATAGCTGCGCTATAGTTTTTCCATACCATAAAAGCTAAGTTCTGAGATAAAAATATGCTAATTCAGCTATGACTGCTATAGCTATAATAGCTGACCGCTATTACCGCTACGCGCTATTGTTACCACTATGCTACATGGGTTTTTTTTTGCAATTTACATGGGCTTTGTTCTTATTTCTGATGCTACATGGTCTACTATGATAAGTATGTTAAATCGAACTATGTGATTATGTTTCTATTTGTGATTTAGTCTCTCATTCTATATCGGAAAATATTCAAATATTAATTCTTTCTTTTTGCTTGCTCTTTATCTAGTATTCACTTGTAAAATTATTGTCGTTCGTTTTCATTGGAAGCTGATTTTGATTATTATAATATATAAAATGTTCACATAAGAAGTCATGTTTTAAGAAAGGAGTGAGGCCCCGCGCCGATTGAGCGGATTTTCATTTCACTTGTAAAATTAATTGTTCTTCGTCTATTATAATATGTAATACTATGAAGTATGAACTATTAAATAATGTTACCTTGTAAATCTTTTTTTTCTTTTTCTTATTTGCATGATTGAAAAAAAGTAAAAACTTAGATTAGTTGTCATTTGATTGTCACTACAATTATTCAATATTAATTATGTTGATAATTAATAGAAATATAGAATATAAATTTTAAAAACGCTATGTACGATAGCTTCCGCTATAGCTACGTTATTCACAATAGCTTTTTCTTTATCTTCCTACTACGCCGCTATAATCACTATTTAGAACCTTGATTTGAACCCTTATCTTTTTCATAGAAGGACTTATGCCACTATGAACTGCACTAGCGGTAGCTCTTTTCTTCTTTCATTCGGAAGAAAAAAAATAATGACTCCCACACCATAATATATAAAAAATAGGTTTCAAATGCCTTTATTTTTTTTGCCCCTAACATGCTTCTATTTTTAATTTATCTAATAACAATAATTATAAAATTTATATGTCAAAATAAACAAGATCTATGTATTTTCTCTATATCTACAGAATACAATATAACATTTAATTTTTTTTTTTTAACAAATAAGTTGAAAAATCAACGTCTAAAAATTATTAAACCTTTTGATAACAAATAAAATAACGTTAAAATGTCATAATTTAGTACGTATATAAATAATAGTGTAGATTATATCTAATAATTTTATTTTAATATTTAAATTTAAAATTTTAAGTTATTAAAATTTAAAAAACGAAAGCATAAAACATAAACAGAGGAGAACGGAGTAGGTCCGATGCTCATCGGACGTACTTTTAGGTTCAACGAGCATGATGACTGCACAAAAATTGAAACAAATACACAAATTTTAAAGCGTTCCGCACGAATGTTAAAGCAAATCAACGGTGATTAAACCCATCGAATCAGAGTAGGTCGATGCCCATCGGGGACATCGGACTACTCTCAAGTGTAAACAGAGACATTTGAATCTCTGTATATAATATCATACCATTGAAGACAATCAAACTAGTCGGCCTAAT
The DNA here is from genome assembly GCA_028015225.1 of Carex myosuroides. Taxonomy (NCBI): domain Eukaryota; kingdom Viridiplantae; phylum Streptophyta; class Magnoliopsida; order Poales; family Cyperaceae; genus Carex; species Carex myosuroides. The sequence continues at coordinate 12,551,402 of CM051470.1, forward strand.
TTGTCTTCTTATCCAAGCACGGGACCAGGTTTGACGCATGGCTGCTTAGATAGAAGTGCAGGACTGTACAAAGTTCACATGCAAAAAGCTCTCTCTCTCTCTCTCTCTCTCTCTCTCTCTCTCTCTAATCTCTTACTAGACAACAGAAAGAAACATAAGAAAGAAAAAGAATGCAACACGATTAGAGCACCTTTTTTTTTTTTTGAGCAAAATGCAGACGAGGTCCAGAATTTCTTTTAGGCTAAAGGACATGCACCGATGAATCTTGGATCATATATAGTTCCAAGTTCTTATTTATTTTATATTTTTTTGTTGGTATGTATTATGATGGAATAATGGATATACAATCTTGACAGTACATTCAAATCAAATTAAAAAATAAAAAAAATAAAAAGATTTATACAAATATTTTTTTATCTTAGAGATTAGTTATGTATCAAATTCTATGTGAGTTTAGTGTGATTTAATATTCCATCAAATATGGTTAATGTATGAAGTTTTTTTTATAAATGATAAACTTGCATTAAATTTTATAATTTTTCTTGTGCGTGATATACATATAGTACTGTCTATTGATCACATTATAAATATAAAAAATTTCAGCAATGTCAAACTAATTATCCATTTTCTGATATACATTTCATGCGATCTCAACGCAAATGTACTCTCACATCAATTTCTTTTGAGAGGTTTTCATCTGGATCAGTTGATCTAAAACTAAAATGGTTACATCTTCAATCTAAGGTTGCTAATATATATATATATATATATATATATATATATTGACCCCAAATCCCCAAATTGTCATTGAGAAATAGAGCAACACAGGAAAGACAAACACTATATGGCACTGAAAACTTCCCAGAACCTCATTATTTTTAATTAAATTAAACCTTATGAATCTACAGACTATCCAAGGATATTAATTGACATCCTTCCTATAAATTTAAATTGCATTTTATTTATTTTCTGTCAAGGACTTGTAACCAGAGTTGCAGCTCTGGTCGTGAGCGACGGCCTCATTCTGACAATTTGTTCATCATCGACCCCCATCCTCTTTGCCAATGCTCCGGCCTCGAAAAACCGTTTAACCGAGCTATGGATGTAGTCAATGCCTTCTCTAACAACCATATGCTTCTGGATTCTCTCTTGAAGGCTTTTGAGTTGGTGGTCTCCATTCAGTACCGATGCGAGTTGCACGAGTTCCTGTTGGAATTCACTCAGCTTTGCTTCTTCGTTCGCCTCGCTTTCCCTGATAGTTACCGGCATTGGTAGTTGAACTGCATGTCAAACAAAAAAAAAGTTAATGAAAAATGCTCATCACACATTAAGAATACTGTTTAAGGTAATATTGAAGAATGTTGGCTTGATTGATTTTGAATGTTCTAACCTGGGCAATCTGTTCTGGGCTCAGTACGAGTTTGTAAAATTCCTTCAAACGTGCCGGCCCATTCATCTCTCCTTGTCAAAAACGATGATGGCATGTCCAAAAGCTTCTTGACTGTCGCAGGAATTGATGAATGCTCATATTCTGAGGTGGCAGTTGGACTCCCATTTGGGCCATGAACAACTGAAGCACCAAAATTTTGATTAGTATATTGGTACTAAATGTGCATTAAGGAAGGTTAATGTGTCAGAATTTATGTAATTTTTTTAAACATAAAGATTGCCATTTTAAAGCATCTGTTAGACTGGTACCTAACCAATGCACTATGATATGGTCATATTTGACAGTATAAATATTTGCTTGGTATGTACCTATATCGTACCAGTAACAGTCACAAAAGTGAACTACTAAAACAATTTTAAATATTCTTTTTTAATGCTTAAGTTACCAGCATTCAACTAACTCACCTGTCCCCTTCTCTATCCAGGGAGAGATCATAATAGTCGGAACCCTGACCCCCAACCGGTCAAACTTGAAATAAAATGGGTCGGGACCCACAATACCATCTGGACTTGGCACCCCTGTGACTGGTGTCGGCACATGGTCAAAAAACCCACCATGCTCATCATATGTGATAATCATTAATGTTTGGTTCCACTGAGGGCTCGATCGAAGCGTTTCGTAAACCTTCTTAATAAACATTTGACCTTGATACACATCATGGGACGGGTGATCGTCAGTTGCCGGGTTTGATTTTGAATCCATATAATGTTGTTCAATCACCACATAATTCGGGAGAGAGCCCTTTTGAGCGTGTTCTTTGAATTTAGAGGGGTATGAGTGGAATTTGCTGACATACTTGAGCTTCCGTAGGTTGCGATAGAATAATACGGCAGGTACATCTTGGTAGTATATACCAAAGGAGAAACCGTTATCGTGCAAATTGTCGAATATAGTCCTCTGTGGGAATCCCTCGGCAAGTTTTCTGTTATATGTATACAAAATCATAATATCAGAAGGAAAGCTCAGGATAAATATGAAACAAAAAAAGATTTGTACAAATATCTGGTTTTGTTAGTATTTGATGGCTGATTTGTTCTGTCAAAATTAAGGGTAATATTTTGATCCAATGGTACTGATCAGTTCTAATAAACAACTCAGATCATATTTCAGTCAAATCCACTTCACAATCTGATAACAGCAGCACTATACCCATATATATAACAGACACTACAGAGTAGGGAACAGTACTAGGTGAAAGTCTCCTCTATTAATGGAATCAATCAAGAGCTTTGCTTATCAATGCTTAATTTTGAAGCTTCCCTATGTCAAAAGGTATAGTATTAGATTACCAAATGTAATAAAGGCAACCCAATTGTACCTAATGGATGGCACTACTACATAAATTGGGACGGTGGTTGCTGGTAAGTGATGCAATTGAAGTGCAAAAGCCCTTTTTTTCATTGTCAAACTTTATTTATCCTTATCCATCTTTTTTATATTCTCTTTTTTTCTCCAAACTAGACCCTATAAAGGTAAAGATATAAAAAGAAAATGAGGCCCACTCCCCACATTAGAAAATTTTCTCTAATTAATTTTGCTAAATACTACTCTCATATATAGAACAAGGACAAAATAAATTGACCCAATTTAAGAAAATTAGGTATGCTTTAGAAGTAGCCAAAAATTTGAAGCAATTCCACCTAACTATGGGGGCCATGGCCACACTTATTCAACATTACCAGTTGTTTCAAGCTTGGCCTTGACTATTAAATGATCTATAATTGATACATGAGGAATGAAAAAAAAAAAGTATAAAATCAATTACTGAATGTTGGTACCATAATGAATCATAAATAAGTATAAATTGAAAATCTAAAGGAGGATTTGACCATAAGCCAATAATGTCAGCTTTATATTATGCAATATTATAGTCAAATCATCACATGCAAAAGCGTGCAAGCAAATTTGAACATTGGTCTTCACATGAATTTTGTTAGTATCTGACCATAATTATGTGCATTATTTTGTTTGTTATTGTGCAATGAGCTTGCAAACCGACTATTAACTTTTTAATTTTTTTTTTAAATAATGATTTACACCCATAATTTAAGCTAGTGTGTAGACTGTAGAGGCAATTTGGTCAATCCCTGCACTGAAAAGCTGTTTGTCTAATTTTATTTGTCTAGAGACAAATTAAATTATAGGAGGAATTTCATTCATATCCCTCAAAAACATAGAAATTACTTATTCCCTCCTTTTAAAATTCATATATCATATTTTCCTTTCTAAATTTTCAAAAACTCACAAATTTACTTAATTTATTGCCTTTTATTAAAACTTATTTTAAACTTACAAGTTTACCTATTTACCCTTTATTAGTCGAATTGGGTGTAGGTCCGATGCCCATCGGACCTTGTTTGGTTCCGATGGGCAGAGGGCAGATCTACCGTAGGATAATGTAATGATTTGTGTGCACGAAAATTGAAACATAAATGCACGGGTTTTAAAGCATTTCGCACGAATCTAAAAGAAAATCGATGGTGATTAAACCCGTCGAACCGAGGTAGGTCCGATGCCCATCGGACCTACTCCCAGTTCTTATTAGTCATATCCGCATAATATATCATTGTTATAGCTTAAAACTATTTGTTAGATAAAACCAAACCCGACTATAAAATATAAATAACGCAAGTCTTCTAAATTCTAATGCGTAATTTCCCTAATAGTGGCATAGTGCAAGTGTGCAACTACAATGATACAAATGACTACAGAGTCAGGAAACAGAAAATCCTAACTCTAGTTTAAAAAACTTATCTTTATTTGACATGAAACAATTTACTTGGAATAATACACTAGGATCTCTTTCCACCGACAAGAGTCCTTCATGTCAAAACCTTTTCTACTCTCAGTAAATCACAGCTCTCTAGATCGCGGGCCCCACCTTAATCAAAAGACAAAAGTACAAGTATGCCATCTCCCATGTTCTCATCTTCCCAGATCCCAACAAATTCTAACCTCAGTACCTGTACCTCACCAATCATTTACATAATCCCCCCCATAGAATCCCTAGGGCCTGTTCGGAAGCCTTAAAATCATGGGAATTTGAAGGGGATTTGGATCCGGTGGAAAAAATTTCATGCACCCCGTTCGGTTAATCTTTTTCTTTGGAGATGGGATTGAGTTTATTCCCAACTTTGTTCCCAATCCTTTGTTATTTGACGGGAAAAAAAAATTTGATCGGACTTCGTTATTTTTTTCCCACGCTCTATTGATGATGTCTCTCCAATAAAAAAATATTATGTCAAGTCAAAAATATTTAGAACTATTTTAATCTAAATTAATTTTCTGTTTTGTACAAATGTCCGAATATTTTTTTTTGCTATATATTTTATACATAAAAAATATAAAAAATATCAATAAATTAAGATTTTTTTACAATCTTTTTGTAGAACATTTAATTATTTTTGGTATAATTTGTTTTGTACAACATTTAATTATTTTTTGTATTATTGATATTTTATTTATTTGTAGAACTATTTTTATGTTATTATTTAATTTATTTATTTAATTGTATTATTGATATTTTATTAATAAATAAAATTGTGTAATATCAAACATATAAAATATTTTAGAAAGAAAAATAGAATTTCCCATAATTAATCCCATTGTTCAACCGAACACTCATTCAACACATTCTCATAATTAATCCCATGCGTACCCGCATTCATGGGTTCCCGCTTTTTCAAAAGTGAGTTCCCATCCCCGTCAAATCCCATCCCGTGTAATCCGTGACATCCGAACAGGCCCTAAATTTGCATGCCCTCTCGCACATAGGAAAGTGCTCTCAAATTATCAAAGAGATGCAGATGCAAACATTAAGGAACTGTCAATTGAAGTAAGGAATTATACCAAAGAAAAAAGGAAAAAAAAAAAGGAAAGAAATGGGAAAACAGAGAACATACGCTGCATCATTGCTGGTGGCGCCGCCTGACGTGGCAGAGTGCACGAACATTCGGTTCGGCTGAGTCGAAGTCGGTACCGATGCGAACCACCGATCGAACACCGCAAATTGAGAAACCAGCTCCTGGTACACCGCCACCTTATCGGGCGCGAACCCGTTCATCACCGCATCCGTCATGTTGTCTGACATGGACTTGGCCTGCTGCACGAACCCGTTCATCTGAGGCATGCTTGAGGTGTCGTTCGACCCGAATATCTGCTCCCGGATTGCCTGGAACGAGTGGCCCGGGTCCGGGTCGACAAAGTGTGCCCCATCCGAGAAGAACACCTTGGCAGAGTTCGGGTCGGTTGCGGAGACCGGGTTCCATTCCGATCCGGTAACGCCGTTTATTTCAGGATTGAGCTTCTTCATCCAGCCGAGCATGTGATCGAAGGAGCGGTTCTCCATTACTACCACCACTATGGTTTTGATGGGGCCGCCGGCTCGGGCGGGAGAGCTGAGGAGGAGGAGGGATAGGAGGAAGATGCACGTGAGACGCACGTGAGGGCTGGCGTTTGGCTGCCGTGGCAAACCCTCCTTCGCCATTTATTTCTACTGTATTATTCTTTTGTTTTGTTTTGTTCTTTCTTACAAGAAAGTGGAGAGTGTGAAGCCGTGAAGGAATCAAGGGACTAGCATTAATTGAAAAGGAGGTGGGAGAAGTATTATATATATATCTGTTGTTTGCTATTAAGTTTGTCAAGTATATGAGCAGAACTAGGGTGTGATGCGCTCACGCCGTGAGCGCACCTCCTAGAGGTCACATTTTCAAAGTTCAAATAGTCGATTCGAACCTTCCAACGTGTTCTTCATATTAAAATATGCTTGGAAACCAAATTTTACATTTTTTGGAAATTTTTTACTATTTTTTCTGAATTTTTCAAAAACGTGTTCAAAGTTCAAATAGTGATGATTTTGAAAAATTCAGAAAAAATAGTAAAAAGTTTCCAAAAAATGTAAAATTTGGTTTCCAAGCATATTTTAATATGAAGAACACGTTGGAAGGTTCGAATCAACTATTTGAACTTTGAAAATGTGACCTCTAAGAGGTGCGCTCATGGCGTGAGCGCATCACACCCTAGTTCTACTCCAAGTATATTCTGATTTTCTAATGTGGATCCTAATAAATGATTCGGATGTGATATCTCTTGTGAATTATATTAGTGGATCTAAAGGGACATTTTACTTAATGATAAAACATTGTACCTTTTTTTTATGGATTAATAGAAGCACTATGTGGATTTTCATAGTATGATGACATCGAAATGATTGTTATGCTAATTGAATATTTTAAATATTTTATTGTATATAATTTTATTTGAATTTGTCAATATAAAATATATATGGACAATAAACTTACTTTCACAATCAATTAAATATTATACAATAAAAGGTAAAAAAATACAAATATATATGTTATATATAGCTTACAAACTAAATATATATATATATATATTTAAATAATTTCAGATTAATTATGTACCAAATTTAATGTAATCTAAAAATATATTAATTCTATCTATTGAACATTTCTAAGAATTAACTATTAATAACTTAAATTAGTTTTGTCAGCATTTATCTGTGACCAAACAATTTCGAAATTACACAAATTTAATACACGGTATATTAAAAGTAGAGAATTTTTATTTTCTTAATTATTTTTCATATATAAATGTATGAAAGTTAATAGGCATTAATCAAACCTAAGTAAATTAAGTAAAGAAAAAACATATTATAAAATGTGTGCATAAACTGTGTGCTTTGTTACGATAATTTTTTTTTATTTATAACAACTATTATAAAATATTATAAAAAATAGAGTACTTCTAATTTTCAATTTTGAAATTTAAAAGTAACTTAATTTTTTGAAGGCTCAATGTTTCTCTGACTTACAGATAATCTAAAATAACTGGACAAAAAAAATATTTTAGTTCAAAATTTGAATCGGAAAAAAATCCATCAAACTTTGTATGCATTCAAAACCGGAATTAATCTTCCTCTCTTTCTCATATATTATTTTATAATATTCTCTATGAATAAAAAATTATCCTTGATTACGTTAATGGAGCTTGTGCCAGCGAATCTTTATTTCAGGTGGCAATTTTGCACTGTCCAATGAGGTGGAAAACACTGGAAATGTTAAAATAATACGGAAATAAATCAGATGAAATTCCGATATCGGGGACTGTTTATTCTGAAATTTCTGCAATCTGAAATTCAGTCATCGAATTTTTTTCAAGAACGCATCTCGAAATAGCTGATTTTTTCTTGCACGCATTTCATAACAGTTCAACGGCTGGATTCAGATTGCAGGGATTTCAGGGTGAACAGTACCGACTTCGGATTTCAGCAGATTCGGATCCAAATAATACAGGATATGATTTGTAAAATTGGATTAAAGGGTGAGATATGGGGATGAGGTTGATAGTTTGGATTCAGATCAGCTGAAATTCTGAAACCAATGAACAGTAATCCTGAAATCCTTGCAATCCGAATCCAGCCATCCAATTTTTTCCGAGAACGCATCTCGAAACAGCTGGTTTTTTCTTGCACGCATCTCAGAACAGTTTGACGGCTGGATTCAGATTGCAGGAATTTCAAAATTACTGTTACCGGTCTCGAAGTTCAACAGATGCACTTCCTAATAGTTTTGTTGTCCAACTAGAAGGTGAAAGTACAAAACTACAAATCAGGTCCATTCGTCCTGCCTACCAATCCACAGTTTTTTGGGCAGAGGGAATTTACCATTTATTGCTAAAATCATTTAAAGAGAATCTTTTATCCATAAAAATTATTAAAATAAAATATACGAAAATAGAAAAAAAATATTTTGATTGCAACATATTTAGAAAGACCGGGACCAATGAATTCGCATTCTCTGAGATATCTCATATTTTACATTTTTTTTTAAATCTCAACCGTTCAAAGACATTCTGCACAAATCTGAAAGCTCAAATAATACTGCCCCTACGCTATCTATAAATAGGCACCGCATACGTTGGTCCCGCAAAATATGAGATATCTCAAAGGATGCGTACTCGGGACAAATGATCCCGATCCATTTTTTGTTTTTTAAATCAGCAAATTAAGATGCAGAAAATTAAAAAAAAAAAGTTATTGGTATTGGATCAGGACCATTGATCCCGGCCTTTCTAAGGTCATGTTCGGCGGCCTGCTAAGGAATAGGAATGTGAATAGGAATCAAAAAATTTGAACTACTTTTTACTGTTCACCATAGGAAAAAAAAATTGACTCTTGAGCAGGCCCGGCCCTGGCCCAGGGTACCCAGGGCGATGGCCCTGGGCCCAAAAATTCAGAGGGCCCCAAAAAAAAATAATTAATTTCTATATGAGTAAAAGTTTGGGCCATCGAATGAAAACAACAAATCAGCAGGTTTTGCGGCAGATTTGACTAATGTTAATTTGGGCCATTGATTCTCCGCAGAAACCCTGATTCACTTCCAAAAATAATATTTTCTTCGCATAAATTTTTCTCCCGTGATCTCGTCTCCGCACTTCCGCAGAAACTTCTCTTCCAAACTTTCTTCGCAGAATTTTTTTTTTTGTTGATTCCCGTGATCCCGTCTCCGCCTTCAACAATTTTGTACAATTTATTTCAATACTAAAATCATTTTTTCATATTCACAGATGCAAATTGGATTTTGCTGCAGATTTGAGTAACTCATAGTTGAGTCAGATTTGATACTATCATTTACTGCACAGAGGTAATTTTAACTTAGATTTTGCGGCAGATTTGAGTAACTCATAGTTGGGTCCTCCGTGCCTCATTACCCAGGTTCTATACTTTGTTTGTTTTTTTTAATTTACAATAATGTTTCCTAGAAAATATGCATCAGGTAGCGAAAAGAAATAGAAAAAGAGAGGGAGAAGAAACACTAAAACCTCAAAAAAGTTCTATTCAAAAGCTTTGGAAGAAAATGAAACCGCAAAATGAGTCTTTGGAAAACCAAATTGAAAGTCATGTGCACAAACACACAACAAATGTGTCTGAAAATGAAAATGAGATAAATGAAGAAATAACAAATGTGCTTGAAAATGAGACTAGTGAAAATATTGAAGAAATTAATCAGGTGTCTGAGTGCTTAGATTCTTCGTTATCTATAAATATATATGATCCTAGAGTGTGGGATGGTTTAGATTCAAAACTGAGAAATTTGCTTATTGAGAACGGTCCTATTAGAGATTATAATATTAATTTTTCTAAGGATAATTACAATAGGGGGTTCTCCACATATTATTTTGATCAAAAATTAAGAAATGAAGAACTTATTGATAGGAAATGATTGGTTTACTCAAAAGATTTAAATAAAGTATTTTGTTTTTGTTGTAAAGTTGTAAGACATGTCCGTTCTAAAAGTCAAATAGCAATTATAGGTGTTGTGCAGGTACAACATGTGTTCAAAATTGGTTTATCAAGAAGCAAGCAAGAAGCATGGTGTAGGTATGTTCATCATTGTATATGTTTTATTTTGAGGGGTATTGGTTTTATGTCCCTCCTATTTTGTATGATATGACATATTAATAAAAAAAATTGTTTACATAAAGAGTTCAAAATTTGCTCCCGCCCCGGGCCCCAAAATTCTCAGGACCGGCCCTGCTCTTGAGTGAATTTTTTTTTCCCACGGCAACAGTGTTGTTGCCGAACGGGCCCTAAATGTGTTGCACTCAAGGTATTCTTTCTATTTCTGTATATTTTATTTTAATAATTTCTATAAATAAAAATATCTCTCGTTTTAAATAGCTCCCGGAAGAATAAGTTCATTAAAGTTTGGTTATTTAACAGGTTCATACGAATAATAAGGTGCATGCATGTTCCTGTAATCCTGTGGAGGTGGTTCTGAATAAAAACAATTTCATTGATTTATGGTCATTGTAATCACCTTTTATACGCGGCGTTGAAAGTTGCGGAAAACGATATATTTGTTGGGTTTTGCTTAATTTAGTTATTTCTATATAGATTGTAAGAAAGGGCCATCAGTTGCCTCTTTGATATTTTTAGAAGGTTTTTTTTATGATGCTTGTGTATTTGGAGAACAGAGCAGGTCTGATGTTTATCGGACCTACTTTCATATTTTTAGGAGGTTTTTTGTGATGCTTGTGTATTTGGAGAACGGAGTAGGTTTGATGTTCATCTGACCTACTTTAGGTTCAACAAGTATGATGACCGTTCGATCTAATTTAAGATTTATGCACACGAAAAGTGAAACAGACACGTACGAAGTTTAAAGTGTTCTGCACGAATCTTAAAGCAAATCGACAGTGATTAAACCCATCGAACCAAAGTAGGTCCGAACTTGAAATCACACTTATAAAGCAAACAACTCCGCTATTTTTTTTTTAATAAAGAAACACTCTTAGAAATCATATTATTAACGTAGATAAGAATACAGAGAAGGGTTCAAATGCCTCTATTTTTTTTTGCCTCCTTCACATCTCTATTTTTAAAAACTTTAATAACTCAAAATTTAAAACTTAAAAAGTCAAAATAAAACTGTCAAATATGATCTACATCATTTTATCTATGCACTTGTAAAAAATTATGACATTTAAACTTTGTTTTAATTGTCATCAAGAGCTTCTAAAAAAGTACTAATGTGGATAATTTTTAGACGTTGATTTTTCAACTTGTTGATTTGCATAAAAACAAAATTGAAATGTGATAATTTTGTTATGAGCACATAGAGAAAATAACATAGATCATATCTAACGGTTTTATTTTAACATTTAAGTTTTAAATTTTGAGTTGTTAAAGTTTTTAAAAATGGTGGCATGGTGGAAGTACAAAAAATGAAGGCATTTGAACCCTCCTAAAAAATATAAGATAACTAAGTATAATATATTAATATTATATCATAAAATAAATTCTATGTTAAGACATAAATAATATTACATCAGCGCCTAAGCTTAATTGCACAGACTAAAAACTTCCACCAATTCATATAACTAATAATCTCATACAATTAATATAGTTATCCATGTCATTGATTTGATAACTGATATATACACATAACTAACTAAAGAGCTCTGCTAATTGAGGATTAATTTGAAGATGTTTACAAGGAAGTATGAAATTAAATCACTAGTTATTATGATCCACTCTCTATATATTAAATTAGTAATAACGTTAATTTTCTAATTTGAAGATTATAGTTCTAAAAATATCATCTCCATTGTCCTCTGTTATCTTATTATTGAGACATTTTTAGTGTATTGACCATACACATGGAGGTGCCCATATAGTCTAATGCTAATTTAGTTATACATGGATGAATTCCTTACCAAAAGAAAAATTATAATGGAGAAAATCTGGCATTAGTGTTGATAGATTTTATAGTAAATCTACATTTAGTTTTGAATAAGTCGATTGTGCCTCAATCAGAAGTCAGAACAGAGGGTAAGCCTAACAGAATAATAATTTAGCTAACGAAAACTAGGAGGTGATCATTGATCAAAGATGAATTGCTGCACTAAATAGAATAAAAACATTACAACTGGAGCTAGCGGAACTAATACTTGCCCATTACATTAAAAAAATAGAAATTGTAATATAAAGGAAAACCCAGGTGAAAAAGTCTCTGGTTTCCGCCTGTCTCCTCAATACCATTTTTTTTCTTCTGTTTTTTTGTCATTTACTTTCTTGGACCAACTTCATCTTACTTTCTTATATATACACGGAAAGAAACATCAAAATTGCTTGTATCAATATTTAAATAACATTTTTGTTCAATTTCTACCATTGACAAGAATTAATTAATAGGACAGGCGTAGAATGCAAGAGTGCTTCAATGAATATTTGTGTCTTTTTAATGGTTAGCAACAAAAGTCTTTCGGAAAGCCTATTTCTATTAGTTGTATTCAATGAATATTTGTGTCTTTTGTTCAATTTTTTAATGGTTAGTACCAATCATCAATTTATTCACATATTGTCAATATACAAGTACCATGTACCCATAAACTGGTAAAAGAAAAAGTAGTAATTGTAAAAGGCTAGTACTGTTATATCCGAAAACCTATTTCTATTATTAACAGAATTACCAAAAAGTAAAAAAAATTCTCTAACTTTATCAAACATCTCCAAAAATCTGAAACTAAATCCAAACTTAACAGAATGGATTTTTAACTGGGTTCCTCTCCTCAAGCTTGGTGGCAATCTCTATTATGTCCTAGAAATACAATTTATATTAATACCATTATTTTTTACATAAAAATAAAATAAAATGATAATATTAAATATGCATAAAGCATTTAATTAATACTTTTGTCTTATCAATTGTTGCTGGGTCGTATTAGAACGACTTAGCCCCTTTCGAGTTGCTGTCACCTTGAAATCATACCTGACCTCAGAATCTCCAGGTTCTAATAACATAAATAACCAAAAATTATAAGAAAATCCACAATAACTCAATTAGATTATCTATGGAGATTCACTAAAGACCAAAATTAGTTGTATTTTAATGGAGATTATGTATTTTTTTTGGTAGTAACTAAAATAATTAAATTCCAACTACCCATCATTATATTAACAATATTTCACATTTATATCCCGAGTTAGATACAATCAACCATGAATTGTATTATAATCGTGCAAGATTTTCTTTTAACAAAATTTAGATATCAATAAAGAAATTAATTTTTTTATCGAACTATTAAACATATATGTAAATAATATAGACCTTGGTATTCTCTGATATCTTATTTGCTAATAATATGTGGATAATATATATCATCTTTTTATAATGGTGGGATTTCAAACTTGAGCTTTGTTTTTTAAGATTGTTATGTTTGTCAAAATAAAGAATTATGAAATCATTGTTCTCATTTTTTCCATATATAGCAAACGGTAGCTAGTATATTCATGTAATTCATGTGATACTACAAAATAGTAATGAGCAATCATACAAATTTTATCTCTATACTCGATCTCTCTTTCTCTTTCTATACATGCAAAACTTGTCCATCTTTTTTCTCACCAATACATACATAATGTCCCTTAAAAGTTAATTTCAATAAGAACCTCCATTAAAATACAACTAATATTTTTTTTCTTATAATAATTAATATGTACATACAAAAAAATGGTAACTAAATTTACTAAAGACCTATATTACAATAAATTTATTATATATATTTGTACAATAACTTTTACAATAATATGTCATTTCATTACCATCTATTCTTCTCATAAAAAAAATTCACTACAAATTTTGTATAATATGTACTCTTATTATGCCGATCGAAATTTTTATTTATAACATTATTTAAAAAAATAAACCAAAACACCTCGAAATTTGGGTTTTTCTAATTCTACCCAGGCCGCATTGATGATCTGCTGCCCCAAATACTGGGGGCCGCACAATGCCCCTGCGGCCCCAAGGCCGCCCAATGGTACTGCGGCCCCTATTTCTTTATATTATTGTCCATTTCTCACTCTCACCCATTCTCTCTCCTGGACAAGAGCTTCTGATTTGTAATTTTTTTTCTTTTCTTTTCAATTTTTTTTTCAGTAGGTTAATAATTAATTTAGTTAATTTTTAATTTTAGGTTTCTTGTGTATTGGATTCACAATGGCTCTTATGGTATCTATTTATACTGGTGACGATGTTTTAACAGACCCTAATAGGATTTATTATAGTATCGGGCATGTTACTGTGATTTCGGAATTGCCGGGTACTGATTATGTGCGATTAAATCGGATATTTATCAGAGTTTGAGATTAGATCAGGGTCAGTATGACCTTAATATTCAGGCCAAAATTAGCATGCCCACTAGTTCAGCACAAATCCGGTTCCAACTCTTTCCAGTTCAGAATGATGGAGTCTGGCAAGTATTGTACAACCAAACCATGAGTTTTTCTAGGGGTGCATACAAAATAATTGACCTATATGTGGAGGTTACCTGAGTCCAACGTACCAACCCAGTTATGAGGTTAATTCAGGATCGTAGTCGGGTTAACTCATCTGGCTCAAGTCCGTCCCCTGTCCAAATTGACCAACCGTCTAGTAGTCAGGCCCCAGTTCATAGGGACCGACCGTCCAGTAGTTGGCCTCCTGATCACTTTGGGAGTGATAGTCTTTTAAATTTATAAATTCGGTATGCTATCGGGTCGGATCGCAAGCGCACAATCCTATCGAGTAGTATAATCGAGGTCGATCCACAGATAATATTGGTTTAGAGTCTTGAGCGATCAAATCACAACATTTCAAAAGGCTAGACGAAATCTGAAAATCAAGAGTTGTAGTTGTGATCAGTGTATATTTGGTGAAAATTAAAAGTAAGTAAAACAAAGATAGAGATGTGAATTTCTAGGGTTTTGGCACACCGTTGCTACTCAATCCGCTTTGATACTTTAACTTTATAGAGAGTGGTTTCCAATTGTTGTAATAGGATTACTATAAAGACACTACGAGTTTCTTACGCAAATGCCGAAACTCCCATTGTTGCAGTACTGTGAGCTTAATTTGTTGTCTATTGACTAATTGTTCATTAATTTGTTGCAGTACTGTGAGCTTCGGCCAGTTGATGTATACCCAGAAATCCACCCGGGGCAGGTTCAAGCATCTCCAAGAAGAAATCTCGAGATGGTTGAGGTCAAGTACTGGAGGTTTAATGACATGTTGTGGCTAGCGATGAAATATCTGATGCTTGGTACAGGAGAATTGCAAAATTTTAGGAACTATCGTATAAGGAATGGTTATTGCGATCATAGATATAGAACGTATAATTGAGGAATGAATAGTTATAGTGGGTGGGATTGGGCAGTTGTAGAGTATGAAGCTCCAGGACTTGACAATGTACATGTGGAGAAGAGTTTGTTGTTATACTAGCTAGATATGTTCAAGAATATATTTTGTATGGACACATGTTGTGTATTTTGTGTATGCATGGATACATGCATCATGGATGCATGTTGTGTTTTTTGTACGTAGTAGACATTAATGTTGCATAAATATTAAATATTTCCAGTTTATATATATGTTCATAAATGTTATGTACAATTAATACTTCTTGAATTTTGGATGGGTACATGTATATATATATGTATATATATATATGTATATATATATGTATATATATATATAGAGTATGGCTAAAATGCTTCCGGAAGCATTTCGGCGAGGTGCTTTCGGGGGCATTTCGGCCATTCTGGTGTTCAAACAGAAAATCCGAACCGTTCAACGTGTTCTACATATTAAAATCTACTTGGAGACCAAATTTTACATTTTTTGGAATTTTTTTACTATTTATTAAGCCACTTTGAAAATTCCAGATCATATGGTCCAGATTGTTTTTACTGTTCACCCGGATCAGCAATTTTCAAAGTGGCTTAATAAATAGTAAAAAATTCAAAAAAATGTAAAATTTGGTCTCCAAGTAGATTTTAATATAGATTGAACATCTATATAAAAAAATTTGTTGTTTGAACACCAGAATGGCCGAAATGCCCCCGGAAGCACCTCGCCGAAATGCTTCCGGAAGCATTTTAGCCATACTCTATATATATATATATATATATATATATATATATATTTGAATCTAGTTGTATAATTATGGCAGTATTAATGTTGAATGATGAATCTTAATTAATTAATGATTATAACACAAAAAATATTAGGAGCAAGTAAATTTCTAGTTAATTTTCTTTTGATTTGATATCATGTATGTTTTTAAATAATTATCTCATTAATTATATTGCACAATATCTATATCTCTAAACTTAATAACAAAAATACACAAAACCGACCATCAGTACTTGAATTAATACATGGAGAAGTTATTTTATACTTAAATCTAGGTTCCAAGTATTTACAGCGTTGCCCTTTAGAACATCCCCATCGATTGAAAAAAAGACCAGAGTTAGTATTGATCAAACTAATACTTATGGCTCATCTACATCACGGATAGTAAAGATTACCACATCTACACCATCGGTACAATAACCCAACTGATATCGCAGAGACACTCAAAACCAACGGTTGGATATAAAAAAGGATGGCAAAGGTGGGGTCCATCAACGCCATCGGTTGGTTCAAAGCCACCCGATAGTAAAAAGTTTGAATTAATTACAGCGCTGCTCCTGGTTACATGCACCATCTGTGCGGTAGGACGTCCGATGGTAAAGGGACGATAGTAAATGTATTTTTTGTGGAGTGTCTGTATATTGTCCATACAAATGGAAAAGCAAATTTCACACAAATATTTGCTTTAAGCAACATTAAGAACCACTGTTGGCAGGTTATTTGGAAACTGATACCACTACCACTATCTAAATCAAACAACAAATTAAAATACATGGCTTTCATATAATTAAGACCGCACATTGAAGGAAGATGTCATAGTATTGCAGCGCTTTTGAATTTTGATCTCACAATGTTAATCTTTTTGCGTAATTAATGCAAAAAAGTATCATCAAGCATTTAATATAAAAATTACACTATGCACATATGTATGCAAGGAGAAGTCAAACTTTCAAATTATGAACAACAAACGTGATAGAGTCAATTATATAAAATTTTGATGCTTCGAAAGGAGGTCAATTTTACATTACTTATAACATTTTACTCTAAATTATATAAAAAATCATATATAAGTATAATTTTTTTGAAAATAAATAAAGATCAATTGACCCTCATTTCTTGAATGTGCATTTGTTCCTGCATAATACCATTAATTGGTCTAGAAGGTAATTTAACACAAATTGCATGAAATGAATTTATTTTTATGCATGTGTTTATAAATAGATAGACACAAATTTTTAAATTCGAATTTCCATTAACCGTTCATTTTTTTTATTAATCATCGTAACCATATATAGTCATTCTTTATAACTCTTGTCTAAAATAAAATAAAAAAGAATTTTTAAATTGAAGAACTTGAAACTTTGAGAATGGTTTTTAAACATAAAAGTTTTAATATAAAGTTATAGAAAAAATTAATGTTTTTAAAATAAGATAGTTTTCTATACGATGTTATGAAATGAGAGAGAGAAAAAAAATTTCTCTTCAAAATAAACTGTGAATATATTTTTCATTTTTTTTTCGTTAATTCCTTTTTATTCTTATTTTGTTCCTTTCCCCTCCTTCAACTTTTTTTTGTGTGTGTAGAGCACAACTTAAGTGTTAAACTATTAAAAATAAAATAATCACAAACATAATTAACAATTTCACTAATAGGCAACCAATCTAATTCTCGTGTCCAATTCTAGTTGATTATAATTTTGTTCCATCCCATAATTAAGGAAGTTAGTATGTTTAATTTTGTTGTTATAATTTGAAACGTTTTATTTATTTTAATCGCCAATCAGATATCAGCAATTTCAAAATGAATGATATTTGTATAATTAATCCTTTGAATTATAACGACTGGATCTGGATTGTTCTTTTAAAAAAAATATCGAATCGGGTTTAAATAGCTAACTGAATTTAAATTCATTAACTAATTGAGTACTCGATAAAAAATGCACATATAAAAAATTACGATATTTCAACTTTGTTTTGGTTGTCATCAAGAGCTTTTAAAAAATGTACTAATGTGGATAATTTCTAGACGTTGATTTCACAGCTTATTGATTCACATAAAAACAAAATTGAATGTGATAATTTTTTATGAGCACATAGAGAAAATAACATATCATATCTAAAGGTTTTATTTTGACGTTTATAATTTGAATTTTGAGTTATTAAAGTTTCTAAGAATGGAGGTATCGTGGAGACACAAAAAATGGAGGCATTTGAACCCTCCTCATGTAAATAATATATTAAAATATTAATATTTCGTAAAATAAATAACAATGTTAATAAGTAAATAAGTTCTTGAAAGCATAGTGACAAATCAATAGTTCGGGTTCAATTCGGCGAGGTTAAAAATTTGTGATTCGGGTATAATTTGAGAATGATTCGGTACAACAAGGAAGCAAAAAAAAAAAAAAAACCGTAAAAAAAAATTTGAAATTTTTTTTTCGCGAATAATTCGTCAACTCGCATTTTACACACGTTTTATTCCGAATAAAATGTATTATAAGTTTTTCTGCGTTTTATTCGGAGTTCAATTCGGTAACGTCGAAAAAACGAATTATACGCGAATCTTGTTACTATGCTTGAAAGAAGATCATACATCTAACAATAGGTGATAGCCGGTCTTGTGTTTTTACGGAGAAATATGGGTACAACTTGAGATATCTTAAAGAAAATAAAAATCTGAATTTACGGGATTCTTAGTTTTAAAAAATAATATTAAATAATAATGTGTTATCTTAAATTTTAAAGAAGTTGGGAAAAAAAAAACACGGATAAAATACAAACAATATTCGCTAGCTCTCCGATTCATTACACTAATAGCTACTTTGCAACAGACGCAGCAGAACAGGATCTCTTCTTGCCTCTTCATTCTTTCTTTCCGAATTCCGACTACTCAGAGTAGAACAACAATGCTACACTCCCTCACAGAATTCAATACTCTCCGGTACCGTAATAGAGAATCTTTTACAATTACTGGATCTGGACCGTTCTTTTTAACTTGGCACGAATCTCAAAGTCCAATTCCATCCAATCTGGGCTAGTTCGAATCTCAAAGCGTCTAAGAGTTAATCTCAACCGTAAAGTGATGGGAATCTTTTACAGTATTGGAGAGGATACTTGTCCCTCCACAGAGAGAGACTCGGAGTATCGGCTCTAGCAATCTAAACATAGAACTAGCACTATAGCGCCAATTCCTCCAATCTAAACATAGAAGAAACCTTCACCACCGCTTCAGATCTCCTTTCCCTCTCCCACAAAAACCACCGGGCAAAATTTTTACAAAAAGATCCTTGTCACTTTTCTCTCTTACCAATGTCGCTCCACCAGAGACAACAACAAAAACCCCTAGTCGGAGATCCCGATCCTTCTTCCCCTCGCCCCCCTTCTCCCCTTCTTCCCCACCAATTCTCTCCCTACATCAAGCCTCTTCTGCTCCTCCTTTCTTTCCTCCTCCTATCGCTTTTCTTTTTTAAATCCCCAACTTACTATCCCTTCTCTTCTGATCAGTCACCTCTTGTCAGGTGGCGCGACTATACCCTCTCAGAAGCGGCTAACTTCGTAGCCAAGAATGGAACTGTGATTCTCTGCGCTGTGAGTTACCCCTACCTGCCATTTCTCAACAATTGGTTGATTAGTGTGACGAGGCAGAGGCACCATGAGCAGGTTTTGGTTGTGGCCGAGGATTATGCGACTCTCTATGCAGTCAATGAGCGGTGGCCCGGTCATGCTGTTCTGGTCCCGCCAGTGCCTGACACCCAGACAGCACACAAGTTCGGATCTCAGGTGGTTGGATTCAGATTTGTCACATTTTCTGTTGGTTTATGGCATGCTATGGTTATGCACGCTAACTGTTTGAAGTTTTGCCTGATAGGGGTTCTTCAATTTTACCTCACGAAGACCACGGCACCTGCTTCAGATCTTGGAGCTTGGTTACAATGTCATGTATAATGATGTCGACATGGTGTGGTTGGCCGACCCATTTCCTTATCTCAAAGGGACCCATGATGTGTACTTCACTGATGACATGGCAGCTGTATGTGATGCTTCATCTTCAATCTCCTCCTCAACTGCTCTGTTTACCTATAAGCAGCACTACAATGTTTGGCCTGGTTCACACTTGAACCAGTACATAATACCATTTTTCCAACAATCAGCTCAATTTAGTCCAACTAATCCTTGGTGAACCTGTTTCATGTAACTACAAACAACTGTGGTAATTAACATTAAACAAACAAAAAACAAAAGCAATAGTGTTGCTAAAAGCTAGTACAAAACGGTATTGATTCAGTCAATAGACAAAACAACCAATAAATCTTAGTAATTAAGTTATATATGGAAACAACAGGTAAAGCCCTTGAACCATTCTCATGGTTTACCACCACCTGGCAAAAAAGGCCGACCATACATCTGCAGCTGCATGATTTATCTCAGGCCGACAAGTGGGGCCAAGGTGTTGTTGAAAAAGTGGATAAACGAGCTTCAGGAGCAGCCTTGGTCGAAGACCCAGAAATCTAATGACCAACCTGCCTTCAACTGGGCCCTTAACAAAACTGTCGGCCAGGTCCTTTTTTTTTTCTTTCAAAAACCCTATTACTATTGCTAGGTATCACTTGTTTGGGTTCAGGTCGGTTTGGTCGGAATTTGCAAACGGTCAATGTTGAACCTGACCCCACCTCCCAAGGGTCTGACAGAAATGTTAACCCACTAACCCATTAGGTAGTCTTTGCCAGGTTTCACCAGTAATTTCCTGGATGTGCTATACACTTTTCTAAAACATCATCACGAAATTTTGGCCAATCTTGTTTTCTAACTGGGAAGTCCAATTTCATGTGTAACAAAAACCAACTAGCCACATAGCATCCAAACATTTAACTAGCTTTTTTAATTTAATCTTATTTGTTCGCTTCAAATGAAATGTCATTACAGGTTGATATGTATCTTCTGCCTCAAGCCGCATTTCCAACTGGAGGCCTATACTTCAAGAACAAAACCTGGGTCCGTGAAACTAAGGGCATGCATGTAATTGTACACAATAACTATATCATCGGCTTTGAGAAAAAGACTAAACGATTTCGCGAGTATGGTTTTTGGTTGGTTGATGATTACAGCCATGAGTCCCCTCTTGGTAAAATTTGAAAAAAGGATAAAAGGGGGAACAAAGAATACAAGTCCAAGTAGTTGAATTTTTGTATCTTAAGATATGCCCAAATATTGATGGATAAAATCAAGTTTGAGGTAAAGCACACACTTTGGTCATGACCCAGGATATTATGGTTAATACAATCACAAAATACACATCGGGTTGTGAATTGAAGCCTTCAAGCAAGAAATGGAAGTGCTCTGCCGAGGCGTGTTATGGCCAAGAGCTGCTGTGAACAGTTATTCAAAGTTCATATTTTTGCTGATGAACGGACGAAAACTCTGTACTTGTGTATTACACAGACCTTTTTCATTTTTTTTTAATTGGATATATTGATTTTGTTTTAATCATTGAAATTTAGTCATGTATTTGGAGAGACTTAATACTTCCTTTGGTTATTTAAATCTTTTGTAGATTGTTGCTTTTTGTTACCATATAAAATATGAGCTATTGTTAGGATTTCTTACAGATGTCCTTGCCAGAATTTCATGTTAGAGTCTGAATTAAGCTGTGATTTATAAAAGAGAGGATCATTGTAGCTTCCTCTCCTCTTACTTGCTTGTTATAGAGATATAGAATCTGAAGCTAGTTGATCCAAGGTTATCCTTTACCAATGTGCTTAGCCTTTTCTTAGAGCTGCCTACTTTGCTTTCTACTAGGGAATTCCTATTGCCATAGACATTACCTGTTCTCTATAAGTACGCTCTAGTCATTAAAATATTGACCAGTTCATAATCAACTTTGTTCAACTACTTCTCACTTTTTTCCACAAGCTAACAAAAATGGGTCAGGTCATGGAAAAGTTAAAGAAAGGTAAGTTTGCTCTTTTTAACTCAAGCTTTAGACCATGCCTGAATATTGCAAACTTATCTTATTTTGAGATTTTAAACATTTCTTCTTCTTTTCTTTTCCTTTTTTCTTTTGACTGAATAGGAGAACCAACTCCTGTGCAAGTTGAGAAGTTAGCTGAAGATATAAAACCAATTATTGACAAGGTTTATGATGCTGAACTCAAAGATATTGATGTCAAGTATGATGATTTGTACCATGCAATTTTCAATATCATTCAGTAAGTTTTGCTCGATTCTTATAGTATCTTTATGTTAACTATTTTTCTGCCAATCAATTGTTTAAAGTCTTAAAGGAAAAATTAACATAATATGAATATCTCTCAATCTTGTTTGTAGAGAGCTCAGAGAGATAAATGGAGCAATGCAGTTTAAGTTACCACCTAAAAAAGACCTGGAAAAAGCATTCGAGGTATGAAATTTCAAATTTGGCACCTCTATCTTCCTTTGAAGTGTCATTAAGGTTCGTTATTTGCAAAAACCTGGAAAACTATCTCAATTATCTTGAGTTTTTTTTTTTTTTCCTTTTTCTTACAGGACTGTCATAGATCAAAAGGCCAACTAACCAAGGAGGAATGCAGAGAAATAATCGGCAAAATGATCACGCTTGATGGATTCTCTGTTGGTCAAGGCGCAATCGACATTCTCTTGTACTTGTTTGGAATCCCAATCTGTGCTCTAATAGCAAAGAGGATCATACCTGGCATGAAATCCATATCAGATGATGTTGTAATTCCTGTAGCAACCTCTGGCTCCGTTATTTTCCTTGCCAAAACCAACAAGCTGTAAATTTCTATAATCTTAAACTAGGATGATCAAAATTGTAAATGCCAATTTATATTTCAATAGTTAGTAGTGGCATAAACCAAATATAACTTGCTATTACAAAAAGAGATACTTTAATAACGATGTTTGTATTGATTGGCACCCAGCTTTTAATATTTTAAAAAGATACCAAACAAGCGCGGCCCATTAAGCAGCAAATATATTAACAGTGCTTGTTTGGCTTCACACAGTGTACAACTAATAAAATTAAAATGAAAAAATATATGACTTGTGTGCTGCATAAAGCCAAACCAGTTCTGTTAATATCCGTACCCCGTTAAAAGTTTAGGATAGGAATAGCAAAGTTTTTTTTGAAATGAAACAGAGATCAAGGCTCTATTTGATTGATAAATGTTTCGGTACATGAGTCATGGTACATGAGTCATGTTATGAAACAAGTAATCTAAAAATAATTAATCTAAAAAACTGTAAATGAAGCCTATTTAGGAGCTTAAGTGAAGCATCCTTCTTAGAAAATAAAATTTTGAAAATAAACAAAGTAAGCTGTGATTGTGTAAAGTGTGAAGTTTGTCTCAGTGATTACTTCCACTACCTTGTCCCTGCTGGTACGTGCCTAAGCTCAATTTCCATTGCTCTTTAATTTGATTCAGAAGTTGCTGTACCGTGGACTATGAGTCTGTAAACACCCTTTACATCGTTCTCTCCATAGGATGAAGTATGCAATTAGAAATAAAGACCTTTCCTTTGATGTATATTCTTTGCTCAATAGTGGATGTGCATCTGGTATAAAGTGAGGCATTCTTATCTGATTGGCCGATACCGTAATAGTTTGAATTATTACCGATATTTCACATTGAAAGAACAGATGCCTGACACTTTCCACCTGTTTTTTGCACATGCAACATCTATTAATGATGACAAAGCCTTTCTTCCTCAAATTGTCTATTGTTAGAATTCGCTTTTGTATCATTAGCCAAGCGAACACTCGAAATCTTGGAGGCGCATTTACTAACCATATCATCGGTATGTTGGTAGCTAATGATGGTTCATCTTTGATTGCCCAGTAAGCTGACTTAACTGAGAAGACCCATTCACCGTCCATTTCCATCTTGCTTCATCCGGTGCCACTGTAGTCGCTAACTGTGAGATTTGGCCAATTATCATGTTGAGTTGTTCTGTAGCTGATTCCGAGATAGGGTGTCGCAGTTGGTTTAGTATGTCTGAATTAACGATCCATGCCAGTGTCTGAGCGGTGTTATGTACATGAGAGTATAGGTCGGGAAATTCGGAGCTGAGAACACCTATTCCCCAATCATAGATTGGTAAGCAGCCGTTCTTGTGCTTTATAGGAGAAAATTTAGGTTTTCGAGACCTGTGGAGGCACATAGGCAGAATGCGTGTCCTCTGCATTAACTAGCCAATCCGGATTCTGCCTTAAAAAAAATAGGAGGCCCTTTAATATTAGTACAGATCTAGTATCTTGAAACAAATTGAATGATCAAGATGCATTAATTCAAAAGATTCTCTTTTGAGTTAATGCAGAGGATACGAATTCCATGAGGCATAGAAAGGTTGCCGTACATTGTATTTGAATAAAGAGTCGCACACGGATAATATTGTATTGAATAAAAAGATACGCACACCAATTACAAAATATATCAAAAAAATTACGGAATATTATTTATGGTTTAGATATAGTAATTCAAACAACTGACTACAATTTAATTATTCACTTAGTAGGATATAAATGTTTCGTATCTTTCATACCTCAATCGTGTTTCGCATTCTTATTTTTGTTTTCAAAATTCAAATACTCAATCCAAACTGCTCAACATAATCTCTATATTAAATTGACAAATTTTAAAAACTAGATGTAAATTTTAGGAGATAGAATCTGTTCGTATCCATATCCGTATTCGAATTTGCAGATTTGGATATTTGAATACAGATTTTGCTGATATGGATACTGATATGAATTATGTGGATAGGATACATGTATGGTTTCAGTTTTGAAAAACGGATACAAATACCAATACGGATAATGATATGTATTGTTTTTAGTTTTTGGATATCTGTTTGTGTGGATGTGGATTATTATCTGTATCCGCATTTAAAAAAAATTGAATATTCATTTGTGCGGATATATATATATATATATATAAAATTATTTGTATCTGTATTTTTTTATCCATTTGGTTTAGAATTATATATGCTTAGGGAGGAATATTTTTTTTGTTGGTATCTTTTAATTAAAAATATGACTATATTGGTGACTAATTTTATTAATAAGATATATATATTTTGTAATGACATAACAAGTTTAACATGAGAAATATTAGTTTGTTCAACATATTAATTAAATACCGATGTATCCGTATTTCATGTTACTTTATTTTCTAATAAAAAATAATTTATTGAATAATATGTTAATTTTGTTACAATAGTTAATTAAGTAATCGATTATAATCTGTATCTGTATTTGTATCTTTTTAATATTGGATTTTTATCTGAAAAATAAAAATGAATACAGATGTAATCTAACCACTATCTGATCTGCATCCAATCGGTTTCACCCCTACATATAATTAATAATTAAAAAGTATTGCAAAAAAGTATGGGATAAAATGATTTTTAGGAACTAAATAGAATAAAAAAAATGATTGAAGAGGAACTAAATAAAATGAATATAATGATTTTTTGAGGAATGAATTAGAATTTATAAAAAAAATAGGAATGAGATAGAATGAATAAAATGATTTTTGAGAAACGAGATAGAATGAATAAAAAGATTTTTAGTAACTAAATAGAATCAAAATGTTATTGAAGAGGAACTAAATAGAATGAATAAAATATTTTTTGAGAAACGAGATAGAATGAATAAAATGATTTTTTTAGGAACTAAATATATTGAATATGATAACTTTTTAGGAACTAAATGGAATGAAAAAAAATGATTGAAGTGGAACTAAATAGAATGACTAAAATGATTTTGAGGAATGATATATAATGAATAAGATGCTTTCTGAGGAACAAAACAAAACAAATAAATGATTTTTTAGGAACGAGATAGAATGAATAAAATATTTTTCTAGGAACTATACAGAATGAAAAAATGATTTTTAAGGAACTAAATAGAATGAATAAAATGAATTTTGAGGAATTAAATAGAATGAATAAAATTTTTTTTGAGGAATGAGATAGAATGAATAAACTAATTTTTGAGGAACTAAATATAATGAACAAATGATTGAAGAGGAACTAAATAGAATGAATAAAATGATTTTTGTAGAACAATATATAATGAATAAAATGATTTTTTAAGAAACTTAATAGAATGAAAAAAAATATTGAGGAGGAACTAAATAGAATGAATAAATATTTTTTTATATTTTTTTGTATTTTTTTATAAGGATAAAATTACTATTTTTTTGAAAGATTATGGACGATAAAAACAATGATTTTGTACCTATCTAAAAATTTATAAAAAAGTTCCAAAAATATAAAATGTGGTCTCAAGCACATTTTAATATGAAGATCTTGTTGAGCGGTTTGAATTGATTGTTTGAATTTTAAAAATAAAAATAAGGATGTGAGGTACAATTGAAATATGAATGA
Source organism: Carex myosuroides (assembly GCA_028015225.1). Taxonomy (NCBI): domain Eukaryota; kingdom Viridiplantae; phylum Streptophyta; class Magnoliopsida; order Poales; family Cyperaceae; genus Carex; species Carex myosuroides. Next base: position 12,577,715 of record CM051470.1, read on the forward strand.
GATGAGTCATGTAAATCCTACTCTTATTCATTTGTTATATTTTATGATCTTTATTGCAACAAACTAATTGCTCTGAATCTATATTTATGCTTATATTAATTTGAATCGAAAATTATTAGTTTGTCACATAATATGAACTGGACATAACTAAATTATGAAATCAATTAGTTAGCCGTGTCCCTTTTTTTTTTAAATAAGTTACATAGAAATACTCGTTGTCATTTTAAATGCATCTTCTATTAAAAATAATCACTTAACCATAACCACATTTAAAGTTGGCTTTAGAATTCTTATTTATTATTTTGTACGAAAATATATCATGTTTTTAAGTATACAATAAAAACTTGCATTATTTTTTTATCATTCTTTACTCATATGATGTGCATGCTATATATTTTATACTCTAATTGTATAATTCTTATATCAAAAATTATTGTTTACGATTGTAAAAAATTGTTGAATTTTTTTTTTTTTTTGAGGGAAAATGTGGGTCTTGCCCTTCATTTGATAGCATTGAACAGTTACAGAAGTTTTGTAACTGCATTGTAGAAAAACAAAGCTCAAAACAGTTAAGCACTAAAATGTAAAATGAAAATATGAAATAACGAGCAAATGAAAATTAAGGTTGCGTTTCTGCTACTTCTTGCTGTTTATTCTGTGATATATGCTATCTGGTACTGTGGTACAGCACCTCCTGTGCTAAGTCTTCGACCCTTTTTCCTGTGTCCCGGAATATAAGCGAGCAACATTCTCTGCGTGCCACGAATTGTGTTATTATCATCAAACCCCTTTCTTTCTTTTTGTATGCCTCATGTATAGCTGCCACAGTGGTCGTACCAGTGGTAACGTAGTCCCAGTCAGCATGGCAATGTGTTGAGACAGGGCCATTATGAATTTGCATTCGTCAAGGAGATGCTGTACCGACTCCGAGTTCATTTTACAGAGTACACAAATGCTAGGCATGCATATGTGTAGAAAAATAGATAGTATTAGGGACAATAAGCCTCAGAGCCCTTAACGGGTTTCATACCCTTAACGGGTTTTATTCATCATAGGCTCAATAAGAAATAAAGGGAGCAACTAAATTTGGTTATAAAGTTACTCAACCTTTATTCCTTAATAGGCAAGTTACCGTTTTATTTTCCAACAGCTATATTTCTTTTTCTTTTATATATAGTGCACTGTACAACATCAGAGAATAATAAGAAATCATCTTTTCACTTCATCTTTTACTCTCTGTTTTCATATCAAAAACTATTATGGTATCAGAGCGGGAATGAATTCCTGACTCAAAACAAGAAAATCAGCAGTACCAGAAACTGCAAGAACCAATAACTCAAGCACACCAGAAGTGCTCACAAACAAAAGACAGCAGTACCAGTAACTGCAAAGAAAGCCCCAAATCCATTTACCAGTAAAACTACACACTGCCAGAAAAAAGCCAGAAAAACCGAGATGGCGCAAAATCACGAAAAACTCACAGGGGTGATGCTCAATGGTAAGAATTACCATGTATGGGCAATGCAAGTCAAATTTGCCTTAAGCGGCCGAGAAAAGAACAATCACATCGACAAAGATTATAAAATCCCGAAATTATCCGAACCAGTGGCAACTGAGGCCGAGAAAAGGAACTAACAAAATGGCGAACAAGCGATCACACTGTCATCACTTGGCTCCTCGCAACCATGGAGCCAAAGGTATCTGATTTACTTTCTTACAAAGACAGTGCCTCAGAAATTTGGGAGAGAGCCGAACAGTTATATGGCCACAGAAAGAATTACTCTCACATCTATCAAATCCAAAGAGACTACCAACAAGCCAAACAACAACAAGGCCAAACATCAATGGAATTATACGGTTACCTTCATAAAAAGAGGGATGAACTTAGAGTTTATCGGCCACCCACTACTGATCTCGCTGAAATCCAAAAACGAGAAGAGCAAGACGCTGTATTTCAGTTCTTAGCAAGCCTTGACTCTAGCTACGAAGCTGTGCGATCACAGATACTTTTGCTCGCCGAACTACCTTCCTCAGATGAGGTAGCGGCAATGATCGATAGAGAAGAAACACGGCGGACAGTAATGGGATCGCAAGCCTTTGAAAATCCCGAAATCAAAGCCTTCACAGTCACGGCTAGACCCAACCCTACCTATCGGCCGGAGGTGAGAGGAGACCAAGCCGGAGTAAGGTGCGATCATTGTCAGAGAGAGGGGCACCGCAAGGAACAATGCTGGTTCCTCCACCCTCACCTCCGGCCCAAGTGGCACAAGAAAGGCGGGGCTGGCGATAGAAAGGGGGAGCAAGGCGGCTGGGACAAGAACCGAGGCGGAAATGAAAGAGGCGAAAATGAGAAGAGAGGGTCTGGTTTTTTCGCTGATGGCAAGAGTGAATACGAACCGTCTGTTGCTATTAAAACAGGAAGCACTGCTGGCGCCTCTTCATCTGCCTCTCAGGATCCTATGCGGCAACTCCTCCAACAGCTGACTGTGATGTTAACTCAAAAACAGGAAAATCAAAAGACCTCTGGTATGATCTGTGTTGCTAATTTATCATTTTTACCAAAAAAATTTAGATGGATATTGGATTCAGGTGCAACAGATCATATGACTGGAAATAAAAATTTATTGACCAATTTTAAAAGTTATGAAACAAAAAAATTCGTTACGGTTGCGAATGGTGAAAAAATAGAAATCCTTGGAGAGGGCTCAATAACTATATTCTCAAAATTAATTCAAAACGTCTTGTATTTAAAGGATTGCTCATCAAATCTATTATCCATTAGTAAAATCACAAATGAGTTAAATTGTGAACTCATCTTTTTAACAAACAATGTGATTTTTCAGGATCGGATAACCAAGATTATGATTGGTGAAGGATTTCTAGAAAATGGGCTTTATTTTTTGAATGAAGAAAAATTCAATTTCAACACCACCAAAAATGAAGAATTGAGTACAATTTGGCATAGAAGAATTGGACATCCTTCCGACAAGATTTTAAAGAGTCTTTTTAATTTTTCACAATTAGATAATAGTAGTTGTGAAATTTGTAAGCTAGGGAAGCATACTAGGTTACCGTTTAAATTATCAAGTTGTAAAAGTGAGAAACCGTTTGATTTGGTTCACTCGGATGTATGGGGACCCGCCCCAATTAACTCTTTTAATGGATACAAATATTTTGTTATATTTATCGATGATTTTTCAAAAACAACTTGGTTATATTTATTAAAAGATAAAAGCGAAGTTTTTTCACAATTTCTAGATTTCTATAACTTTATAGAAAATCAATATAAGGCTAACATTAAAATATTTAGATCCGATAATGGAACGGAATTTGTAAACCAAAATTTCTCAAACTTTTTTAAAGAAAAAGGAATTTTACACCAAACCACATGTGTCTATACACCCCAACAAAATGGTGTATCCGAAAGAAAAAATAGACATTTACTCGAGATGACTCGTGTACTTTTATTTCAAAACAATGTCCCAAAAACTTATTGGTCGGATGCCGTTCTTACCGCTACATATTTAATTAATAGATTGCCAAGTGTTAATCTAGATTACAAAAGCCCATTAGAAATTCTTTACCAAAGAAAACTCAACATTGAGCATTTGAAAATTTTCGGGTGTACATGTTATGTACACAAAAATATTAGACAAGACAAATTAGATTATACCTCAATTAAGGCTATATTATTGGGGTATTCATCACAAAAAAAGGGATATAAATGTTATGACCCTAAAAATAAAAAATTATATATTTCTAGGGATGTAACATTTTTAGAAAAAGAGCCATATTACAAAGAAACTAATTGTGAGGATTTTTTGAGAGAACCCTCCAAGGTTATCATATTACCACCAATTACAATAGAAAATGATAGACCAATATCACTTGAGAATGAAAATGAAATTGAGGATGAGGAAGAAATAGAAGAAAATTCCGCAAACGAAGAAAACCATGACATAGAAGAAACACCGATAAGAAGGTCCATTCGAACAACACAACCTTCAACAAGACTTAGGGATTTTATAACCTACAAGGTACAATATCCTATACAAGATTTTCTTACATATGACAATGTTTCTTCCAATCATAGAATTTTCTTGACCTCAATTGAAAAAGAACAAGAACCATACAATCATGAAGAGGCCATGAAAATTTCAAAATGGAACAAAGCCATGAAAGAAGAATTGAGTGCTCTAGAAAAAAATGGCACTTGGGAAATAATTCAATTACCAAAAAATAAAAAACTAGTAGGTTGTAAATGGGTGTATAAAATTAAGTACAATAGTGATGGTACGGTAGAACGGTATAAGGCTCGTTTAGTTGCCAAAGGATATACCCAAACCTACGGTATAGACTATTATGAAACGTTTGCCCCGGTTGCAAAAATGAATACCGTTAGAATATTATTTTCTATTGCCGTTAACCAAAATTGGAAATTATACCAAATGGATGTAAAAAATGCATTTCTTCAAGGAACACTTGAAGAAGAGGTATATATGTCATTACCACCCGGTTATGAAAAAAACCAAAAGTGTGATCAAGCGTGCAAATTGAAGAAATCAATTTATGGATTAAAGCAATCTCCAAGGGCATGGTATGAAAAATTAAGCTCTTATTTAATATCTTGCAATTTTAAAATTAGCAATGCCGATCATTCATTATTTGTCAAAATTGAAGGAGAAAACACCACCATTATTTTAGTGTATGTAGATGACATTATCATTACCGGAAACAATCAAGAGCATATTAAAAATATAAAAGTTCAATTAAAAGAAAAATTTGACATTAAGGACTTAGGCTATTTAAAATATTTTTTAGGCATAGAAATTGCATATTCAAATCAAAGCTTATTTATTTCTCAAAGAAAATACACTTAGACTTATTGGAAGAAACCGGTAAACTAGGTTGCAAACCGACCTCAACACCAATAGATGGCAAAAATAAATTAAATAGTGAGGATGGTGAACCTTTAGAAGATATAACTCAATGCCAAAGACTTGTAGGGAAATTAATATACCTAACGGTAACACGCCCGGATATCTCTTTTTCGGTAAGTCAAATTAGCAAATTCATGCATGCCCCTAGAACACCACACTTAGAAGCAATAAATAAAATTCTAAGGTATTTAAAAGGAAATCCCGGAAAAGGAATTTGTATGAAAAACAACAATTCTAACAATGTGTGTGGCTATTCCGATGCAGATTGGGCCGGAAGCTTCGATAGAAAATCGACAACCGGTTTTTGCACATTTGTAGGCGGAAATTTAGTCACATGGAAAAGCAAGAAACAAAATGTAGTGGCACGATCAAGCGCCGAGGCGGAATACCGAGCCATGGCATCCACCGCAAGTGAATTAACTTGGATAAAGCAACTTCTTTCGGATGTTGGAATCCAAATTCAATTACCAATGCAAATGTTTTGCGACAACCAATCGGCACGTCATATAGCATCCAATCCGGTGTTTCATGAGAGAACTAAACACATTGAGGTCGATTGTCATTTTATTAGAGAAAAGATTCAAGCGAAAGAAATCGAGACTCCGTTTGTAAGAAGTGGAGATCAATTAGCCGATGTCTTCACAAAGGGTTTAGATCCGAAACCACTTGAAGCGAATATAAGCAAGTTAGGGTTACGCGATATCTACACACCTAACTTGAGGGGGAGTGTAGAAAAATAGATAGTATTAGGGACAATAAGCCTCAGAGCCCTTAACGGGTTTCATACCCTTAACGGGTTTTATTCATCATAGGCTGAATAAGAAATAAAGGGAGCAACTAAATTTGGTTATAAAGTTACTCAACCTTTATTTCTTAATAGGCAAGTTACCGTTTTATTTTCCAACAGCTATATTTCTTTTTCTTTTATATATAGTGCACTGTACAACATCAGAGAATAATAAGAAATCATCTTTTCACTTCATCTTTTACTCTCTGTTTTCATACCAAAAACTATTAATATGCCCATTTCACTAAATTCTTGATTGTCAGTATCTTGTCTAATATCATGAGCCATCCAATTGAGAGACCAGATTTTTTTTATGCTTGATTTTATTCTAGGCTCTCCTTTCATAGCAGTACATGCGCTTTACGGCCGTAAATAACCCTGATGCATTCCGTTTCCAGTGCGCATCATCTTTCTATCCCGGTACCAGTGTAATTGATACAATTGATTTTCTAGTTTTTGTAATTCCTCCTGTTCTTGCATTGTTAGTGTTGTTCAAAATATTGCCCTAATCAGGATTGCCCTTTTCCCCCCTTGCAGTGTTATCATTGGGGCTACAGTGTGCTTATATAAAGAGGGGTATTCATATCTCAGAAATCCAACTCCCCAATCTTGCTGCCAGAATTGTATTGAGGCACCATCTTCTGGTATGTATCTGATGCATATGTTGCAGAACGGGTATACCGATTTCAGGGCTACTGTAAAAAATTGTTAAGTTAATTCGTCAGCAATAGTGCTACAGGCCCAGTTAAAAATTTAGGCCCAATACTGAAATCAATGCCACATAAGAACAAGTGCATGTACAACATGATTTTATATGAAAGGGTTTAATCATCTTAAACAGTATTTAAATGCCATTTAACGTTGAGGTATTATTAAGGATTTTAACACAAGGTGGTCAATAAAATAGTTAAACGGTTTAATGAAAAATTCAATTGAATTTTTTTAAGAATGCTTGATATTCTTATATTATGCACGTAGATGTCCTGATCCGCCAACGGCTATGATTGAAAGATGAAATTTCAGATTTAATATCAGCCCTCCAATCAAATAATTTGTCTTCTTTTGATTAAATGCATTTTTTTTACGTGTAAAAGTCTAAATTTAGTTAGAAACATATTCGCCACACATCCTGCCACATGATATGTTACAATTAAAATTGAATAGAGAACAAAATTGGAGAGAAAATCAATTTATTCATTTCCTTATTTCTCCTCCCCAGCTATCTCCCATTCCTTATTTCCTTATTTAAGAATCATGATGAATGATCAATTTATTTTTGAGAATATCAAATGCTGACATCTTTTAAGAATATCTTTCAGCATTTGATATCTCCAAATTTAATACACTACTCAATTTAAGCTATGGTGAATCTTTTTACAATTTTACTTCTTCAATTTTGATAAGATAAAATATTCTTTTTTATTAGTATGTTCAGGTTCGTTCTTAATTGCAGCTGTTAATTATCTGGAGAATATATGTTTAGAAGGGATTTTAGTAACATTATTTATAATTAGTGCCACAAAATAGAGCAACTAATTTATTAATACAAATTTTACTTTCACTAAATATTTTTTGTCCTTTTGGCTTTTCCATATGGGATGTATATATTTCTACAAGTCCTTTGTCTTTTTTTATCAAGTCTCTTTACTTGAATCAAAGTTTGAAATTCAAATTGTACATCAAACTCTTGATCTTCTTCATTCATTTTATTTAGAAATGGGGGCACGCAAATTTTTTTTTTTTTTTACTTTTCGGGTTTAATAGATCAAACGTTCCAAAAATAAATACACCAAAATTAACCAATCATAGTTTAATTAGAGTTGTTCATTTTTTTTTATCATTTATGGTATAATACAAGATTAAAAAATCATAAAATCTTATGTGAATGTATCTCTCAATAAAATAAACAATCAACTATTTGGATTCAAATTTGAATTTTAATCTTTGAAATATAAATAAAAAAGAGACTTTTTGCATTTTATGATTTGTGGTTTTGGTACCTTTCCAACAAATTGATGGATCTAACTTTTATGAATGGACATGTATAAATTCATCTTAGGATTTCGTGTATTTGTGTTGAATATACCCATTTTTTGTTAGAAAAATTGGGTGAATACACTTGAATATACCCAAGTAGGCTGTGTACTTTAATTTAGGTTCAGTTATTGATCTGGTCCATCTCATCTTAATATAGTTTGTTAACATGATGAATTTCAATATTTTAATATAGATTATTGTAGAAGTTTAAACTTGTTTGGTTTCAAGCGGGAAAGTTCATCTAAAGGGGAACTTTGATGCATGCTATTTGGTATTTTTCTCTTTGGTTATTTTCTAATTTGTCTTTTATTTCATAAGTGCGGCAAAAAAAATGACATGAATGTTAAGAATTACACTACTAGAATTTCCGCTTTTTCCATGCGTAGTAATATTATTTCCATGGGTAGGAAGGGCCCTTGGAAAAGAAATCGAGTTTTCTGACACACTCAACCATTTCCAACGGGGGGTCCCATGGAAATAGTAGCGCATGGAAATCCCTGATGTCTGCCTATGGAAATGTTACCTATCCGCCGTTGGAAATACTTTTGCATGACCCATGACCCGCCAAACAGACCGAATACTATATTTTATTGACAGCCCATGGAAATACCTCATGAGCTACCCTTGGAAATAAAATGGAAGTGGTGAGACCTATTATTTCCATGAGCGGCCCTTGGAAATGTTGTGGTTAGTTTGTTTATATTATATTACAGTGGAGGTTCATGGAAATAGTGGAGCACTATGCTCATGGAAATATTTTATGGATTCAGTTTATATTATTTTAAAGTTGGACTTGTTATTTCCATGAGCCTACCGTTGGAAAAGTTTAGTTCCTGGAGACAGCAATGTTTCTGTTTATTTGACATGTCCCTTCGAATGTTCAACAAAATTAAATCACAGCAGCACACAAATATTCATTTGTGATATTTAAAATGAAGTATACAAATGAAGCATACAAATGAAAACATCTTTAAACATAAATTTGAGGTCTTTGCCAATTACAAGACATATTTAAGTTTAATTTAGATTCAAAAATTATGACAAACCAAGAAAAGAGAACAATATTTGAGGTCTTGTGTAGACATCTGTTACAAACAAAAAAAAGAGAACAAGGTTAGAGAAGGGATTTGACAAAAGTGAAGCATGCCGGATTAGTAAAATGTATAGCAAGTTTAAATGAAAAACCTAACACATGTATGTTGATTTACCAATTAATTAATACTCTTCATCGGTATCATCGGAGCCTAAGCAATCTTCTTCACCGTCTTGCTCCATGTCATGCTCATTCTCACCCTCGCCTATGATGTTTTCGTCCCTCGCCAAACTTGACGGTTCATTTGATGTTGCCGCCGGAAGGTTCGTCGTATCGATCACTAGCTAGAACTCATCTTCTCGAAGGACCATACCATCCCAATCAATGTCTTGTCCAATTGTTGGTTCAATTGGATTATCCGGTCTTTCCTCTTGGTAAAATTCGATGTTTGTATCGTCACCCTCGGCACGAAACCTTGACTTCGGACTTGTTTTCATTGCCACCCACCATGGGCGTCTTTCGGCCTTTTGCGATGCATAAGGTAGGTAGCATACTTGAGTTGCTTGAGCCGCTAATACGAACGGCTCGTAATTTGTAAGGCGAGAAGTATGCTTAACCTCAACAATACCATGTTTGCGGTCGACCCTTACACCATTTATTATGTCGAACCAATCACACCTAAAGAGAATTACCTTGTGGGCATCATATTGTAGCTCAATGACCTCTTGGAGAATTCCATAGTAGTCGATTTGTGTGTTGTTTGCATCCCACTCTCCTTTAATACAAACACCGCTACTTTTAGTTGACATGTTTTGCCCATATTTTTGTGTGTGAAATCTATACCCATTGACTTCGCACCCTTCGTAGAAGTACGCTTCTTTGCTAGGCTTGATTCCTGCCATTCGTATGTAGTAATCGCCTTCATCCCGAGAATTTATTACCTTTTTACGTAACCAAGTTGCGAAACCCTCTTGACGAATTTTTGGCAGATTTAGTGGGCTTACGGCTACTCCAGAGTTAAGCATGCATATATCAAACTCTCTGCATTTTAGAAGATGGCAAAATATTAGATTTTGATAGGTTCTTGAAAGGATAATTTTGAGATCATCAAAGTAAAATTTATAAGATTGTACCCCATGTACTTCTCACAGATCTCTGGACAATTGAGGATGACATAGGTGTGTGCAGCATCAAAATCTGTTTCAGAGAGAGGCCTTCGTCTTCTCCTGCCAATACAACGGGTTGGAGTATCGAATATCGAGAGTTGTCCCGCCGAACGATTACTTGTTTCAACTCCTTCTTGGCCAATGTTAGTTTTTTCGGCAAAGTAGTGTGCGGAAAATGTACCGATTTCTTTGGCAATTGTGGCCTCTACAATTGAACCCTCAACACGTGCCTTGTTTGTGACTCTCATTCTCTGTTCTTTGTTACGCCTGTAATTGCAACAATGGTTAACTGTTAGTTATTACAGTAATTGTATGATGGTATAGATATAGAAGACATAGTTAAGATTAGAGTTCTTTTATGTAAAATGAAAACAAATTCCAAAACACAATGAACCTTTCGCATGGAAACATCCATCGGGACCCTACTGGCCCCCCCATTCTAGCCTCGTATGCTACATGCAACGCAAGATGCTCCATTGAATCGAAGAAACCAGGAGGAAAAAAATTTTCTGCCTTGCACATTGTGACAACAAAATCATTTTCTAATATCGCAATATGATTGGGATCAATTTCCTTGGCACAAATCTCTCTAAAGAAGGCTGAAATCTCACATAAAACCTCCCATACGGAATCCGGGACGAAGTCTAGAAAAGCGACGGGGAGGAGACGCTCCATGAACACATGTAAATCATGACTTTTAAGTCCAATGAAGGTGCTAGTGGTTAGGTTAACCAACCTTGACCAATTGGATGCGTAGCCATCTGGAAACCTTACTACATCCTTGAGCCATGTTAAAACAATCTTCTTATCACCCGGAGAGAGTGCGAAGGGGGCATTTGATTTTTTCATCTTTCCTGGGTTGTTGTCACCCGCCGGAATTAGGTGTTGGGTGGGACGATCACAATAAAGAGCCAAATCTTTCCTTGCTTTTTCATTATCTTTTGTTTTGCCACCTATGCTTAAAAGCGTGTATAGCAAATTTTCGGTGAAATTCTTCTCCAAATGCATCATATCTAAATTGTGTTGCAATATATTATCTTTCCAATAGGGTAAACTCCAAAAGATACTCTTCTTTTGCCAATGGTGGGTGTCACCATAACCCGGAATCTGTTGTAATCCTGCTTCTTTACCCCATTTAATATCTGGGAGCAAACTCACTATATCGAGCAGCTGCTCTCCCGTCAATCTCGGCGGTGGCGGATCATTCTCGACTCTACCTTTTTTGAAATTCTTCCTATCTCGACGGAATGGGTGATTCGGAGGTAGGAAGCACCTAGTACCATCGAACCAACTTGCTTTTCCACCAAACTGAAGTTGAAAGGCCTTTGTCTTCTCCATGCAATAAAAACACCCCAAACGGCCTTTTGTACCCCAGCCACATAGCATCTCATAAGCCGGGTAATCACTCACCGTCCAAAGTAGTTGTGCACGCATCTTGAAATTCTCTTTCTTATACCCATCCCATGTCATTTCTCCATCTAACCACAAATGCTTCAATTCATCGATCAAAGGTTCGAGAAGAATGTCAATGTCCCAACCCGGATGCTTTGGTCCGGGGATGACTAGCGCGAGGAACATGCTATCTTCTTTCATTATCATCCCAGGTGGTAGGTTATACGGAAAAACAAATACCGGCCAACACGAATATGGAGCTGCACTCGAGTTGAATGGCATGAACCCATCCGTTGTGATTCCCAACCAAATATTTCTAAGCTCTTCTGCGAAGGTGGGATGTTTCCGAGAAAAATGCTTCCAAGCCTCGGCATCAGCCGGATGCACCATCATCGGGGCTTTATGACGCACACCTTCCTTGTGCCATCGCATATTCTTCGCAGATGTTGCGGTCATGTACATCCGTTGCAATCGTGGTGTGATAGGTAGATAACGAAGAATCTTTTGTGGAATGGGTTTAGCCTTCTTATTAGTTCCGGATGGCTTATATCTTGAAATGCCACATACATCACACCGTGTCTTCTTCTTGTTCACCTCACTATAATATAGCATACAAAAGTTAGGACATACATCTATTTTCTTCGCCTCCATACCCAATCCATCAACCAATCGTCTAGCTTGGTACCAATTTTCCGGCGTTTCTTCACCCGGCGGAAGCGTGCTTTTCATGAGTCCCAACATGTCATCAAAACATTTTTGGCTCAATTGGTGTTTAGACTTCAAAGCTATGGCACGTGACACGGCCGACAATACGGTGTGTGCTTCGCATTTCATTTCACCCGTCGAGTTCAATTTCCATAGGGGTTGTTTTGACGCTTCCGTCATGTCGAAGAATTTTTTTGCCGCACCGGCCGGTGCCTCCTCATTCCAATTGAATTGTTGACCAGCGGCATCCCTCACCATTTCACCCATTTGATCATTGGCATCGTTCGTGGTTGGTGGACTTAGAGGTTGGTTGATATCGAAGTTCGGATGTGGCTCCCCGTGTTTGTACCGAACATCATATAAGCTGCAAAAAGCATGTTGATAAAGATGTAGTTCGACGGTTTCCAAATCTTTGCTTTGTAGGTTGTCACATCTTTCACACGGACAGGGGATACATTGATTTCCATTAGTGTCGACACTCACAACCGATGGCTTAGATACAGCTGAAGCGATGAATTCGGTAACACCTGCAATAAATTCGGGTTCAAGAGTTCCTCCCGTATTTGATCGACTGCTGTACATCCATCCCCTATCAGTGGACATCTATTGAGCGATCTATACAAATTAAAGTTGAGTTAATAACCGAAGGCTTAAACATAGAGAGGACAGGGGCTGTTTTGAACAATTTCACAAGACAGTGGGTAACCAGCAGTAATACTTACATAAATTTGGCTCACCAGCAGCTCACTAGCAGCTCTATTGCTCACTAGCAGCAAATTAAGAGCTCTAAAAGCCTGGTCCAAAGATTGAGAGTGGAGATAGAGTGAGAGTTACCTAGCTGAGACCACTGCCTTAAAATGTGAGAGGGAGACCACTAGCGACACCACTGATTGAGATAAGCGAGAAAAATCGGCTAAGTCCCAGAGAGGGAGACCAATGATTGAGATAAGTGAGAGTTACCTAGCCGATTGAGTCCCAGAACGGCGACAGACTTTGGCAGAAAGAGAGAAAGAGGTACAAACGGGAAACACGACAGTAGGTAGACTAGAAATGGGGCGAGACGGTGGGATTAATAGATAGTGATGGTATTTCTGACGGTATTCCCATGGAAATAATGACATAAATTGTTTGAATACAATTTATATTTTTATTGCGTACCCAGTGTACGCTTAAATAGATGTAATTCTCCATCTAACCCCAGTATCCATGTTTGATCCCACATAAAACCCATGTTGCAAACACAAAAATCTTTATGTGATTAAAGTCACATCCTAAGTTCCAACCATAGCATTTAAATAAAACACAAACATAGCATCACATCTAACCCTAAGTTAAATAAAAAACATCCTACTTAATTGATTAAATAAAACACATCCTACTTAATTAAAGTCACATCCTAAGTTAAATAAAACACATTCTACTTAATTAAATGGTTATTAACACAAACATAGCATCACATATAACCCTGCAGATCCAACCATAGCATTTAAATTTAATTGATTAAAGTTATTACAAATTAAAGTTATTACAAATCAGTTTATTTAGACTTCTCCCCCTCCAGAAATATTCTTCGATGGTATGGTGTCATCCGCCCTTCCACCGTTGTGGCCCGCAGCAGCGTTGCCCTCAGTTGACGGACCCTGTGAGGACAAAACATTAATTAGAGTTATCGAAGAATACATATAACCCTTCGATGCTAATAGTTTATAATTAATGAATAGGAGATGTGCTTACTTTAAAGGGTGGTAATGGTAGGCCGTTTGCTGCGAAGAGCGTTGCAAAACATTCCCTTGAGTACTCTTGTCCTTTTTGAACCTCCTCCATCTCAGCTTTGTGCCGCTTCTCTTGGGCAACTATCTCCGCAGCAAACCGAGAACGTTCAGTTGCTAGTAAATCTGCCACCTCGTCCTTTGAGTATTTCCTATTTGCATCACTAGCAGAGGTGGCAGTGCTCTTTGTTGGATTAGAAATGTCTGCCTCTAGTGTCTCCAAGACGCGGGTGGCCTTGCTGGTAATTGATTTTTTGCCAAATCCAAATAACCTCCCTCGGTCCACTCCTTCGACAGCTAGCTCCATATTTCCTCATCTGTCTTTTGACCCGCGTAGTGCTGCTTAAGGTCAGAATAGGTTTTCTGTAATTTACAGCAAATAGTTGTCAATAACTCATTTAATTTAATTTAATTTAAATGTGTCAATTCCTAATTTAACCATAAAATTCCTAAGGTAACCATCAAAAACATCGAGGTAACCATCAAAACAGTGGCTGTAACGAATTGGAAACTTGCATTGCATGCATTATTGATTTACTAAGAATGTATTATTGATTTACTAAGATTGCATGCATGCATTATTGATTTACTAAGATTAAGAATGTATTATTGATTTACTAAGATTGCATGCATGCATTAACGAATTGGAAACAGTGGTTGTAACGAATTGGAAACTTGCATTGCATTGCATGCATGCATTATTGATTTACTAAGATTAAGAATGAAGACTTAATAAGAGTAAAATATATGTTGTAGTATGTAAAGACCTAAATACCCTCTCACATATTTTTGTCATCTAAAGTTACAAATAATTTTTATCCTCTACAACAGATTACAAATAATTTAGTAGTGGACATTTAAAGTTAATGACTAATACAAATACTCAGCAAATTCCTCTTAATTGCTGTATACATTTTCTATTTTTTATTTAAATTGTTGCTATCAAAATTGTATTAGTATATCTCAAAAAAAAAACCATAACCATTATTGCTGGTACAGTGAAGTCAGGAACTGGTACATACCTGTGGTACATGCTTGATTTATTTAACAAAGATTAAGAGGTAAAGGAGGCACTCACCGCTGCCTTTTCTGCTCTCTCGGACACGTATTTCTTCCCTTCCTTCGTATCTAGCATGTGAGTTCGATCGAAAACCTCCCTCATTCCCACTGGTGTGCCCTCTCCCTAGACTGCAAATTCAAACAACCATGTATACAGTGTTATTAGAATTAAATCATTGTTAAGCACACTAATTATTTTTATTGTAGTAAATCAATACCATGACTAGCTTGTGCCGATACATGCTCCTAGAACCAGTGACATGCCGGACCGGGGTACCTCCTTTTGTTCTGTTATTACGGTTGGTCACCGATTGCTGGTCCCATTTGGTAGTGGACCAAATGTCACACAGCCCCTTCCAGGCTTCTACATTTTTGCACCATTTGGGAGGGATATCTTTCCAAGCCGTCTTATCTGGCCCGTATTTCCTCGTATACCAAGCCCGTATTTCTGCCAACTCCCGATTGTAAGCTTCCGCTGCGATGTTCTCAAAAACATCGAGACAACGCCCGATGTCTTCACTGGCCCGCCACGAATACCTCTGCAGGAAATGTTTTAAAATTGACAACCTTGTCTTACTTGGAAAGAAGTTGTAAGACCTATACGGTCCCGGCATGTTCTCTAATGTCAGGATCCGGATCGTGGTTATAACCTTTGTGCAATCGGGCGAGGTTGCGAACACCCCGTCGCCGGCCACTTGGAGTTCTGGTCTGTCTTCCGGATGCATTGGATGCATTGGATCATGTGCAATAGCATGATCAATGTTAGCTCTGCTTTTGCTTATTCTATAATCAACAATAAAGTCTTACAATTTCATTTGTTTATCATTTTGTAATAGATGGTCAGCAATTAATTCATCTCTTAATTGAGTCGGGAAAATCAACAACCCGCACTCAATTGATCAAAGCCCCAATTCCAAGCAACAATTGTCAAGAAAAAGGGAGTGTGCTTTGTATTTACCCGATTGAGGCTCCAACGCAGAGAGGCAAGAAAAATGTCCGGCACCAGGGAATTGCCTCACCGCACGACCGTCAAAGGAAAAGCGGCAAGCACGAAGATTGATAGCAAATTCCTAGAGACAGAAAGGATAATGGATTACAGCCTATTAAAAGTATTTTTTCAGTATAATGGATTACAACCTATTAAAAGTTAATGGATTTCACAGAAACCCTTCTAAAGGTATTTTTTCAGTAAAGCCCTTCTGAAATCTGCCACCACATGCCCATTTCACTAAAATTTCACTAAGTACATGCCCATTTCACTAAAAAAATTTCACTAAGTACACAAAACCCTTCCAATGCCCATTTCTAAGATTGTGTCGAATTCCTAAGTACACAAAACCCTTCTCGAGGAGTTTTTCACAGAAACCCTGCAATAAAGTGTTTTTTCACTAAATGTTGAGAGGAATTTCAGATTTACCCGTCGGTTGAGAGAGGAGAGGGGCGATCACCTCAAGGTTGACAGGAACCGCAACGGGGCGGCGATTGAGAGGCTAGGGTTGGCGACCGAGAATGAGGCGGTTTGGCGATAGAGCGGAGAGGGGTTGTGGAGAGGAGAGGGGTTGGCGATCGCGTATTTTGGCGATTGAGAGGGTTGGAGATTGAGAGGAGAGGGGCAAGTATGCTCAGAGGGAGAGGAGAGCCAGCAGTTGGCGATTGAGAGGAGAGGGGCGCTTCGGAGGGAGAGGGTTTAGAAAAGAAGGGTTTTTCAAAAAATCGGCTAAGTCCCGGGCTCACAGAGAGTATACATGGAACCCTTATGTTTCGCATTTGAAGCGCACCTACCAAAATTTTAATCCTCTAAGGTAAAGTAATATATCATGTGAAATCGGGGCCATAAGATTAGGGTGCGCACGATTATTAACAGATGGCCCGTATTGCAGGATGGTGCGATACAAACAGAAAAATTGTGTTACCTCAGAGAAATATACCTCCAGAGCTGTAATGGACACATCCATTGTTAATCCTAACTCTTCATCGCCTATCAGACGTTCCACATCAGAGATGGATGAAATTAGATAATTTTGTACAGAAAATAACAGCAATAAATTTCCTAAAATACATTTTATGCATTTTTACATACAATGTGATCAAGTAATGTTTGAAATAGTCAATTTCATATAATTTCAACATTAACTACTTCTCAAAATTGAGCGAATAATTGAGGACCGTTCATTTTGACGTGCTCGATCAACGGTCGATCCGCAATGAAATTATACCAAATCAGGTTCTAAACGATCAAGGGCAAACATTTAGCGTAACCAAACAAAAATTTCCAAATTTTTCATATGTCGAAGCATCGATCCATTGCGAAGAGTTTGTGGCCATACGATTAATGTATTTTACGTGAGCTTGATCGAGGAGTAAATGAACGTCAAATTTATTGAAATTTTAATATAATGATTATAATGTGATATTCTTCAAATTTAACGGTTCCGATTGACCATCGGACTTTGTAGACCCGTGGGTCTTCATTATGTCACACTTCGAGAGTTCATGTGCTATGTTCAACATTGAAACAATGTGCTAATGATGCAACAAACATGTTATGATACATAATTTTTTTTACTAAATCAATTAATAATTCATAAACATGTCATTTCAATCATAACATGTTTATTAGATCTAATATCATTTGCAAATTATATATTATATTACAATAATTGTATATATTAATTCAGTAGCATGTAATTTACTTAATAACCATTTTCACATTAATAGCATTTGGTCATTCAAATAAGTTAAAATAAACAATTTTATAAAATATTATAATATCTTCAAAATTTAAAACTTCTAAAATTTATCATTTCTTATATACATTTAATCATACCAAAGTAATTAAATTAACATGTCACCAATTTATGCAATTGCACAATTCTCTGCTGTATACATATTTCAGACATATTTATTAACAGAGCACAATTCACTTGAAGCAATTCTCATAATATAACATCACAACACCAGGAAACTGATAAGAAACTGCATAAAGAATAAACAGCTCTGTCAATATGAACATCTATTAATAAAAACATTAATGAAGGAAGAAAGCAGCGCTCACCCTGCACACTTTTTGCCCTCTGCAATGGTGGATGGTGCGTTAAAACATCTCAACCGTTAATTGACTTCCGCACGAATATTGAAGTGAATATCTTCTATTTTGGCGGTTTTCGGAATGGCTCAGATCATGAGCAGACGGTCAACCCGATTTATTGTATCCCTACCTATTAGTACCCGATGTAGAAGATAAACTCGATGGCCGCTTTCCCCCAATCTGATCCATCCCTATCTTCATTTAGCCCCAATTTCAGCCGCTTTCCCCCCCAATCTGATCCAGAACTCGATGGCCGCCCGAATTTCCCCCGCATTTCCATCCAAATTTCGCCGACTGCTCCAAAATTTTTCGATGGCTGCCAAAATTTCCCCCTCATTTCCCCCGTTAATTTTGCCATCCTCTAATATCCCCACTCTCTCTCAATCGCTCAGATCTAAAATAGAGACAAATCGGAGGTACACCATCAGAGAAATATTGAAAAGCAAATTGGAGTTACAAACTCAGAGAATGATTTGGGTAGAGAAAAAGAGAGAAGTATATGCAAGAGGTGCTTCCTAACTTGATCGACTTCGAACTAAATTGGTAATTCTACCTAAAATCCTTCAAATTTCTTTGATGTGCATTTTATTTGAGAATGAGGCGACATTTGAGTCTAGGGTTTGGCCTATAGTTTTCTCCTTTTCTCCTTTGTAAAAGAATCCAACATGAGAAGCATTTAAGGGTAATTCTGATTACCCTTGTACAATATATATTGTCCCTCATGACTAGATTAAATTTGAATTGGACCCATTATAGCACAAGTAGAAACCATTAATTAGAGGACTTTCACTGAAATTAGGGTTTAAATTAAGCTTTATTAGTTGTAAAACAAAAAAACTGTGGTCATCTTGTCCTTTTTCAAACAAAACTGCTCCTTAATGCTTATGATTTGAAATACAAACATTGCTTTTTCTAGCCCAATTGCCACTTTTTTTTGTGCCTCTCCAGTTCCAATCCATTAGCATGACATATTTCTTGCTTTTTCTTGTCCTTTTTGTGCCTCACCAGTTCCAACCTGGTCATGCAATTGGATAGAGAAAGGCTTTGTCACGACCTCAAGTTATTCCAAACTGGTCATGCAATTGGTTGGTATTTCACACCTCAATTTATTTCTCAATTGTGCAAAAATTGCATAAAGTTTATTTCAAACTCTCCTTTGAAGATGTGCACATGATTCACTAAAGACCAGGAATTAGTTAGGATGATCAAATGAAAGTGCTGTTTTGGTATGGTTAGGTTACAAGTTCATTTGGAAGCTTGTAATGAACTACATCTGCTCTTCTTCAAAGTTATTATTATATGTTCTAATACTAACAAACAATATATGTAGTATATATCCAGTTAATTTTGTGGTTTATCTATTTGGATTGTTCTTGAGATCATCCTCGAAAATTGTGTCACCACAATATCAATATTAAAATTGAAGATATATAATGTATTTGGTAATTAGGTACGGTACATGCATATAAGTATATCCAAGCAGTGATCACATGAAATGTATTATAATCCATACAAACTATACGGTCGTATTCAAATATCTCATACGCTAACCATGACATTAGATTGTAAAGTCGTACCTGTCTCAATCTAGCTACAAGTCAAGTTCTAGGTGAAGTCATGAATACATTTAAAACCTCTAATATGGTGCCATGTGAAATATCTAACTAAACATGAATTATTACACTTGGATTCACACTTAAACCAGATTAATATTTATCTCTCTCTACACGTACCATCATGCAGTAGTTATTATTAATTTATCGTGATCGTCTCAAATGCTTACCCGTAGAAACAAACAAATTAAGTTCAAAACCTATAGCTATCTTATCTCTCTGATCTGGCTAGCTAGCTAGTGTTTATCTTCTCTTGTATTTTGTACGTGTTAATATATACAACTAGTGTTACATGCAATTTCATCACATACATTTTTAAATTTAATCTGTAACTGAATTCAACACCATATTTGCCAGAGCATGCATGCACATGATGGATATAATATCGTGTATATATATCACGTTTCAGCAATGGATCCATATAATTTCCATGATGGAACTATGCTATGATTAAATTGCTATATAGCATGACATATAAAAAAGCATCCAATCAATTAGTTTTGTTCGCAAAGAGTTTACAAACTAGTGCACGAGGATTTAATTTTTTGGCACCAATATGGAACAGATGACAATGGGCATTGGATCCCTCCTCAGTATAGTAATGCTATTAGAGGAATATGATTTACAGCATCAAGTCAATTTCATTATTATTGAGGTTCAAACAGCCAATTGCATGATTGAATTATTAAATTAAGGACAAATGGTTATTTTTGCTAGTTCAAAAACACACTCACCATTTGGATATTGTACAATACACTACAAACCATTGGTAATTCCTGCAAATTCTGACAAACAGTTCTTCTTTTCTGCAAATACTCCTTTCAGTTTAAATTCATATGGCCTATCAAGTCAATAGAGGCCTCTAGTGGATTATACAAGAATTGGAGCTTTGGTAAGGATAAGGTTAGTCTTCAATAACTCAGTAATATCTTGATTCCCTAGTCAATATCTGTCATCAAGAAATATTAGTTGCTTTTAAGAAATTTCAGAAAAAATAATAATAAACAAGCAAACACAGTACACTTTTCAAAACAATAATTGTACTTGTAATTTTTAATTCAAAGTCCCACCCCAAGTATTCTTGTTTTAATGTTTGACCCTTCTAGTAACATAAACACAGGGGAGAGTAATACATGAAGTTAATAACCATTATATTAGCATGGACTGAGTATCCAGTACTTTTGGGCTGATTCACTAGGAGTGTTAATGATGAACTCTCTTGTACTGGAGTCCTAAGTTGCAATTGTCTCGACCCCTCGAACCTAGAAATCAATTCAAATTTCACTTTTACAATAACTGAAAAAGAAATTAACCCAAAAATTAATGAACCCTTTCAAAATGTAGGTTGGCAACACAGCACAAATGGCCCCCAGAAAATCTGGTGTACGACGAGCAAATTGCAAAAAATACTCAAAGAGAAAGCAGAGTTCACAGGCAGTACCTGATGATGGTCAGTGTTCAAATGCTAGCCCAGACCGTGAACTTGCACCACCGGAACCCCCAAAGAAGAAGGGACGAGGTCCTGGAATTATCAGAAAATCAACGGATGTACTGGAAGACCGCCCAATAATCTGGCCCGTTGGGCCTCGCGAGTTCACATGCGACGACAATCCAAATCAGATAAAGGCAGCAATCACTAGGTAACATGTCCTTTCCCCTCTCAATACTCTTTTGTTAGTCTTTTCTAAACCCATAAGCTACGGTTTACATTAGACTTAGGATTCAGTACATTTCTGATACGATACCAGCCATGAAACAGTCTAGTTTGAGCTGAACATCTCACCAAAATTTTCTTACCAAATACAAGGGTTGAACATCTTACCAAATTTGAAAAGGGTGTGATTTTTCGCATGGCCATAATTGATTACTCAAATTTTCGTTTCGAAAGGAAAACCTATAATGTATTCATACATAATTGTTACTACTGGGGGTAGTAGGCAAAACAGTTCAATATACTGCTTGTTTTTTTGCTTACTGAATGTGAAAAAAATTGTAGCCTCTTAACTTTTTTGCTTACTGAATGTGAAAAAAAATGTTACTAATGGGGGTAGTAGGCAAAGCAGTTCAAAACACCCATCTTAACTTCATCAATTACAATACATATCACATCTTTCTTATGGTACATATTTTAACTCATGTTGCTATCAATAGGCTTGCCCTACAGAATATGCCGGGACCATTGAGGAGCTTCCTTGCCTTTGATGATGCCACAAAGAATAATATCGAGTTTCTCTTTTTGGTACCCTTTATTTTAATTAGAGTATATCATGGATTCACCATCAGGAATTGATTGGACAAGTGATGAAAAGTTAATCATCTAAGCCTTTGAGGTCCCAAACTAGTCAACATTAATTACGATTCACTTTGAGGTCCCAAAACAAATTGATTGGATAATTTATGATAATGTCCTTGAATAATTAAGGTCAATCTGAACAACATATAAGTGAACTTCATCAAATACATTCAAGATCAGTTGCAATTATTTAAATTTTAGGGTCAAGGACCACTATTAAGACAGTGCATATATATGTTTTGCAGAAGAAATTCAGGTACCGTGATGGGGAAGACACTGACCATTGTCGGGATGTTCTGGAGGCCATAGCGAGCAAAAGGTACAGCGAGGAGCTTCACGAGGCAAGGGATAGCTGCATCAAAAGATTTGGCAGAAACTTACAAGCATGGAAATCGGCGATTCCGCATTGGTGCCTTGACCAACCCAACTGGCATGGCTTGTGTGATATGTTTTTCACAGAGGATTGGCAAGGGGTCAATAGACAAAACTATGCTAACCGCACAACTCGTGGACGCACATCACACCACGGTGGGTCAGCAAGCTCACACCAACACCATCGAATGCTGGTAAGCTGCATGAACACTTATGCTACCAAATTATTAGTACTTGTAATTTACAGATTAATCTGACCTTTACCACTGCTTGTGTGAATTTTCCTGTGGAGACAAACTTGCGCAACGGCAAAGAGCCTTCTAAAGTACAACTTTATGCACATATTCATTGTCGTAAAGTAAATGGCAAATCACCGGTTGTCGCCCAAATTGAAGCTGCCATGAAGGCCGTGTCTGGACCGGAGGAAAACAATGCCAACAGTGATGGCAACGGGCTAATGGATGCAAGTACCGAGGAAGTTTCCACACACGTTCCGGATTTGGATATCAACACCTTAAAATTTTGCAACACAGAAGCAGAGGCGGTTTATGTAAGTTGCATTACCTACATTACATTGTATTCATTTTTTTGACTTATGCAAGAATTGATTTTTGTTAGGAGAACAGGAGTACAGTTTAGATGGGTAAATAACAACTTTTTAAGTGAATAAAGGAAAAAATGGGGATATTAATTATAGGGAGAATTGTTATAGTATACCCATGCAATTTTTTCAAATAGCCAATCTCCATGCAGTAAAAACACCATAATATCCAAAATCCCCATATAAACTCAACATCATTTCTTTTATCCCCATTCATTTATTTAATCTTTAATTTAATTATTTAAAAAAAAAATTGACAAACATACCCTACTCTCTTTTCACATTCAGTAAGCACAAAAATTTAGATCCTACAATTTATCGAAGTGTTTCTAATTGATGAAGTTATATATGATGGGCATATCTAAATTTCTCATATTTTAAATTTGGAACAAATCATAGCACAAGGTGAGGGACATGATGGCTGATCAGGCCAATGCTGACCTCGACGAACGCGCCATGTTTCTCTCAGCTGTGGGCGGATCAAGCCACGGTAGGGTCCGAGGATTGGGAAGCATGCTTCAAAAAGAGGGGCAAACAACAGCCACCCGAGCCAGGACCAGCCACACAGCATCTTCTATTTCTGGTGTGACAAACAATGGCGTGCAGACAATGTTCTCTCACGCAGACGTAGCAATGCTCTTAGCTGACCGTGACCGTCGTCATGAGGAGGAGAAGGCCGAGAGGGATAGAAAAATGGCAACTTTTGACCTGTACTTGAACCGATTATTCTCAATTTGTGGTGCTCAAAAGCCTACTTTGCAGGTACGTAATTCCAAATTTGTGTAGAAACCTTTTATTACATAACTCCTGCCGTGTCGATCTGAATAGCGTATACCTGGCCATCGCTAAGTTTCAGGTTGTTTATCCTTGGGTATAAAGGACAAAAGGATAAAAGGAGAAGGGGTATAAAGGAGAAAAGGAGAAGGGGTGTAAGTATATGATTTATATTAGGTTTATTGAATTAGGTTTCTGTTTAGGAAATTCCAACATATACGATAATTGACAAAATATTGTTGTATCTGTTTTTGTAACCAAACCCTCTTTATTTGTTGCTTGATTGAGTGATTGCTTGTGCTAGTGCTCTGTGTTGGTTGTGTGATCGATGTGTGATTATGGTATTGGCTTCGAATCGGTTGTGTGTTCTTACCAGCCCTTGAACTGACAGGTGCCAAAATGTAAAATAAAGGATTAAGCAGAGAACAGGAACATTTCTGCAATTAATTGAAGTTCTTTATTCGACCTGTTGTGGTTGTCTCAGGAGTTTAGATAATAGAGGTACACTAACAATACACATTGTGCATTGTTAACCTTAGGCTCAAGCGAACGGTTCTGGAACTGAGCAAGGTGTTGGGAATTTGCCTACTTTTCAGGTACAACTATTGACTTGTGAACTGAATGATGTAAATTTCATAAATCTGACCAAATATTGGGTTGTTATGAATTATAACATGGTGCTTTTTGTATTCTATTGTTAGGGTCAAGGGCCTCACTTTCAACACTCTAAAGATGGAGCTTCAGATATGAATATGACAATTTCCCATGTAAGTGGTTATAGAATGTTTTTTTCTCCGCATTTAAATCAAGGGTTCATATTCCTACTGGTACAAGTATGTCAAGTTAATATTGGTACCTTTTAAGATTTAAATATAAGAGGTGTAGTATAATCACTTTTAACTTTAATATTAACTTTTAACAAAAACCCATTTAACAACCACCCATTGCAATCACAAGAAATAATTGTATGGTGCAAAAGTTGATGAAATCCTTTATTTGTAAGATAAATTAAATATTCCAATGCTTAAATTGCTAAATTTATTATTTTGAGGGTGTACATGCAAAAACCCTCATAAATATAACATGTTGTCTCTATATATGTGGTATACATAGGGTCTTCCTTTTCCTATGCAACCAAGTCAGGGAGGGGCTTTCCAAGCACTCTTGAATCAAGCTCCACTTGGAAATGATGCAATTGCAAGGGGGGGGGGAATGGTGGGACAATCTACCTTCAACATGAACCTGACCTTTTAGTGTTGGAAAGTGCACATTTTTGTGAATTTACAAGCTCTAACATATCAGCAAACTAGGTGGTAACTTAATTATGTGAATTTTTGTTAACTCATAGTGGGTATATTTTGGGTGTATTAGCAATGTGTAATTACACAGGGATAGTGTATTAATGGGGTTTTCACAGTTTGTTGGTACAATGTATTTTGGAAAATGCATGTTTTGCCTGAGGTACAATTAATGTATGTTGATTATGCTATGTTAATGATTTATGCCTATTAAATGCTTTATGTTGTATTTTCTCAATTGTCTTTTCTATCTATTTGTAAGATGTATTTATGTTTATCAGTTTCAATGAGAAGTGGGGATTGTAAAGGATTACTGGGTCGGTACCGGGTCGGTACAGGGAGGATTGTTCATTGTGGGCATTCTGTTACCAAAAAAAGGAGGTCAGTATTTCCGTGGGTATAGACAAGGAAATAATAGCGCCCAGATCTGACCATGTGGGCCCACATTCAATGGCCATGGAAATGCTGGAGTGGGTCCCACGTAGATTGCCATGGAAATACTCCAGTGGGTCCCACGTAGATTGCCATGGAAATACTCCAGTGGGTCCCACGTAGATTGCCATGGAAATACTCGGGCGTCTTCCTTGGAAATAGACAGGTGGGACCCACGCTCCCTCCCTTGGAAATACTCGGGGGGTCCCTCGTTGGATCCCCTTGGAAAAAGTAAGGTGGGTCGCACGGATGCTCCTCATGGAAATAATCCAGACGGTAGCCAAGTTTGAAAGTTTTTCCATGCGCCCTTTTTCCATGAGCTGGCTCATGGAAAAAGCCAGAATCAGGTATTTCCAACGGTGCCCTTGGAAATACTGACTATTTCCAACGAGGGTATTTGCAACGGGAGTTTTTCCATGAGTATCGCATGGAAAAAGCCATTTTTGGGCTTTTTCCATGCGTAAGCCCATGGAAAAAGCCAGTTTTCTCCCCATGGAAAAAGCGGAGATTCTAGTAGTGTTAAAGTGTAATTAGTGAATCAAATTTCTTATTTAGAATGAAATTATGTTTTTACGTAGTAGGTTTTCTATAAAAATAGCACCCGGAACTATGAATGTTTGGGCATTTTTTTTTGTTATTTCATTATGGTATTTTTCTTTTTAAACGTTATGGTATGCTTAATTATTTGGACTACATAATTGTTGTTCACATGTGCGATGTGTGCAATCACATTTTCTTGTTTCTTTCTGGTTTATTGGTTTTGGTAGATTCCTTTTTTTTTATATTGTTACTAATACAAAAGTTGTATATGAAATAGACAATGTTTCTCTCACTTATATGCTACTCAGGATTTTAAATTAATGAAGGAAAATATATATAGTTTGATTAGTACCTAATTAATATCCTTTTGTGTTGATATGGAAGAAATCATCATATGTACGTATTATGTGTGCTTTCCAATCATCAGCTTATGGACACAAATATCATTTTAATTCAAACGAAATAATTTATCTTGTACTATGTAGAGTTTTCAATAAAAAAACACTTGCACTGTGCAGGACCCTAAATAATTTATCTATGTACAATTTTTTTTCATTGTGATTCCGATCAACAAAGTCAATTGGAACTCATCTCTATGAATTCTTTTGAATTGAAATCACATGAACTCCATTGAGTGGTATGATCCGATCAAACTCCAAATAATTTTCAATTGTCATAGAAATTTTTTGTTTGTTTCTCAAAAAAAAAAAAACACTTGCGTTATACATGTTTCTCTCTTCTATTTTTGCATACTGATACTTGTATCAGTGCAGTATTGCGAAGTGAGATTATTCCAACAGTTTGATTCCAAATGTTGAATAATTATTCTTTCCATTGATCTATTTTTTTGTTGATAAAAGTGTGTCATTTTGTAGAAATTTTTTTTTGTTCTATTATAATATATTTCCGTTGCAACGCACGGGCAAAATACTAGTATAGGTGACAAACACAAGGAGCCTCAAATGTAAAATGATGGAGGTATGCATTTATTGACCTTCAAATAAATTACGAAAGAATAATAAAAATAATACCACAAACACTTGGACGTTCCTGTTTCATTAAATGCTACACTTCTCCAAAATCGAAAAAAATGATATATAAAACATAGGAATGTTTACAAATAAATGCAAAGCATAGGAATGTTTACAAATATTACATAAATAATTCTAAAAAAAATACTACTTTTTCTCACAGATATGAAGATTCAAATATTTAGTCCGCCTCTCATTCTTTTGCCCCGGCGTTTGGAGCCTAAAACATTATTATTTTCACCTATACATGGGCCATTGTATACCTCTCAATTTTTTCACCATTACCTTGTTTTTGCCCCCGCCCCCCCTAATTCAACCTTTTCACATTTCCTATAGTAAAAAATGCCTTTCTTCAACTCCCTTCCAGCATCTACCACAATTTCACCTGAAAATATTCCTCCTGTTTCACCCAATAATTTTAGTTATTCGATGTCGCAAGGGGGCTACATTTCTGCTCGAATGACAAATCATTCCAGGTCAGCACTGCCTCCTAGGGCTGTAGTTCCAACAGTTTATTCCATTGTAATTATTGCTGAAAAAATGACTGAAATTAGGTATGCTGCCAATGTCAAACGCGATACTAATATTTTTCCTTCCTAAGCACATCGAATTCATTGTTTATGATATATCTTACCATAAAAGCATATATACAAAATTAATTTAACTAAAACAATTTATTTTTGGTTTATCAGATATCTTTTAGAGGTAGCTTATTTAGGTAGGTGATGCACAAATTTATTAGTTAAATAATAGCCTATTTTAAGCTGTATTCATACCTTTTCCTAGACCACTCATGCTAAATTGAAGCAAAGCAATTCTTCTGGTAGCTATCATGAAATGTTCTCATTTTCTTATATCTGAACAAATAGTAAAAAAGGAATAGCATTAGTAACTTAAAAGGGACAGATTGATCATTCATCAATTTAGGAGAAGAAAATACCGGGGATGGTAATAATATTTGGTCATTGATTCAATTTACGATCGTGAATGATGAGCAAACAGGATGATAATGAACACCACTCGAAAAGATACACCATCAAAGTTAACTGACAATTTTGAACAGTATGTTGACCAATAGAGTAAACATGCCACAAACTGCTACAAACATGACATACGATTTACATAATTGCTTTTTTTTTAACAAGCAAAGCACCATGAAGACTATGAAACAGATAATCGAGCTGACATCAGCAAGTACTAAACCCAAAGAATAAATATAAAGAACCCGCAGACTTAGATTGACCACTTAATTTAGTAAATTACTTATCATGATTTTCATCTTTAAATAAGTTCAATTAAGTGAACTTCAAAATTATGCAGTGCCAGATGAAACATGAATAAATATTGGATTGACCACTTAATTTACCACATATAGCATGCAAAGAACAGAACTTTGGAGTACAACAAATCGCCAATATCTTTTGCGAAAGGATACAGTTCTATAAAAACCCGCAAATAACATTTGCGAAAGGATACAATTATTAGTATCCCGGAAACTATCCAAGTATGTTGGGACAAAGATCAACACTAGGAAGAAAGCACACAGAAGCATGTGCCTGTGATCTTTTCACTTTCTAAATATAGATTGTAGATTGAAAGACACATCTAACCAATATTTGTTGTGCAAGCCTAGTTTGTGCAAAAATTGTGTTACAAAGCTATAATAATACAATAAAATAAAAATAAAAACACTTCAGCAAGACAACATCTCAATTACAACATAATGCACGACCATTCTAGTGTTCTTATCACTAGATCTACTTTTGGATTTCCGTCAGGGTTTATAAATTGAAAAATAAATACTTCTGACATATGATTTGTGAGAGTATCCACTGATAAGATTCTAAATCTAGTGTCATAATTCCTGATTTGCGACGAAAATTTGTTGTGAAATGTTGGAAAAAAAAAATAGAGCAGTGAAATGGGAAAAATAGGGCTGAGGTTTCCGATCTAAGAATAAGGATACCATTGATTAGCTCAGTTATATGACCGATCCTGAGACTGATGCATACACGTGATTAGAAGAAAACTAATTAATTGAATCCTGGAGGGGAGAGAGAGAAGAGATTACCTGGACTCTCAGGTCAATGGAGAGCAACGACGCGAGCGAGAAGCTAGAGATTGAATGCACGACACTCGTTGTTACTTGGAATTCGTAAGTTTTAGATGAGAAAACAGAAACTAGGATAAAATAATCTTTTGGATGAACAGAAAGCAAAAGCTATGTAGAGCAGGCCGAACAGCGGAGGAGAAAAATTTGCTAGGGTTAGTAGATTGGTTAGCAGCCGTTCTTGTGCCTTTTATAGGAGAAAATTTAGGTTTTTGGGACCTGTGGAGGCACAGGAGGCATAGAAAGGTGGCCGTACATTGTATTGAATGAAGAGTCGCACACGGATTTCTTTATGGCTACGGGTTAACGGGTACATAGAGATTGTATTGAACAAAAGATGCGCTTTTTCCAAAAATAAAATAAATCTTCTCATCAAAAATTAGAAAATTAATAAATATAAAAAAAAGATACGCACACGGTTTCCATTTTTTGGTACGGGCACAAAGCGGGTCCATATCCTCTCCGGTACCGTAAAAGATTCTCTTTACTTTACGGTTTGAGATTAACTCCCAGCCGGTTTGAGATTCGGGCTGACAGAGGGGGCAGTATTATTGGGCTTTGAGATTCGTGCCAAGTTAAAAAGAACGGTCCAGATCAAGAAATTGTAAAAGATTTCCTATTCAAACCCATCCTCTCCGTATGGAAAGAGCACAAGGTCCCAAATATATCTTGTATGAACGGGATTTTCTTTTTTAAATTCGTCTCAGATTATAAATTTATAACGGACGGTTCAAATTTTAGTTTACGATTTGTCATGGATTCGAATTTGAATTTTGATGATTAGACAGATAAAATATATACAAAAAAAAAATACGGAATATTCTTTATGGTTTACGCATGCTGCTGATATTTTAAAAAAAATATTTGAAAAAATAGGCATGCTGATATAGTAAATAAATAAACATGGCTACATTTTAATATTCGTTTAGTAGGGTTTAAATATCTCGTGTTTTTAATTTCAATTGTGTTTCGTATACTTATTTTTGTTTTTAAAATTCAAATTGTCGATCCGAACCGCTCATTATGATCTCCTTATTAGATAGATAAATTTTAAAAACTATATATAATTGATAATTAAAAAAGAAACGCAAAAGGTAAGAGAATATAATTTTTAGGAACTAAATAGAATGAAAAAAAAAAGATTGAAGATGAACTAATAGGATGAATAAAATGATTTTTGAGTAACAAGATAGAATGAATAAAATGGTTTTGAGGAATGGATCCGACATTTTTATTAATATCCAAAGTTTAATACAAATTATTAATTATACTCAGAATCGAACCAATTATCGAAATATACCCAAACCGGCCATTTTCTGGCCGGCTATGTTCCTTCCCTAAGCCGACCAGAAAATGGCCGGTTATGTACCTTTTTTTTTTCCCCCGTTTTTTAGAGAGAGACACTATGAAGATCAAAGTATTGAAATTTAACACTGAAAATTTGAAATTTTTTGTTTAAATTATTTGGTATATTACTTCTTTTGATATATAATTAGCATATTTATACTAAAATATGCTATATTAATTGAAATTATATTGAATAACACTATATTATGTTAAATTACGCTAAATTACATTACATTACTTTACAATACGCTATATTAATTGAAATACGCTATATTGTGCTACTATTTTAATGTTGTTATATTTTCTGTTTAGCATTATCATGATAATTTATTTTGATCTGTAAAATATAAAAATAGTACCATAAAAGCACACATACACAAGAACCGAAATATAGGATAATCCAAATATACCAAACATAAATAGTATATCAAATATAAATAGTACAAAACTAGTAAAAATACAACTAAAACGGAGAGGGGGAATATCGCTGAGGCGGTACTCCGGCGTTCGCCCGGCGCCAGCGCGGCCAGGCTCTGTCTCTCTCGACCTCCACAATAGCATCGGCGGACCTGAGTATCTGCTCAGCAGTATCCCATATGGCATCACCCGCAGGGACTGTCGGTACTGGCGGAGGTGTAGCGAAGATAGATGCGGCAAACCCAGTCCCAAAGGCAGGCTGAGTATGAGACCCGCTACCACTAGCCTCTCCATCATGCGGCATCTCTGTGCCATATCAGGGCCATGTCGGTGCCGACATGATCTCCTCGAACTCATGGAGACTGCACGAGAGGGACTCGTACTCAGAAGTATCGGTCTCCGCAGGTGGTGGCTGTGGTGGCATCTCTGCTGGACCCTGCAATCATACACATAAATTATTAAATTTGATCTGAATGAAGAAATTTATTAAAAATAGACAGATACTGAAGTATGACATACATGAGGCTGCACCGGACGTCCATGCTCGTCGTACCATGCCGTCCACCCAATGTCGGACAATACCCAACGATGGTAGTCCCACTCTGGAGGTGAATCGGGGGAAGATGGCATATCATCTAACAGAACCGGGCTCGAATCGGGCTCCTGCAGATCTATCTCACGCCAGTTGATGTTCTCTCTGGCGTCTCGCAGCATATCGATGATCTTTCCACCGTGCCCGGCATCCTCAACCACATTCGCATTCTTCTTGAGGGTGCGGTACCCAAGCCGTCTCCAGTTCTTCTTTCCCAGCATGCGGATCCCATGCCCGCACTCCTTGATCGCGGCCAAAAGCTGAAAAAAATTTAGCATGTCAGATCAAACCTTGATGTATTACTAAGTTAGATCAAACCTTGTGGTTGTAGGTGCTTTACCTGGCGAGCCCATCCACGACCGTGATGGTAACCATCATCCGTTTTGATCCTGTCGCGGAGATGGGCACCGTAATCACCCTGCATATAGACACTCGCCATGCAGACCTGCGTGTACCATACATCGTACCTCAACTGGGGATCCCCCTGGGTCTGAGCGATCGGCTCTGGCAAGTGATAGAAGTCCAGATACTGAGGATCTTGGGCCGTCCTATAGTATGGATCGAAATGGGTGCTCCAGTCCTTATCCAGTCGCCCTCGGTGGGTAACGCTGTAAAGAAGACGTTAGTTGCAATAAAAAACTATCAAGTAATATGATTTATTTAATAAATATAATACACTACGACTTACCGGTGCAGGTCTCTGTGCGTGTAACTCGGCAAAGATGGGTCTATGGGAATCAACGTCGCTCGTCCAAACTGGCGGAGCACCCGATCTGGATAGTGGTGCTCCACTGTCCAGAAATGTATGAGTGGACCTCGATAGAATCACATCTCCCGCTCCTGCTCGTCAGTCACACTGCCCGGCAAGAGGAACTCCTCGTACAACTGATCGTACGGCGTCCACTCAACAAGAGGCTCAGGCAAACTCTGAAGCTCTGACCGGACTGGCCTGATCCCAACGGTAGCACCGTGGGTCCGATCCTGGTAATGGTGGAAACCGTACCACTTCTTGGCGTATGCCGGGCAGTGAAACACATCTGGCTCTCCCCAATATGGCGCCTCATTGGGGATAGGACGGCCCACCGGTAGCCGTGACCACGACCAATGCTGAAGCAGGAGTACCGGCCCGTACATCTGCTTCGCCGTCGGCTTCATTTTCAAGAACATTACACGTCAGTGTATTTTGATGGATTGATTGATTAAATAATTTACACTAAAATAAGAGTTAGTGACTTACCTCACTACTACGACACAGGTGGTAGTACAGATGCGCCAGGACAGCTCCACCCCAGTTGTACGACGACGGCCGCTCAATGTCCATCAGCAACCGGAGATACATCATCGGCATCTGATCACCGCTGGAATCAGGAAACATGACAGAACCAAAAAGGTCCATCACGTAACCCCGTGTATATCTGCAATACAAAACATATAAAAATTCTAATAGAATCATCGTATTATAAATTAATTAGTAGATATTAATAAAAATTTACCTCTGAATCTCCAGCTCGGTGGAATCTGCCGAGAGACCCGCGATGAAGTGCTGCCGTAACCTCGTCATCCGCAAATGGAACTTCGACCTCCCATGTTCCCCAATGATATAGGAAGGATCAGCTCCCAATAACTCCTCGACATAACCTGCGAATATGGTGCTGTCAGAGACGCCGCCGACGGGTGTGCCACGGATAGACAAACCCCAGAGAGCACTCACATCTTGGAGAGTCACCGTCATCTCTCCGAACGGCATGTGAAACGTGTGCGTCTCGGGACGCCATCGCTCCACCAGTCCAGCGATGAGAGATGCATTGATGATGCTCTTCTCTGTCCGCACGATGTCCACAACCTGGTAGAGACCCAGGTTGACGAGGTACGGCTCCATCACCTCGTAGTACCTCATGTGAACGCACCTCAACTTCACATCTAGAAGATCCGTGTCCTGCGTTGAAAAATGTAATCCGCATGGTGACAACATAATAAAATTTAAATCCAACAAAATTTAATGAAAATATAAGAAAAGGAACGTACCTCACGAGAAGCCAGTGAGACTCGGTGCTCGCTGTGGGGAATCCACAGGAGAGGACTGATGTGCTCCGTGCTGTTAGTACTGATCGGCTCGTCCACTACTGGACGCT
This sequence comes from Carex myosuroides, assembly GCA_028015225.1. Lineage (NCBI taxonomy): Eukaryota > Viridiplantae > Streptophyta > Magnoliopsida > Poales > Cyperaceae > Carex > Carex myosuroides. Next base: position 12,611,243 of record CM051470.1, read on the forward strand.
GGGTATGCCGTGCTCTAGGCATCCTGATATCTAAAATAACCTAAATTCGGTGAAATTACGCTTGATCAGCATAATTATGGTAAAAAAGGCCAAAATACCCTAAATATTGGTCATCTGTGCTAATTACACTAAATTATGCTTAATCAGCCTAATTATGGTAAAAAAGACCAAAATACCCTAAAAATTGGTCATCTGTGCTAATTACACTAAATTACGCTTAATCAGTCTCATTATGGTAAAAAAGACCAAAATACCCTAAAAATTGGTCAAACGTGCTAATTTCGGTAAAATTACGCTTAATCAGCATAACTATGGTAAAAAAGGCCAAAATACCCTAAATATTGGTCAAACGTGCTAATTTCGGTAAAATTACGCTTAATCAGCATAACTATGGTAAAAAAGGCCAAAATACCCTAAATATTGGTCATCTGTGCTAATTACACTAAATTGCGCTTAATTAGCCTAATTATGGTAAAAAAGACCAAAATACCCTAAATATTGGTCAAACGTGCTAATTTCGGTAAAATTACGCTTAATCAGCATAATTATGGTAAAAAAGGCCAAAATACCCAAAATATTGGTCAATTATGCTAATTGCACTAAATATTGGTTAACTTAGCTAATTACACTAAATTACAACAACATAATCTAAATTATAACACCTAAAACCTAAATCCTAAATCCTAAAATAAATAAATTAAAAATTAAATTAGAGAAAAAAAAAATTTACCTTAAAGAAGAGAGAATTGGGTTAAAGATGGGAGAATTGTGAGAGGAGAGAGAGAGAAAGGGGTATATAAAGGGTGAAATGCGGGGAAAAAAAAAAGGTACATAGCCGGCCATTTTCTGGCCGGCTTAGGGAGGGAACATAGCCGACCAGAAAATGGCCGGCTTGGGTATATTTCGATAATTGGTCCGATTCTGGGTATAATTAATAATTTGTATTAAACTTTGGATATTAATAAAAAATGTCGGGGAATGGATAGAACGAATAAAATAATTTTTGAGAAACAAAATAGAATGAATAAAATTATTTTGAGAAATTTGAGAAACGAGATAGAATGAATAAAATGATTTTTTAGGAACTAAATAGAATGAAAAAAATGATTGAAGAGGAACTAAATAGAATAAATAAAATATTTTTTGAGGAACGAGATAGAATGAATAAAATGATAGGAAGAATGAATAAAATATTTATCTAGTGGAGTTTTATGTGCTTTCCCTATTTTTTATTATATTCTCTAACGGTATCAACTTTCTCGGAGAATCCTAGATCTCTTATATTTATATTCTACTAGGTTCTCTACTTCTTTTCAGATAAGGAGATGAGTTGTGATTTGTCCATCATGTGTTAGTGGGCTTAGTGGAACTTGGCTGCCAATTTAGTGCTATAAGTGCTGGCTGTCAATTATCGCATGCGGTTGCCTAGGTTGCATGCGGTTGATTAATTTATCTGCATGGGATTCCTGCGCAGCATATTCTTCTCTGTTTGAAATGCACCTTTGTGCGGTTGGCGGCCTCTGGTCGCATGCGGATGAATGGTCAACCGCATGCTAGCACCAATATGTTCATATTGTTTCGTTTATGTCTGTTTTAGCTTAAAAAACACTAGAAAACCTGCAATTCTATAAAATCAAGTAAAATGGCAGAAGTAATCTGATTCTACCTAAATTGGACATTTGTAACTCGATATTTGGCAATATTTTAGGCTAAGTGATAGGCCCAAACAGTGTTTATTTCAGCCATATCACTAGTTTATATATGGATGTTTCAACATATTTTGTGAATAGAGGTTGAATACTAAATATTGACCGAACGGTAGAATATAAAAACCAGAAGACAAAGGAGGGAGGCATCAACGCCATCGGTTGGTTAGACCGAACAATCGGTAAAAAGTTCAAAGTAATTACAGTGATGTTCCTGGTTACATACACTATCGGTGCTGAAGTACACCCGATGATAAAAAGGCAATAGTAAATGTGTTTTTTGTAGTAGTGTATTAGTTGATTTCTAAAATTAACACATAGCATCCATCTTTTATCTTATATAATATGTTTTAACAGTGTTAATTTTCTCAACCGTAAATTACAACTTTCTGTTAATGAAATCTTTTTATTTAATTAATTATGTCCTCCGTCTCTTGACCTTCCTTTCCAAAAATTAATAAAACAAACTAAAAGTTCCACTTCTCAAATCATGTAATAGGAAAAAGTTGTATATTTAATCAAAATAATTTATATTCAACGGAAAGTTGTGATTTACAGTTAAAAAAATCAATATTGTTTAATCTTATTAATTAGATAAAAGATGAATGTCATGTGTCAATTAGAGATTAACTAAAAATCTAAAATCAATGATGATTAGGATTTTCCTACTCACATATGTGGGCAGCAGATTCGATTCCATTATTGAGAAGACAAAAAAAAATTTATATACATAATTCACAAAATTAAAGAGAATTTTATTTATTTCTGTCTTCTCTCCTGAGTCCTGAAAGGGAGATATTGGTGAAATTGTATAAAAATCACTACAGTGACTACACTATTTGGAGGCGGTACGATGCTTAAAAAGGGCAGCAATTGTACCGGCAGCAATTGCACAACGCAATAGGTTTATAAATTTTGCCTGCAAAAAAGTAAATATAAATGAATTAATTCTAATTAGATAGAATAATTAAGTGCCATGACCAATTATTATTTGTGCATGAAAAATATATGTAAATTGTGGATCACAGTTCGTAATGTTTTTTCTTATCAATATTATTTTATTAATTAAGGCTTCGTTGATTAGCTTGGTTGGACTTATATGAAAACATAATTAAAATCAAAGAGATAAAACAAGCTAGCTAGCTTGAGGATGTTGTATGTACGTACAATCTTCACACTCTGTCTTCTTATCGTTCATCTTAAAATTGCATTTAGGTATTTTGTTTTCTCTGGTCGTCTTGACAATACGCACTATTCGATAGGTTTTCAGCAATCGTCTCGGAGCCATCTAAAATAAAAAAAAATAAAAAAAATTTCATTATACATGCGCGTGCATATATATATATAAATGTTTGTTTCTAGGCCGTGGATATTTTTCAAAGTTCAAACAGTCGATTCAAACTATTAAATATCTAATTTATATTAAAATATATTTGGTGATCAAATTATATATATATTTTTTTAATTTTTTTACTATTTATTAAGTCAGTTTTAAAATCATTGTTTTCAATTATTCAAATTTTTTTTATTGTTTTAGCGATTTTAAAACTGACTAATAAATAGTAAAATTATTAAAAAATGTAAATTTGGTCTCCAAACACATTTTAATATAGAGATCACATTTAACGGTTTGGATCGACCGTTTGAACTTTGAAAATTGAAAAACCAATTGGTTACACCAACGCTCCGGAACAAACGTTTGATATTAGCCAACCTCATAAATTTATATATATATAGAGAGAGAGAGAGATGGACTAACTTGATTTGGGAATTAAAGATGGTGTTTTACTTTGCGCTCGTATCTTCATTTTCAAAGTTCAAATAGTCGATTTGAACCTTCCAACATGATTTTCATATTAAAATGTGCTTGGAGACCAAATTTTACATTTTTTGAAAATTTTTTACTATATTTTTAGAATTTTTGAAAATCACAGCTTTTCTGAATTTTTTATTATTATTTTATTTAATGAAAGGCGGTGATATTAAAAATTCTAAAAAAATAGTAAAAAATTTTCAAAAATTGTAAAATTTGGTCTCATGAAGATCATGTTCGAAGATTCGAATCGACTATTTAAATTTTGAAAATAAAAATATGAGCACAAAGTAAAACACCATCTTTAATTTCCAAAGCAAGTTAGTCCATCTATATATATATATAGGGAGAATTGTTAAAATGCCATTACAAAACCTTCAAATTTGAAAAATGCCACTCCAAAATCAGAAATTATCATAATGCCACTACAAACTTCTTCAAATTGTAAAAATGCCACTCCAAATAATTAATGACTAAAATGTTAGTGTTATGATCTAGAAGCCAACTATTTATGGATGTATTCTATGTTTGTTCATGAAATGAAAGAATCATTTGTTCCTTGAGTATTTAATTACATTATGGATTTTTCGAGTTGAGGACTTGAAATGTAGAACTCTATAATAATAATATAACGAATACTCTAAATGTCCCTAATCTTGGTAATTAAGAAGGAACACTATTTACCGGTACGAGATTAGTATGTGGATTAAATGATGATCATGTTCTACGGATCATATGGTAAGGAGCTACCAATTTAATCACATAAATACCTGATGGAGATCAGGGGATTGGACATGACCCAAGAATGAAACATAACATGGATTGTGTTAGTGTCATTAATGTTTCATTTGTGTCTTGAATTCTTTGGTATGAGATGATTATTTTTCCTACATGAGATACATGTATCTGTAGGTGTTATCCAACGTTGACCGTAACTGGCAGCTATACAGATAATATCTCAATATGTGTGTCTTGTGCGGAGGAAAATATATTTATCAAGAATACCAGTGTCCCTCATATTTCATATGTGAGTGATGATATCTTCGGGCCCCTTGATGGAGTAATAAAGTATGCATGCAATTATGATCAATGAGTTTGATCATTATTTACTGAATTACTTGGAATCAAGAAAATAATAAATTTGCAAGGATGACACTCTCCTGCCTTGGATTTATTCTCGATATCATGTGGCACGTGAATTGACACAAGCAATTAAATATTGCTTTAGGATCGTGATGTTGATTGGTTCATATCATCTTTATCTGTTGAGTAATTATAATGCATATTGCTAGGTGCCGCTTATAATTTATAGAATTAAAAGAAGTTTTGATTCTATTGTCAACACGATATAGATCCTACGAGGTCACACCCAAGAGAGAAAAACGAAACAAATAAAAGTGTCATGGAGATGACTAACTTGATCTTAGAATAAATTTATTACATGTTGGACATGGTATACAAATTTATTTCTCAACAGAATTGAGCAAATACAATTAATCGTAACAATTGTCGGGTGGGCCAAAAGTTGGCATAAATGGCAAAAACGAAAATGGCATAAATAGAAATTGGCCCAAGCCCAATTTAACATTAAATGGAGAAGTCCATTTGATGAAATGGTTTGGAATAAAGTGGGATAAAAGTGCATCTAATGGAGAGCTCCATTGGATGGCAAAAGTAAAAGTTACTTTTGTCATGTTTAAATCTAGCCATCCATTGTGGTTGAGATGATTAAAATATACCCTAACTTCACACTATAAATACCCCACCTTTTTCCAAACCCTAGCCACCATTCTAATCTCTCTCTTATTCCTTCTCTTGTAAGAAAAAAAAAGGAAAAACGTTTTTGCAAGACAAGGTGAAAAAGAGAAGAGTTTTTGCAATTTTGTCTCCACCATTTTTGCTCATGTGTTGAGCACAACTTCTACACTAAAATTAATAGTTGATTGAAGAGGTAGAAGCTAAGGTTAAGTTAGATTCTTGGTTGATTACCTCTAGCAAGGGAAAAACAAGAGTTTCGTTTAATCTCGGGTGGATACTCGTAGAGGCTTCGTGCGTTCGAAGCAGGTGCCATTTCGAGGCCGACTTGGAGAAGTGAAGGCTCGACAAGGAGGCAACAACCATACATCTCAAGTCCCTACTTCTTGGTTTAGAGACCAAGATTTGAGGTATAAAGATTAAACAAGTTAAAATGTTAAATACGGTTCATCGTTAGTCAAATAAGTAGATCTATGTTGGTTTCTTTGAGTTAAATTTTTGAAATTTGCTCTTGCATGAAACTAATATTTTCTTCATAAAATACCCTCCCTTCTTCTCCTGCCGTGGCACGAATCTCAAAGCACAAAAACAGTTTGAATTCCTTTCTGCACGAATCTCAAAGCACAAAAACATTTTGTTTTTAAATTATTTGGAGTCGTCAGTTTTAATCTGGCACGAATCTCAAAGCAAAAAAAAAGTTTGAATTCCTTTCTGCACAAAAACATTTTGTTTCTGCACGAATCTCAAAGCACAAAAAACATTTTGTTTAATCTGGCACAAATCTCAAAGCAAAAAAACAGTTTGAATTCCTTTCTGCACGAAAACATTTTGTTTCTGCACGAATCTCAAAGCACAAAAACATTTTGTTTAATCTGGCACGAATCTCAAAGCAAAAAAACAGTTTGAATTCCTTTATGCACGAAAACATTTTGTTTCTGCACGAATCTCAAAGCACAAAAACATTTTGTTTAATCTGGCACGAATCTCAAAGCAAAAAATAGTTTGAATTCCTTTCTGCACGAAAACATTTTGTTTCTGCACGAATCTCAAAGCAAAAAAACAGTTTGAATTCCTTTCTGCACGAAAACTTTTTGTTTCTGCACGAATCTCAAAGCACAAAAACATTTTGTTTTAATTTGGAGTCGTCTGTTTTTGTGCTTTGAGATTCGTGCCATGGCAGGAGAAGAAGAGGAGGAGAAGAAGGGAGGGTATTTTAGTCATTAATTATTTGGAGTGGCATTTTTACAATTTGAAGAAGTTTGGAATGGCATTATGATAATTTTTGATTTTGGAGTGGCATTTTTAAGATTTGAAGGTTTTGTAGTGGCATTTTAACAATTTTCCCATATATATATATATATATATATATATATATATATATATATATATATATATATATATATTCAAGTTAGATTCCTCTCTGAAAGAAATACGACGGAGACATGATTAAAATTCTCAAAATAAAAACAAATCGGTTTTGCTGGGGCTGGTTTTGTTTGCTTTTGCTTTTGCTCTTTCTATTTTTTTTTTTTTTTTTTTTTGATATATTGACAGTGGCGGTCAATTTCTCTTTCTAATTTTTCAATTGAACCATACCTAGCTATCTGGATATAGAGTGCCAACAGATGCTTAATTAATAGAAATAAGAACCCAAGAAAAACTTGTTCGCCTTATTGAATCATATTCAAAACGATATAAATCTAGAATATGAAAAACCAGAAAAATGTTTTTTTACCTGATGTACCGGAGAAGGTAAAAGATTTAGGTCCCTGTAAATATAAAGTTAAGGTTGGCAATTCGAAGGGTTGTTGAAGTAATATATATCTTTCTTCAGAGAATGGGTCACTATTTATAGATTATAGTATCTAACATTATTGAATTTCAATTTATAGATGACGACTATTCGAAGCATTGTTTTTTACCTGTTGTTGGGTCACTGTTTATATTTATAGATTATAGTATCTAAAATTGTTGAAACCTCAATTTATTTTCGGCTTCAGTGGTGTGTTATTTATGATTAGATCTACATATAGAAAATTAATCAAGAAAACTATATAAAGGAATAATAATAATAAAAAAAAATAACAACGACGGTCAGAATCTATCAGGTATTCGGATACAAATAGTTTACGGATACGTATACATATACAAATATTATTTATGCAGATACATGTACGATTTCGATTTCAGAAGTGAATATGGATACGAATACAGAAAATTATTAGTAACATTCTTTTTTTGTATTTCGGTTATTTGTTTGTACATATTTGAATTATCCGTAAATTATTCGCATACGTAAATTTTTATCCGCTTGTTTTAGAATTTTATATATTTAGAGAGGATAAAAAAAATTGGTTGTATTTATTGATTATAAATATGGTTATGTTGGTAATTAAGTTTTTTTAATGAAAAAAATAATTTACTGAATAACATATTAATTTTATAAATAATATCAAAATTTCTCTCTGACCTACGATGATTAATTGCATTGAGAGGCTTTTTATAATTTTGAATTTCTTAATGAAATGATTTAATTTTATCATTATTTGATTTTTTTTTCAAAATCTAGTCGTCTAGATCAAAATTAGAGGTGCTATCGGGTCGGGTAGGTCCGGATACTATTATATTTTGATCCGTACTCTAAAAGTGTTTGGGTCCAAATTTTAATCCATATACTTATTTGTTATTATATTCTCTAATGGCATCAACCCCCTTAGAGTACCCTAGATCTCTTATATTTATATTCTACTAGATTCTCTACTTCTGTTCAGATAGGGAGATGAGCTGTGATTCGTTCATCATGACCTACGATGATTAATTGAATTTCTTAATGAAATGATGCAATTTTATCCTTATTTGATTTTTTTCAAAATCTATTCGTCTAGATCAAAATATATTTATCTTTCTTCAACCCGAACCGTGAGCATATTTCTCAAGTCTCATGATTAAATGAGTATGCTCAATCTTCTCCATTTTGGGTTGCAATGGATACCTCCATTAATCCTTTCCTCTTTTGTTATTTTATTTCTTCATTGCCCATTTTGAGTTGAGATCTGGACTGTTCTTTTTAACAAGGTAAAAGATTCCCTTCACTTTACGGTTTGAGATTAACACTCACCCGCTTAGAGATTCTGGCTAGCGCAGGGAAGTATTATTGGGCTTTGAGATTCGTGCCAAGTTAAAAAGAACGGCAGATCTTAACTCAAAATTTGAGTTAAATAACTGTGCCATTTACGCCGGATTTTTTTTAAAAACCGTAAATCAAAAAATTAATTCTACCAAACCAGCATGATGGCCTCTGTTTTTACAAAAACCATCAGAACCGAGATGCCAATTCGGTCCCAACGATTTTTTTTTCTCCGGACCGAATTGGCAATTCGGTCCCCTCTTTTTCACAACAAATCGATATTATATCGTGTGGCTCCGAACAGGCCTGGACCGAATTGCCAATTCGGTCCGAAGGATTTTTTTTTCTCCGGACCGAATTGGCAATTCGGTCCAGTTTTTTTTTTTTTTTTTTTTTTTTTTTTAAGAGACAAATCTAACACTGAAAATTAAATTTTTAAGAGACAAATCGTCGATCCAAACCGTTCAACATGATTATCTAAATAAAATGTAATTGCAAATCAAATTTTACATTTTTTTGAATTTTTTTACTATTTATTAAGATGGGTACAAAATTCAATGGTCTGAATATGACTATTTTTTGTAAAATACTTAATAAATAGTAAACAAATTCCAAAAAATGTAAAATTTGATCTGCAAGCACATTTTATTGTGGAGATCATGTTGAACGGTTTGGATCGACGATTTGGACTTTGAAAATGAAAAAAATTGTTGTTGTAACTTTAGTATGAATATGCTAATATATGTCAAATTTTGCTCATCTCTATAAAAAAAAAAAAAAAAAAAAAAAAAAAAAAAAAACTGGACCGAATTGTCAATTCGGTCCAGGCTAAAAAAAACCTCTTGACCGAATTGGCAGTTCGGTCTGGCTTGTTTTTTGATTTTCTGTGACGCTTTTTCTACAACCGGTGAAAAACAGCAAGACCGAATTACTAATTCGGTCCGGAGAAAAAAAAATCGTTGGGACCGAATTGGCATCTCGGTTCTGATGGTTTTTGTAAATATTGCGGTCATCATGTTGGTTTCGTAGATTTAATTATTTTATTTACGGTTTTTAAAAAAAATCCATTTACGCCCGTTCCCTTTCTCTCTGTCTCCCTCATTTCTTGTCTGGTCTTGATCGGTTCAATTCTTTCGCTTTGCTTCCTCCACTCGATCATGGTGAACTGGAAGAGCATTCGGGGAACTACCTTCGGTTTGTGTAATCTGATTACATTATTGTTTCAATTTAATTTCCTATTTTTAATAGGATCGATTTTGCAGGGGTGACGTGGATCACGGCCGCAACACTCAAAATTGGACAGTTTGTGTGTGGTGTGGTCACACACAATGACGAGAAGAAAGAAGCTAAAGAAGAACGAAAACCAGATTCCATTGAAGTTCGTCTCCCAGCCTTGTCAGGTATTCATACTTGCACTTCTTGATCTTGGTAATTATTCGATAAGGAGTCTGAAATGAAATGAAGGCTAAAATGATTGATAAGGAGTCTGGTAGGGTGATGCGATGCATGCCACAGAGGAAGAAAATATATATCTTAAATTAATGTTTCAGAATTTTTACTGCTTCACACTTGAGTGGCTGGTTTCCTCAAGATCTAATGACCATATCTTAAATTAACCTAATGGTTGTTTTTGTACAATCTAGCTTCTGGTCTCAGCTCAGCTTGTACTGAAACACTGTATTTTTTTTTAATGCTGTAAAAGGGTAAAAATAAGTTTTAACGGGTATGGGTAAGGTGTAGGTAAGGTCAATTGTTAGTGGGTATGAATATGAAAATGCTTCCACCCTATCCGTAGTACCCATCGACACCCCTGCTTATTATGGTTATTCTTCTAATTTGGGTTATTTTATGTTAATAGAACAAGATTCTGCAGTCAACTACAATGTGGCAGTGATTGCAACTCGGCAAAGTCAACCTAGCAAGACCAAGGTAATTATTATATGCTTTATGCATATGTTATCATTTTATGTTACTTTTATTAAAAAAAAATGGTATTAAATTGTATGTTCAGGACATGGAGAGTGCCCCCAAGGTGGACCAGATAAGGAGCCCAGAGATAGCCCCAAGGTGGACCAGATCAGGAGCCCAAAAAATCCATTTTGTTAAATTGGAATTAGATTCAACATTTTTTTGAGATTTTTGTAGAGAATTTTATTAGAAAAATCAATAGATTGGATAAATTTGTGAGTTTTTGAACTTTAGAAGGGTAAATATGATATTATGAATTTTAGAGAGGAAATTTTACGTAATATCAAGATTTTGAAGGGGGGTACATAAAATTTCCCCTTTGTTTTGGAAAGCTGTTTTTCTGATTAAGGGTTGGAGATGGCCGCATGTATATAGTTGCAGAATAGATGTTCATTAATTACTGAACTTCAACAGATCTGAAAGCGAATTTTCAAATTAAGTCAAAATTTATGTAATTTGATGCACAGCTAAACTTGCATCAAATTAATTTCATCATTTTTTACACGTATGATGTGAATGCTATATGATTTATATTCTAATTGTCAGATTCTTAAATAAAAAGTTATCTTTTACAATTATGAAAAATGTTAAAATTAGTTTGCCATCAAGGGTTGTTGACCTTGAGCTGAAAACCTGCCATAACCACTGCCTGTTGGATCCGCTGGTTGCTACAGGTACTATATAAACTAGATAAAAACTGTTAATCACATAACTTCTCAATCCAGCCTCATACAGTCATACTTGGGGCGATGGAGAAGGGACACTGAGGCAAAGTGCATTTTGGTCTATTTAGGCGTGCTATTCCAGTAATAATCGATATTATTAAGTTTCCTAAAATTAGTTTTTTTTTTTTATCATCTCAACATTGTAAGTACTATTTTTCTATCAACTTTCAGATTTTACTCACATCATTCTTAGGCATTGAGGCAACCTGAAGAGTCAACCTGTGAATTCAGTGAAGGGGGTGTTGAAAAATACAGAATCTTTGACATTATTTGATTGTTTTTTTATTTTTCTTTTTTGCCCTCCTTTTGGCTTTTTTAACTAGTGAACTGGCTTCCTAAGGTCTTTATTCAGGCAAAAGCAACAAGAGTGTTACGAGTCAAGACTCAGGTAAAACCTATTATGAATAACCAATACAACTCAATGTAGGAACATATATAATTAGTTTGTTCATAGGGAAATTTGCCACTTAAGTGGAAACATCTTCAGCTGAAATCATTGCCACATAAGTACAACTTGATTTTATATGAAAGTGTTTAATTACAATTAGTTAACATTTTAATTACAACAATGACAATGTGTGTGCGTCTACACACACACAACTTGATTCTCTTCATTGGCCTTCGGCGCAGTCACTTTTGTGGCTTGATTATAGAACTCCTAATTGAAAAGTTAACCAAGTCAATTAACTGAAAATTTTGCACTTAAGAAAAATTACAAATAGCCCAGACAAAAATAACCTCAAATAGGTACAATTAATTATCCTAGAAATACGTCCTCGACATCCATAAAGTAAAACGGACTTAAGGAGTAACCAATTATATGTAAAATATTTAGACCAAATGCGTGTGCTCATGCAAAGCCATGTGAAGATCTACAAAATTTGATTTTGAAAAGCATCACAATTCTTTTGTGAAGTTATGAGGTGAGGTGGAAAATCTGGCAATCAGACTTGTAAGATTTCTTGGAAGCAGCTTGTTCAAACTTCTTGGATGTGGGTTCATTTTCCTCCAAACCTGTTTGCAAAAAGTACCGGATCCACCATGTGGAACTCCTCAACTTGGCCTACATAAGAACAAAAAAACTTTTGAATTAGGAAACAGTGTAATTGAAATGTTGATAAAGGCATTCGCAATAAAGCACAATAATTATTGGTTAGCAGTTACCACCCTTAACCAGCATGCATCAAGCAAAGAAAGAATTAGGAACTTGCATGTACCAAATGGAGGCAGACTAGTACAATTTAGGTACAGTTTTATTCCAATTTAATATTCTTTCTGTGTTCACACAGAAAGGTACACAAAAATATAAGGGAGCTTTACCGGTCTACCAAATTTGGATAGCTCAGAAACTTTAGCCCTCTGCTGCCCTGGATAACCTACAATTAAAAAAAAAAAAAACTATTGTAAAAACAACTAAAGATTATGGCTTAGTTTGGGCAAACATGGAACAAAATGCACAAAACAATTAAGTAATACAACAACTTTTCTCCACCTTGGTTCAACCAAATCGCTTCTGAATAGGTCATACAAACTTGAAACCAAACATGTTCCTTCTAATGGGTTGATTTATCTCAATGGTTGCTTTGGAAAATTTGCAAAGTTCCCAATATTTAAATAAAATTTTCTCTCCTATATCTCTTGCTCTCTGTTGGATGCTAATTACAAATATTTCAAACAATTGTGGGGTCTATTTGCAGAATCTTTTATGCCACCCAGAGTTTCGTGCACTCGTTACAGTCCAAATTTGCATGCAAATACACACAGACACACACACAAACAGGCAGTGACTTACCCGCAAATATTACGAGGCCATCATTTGAGATCCTAGCAAGGTCAGGCAGGGTTTTATTAAGATACCTAGGGGTGAGATAATCAAGCGCATCAGACACCACAACAAGGTCAAAAGATTTGGGCCTGTACGGTAGAGGGAATTTAATATCAGCCACTCTCACAAACCCCTTTCTGACTAGGCTCTTGCATGTACTATCGGCATCCTCTAATTCATATGGCTCCACACCCCATGCCTCTGTGTTTTCGCCTGAACAAAGCATAAATAAAAAAATGTACATTATTCATGTTATAGGGTTACATATTCCAAGCGCTCTTAGAGAGCAATCAGATGATTAATGTTAAATCAGAGCTAATTTTGACAAATAATGGCAACTCCTATTGGCTTTTTGTGCTTTTACAGGTAAATCACCAAGCTTGTTGCACATGGTGTACAAGGTATAAAAAAGGTATCTGCTGGTGTATATATGTAATGAGTGCACTGGTACTGGCAACTTGTTGAGGCCAATACAAAGTGGTGCAGATTTCCCATGTCTGGTCACTTGGTCAGGTACCAGTAAGGCACTAACCTAACAGGACCCCAATCTATCAGCTCATCTCAATGCAAGCTGCTTCATACCAGAACCAATCCTGACCCCTCTAACACAGAATCAGCATGACAGCAATCATTCCAAAAGAAATATATTACACACTCAAGAAACACAACAGTACAATAACAATTGAAAAATTTTTGCCGACAATTTGAAAGGACATGGCCCAAATACCAAACAGGAGTGAATGTTAAATGTGTACCTTCATCTTTCAACAAACTGGAGACAACAGAGCAGGAATCAGGACCCACGTGTAAGATCCGTTTTCTGCTGTCACCAAGTCCATAGGCTTTCTTTAGTATTGGCATTGCTTGTAACACCTCAGGTGTGCAGGATGCTCCTTTTTTTTAGGGGTTTATAGCAAAAAGCAGAGTTAGAACAAAAAATTACCATGTTGAAGGATGTTTTTCTTCAGCTAAGAAGGATGTTTTTCTTTGAAAAAAAATTTATAGAGAATTTGCATATGAGGCCATGAATAGGGAGCGAAAGAGAGTATGCATCTTTACCGTCAAGTCTGCTTACAGCTTCTTTATTGCCACCAAAACTACCTGTATATTAAAAGAATATTAGTACCCTCATTGAGAGTGTTGCTTTTAAAATAAACATAAGAACTAGAATTTGATCTATATACATCAAAATCAGAAATTCCAATTATCTAGTCACAATATAAGGAAGGGACCTTATCTTATGTACAAGTTATTCTTCTAAATTCATGACATTTTTTAAACTGCAAAATTCAAATTCTTATAAGGAGGAGATGATTATGCAAATAATATCCAGCTTTTGTTAAATCTAAAACTGACCTGTGCCGCCATACGTGTACCCAATTATAAGAAAGGCACCCTGAAATATATCGAATATGATGAATCAATCAATCAAAATGGAAAAGGTAATTTAAAGTCAAGAAACATATGAAAAGTTCTGGCAGAATTTGATGATCATAATATAATAGTAACAATAAGATTACAGTTCTATATTTTTCTTAAATGATGCTCAAACGTTGCCGTTTCCTATGTAATTTTCTCTAATTAAAGAAAGCAAATTAAGGCTGGTTTGGGAAATTTCTCACAGAAATTGGAAGGACAAGTAAAGGTGATTTATACTGTACAACACACTAACAACAATAATGATAATACAATAATTAAGAAATAAAATTACCAAAACAACCAATCCAATGGTAAGTAAAGGAGAGGAGCGTGACTTTGATTGCAAAGATGTGGCAAATGGTACGCTACCTCCATCTACCAGCCTGCGGGTAGAATTTACTGGCCTTCGGGACATGCTTCTCCTGAAAACCTAATTTGTGCATAATGTAAACAGTTTGTACTACTTAATCAAAGAGAAACAATGAATCAGGTGATATTTGCAAAAATTAGACTCACAATTTCATTGCATTCCTGTTGTATATGTTTTTTTATTTATTTATTTAAGCCCCTAGGTTTGGTTTTATCCAAGTGGTACTGCCCGCAGAGAGACGGAATGAGGGAATGGCCAGCACACCCACCGCCCCCCCCCCCCCCCCAATTCTGATGCCTTCTACCATAGTACCATAGCAAGCAATAGTCACTCCAATGCTGCATTGCTAGCATGGTTTGGAAAATGTATCCATCGGCAGCTCATGATCTCATCCAAAAATTGGCTGATTTTCCGATGGAAAAAAATGGTTTGGGGTGAAAAAACGCTTGAATCAAAACAGACTCACCTTATGTCAGAGTTACACTGATTCTTCTATATAGCATGCAGAGAACAGAGTTTGGAATGCAGCAAATCGCAAATTATCATTTGATCATTTGCAAAAGGATACAATTATTAGTACCCAGGTAACTATCCAATTATGTTGGGATAAATATCAAACACTAGGAAGAAGGTACGGAAGTATGTGCATGTGATCTTTTTACTTTCTTAATACAGGTTGTATCTAACCAATACTTGTTGTGCGGGCCTATTTTTGTGCAAAATTTGTCTTATAGAGCTACAATACAATAAAATAAAATAAAAGCACTTCAGCAAGACCTCATCTCAATTGCATAACATTTTGCCACCATTCTGGTGTTCTTATCACTAGATCTACTTGGATTTTCGTCAGGTTTCTAAATTGGGAAACGGATACTTCTGTCCTGCGATTTGTGAGAATATCTATTGCATAATTTCTGATTTGGGATGAGAATCTGTTCTGAAATTTTGAAAAATTAGGGCAGTGAAATGGGAAATGTAGGGTTATGATCTCCGATCTAAATGTAAGGATACAAATAGCTCAGTTCTATGACAAATGCTGAGACGGATCGACTAGAAGAAGACTAATTAGATGAATATTTCCTTAGAAAAGGATCGCTTTATCAATTGTAGAGGGGAGAGAGGAGAGATTACCTGGACTCTCTGGTCGATTGATAATTCGAAGACAGCGTCGTGCGAAATCGATCGAGAGCAACAGCGAGAGGTGCTACAGGTCGAATTCACGGACAAATGAAAGAAGTGAAATGGGACGAGGAGGCTGCGTTCGGGTGAGTCCGAATCCTCTGAGTTAATGCACCGTTTGAGATTGAATTTGAACCGTCCGATTAGAATCCGGGCCCATCCGGCCTACCTGTAATGGGACTCTTTAAGATTGGTGCTTCCATATAACGAACGGACCGGGTTCAAACTCAAAAATTGAGGCACCTTAGGTGATATGGACCATAGTGACAAACGTTGTTTGGATTCGGTTCGGCGGGGTCAAAAATTCGTGTTAAGAAATAATTCGGGAATGATTCGGTACCACAAGGAAGCAAAAAAAAAAAACCCAAAAAAAACCCTAAAAAAATAAAAAAAATTAATTTTACCGCGTTTTTCTCACGAATAATTTGTGATTCGCGTTTTATTTGCGAATAAAACGTTTTATACATTTTTTTGCGTTTTATTCGGAGTTCGGTTTGGAAACGTCAAAAAATCGAATAAAACGCGAATTATTCGCGAATTTATCGCGTATCATGTTATTATGATATGGACTCGACACAAGGACCAGCCGAGTCTGGATTCTCTGCATTAACGCACTGTTGGAGTTTAACTCCGGACCATCTGATCAGAATTCGGATCAATCTGGCTCGCCTATAATGCATGGAGCTCCTTAATATTCGTGCGGATTTAAAAAGAACATTTTAGATATAAACTTAAAATTTGAGTTAACTCAAACAATATGAATTCCGGACGAGCCGGGTTGTGAATATGGGTGCAAACGGATTGGATAATATCCAACCGTATCCGGATCTGTATCCGAAAATTAGATACGAATATCTGTGCGGATACGGATACGGATATGGTTTTGAATTTTAATTATATGTATCCGAATAGGAGGTATATACCATATAGTTTTCGAAATTTTTATTAATATCCAAAATAAATAATTAATTTTAAAATCTACACCTCTTTGCGCTGGAATTCCAAAAATGACCAAACCGCAAAATTTATTTCCGGTTTCAAGCTATCTTTCCACAAAACTAATTTCCGGTTTCGGCCTCTCTGAAACCGGAGAAAAAAAATTCCGGTTTCTCTGACCGAGATTAAATTCCCGGTTTCTTGATTCATAACCGGGAAACAAATTTGCGGTTTCTAGAGCTTGTAATTTGTTTAGCGGTTTGAGATCCGAATTTTTTTTTTTCAGTTTCGGACCATTTTGTCTATAAAACGCGCAGAACACTCATACACCAAAACTCATTGAATCACATTTCAGTGAAGAGAGTAAAGAAAAAAAGAAGAAGAGGAAAAAAGAAGAGGAGAAGAAGAAAAAAAATAGAGAAAATCAGATTCAAGAAGCAAGACGAGAAGAGAGAAAGGGAGAAATGGAGGCAGGGGTGAGAGTTGTGAGTTGTGTGGGAGAAATGGGGAGTTGGGTTGTGCTTAAATAGTGAAAAATTACGAAACCGCAGTTTTTATTCCCAGTTTCTTGGTATAGAATTGCAAATGTAATATCCGGTTTTGAAAACCGAAAATCTTATCTGCGGTTTTGGAAATCCTAGAACCGGAAATTTTTTTTGCGGAAAGTGAGCTTGAAACCGGGAATTTAGTTCGTTGTTTGGTCATTTTTGAAAATCCAGCGCAAAGGGGTGTAGATTGTGAAATTATTTATTTGTTTTGGATATTAATAAAAATTTCGATATAATTTAATATATATCATAAAAATATTTATGTATATATTTACGGATATATCCAATCCGTATCCGTTTGTATCCTTCAAATATTTGATCCGTATCTATATTTGAAAAATAAAAGTAGATACGGATATAATTTTACCACTATCCGATCCGTTTCCGCCGGAGAATTCGGATTCCGATTTGAACAGAGTGGAGGGCAGACGGAGGAGTAATTGAGTTGATCCAAAAGGTTAAGGCCCATTTATTCAACAAAGCCCAAAAATCAATACTGGTACATTCCCTCAGAGGAGTTCAACACTGGTACAGGTCATTTGGAAGAAGAGAAGAAATACGGACTTTAGACAACAAATAGATGCTACAACACCAGGGTTATTCTGATTAGTAATTATTTGGTACATTTTAGCTTTTGAAGTAGTTAAATAGGTTTAAGAATTTTAAATTAGAGTAGGGGTCAATTTGTAGTTTTTACTTTCCTGTTTTTTCCAGCTTATTTCTGATGCAATCTGCATTCCATTTCAATGTATATACCTACAGATTTCAAATTAAAAAAAATAAAATGAATCGGATACTGACCATATAGTGATAAAATCAATTATTCATATCCGTTTTTATTTTTCAAATACGTATCGGATACGGATTGAATATCTATTTTTTAATACTATTATTTATTTAAAACATATAAAACTATTATAAAAAATTAAAAAGATCATAATATTCATCTAATTATATCCTAACCTCACTCTTCCGTAAAAATTTGATAAAATAAATATTTTTTAGGAGGAGGGATCCACTTACAACATTTGTAAGTTACAACATCTTACAACAATTCAGTTTTGTGATTTTCAAAGTTCAAATAATCAATCCAAACCGTTCATCATGATCTCTATATTAAAATGTTCTTGGGTATCAAATTTATATTTTTTTAAATTTTTTTACTATTTATTAAGTAAATTAAAAAAATGTTGTTTTCCGGTGGTCAAGAATGGTTTTAAAACAGCAGTTTTGTAAAATACTTAATAAATAGTAAAGAAAATTCAGAAAAATGTAAAATTTGATTTCCAAACACATTTTAATATAGAAATCACGTTGGACGATTTTGATCGACTATTTAAACTTTAAAAATTACAAAACCGAATTATTATAAAATATTGTAAGTGGGTCCCCAGATACGGAATTTTTGGACTGCATTTACAAATCCATAACGTGGGAAATAACTCTTTTATGTTGCCACACACAAAATGGGATCCCTGTGCAACTCTTTATTTAATAAAATGCAGGGTCACCTTTCTATGTCCATGTAATTATTGGGAGGGAGATGTTAAATAAACAACTCTAATTAAATTTCTGGGATGGAGTGATTTAGAAATTATGAATCTCTTTAATTGCTAAACTCAGTGACGTGGCTCAAATTAATTGTTAAACGTTTGCTGGAATGGAGAGAGTTGCTTTTAAAGCAAACTTGTTAATTTAAAAACTGTGGTACATCCCAACAATTATTATATTAGCAATTTAAAAGAAATCACTGTTGTAGATGCTCTAATTAAATAAGCAACTCTAATTAAATTTCTGGGATTGAGTGATTTAGAAATTATGAATCCCTTTAATTGCTAAACTCAGTGACGTGGCTCAAATTAATTGCTAAACGTTTGCTGGAATGGAGATGCTCAATATTGAAGTAAATTTTTAAAATTCAAACAGTTAATAAATTAATCAAAATAAAAAATATTAGTATATAAAAAATTTTCATTTCGTTTTTGGACGAATTAAAAAGACAAATAATATGAATGTATAATTCCGATTAGCATCAAAATTATTCATTTTAGCCTAAATACTACAACTCTAAAATCTATTAAAGAGACTTCAAACTACACTCCAAACTTTTTAAACCGATCTACTTCATAAGTGATGTGTTTACATGCAAAATTAATAAATTTTTTAATTAGTTTAGTATCAAGTCACGCAGTCAAATGTATGAGTTTTTTAAGATAATTTTAAAGCATTTATTTTTCATCATTTATTGACCACTTGACTTAATACTAAAATAATTTGAATAATTATAAATTTTGCATATAAATGCATCGCTTTTAAAGTAGATCAGTTTGAACGGATTAGATTCGTCGTTTGAAACATATCCGATAAGTTTTAAAATTGGTGGCAAATACCACCGATGTCACAATAGCCAAACTTTGGCAAATTTTTTCAAGGTGGAGGGAAAGCACTACGCCATTAAAGTGATTTTTTTCTGAAAATGATTTAAATAGCGCGCTGTAGCAGCGTTATAGTGTTTTTGTACCATAAAAAGCTACGGTACTATCGACGCTATAGCAGTGCAATATGAACATAGTGCTGTTTTTTTTTTGCAGCCGTTCCACTATAACGTGATAAATGCTATTTAAACCGTTGGCTGTGATAATGTGTCGTAGGCTGTTACAGTGATTTTTCTGAAAATAATTTATCACTAACCATTATTTCCAGACTACTCAAACTAAAAACTTTATTGAGACTAAATGAGTAATATATTCAAACCTTCCAGTTTTTGTTATTTATGTGCCATTCTTTACGGTTAAAAGAAATGAAATTATAATGACAACATTGCACCTTTATCTCATTTCTGAAAATAATTTTGAAATCTCTTTTCTATTATATATTTCTGAAACCCTCGATTCCTTATTCGAAATTTTAATTTTTCTCTGGGGGTTCATTTCTGTAAAAATAATTCCTTTTTTTTTTTTTTTGGATATCCTTGGTTTTTTTTAAGCTATAATATGAAATTTCACAATTAAATCCAAATCTAATTCAACTGGACCCAACCAGGCCGAACGAGCCCAAAATATTTTCGGCTCTCTTGTATTGAAACTCGGCCTAGAAATTTTCCTTTCAGGCATTGACTATTTTACCCCCAGCCTTAATGCTCTACATTACATAGGTTTGAGGTTATTTTTGGTAATTGACTAAAAATGCGATCCTAGGGCTTTCAATCGTACAAAGGTAAAGAGCCTCAGCGCCGTAAACCTCTCTCTGTTTTCTCTGGAGGGTTTATCTAAATCGATTAGCGGCAGGTTTTGTAGGAGGAAACCCTGAGAGATGGTAAATTTTCTTCCTACGACCTTCGTTTTTTTTCCCGATTTCTAGGTCTTCGTAGCTCTAATTAGATTGCGCACCAATTTTTAGTTGGTGTAAAATCGTTGATATGTTCGCGATTTTGATTTGATGAACTTTTTTATATACGGGCACCAATTAGTTAGATCTAGCATTTATCTAGTAACTAATCTGATTTCTAATAATCTCGGTAATACTTGCTTATTGGATGTTTGTTTTAGGTGATAAGAGAGCTTCGGTTATGCATTTTGATTAAGCTATGTTGTATTTCTTAACTTAGATGTCTACTTAGTGAGAAACTGTTTATAACTTATGGCTATCTAAACTGTTATTCTTTCTGAAATATTTGTTTAGTTATTTGATTTGGCTAGATTTGTTTCTTTAAATGATAATTTGATAGTAAATTAATGCTTGTCCGAAAATAATTAGATGATTTGAAAGATGTCCTGTTGCATACTTCAAACTTAAGTAGTCCTGTGTTGAAATTTGGAACCACTAATATTACGGGCAACGGCATATGTGGTTAAATATACTTACCTGCATAATAAGTTAGATACATACCTTTTACTCTCTTAGGTGCTGCATTGCTTTTATTTTAATATGGATACAACATATGTAATTGCAGGTGTTCGTGAAGGCCCAAAAGTCAAGGGCTTACTTCAAGCGTTATCAAGTCAAATTCAAGAGAAGGCGCCGTATGATTACCTATTTTGCTTTATTTGGAAAAGAGGCAGAAAACCCATTTCATTACTGAAATTGTTAAATACAACTCTAGCAAAACACAAAGCAAACCACCAGTGAAAGCAACAATTTTGAACCTATCCCATTACAAAAATCAAAGATGAAAATATCTCCCTTTTGCTAAAATCCCAGGATGAAAGAAATGCTTTTCTATTTATCTCATCTATATCTTGATTTTTTCTTATATTTTCCCTATTAACATACTCTTTTAATGTTGCTCTTTTGTTTGTTTTAACAGAGGGAAAGACTGATTATAGAGCAAGGATCCGGTTGATAAACCAGGACAAGAACAAGTACAACACACCAAAGTATCGGTTTGTGGTACGGTTCACAAACAAGGATATTACTGCGCAAATCATATCTGCTACTATTGCGGGTGATGTGGTAATGGCAGCTGCCTATTCGCATGAATTACCTCGTTATGGTCTTGCAGTTGGTCTCACCAACTATGCTGCTGGTATGCCCTTTTCTTTTATTAATTTAAAATGACATGCTTTTTTCCTACTAATTTAAGATTTATCACCGCTTAAATGTGAAACTCTGTGATGTGTAGCCTACTGTACTGGGCTTCTTTTGGCACGCCGTGTTCTTAAGCAGCTTGAGATGGATGCTGAATATGAAGGCCAAGTTGAGGTATTAAAGTTTGACTTGACTTGTTATTTCTTTTTCATGTTTAGAGATTTCTGATCAATGCAATCATAGTTTAATTATCCATTATCTTCAAACTTGTGATCCTGCAACCTGCTCATAATATTTTTTATTGAAATATAGTAACATCATTTATATTTTTTAAGTATGAGGTGTTTTACTATGGAAAGCAAAAATGTAAAGGCCTTGGCTCATTCACAAAATATTATCTAACAATGAAGTCATAAATGTTGTAGGCCTTACAGGAAGGTTCATTCAAATCTGAAATTATTGAATTATTCTTGTAGGCTACTGGAGAAGACTATCAGGTGGAGCCATCAGAGACAAGGAGGCCGTTCCGTGCACTACTTGATGTTGGCCTGCTCAGAACTACTACTGGAAACCGTGTCTTTGGTGCTCTCAAGGTACAAAAAACACCACCTACATGACCTTTCTACTAGCAAAAAAATCATAGCAGCTGCCGCTTACATTGCTGTGTATTACTTTGTTGAGTACAGGGTGCTTTGGATGGAGGCCTTGACATCCCTCACAGTGACAAGAGGTTCGCAGGATTTTCAAAGGACAGCAAGCAGCTTGATGCAGAGGTGCACCGCAAGTACATCTTCGGGGAACACATTGCGAATTACATGCGGCAGATGCTGGAGGATGAGCCAGAGAAATACCAGGGCCACTTCAGCCAGTACATTAAGCACGGCGTTGATGCTGACAACATGGAAGCCTTGTACAAGAAGGTGCATGCAGCCATTCGTGCTGATCCCAGCCTTGTCAAATCCACCAAGGAGCCTCCGAAGGAACACAAGCGGTACGTAACTGAGTTTTCTTTTATTGGTACCTTAGGGTTTAGTATCTAGTGTGGATGTTGTTGTTGGGTTACTTAACACCTGGTTTTTGAAAATTGTAGGTACAACTTGAAGAAATTGACATATGAAGAGAGGAAGGCAAGCTTGTTGCAGCGGTTGAATGCCATCAACTCAGGTGGTGCTGCTGATGATGAGGATGATGATTGAATAATGCTTTAGGCAGTCACTTGTTTGAGGTCCTTGTTAGTTCTAGATCAGTATTGAGTCTTATTATGAGGCTTTTGGTAAACATGTCTTAGAATTTGTGTTTTTGTTGCTGATATACTTGTTTAGTTAAGAAAACTGCTTCAGTCGTTTGGTCGAGAACCTGTGATTTTAGTAAATCAAAGTTGTGTTGTGCCTTGTTCTGTTGCAGAAGACATTTTGTTTAATTCATTCCAGGATGGAATTCAAAATATATTATTTATTACCGTTTCTCTTAGCATGGCTTGGCATTGAGCCTCTGAGGTAATTGGAATTACAAATATGTTATATGGTTTTTAATGTTTGTCGCTGGCGGTGATCAAACTGTCAACGGATTTTCTGACTAATTGGTCGATTATTTCCGATTATTTTGATTAATTACTTAATGGTATCTTGTCCGTTCGACGAGCGCATGCTGTTATTTACAACACTGGTCATGTTGTCTAAAACAAGACAAACTTTTTCCACTATTGGAGAGGTACCTGAGGAAGTACAATATGTCCAACCGAGTCAAAATCAATTCGGTAATGGATTCCATATTGATAAAAGAATGTAATTGATAATTAATCTCTTCTATTGTGTTGGTATCTAGCAGAAGGAAATCCGTTAGTACAACAATTTTTTACTTGTTAGAAGACTGTATTTATGTAGTAGTTGTAGTAGTGATCTGAGTTCTGAAAATATACCATAAACCTGAATTCATATCACCGACGGTACCGTAAAAGGGAATCTTTTACAATTACTTAATCTAGACCGTTCTTTTTAACTTGGCACGAATCTCAAAGCCCAATAATACTGCTCCCTCAGTCAGCCCAAATCCCAAACCGGCTTAGAGTTAATCTCAAACTGTAAATAGCTAATTGTAGAAGAGAATCTTTTACGCTACCGTCGAGGATATGGATTCCCATAAACCATAAGGTCATGTTTGGTTATGGAGTTACACAAGGAGATCCTACTTAAGGGGATCCGGACTCTTGTGTGTATGTGCTCGTATGTGTAGAGAGACAAAACACACAAGTCGAAGCAGACATCTGCTGCCATTAAAGGCTATAAAAGTTTCCTGCCTGTTGCTTGTCATTAAAGGCTATAAAAGTTTCTTGCCTGTTGCATGTCCTACTAACCCTACCTTGTAACAATCACAAACTTCTCGTAAAAAAAAAAAAAAACAATCACAAACTACAAAACCAATCCATTCCCTGTGTTTTTATTGGCTATGCCTTTTCCCAAGAGGGCTACAAATGTTGAGTGCATGGAATTCATATCAGCCTTGAGTTACTTCAGGCTTCAAGACTAGCCGAAGATTCGAGTCCTTATTGCCCAAAGTAAAATGGGCCATAAGAAAGCATTGGTAAGAGCGACCGAGCGAGAACGACGTAGCAATTCATACCTTTTCACTCAGATAATTTTTTTTTTAATATTCATAAGAATTTTACAATGGCATTCTGAACCTATGATCTTTTAGTCGAAAAATATGGTCCAATAATTCACATTTTTTTTTACGTTTGACAACAATTTAAAATAAAGATAACTCAAAGATAAGATTATTTTATATAAAATATAAAGTCAGAGGCGAAACTAAAAAATTGGAGCTGAGTGAATAAGTGTTTTACAATTTTTGTTTGGAAGGGAAATTACAAATAATTATTTTTGCAATATAAAAATTTTTAAGGGTTAAAAATGTAAAATTTTCAACAAACACAACATGCAAGAATATATTGGAGAATCATAAAGGCCAAACAATTACGTCTTATCTAGAGATCAAATAATTACATCTCATTTAGAGATCAAACACTTACATTCCGGAAAAGAAAAACAATCCCCACCTTAACCTAAAAACCATCCTATGCCAAAAGCCAGTCATAAACGTAAATCTGATATGCGAAACATAATACCTTATTCCATGAATGTTTCCATGAATGTTTCCATGGAATAACTCAATCCTTTGAGAGAACGCCTACCGTCTCCGTGAGCGCGAGGCTAGACTCTAATAACAAAAAGTCTTTTTTGTTGGTTTTTCATATGGTTGTAGGAATAGATCTTTCAAGACAGCAAGACCTGGCCCTTGAGAGATTATCTCCAATTTTCTTAATATCTCTTTCCTCTCTTTTCTTTGATGGTGGAAGAAGAAGAGAAGTCACTCAGGTTTGTGCAAAGTTGCGGTTGTTCAGAAAACTGAGTTGTTCATTATCTTGTGCCTTGGAGATCCATTCTTATATAGGGGTGCACTTTCATACCGCACGTTCGGCCATACCAAATTTAGTGTAGCCGCACAAACAAGTCGATTGTGCTGCGAATCGCCTTTCTTTCAGCCCAAGTTTTCAAATCTGGAATTTCGTGTGGCCAAGTCTAGCCGCACGACCGGCCGCACATAATTTGGCCATGCCTGGCTGCAGAGAATTCGCATGGCCCATGCTTGGCAGCACATAATTTGTGTGGCCACACTGGGTTGCAGCTATGGCCGCACGGGTTCTCTGGAAAGGCAATTTTCTGAATTGCAAAATTGTTCTGCACATTTATGGACCACACCCTATTAAATACATATATTGTTTAATATCTTAATTTCATATTATATCAATTAATTGCGATAATCATATATTGACAATATACAATTCATAATTATATTACATATATATATATATATATGCTCAACGTTAGATTATGATCTAACAAAATAAACGAGAATAACTTTATTCCTAAACTATATTTCCACCAAATACAATATGCGATAATAAGAATAAGAGTTTTCTTCTTATTAGGGTGCAAACGGATCGGATACGGATCGGATAGTGGTAAAACCATATCCGCATCCGTTTTTATTTTTTGGATACGGATACGGATCGGATATTAAACGGATACGGATACGGTTCGGATATTAAACGGATACGGATACGAATCGGATATTAAACGGATGCGGATACGAATACGAATATCATTCGGATACATAATACAGATGTTGTATTAAAATTAACTTATTATTCAACAAATTAATTTTTCAAATAAAAATTATTTAATAAACATAATTATTGTCAGTCTCTCAAATAATAATACACTATCATCTTCGCATGTTATTGTTTAATTTTTGTTTACTAGAATCATATTTATATATTCATGTACATAATTATAATAATCAACGTAAGAAACAAAAATTTCTTACGGTGCTAAAATCTTCTACAGTTGAAGGCTTAAAGCACCGTTGTTTTATATTTACTTTTTAAAATTGTAGGTTCAAGTGTCAGCCTTTAGTATATTTGGAATTTCAATGTAATTGGTATGAGGATAAAATGAATCCAAGTTGACAACAGCTGTTTGCATGTAATACTGTGGTGAGAGAATGTAACAAAAGGAATAAAGTAAAAAGATTAGTAGTGGGTTTTGCGGGGCAGAGGGCTTAATGGATATCTGAAATCTAAAAATTTACGGATCCGTATCTGTGTCTGCTTCTAAAATCAAAACCGTATCTGTATCCGTATCCGCATAATTTATATCCATATCCGCATCCGTATCCGCAAATTATCCGTATCCGAATATCTGTATCCGCAAATTATCCGTATCCGAATATCCGTATCTGCAAATTGTCCGCATCCGAATATCCGTATCCGTAACCGTATCCGCTTTCAAAAATTGAAACCATATCCGTATCCGTATCCGCATGAGTAATATCCGTATCCGCATCCGTATCTGTATCCGAATATCCGTATCCGTAAAAAATCGGATACGGATCCGGATCCGCACGGATAATATCCGATCCGTTTGCACCCCTACTTCTTATCCTCATTTTCTATCGTCTCATTATAAGCAGTATTGTGAACTAGTGTTTTACTTCTTTCTATCAAGCATGATTAAAATAATGAATAAACGAAATGAAAAGTGGCGATGAATATCTAAGATCTGAAATCCTGAATGTCGACTTTTCCAAATGAATTGTGACATTTTAGCCAGGAATAAACTTTTTATATGTCAATATTAACCTAGTGAATTTCTAACATCTGAAATCCTGAATGTCTATTACTATTTAACTAAGTTCAGTTATTTACTGTAAAATATTTGGACCGGTCCAATATGCGTTTGAGAAATCCAAACTCTAAATTAAATGTCTTTGTTTCCACAAATAAATTCAAAAATAATGATGAATGTATTAATTCAAAATCCAAACTCTAAATACATGCATTAATTCAAAAATAAAATTTAATTTTGAAACCCGCTAGACAAAATTTATATAATGCATGTATTAAGTCTGTAAAAATAATGAGATTTTGTGTATATTGTATTGTTCCTTTGATTTTGATTGTCAACAGTAAATAATTTTTAGTTCTTACAAAAATATTCAAATTTGATGAAATATTGTTATGAACCGACCTATATATTCAGCAATGTACTTATAAACTTAATTTTTAATGTTAAACCCTTTAATTTACTTTATAATTTACTTTATAATTTAATTTAAAAATATTATCGAAATTATGAAGATAATTATTATTGAAGGATTCCATCTCTTATTTCATAAAATTGTACTGAAAGCAATTCTAGATGATTTGATCCCTGACGACAAACGAGAGCCTCTCCTTTTCACTCAAAAGAAGGGTCGGCGTGCATGTGGGCCTCTTTCTCTGAAGTCTGAACCTTGTTCTTCTGTATCTATTTATTAGTATTTATTTAACTAGTTAAGCGTGAATATTCTCTCCTGCTTTCTTGCAAAATTGCTTAAACTTAAACATAGATTATGTCAGATTAGATCACCGTCACATTCAGTGTCGCTTTGTTTATTGATTGGAGTAGAGGTCCGATGGATTTCGGGAACGTCCGATATGCTTTGAGATTCGTGCGCACAAATTTTAAAGTAGATGCGAAAGTTGCGGGTGCAAATCTTAAAACAGATCGGAATATTCTTTCCTGCTTTCTTGCAAAGTTGCTTAAACTTAAACATAGATTATGTCAGATTAGATCACCGTCACATTCAGTGTCGCTTTGTTTATTGATTGGAGTAGAGCAGGTTGGGTCCGATGGATTGCGGGACCGTCCGATATGCTTTGAGATTCGTGTGCACAGATTTTAAAGTAGACGCAAAAGTTGCGGTTGCGAATCTTAAAACAGATCGGACGGTCATTGAACCCATCGAACTCACTTGGAGTCCGATGAGCATCGGACCCAAATTGACCTCTGATTGGAGAGGTTTTCTGATAGACGCCTTCAAAACTAGATATTGTTGTAAAATACCTGCACATCTCTTTTTGTTCCCAATATATGCAGAAATTGGAATTTTCATTTTTCATAAATCCAGAAATAGACAAGGTTTCTAGGGCATATGTGCAAAGAAGAATTCAACAAAAGCTCACTGATTGCATCCCGCAAAAAGAGAGACAAATAAAATTCGCTCCTGCGTTCAAATAAAAATTTATCTCTGTCGCCACTCGCCACCATCAATCAATTTAAATTCACAAAAACAGAAGGTATAAGAGGGAAGAGAGAGAGAGTCACTTGGCAATCCCTTCCCTGCCAAGGTTACAAAAAAAAAAAAAAATAGAGCGAGAGGAAACGAAGCATCTCTCTCTCTCTCTGATCTGACTCAGCCATGGCGACGTACCATTGGCGACCTTCGAATCTTCCAATTCCTCGATCAGTTCCCAAACCGCGCTCATGTTTCCATCCCTACAGCTTAATCTCAAACCATCTCGCAACAACCAATTCAATCAATGGAGGAGGCGTCCAGTCCCTTCCCTCGATCGGAAGGAGGATCAGACGATCCCATGACACAGTCGCTATCAGGTGGAGTCCACAAGTGAGGCGATTGACTGAGATAAATTGCTACAGTGCAGTAAGGACGTCACCTGATGACGTGGCAGCCGCAGAGAGAAGGGGAACGGCAGTGCAGATAGCCATAGCAGCTTCGGCCACAGTGGTGCTGGGCACAGCGAATCGAGTTCTCCACAAGCTGGCACTGGTGCCTCTTAAAGAATATCCTTTCTTCCTTGCTCAGCTTGCCACATTCGGGTAAGCTTTACAGTTCAATTCCTAAATTGTTTATGCTGTTTTACCTTTTGTCTTATTTTATAATTTTTTTGTTATTTTAATTAGATCCATGTGCAACAGTTAGACGCTGTGTTTCAGTTATAAATTACGGTGTTGGTTAGTTGGGGTAAATGCAACCTGAGAAGAGGTTTGCGATTACGATCCCGAGACGGAAGGAAAGGAAAGATAGATAATTACACACTAATAAAAAAACAAAATAAGTTCACGACGGGCAAATCCGAGGCTATATATTGTTGAATAATTATTTTAGTATCCACAGTTGAGTACCCGCATCGTACCCGCACTTAATTCATTTCCAATTAACTGCTATAACTGTAAGCGGTCCCCACAACTACCAATTAACTAATTTACATACTTTCCAGTTTGAATTTTAAATTTCCCTTTCTCTCCGTTTCTTTCTTTTTCGAAGCTTCCGCGATTTTGAGGCGGTTTTAGATCAATTTCGAGGCGATTTCAAGGCGATTTGGAGACGATCGTCTAGCGATTTCGAAACTAGAAGCGGGGATTTTTCAAAAAAAAGTGCGGGTACGGTTATTTAAGGAAAATTCATATATCATATATGTAGTTCATTGTATAGATATAAATACTTGTCTTGTATAGGTATAAATACTTCACAATGTTACTATTAATACTTGTTAAATAAAATTACAGTGTTGGAACGGTTGTGTGGTCCCCTAATGCGGGTACGACGCGAGAATTTTTCATATATGTAGTTCATTGTATAGATATAAATATTTGTCTTGTATAGATATAAATACTTCACAATTTTACTATTAATACTTGTAAAATAAAATTATAGTTTTAGAACGGTTGTGTGGTCCCCTAGTGCGGGTACGACGCGAGAATTTTTCAAAAAAAGGCGCGGGTACGGTTATTTAAGGAAAATTCATATATCATATATGTAGTACATTGTATAGATATAAATATTTGTCTTGTATAGGTATAAATACTTCACAATGTTACTATTAATACTTGTAAAACAAAATTACAGCTTTGGAACGGTTGTGTGGTCCCCTAATGCGGGTACGACGCGAGAATTTTTCAAAAAAAGTACGGGTACAGTTATTTAAGGAAAATTCATATATCATATATGTAGTTCGTTGTATAGATATAAATACTTGTCTTGTATAGATATAAATACTTCACAATGTTACTATTAATACTTGTAAAATAAATTTACAAGTGCCGACAAAAAAAAATTGGTTTTAAAAAAAATTGGTTTTAAATACTTGATAACTTAAGTATAAATACTTGATGAATTACTATTAATATTTGATATCTTAGGTATGAATACTTTCTATTTTGTATGAATACTTTTCATATTTGAATATTTGATACTTTGAAAAACGTGTAAAAGTATGTCATCATGGATCTCATTTGAAAGATAAAATTGTGTAGAACGCGTTCGTGGTTTTAAATTTGTAAAATTCCTCATAGATCGTCCCAAAAATTGGTTAGATTGACCGGAGAAAAAAAAATCACCTTGAAAAACGTGTAAAGATGAGTAGGTATTGTGTCCAGTTTTTTTTTAAATACTTGATATCTTAGGTATAAATACTTGATGAATTATATATGAATACTTGATAATTTAGGTATAAATACTTTCCATTTTGTATGTGAATTAATTTAAGTGCGGTCCCCAAAAACAGTTATGACATTTTAGGTGCGGTCCCCAAAAACAGTTATGACAGTTTAGGTGCGGGTACTCAACTGCGGGTACTCATATCAGCTTCCTATATTGTTAGCTGCAACAATTTAGTGTTTAACGGGTATAGATGATTTGAAACAAATTATCCATAAAATTGGGGCTATATTTGTTATGGTAGAAAATCTGATCATGCAATTTTGTAGTTCGCGGTCGTGAATATACAATCCTAATAATCCAACATTGGCATTTAATATCCCACTTTTCGATATACGCGGGGAAGATAATACGCAAGTGGGCCCTGTCCTTATCAGGTCGAATTACTATTTTATTCGATTATCTGAGGATGCTAAATTTTTATTTTTTAATTAAATGCAGTCAATTCTTTTTCATTTGTAAGAAACAGACAAACAACTATATCAATTTCTCACGTTTCTCTCTCCTTTATATTTTGCCACGGACATCTTGTTTTTCTTTGCATAAACGAAATTTAAAACTGAAAAGTGAGAACGAACAGAAAGAGAGGAGGATAATAGATTGTGACAAAAAAACAAATGCGTGAGAGAATACGATCATGTTTATCCGTCTTTTTTCGAAAATAGAAAAATGTTTTTTGTCCGTTCCCTTAAATGTATAAAAATTGGGGAAGAACAACATGATCAAAAGGAAATAAATTTAGAAAGCACAAGTTAAGAGCTGAGTTCAAATTTTCATAATAACAGCGGGTACAATTTGTGAGATATGACTCTGCTGTTCTTCGGAGAGAATAGTGAGATTCTGTTTTTCTGATCTCAATCATTCAAAATTTTTTATTCACGTATCTCAATAAAAAAAATATTTATGCACAAATCTAACAAGAGCAGCAAAGTCAGTTTCCAATTTGTGAAAATTGTGTTTAATGGCATGCGAATCAAACACTAGTGGGTAGGTGGGTCCTGGGCAGTACACCTTTTTGGACGTCAATTGTTGAACAGTTGAACTGGTGGTCTGACACATGAGGTTTGATTCTGTGGCCCTGGAATGTGACTACTTTTGTGGGATGACATCCTCACCATCCTTAAAAAAAAAAAAATTCGAAAAGATTCTAAAGCTTTTCGCAGTAGTCAAAGGACACTTCTTATTAATACACTAATAAAAAAAGTGTTTTGTGGGGTCCAAAATTGAACAATAAATCAAATTTATTTCTGGTCCATTAATCAAAATATTTTCTTTTTGCAAAATAAAAAATGATTTTCCAGTATTATGCACGAACTTCTTATCTCTCAAAATTTGTGATTTTGGAAAACATCATTTGGTCTTTCATATTAACTAAAAATATGGATAGAGGTCAGAAGTTCGATTTAGAAAAAACGAAGGATGACCAGTCATCATTATATTGCAATACTAAAAACTACTTTTCTGATGTACTCATTTAGTGCAATCAGTAACATCTTATCATCATTATATTGCAATACTAAAAACTACTTTTCTGATGTACTCATTTAGTGCAATCAGTAACATCTTATCACATTTTATAAGTCACATGGTTAGTCAAAAAAATAGTAAAGAGTTATAGTAGATCTGACGTTGCAGAGACCCGCAAATGCATTTGGACGTGTGCCTTTACGTCAGGATGTGGAGAGGCATATGTTCTTTTTTAGCGGTTGGTGTCACACAGTCACAGTCATTTTAAAACACCAAATGTTCTTGACAACCACAGATGATCAAGTCAAATTTTACGGGGCTGGACTAGCAGGTGCGCTTCCAAAACTGATCTGTGGCCCCCATTGTGATTCCAATTTTGGGCCATAGATCTTGTGGGCTATCTTTTTAATAAGAGAAAAAACCGGACGGCCTCTAAAATGAAAAATATCTTGCTCTTGCAAAGTTCTTTTTTTGTGCATTACTGTCACAAAAATTTCCCTAGTCTCTGAAGTCTGAACGGATTCTTGTTTCTAAACAAGGGACATATGTACGATTGGGACAAAGCATATCACATACAAATCCTAATCTCTGATTATTTTGTGCTCAGTTTATTAATCTGATATTGCGGCTTGAACGGAGAACTGAAAAACCTGGTTTAATAGTATAAAACACGCGTGATTTATGTTGCATTGAGAATTCTGTATACATGGCGTGCTATGTGAAGATTCGATGAATAGCCATGGAAGCTGACCTAATTGGTAATTGGTTTGTGAGCCTCAATTTTGCATAATAGACTTGCATATTTCCTATGAGGAGAAAAGAGGATCTTTTCATGACCTTTAAAAAAATTGTACAAGTAATATTCTCCAAATTTAATCACCAAAAAGGAAAGCAAACAAACAGCGTCGAGTTCAGGCAACTGCTGCCTCTCTCATTATTTTGAACTCAATCTACTGGTTTTATTCATCTTTACAAGTAATTTGACAGACTGCAATTTTCATTTTTCAAATTTATACATAAGAATAATTTTAATTCTGAATTATCATACCTAACCTTGCAAGGTATGTGGTTGTGTATTTCTCCATCTTATACATTCGTCAAAAAGCTGGACTTGTCACTGATGAGATGCTATCTCTACCACAGACACCATTTTTAGCTGTGGGGCTTATAGAAGCCATAGCGGCTGCATCTGGCATGGCAGCTGCAAGTAAATTTTCTGACCTTTTTTTATGTCATCTGATCTCTTTGTCAGCACTTGAATATTTTTTTCATTTCTAAGTATTACCACCAACACCTGTACCAAACATGTGCTTGACTGATGATGTTAGTATGTTATTTGTATTAGCCCTACAAAATTTTTAAGTTTAGTTTTAAGGTTTAGTTCGTTCTAAATAATTCTTAGATGAGCAATTCAGTAACAGCTTAATTACCATTTTTGATGAATTAAGTATTCCTAGAGGTTCTCTATCAACTAAAGATTCTCTTTTACTGGTACAGCTGTTCTCTCTGGGGCTTCAATACCCATACTTTCTCAGGTACATGGTCTACAAGCATTTTTAAAGAACTATTTAAGTGCGTATAATAGCATGATTTGCTAAACTATATTTAATGCGGGCATTTGCAGACCTTTCTTGTATGGCAACTTTTACTTTCAGCAATATTTCTAAGGAGGCGATATAGATTCAATCAAATACTTGGTTGTTTTCTTGTGACTGCTGGAGTAGTAATTACTGTTGCAAGGTGGTTACTTTTACTATCTACAATTTTCATTTCAAAAGTTTCAAGGTATATGGTACCATGACGTACTGGTTATCACCGGAACATGGCTGGTATTAGCAGATTGATTTTTTAAGGCTTTTTTCTACTTGAATCTTATTCCCACATGTTGGTGCTATCCCTTACCAAAATAATGTAGCTTGTTTAAAGTACGTGTTTTGTTGAAAATTTCTTTAATAGAAGAGACAAAAAGGGTACCGATCAAAATTCAATTTGGATTGATACTTATTGATTAGACGTTAAATGCTGTCATTTTCTTTACTGGTAAAATGGTTTTATTCTACTTTTCAACTACTGTTGTAATTATACTAATAAATAAACTGTTATTTTTGTTATAGTTATTTCTAATGAATAAATTAATAGTGAAAACACTACTGCTTCTTGATTAGATATTGAGTGCCATTTGAAACGCTTTGTCATCTTCTAGTAGTAAAAAAATGTAACCTACTTTCGCAATATTTGTGTTGTAGTTGCACCTAATAAAAAATATGATTATTTTTACAGTGGATCTGGAGCTAATGCATCACTAAAAGATGCTGGTATTTTTTGGCCACTTCTAATGATAACTTCCTTTCTATTCCAAGCTGCTGATACTGTGTTAAAGGTTCAGGCTCTATTACATTCATTAAGCCCAGTAAAATGTTCTTTGCCTTTAGCAAATTATATTTTTCAATTATGTTACTTTCTACCAATGCAGGAAATAATATTCTTGGATGCTAGGAAGCGGTTGAAGGTATACAATATTTTTAATAGAAGCATCATTTAATTGTTAAATGAGTAGGGTTAAAATGCCCTATTGTTTTCGTGCCCCAATCATACCTCACATCCTTATCACCGTTTTCAAAGTTCAAAGAGTCGATCCAAACTGCTCAACATGCTCTCTACATTAAAATATGCTTGGAGAACAGATTTATATTGTTTGAAAATTTTTTACTACTTTTTTAGATAGGTACAAAATCACTGTTTTTGGATGTTGTGATTTTGTACCTATCTAAAAAAATAGTAAAAAAAAGTTCCAAAAAATATAAAATTTGGTCTCCAAGCATCTTTTAATATGAAGATCATGTTGAGCAATTCGGATCGACTCTTGAACTTTGAAAACGGCAATTAGTATGTGAGGCATGATTGGGGCACGTAACAATGGGGCATTTTAACCCTACTCTTTGTAGTCTTGTTAGATAGTTCCTTGCAATATCATGTTATATCGCAAAATTTCCTCAACCACAGTCTGACATTACCATGGATTTTTGCAAAATTTCAAAAAGGTTCATTTAAGCAATAGTAATGTAGGCGACACATGTTTTGATCCGCTCTAATTGATGCAGGGAGGATCTGTCGATCTCTTTGTTGTCAACTCATTTGGGTCTGCATATCAGGTAACTATTCAGTAGATACTCACAGGCCATGGATGGTAATAGCAATACCAGTGAAGCCTCTATGGAAAATCATACAAAGTACATCCAACCAATTCATTTTGGATACAAGTAGAAATAGGAAAGCAATAATGAGAAAAAATGATACCATGAAAGCCTATAATACGATAAGTGACTCAAATGTATTGGAACCTTAATGCTCTGTGTGTGGTATGAATACTGAGTTCTATGGTGATGCATTAACTTTGTTACCAAAAATTATTGCTTATGAATTTACCACCTGACCAATGCATGCATCTCATACAGGCTCTCTTCATGTGTCTTTTACTACCCTTTTTGTCAAAATTATGGGGAGTTCCTTTCCATCTCCTTCCTGCTTATATTAGAAATGGCGCCGGATGTTTTCTTAATATTGGGTCACTATCAGCTGGTATGCACTTATCTGTTCTTAATGATTGCGGTTTAATAACTTGATGCTATTTAGATGCTATTCCATTTCCCTGTGCTGACAACGTAAATTATGACTTGTGGTAGGTTGCGATGGTGCACCAGTTTTACCATTGCTGTTTGTGCTTGTTAACATGGCATATAATATATCGATGTTGCACCTACTTAAAATCTCTTGTGCCGTCGTATCTTGTCTTGCATCTACATTTTCAGGTCAGTGTCTTTTTCCCTTTTCAGTTTGGTTTATGAAAAACAAATTAATGAAAACTCGTAAATAAAAACAAAGATATTTTCTATCCAAAGGTTAAGAAACAAATAATCAATACATTGCTGATCAAAGCACCTAAATTAATTTTATGAACATCACCTACAGTGATTTGAGGCATATTCTATTATTAAGTAGTTCACAGAACTGTGTCACCTACAAGGGCAGTACCAACTTGTCACTGATTTGTTTCCCAATAGGTGCAACTTGTAAAACTTTCCACAATGGAACCATTATTAGTAGTAGAGGGGGGATGAAGCTGGACCGCAGTACTCTGCATCTGGCCTGTTTCATTGCAACTTGGCAAAGATAATTTCAGCATTTGAGAGTAAAATAACAATAAATGGAGCAGGATATGTCATATTCTGGAGCAAAGCAGTTAATCGCTCCCAAATTAGGATCACCTAAAAAAAAATACTAATTAGGAATTAAACATCATGAAACAAAATAATAAAAATAGTATTATAGTAAAATGGCTAATGCGCTTAGAAACTTCATTTAGAAGCTTGCAGTGGGAATGTTGAGTCTCTCGGTACAACTGTACAAGTTAATTTATTTTATTTTTGAATAAAGATGTGATTAAGCATTCCAAGTTCCAACTAAAATATCCACTATGGATCTCCAACCGGTTTCGAATTTGTGACTTCTCAGGGGGGAGAACAAAGGCTGATTCTTCTCCCCGTTTACATCAGTGGCTCAAATCTAGCGAGTTAATTATTAGCATTACCATGATCTCTAGCATTTGATCACCTAAAATTTTCCAGCGCATGGGATAATTCCAGTTGTCATTAATTTTGCAATAAAGCAAGCCCTACAGTTCCCTAACCGAGGCGAGTGTGATAACATTTTATATTCTAGACTTTAACTAGCTTCCTAAAAAAATGAATTCGTATCTGCTGCATTAACGTACCGTGCATTAATAGATCTGGATCGTCCAATTGAGATCCGCACTAATATTAAAGGGTCCCGTGCGTTATAGGCTGTAGCTGGATTGGCTCCGATCCTGATCAGACGGCCGAGATGCAGTAAACTCAAAAGAAAAATTCTCTTTTGAGTTAATGCAGAGGAAATTAGGTGATCTTTCTATTGTGTCATTTAGATATTTATTTTGAGCAATACTATTGCCCCTCTACCTTTTTTTTATATAAATAATATCTTAACGAACATCTTATGGCTAGAATCTAAACATGAAGAAATTTAGTTACTACCCTTTTTATGGAAGAAAAAAAGTCAGACTTGAGAAATTAAGTAACTTTTGTTTTAATGATATTTTTATTATTTTAGGAATAGTTTAGCATTAAATGTATAAATATGCAGATTAAATATTAGATATTTATATTACAACTTTTAGGATATAAAAGATACTCAATTTTCTATTATTATTGAAAAAATATTTTTGTCCTTTAAAAATGAATGACAATATTTTTGGAGTGAGGCTATGGTATTGTGCATAGCGCATATTGGTCTATACTATGAAGCAATATTTTTGTTTTATAAGTTCAAATAGTTAATCTACAAGTACATGGAGATCACGTTGAACAGCTCGAATCAACTATTTGGACTTTGAAAACGGAAATATTGACAAACCAGTATGAGCTATACATAATACCGTAGCCTCATCCTCACTTCATATTATTGGATGTATGCTAAGAATAGATATATATAAAATAAAATAATTAGATGAGAGCTAGAATTACCTTTTTTATTTACCGTCTTTGGTGGCATTTTGGAGATAGTTACCAGCGAGCAGATAGCCTCTTCCCTCTGACCCGCTGTACAGGTACATATAGGGTACACAGATCGTACTATGTGTGCAACAGTTGAGGCCCCCATCGGCTTCTTACTGTACGCAATCAAGGACGAGAGGTGGTTGCTTTAGGTTTTGATCTACACACTACATAGGTGATAGGTCTCTTTATTGACGCTTTAATAGGATGCAGGCTGTTAGCATATGACCTCTTTCTTTCCCTTTCCTTTTTGGTACAGGAGTTACCTGTTAAAATCTCTCTATATTTTGTGTACCAAGTCATTGCGACTCGGGCCTACTGCCTCAATTCTTTGCACATCTGCATCAGATTATTAGATTCCAATTTCCATGTCTTTAGCAAAACAAGGGGCTGCTTTATTTGAATTTACTTTGTTAGTCTCAGTAGACCAGTCTAACCTACCAAATTTTTTATTAATATTCAAAAAAATATTAAATTTTAAAATCTACACCATGTTTAACAAAATTTCAAAAACTATTTAAACCGCATATTATTTTCTAATTTTAAGCCGAATTACCGCAGATTCATTTTCTAGTTTTAGGCATTCCAAAACCGCACTATTTTTACAGAACCGGAAAATAAATTTCCGGTTTTAATTTTGGAATTCCAAAATCGAGAATTAAATTTCCGGTTTTAATTTGTGCACTTAGTTGATGGTTTTGTCTTGAGAAACCGGGAATTAAAAAATAAAAAGATTCTCGATAAATTGTCTTTTTCTCACAATTTTTTTATTTTTTTAAAAAATAAAAAAATTATAATATTTTTTTATTTACTTAGAAGTGACTTTTGAATCCGGACTCCTATCCACTTGTGTCTGGTCTTACCAACTTGTACCCCTTATCTGAATTCGTATCCTCGGCATTAACTCAAATTTTGAGTTAAGATCTGAACCATCCTATTGAGATCTGCACTAATATCAAAGTGCACGTGCTTTATAGGAGTGGATAGGATTGATCCGAATTCTGATTGTACGGTTCATAAATTAACTCAAACGGTGCGTTAATGCAGAGGATACGTATTCTTTCTTATCTTGGGTTTTCTTATCCAGTTTTTTACCAATTGCTTATATTAGCAATCTTTGCCATTGTTTCATTGAGCTACAGCTTAAAGCTTTTTTGGATACCGTTAGAAGTATTGTAGATTCGAGGTTTGTTGTGACCTGTGGATCGTAAGGGATAAATTAAGATTTTTTACTTTCCTTGCTTTTTAAAATTTTAAACTGGATAGATTCGAACGTACAAGTCCTTCTCCTTTACCGAAACTACTGTCTTTTGTAAGCGCAATTGAGCAATCAATCAAATACACTGCAAACAGGTGTATGTTTTTTTTAAATTACAATTCAACAAAATCATCATCAATTCAACAAAAAAATTAAAAATTACAACATAATTAAGGAGCCAAAACACCACATGCCTTGCTCTCATCTCAACTAGTCATATTTTCCTCTGTTATATTTCCAAATAAGAGACAAAAAACCACTGTAAATTCATATTAATTAACACCTCTTATCTTTCATTTCTGTTTTCATTTGCAGTCCCTCTATCCATCTACGCCTTCACGCTTCCGCTGCCGTACATCGCCGTTGCTTCGTCTCTTCCCAGAGGCTTCATCTCAGGTGCAGCTGTTCTCGTGGCCGGTTTAGTTCTCTACTGCCTGACTCCTCCTCAGACCCCCTCCAACCAATAGGATTTTTTTCTTTTTCTTTTTCTTTTTCTTTTTCTTTTTCTCTACATTTTTCCTTTTCTTTTTAACCCCATCAAAGCTTCCTTGCTTTCTGTTCCCTTTGCCATTGCCATAGATAGGCCCCTTGTTCTCTGCATCTCAACAAGTTTTGTCAAAAAAAAAAAATTCCTCATAAATGAACCGTTTTTCATGTAATTGGGATCAATGCTGCACAATGGGTCTCATTTGGGGAAGGTAGAAGATGCGTCGATGGCTTTTTGGGGCATGAAAGCGAGAGAGGCTAGTAATAAGATGAGAAAAACAGGGATTAGCATAAATAGAGGCGGTGGAGGCGGCAAGGGAGGGAGAATCAACGGTAGAACAAGCAATGCAACCGCCACCGTCACCATTACAATCACTTGACCGTTGCCAGAATGACCCATGATCGTCTCTCTCTCTCTCTCTACTATCTCTGGCTATGTATGTATCTTAGTGGTTTTTGTGTCTCTTTGTAAGAGAGTTGTAAAGTAATATTGAAGAGGCTTTGTGCCCTTGTCCCGTTAATAACCTCTGTATCTCTGTATCTGTTCTTTTTTTCTTTTTGTTTTTTCTCTTTAGCTTGTTTCCTCTCTTCCCCTCGTTTTTGTTTGGCTGATAACTAGATATATAGAAGGAAACCGACATGGAGGAGGCATCGCGTGCGCTGCACGTGAGATAGCGAGAGGACCTTTCGGAGAGACCGAGGAAAATGATGCATTGCAAATTTGTAGTAGGTAAAAAATAAATTAATGAAAGTAAAAGCAAATGTGGTAGAATTGAACAAAAAAGTTATAAGAGAAAGAGATGTCTAATTGATAGGTGCGGTGATGTGTCAATTAAGTACTAAAATTTGTCGAAATTGATAATTGATATTATTTTCTGCTACATTAATTTTGGTATGAAGGTTCCTACAATAATTTCTTAATTCTCAATCTTAATTTTTCAACGTCCCATTGGTTAACTTAACGGTATACATCCGACGTGGTACCAAAATGGCTACGGGTATTGTCGAGACTGCGAGGATCTCATGTGTGGTCCACTGTCAGTGACAGTGATGGGGAAAGCCAAGAGGGGATGAATAAAGAGACTGCGCAACAATGTTGCATGGAGAGCCTGATCAAGAACTCCAACTTGCACACAAAACTTTTTTTTTCTACTTTTTAGAAAGGACACACTTGACACTTGCATCTCAGGTTCAATGAACGAGCAAAAAGATGTAACAGCCGTACAGCAAGAAAAAAATAATAATGACAAGACGGAGAATAACTTTTCCTTTTCTCATGATATTTTTTCTTGTAAGAAAAGACAACTGTTTCATGGGCATAGAGGAGACTTGTGGGGTTAGCTGACGTGTCAAAACAGTAAGTAGAATTTACACATCAAGGCGCTCCTTTTCTACGAACAATTGGGGGCAAATACCCTCTCCGGTACCATAAAAGATTCCCTTCATTTTACGGTTTGAGATGAACTCCCAGCCGCTTTGGGATTCAGGCTGATGGAGGGGGCAGAATTATTGGGCTTTGAGATTCGTGCCAAGTTAAAAAGAACGGTCCAGATCAAGTAATTGTAAAAGATTTCCTATTACGGTACCGGAGGTGATGTGAATTCAAAATTGGAGAGTAGAAGGTGTTAAGCTCCTTTTCTTCCTTCTGAGCTTAATTCAAAAGCTTATTAAGGTGGATTCAAACGATGTATTCTAATCGTTGAAACCGATTTACTTCACGAGTGATGTGTTTATATGTCAAATTTATAAATTTTAACTAATTTAGTATAAAATCAAGCGGTAAAAAAAAGATGATTTATAAGTTAATTTTAA
Organism: Carex myosuroides; assembly: GCA_028015225.1. Lineage (NCBI taxonomy): Eukaryota > Viridiplantae > Streptophyta > Magnoliopsida > Poales > Cyperaceae > Carex > Carex myosuroides. The sequence goes on from CM051470.1 coordinate 12,652,593, forward strand.
TGTGTTCATTTTTCATTATTTTTTTACCACTTGACTTTATATTAAATTAGTTCTCAAATTTAAAAATTTGACATGTAAACTCATCACTCGTGAAGTAGATCGGTATCAACGGTTTGAATGCGTCACTTGAAACCAATCTGATGGGTTTTTGAGTTAAGCTCACAAAGAGACTTGGTGAGCAGGGGCGAACCCAGGTGGTTCCAGGGGGGTAGCTGCCCCCCTCTCGATTTTGAGTTTTAGTGGAGATTTATCGGTCCCAACCGACTTTGCCCCCCCTGAAATTTTGTTTGCCCCCCTCTGAATGTTTGATTTGTAATTCATGTTAAATTTAGGGTTAAAATTGAAATAAATTTGTTGAATTTTGATTGGTAATTAGAATTATAAGTCAGAGCATCAGAAATTACAAGTCAAAACATTAGAAAGTATAAGTTAAAAAATTATTTTTTATCGAGTACCCAATTAGTTAATGGATTTAATCCCAATTCGATATTTTTTTGCCCTGACGAAAATCCTGAATCCGTCCTGAACACCATAGTTCTACTCACAATTGGATATTTTCTAGGTAAGTCAATTTGGTTCATCTAATATAGATGGGTTAGTGGTTTTAAAGGATAGGATAACGCCTGGTAGAAAATTCTCTTTATTTTATGTTTTTTTGGTTGCACAAACGTCTCTATTTACCCAAGAAATTTGGAGTTGATTGTTAGTGAAAAATTCATTCATCGCTTTTTTTTTTTTTTTTGAATTTTTGCTTCTCATATAAAGGGGAATCAAAGTTCAGCAAAAGATTGGAAGCAACTGAACTTCTCTGTTAATGGAGTTAATAATAGGACAGGTCAAATGTTTTTTTTTTTGTATTTGTCATGCTTGTATTTATAATTTCGTAATAACAAAAAAATAAAATTAAATATTAAATAAAACCAGTAGATGTAATTTATATTATTTTTTTATTTTTAATTATACAAACTAATAAGTTGAAAAAATAATGTCTAAAAATTATTTACATCAGTGTATTTTTTGCAAGCTCTTGATTCAATTAAAAAATATCAAAATACTATTACATATGTATAGAGAAAAATGATATAGATTATCCAATATTTTTATTCTGATATTTAATTTTAAAGTTTTTAGTTATTAAAGATTTAAAAAAAAAAAGAGACCTAATAGAGACAAAAAAAAATGAGATATTTGAACCCTGGCATGTTTGATAAAATATCACACTCATCCGGTAAAACTTTTTTTTTATATAATTTTTATTATATTGTCTCACTCAAGTTAGAAACGATTAAAATCAAAAGATGATATTATAAATGTATGTAGCATATTGATAAAAAAAAATTGTGAGAGATCCAGATGATATTATAAATTTATGTAGCATATAATTGTGAGAGATCGAAGATTTGAAATTCTGATGAAAGAATACTTTCAAATTTTAAATAGTTGAGTAGTTTGACATTCAACTTTTACTTTAAAAAAAATGTTAATCAAGCATAAAACTGTGCTAGCCGTTGGATCCATCAGATAACTGAGAGGAATTTTCATTTTAAAATTTCACATATGCCTAGGAGGTACGAATTATGTGACTAGGAGGTCAATTTGGGTCCAATGCCCATCGGACTCAAATTTGGGTCCGATGGGTTTGATGACCGTCCGATCTTCTTTAGGCTTCGCAACCGCAACTTTCGCGTCTGTTTTAAATTCATGCGCACGAATCTTAAAATAAATCGAATGGTCCTAAATTCACCGGATCTAAATTTGAGTCCGATGGACATCGGACCCAACCTGCTCTAATGTGACTAGGCGACTAGGCGGGGCCCCCTTTTTCTTTTCAACCTCCTCTAGAAGGTTCAATGAACTCAAGGCTGTCATAGGAAATATTTCTAATTCAAGTTGTGCATGTCAGCAGATCTTATCGGTTGTAATAATTTCGAAAACGATTATGAAAATAAAACCCATTTATTGAGCATTAATTGGGATACTATTGAGAAAACACAACGGTTAAGAAATCTTCAAGAGGCTTACAAAAATGATAATTAAGACAATGTAATATATTTTTCTGTATAATTTATAGTAAAAATGTAATATAATTTATAGTAAAATGTCATAATATTGTAAAATTGACTTTTATTTTACAGATTAACCCCCATAATTAAAAAGTATGGCTCCATAATTTATATTTTTATACTTATTTTTGGAACAAACTATAAATTTATACTTGAAATTTAAAATAATTAAAGTCCCTGTAAAAATTAAATTTTCAACGAGCCATTTTTAGAAACACCTTTTACGGCTCTCACCGATTTTATCAATCTCTTTGTTAGTAAAAATCTTTGTCAATCTTTTTTGTAGTTTGTTCATATATTTCAATAGTCTTTCGGATTGCTATCACTTTATGTTAAATTTCAAGGATCAAATTGAAAGAATCGAATAATATATATTTTCATTACTATTAATCATGTTAAAAAAAATTTACATAAAAGTGTCAAACGCCTCTTTAATCATAAAAAAAAAAAGTCTAACAGACAAGTAAACAACAATACTAATCTATTTTATACATGAAAGTGAAAAATAGTCCTATTCTATAAAACCATTTTGTAAACATAAATTATTCATTTTACATGTTGAAACATGTTGGTGCATGAATATCAGAAATATGCCAATATGGACAGAGGGACAATTGAAATGGTTACCATGCGGTAACCATAGTAAAAATATACGCGAGAAATTCACGAATAATTCGTATTTTATTCGTTATTTTGATGTTTTCGAACCGAACTCCGAATAAAATGCAAAAAACGTATAATATGTTTTATTCGCGAATAAAACGTGAAAAAAACGCGAATTTTGGGGGGGGGGTGTTGGGTTTTTTTTTTCTTTCTTGTTGTACCGAATCATTCCCGAATTATACCTGAATTACAAAATTTTGACCCTGCCGAACCGAACCCGAACTATTCGTTTGTCAATATGAATATAATAAGTGTTACATACAGTATTGCTCAATTTATTCGCAGCGACAGAGTCACATGAGATAAGGAGAAGACTTGTCTATTTCGGATTCATTTTTTGTTAATTACATTTATTTTTTAAAAAGTTACGAAAATTTGTTCGTGTTTAAAATAGTTATACAGTTATATCCTAGGGCACCCTATCACAGAGCTGCCAAAAAAGCTCGTAGTTCATGATTCGATTGACTTCGATTCGGAAAAAAAATTCGCAATTAACTCGTTCGATTGAAGTTCGTTATGAAACAAATCGAATCAGTTGATTTGAATCTTATTCAAACTCAAACTCAAACTATATTAAGTTTGATTTGATTTAATTCGTTTGCAGCCCTACCCTATCATATGTTCTAGCTCGGTCTTGAGAATTTACTAGGCTTAATCTCTCTCTCTTTATATTTTAAAATTTAATATAAAAAAGATTAAGCAATAAATTTTATTTGAAATATAAAATTCCAACTTTATCACCAATATTGCATTTTGCATAATTAATATATCCGGTCATATACATCTATTCTTCTAATCACGAAATAATATATAAATTCTGCTGAAGTATTTCTCAGTGCAGTAAAAAATAGTCGTTTAGCCTGATTAATCGATGACAGTGACGAAATTATTATGAATAGACTTGTCAGAACATTGTTTACGGATGAGACCGACTAATTGTCCAATTTCTCCGATTAATTGTCCGTTTTATGTTTAAACGAGCAAATTAATTGTTTATTTTCCGTTTATACGGCCGATTAGTCAGTCATTTTTTTATTCAATTATTTGTCATATGCACTATACTTTGTCTTGTTTATTTTGATCAATTTCATGAAACTTCGCCAATTAATAAAGAAACTAAGTTAAAATAAATTTATTTAATAAGTTTTATAAGTTAAATTAATTATTTTTAATAAATTATGAATATATGCACATAACTGTAATGAAAACGCAAAATTATTCGTTAAAGCCATTAATCGGCTGCATAATGATTAATCACCTGAAAATATTATGTCCGTCCGATAAGCACATACCGTGAGCTAAAGGTGTCTTATCAAGCTACTGATTAATTTATCAAATCAAATATTTCAGATGCCAAATCCGACATATATATAAGGTCGCGTAATTGCGTAGTAGCTTCTTAGAGTTTACGCATTAAATCGTCTGGCATTTATTGAATGAAATATATAATTAATCTGGTCATTTTTCCAAGAAGGATGCTCTCTTCCGAAATTTTTATTAATACCCTGAAAAAAAATAGTAAATATGATTTTATAAATAATCTAGCTTCCTCATTGAGGAGCGGTCAGCTTCCAATAACAAATCACTCCTTCTTAGTGGGGCTGTCAGCTCTAGACCGTCTCTAGTTGGGGCGGTTTGATATATAATAACTTTTTTTAATAATAATTAATGTTAAAAATTTTGTTATAATTTTATAATTTAGGGTTATAATTTTAAGTAATGTTTTATAATTTAGGGTTGTAATTTTATTTGTTGTAATGTTTTATAATTTGTTATAATTTTAATATAATTTTGTTTGTTATAATTTTGTTGTAATGTTATAAATTGGTTTTGTTCGACTAGATAAACAACAAAATGCTAACAAAGTCTACAACGTAAAATCTGATACGTCCCTTCCCTGAGGGGCCGGGCCGTACTTGGACTCGGTCCAGTAAGGTGCAGACACGCCCTGTTTCTGGAAAGCAGGCCGTGCGGGGATTGGGTGCTAATTGCGCGGCCCGTCTCGCCCTGATCGAAGCGGGTCGGAATAGTGGGCACGCGGGGAGTCGGAGGGGTATTAACACTCTAACCCTTTTTGATACCTCTCCAGGCTCCAAGACGTGATAAATGCGATCCCCTTTTCTGGGGGTTTCTTTGCCTTATATAGGGGGTGGCCCACTGTAGCGGGGTCTTGTCAGCATTAATGACAAAGATTCGCCTACTGTTGAGGGTGTCCGCCTATTAGGCTATAAAGTTCGCGTAGTCAGTATCAAGCCGAACAGCGAGGTCGCGTGTCAACCTTGCTGGGCTGTTCGGCACGCTAGGCTTTGAGCCTTGTCTTATTTTGACTCCGAGCTGGCCCCTGTGAGGGGTCCGAGTCCCGGGCAGTTCTTGACCTCGGGCTGGCCCCGGGAGGGGGTCCGAGTCCCGGGCAATTCTTGACCTCGGGCTGGCCCCGGGAGGGGGTCCGAATCCCGGGCAATTCTTGACCTCGGGCTGGCCCCGGGAGGGGGTCCGAATCCCGGGCAATTCTTGACCTCGGGCTGGCCCCGGGAGGGGGTCCGAATCCCGGGCTTTTTCTGGGTCGTGGCCTGTTTTTGCAGGGGAAGGGGGTCTATTCCGTTTCATTCTATTTTGGGCCGGCCTTTTGTGTATTTTGAATCTGGGAGTGCTCTATCGGGCCAGGACTGGGCTCTTTAAGGGCCATTGGTATATGGACCTATCAAAATCTAACAATCCAAACATGAAATATAACAATTCAAACATAAAATACTACAAATACAGCCTAACTAAAACTAGAACACAACATAAAAAAAACTAACGACAAAGGCGACAACCGGAGAGATCAAACCTATCAAGTAGACAGTGCTGCCTGGGCGGCAGCTGATACCCTCCAATATATAGGCAAAACCAAACCGCCCTACTGGAGAGCGATTTGGTCTGGAGCTGACCGCCCCTCAATGGGGCTTTATAATTTTTTTTCCAACCAAGGGCATATTTGCTATTTTTAATAAAAAATCTGGTACTCTCTTCCAAGTTTAAAACACAAAAAATGATGATCGTATTAAATTTAGTGATGGTAATCAGATACAATTATACAAACATCACAGTACTTCCGGAAGATTTTGTTAGATTGTACAATTAAAAAAGATTTAAAGAACAAGCTGGTATTCTCCCCAATTTTTTTTTAATAAGATCATGTTGTTTATACGAGTTGATGACATTATCCCATTTCTTAGAATATAGATATGTTTTTTTAATTTTTTTTTTTATGAATAAAATGGAAACCAAGATGCTCGCTCTGCAGTCATTTATGTAGTGTCCAGAACACTAAATATTAATTTAACATCTCTGATGTAAAATTACAGGAAAGTCCAGTACCTTTATTTATTTTTTTCCAAAGTTTTGAGATTTTGTTTATGGATTCATCCTTAATTATTTTACTATAAAAAGATAATTATCTATTTTGTGTTTGCTTACTAAGAATTTGCAAAATATACGGTACTGAATCTACTGGTACGGTCAAGTATCTTTAAATTGAGATAAAAGATACACAATTATATTGTGCATATGAGACAGCTGTCAAATTAATGTTTGTTTATTTATATTTTCTATGTGTTAAATCCCTGAGAATTTTTTAATTTTTATTGAATCTTTATAGTTGTCAGATGTACCACATGGTGTGTTGTAAAATAGATTTGGGTTAATTTCCAAACCCAACATTTAAATCAGAATATTTATATGTTGTGTCTGTGTCTGTCTTGAGTGACACAACCAGATCTTGTACATAAATTATAATGGAATAATTTGAGATATAAAATATTTTTCTAGTCTCCTCTGGTTCTCTAATCCACAACAGATTTTATTCTACTACTACAATTGGTGAAAGAATTTTCTTTAATTCTTTAATAATTTCTAACAAACAACATACAAATATTCCACATTAAGCAATTTTTTTTTGTCCATGGATATTTAACATGTTAATTCATTGTTTAATGTACAAATTAGTAAACTCAATACCAGTAATTTTTTGAAAAAAAAAAGAACTAGATCTCTTTGTTTTATATTCTTGCACAGCATAGAATTCTTGATAATATCCCTAGTGTAGCCCAAAATCCGAAACTAGAAAATTCTGGCATTAATTGTTAAACCTTAATCTGGGCCTTGAAACCAACTTGGGCCAAAACATGGACCGGTTTTAACTGTCTTTCATTCTCTTTCCGCTGTCTTTTGAGTGAAACTATGGTACTATGCACAACACGGATTGGTCCGTACTACGGATCAATATTTTTGTTTTCAAAATTCTAACGGTCGATCCAAACCGTTCAACATGATTTCTATATGAGAATATACTTGTGGGCGAAATTTTCTATTTTTTAGAATTTTTTTACTATTTTTTAGATAGGTAGTGTTTTTGGATGGTCCAGAATTTTCAGATCAATTGATTTTCTACCTATCTTAAAATATAGTAAAAAAGTTCGAAAAACTATAAAATTTAGTCTGCAAGTACATATTCATGTGGAGATCACGTTGAACAGTTCGGATCGACCATTAGGATTTTCAAAATGATAATATGGCTCCGTAGTACAGACTAATCCGTGATATGCATAGTACCATAGACTCACTCTTGTTTTTTTTTTTTTTTTTCACTTCAATTACACATCTTATCTTATTGATATTGTAACGTTAACATGTTATTGCAGTCATTGCATTATCTGCAAACTTTAACATGTTAACATTTCATACATGAGGGGCATAATAGCCATAGATTAAAAAAAAAAAAAAAAAAGGAGACAAGTTAGGACTGTCTATATATGCACTGATATGTCAATAAGGATGCTTATATCCCACATACATAGCATGAATAAAAATGAGAATTCTCTCTCTCGGTCTCTATATTATCACATCTAATAAGCTTCTAATTTTTCCCTACAAAAAAATATTTTACAAATATTATTATGTCATCATTTTTGATAATTTCCTCTGTTATTTTGTTTTTAATAAAATTTCTATTTATATTCTTATTCAAATATCATTTTTTAAAACCAAAATTCCCAACAATCTCGCTTTTTAACTTACCTACTACAGGCTCCATTTATTTTTATTTTTTTTTCTTAAATGTATCATGCATATAGACATATAGTTGTTGATTGTGCGCTACAAGTAACCACAATTAATAGCCTGTGTGATTTGCCCACTTCTAGTGGCTTAGAATTTAGACGACAACAATTCAACAACAAAAGCAATTCCATTGTGGGAATCATATACTATCTAGAAAGCAAAATTTGCATGCCACACGGTTAGAGAGAACAATCTTTTTATTCCATGTGGTTGTCTTCATTTCATTGTCTATTTTTGTACTCATAAAAAAAAGAAATATACATAAACGAAAATGCTAAAAAGGTTATTAATATTGAAATTTGTGTGAGCAGATTTAAATCTACACTATTTCAAAGGCTTCGTAAATCTAAATTGTCCGTGTGAATCTGAAGATGATCCGATATCCAATTAGAGCCGTCCGATCTGCATCAAGATTCGTGCGGCCAGCTTCAATACGAATGGGTAGGGGTGCAAACGGATCGGATAGTGGTAAAACCATATCCGTATCCGTTTTTATTTTTCGGATACGGATACGGATCGGATATTAGACGGATACGTACGGATACAGATCGGATATCGGATATCCGTGAATATATACATAAATATGTTCATAATATATATTAAACTATATAGTATATATCTACTATTCGGATACGGATAATTAATATTCAAAACCATATCCGTATCCGTATCCGTACGGATATTCGGATATCGGATATCCGTATCTAATTTTCGGATACGGATTCGGATACGGTCGGATTTTATCCGATCCGTTTGCACCCCTACGAATGGGATGATTCTGACTGGAAAAATAAAAGAAATTTAATCTGATACGCATTGGGTCCTTCCTCTTCTTATTATTAAGAAAGAAAGTGGAAGGAAAGGAAAACACCACAAACGCGCACTTTCGGCCACAACAGAGAATTAGAGACTGAGAGTGGAAACACACAGAATAAAAGAAAAGCATAGCTCCAGAAAGCAGTGGAAAATAACGAGGAAACCACCAATTCATAGGCAGAGTATCTCTCTTCCCCACTCGGATCCTCTCCAATCGTCTCAACCATATTGCATATAGTGAGCATAGTGACAAATGAATAGTTCGGGTTCGGCTCAGCGGAGTCAAAAATTCGTTATTCGGGTATAATTCGAAAATGATTCGGTACAAGGCAGCAAAAAAAAATCGCGTTTTTTCGCATTTTTCTCGTGAATAATTAATGATTTGCGTTTTATTCACGTTTTTTTATTCGGTGCAATTAGTGATTATACCTTTTTTTGTGTTTTATTCGGAGTTTGGTTCGAAAATGTAAAAAAATAAATAAAACGTGAATTATACCTGTATATTGTTACTATGATAGTGAGAGCATGAGGCGGTCTCAAGCAGAATTTTTTATTTATATAATTGTATTAAATATTTTGTAAGAAAAAAAGACAACAAAATTTCAATATCATACAAAAAAAATAATTCGGTCTTTTAAAATTTGTATCCAAATCAGATACTTTAAGTAACTAAGAAATGAAATCTACATACAAATTCAAAAGAACCGAATCAATAATTTCAATTTTTGAAAAATATCTAAAAGTAAAAAAATATAATTATTTGGTTCTTTTTTCATCTTTAAAATATTTGAAATATTTCTTAAAATAAATTTTTTTTTGGATCTCAAGCATAGAGCTTTAGATAAATTTTGAAATTTGTGCAAAGAGCTTTAGATAAATTTTATTCAAACCAGATTCAAACTATATGATTTGTGTGAACGATCTATAACTTAATAAATTTAAACGGTCCCATAAATTTAAACCGTCCGCATAAATTTTGATACTGATCGAATGGTTTAGATTCGATTTTAAATAAGACTCTATCTAAAACCTTATCCATTCAGATCATAGTGACATAACTCGTGTATAATTCGTTTTTTCGACGTAACCGAACCGAACTCCGAATAAAACGTGTATAAAACGGGAGTTGACGAATTATTTGAAACGCGAAGAAAATGCCAATTTTGTTTTTATGGTTTTTTTGGTTTTTTTTTTTGCTTCCTTGTTGTTCCGAATCATTCCCGAATTATACTCCAATTATATCTGAATCACGAATTTTTGACTTCGCCGAACCGAACCCGAACTTTTGATTTGTCACTGGGATTCAGATTGTGTACCAACCTATAACGATTTGTGGATGGAGAGGATCCGATTGCTTTTTTAATCCATGAGGGTAGCCCACAGAAAAGAGAAGAGAAGAGGCACCCCCACTAGACCGTCGGACTCTCCGTCACCTCCACTTACTCTTTCCACAATTTTGATTTTGCATTCGGTCACCTCAATACGCTACCTTATTTTTCTTGATTCTTTGTTCCCTCCAACCTTTTTTTTATGTGTTGTGTGTTTGTCAAGAGATTGAATGGATCATGACTTGGAGGTGATTGGCGTATGCAAGTAGCATGTTTATTCTAACTCTAAACGGTTAAGTGGTGTCGGCAAGTGGTAAAATAATATATATAAGTAGAGCCGCATAAAGCGCCACAGAATATCAAAGCGACATGGGCACAATTAATCCGGATTCTTAGTGGGTAGAGAAGCGTCAACGCTAACGGCCAATAGGGGTTCCCACACACGCACACACGCACACACGCACAATGCCACAACCGTGAAAGCTAACCTCACACTTTTTAATCCGCCAAAGTCCAAACTCTCCCTTCGTCAATCATGAGTTCATGACACACCAACAGAAGCGTCACTAGCAATACCGTTGAGATCCTTTACCGTACACTACTCTCCCGCGAAGAATACAGACCGTCCGATTGCTTTAATATCTGTGTTGTTGTTGATCCAATCTGATAAAAACATACGAGAAATGTGCAACTCGTCCGTACGCCGGAAAGCGCGTAACAGAGGATCTGGATGCCAAGCAATAAACCACTTGGGTCTCTAAGCAGATACCGGATTCAATCCGGCCCGCTATGTCCGATCCGTTTGGCAAAATTTTGTTAACATGGTTAGGAAAGATGAAGCTTAAAAATATTTGATTAATTGATTATTGCAATAAAATAGATATGAATATATTGAATTAAAAAAGGTGGTGTATATTTATACAAGTATGTTGATCAGTGCATCAATTAAAGAGGGCAATTGTTGAAAATTTGTAATACAAGATTAAACGGTGTAGAAGGTACCCCAATAAAATATACAAATGGATCGGTTTCACAAAAACCGGACCCGTACCAATTAATCTCTATTCCACTATCTAAAGTCTAAACAAAAGAAAGCAGTCACTATTCCACTTCATCACCTGCCTCAGCCCACTCAAACAATTCTCCTTTAACAAACTAATTTATGTCACCACACAACAAACCATCAAGTAATTAGCTAACCATGGAAGCACATCAAATCCAAGTTGGTAACTCTCAAACCCGGCATCCGCTTGATGCCGCCAAAGACGAGCATCATCCGTCGACTGGTGATCTGTCTAGACCGATGGCGGCTGTAGACAGGATGAAACGAGACGAGTGGAGCGAAGGTGCGGTGACAAGCCTACTCGATGCTTACGAGGCCAAATGGGTGCTACGTAATCGTGCCAAGCTCAAGGGGCAAGACTGGGAAGACGTGGCACATGCCGTCTCGGCACGTGCCGAGGGTGGTAAGAGCAGCAAGACGGCAACACAGTGCAAGAACAAGGTTGAGTCGATGAAGAAACGGTACCGGTCAGAGTCATCCACGGGCAATGGATCGAGGTGGCCGCTATATGCCCGGCTTGATGGTTTGGTTAGGTGTCGCGAGCCAGTTACGGCTGTGACGGTGGTTGAACAGCCAGATCATGAGGAGAAGCAGATGGCACCGATGCCGGTTGCAATAGCTCATGGGGCTGTTGTGCCGGTGCCGGAGTTGCCGAAGCTTAATGGAGAAGTCGCCATCGCATCGGTTAGTTCAATAATTAATTATTAACATTATTTGAATTTTAAATTATGTATTAAGTATATTGAATTTTTCTTATTCATGTATAACTAATTTTATTTATAAATTTGTATCATTAACTTTGTATATAACTTTGTATATATGCATAATTAATTGATCTGCCTATTCAAGCGATCAGATATGTCATGCAGAATTTTGCATGATTTTAATTTTAATTACTGTTTCATTAGTTACCATTGCAGGGAGAGGGTCAAGAGCGAACAGCCAAAAAGCACATCGCTAACGAGATGAACAACGATGCGGCATGTAGCGCACCTCGCTCCGACGAATCATCCTCGGAAGAAAAGAGACGAAACGAAAGAAGCAAGAAAAGACTTAGGAGGAAAACCGATAGCTACATGGTGATGAAAAGCATACAACTATTCGCAGAGGTGGCGCTACAGGTAGAACAAGCAAGAATAGATGCAATGAGAGAGATCGAGACGCTGCGGGCTCAGGCAGAGGCGAAGAGAAGCGAGCTCGATTTGAAGCGCACCAAGATCATCGCCAATACACAGCTCAAAATCGCAAAGCTTTTCGCGAGGAAGTATGCCGATGGTACCGATTCATCGTCGTCAGGAAATTGAGGTAGGATACCTTGAGTTGGTTCTCTATCAATATATAGAGATGGTATTGCTGTTTTTTATTAGGCTTAGTAAATAATGTTTCAAGGAAGATTGTTAATTATTGGATGATGGCATGATTAATTTAATTGCCTGATTGTCTAATTAATAGAGCTTAATTGGCTCTCGCTATATATGTCGCTGATTCAACCATGGTTTGAGAAATTGTGGACATAGGAATGATAGGATCCAAGCAAGATACATAGATTGTTTAGCATTGCCTAATTATATGGTATGGATTTAGAAAGGAGTGACTAAACATGAGAAAATGCTCCTTGAAATTGAATAATTTCAACAGTTTGTAAAATTTGTGTTACAATTGGAAGTAATTTCGACGGGAAATTACATGATTTTTAATAAAAATAAGTTGAATAAAATCATATTTATTTTTTGAGGAGGGTTTCAATACCTCGTGCTTTTCATACCTCATCATATCTCATATTTTATATCTTTGTTTTCAAAGTCCAAACTGTGGATCCGAACTGCTCAACATGATATGCATACTAAAATATGTCTAGGGATGAAATTTTATAATTTTTGAATTTTTCTTACTATTTTTTAAGATATGTACAAAATCACTGTTTTTTGACCGTTCAAAAAACAGTGATTTTCTACCCATCTTAAAAAGTAGTAAAAGATTTCCAAAAATTATAAAATTTCATCCCAATCATATTTTAATATGAATATCATGTTGAACGGTTCGGATCGACAATTTTGACTTTGAAAACGAAAATATAAAACATGAGGTATGATGAGATGTGAAAGGCATTCAACCCTCTTATTTTTTCTAGGAATTTAAGTTGACGAGATGAATTAATGGATTAAATTAACGGCCCGGCCCGGCCCGGATCAAAACTAAAAGTTCTTGAACGGCTAAAAAAAATGAAATAGTCAAGCTTCTAAGTTATACTTAATTTGTTTTTTTACAAATATAATAAAAGAAAAGAAATAATGAGTAGCTCAACGAGTATTGAGTGTTTTAAGAAATAAAACTATAATTCTGCCCAAATTTGAGAAATTAGAATAAATTTTTGAAGCCTCGTCTCCGAAAATTTACACCTCGTTTGGATGGAGAGTAGAGGAAGGGAGGGAATGGAAAGAAAATAAAATTTTCCGTCGAATCGTGTTTGGTTGACAAAATTATGTCGGAGGTGAAGGGTATAGGAGGTGACATGTTTAACCTTGTATCATTATAATCAATAGAATCGGTTTCCCTCCCGATTTGGGGTGTAATGGATGGAAAGAAATTTTGTTGCAAATATTTTTAGAACAAAAAACACAAATGTCCAACCCTATATCTTACATATATAATTCTCATACAAGTTTTTCGTCACAAACCTACAACAACAACCAAATTTCTCATTAACCTTCTAAATTTTAATCAACCAAACAAGAAATAAGACGAAAAGGAAAGTTAAATTTATTTTTTCTCATTAATCATCCAAACACAAAAAAGTTAAATATGTTAATCTTCCTTTCTACTCTCCATCCAAACAAGGTGTTAGTGTAATCTCTCTTCTTTCTTTCTTTGTTATTTTTTTTGAGTAAAACCGGGCAGTGACTGCTTGGTGTTAGTGTTATCTCTCTTCACAAAATAAAAAGGGAAAATTGATAAAATGCCACTACAAAACTTTGAAATTGTAAAAATGCCATCCCGAAATTTGAAATTGTAAAAATGCCATTCCAAACTTCATTAATTTGTAATTTTGCCACTCCAAATAATTAATGACTAAAATACCCTCCCTTCTTCTCCTCCTCTTCTTCTCCCAAAATTTTTGTGCTTTGAGATTCGTGCAGAAAGGATTTGACCAGTCCGACAATGCAGGGGTCAGTATTTTTATGCTTTGAGATTCGTGCAGAAAGGATTTGACCAGTCCGGATTTACCACAGATCAATATTTGAGATATTTCATGTGTTCGAATTTCCCGCAGCCAATATTTGAGATTCGTGCTTTGAGATTCGTGAGATATTTCATGTGTTCGAATTTACCACAGATCAATATCTGCACGAATCTCAAAGCACAAAAATACTGACCCCTGCATTCTCGGACTGGTCAAATCCTTTCTGCATGAATCTCAAAGCACAAAAATTTCGGGAGAAGAAGAGGAGGAGAAGAAGGGAGGGTATTTTAGTCATTAATTATTTAGAGTGGCAAAATTACAAATTAATAAAGTTTGGAATGGTATTTTTACAATTTCAAATTTCAGAATGACATTTTTACAATTTCAAAGTTTTGATGTGGCATTTTATCAATTTTCCCAAATAAAAATTGCAACCATGAAAGCTCTTCTATAAGCAAGAGAAAATTTCTTGTTCACAGTTGCGAACAATGGTAATGCGTACGTTGCGTAGGAGTGTACGCGATAAAGTACTAGCAGCGATTAGAATCCATCATGAAATATCTCGCAGTAACACTGTAAAAGCGCATGGACACATGGTGTATCGAACTAGGATTTTTTTTAAAAACAGTAAATAAAATAATCAAAGTTAAAGAAACGACATGATTGCTTCGTTTGTTATAAAAACAGCAAAAACCGAATTCGGGATTCGGTTAAGTTATTTTTTCGCTTCACCGAATACGCTATTCGGTTAAGCTGGCGGTTTTAACAAGGGATACAGTGGGTTGCCACAGAAGGTCCTATAAGCCATTTTTTTGGCTTAACCGAATAGGGGATTCGGTGAAGTCGATTTTTTTGCTTTTTTGGCTTAACGGAATCCCGGATTCGGTGAAGGCGATTTTTGATTTTTTTGTTTTTTTTATTTCTTGCTTTTTTGGCTTAACCGAACAGGGGATTCGGTGAAGCCAAAGAATTTAATTTTTTTGCTTTTTTGATTTTTTTGCTTTTTTATGCTCTGGAATCCCCTCCTTAGTTAGACTTGCTTGAAATGCATTAATTAGTTGTAACTGTAAAATAAACTATATATAGATAATTGTTAAATGTTATAGATAGTTGTACTTTATCAGAACTATATATGTAAAATGAAAAAATAGCCTTGATGCTGTTTGATGACATGATTAAGGCCGTGATTTTTATTTTTACCCAAAAAAAAAATATTTTAATATAAATAACCACGTTTTTAAAAGAATTTTATTTCTACCCAAACCGCAAATAATATTTGCGGTTTGAATTGTTAATTCAAACCGCAAATAATATATGCGGTTTGAATCGCATTTATAAAAATCGGTTAACCAATCACCATTTCATTTATTATTTTATTAAATGGTAATTTTTCACCGATAACCCTAGAAATTTATTCACCGATAACCCTAAAGTCATTTTTATTACAAAGAATTATATTATAAAAACTTATCAATAATATAAAATTTTATTTATTATTTTATTAAATGGTAATTTTTCACCGATAACCCTAAAGTTATTTTTATTACAAAGAATGGAAATGGTATTTTATAAATGGAAATGGTTATCGGTGAAAAATTACCATTTAATAAAATAATAAATGAAATTTTATATTATTGATAAGTTTTTATAATATAATTCTTTGTAATAAAAATAACTTTATGGTTATCGGTGAATAAATTTCTAGGGTTATCGGTGAAAAATTACCATTTAATAAAATAATAAATGAAATTTTATATTATTGATAAGTTTTTATAATATAATTCTTTGTAATAAAAATAACTTTAGGGTTATCGGTGAATAAACTTCTAGGGTTATCGGTGAAAAATTACCATTTAATAAAATAATAAATGAAATTTTATATTATTGATAAGTTTTTATAATATAATTCTTTGTAATAAAAATAACTTTAGGGTTATCGGTGAATAAACTTCTAGGGTTATCGGTGAAAAATTATCATTTAATAAAATAATAAATGAAATTTTATATTATTGATAAGTTTTTATAATATAATTCTTTGTAATAAAAATAACTTTAGGGTTATCGGTGAATAAACTTCTAGGGTTATCGGTGAAAAATTACCATTTAATAAAATAATAAATGAAATTTTATATTATTGATAAGTTTTTATAATATAATTCTTTGTAATAAAAATAACTTTAGGGTTATCGGTGAATAAACTTCTAGGGTTATCGGTGAAAAATTACCATTTAATAAAATAATAAGTGAAATTTTATATTATTGATAAGTTTTTATAATATAATTCTTTGTAATAAAAATAACTTTAGGGTTATCGGTGAATAAATTTCTAGGGTTATCGGTGAAAAATTACCATTTAATAAAATAATAAATGAAATTGTGATTGGTTAACCGATTTTTATAAATGCGATTCAAACCGCATATATTATTTGCGGTTTGAATTAACAATTCAAGCCGCAAATAATATATGCGGTTTGAATTCACAATTCAAGCCGCATATATTCCTTGCGGTTTGAATTGTTAATTCAAACCGCCAATATTATTTGCGGTTTGAGTAGAAATAAAATTCTTTTAAAAACGTGGTTATTTATATTAAAATATTTTTTTTTTGGGTAAAAATAAAAATCACGGTGATTAAGGGGTTGAGATTTGAGTATTTGCTCTCTGAAGGAATTTGTGTTCAACAATGCTAGGATTAAGATTAGGATTTATAACGAGTTAATATTAAAGTATGTATAAAAAACAAATTGTTCTTTTAACATAATAAAATTTTAACTACGTAGTATTCTATTACATTTAATTCGCCCTTGTTATTATGAAACCATGCATATAGTCCGGATTAAATTAAAATTACAATAAACAGGGACTTCTAAACAACAAATTAAAATATTTGACAGAATTGCAGATAACCAGAAGTATCATAACCGAATAGAGTATTCGGTTAATCATAAAAAATAAAAAAATTACCTAACCGAATCCCCTATTCGGTGTGGAATAAAAAATAAAAAAAATAATGTAAACCGAATCCTCTATTCGGTTAACAATAAAAAATAAAAAAAAATTCTTAACCGAATTGGGAATTCGGTTAATGGTGGGTGTTACACGGAGTTTACATAGTTTATGAGATCTGTTCTGTGAAAATTTGCTTTAACCGAATAGCGCATTCGGTGAAGCGGAAAAAAATAGCTTAACCGAATCCCGGATTTGGTTTTTGCTGTTTTTATAACAAACGAAGCAATCATGTCGTTTCTTTAACTTTGATTATTTTATTTACTGTTTTTAAAAAAAATCCATCGAACTAAGCTTAAAATTTTTGGGGAATTTCATGTATACCCCTCAAAAACTTCAAAATTACGTATTTCCCTCTAAACTTTGAAATTATGTATTTCCTCTCTAAACTTCAAAACTCACAAATTTATCCATTTTATTGTCTTTTATATTAAAACTCATTCTAAATTTATAAAATACCTATTTTACCATTTATTAAAAACATATAAAACCCATCAGACTCAAATTTGAATCTAAACGGTCATCTACCGTCCGAATTGCTTTTAGATCTGTGTACGCAAGATCGGCACAAATCTTGATGCGAACACACACGCATATTGAAGTGACATGCATAGACCTTAATGCGATGTGTGCGCATCGGAATTGCTTTAAGATCCGTGCGTGCTAGATCAGCACGAATAAAGCGGTGCGCACATATCTTAATGCGATGCGTGCGGATCGGACAGTAGATGAACCCTTCAGATTCAAATTTGAGTCTGATAGGATTTTATATGCTTCTAATAAAGGGTAAAATGGGTATTTTAAAATTTTAGAAGGAGTTTTGATATAAAAGATAATTAAATGGGTAAATTTGTGATTTTTTGAAGTTTAGAGGGGAAAATACATAATGTTTAGAGGGGGAAATACTTAATTTTGAAGTTTTTGAGGGGTATACTTGAAATTCCCCCCGTTTTTTTTTTTTGATATTCAGTTCCCAAGTTTAATGAAACCCAAGTAAACTCAAAAAAAAAAAAAACTGAAATATAGCAGGAATTCCTATCAAGTGAGGTAACAGGACGAGTTTAGATCCAGACCGTTCGATCTGCTTTGGCACGAATATTGAAGGGGCCATGTGCATTCCACCTCTAACTGGATTGACCCGGATTCTGATCGGACGATCCGGATCTAAACTCAAATATTTTGTTACCTCCGAGGTTTTGGACTCAGTTTCCCCGACTGGTAAATCGACTGAACACGATACAGCCTTCTCCTCCTCCGATCTCGTTATATTATACAACTCTATCCGTCTCTCCAACCTAGCCAAACTTTTGCTCCAAGTCAAACTCTGAACTCTGAACTCTGAATCTATGGAGGCGATCTTCACCAATCTATCCCCCTCCGCCGTCTCTCCAATCGCCGCCTCCTCTCGTAAATCGCCTCTCCTCTTCCCCTCCCGAACCTCCCTCATTTTACCCAAATCGCCCACCAAAAGATCATCCCTGACCCTCCGCCGTGCCATCAACTCCATGCTGGTTCCCATGGTCGTAGAACAAACCAACAGAGGTGAGCGATCTTATGACATCTTCTCGCGCCTCTTGAAAGAGCGCATCATCTGCCTCAACGGTCCAGTCGACGACGACATGTCCTCGATTATTGTGGCGCAGCTTCTATTTTTGGAGTCAGAGAACCCATCAAAGCCGATATACATGTACATTAACTCCCCAGGTGGCTCTGTGACATCTGGATTGGCTATCTACGATGCGATGCAGCTAGTTAGATCCCCGGTTACTACTCTCTGCCTCGGTCAGGCTGCTTCCATGGGATCGCTTTTGCTTGCGGCTGGTGCACCAGGTGAGAGACGGTGTTTGCCTAATGCACGGGTTATGATTCACCAGCCATCGGGTGGTGCCCAGGGGCAGGCTACAGACATAAACATTCGAGCTATAGAGATCTTAAAGGTTTGTTAATTTTCTTTGATATGCAGTTTTATTGACCTGTAATTAGTAGTTGGCTGCGTGATTCAATCCATTGTTCTTTCGCCTGTGGCATTTTGGGAACATCCAAGAGAAAAATAAGCTATCATGAGTGCTAATTCAGGCTTAAAATTGCCAGTAAACAGAAATTGAACAAAAATATCTCTTATTGGTTGGTTAATCACGAGAATTATATTGCTGGAACTAATTCATTAAGAGTAAAAAGGATTTATCCAAAGGATGTCGGGAATGGGTCCCTTATTTCAAAACAGGAAATTAGTATAAGTATGCAAGGATAATGGAGAAGATTGTTGGATTCAAGTTAAATATAGTACAGCATTAGGAACCAAATAGATGTTTGTAATTAGAGGGGAGTTGTAGCAATGGTATCAAAAACTTGTAGTGTTAGATACAGACTTTCAAGCTATGGGGGTCAATCATATGAAATTTGCATGTTGAGTATCGAGGCCAATGTTTCAGTACCAATAGCATTTTACTTTAAACTATATAGAAAATCATGTATAAGCACATAAATTTTGAAAATGAATGGCACACTGATTCTGTCCCTGATTAAATGAATTCGGATCCTCCCAGGTACTATAAAAAGGAATCTTTTACAATTACTGGATCTGGACCATTCTTTTAACTTTGCACGAATCTCAAAGCACAAATAATACTGCCCCCCTGCGCTATCCCTGAATAGGCACTGGCTGGGAGTAATCTGGACTGTTCTTTTTGTAATTGTAAAAGATTCTTTTTTACGGTACCGGGGAGGATATGGAGGCCTGATTAGATACCACCTCATACAATAATTGGTCATAAACTCTCGACTTTAATTGAAGTTCTAATAATTCTCTTATATTAATGGGTCACAAAATGTCAACTCTGATTGAAGTTCTGAAAACCGAATTATTGGAAACTATGTCAGGTAAGGGAAAAGCTTAACATGATCTACCAAAAGCATACGGGACAGCCGCTGGATAAGCTTGAACTATCCATGGAGAGGGATAACTTCATGTCTCCTGAGGAGGCCAAGGAATTCGGCCTCATTGATGAAATTATTGAACATCGTCCTGCTTCCCTCATCACTGAAGCTGTCAAGCCGTCAGATGTCATCCGTCCAGGTGGCGACAACAACGACAACGGTGCTGTAGCGGCGACAGCCGATTGATATTTACATATGGTTAGGCTGTCGATAATTAGATGATAGATTGGGATGAGGGGGTGGTAATCTTGTGGGTGTATGCTGCTTGTGTTCTTTCATACATGATTAACTGGAATCTGATCAAAACAAAGGTTCTGAGTTGCCTCCTGTTTAAAGAGAATTCAATTGATTCAAGTACTTTATGGTGTAGCTGGCATGAATGCTTACCTATTCTGTAGTTCAATTAATTTACTATACTGTATTATTTTGGTCTGACAAAACATTTCTTGTATATTCTGTCTCTAGTGTGAGAAGGATAAGGGTTGCATGTTTGAAAATTGATCTACAAAATTTCTAGAATGCTGTTGTGACGATTTAAAAGTTATTCATATATTATGTCAGCATTTCTAAAATTGGTAGCATATATTCATTTATTTTATACGCATGCAAATTATCTAGACTAGTAGACGGGAGGTTTTTATATCATTGAATTTTTGACAAATAGTTGAATGCAACGGTTACCAACGGGCTACTGGTATAAATGATGAATCAGAAACTAAACATTGGTATACAGGCAACCAACGTCTATTTAATTTGTAAGAATTATATACAAGTTGAAATTTATTTAGTTTGAAAAATACATGTTTGATTACAGATCAATACATGTATTAAATCAGATAAAAGTCGATCTAATCTTGGTCTTAAAGTCCTTTACGAACTCAATTTCGAACTTTTCTTAACTTTGTTACGACTTACGAGTTATGACTTATGGCTGGGTCATCGTTTGAAATTACAACACTTCAATAAAAACTCAGGCATTCTGAATTCTAATTACACAGTACACTAAAGTTTATATCAAAGTTCATTATAAATACTAAAATTTATATCAAACACCAAATTTTAGTACAATCAATCAAAGTTCCGTACAATCACAGAATCCAAAGTTTTCCAAATAGCCAACAGGAGTAACATCACCAAAGTTTTCAAATATCCAAAGTATTCAAAGTTCAATTTAAATATCAATAGAAGTACAGAACAATCACCAAAGTCTTAGAATTATTACAAACCCAAATATTATCCTAAATAAAACATTAAATTTCATTATCAGCGGAAATTAACGGTTCACGTTTGAGTTAATTTCGAACTAAGTTTGGTTTGCGAATCTATTTCGAACGAACTAGGTCCAGTTTGAGTTTGGTTTGAATTAATTTCGAACTAAGTTTGGTTTGAATTAATTTCGAACGAACTCAATTTCGAATCGAATTTTTTACGAACTTTTTCGAATCAAACTTGAATCGAATTACGAACTACGAAATTTTTGTGCAGCCCTAGTCCCACATGATTTTTGACTTCAAATAGTCAAAATGTAGATAGTCAACTCTCATAATTTTTTTGTCAACAAAATAAATAAGACTTTTTGAAACATTTTAGGTGGCTGGGCCTGATCGGTCCTCTTTAGTATTCAAAACAAATATAGAAAATAATAAAAATAAAGAGAAAATTACACAACGTGGTCGTTAAAATGTTGCGAAAACCAGTTTTGTGTGATTTCACATCGTGATTATTATGCATGTTGAGGTCATATATTAGTTATGTTTAACTATTTTTTTTGTAAATGATCACTGTGTTCGAATAGTCATAATGTAACTATGTGTGTCGTGATCAAATATAAGTTACGTTTAACTTTTTTTTTTACATAATATTACACCTAATCACATGACTAAATCAGTTCCCGTATCGTATCATTTTGTCAAAAAGAAAAAATAATAATCACAACATACAGATACACATACTGTTGATTTATGTAGAGAGATGCACAGCTGACGAGAAAAAGATTGTATGTTGATTTATGTAGAGAGATACACAGGAGTGTTTATGTAAGTTGTTTGATGTATAATTTTTTTTTCTTTAAAGAAGGTTGAGAAATTTTTGTTTACAAATTCCGTTCCATTATCCGATCTAAATATTTTGAGCTTGGCATTAAATTGATTTTCTATGAGACAAAAGAATTCTTTAAATCTACAAAAAAAATTATCTTTAGATTTAAGTAAATATAACCAAGTGGTTCTTGAAAAATTATCAATAAAAATGACAAAATATTTAAATCCATTATAAGATTCAATTGGGGCTGGACCCCATACATCGGACTGGATCAAATCAAACATAGCTTCTCTTTTACTAATAGAATGAGGGAAATGAAGCCTTGTTTGCTTCGCCAACTTACAAATTTCACAATTAGTACAATTTAAATTTTTACAATCCAAAATACAATTTAAAATCTTGTCGGATGGGTGTCCAAGTTTTCTATGCCATAGATCAATATTAATGGATTTAGCGGAAGCACAAAGATAATTTTTTGAGTTCAAAAAATAATGTCCATTTTCGAGATATCCTTCACCAATCTTCGTCCCGATTTTCCGGTCCTGAAATACAATATTTTTGCAAGAGAAAATTGCATCACAATTTAACTCTTGTGTTAATTTTTGTACCGAAAGTAGGTTTATAGGAAAGGTTTTCAAATATAGAACGTTATAAATATTTTTATTACAAAATTTTGTTTCACCTATGCCATTTATTACCATTAGCTACCAAGACAAATTGGTTATTTTTTGTCATGTCTAAATTTTTTAGAAATTTTTTATTACCAAACATATGGTCCGTAACTCCACTATCAATAATTACTCTATCTAATAAATTTAAATTCTTTGAGTGTGAAGAAATACCTGAAAATGAAGGGTTTTGTTTGGCTAGCAACACAGAGAGCTATTGAACAATAGATTGCAATTGATCTCCAGATCCGTTTGACCCGTTACTGCTCAACCCATCTGACCCGCTAGCAAAATGGGTCGAATCAATTTGGTTGGGTCGGGTTTGGGTCGTGAACCCACTTATTTCTCCTCAGGCCCGCGTGTTGCTCCTGCCCCCTTCGTTCTCATTTCTCTTTTCCTCATTTCCGTCGCCTCTCCCTTCTTTCTCCTTCGCCCTTTAGTGCTTCGATTTGAGGTGAGGGTGACAAAACCAACAGTTCTCCTGAGTATGTCCCTCTTTTTTACAGTTTGAGCACTTCTCACCTCCCTGATTTTGGTGATTTTGAGAATTAGGGTTATGGCCGGATTTGGGGAAATTCAATTTTTTGGTTACGACGAGGCTGTAGGTAGGGCTGCACAAAAAATTTGTAGTTCGTAATTCGATTCCAGTTTGATTCGAAAAAGTTCGTAAAAAGTTTCTATTCGAAATTGAGTTCGTTCGAAATTAATTCAAAACAAACTTAGTTCGAAATTAATTCAAACCAAACTCAAACTGGACCTAGTTCGTTCAAAATAGGTTTGCAAACCAAACTTAGTTCGAAATTAACTCAAATGTGAACCGTTAATTTCCGCTGATAATGAACTTTAATGTTTTATTTAGGATAATATTTGGATTTGTAATAATTCTAAGACTTTAGTGATTGCTCTATACTTCTATTGATACTTAAATTGTACTTTGAACACTTTGAATATTTGAAAACTTTGGTGATGTTGCTCTTGTTGGTTATTTGGAAAACTTTGGATTCTGTGATTGTACTGAACTTTGATTGTACTAAACTTTGGTGTTTGATATAAATTTTGGTATTTGTAGTGAACTTTGATATAAAATTTGGTGTACCGTGTAATTAGAATTCAGAATGCCTGAGTTTTTATTGAAGTGTTGTAATTTCGAACTATGGCCCAACCATAAGTCATAACTCATAAGTCGTAACAAAGTTCGTAAAAGTTTGAAATTGAGTTCGTAAAAAGTTCAATTTGAAATTGAGTTCATTAGAAATTAATTCAAACCAAACTTACTTCGAAATTAATTCAAACCAAACTCAAACTGGGGATAAGTTCGATTCGGTTCGGTTCGTTTACAGCCCTAGCTGTAGGTCTCATGTCCCTCGTCAATTGAGACTTGTGGACCACCCATGACCTCTCTTTGCTCTCTTCTTGTTGGATCATGTTTTGGATTTGAGAGTATGACGGAAGCGGATTGGTATTCATGATCTGAGATCGTACGGCCTCATAACTAGGGTTTAATCCCGCAAGGTACTCAAATATATCATCTTCTTCTTCTCGTTTTTTTATTATGGCCAAGTCAGTGGTTAGCTGCCGATATGATCGGAGCTCATCTTTCTTCTATTTTAGAGCACCAAGGTACTCGATATGCTTTCTCATGCCTTGCTTTTCTTGTTGAATTTCTTGTTTGAGCTGATAGATATGAGAGTAATTATTTTGTTGCCCGTACATGGCCTTCACGGCTTCCCATAGTTCGAAAGCTGTGTCAGAAAAGAGAAAGAGATCTGAAACAGATGGCTCCATGGAATTCATGAGCCAAGTTATGATTTTGTCATTTTGGGTTCTCCATTTCTTGGTTGTCTTTTTTTCGGTTTCAGTTGGCAAGTTTGGGTTTGCTACTGTGGGTTTTTTGTTTTCTCCTGTGATGTATTCTCGCATCCCTCGATCGTTGAGCACTCTAGATGCAACCTTTGCCCATGAAAGATAATTCTTGCCATTGAGCAGAGTATTTGTGAGCTTAGAGGTATTATTGGTTGCCTCGTGTTGCCCCTCTTGAGCCATTTTGCTCTTTTGCTGATTTTTCTGTTATGGGTTTTTTTGCTTGTGTTGTGAATACCAGTTTACTGGTACAGTATTGTGATTATATTTTGTGGTCACAGAACTTGACGCTCTGATACCATGTTGATTTATGTAGAGAGATGCATAGTTGAGGAGAAAAAGATTGTATTTTGATATATTGTGTCTTTTTTCAATTACAAATGGTTATTTATATTACAAGGTCCAATATGACCGTTGGAGACTATTTCTCCTTTTTGCTACAGTGTATTGTTTGAATTATTTTCTAAGTTCTCTAATACACTTTATACATATACTCTTAATCTATGATGAAATATAATATGAGATCATTCTTCAACACATACACACGACACAAAACAAAAGAATTATGACACGTGATCAACACATGTGCCTTGCCTTAACTTCTTCTCTTTCAAAATCAAACTAAAGTTTTGAAATTATCGGGCTGGTCATAATAATTGTTTTTTAGAAATATCATTGTCCGTGTATAGGGGTGTTCAAATGGTCGTTTCGGTTCAAACCAAACTAAAATAACCAAATCAAATTTTTTTTCTGTTTTTGAAAATTCCACCGAACTAAAATAGCAAACCGAATTAAAACTGAACTGATTAAACTGATTTAAACTTCGGTTTGTTCTGTTGAACCGAATAAAGAAATTCAATCTCAAAAAATCAAAACTCAATACACCAATACATTCAGAATTTCACAGAAATAAAAATCAAGATACCATTACACATGTTCAATTTCATACAAATACGTAGATGTTCAAAAATATCCAAAGTTCTAAACCAAAATTTTGTTCTTCATTTTAAGTCCAAAAAAAATGAGAACACCATCTAACATCCAAAATTAACATAAATGGTACAAAAATAATTCTATGAGAAGGTTGTATCAATGGTGTCAATGGCTCTAATATATAGAAAAGGTTGTGTCAATCCTCTCTTAAGCAAGTTACATCCATCTAAGTTACCTGTATCAAATAATAAATGTTTACAATTAGTTGCATCAAGATCCTAGTTGTCGGGAGGTCTTAAGCTAGATTGGTACCAGTGGTACCGTACCATTATTTCTAGCTAATTAATGCAGCTGATGATGGAACTGTTTGAACAACTAATGATGCAACTGATGATGGAGTTTTTGTAATTATTTCAAAACTAGATTTGCCAAATTAATATTATCTGATAAACCAATTGTGAACCTAATTTGAAGCTTTAGATTCACAATTAACAAGGCACAAATTGATATTCAGATAACCAAATCAAAATTTTTTCCGGTTTTTGAAAATTCAACCGAACTAAAATAGCAAATCGAATTAAAACCGAACTGATTAAACCGATTTAAACTTTGGTTTGTTCGGTTGAACCGAATAGAGGAATTCAGTCTCAAAAAAATCAAAACTCAATACACCAATACATTCAAAATTTCACAGAAATAAAAATCAAGATACCATTACACAGGTTCAATTTCATACAAATGCGTAGATGTTCAAAAATATCCAAAGTTCTAAACCAAAATTTTGTTTTTCATTTTAAGTCCAAAAAAATGAGAACACCATCTAACATCCAAAATTAACATAAATGGTACAAAAATAATATTATGAGAAGGTTGTATCAGTGGTGTCAATGGCTCTGATATACAAAAAAGGTTGTGTCAATCCTCTCTTAAGCAGGCTACATCCATCTAAGTTACCTATATCAAATAATAAATGTTTATAATTAGTTGCATCAAGATCCTAGTTGTCGGGAGGTCTTAAGCTAGATTGGTACCAGTGGTACCGTACCATTATTTCTAGCTAATTAATAGCTGATGATGGAACTGTTTGAACAACTAATGATGCAACTGATGATGGAGTTCTTGTAATTATTTCTAAACTAGGTTTGCCAAATTAATATTATCTGATAAACCAAATTGTGAACCTAATTTGAAGCTTTAGATTCACAAACAACAAGGCACAATTTGATATTCAGATTTACAACAAGACTTGAACTAGCACAAGGATTCTAACAAATACAAAAGTCAGAAAACTCTAAATCTGAGGTACTTTTGCCTTACCCGGAATCTGGACTCAGATAGCAACATCTCATAAATCCACCTTCGCTAAGTATTAGATGGAGCTGCACCTGCACTTTCCAATTCTACTTTTGAAAATACATTCTATTGAGCTGCACCTGCACTCTCAAAGTAGTATATATTCTATTGAAAATACAAATACAGAATGTCAGAAACCATTGTATTCTTTCAAAAAAAATACACAAACCATTGTAGTACATAATTTACGAGAAATGAAAAGTGAATTATAGTAAATAGATTATTTTAATTACCTTCTTCAAGCTGATCAAGAATCTTTAAGTTTTCTTCAACACTAACTGGACGTGTTGAACGAAGCCAATCTTCGGTACATATGAGAAATTGTGCAATTCTTGGTGTCAACGAACTCCTAAATGCATCAAGTATACGACCACCCGTACTAAATGTTGACTCAGAAGCCACTGTTGAAACAAGAACAACAAGAATGTCACGTGCCATGTGTGACAAAATAGAAAACCTCGGAGCATTAAGCTTCCACCATCCCAAATTACCTCTACATCATCTTTAAGGTATTTATCCAACTCCGACTAGTTTTCTCCTCCACTTGTGACAGATTTGTGCTTCTTAAACATCGAAGTCAGCACTTGTACATCCTCTATACCGATAGACACCTCTACTAGAGTGTCATTCTTTAATCCCTTTTCATCCAAACCTAACCCATATAACCTTTTGTACTCATTAAATAACAAAACTAAATCACCTTTCACCTTCTTTATCATTTTTTCACACTTTTCTTGTCCATACAATTCAATGAGAGCAAACTCAATGAATTTTAATTTATGTCGAGGATAAAAAATATCCGCCACATAGATCAAATAATTAGCTTTCTCAATATTACTCCAATACTTGTTGTACTTATCAACCATTCTATCTGCCATTACACATACTTCCATGTCACTAATTTCTCTCAACTTTCGTAATGACTCAACATTAGTAATTTCATGAAAAAAGATATTAGTAGTCACGTAAAAAGATCTGAAAATCTGATTAGTTAAATTATAATAATGCTTTAAAAAAAACTACAATTTTTCCGACATTTCTCCAATCTAAATCGGTTGGTGCACCAATACTTTTTCCTTTTGGAACCATCTTCTCACATTCTTTCTCACCCTCATTAGCAAGATCAGAAATAAAATTTTGTTCTTGCTCCGCATATGTTTCAAATGTTTTTCGAAACTTTAGAGCGACATCCAACATCAAATACGTAGAGTTCTATCGAGTGGGACAATCTAAACACAACAACGCCTTACTATCGATTTTTTCTATTTTCACGCATTCTTTGAATTTATGTAACCTTTTTGAGAATTGTTTCACATATTTTACAGCACCTCAAATTCGAACAACCGAAGTAGACATTTCTTTCAAACCATCTTGAATTACCAAATTAATAATATGGGCAATACACATCATGTGTAGGTGTTTCCCATTTAAGATACCATCTTGAACTACCAAATTAATAATATGGGCAATACGGACCGTGTACACCTCGCTCTCTCAGTAATCTAACAAAATCTTTGTCGTTTAGAATTTTGAATTAAGATTCTTTTAGGATAATTTTAAACTTCTAGATAGTGGAACATTGATCATTTTAGTCCTGTTTTTAATATCGAACTTGTTAATTCTGTAATAGATACTTCAATTATATTTTTGCAATTCTAAATTGTTTTGATTCTTTTAATTTTAATTTTTTTAATTGCTTCAATGAAATTTCGGTTTTGGAATTCGAGAAATACCACTGCTCAACATTATTATTTGAAGCTCACTATTTCGAATTTCGTATAATTTTTTTCAAAATATGAAATTTCTAATAATATTTCAAATTCTGAGTTTCGTAGCTCCGACTTTGGCAATGTATATGTCACTCCAGTCCAGGGAATTAAATCTTTGAAAATATAGATTTGATATATACAGTACCCACAATTATAAAATTCATAATTTTTAGATTTTGATTTTCTGAATTCTGAATTTCATATTTCTAAATTTTAATTCTGGATTTCTAATTTTCTAATTCAAATTTCTAAGTTTCAGTTTTCCGTAATATATTACAAAGATAATAGAAGTCATAGAAATCGATCTCCATTATATCATAATTAGAATTATTTAAGATTTTTTCCAATCAACTTGATTAGAATTTGCAATTACATAAATGTACACTAATTACTAATTGCACAATTTTACTAAATTAACAATTTATCTGAAAATGTCTCATCATACTTTTCAAATACTAATTTCAGCAATGCAATATTAAAATTGCAAAATTATTAATATAAGAGTAAGAAAATTTTGAAATTGATTTAAACAAAATTGTTAGATGGTTGGTGTGGTAAATATATTCAATTTTTAGAACTGCCAAGAAAAAAAAAAATCGATGACCTACAAATCTACAATTGGTATTTAATTGAAGAGAAAATTGCAACTGATATGAAGTTTTACTGGCAAGATATCAGAGTTCTCCGAATTAAGCAAATTTATATGCAAATGGCATATACAACTAATTAATTGCAAAGCAACATTTTCTCACCAACTTTCCTGTACAAAAGAAAAGAACAGCTAACAATCTATCAAGATGCCTACATCCTTGCAACAAATCTATCAATTTGCAATTAATTGCAACACAACTGCAGACCACTGAACCTGAATTAGTACCTAATTTTTGCTAAAAACACCTCCAAAACAACTAATTTACAACTTCAATCTCTTAACATTAATTAAAAGAAACACTATATGAATGTGAAATTGAAGATGACGAGGCAGGTGGCGATGGCCGGTGATCCTCGTCGTCGGAATCAAAACTAACGCTACTTACCCCCATCCAATAATCATGTCGATTCACGCTTCTCATGCTCTCCAATGCCTTAACAAGTGCCTCGGCCTTCGCCTTGCCTCGGGCACTCACTGCACCATCCCTAGCCATCTCCGCCACCATCTCTTCCCCTCCGCCAATCTCCCTCAAATCCCCCGCAGCTTTCTCCCCACCTGCTGTTACCAGATTAAGCAAAGCTGCTGCCGCATTCTCTCTCGATCTTTCGCTTGCTCCCGTTAGCGGATCGATCAGATCAACCAAAACCCTAATCCCGGCAACCTTACGAAATGCATCTACGCTCTCGCTGCATCCCGCAACCTGTGCAATCACTGCCGTCACATCCTCCACTATGCCGTCACGGCCATCCTTCACTATTAGCGAAAAGAGAGCCGACACCACGCCTAATTCAACCAAAGTAAGTCGGTTGAGCGGATATAGTGAGACACCAAAAAGTGCCTTCAGGGCATCTTTCCTTGCTCGAGTTGACACCGGGGCTCGAAGAAGAGAGATCAGAGAACTAAGAATCGGCTGTTTTGAGCCGATGATCGGTCGATATGACTCGACACACAACAAGCTATACAAAGTCGCAGCAGCATGTTGTGCGGCAGTGTTTGGCAGTTCCAAAGCGTTGCCAAGCGCATCTACGAGACCAGGCGTCGACATGAGCAATTCTCGAGCGGCAATTGATAAATTGAGGAGAGATGCTGCGGCATCTTCTTGGACTGAGGAACTGGCGGTGGAGCCGGCACATAGATGTGCCGATAGCAATGGAACAACACCTGCTTCAGCAAGTGGGAGGCGGATTTCAGGATCATGTTTTGACAAAAGACGGGTTTCGGCCACGGCTGCGGCAATGGAGGGCTCGTCAGAGGCCGTAGAAAGACGCCGTACGAGGAACCTCACCGTCCGGAGCTTCACCTCCATTGATCTAGTAGGGGATTTTAAAGAAATCTTTTTTTTGGTTTTGATGTTTCAGTAATTTTTGCTTTTGTTGGTTTGGAGAAGATCTATCTTGCGAGGAAAAGAAGGAACCGAAATGGTGGTGCCTCGGCCCTCGACCCTCGTGTAGGATTAGAGTTGTTGAGGAAGGAAAGAATTAATTTGGTTTGGCCACTTGGCCAATTGATGAGGCAGTTAAGATCATCTCAATTTTGTTGAGAAATGGACAGAGAAGATAGATACGGTTGACTTGTAACAGTGTACTTTACAAATGACACAGATGCATTTTTTTTAGTATTTGACAATTTTTTTATTAAATAATGTAAAATAATATAAAAATAAGATGAAATTAATATAAAATGATAAGTGATCAAACTATTAATTTTCTCGATTCTTATGAACTTAATTCACATCAAATGAAATATGAACTAAGTTATCTATTAACCAACTACACCTCATTTTTAATTTTTTTAATTGATATTATGAAACATCGTCAAAATCAAAATAATTCCCGTTACATTTTTATTGCCACGTCACTATTGTTTTCATTTTGGACAAATGGAGAGAAAAAAAAAATAGCCGGATCTAAGCAGAGTAAACCGTGGGAAGAATCAAAGAGCAAACATGAACTCTTATCCAGCGCTGGGCTTGACACGTTATGGATCAATTTGTATATGACGCAACGCTCAAATCATGCGTACCTATAAAGTTCAACGATTTTAGTGCGTTCAAGGAGCCGCCGACATTTCTATTATATCCAAAGTTTAATAGAAATTATTTAATATACCCAGTATGCTAGAAGTTATAAAAATGTCTGTACCGGCAGTACTCAATTTAATTCAGTACCAACTAAAAAATGATCGATATTCAAATTTTTTTTTTATACAGTACCGTCCATTTATTAATTTTTCTTTTTAGGATGGGCATAATATAGTTAGCTAGAAGAAAAGTCAGAAGTTTGCACTCGGTTTGGCTAAGATAAAAAAAATCATTTGGTTAGATGCGTGTGTTACATTGGTTGCATGTATCGATGCGTCGCTGATGTTTTTGTAATGAAACATCGATGTTTCATTAGACTTAATATTGAAAATTAAAACATCAATGTTTCTTATCATTTACAATCATTAGACTTATCATTTACAATCTAATAAAACATCAATGTTTCATTAAAAAACATCAGCGACGCACTGATATTTTTTTAGCACTACCCAGCTAATAAATCAATGTTTCACTGTAAAAATATCGATGTAACATATGCATCCAACCAAATACATTTGTTTGATCTCGAGTGCAAACTTCAATCCGAGTTTCGTACAACTTTTTATTCTAGCCAACTATGTTATACCCATCCTAAAAAAACCTAAAAAAAAAAATTAAGTACCATCCAGAAAATGGCCAATACTATACCAAAAATAAAAAAAAATTTGGGTACCGGCTATTTTCCGACCGGTACTGAATTAAATTGGGTACCAGCCAGAAAATAGCCGGTAATGATATTTTTATAACTTCCCAGCAGATCTGGGTATATTAAATAATTTCTATTAAACTTTGGATATTAATAAAAATATCGGAGGAGCCGCAAAGGAATTTTCCTGTGTTAGGAGAGAAAATTAACATCATACTTTAATCCCAAATGAATTGAATGCCGATGCTTTCACGATAAGTTAGTCTCTCTTTAATCTTGATTTTTAGTATGAACACGACTTATTTCAACAGGATATTTGAGAAAGAAATCGAAAGTACTCCACCAAGACATATAATATTTAACTTAGTGACTATTTTATTTTTGTTGTAACCGGAGACTGAGTCTAAATATTTAGTAAGATGACATACATAATTTTGTAATCGTTATTCATTTAAATATATTTTTATATTTAAAAAACATAGGAAATAAAAGTATATTTTGTAAAAAAAAAAAAAAATAAGGATTAGACATAATATGATAATTTTGAAATTTTTTTAAGAATTTTTTTTTATAGAAATATAAGTATATTTTTTGTAATTATTTTAGTCAAACCTTAACAAGTGACTCTTTCTAGCTCTCTCTGGTTGTACCCCTGATTGTAACAGTTGTAAACAGATAATAATAATTACATGAAACACAAAATTACATAATTATGATAGAAGACAAGGTTATTTGAGAAGTTATTAGAGATAATTAAAGTTGTCCAAATTGACAGCAGGAGAAGATAAGGTCAATTACTCCAGCACAAGTTATTGACCAACCTTAAAAAAAAGAGGAGGGTTCAAATGTACCATTATTTTTGTGCTCTAATATGTTTTATATTCTTTATTTTTATTTTTAAGGTCTGAACAGTCGATCCGAACCGTTCAACATGATCTTCATAATAAAATATGTTTAGAGACCAAATTTTATATTTTTTAGAATTTTTTTACTATTTTTTTAGATAGGTACAATATCACTTTATCGGATGGTCCAGAATTTCCTTAAAAAAATAATTTTGTACCTATCTAAAAAATAGTAAAAAATTCTAAAAAATATAAAATTTGGTATCCAAACATATTTTATTATGAAGATCATGTTGAGCGGTTCAAATTGACTGTTCGGACATTGAAAATGAAGATAAATAATGTGGAGTATGTTGGAGCACAAAAATAATGGTGCATTTGAACCTCCTCAAAAAAATATATATATATAAAGAACAAGATTCTAAACTTTCACTTGTATGCATTGATTTTATTGGTATCATAAATTTTCCTTTTAGTTTCCAAGTCATCGTCCAAATTTTACTGCTAATAAAAAAACCAAGGCAAATCTTCACAGGAAGATTAATATATTATGGATTTTTTGAAGATGCATTAACAAATATTATAGATATAAGGTGAAGGATTCAAATCAGCTTAAATTTAAGATACATGAACAGTATTTCTGGAATTTCTGAAATTCTGAATTCAGCCGTTCAATTTTTTATGTGCACGCATCTGAAAACAGTTCAACGGCTGAATTCAGGATTTCATAAATTTCAGCGTTACTGTTCGTGGTTTTGGATTTTAGCAAATTTGAATCCTAGAGTCGGTTCTACAATTTTTAAGCTTAAATTTTAAAGTTTCAATTAATTAATTCAAGACCTTTTTATATATAAGGTTCTGTGATATAATGATCATATATAAATAAATTTTTAGCTATATTTTTCAATGTTTTAAATAGCGTTTATAGCGTCATAGCGGAAAGGCTACAAAAAAAGCTATAGCGAATAGCGTAGATATAGCGGAAGCTATTCCAAATAGCGTTTTTTTTTTTACAAAAATTATATTATATATTTGTATTATATATTAACATTATCTAAAGTTTCATAGAACAATAAATAACACCAAATTAATTAAGAAATTATAATATTCATATTGAACTAGTACAAAAGTCCATGGTTCAAAATATCCATAATAATATCATAAACTATCGATCTTTTTCTATACAAAATATCTTAAGCATCATGATTCATTCTATTTTTTTTTTCTATACAAAATAAATTTTATGGATCTTTATTTAAGCCCATATAAATTGTCTAAAAAAGCCCAATATGCATAGCGCGCAAATAGCGCGCTACACGCTATGCGCTATAGCGGACCGCTATTATCGCTATTACCGCTATAGCGGACCGCTATTATCGCTATTACCGCTATAGCGGACCGCTATTACCGCTATAGCGGCCGTAGCGCAATTAGCGTATTTTCATGCCATAGCTTAGCGTTTAGGGTCCAAAAACGCTATAGCGCCGCTATAGCGCGCTATTTAAAACACTGATATTTTTAAAATTTGTACTGTTTTTTTTAATAAGAGAAAAATTATTGATTTTAAATTTTTGGACTGTCGAACAGCGTTGTTTGCTTCTAATTAAGGGACAAAATGAATCAGCGAATGATTCTTTACCTAATTTGTTTACATTTTATTACAAGAGTTAAATAATAATCTTCAAATCATATTCAATGGTTTCTAACTTACAAAACTTTATTTGGTTGACACTGAATTCCAAGTCCTCCGAATTCCAAAAAAAGAAGCATTAAAAATTTATAACGACAGAGACTCAGATAAAATAAGATCTGGTCAATTAGGCGATTAAACCGTGTGCTCAAACGGATCCGAATCTGCTGATATTCCGAGTTCGGTATTGTTTATCATGAAATTCCTGCAATTCGAATTCAACCGTCGAACTATTCTGAAATACGTGTAAGAAAAAACCAGTTATTTCGAGATAGATTCTTGAAAAAATATTCAATAGCTGAATTTTAAATTACAGAAATTTCAGGGTCAACATTACTCCCCGATCCCCGATCTCAGAATTTCTAACTTATTTATTTCCGTGCTCAAACACGTACGGATGAACGGATAAATAAATAAATAAATCACAGCATGTGGGAACGGAGCTGAGACAAGAAATTTTCCCGTATCTTATACGGATCTTATACGGATCAGTGGAAGCATTTTTATTCCCGTATTCGATAAACAAATAATATTTTTTTATATCCCTCTTACTGAATACAGTACAAATCGAGTACACGAATAATTGTTTATATATATATATTTAACGACAGTTTTTTATTATTTGTTTATCGAATACGGGAATAAAAATGCATTTATTCATTTACAATATCTTACAATATCTTACAACAATTTAATTTTGTAATTTTTAAAGTCCAAACAGTCGATCTAAACCGTTCAACGTGAATTTGTACTAAAATGTGCTTGATGATCAAATTTTACATTTTTTTTTAATTTTTTTACTATTTATTAAGTATTTTACAAAACTTTTGTTTTTTAGTGGTCCAGAATTATCTAACAACAACAGTTTTGTAAAATACTTAATAAATAGTAAACAAATTAAAAAAATGTAAAATTTCATCTTCAAGCACATTTTAGTACATATTACATGCTGAATGGTTCGGATCGACTATTTGGACTTTAAATATTACAAAACTAAATTGTTGTAAGATGTTGTAACTTTCAAATGTTGTAAGTGGATCCCTCCTCATATATATATATCAAAACTAGGGTGTGATGTGCTCACCAAGAGGGATTGGTGAGCACACCTCCAAAAGGCTATCGGATTGACTTCGAACTACGAATCCAAACCGTCAATCCGATAGCCTTTTGGAGGTGTGCTCACCAATCCCTCTTGGTGAGCACATCACACCCTAGTTTTACTCATATATATATATGGGCAAATACAGAATTTCTATTAGGAAGGGACATAAATTGAGTTCAAATATCTTATCGGATTCAAACTCATTAACTAATCGGGTACTAGATAAAGGACAATCAACATAATGAAAAATAATAAAAATAGTATACTCTTATATAATAAAATAAGCAAAATAATTATATTTTACATATTAAAATACAACAAAGTTGGTTCGGATCCGTAAATTTCTATAAAATTTCTATAAAACAACAAAGTTTCTCATTAACAGTGCTTTTGAACTGGCTTGGCGGGCTTTCCAATTCCAGAAAAAGGAAAAACAATTTCTAGGGTGGAGCAAAGTGATATTGAACCGGTATTTTTTCACCGAATTTCAAATTCCAGAAAGAGCAGCTGCCCCCCGACTCAAGGTGAGTCCGCCCTTGTATATATGAATCATAAATAAAACTATATCATCAGATATGCACTACTTTCATATAAATATATATAAATTTGTTTTTAATAATTATTATACTAATAACAGATGCAAAATAATTTTTACCCGTAAGAGCACTATGTTAACAAAAAAACAAAGTAATTCCTATATGCACCTGATAAGTAGGGATGCCAATGGCACTCTTTTATCCGTTTACCCGATCTGTACCATATCTGATAAAAATGGGTACATGTAAGATTTTTTGAATAATACTTAATTTGATTGACACTGAATTCCAAGTCCTCCGAATTCCAAAAAAAGAAGCATTAAAAATTTAGAACGACAAAGACTCGGATAAAAAAAAAGGCAAATTCTTCTATGGATGTAAGGACCTATTTGTAAAATGAGCATATTTTCATTTTCAAAGTTCAAACAGTCGATCCGACTGTTCAACATTATCTCCATATTAAAATGTACTTGGAGGTCAAATTTTACATTTTTTTGAATTTTTTTACTATTTATTAAGATGGGTACAAAATTCAATGTTCTGAATTTGACTAGTTTTGTAAAGTACTTAATAAATAGTAAAAAAATTCAAAAAAAATGTAAAATTTGACCTCCAAGTACATTTTAATATGGAGATAATGTTGAACGGTCAGATCGACTGTTTGAACTTTGAAAATGAAAATATGTTCATTTTACAAATAGGTCCTTACTTTCACAGAAGCATCCCTCTAAAAAAAAATGAGATGAAATAAGATATGGTCAATTAGGCGATTAAACCGTGTGCTCACTGCTCAAACAAGTACGTACGGATGAACAGGTAAATAAATAAATCACAGCAAGTGGGAACGGAGCTGAGACAACGAATTTTCTTGATTTGTTGGTTGGTGCTTTCGGAAAAAACAATAATTTATTTGACTAGGTCTATTTAGACGGATATCTGTTACTATCCTTAAATCAAAATTTGTCTCTTGCATATTTTTGTTTTTTCTTCTTAAAATCGATCTCAACCTCTTATGCATAATGCATTTGACCTCCAACTCCAGTTAAGGAAATGAATAGTACCTACGATAGTATTTTTTCAACCTGTAGGTAGCTGATAAACGACAATTTTAGTAAATCCAGCGAACCCTTTATCATATATTCAGATGAGTTCCCTTCAACCGTCGGATCTTATACGGATCGGTGGAACCGATTTTTTTATTAATAAAAAATAAAAATATCGTGATAGGGTGTCGTTTTTGTTAAAAATTCAAATATAGATAAAACGGGATCGTTTATTCCGTTCCACTAATTCAAATTCGTAACTCCGCTAATTTAATTAACTAAGAAAAAAAAAATTGTGGGACGGGTTAATCTATCTCGTCCCATATTTTTTCCTCTGTAACTTATTAACTAAGAAGAGAAGAAACAAAAAAAGAAAATTGTGGGAGAGGATAGATTATCCCATTCCAAAATTTTTTTTTTCCTCTGCTTAATCTATTAAATTAAGAAAAAATTAGCGGGTTACGGATTTGGATTAGTGGGACGGAATAAATTGTCCCGTCTCGTGGAACGGAATAATCAATTCCGGTTTACCTAGATATCAAAATTTCACCAAATCGATCCCCTTTTGCAATATTTTATTTATTAATTTTAGATTAATAAAAAAATCGGTCGGTGGAAGCATTTCTATTCCCGTATTCGATAAACTAATGGAAATTTTTTATATCCCTCTTATTAAATACAGTACAAATCGTGTACACGAATAAAAAACTGTTGTTTTGCGAATATAGAGAGAGAGGGATCCACATACAGTCGATCCAAACTAAATACAGTACAAATCGAGTACACGAACAGAGAGAGAGGAGGGATCCACATACAACATTTGAAAGTTATAACATCTTACAACAATTTAGTTTTGCGATTTTTAAAGTCCAAACAGTCGATCCAAACCGTTCAACATGTAATATGTACTAAAATGTGCTTGATGATCAAATTTTACATTTTTTTGAATATTTTACTATTTATTAAGTATTTTACAAAAACTGTTGTTTTCAGTGATCTAAAATTATCTAAAAACAACAGTTTTGTAAAATACTTAATAAATAGTAAAAAATTCAAAAAAATGTAAACTTTGATCTTCAAGCACATTTTAGTACATATTACATGTTGAATGGTTTGGATCGACTATTTGAACTTTAAAATTGCAAAACTAAATTGTTGTAAGAAGTTGTAACTTTCAAATAGGGGCAAATACAAAATTTCTATTAGGTAGGGACATAAATTGAGTTCAAATATTTTATCGGATTCAAACTCATTAACTAATTGGGTACTAGATAAGAGACAATCAACATAATAAAAAATAAAAAAAATAGTATACTCTTATATAATAAAAAACAACAAAAAAATATTATTTTACATATTAAAATACAACAAAGTTGATCCAGACCCGTAAATTTCTATAAAATTTCTATAAAACAACGAAATTTCTCATTGACAGTGCTTTTGAACTGGCTTGGTGGGCTTTCCAATTCCAGAAAAAGGAAAAACAATTTCTAGGGTCCCAAAGTGATATCGGATCGGTATTTTTTTCACTTAATTTCAAAATTCAGAGAGAGCAGCTGCCCCCCGGCTCAAGGTGGATCCGCCCTTGTATATATGGATCATGAATAAAACTATGTCATATCATGCACTACTTTCATATAAATATATATAATTTTGTTTTTAATAATTATTATACATAATAACAGATGCAAAATAATTTTTACCCGTAAGAGCACTATGTTAACAAAAAAAAGTAATTCCTATATGCACCTGATAAGTAGGGGTGTCAATGGCACTCTTTTATCCATTTACCCGATTTGTACCGTATCTGATAAGACGGGTACATGTAAGATTTTTTTTCGTAAACTTATCGGGTACGAGTACTGGTAAAGATTTTTTCCGTTATCTAAATGGGTAAGGGTGTTGTCCCTTAGGCACCACTAAATTCGAAATAAATGAATTATTGCAAATAAAATAAAGTAGAAGAGTTTAGAGAAAGTTGACACAAGGAGTGATAACAGAGTTCGGCTTAAAATGCCTACGTCTCCGGGGCGTCGCAACCGCTTCTCGGTGCGCCTTTCTATTACCCAAAAGAGAAATGTTACAACTTGTGAACCGGTGAGCCCTTACAACCAACGGGAAGTCACACGGCCAACTAGAGTCGAGAACTAAGTCTCTAAGTTTGAAATATCAAGATAAACGCTCAAGTAATCACTCTAATCTAATCTAACTCAAGATTAGTGAAGTGGATTTGAGGTTGTTTTGAGGGATATTGAAATTCGTGTTCTCACAACAATGGAGGAACTTGCTCTCACAGAAAATTAGGTTTAAAATGATTAGAGTCGGCTAGATTGTTTTGAGGAGAACCCTAAGGTTCTATTTATAGTGGCAGCTTTCAAACGAGTTTTCTGCCATAAAACGTCCCAACGTTTTGTAAAACGATGAAAACGTTTTAGTTCAACTTAGGTCAAAAATTCAAATTTCTGTGAGTTTTGCTAAAACGTCTCAGACGGTTAACAAACGTCTCAGGACGTTTTCCTCTGGAGATTTATCGATCAAAATGCAATTTGAAGTCTGAGAATTTATTTAAATCGTCCAGACGTTTTGACAATCGTCTGGGACGTTTTAGAATGTTTTTCCAGCTTTTTAATCGATTAATCTCCAGATTTTTCACATAGAAAAACGTCTGAACGTTTTGTTAATCGTTCCAACGTTTTATCCCTGTTTTTCAACATCAAAGCTACTTTACCAATTATTAATTTACAGTTTAAATTCTTGATAAATAACTTGATGATTTCTTCAGTCCAATTGCTCTAAATTGCAATTCCAATTTCCTTGAACCTGCATTCTTTCTAACATAGAGAAAAACGTAAAATTCAATAATTGTATGTTTCGCAAATTAGTCAAATAGACTAAAAGAGAATTGCTTGAAACAACAATCTCCCCCTTTTGACGATTTGCAAAACATACAACGCAAGTAAGTGCATATATCGATTTTTCCCAAATTGCAATTTTCAAATAATCGGTGTTTGCATGTCTTGCATTTTCTCCCCCTTTTTGGAAATCGACGAAAGGGAGATAAAATAACATCAAATAGCACAATTAAGAGTGCTCCCCCTCAAAATATGCACTCCCCCTCAATTTGAGAATATGTGACATAAATTTAGAAAATTAATCATGGAATCATGAAAGATGAACAATTTAGAAGTAAGCATGCAACCATACACCTAGCAAAGTAATAGAAGGTCAAGGCATACAACATAGAAATAGTAAAAGTTCATAGCACAACAAAAGATAACATAGCATTTTCTTTATGAGTTGTAATCAAACACACCTACAGGAGTATATATATTTGCAATTAACATATACTTTGTTGGAATCTCCCTCTTCCTTAATGATTTTTGTTTTTAGGTTGGGGAGATTTTAATTACAACTTTAAACTAATTTAGCTTTGGAAATCCAAACAACATTTGATTTGTTGCTTCCTTTCCTAAATCTACACTCTAATGAGGTGTGGCCAATTCTACAACAATAGTTACAAAATGTGACCGATTGCTTGACATTTGTTGAGCCATGCTTGAAGGTGCTTTGATATTTATCTTTCACTTCTTGAATTTGGTTCCTATGATTTGTAACTTTAGATGGATAAGACTTATTTTTGTTTGAGTCAAATTTGTTGTAATGTTGGGGAACATCTCTAGTCAAACCATTTCTTTGATTTTTGTTTTGTAAAGCATTTTTATTGTGAATTTCGTAAAACCATCCATCCGGTCCTTTGAAATAAGTTTTATTTGACCTTTTTGGAGTGAATGTGTTCCTATCAT
This sequence comes from Carex myosuroides, assembly GCA_028015225.1. Taxonomy (NCBI): domain Eukaryota; kingdom Viridiplantae; phylum Streptophyta; class Magnoliopsida; order Poales; family Cyperaceae; genus Carex; species Carex myosuroides. Next base: position 12,693,770 of record CM051470.1, read on the forward strand.
TATTTTGAAACTTGTTTTCATTTTTGTGGTTTTTGTTAGAAAATTTGTACTTGAATGCATAATTTTGAGACTTTTGGTTTTGTTTTGCATTTGTGGTTGGAGGAGTTGTCCCTTTATTTGACTCCTTTATCAAGGGTGTTTTACCATGTTTGGAATAAAATTGGTAATCGAAATACTCTTTGCGATTGAACTTGACTTTGTTTAAGTTTTGAGTAAGTTCCCCATTTTCTTTTGGGCTTTGTGAATAATTTGATTCAAATGAGGATTGACCCTTCTTGTATCCAATGCCCATTTTACCGATTTTTTGATTCAAATTGGCATTGATCAAATTTTCTACATAGTAGGGATCGAGACTAGTGACTTTTGAGAATTCACTAGGCGATCTTAAAGCCCTGTTTTCGGTCTCTATAGTTTGGATTTTCACTTTTAAAATTTCTATTTCACCTACATGTGATTGACATATGTTGGTCCCATTTGATTTTTGTAACTCCACAACTTTGGACTCAAGCTCAATAATTTTGGATCTTAACTCTTGAATGATATCATCTTTTCTAAGTGATATCTTATTGGATTCATCAAGAATAGTTGTTAATCTAATTTCCTCATTATGTGTTTGACCCTTATCCAATAAAGTGCTTGTATCAATTATACAATCACATTCTTCACCTCCTTCTTCTTCATCTGTCATTTCAATTTCGGACTCATAATTATTATTCTCAAGTTCTAGTGTTACCTCTTTAGAAAGAATTGTTGAGGCTTTACTTGTATCATCCAACTCTATGTTGTTGTTCTCAACATCCACCATCATCGGACTCTCATTATCATTTGCCATCAACGCAAGGTTGAGATCTTGATCATCCATCTTTGTCTCAATCCGTTTAATCTGAGTATTTTCTTCATAACGATTTATTAGATCCTCCCACATTTCGTGGGCACTACTCATATCATCAATTAACACTCCAACAGATTCACTAACACTAGCAATTATATAATTTATTGCATAAATGTTATCTTTCTTTTCAAGTTTGGATTCAATGGTCAATTCATTTTTGTCATCAAATTTTGGTACAAACCCTTTTTCTACAATATCCCAAACCTCATGAAATTTTAGGTAGTTGACCATATTTCTTTTCCAATAACTAAAATTTTCGGTTGTAAGGCCAAAAATTGGGGGTTCCTTCACAATTCTATTTGGTGCCATTTTTATAGATCGATAAAACTCGAATTAAGTGAGCCTTAATTTGAGTAACGCGCTCTGATACCACTTTGTTGTCCCTTAGGCACCACTAAATTCGAAATAAATAAATTATTGCAAATAAAATAAAGTAGAAGAGTTTAGAGAAAGTTGACACAAGGAGTGATAACGGAGTTCGGCTTAAAATGCCTACGTCTTCGGGGCGTCGCAACCGCTTCTCGGTGCGCCTTTCTATTACCCAAAAGAGAAAGGTTACAACTTGTGAACCGGTGAGCCCTTACAACCAACGGGAAGTCACACGGCCAACTAGAGTCGAGAACTAAGTCTCTAAGTTTGAAATCTCAAGATAAACGCTCAAGTAATCACTCTAATCTAATCTAACTCAAGATTAGTGAAGTGGATTTGAGGTTGTTTTGAGGGATATTGAAATTCGTGTTCTCACAACAATGGAGGAACTTGCTCTCACAGAAAATTAGGTTTAAAATGATTAGAGTCGGCTAGATTGTTTTGAGGAGAACCCTAAGGTTCTATTTATAGTGACAGCTTTCAAACGAGTTTCCTGCCATAAAACGTCCCAACGTTTTGTAAAACGATGAAAACGTTTTAGTTCAACTTAGGTCAAAAATTCAAATTTCTGTGAGTTTTGCTAAAACGTCTCAGACGGTTAACAAACGTCTCAGGACGTTTTCCTCTGGAGATTTATCGATCAAAATGCAATTTGAAGTCTGAGAATTTATTTAAATCGTCCAGACGTTTTGACAATTGTCTGGGACGTTTTAGAATGTTTTTCCAGCTTTTTAATCGATTAATCTCCAGATTTTTCACATAGAAAAATGTCTGAACATTTTGTTAATCGTTCCAACGTTTTATCCCTGTTTTTCAACATCAAAGCTACTTTACCAATTATTAATTTACAGTTTAAATTCTTGATAAATAACTTGATGATTTCTTCAGTCCAATTGCTCTAAATTGCAATTCCAATTTCCTTGAACCTGCATTCTTTCTAACATAGAGAAAAACGTAAAATTCAATAATTGTATGTTTTGCAAATTAGTCAAATAGACTAAAAGAGAATTGCTTGAAACAACAAAGGGTACGAGTAAAGCCTATTTCGTACCCGTTACCCGATCAAGTAATTATAAAAGAAATTATATATATATTATATATATATATATTAATAAGCCTTGAAAAAAGTACTTTAATTGGTTTACTTGCGCTTAGCATGATTAGAATTTCTTTTTAATATAAAGTACTGTATATGTGTGAAATGAATGTATATGTTTTAATGTTTTATTTAATAAATAATAAAATTAATTATTATATTAGTATTACCTGTTATGTATCAGCTACCGTTTTATTATCTGACAACTATAACACGTAAGGATAGAATACATATAAGATAATTTGTAGTATGTAAGAATAATATACAAATAAGGATAATTTATAACAGATACGGATATGAAAATGTTTCCACCAGATCCTTACTGTACGCATCGACACCCCTACTGATAAGTTAAGGAAACTTTTTTTTTCATATTCGTCTTATTGAATATGATACGAAACAGAAAAGTGCAATTGACACCCCTACGTTGTAATGATGCCATAGCCGTGAAGCCTGGGAGGCTGCACTTGAGAGTAGGTCCGATGGGAATCGGACCTACTTTGGTTCGATGGGTTTAATCACCGTCGATTTGCTTTAAGATTCGTGCATAATGCTTTTAAACTTCGTGCGTGTCTGTTGCAATTTTCGTGCGCACAAATCTTAAATTAGATCGGACGGTCATCATGCTCGTTGAACCTAAAAGTAAGTCCGATGGGCATCGGACCTACTCCGTTCTCGTGAGGCTGTGATGCATAATTCGGATTCTTCCCTACCGGATTTGGATGTCGAGTCTAAAGAAGCAAATAGGCCCCATTTTCGAGGCTCAATTAAGGAAATGTTTGAACCGGTAATGCCCCACTAGATTTGTTAACAGGCCTTCGGCCATTGGCCCATTTTGTTCTACTTTTTTCAATGTTACTGCCAGCGAACTTCCGGTTCACTTTAGTATCTATTTTTACAAGCACTTTAGTAACTTTTATATTATCGTCAAATATGTCTTGAAAATTGTAACATTTTGTTAAATGGAGCTAGAAAAGTTGAAGAAAAACATTCGAAAATAATGTTGTCAAGACTATCAATTTCAAAAAAGCCTTCTTACAGGTATAGTCGCTTGAACCATAACGACTTAGTCAGCCCAAAAGATATGGGCCAAGCCATAGAAACATAGGCCCATAACAGTTAGTCGGCCCATTTGTATTGAAACTTCTGCAAATCAAATTTTTTATATTAAGCTTGCTAACATCTTAGTCAACTACTTATAAAAAATTGGAGGTAAAAAAATATTTTTATCTTTTCAAAGTATGTCCTTGAGAGAATTATGCATTACATTACTAATTTATATCCTAAGAGGATTTATTTGGGATTATATTTAAAAAAAATTATAGGTGTTTTTTTATACAGTGGATAAACCAGCTTAATTATAACTGGAGAGGCTGTGTTGGTTATGTATCAAAGGAAATGACATTGAAAGGCTTGCCCTGTTGCCTAGTCCTAGCTGACTCTCTAATACTAGTGAGATTTTTTCTTTTCTCTTCTTTTTTCTGATCTCTTTTTCTTTTCTGCCACCCAAATTTATATATATTATTTGTCTTATATTTTGGCAAAATTTGTTTTGTAGCTGTGAATCCCTAAAATAAAAGAAATGAAATGTACTCTATAAAACATCATGACACATCACAACTAATATACATTAACATGCATGTACTAGGATTGTTTCTCGACTTTGCTTTGAAAAAAATAATAATATTTATTTCAGAATTATAATGATATTTATATATAAAATCTTACATTCAGATAATTTTAGGCATAACTGTTTTTTTTCAAACCGTAAAATATACGGTATAAAAAACAATACTGTTAATCATGTAGAAAAAACTACCGAGCAATACAAATAGCCCACTAGGCCCGCTTACATAACAGGCCATCTTTTCATTAAAAAAAAAAAAAAGGCTATTGACCACTCATTGTCTGAATATTTCGACTATTCTGTACTTCCCTCCTCTCTTCTCAGATTTGAACCAAAGAAAAAGAGGTAGAAGAAGAGTTTGATAGTCAAATTTTACCCTTCAATAGTCAAAAAAAAAATTTTTTTTTTTGCATCCTTATTGTACCGAATCATTCTCGAATTATATCCGAATATTCGTTTGTGACTTATGGTAGATACTGGCAAAGATAGAAAATTTCAAACTTGTACATGACTACATGCCAAATCCAAATACTTGAATAGTTCTATCATTAAATTGCCAAATCCATAGCAATAGTGAATTGTCTCCCTCTCTCTCTCTGCTGCCCCCATTGCACGAAAAGCAGAGAAAACATTTCAGGTCAATTGGGTCCAGGTACGCTGTGTTGTGTATATCCAACTTTGATATTACCCTGCTTGAAGGTAAGGTATCACATATCTCCATCACTATTGGTATGGATTGGGAGGTGCCCAATAAATGCTTTTTGTTGGTCCCTCATGCTCTGAGAGATTGAGGCTACGAAAGAAGAGAACGGAGCAGGTCCGATGCCCATCGGAGCTACTTTTAGGTTCAACGAGCATGATAACCGTCCGATCTAATTTAAGATTTGTGCGCACGAAAATTGAAACAGACAAACACGAAGTTTAAAGCGTTCTGCACGAATCTTAAAGCAACCCGACGGTGATTAAACTCATCGAACCAGAGTAGGTCCGATGCCCATTGGACCTACTCTCAAGTGACGAAAGAATTCAAATTTCAAACGAGGAGATGAAAATAAATTCAGATCTCGGGTACGATTTAAAAGTGAATATCGCTATGAATATCCTCTCTGAATTTTTTTGTTATTGATGTCAATGAAATTGAATTTTTCTATATCCACTGATACCTATCTGTATACATATTATTGGTGCGGATATAATTTTAAATTTTAGCATCCATTAAATGAACATAATTTTAGCATCCACTAATGCATCTCGGTTCGGTCGTTTAATCAGAATCCGAGTCAATCAGACCCGAGGTCAAACGCACGGGACATCTTTAATATTCGTGCCAACACAGATTGGATGTTCCGGATTCATTCTGCATTAACTCAAACACAAAAGTTGAGTTAATGCAGAGGATACAAATTCCCCTTAATCACTCTTCTGGAGCATGGGTTACTGATACTCATCTTCGTGCGCTTAAAGAATTTAATTATGCATATTGAAATCTAATTGAATTTATTTTTTAAAAGTGTTTATAATCAAAAAGGTTTATAATGAGCATGGGTTACTCATTAGATATTAAATATGTACTTGTAATTTTTTTTAATTAAAGGGTCCCGGTACGTGCACTCCAGCTGTCCAGCATATTTTAGATGCTATTTTCGATAATTGAACTTGCGTCTCTCTGAAGAGAGACGAGGACTCGTAACACTGCCCTACAATTTTATAATTCAATGATTTTTGTATGATTTTTTTAAATACAAAATACACATACTTTTTGTATGATTTTTTGAAAAAAAAAAATACATTTATAATTCAAAATAATTATAAAATTATGTTCGTTTTACCATATTTTTTGCTCTACCCCTACCTAATACAGGACATATTATATAATCATGTCAACATCGCATTAATAAATCCAATTTAGAACTAAAGGACATGTCATTAGTTAAGCAATAAATGTTAGGATGGCAATTATCCTCTAACTCTGAAAAAATTACACAAATATATATACTTTTTGCATGGTTTTTTTTTTTTAAAAGAAATTAGATTTACAAATCAAAATAATTATAAAACAGGAGTAGAACTAGGGTGTTCTTAAGCTCACCAAGTTTCTTTGTAAGCTTAATTCAAAAACTCATCGGATTGGTTTCAAGCAACGCATCCAAACTGTTGAAACCGATCTATTTCAGGAGTGATGAGTTTACATGTCAAATTTATAAATTTTCAAATTAATTTAATATAAAGTCAAGCAGTCAAAAAATGAATACATTAAAATTAACTTATAAACCATCTTTTTTTTACCGCTTGACTTTATACTAAATTAGTTTGAAAATATATAAATTTGAAATGTAAACGCATCACTCGTGGAGTAGATCTTTTTCAACAGTTTAAATGCATCGTTTGAAGCCAATTAAATAGAATTACAATATTTTTCTACTCTACCCCCAACTAATTCAGGACATGTTATATGATTATGTGACAATAGCATTAAAAAATCCAATCTACAACTAAACTAAAGGACATTTCATTATTTCAGCAATAAATGTTGACACATCTCTCTCTCTTTTCTAGTCGTTACATGTTATAATGACCCAACAATCATATATTGCTTTTTCAACAATCAAAATGTTTTGTGTTTGTTTAATCAGAACACAATTAATGCCTATTATTTTCTCGCTACTTATTGCGCAAATCAAGGATCACATTAATTTTCTCTCTACCAAATTAGGTTTTGTGTTTATAATCAAGAGAATTAGGTGCAAAAAACCCACAGAATTTGAGTATAAAATTACGCATATTTGGTTCCCAAAACATCACAAATTTTAACTTTTTTGGGTAAAATTCAGGGGTGAGAATCTGCTGCGATCCGGGTACTGTGAACAGTACCCTGTAATTCCTGCTTTTCTAAATCCAGCTGTCGAATTGTTTCGAGATGCGTGCACATAAAAACCAGCTGTTTTGAGATACGTACACTAAAAAGTTGGACGGCTGGATTTGGAAAAGCAAGGATTGCAGGGTTACTGTGCTCAATATTCGGATCGCAGCAGATCTCAATTCAAAATTCAGAAGCCCTTGTTGTGAATCGTTAACGGTTCGGATTGGATTTGATCGAATTTAAATGGAACCATTTTTGATTAAAATTACTTCTGATTCAAGTCATTTTGGATGGAGTTACTATTACTTAGATTCGGATCGTTTAAAATACCGAATCATCTCTCAAAACTTGCATCGATTTGGGTTTAAATTCTTTTGATTTTGGATTATTTGGATCCTGAATTGAACGGATTCGGGTATCAAATCAATCGGGTCAAGACTTCATTTGTTTCATGTTATTACTCCTATAAAAAATAATTATTATGGCGTAATAGTAAAGTCTTTTCGTAGTTATTTGCTTATTAAAAATATAGAAAATATTCAGGTCATTTAAGTTTTGTTTCAAATCGGATCTAGTAGGTCTTATGGGTTCGGATCAAAATTTACCCAATCTACTTTTATCTGTTTTTTTTTTTTTTTTTTGAAATCTTACAGTATTGAATAATTACAAATTAGCAGTGAATTTTATTGGAAAAAAACATTTGTGTTATTAAAAAAAATGGACATTTGAAACCCCCTTAATCATTAGGAATTGGATTTTGTTCAAAGGGCTTTGGACATAATCTCATCCAAAGCCGGGCCTTATCGTTTGATTTGCTTTAAGATTTGTGCCAACATATTTAAAACTTAATAACTCTGAATGGCTTCATAAATCTAAACCATCAGTGTAAATTTTAACACATATCAGACGGTTTACAACTGACTTTGGATGAGAATTTGTCCAAAGTTCTTTGGACAAAAACTCCACCCTGATTATTATATGTGTATGGAACATGCTTAAGAAGAAATTAATCAAACTTTAGGAATAAAAATACAAATACACAGTGCTTTAGGAATCATTGTACAATTTTACCTAGAATGAACTAGCAAGTAGGATTTGGACCAGTTAATTTTAATTAAAGCGCCCCAAATTGGGATTGAACCTAGCAAAATAAATGGCCTCAAAAATTTAAGGCGAGACCAGCAACTGCTTTAGGGCATCTTGAGTTGTTAGATTTGGACTCAAGGTCCCCCTCTAAGGGACAGAGCTGAGTCAGGTCCCAACAGAGCATCTCTTTCTCTGTTATACCTTTTTTTTTAGATAATTTGGTTAATAAAAAAAGGACGCACATGGCAAAAACTAGTAAGGTTTAAACAATGAATGATATTTTTAGGGAATCAACTTTTACTATAACTGTGAAACATGACAGTATTTCAGAGAGCCACTATGTGTTGCTCAAACATACTTTTGTGAATTTTATGAATCATAACTAATATTTCTTTTTCTTCCTAAAAAATGACATTTTTTTATGATAATTCTGAATTTCTGATAGTGAACTAGTGGTAAAGAAAAATAAAGCTGCATCTCTGAGTTGCTTGTAAAAGTGTCGTGAAGTAATTAACAGGAATGGAATAATTTATCCAAACTTGCAAGATAGCAACAGCATATATTCTAAATTTTACTGACAGAAATTTTATGAAGAAGCTTAATTGTATTTCTTAACTTCATAGTTACATAGAATACAAATGAGATATATTTATAACAACATAAATTTCTAAAAAGAGAAATCTATAAATAACACCACCTTAATATAGCCTGTCAAATATAGCATACTATTTCCGACATTCTGTTAAATCAAGTCTGATAAAAATATATGATGACATGAGAGACATACACAACAAAAACGAAGAAAAAAAAAAGACAACATGGGTTTGTCAGAAATGAAATACCTTGACTTAAAACAATGACGACAATTTTAGATAACAAAGTAAAATAACAGTTTATCTAAAAGGTACCAATTGTCCAATTAAAAATTAGTTTGGTTAGAAAAAAAAAAAAAGGTGTTTGTAGTTGCCCTAATGAGCACGCAAACAAAGATACCTCACTTGAGGACATAAATTATATTTCTAATTATTTGCACTAGTGCACAGCCTGTTAATCAAGCGATTAATCCCTCATTACGAAATTAGAGAGAAAAGTTTGGTTTTGCATAGATGCCCTGAAAAAGTTGCTATTTAATTGCACATGCTATTTGGTTTCTACTTTTTGTGTTTCATATATCTCCCATGTGAGATTTTTTATTTATTTATTCTCTACTTGATATATTCAAGATAGTTTAATGATAATGTACCTATATTATTATTTGTTTTAAAAGCCAAAATGCTTCAAATAATGGTCCTAACTATTTTCCACCTATACATAGGAGCAAAACAAAGTGGACATATATAGTTGAATTTTCAACTATATATGTGTGAATAAGGAGTAAAAAAAAATTCTAGTAGAAATAATATTTTTAAAATCTACTAGTTTGATCCTCACTAAATCCTTAATTTTTAAGTTTAAAGATTAGTTTTGAATAATTAATTATTGTAATGTCTTTGGTGTTTCAGAAAAATATATATCAATATCCAAAATTATATATTTATGTCCAAAAAATATATATTTTATGTCCAAAAATATATACTAGTCCAAGAGCAATTTGGCAAAAAATAATATCTAAGTCTAAAATTTTGCTCAATGCAAACTATTTTTTATTAAAAAATATATTTTAAAATTAATGATTCTTTCAACATATTTTCTTTTTCAGGACAAAGTCTAAAAAAACAGTTCTAATAAACATAAAAAGATCAAAACAAGATCTATATTCAAATGCACTTAAAATTATTTATATTTTGTTTTAAAAGTCAAAATATTTCAAATAATGACCCTTACTTTTTTCCACCTATACATAGGAGCAAAACAAAGTTGACAATGCCTCCTCATATTGAATTTTCAATTATATATGTGTATGAATAAGGAGTAAAAGAAAACTTCTAGTAGAAAAATATTATATTATTAAAACCTACCAATTTGATCCTCACTAAATCCTTAATTTTCAAGTTTAAAGATTAGTTTTTCAATTTTTCATTGTACTTGTCTTTTGTGTCAAAAAGAAAATATATTTATGTCTAAAATTTTGCTAAATGCAAACTATTTTTATATAATATATTTTATTTTAAAATAATTATTTTTTCAGGACAAAGTCTGAAAAACAGTTCTAATAAAGATCAAAACAAGAGCTACATTCAAATGCACTTAAAAAACATAATAATCTACCCAAAGAACCCTAAGCACTCAGAAGCTTGGTGAGACAACTCCATCAACAAAGCACTGAGAAGTCAGATCCTTCCTACACAACAACTAAATCTCTTAAAAATAAATGTTTCAATTCAGACCTTTCACCCCATTTTTTTATTAATCGAAAATAAATAAATAAAATATTGCGAAAGGGGATTGATTTGGTGAAATTTTGATATCTAGGTAAACCGGAATTGATTATCCCGTCCCACTAATTCAAATCCGTAACTCTGCTAACTTAATTAACTAAGGAGAGAAAAAAAAATTATGGGACGGGATAATCTATCCCGTCCCTCAAATTTTTTTTTCCTTCTTCTTTTTTCTTAGTTAATAGGTTAAGCAGAAAAAAAAAAAAATTTGTGAGATGGAATAATCTATCCCGTCTAACAATTTTTTTTTGTTTCCTCTCTTCTTAATTAATAAGTTAAGCAGAGAAAAAAAATGTGGGATGGGATAGATTAACCCGTCCCATAATTTTTTTTCTTCTTAGTTAATTAAGTTAGCGGGTTACAGATTTGAATTAGTGGGACGGAATAAATGATTCCGTTTTACATATATTTTGATTTTTAACATAATATATTTTCTCTTCTTCTTAATTAATGATTCTGTTTTACTATTTCGATTTTAATATAATTTGCATGTGGCAAGTACGTGTCTAACTAAATTTGGTCTTCTATACGTAAAAAACATAAAAAAAATGTATAGAATAAAAAAAAAGGCAGATTATTTGATTGAAAGACTAATATTCAATCTGAAATTTCATCTTTTAATCACAACCGTTAATAGATCAAAACATGTACATGCTTAATATAAGAATGGAGATATGAATTATAGTTTCATATCCTGGCCTTTTCTTCAAAAGAAAATTCTGTTGTCAAAATACATCCCTCTAATGCCAACGGCCAATCTAAGAAATTCTCCTTTTTGATTTAATATTGATTATTTATAGTCAACTTATTACTTGATTCCGTAATAAACTTTCTAATTTCATCCCTTTCTTAATACATCTAGGTGCTCATTTCCTCTATTATATCAACAAGCATACACTAGTAATTAAACTTCAACAACAAAAAACAAAATGCACTTTTATTAATATTGAAATTGAAGATTGAATATATCTTGTAATTTTATTTTATAAGCAAACTGATATTATTAATTCTTAAGTAGGTTTCAATACTTTATGTCTTTCATATCTCATAATATCTTATATTTTCATATCTTCATTTTCAAAATTCAAATTGTACGTTAATCGGAACTGCTCAAAATGATGTTTATATTAAAATATACTTGGGAATAAAATTTTATATTATTTTTAAGATGGGTAGAAAATCACTGTTTTTGAACAGTTTAGAAACAGTGATTTTGTATCTATTTTAAAAAATAGTAAAAAAATTTCAAAAATTATAAAATTTGATCTCCAAACATATTTTAGTATAGATATCATGTTGAGCAGTTCGATCGACAGTTTAGACTTTAAAAATGAAAATATGAGGTATGAAAAACATGAGATATTGAAACCCTCCTCTTAATTCTTATATAAAAAAAAAATTAGAAAAAAAGAAGAAGAAGAAAGCTTTCAATATACTTCCCTGCGCCGGAAAGCAACTATGCCGCATGTACAAAATTTCTCTGTAAGAGTTTCACAGCAAAACACACACTTTTGAAGGGCATGCAAGCAAAATAGCCAGAAACCAAAATATGATTATGATTATGAACATGAAGAAACAACCTGCTGTGCTGTATATTCACACGAGGCCACGAGTCTCCAGTTGTTCGTCCTCCCACTTCCCTCTTCTCTCTCTCCTTTCAATCATTTCCCCAAAATAGGTAGCTCTACCTCTAAGCAGCTATACAAATCTCTCAAATCCCACTACCACTCTTGCTTTCTTTCTTTAATTGTTCCCTCGCCTCTGCTTCACTTCACCTCTCTAGTCTCTACTCTTCTCTTCGCACCAGATCTTTCTCTCGGCTCGATTCAATGGGGTATCTCTCATGCCGCGCCGAGTCCTCGATCGCCACTTGTCGCTCCATTGCCTCCATTTCGCCAAGCCAACCTCACAAACTCTCCAAATCCCACTCCGACCCCTCCTCCTCCGCTGAAGAAGACACTGCCGCACCTTCTTCTTCTTCTTCCTCCTCTACTTCGACGCCTTCTCTTCACAAATTCGACTACGCCGATCTCTGCGACGCCACCTCCAACTTTTCCAGCTCAGTTCTCCTCGGCCGAGGTAGTCATGGCGCTGTCTACAAAGCTGTGCTCAAGTCCGGCCGTCAAGTCGCCGTCAAGCGACCGTCTCGCCGCCCCGACGAGGCTCAAAACGAGCTCTTGATTCTCTCTTCTCTTCACAGCCCCCGCCTGGTAAATCTCTTAGGTTTCGCCTCTTCTCCCGATTCTACCCCTTCGCTTTTACTTGTGGTAGAATTAATGCCTAATGGAACCCTATATGATCTCCTCCACTCCAACCCAAGGCCACCCGGATGGTCCCGGCGTATGAGATTGGCCTTACAAGTAGCCCGAGGGATCATGACCCTTCATTCATGTACCCCACCTGTCATACACCGGGACATTAAGGCAGCCAATGTTTTGTTGGACCAGAACTTGGATGCCCGGTTGGGGGATTTTGGATTGGCACTTCGGCCTACTAACGGGTCAGGTAGTGACATGTCAACTCCCCCTGCTGGGACCCTTGGTTACCTCGACCCGGCTTATGTCACCCCAGAGAATCTAAGTACCAAAACAGATGTATTTAGTTTCGGAATTCTTTTGTTTGAAATTATGAGTGGGAGGAAAGCCATTGATGTTGCGCATTCACCACCTTCAGTTGTGGAATGGGCAGTGCCGATGCTTAGAAAGGGGAAAGTGGCTGCCATATATGACCCACGTATCCAGCCACCACGGGACCCAGTTGTACGGCATCAGCTGGCGGCATTGGCTGCAAGTTGTGTCAGGCCTAATAAAGATAAGCGGCCATCCATGGCTGAAGTGGTCGACCAATTGAAGGTGCTCTGCCGTACCGTATCAGCTAGGGTATGGAATGGTATAGGTCTGGTCGGTAACCCTTGTGCGGTGGTGGATGCAGAAAAGACCATTTCGAAGATAAGCAGGGATGGTTTGAAAAATTCAGATCTGAATTCGAACCCAAAGCGTGAGTCTAACCTGGTAGTGAGGATTGGTGGGGATGGAGAATTGGCAGTGGTTAGTGTGAAAAAGCCACCGAGGCCGGTAAAACATGCTGTAATTATCTCTGAGACGGGGCCGAGAGACAGTAGGAAATTGAAAGAGCTAATGGCTCGAATTGACTTGGATGTGGCAATTACTGGTAAGCCAGGTTTAACCACTTGTGTTAAGGCAGTTCGTGCTGATTGTGAAGTAGATGAGAAAATTGAGAAAAATGGAGAGGTTTTGGTTAAAATTGCAAGTTCAAAGGAAGAAAAGTTGGTACCATTGTCCAAATCAGATAATTCAGGTGGGTCTGACGGTAAAACCAGTGCTAAAGTTGAAGATGTTAAGTAGATTATTTTGTTCCTTATTTTTTTGTATTTTCATTGATGCTTACCCAATGTTTTTTTTTAAAGCAAGTGAAAAGGAGAAAAAAAAAAAGGTTCAGAGTTTGTCCTGAATGTAATTCTTTTGCTGTATGTAATGAGCAAAATAGTTTTTAAGGATTTCAAGGGCCGCATTTGATTTGATGCTACTAGATATGAATTGCGTTCTTATTTAGAGCATCACACATCACTTAACAGTGTTTTCTATTGCAATGGTAAAGGTTTTACGCATGATGAAAATAAACGAAGAACATCACACATCAGTTAATAGTGCTTGTGATTGCAATGGTAAATGTTATACGCGTGATTATAATAAATTATTTCGAATCAAAAAGACATTATAGAAACTCATGCTTTTGTAACATTGAAATCCATCCTTTTCTTCTTTATGTCTCTATTAAGTTTGTTTTATGTGGACTGTTGTTGTTGCAATTAAATAAAAGCAAATTGTACCCTCGTGATACTAATTTTTTTCGTACATTGTATGTACTCATTTCATCTCTTTTTTATTTCACTTCCTGGCTGTTCCTCAAGCGTTCTGAAAGAATCAGTACAGATAAATAAAAGGCATTTAGAACATGAGCTTCCCTGTTGTTCCTCCAAATCCAGGAGTGCAAATTTGAAATTACTGTTGAGATGATAAGCAATAGAGCAGGTAAAACAACCATTGCTTACCCAACTGGTAGGTGTCAAGGTAGTAATCACCAGTACAAGGGCCCTCGTTTATGGTAGGTATCCTTGTGCCAGGATTTCGCATGCAATATGTATTTAAAAAAAGGGAAAATTGTCAAAATGCCACTACAAAACCTTCAAATCTTCAAAATGCCACTCCAAAATCAGAAATTGTCAAAATGCCACTGCAAACTCACATAATTCTTAAATTTGCCACTTATACTGTATTGTTATACTATTTTTTTTAAGAATTAATTGAAAAATACTGATTTGGAAAATGTATTTTTGTATTGCCAATTATACCCTTCGTACCCTCTAACAAGTATCGCCTTCCCCAATATACATCGCCTCTGTGAGAGGAAATCGCGTGAGAGAGGAAATGGCGTGATCAGCCAGAGAGGAAATCGCGACCTCAGTGAGAGAGATCTGAAGGAAATCGCGACCTCAGGGAGAGAGATCAGTGAGAGGAAATCGCCTCCAGTCCTCCTCTACGCAATCGCCATCAGTGAGAGATCAGTGAGACCTGAGCATGCATCGCCATCAGTCCTCCTCTAAAAGAATTAAAAGCTGGAGCTCCGTTAAGGCTACAGTGTTCTGTTATTTTTCCCTACCTTAGTGTTCTGTTATTTTTCCCTACCTTGTTTCTATTATTTTTCCCTACCTTGTAATCCTCTATAAAAAGGGCATTGTATTCATTGAACGGGCATGAAATGAATAAACAAGATTATTGAAATTCCTTTATCTCTGTCTCAATTTCCATTCTCCTCGTATTCTTAATTTTCCCAGAATTATCTTCCCTCTTGTATCTTTCTACTCAATTTTGAGTTTGTTTAGCTGCTGCTGAGAGCGAAGATCGCTGCAGTTGCCCTGGTACAGGCACTGTACCAGTACACTGTACCGCTGTACCAGTGCAGTAGCAGTACAGTGTTATGCAGTTTTTTTTTTCTGTTTTTTTTTTGGGAAAATTGTCAAAATGCCACTACAAAACCTTCAAATCTTCAAAATGCCACTCCAAAATCAGAAATTGTCAAAATGCCACTGCAAACTCACATAATTCTTAAATTTGCCACTTATACTGTATTAGTCATGTAAAAAAAAAAAATTTAATCAATGACCGAAATACCCCTGAGAGAGAAAACAAAACTCAATCACAGCTTCGAAATTTTTTTAATTAATTGCTTCATCTTCTTCTCTCAGAGACCGAAATATGATATTGTGAATTTTACTGGTACAAGGTACAATCTATTTACTCACAAAATTTTACCATTTTTTTACAGGAGAAGAAGATCAATCAATGCTTAGCCGGAGAAGAAGGTCAAGCACTGAGAAGAAGACTAATGTCATTAGTAGGAATTTAGTGGCTTATTGAACTCAAAATTTATTAGGAATTTAGTTACTGTGTGTTTATTGAACTCAAATTTCAATGTTGAACTTCATGTCTCTGTGTTTATTGAACTTCATGACTATCTGTTTATTGAACTCCAATTAATGTATGTGTTTATTGAAATTCATGACTATGTGATAACTTCCTGTTAAGAAAGCACATGGGATAATTGCACAAGAAAGCACATGTATCTGTTTATAGAACTTTGACTATCTGTTTATTGAACTTCATGTATCTGTTTATTGAACTCCAATTCTTGATTGAATAATTGCACAAGAAAAAAGGAATTGGTACAAAAAAAAAACAGAAAAAAAAAACTGCATAACACTGTACTGCTACTGCACTGGTACAGCGGTACAGTGTACTGGTACAGTGCCTGTACCAGGGCAACTGCAGCGATCTTCGCTCTCAGCAGCAGCTAAACAAACTCAAAATTGAGTAGAAAGATACAAGAGGGAAGATAATTCTGGGAAAATTAAGAATACGAGGAGAATGGAAATTGAGACAGAGATAAAGGAATTTCAATAATCTTGTTTATTCATTTCATGCCCGTTCAATGAATACAATGCCCTTTTTATAGAGGATTACAAGGTAGGGAAAAATAATAGAAACAAGGTAGGGAAAAATAACAGAACACTAAGGTAGGGAAAAATAACAGAACACTGTAGCCTTAACGGAGCTCCAGCTTTTAATTCTTTTAGAGGAGGACTGATGGCGATGCATGCTCAGGTCTCACTGATCTCTCACTGATGGCGATTGCGTAGAGGAGGACTGGAGGCGATTTCCTCTCACTGATCTCTCTCCCTGAGGTCGCGATTTCCTTCAGATCTCTCTCACTGAGGTCGCGATTTCCTCTCTGGCTGATCACGCCATTTCCTCTCTCACGCGATTTCCTCTCACAGAGGCGATGTATATTGGGGAAGGCGATACTTGTTAGAGGGTACGAAGGGTATAATTGGCAATACAAAAATACATTTTCCAAATCAGTATTTTTCAATTAATTCTTAAAAAAAATAGTATAACAATACAGTATAAGTGGCAAATTTAAGAATTATGTGAGTTTGCAGTGGCATTTTGACAATTTCTGATTTTGGAGTGGCATTTTGAAGATTTGAAGGTTTTGTAGTGGCATTTTGACAATTTTCCCTTTTTTTTTGTACCAATTCCTTTTTTCTTGTGCAATTATTCAATCAAGAATTGGAGTTCAATAAACAGATACATGAAGTTCAATAAACAGATAGTCAAAGTTCTATAAACAGATACATGTGCTTTCTTGTGCAATTATCCCATGTGCTTTCTTAACAGGAAGTTATCACATAGTCATGAATTTCAATAAACACATACATTAATTGGAGTTCAATAAACAGATAGTCATGAAGTTCAATAAACACAGAGACATGAAGTTCAACATTGAAATTTGAGTTCAATAAACACACAGTAACTAAATTCCTAATAAATTTTGAGTTCAATAAGCCACTAAATTCCTACTAATGACATTAGTCTTCTTCTCAGTGCTTGACCTTCTTCTCCGGCTAAGCATTGATTGATCTTCTTCTCCTGTAAAAAAATGGTAAAATTTTGTGAGTAAATAGATTGTACCTTGTACCAGTAAAATTCACAATATCATATTTCGGTCTCTGAGAGAAGAAGATGAAGCAATTAATTAAAAAAATTTCGAAGCTGTGATTGAGTTTTGTTTTCTCTCTCAGGGGTATTTCGGTCATTGATTAAATTTTTTTTTTTTACATGACTAATACAGTATAAGTGGCAAATTTAAGAATTATGTGAGTTTGCAGTGGCATTTTGACAATTTCTGATTTTGGAGTGGCATTTTGAAGATTTGAAGGTTTTGTAGTGGCATTTTGACAATTTTCCCTTAAAAAAAAAAGGGGCCTGCCTAGTACAAACAGATGCAATCCAGTAGGGCTGCAAACGAACCGAACCGAATCGAACTTACCCCCAGTTTGAGTTTGGTTTGAATTAATTTCGAACTAGGTTTGGTTTGAATTAATTTCGAACGAACTGAATTTCGAATCGAACTCAATTTCGAATCGAATTTTTTACGAACTCAATTTCGAACTTCTTCGAACTTTGTTACGATTTACGAATATCCAAAATTTTCCAAATAGCCAACAAAGTTTTCAAATATCCAAAGTATCAAAGTACAACAGAGGGAAAGTCGCAGCCAACAGCGGTTGATCTTTCACTTGGTCCAACCTTATTTCTAAGGTATCGCAACCTCTAGAGTTTGGTATCGCAATTCGCAGCCAAGAGAGAGAAACTCTAGGGTTTGGTACTTTGGTATCCCAAGTTTGAAACCAACAGAGAGAAAGTCGGCTAGGGACTTGGCTACAGCGATTATGGCTAGTTTTGTTTAATATTTCTATTTGAGTTTTGCTGTTGAATTTTTCTATTTGGGTTTGTAGTTGGACTGGGCTTTTTGTTTTAAGAAATAATTTTCAAAAGTCAGAATTGAGGGCAGCCTTATATTTTCATCAGCGAACATAAGTTATCAGCGGAAATTAACGGTTCACATTTGAGTTAATTTCGAACTAAATTTGGTTTGCGAACCTATTTCGAACGAACTAGGTCCAGTTTGAGTTTGGTTTGAATTAATTTCGAACTAAGTTTGGTTTGAATTAATTTCGAACGAACTCAATTTCAAATCGAACTTTTTTCGAACTTTTTCGAATCAAACTCGAATCGAATTACGAACTACGAATTTTTTGTGCAGCCCTACAATCCAGTACAACTCATCTCATTCACTGAATGTACCACTGTCTCTAGGAAGCATTTGCATCTTAATAATTGTAAGTCACAAAATCATACGAGGTCTGTTACTTTGTTTACAGTCAATAACTATTACAATAAGAGTATTAAGAGTCTTTTAGAAAATGTTAATTGAGGTCAACTATCCCAAGACAGTTAAATTCTTTGTGCTGGTACAAGTGTACAACATAGTATCAGGTAATGCCAGATTTAATTGTACAATTATTTTTCAGGTGTTTTAGTCAACATCTCCTTTTGTTGTCCAATTACTTGGTACCAAATGGTACCGTATAGTCCTTGTCAATTAATTATATACACTTGCAACCAATCAAATTAAATAGCACCGAAAGCTTAGTATAACAGCATGATAGAACCTTTGTAAAAGTACTGCAGGTACAATGACTACAATTAAAGAAACCCTTGTAAACCCAATCAGCTAAAACACTAGCTTGAAAAAACATTTACTTGGCAACTTGGAAAGAATGAAAGTTAAGTTTATACATGGATTTGAGGAAAGAATTCTTCCAGCATTGCCTCACTCACAACAACACCATACTTGTTAATATACACAGAATCTACCAACTCTTTCATGCTACAATCATCTGGTGCATGCATTTTCATGTACTCATTGAGGTTATGTGTTGTTCCATCTGAGAAAAAGAAGGCCGAAAACCAAGAATTAGAAAATGTTTGATTTTATCAACTAACAACTAACAACAATATATTTACCTTCAGCAATTATTGGGTTATATGTAGGGGGTGGGGAAATCCAGTTTCCAGAGGCATTCCTCATATGGCTTCTATCTGATGCGAAGTATTGAAGAAATGTAGGGGCATGAACAATTCGAAATAGCCTGTTGAATTTGTTAACAAATTACATGAATTCGTCATACAAGACCATAAATTACAAGATATTGTCATAAAATACAAGTAATGGATAGGATTCAACTAGACAATTACAAAATTAGATGTCAATGAAGCACTGATCAGACCAAGTAGCACATTTATACTGTACCGGTACATGATAAAGTAAAATGTTCCCCAATCAGTTGGAAAATAACTATTTTCTAAGAAAAAAAAATCCAAAAAGGTCCCTCCTGTAAATATTTATACCTAGGTATGCACAAATGACTAAAAACATTCTACAAATAGTAAATATTTATACCTTCTGTACATAGAATTCTTAAATGAAAGAGGCCGGATGGCTTTATGGATGTACTGGTCAAGAGCCAAAGGGAAAGGAAGAGTTGAATCCAAATCCCATACCAAATCCGCTGTACTCTCTTTAGTTTCCTTTGACTTAACCTAATGGCTTCAATAGTTTACAAAGTCACACTCAAATGATAAAACATGACTAAACTTAGGAAATAATTCATTTTACCTGGACACAAATCACATGGTAGTCCCACACAACAAGCCCTTCTTCTATTTGACTTGCTTTTTGATGCCATAGAGGAATCTAGTTATGAAAAAAAAACAGAACATTTTATATTTCTATGCATTAATTTTCCAAATATAGATAATTGTTTCTTTTAAGCAACCATAGGTTAATGTGGTATCTACATGTTTAATAATGTCATAGTACGGAGCTTTTCCTCCCAGGGCCTTAAATTATTTGGATGACTAATGAGTCAGCTTACTATATGTTTTTTTCTTATCTGAATTTTCATTATAATAATTTACAAAGAAGCAAACAAAAAACCAGGCATTTAAATTGTTTACCTTATTTCCTTCATTGGATATGAAAACAACAAATAGATCAAGCCCTGTTGGTTCAGCAACTCCAATAGAGCCAAGTTTCTTACACAGTAAGTAGACGTTCTCCTCACTAAAATAAAATGAAAAAAACTTGCTCAGAACTTCTCTGAACACATGATATATAATTAAGAGTTACAACTTCTCTGGTGACACATCATGACATTACTATTTGTTTCGCTACTAATTCATTCTGAAATTCTAAAGTACAAAGCTTAACAGTTTATCTTGTTCTATTCCACGAGTAACACATATGCATAAAATATTATTAAATTTAAAGTTAATTATTTAGCACAAGATCAAGGAACACAAAATAAACAGCCACTCTTAGTTGCAATCAATTATGTCCATTTAATTTTTTCAGCTATTGCTATTGTACCAAATGAACTCCTAAAATTTTAAATTTCCAGTGAGCAAGTATTACTTGTGACAAAGAACAACACAAATGATTTGGGTTTGTCAATTGAAATTTGGAATTTGAACTATTGACACAAATTAATGGTGTTGACATGATGTGCCTAAAAAATAGTTCCCAAACATCCTTTTTGGTAGAATAACAATGCCAAGAGGACACTGCAGATAGTGAGTCATACCAGTATCCCAATACATAAGTATACGACACTAAAGTATGCCTTAGATTTTCAAGTACATATAGTAGTGGGTCGGAGTTATTCACTTATTTGGACTGAAATATCAGCACAATTATGAACACAATACATCTAAATATCACCATATTCATATACCAATTCTCGTTAGTTTGTTTCAGTAAACGGCAGGAAGCAAATTTGGTTCGCCACTAGCTAACATTCAACTTGAATTAAGTCAACATCAGTTTGTCATATTGCAATGCTTGAATTTCTCGTTGCAATTGAGCGGAGCGGAATATCAATAACATGTAAACCCAAGCCTTTGTTTGAATAAGAAATATTATAAAATTTCCTCAAGATAAATTCACCATGTTAACTCATTTGCTTGAAATTGAAATAATGTAAAGTTTCCACAAGATAAACTCATAATGTCAATAAATTAACAACCATGTCACTATTTACATCAGCTTTTGCGAGAAATTTTATACATTGCCCGATTCATATGATCATATCCATCCATCAAAGTAAAAGATACAACCAATTAATGAATCAAATATAAAAAACAATCACCCATACTCATCCGATCAAAGACAAATGCTGGTGGCTTGACCCCCAACCCTCTCATTCAAAAACTAAAAAGATAAATGCTGATTCTCAACAGTTCTACAGATAAAGGGTAAGAAGAGGTCGAGAGAAGATGGAGACTAACCAGTAGCAAGGAGTGTGTGTGAAGGTAGCAGCGCCAATTGAAGAAACCGGAGATGATGATGGAGGCCGAGTCAGAGTGCTTACGTCACCCAATCGATCAATTTCGACTTCGACTTCGGGTTCATTCACCATTAATGCTCGCGACATGATTAGCAGATCAAAAATTGTTTGTTTAGGGTTTTGCTCCCGAGGTACGGCGTGAGTAAACGTCAGTTTGTTCAAATTATACGCAGCTTGGGACCCAAATTGAGTTCAATTTTAAGTTATTTTGTTTGATTAACGGATCCGCATCTCATACTTGTTTTTAAACCCGTTTTTTCTTTTCTCCATGTCTCTTTGTCTAGAGCACAGGTTGGGTCCGATGGGTTTAGGGACCATCTGATCTGCTTCAAGATTCGTGCGCACGAATTTTCAAGTAGACACAAAAGTTGCGAGCGCGTATCTTAAAGCAAATCGGACGGTCATCGAACTCACTCTGAGTCCGATGGGCATCGGACCCAAATTGACCTCCTCTTTGTCTCCTCCGTTTTCTTCCGATCCGCTACAGAACCAACAAAGGTCTTCTTTTTTCCTCCGTTTTTTTCTTCTCTTCTCCTCCTCGAATGTCTCTGACTGGAGTCTCCGTGCGCGTCAAGTCTCTTCTTGATTGTGGCTACACGGTGCGCGTTTCCGTTCACCCCTATGAGTAACCCCTGAACCATATATGAATAGCTTGAATAGATGCTTCAATCTGAATTTCTGATTTTAGGGACAAACAAGTTTCAGACTTAGAGTTATTTTTGTTCAATTCAAGCTACAAGCAAATCATGAAATTCTGACCTTTAAGAGCAACCATCATATCAATTAACATTTCTTAGCTTTATTAAAGCAAGAACGAACATTTATAGCTTGAATTGATTTTAAGAACAAGTATGCATTTTTACCACACTAAATTTCATGACTTATGGTGAATTGATATCACTTTTATTTTTGCCTTTCATATCTTGAAAGTTAGAAAAAAATGAATTTATGTGCTGGGGCTTTACACTATAAATAAATGCATGATGTATCACTCTTATTTTACATTCAAGTCTTCTTCATTTTAAAAGAATCTAAATGATGTTCTCTGATGGATATGCAAATGGACTTATTAACATCAGTGTTCTAGATGAATAAGATAATTTTTTATTTTTTCACACAACTGAATTCTTTGAAACTATTCTTAATTACTTTGTTATTTACTTTGTAGGTCTAGAGCAATAGAGTGGCTAAACTATCTATGTTGTATTCTTATTTAGTTTTTTGTTGGTGACTATATAGAATTTTTGGTGATGTTTTGTTCGAATGTTGACAATTAAGTGATATAGGCTAGTATGTTTTGCTAGATTGTTAATTTTAATGGTACAAGTCAATTGACAATTATGTAATATAGGCTAGTATGTTGACAATTCAGTTGTATGTTTTCCCGTTAATTTTAATTATACAAGTCATGCATTTTTACATGCTTGTTTTGTTAGAAATTTTGATGATGTTTTGTCAGAATGTTAATTATTTATGTGAATCTCTTGTTCTTTTGATGTTTCTTTTGATTTTTCTTGATTTTTCTCTTCCTGCATCTAAGTTGTAGTTTAAATCATCTTACTGTTAAAAAAGATAAGACATGCTTGCTTAAAATTCAAATAAAACACCTCATCAAATCAATACCAAAAATACTCCTTAATCTTTCAAAAACCCTAGTTAATTCATTATTTTGAATTTATTTCTAAAATTTACACATCATATCAAGCACACTTGAAATGCATTTTTACAGAATTATTTAGAATTTTTGGATCAACAGATATGGAGAAACAAGTAAAACAATATGAATCTGAAAAATAAATAAGAAAGTCAACTGACAGTTGATCATTGTTACACCAAAAAGATATAGTACAAAGTTTCAGTACATCAAGTTGTACTTTTTAACCTTAAATACACTTTTGGTTCAGACTGCAAGTATACAATCCTAGCACGTAGTATATTGTCGGGTATCGATCACAGGAACGGTTCAGGTCTTAACCGGACTCTACTTAAATTAATTAAAGACTAGAAGTTGAAAAATGTTGGTTTTGGTTGTTTATAATTCCTACAGATTCAATGACAGTAATTAAATACAAGAAAGTAAATAAACTTGGTTTTGAATCAATAATAAAAGGGCGTTTCCAGGGTTATGACTTCATCTCACTTCTGTCTCGAGGTACCCGGTCCGTGCAGTGTCCTATACGGGCCGTGTCCAGTGTACACGGGCCTGGTACTGTCGTTCACGGTCCGTGTGGCCCCCAAGTGAATGCAACAGTTACTATTTCTTTGTATCGTTCATTTGTGTAGGGTTCTACTGACCAAACCTAATGTTCCTAAACCTTAACTGTCGTTTGTTGGTTCGTTAACTTGGTTTGGAGTTGCAATATGTGCCCTCGTCGGGTTCTAGACCTCAACTGTCGTTTGTTGGTCCGAAGCACCTAGTTGCTTGATTGGTATACTAAAGGTAACCTCTATTCGTCGATAGAGGAAATATTCACCTGTCGGCTACTACTTGGTTTCACCTTTCGGATCACTAATCATACCTCATGTACTTAGTTTGGTTGAGAGATCATAAGGGCCAAAGTACCTTCTAGATGTGGTCATTCATCTAGTGGTAAACCAATATAAATCAAACAATTTAATCTAAGCAATTAAAATACTACTCAATCAATCAAACACAAATTTCAATACAAAGATCCAATAACTAACATGCAAAACAAAACATTCGACTACATCACAACCCTAGAAATTAAGAAATCTACTCAATCATAGTTCTAAAACAGATAAAAGAGATGATAAAGATAGTGCTCATGGCAGAATTCGAAGTAGTAAGAAGATCTGTCGCAAATCTCTCAATTTTCGCCTCTCTTCTTCTTCTCCAAGCCAAGCCGTCAAACACCAACCCTAGGTCTCCCTCCTCAGATCCAGAATAAGCTCTCAGGTGCAAGAAATCCCGTAATATAGCTATTCTGGCCGACCTTTCCTTCATTGAGCCTCTGTTTCCATTTCTGTTCTGTTTCCGGAATAGGCTGATGCGACCCGCGTCTGGTGTGACGCGGCCTGCGTGTCTGTGTCTCTCGCGTGTGTAATGAGTGGTTGCGTCTGTGGTCGCGTCAGGGTTTGATGCGGCCCGCTTCGGATGTGACGCGGCCCGCGTGTAGGGTTTCAGAATTCACAATCTTCCCTGATTTCGCTCGTTTTCTGCAAAGTAAGAATAAAAACACAGCAGTACCACATTCTATAGATATTCAATGAAATACGACCGATTTAATGGTTTTAAACACAGGTTTAGGTACAAAATACGGGTCGGAATATAGATGAGTTTGCGAGATATCAATCATAACTAAAATACGATTTTTAATTCAAATAAAAAAGGTAAATATCTTTACAGATACATATTTTCATCTTGCTTGAATGCTTGAAGATATTTTTATGGCATAGATTTAGACTAAAATTCAAAATTTTGAAAGACATTGAATGTATCAGATATTTTCTTTTGATAAAAACCAGTAACAATGAAATTTTTTTATCCTTTGTGATTTAACACTTAAACCGAGTTGATTTGAGTTTGAGCATACTAAATAAATCTAGGTTTAAGTCAAGTAAATCCCAATTTTTGAAAAGCACCTTTGTGTTATGGTAAACAGTGAAGCACCATTCTAAATTAGTGCAATGAAGTTACAATCATAAACCATTCAAAGGTGACCCTCAAGAAAGAAAACATAAAAAAATACAATGAATATGGAAATAACACATACTATGGAAAATATTTCAATCCTTAATATATCTAAAAGTATCAACATAATACAAACCATAACAAAATTGACTAAGTCCTAACCAATCTAAAAAAAGCAAAAAATGTTTTGCTACTGGCAAAAAATATATTACATTCATCAACATCACTATTGTCTTCATCTAGCCATTTATCGTCTTCATCTAGCCATTTACATTTTTGCAACAAAACATCAGCATCACTATTGTCTTCATCCAACCATCTACCAGTGGTACGGTACCAGTAATTCAATTTATTCATAGAGCAACTTAGGTTGAGGAGGAATGTTTTGTATAAAAGTACGAATTTAACATTGTAATTTAGTTCTAAAGACTGTCAATCAAATGCTGCAAATCGAATGAGAATATTTCTACGCATGGCACATCGGCACCTTATAGTTGCAAATAGAATCTAAGTCGCAAGGCATGTATCTTATAACCTGATCTGAGTCTCGCGATGCGAGAGAGAAAGGTGACGCAGAGCTGGCAAAAGTTGTGATTGGCGAGCAGGTGAATCGGCGAGAAGAAGCAGGTGACACGGTGTGGGTTTAATCTCTTTGTTGGGTCTAAATTTTTTAATGGACCAAATTCGTTTTAAAAAGATCCGTTAATTTATCGAACCCTTTAATCAGATTTCAACTAGAGATGAGATCCTACGGTAATATCGTCCATCGAACTCAATTTGGGTCCGATGCCCATCGGACCCAAGCTGCTCTCGACTAGCACGAGGAGAAGGAGAAATAAACGAAAGAAAAAAGAGATAAGATCAATAGAATTGGTTTAAACTATACAGATGGCCCACATTCAGTCACTACTAGGCCTAATTACTAGGCCCATTCATAAAAATGAAGTGAGAAAAAACGAAATGAAATGAAGGAAATGCTCGATTGCATTGGTTTCAACTGGACAGATGGCCCACATTCAGTCACTACAGGCCCAATTACTCGGCTCATTAGTAAAATGGTCTTATAATTAGACCTGTATCAAATCAAAACCTGTGCGTTATATCGGAGACAGAATAAAAATATCACAAACAAAATGACATATTTTCGTAAAAAAAATTAGACTAAATGACAAATAGCATTTCTTTAAATGTCATGTACACGTATATAACATTTCTTAAACGATATATTCAATAACTAATTAAAGGACATATCTTTTTTAATCTTTTTTGACATTTTTCATATAAAAAATCTCAAACAAATAATATTCCTTAAATGATATACAAAAATAAAAAGAAATGAAGACATGACTAATCAATTATCAATCAATTCAAAAGTTCCTTAAATGATATTTAAAAAATAGAAAGAAATTATGACCAATTATAAGGATGATGCAATATACGTGCGGCGAGTACATATCTAAATAAATTTAGACTTCTACACGTAAACAGACATGACATAAAAAAGATACATAGAATCAGAATAGTTAATCGAGGCTGATGTTCAATTCGAAATTTTATCTTTTAATCAAATCCGTTGGCGAATCAGAACATCTACATGCTTAAATTTTAAGTTTACACTGACCGTCCAATCAGAATTCGGACTAATCTATCAAAAGTGAAATGCACAGGTTCCTTTATTTTTCGTGCCAATTGCCAAAGCAGATCGGATGGTCCAGATCTAAACTCAAAATTTGAGTTACCTTAGATGGTATGAATTCATTAATTTAATTGCTGTTCAGAAAAAAACACACATAATAGGGATTTTTTTTTTTAAATAGAATTACGTTAAAATCATTTAACGGAACCAGCCTTTCCTGTTTCAATTTTAGAAATCTAGTCTCCACCGATCCTAGGGACCGGTGGAGCAGAAAAAAACCAAGCTACACCGGTCCTAGGGACCGGTGGAGCATATTTTGCACTGCCACAACTATTACACCAACGACCACACGGAAAACAACCTGCACCGATCCGCAGGATCGGTGGAGCTTCAAAAATGCCTCCACCGGTCCTGTGGATCGGTGTAGGCAGGTTTAGGGTTAAATCGAGCAGCCGCACCCTTCTTCCCCTCTCTTCTTCTCTTCCCAGCCTCCATTTTTCTCTCTTCTTTCTTCTTTTTTTCATTTTTTCGTTTTTTTCAAATTCAATAGAGGAGTTGCCATATGAACAGATCGCCACCACCATTGTACTCAGCATCATCTTCTGATTATTATTGTGAGTTTTTTTTTACTCATCTGTTTATATTTAGTGTTGTAAAATTGAAAAATATTTGGAGTTAATTTGGTGTTTGAATTTTGTTCAGCAAAATGTCACTGCTATTGATCAATGTGTATTATGGTGGTAACCTCCAAAGCACTTCAACAGGTGTTGGTTATGACATAAGGGCTGCATTTACCTTTACCGTATCTGATTCTACCAGTTTTGCTGTTATAAAATGGCAAATATACGTTGGACTTGAATTGCTTCCAAGTCGAGTCAAATTGACAATCAGGGTACGTATGAACACAGCACAACCCGGATCGTACCATTTCTCACTATTTCGGATAGAAAATGAGGAAACTTGGGATGTCATTAAACAAACTGCAGCTCAAGTGGCTGGATTTAAGGTTATAGAATTGGTAGCTGAGGCACACCAGGGTAGAAACCAAATCAGTTATGATCCGTGTCCAGATAGTTTGCCTGGAGGTAGTAACACACCGTCGGTTCAGACCGGCTTTCATCCTGACTCGGGCAGTGTACCTGTACCCACCTACACACCTCCGGTTCAGGCTGGTGATGACCCTTGTGAGCAATCAGATCGAGACAATGAATCTGATACAAGTTCTTTTGATGATGACGATTCGATGAAGCATGGGACGCAGATATTGACGAATTTGAGGCTGAAATGAACACCCGAGAAGTATTGAAGGATTGGCACGAGTCGATCCCATTCCTCAATCGAGGACTTAAGCATCCATGTTCATCATTCAACGATGAATTGCCAATGCCATACAAGGATCGTGCATTTTTTGCGAACCCCCCCAGGTTAGATGAAAAATTTGCTGAAGGTCAAATGTTTGAATCCAAAGCCAAACTAAAATCAGAACTTGCTGATTTTCACCTACCCCGAAACACAGAGTTGGAAGTGCTAAACAGCAGCAAAACTAAGTATAGAGTTAAATGTAAATCTTCTAAATGCCAATGGAAATTGTATGCAATTGTATGTCCAACTGGTGCATGGACAATTTCCACCAACCCGTTTATCCACACATGTTTTGGAAGTGCTGAAAGGTTGGATAGTCATCAAATGACTGCCAGAGTAATTGCTGATATTATTAAACCGGCTTTGAAAGATGATCTGGAGATGAGCATTAAAGGGGTCAAGCATATGGTTAAAGTTAAATTTGGGTCAGTAACGCCCTCGTATAACAAGTTGTGGAGAGGTAGGGAACTTGCAATTGCCGACTTGTTTGGGAGCTGGGAGAAGTCTTACGAGATGCTGCCATCGTTGTTGGGTGCCATCAAAGCATCTAATCCAGGTACACAGTACCTAATAGAACATGGACCATCAGAAGATTATAACTCCATCCGCACTTGAATCTGGAAACATAACCGACCCGAATAAATCCATACAAAATCCTCGAGTGTACCGTGCAACTATCTCATCGTTGTGCCAATCTTCTAACTCAAAACTAAATTGCGCCCGCAACCATTTTAGTCTAAGCGCATAAGCAGAGACGGACAATCGTTCTTTCGATGTGTTAGGATTATAAATCCTATATTTATATGGCATTGTCTGATGGAGGTGATTGTAAAAATCTGCCGGATCAGCCCCTAGATCAAACTCTAAGTATGGGTCCCAATCAGTATCGCTGGTGCCAGTAATCGCGTCACCTGCAAATTAAAAGAATTATACAATTAACAATTTATTTTTTATAAATAGGTAATTAAATTAACCGATAAACAACTCATGATTATTAATTACCCTTAGTCGATAAGCCCCATAGACATGCAACATCTTCCAACGTCACTGTCACCTCACCGACAGGTAGATGAAATGTATTGGTCTCCGGCCTCCACCTCTCAACCAGAGCAGTAATCAAATGTGGATCAATCTTGCAATCATTAAGGCGAGCAATTTGATACAACCCTAACCTCCTCAGAGCACCGTCCATCCGACTGTTGTAAGCAATACTAGTCTGATGTGAATTTACCTGCAATGAAGAGGTAGGCTGCCAAAAAGAATTAAAACATTATAAACCCTTCAAATACTTCATATAATATTTATTTGCAACAAATAATTAATAAATATAATCAAAATTACCATATCACGAACTTGCCATGCCCTGTGGTTCTGTGGTGCTAATTTCAACAACTCTGGATAATCCGGATTATCCATTGACTCTGTTAGAAAATTTGATAAACAAATATTTTTTCAACTGATGAGAGTCATCACACATAAATATATAAACAAATATTTTTTCAAGCATATGGCTACAATAATGAAAATTGAACTATATGTAAACAACATATCATCTAATTTTGATTTTAAAAATAAACTTCATGAACAATTAATTACACAAATTTATACTACATATTACTAATTTTACACATTTATTATTTTATCTAATTTTAAACTTCATGAGAGTCATCACACATTTATCTAATTTTACAAAAATTATAATACATATTACTAAAAAGTTACATTAAACTACATGAACACTTAATTACACAAAATTATACTACATATATACTAAATTACACTAAATTAACATCAAATAAATTCTAAATTAACACTACATCACTACATTACACTAAATTAACATCAAATGAACTCTAAATTACACTACATTACCACTAAATTACTAAATATACTCCAAATCAACACTAAATTACACCAAATACTAATTTAACACTACATTTCCCAAAAACAATCTAAATATACTAAACAAACTAAATTAAATTAGTTATTCATTTTAATTCGGCTAAAATAAAAAATTATAAAAAAAAGAGATATTTACCTCGTCAAAATCGTAGATCCGAAGAGTTTCTAACTCTCTTAGACGATCCAGAAATTTTAAAACAATTGGATTCTAAAATGGTTGAGTAAATTGAGAGGATAAAAGAAAAAAAAAAAACAAGAAGAGTTCGGAGAGGAAACGAAGGAGAAGAAAGGGAGAGACAGAGATGGAGTTCTGGACCTCTCGGGTTCGAAATTTGGAGATCAAGCCTCCACCGGTCCTAGGGATCGGTGGAGGGCAAGATGGGATTTTCTGTGGCAAGGGGTGCAGGCTGCACCCGTATGGTGCATAACAGGCTCCACCGATCCCCAGGATCGGTGTAGATTGGGTTTTTTTGGCTACACCGGTCCCTAGGATCGGTGGAGGCTAAATTTCGAAAATCCCAAATCCAGAGGCTTGTTCCGTTGATTTAGTTTACAGTAATTCTATTTAAAAAAAAAACCCATAATAGGGATCATGTGTTCTAATAACAGCCACAAAATTGTTAATCATAGAAACATCCACCAAGCATGTCAACCAATGAAATCTCAACATCGTTGAGGCTATATCTATATATAGAAATAGGCAAATAAAACACGACGACGTCGTTCTGAGCATGTTTTATCCATTCATGAAACTATTAGGAGCCTAACTTTTTATTATGCGCGGCTAACAACCTCCATGAATTAATGCTGTAAGTATTTTTCGTTGAACAGGTAAAAATACATCAAGATTTTTCTGCTTTCGATTCGGAATCTTCTGATTTGCGTTAAGATCCATACGTACCTATTGGGTGATGTTATTAAAACAACAACAAATTAAAGCGAGTTTATCATAATATTAAAAAAAAATTACAAAAAAAAGTTAAATACATACCTTGACTTAATTTTGGTTTGAGTGGAAATTAATTGATGCCTCAATGCTTGAAATTTCAATTGAATTGATGGTTTTCGTGTAAAGTTTGTAGTTATATAAAAAAAGAAAAAAAATGAAGCAGAAAAAATGAAGCATAAAAAGATTACCTCAATGTAAAATAAAATAAAAAAAGGAAAAAAATATCTAGCAATTATGAAAATCAAATAATTTAATGGAAAACTAAACTAAATTTAATGGAAATCAAATATCTAGCATTATTTTATCTATGCACATGTAAAAAATTATGATATTTCAACTTTGTTTTGGTTGTCATTAAGAGCTTGTAAAAACGTACTAATGTGGATAATTTCTAGACGTTAATTTTTCAACTTATTGATTCACCTAAAAACAAAACCGAAACGTGATAATTTGTTATGAGCACATAGAGAAAATAACATAGATCACATCTAACGGTTTTATTATGAAGTTTATGATTTAAATTTTGAGCTATTAATATTTTAAAAATGGAGGCATGGTGTAGGTAAAAAAATGGAGACATTTGAACCCTCTTTTTTTTTTTATTATATTAACTTTTTTTCCATTCAAACATACTTTACAATTATATTTTTATATTTAGTTTGACAAGTATTAGATCGGTTGTTGAACGCGTATTTAGTTTTTACTTTTTCCTTTTTGTTTTTAGAAACTTTAAGACGCAATAAAAAAAAAATTTATTGCCAAACCATTGGTCTTTATTGAGATTCGTGCTGTTATTCTCAAGGTGGAATCTGTTATCCCAATCCAAACCATTGGTCTTTATTGAGATTCGTGCATAAAAAAGCTTACTTTTTCGAAGTTTGCGTATGGAAAAGTTTGAACGGTTGAAGATTTATTTCCCACAAAATCATTTAGATGGTGAAGTCAAACTTGAAAGAACCTTTTGACACACTGTGGAAACTGCGTCAAAATTCCACCAAAAAGAAAATTAAGGTCAAACTTTTTGACAGCTTTTAGTATCAATTTTAATGCAACATGGAGCAAAAGAAGGAATCACGCATGGTGAAACAAATATCCTGAAATCGTGCACACCTTGACAGGCAGGTAGGGCACCACATAAATTTGAGCCGCCAAAATTAAACTGTGACCGGTCGCAAGCTTTGACCTTTGATCATTCTCACGCATTTAATATTTTTTTGTTCCAGTTCAAACCCTACAGTAACTCAATTTTTGAGTTTTGATCAGGACCGTCGATCTGCTCTAGCACAATAGTAAAGGGGCCTTGTGCATTCCACTGCTGACCTGATTGGTCCAAATTCCTGATTGAACGGTTCGGATCAAAACACAAAAATTGAGTTACTTTAGAGGATACAAAACCACTTCTTACTAGGATTGTTCTTCGAATTTTGCTACGGAAACACAAACGCATGTCAAATGATGATTTGAATTTTTAGACAGTGGTGAAGTCAAATTGAATCATGAGTAAGCAACTGTTTAATGTTGGATTTTGAAAATTAAGCATAGGTAATGTATAATCTGGCAGCTGTTTATTTCACTCTAAAAAATAAGTTGTCTACTTCTGAACAACCGACAGTATGAATTAGTTAATTCACAGTAGGTTGTAACCCGCTAATTATACCGGTAATTTTTTTTGTCTATCTTTAATGAAAATTCTGACTATGTCCCTTATTTCACTCTAGAAACACAAACAAATGTTAAATGATGATTTGAATTTCTAAATTGAGATAAAATAAAATGAGGAGAAAACTATTTTCTCTGACAATTTGTTGTAATGAGCTATATTAATACATTGCAATATTGACTTTTTTAAAAAAAAAAAATTGTAGTCATAAATACACTATCAAAATATTTGATAGCTAAAAGTGCCAAATGATATTTGCTTTCGTCAAAAAAAAAAAAAAAAAAAACCAATAAACAGAAGGCGATACATTATATAGTTGATATGAGCCAGAGAAATAATTTGAAGTATGTGTTATTTTTTAATACTATCGTTATAAATTATTATCATGAATTAGAAATTGACAAATACCTTCATTTTTTTTTTTTGCTCCATCGTGTCTCTACCTTTAATTTTTTAACTAATAATTTTTTTTAAACTTATATGTCAAAATAAAACTGTTAGATTTGATATATATTATTAGACTGATACAGTAAAAAAAATCATTTCATCCCTTAAAAAAAAAAAAAAAAGAGAGGTGGCTGTTATGATTCATCCCGGCCTAATACAATTCAGCAAAAAATAAAATCAAATTCATTAGTGAAAATGAAACCCTCACAAATTAGACGGTAGTAGTAGGATGGGTGATCTCCTCAGAAGTCATTGTGTTGCTGATTCCGGTTGAATCATAACAATCATTTGAAGAAGAAAAAACAATCCTTTGGGAAATATATTACAGCCCGGTACATTAAAAAAATTAAATTCATTCTTCTTTTTAAAAAAATAAAATAAAGAGCGGTGTGATTCATCCCGGCATGATATAATTAAATAAAAAAACACATCAAATTCATTTTTCTAAATCAAGTGGCTGGTATATATAGTTCATCCCGTTCGTGCTAGTTTTGACGATTATGTATATAATTTTTTTAAGTTATTTAAAAAAAAATAATTATTGCATAGGTCGTTGGTCGCTCGGTTGGTCTACAGCTTCTATTAAAAATTATATAATATTGTTATATTTAATTATATGACATGAACTCCACTACTGCTATTTGTCAAATAGAAATTGGGGTATATACTCTAGTTGTTGGCCTAGTTGGAATTTGAAATGGAGATAATGTGGGTCTCGTTGACTCAGGTTTCATTATTTTAATATTTCAATTTGAGCATGTTCTCGTTGACTCCGTTATTCTCTCCATTTTCAACCGTACTGGAGAGTCTGGTGATCAAATTTAATGTCGATATTTATTTTTTGCATTATCGGGTAATAATATTAAAAGGACTTCATTAATTTTGTTTTAATTGATCAATATTTTTGTTTTCAAAATCTTAATGATTGATCCGAACCGTTCAATAATTTCTTAGAATTTTTTTATTATATTTTTAAATAGATAGAAAATCATTGTTTTTGAATGGTCTAGAATATTCAGATCAAGTGATTTTCTACCTATCTAAAATAAATTCTAAACAAAATATAAAATTTAGTTTTCAAGTACATATACGTATATGTAGATCATGTTGAACGGTTCAGATCGACCATTAGAATTTTGAAAATAAAAATATTGATCTGTAGTACGGACCAAGTCAATAAAAAGAAAATGGTGTTATTAAAGTTTGACTAGATGATATTAGGTATGTCAAGTTGACATAATAATATGTTTAGCCTATAGTTTATTTATTTTGTTAGCATCATTGCATCTACATTCATCTAATAAATATGTGACTTAAAATGCTAATCATTTTGCTCAACCAACACACGTCTTCCACCTCTAAAAAAAGAAAGAAATTGAAGACTAAATGAATGAAAAATAGAGATGCCTGAACTACCAATTGGTGGTGCTAACTAGAAAATTCTATACAAGTGCGAATTTGATCTCTATCATATTTTTTTAGGGGGTGCATGATAGGAGATGGTCATATTTTTTAGGAGGTCCATGATAGGAGGGAAATTTTGTATTGGTAGTAATTAATAGAAAAGAAGAGAGGCAAATGGTAAGATTACAGTAATCTTTATATTGGCAGTACGATCGGAAGAATTTCTACCGATCTAAACCAGTTTGTTTTTTTTATTTTTTCTAGTAAAATATTTTTTTTTTACAAAAATAGATAAAGTATCTTTAAATTTAGATATACCAAAAACATTCCATCTATTTTTTTGAAAAACTTTTCATATTTTACTAGAAATAAAATGTAAGAATTCTCTTTATCTATACATCAGATAAAAAAAAGTTAAGATCGGTAGAAATTCTACCGATCTTACTACCAATATACATATCTGTAATCTTGTCTCTCTTATTTTCTATTAATTACTACCAATAAAAAATTTCCTAATAGGAGATAGGAGGTATGAAAATGAGATTTTTGACATTTTAATATATTATATAGTTTTTTAGAATATTATTCCATGATATGCAAAACACTACTTCCTCGCACTTTTATTATACAAATATATTGTACTAAAATTTTATAATTTTATTTAATAGTGATATAAAATCATGTCAAGCTTGCGTGCCTAGAAAAAATAAAATTGTTTGGCCAATACCTTTCTAAACTGGGAATAATGGAGAAAAGAAATGGTTTGTGTCGGATGGGGAATTGGCCGAAATTTTTAAAGTTAGTACAGTTAAAAGAAAAATAAACAAAAAAATTATTATTTTTGAGAAATTCAAAATCTAACACGGCTGCAGAATGCTGGAGACCGCATAGGCGTTCTGTGAACCCAGCCAGGGGTCTGCAGAACCATTCTGCGGCCCCATATTTATTTTTTATTTTTAAGCTTTTTATCTAGCACCAAGTGGGGATATCTAAGTTTGTTTTTTAAATATTTTTTTTTGTTCTAGAAATGCGTGCATTGTTTAGTTTGACAGTGAATTGGTTTTGCGTTGTCAAAAAAAAAAAATATAAAGCCGCAGAATGGTTCTGTGGACCTCTGACTGGATTCGTAGAACGCTTGTGCGATCCCCATCATTTGAGGCCGCATAATCCTTCCGTGGGCCGTGTTAGATTTTAAATTTCTCAAAAACAATAGTTTTTTGGTTTATTTTTTTTTAAACAAGGATAGTTTTAAAAATTTAAGGGGAATTGGAGTTCAAAAAATCGTTTATTACTTGTTGACCAGTCAACGACGCAATAGAAATATATAACGCGTCATTCCTCAAGTAACCTTTCGGCGATCCATTTATCAATTCAATTTTTACGAACTTTTTTTATATAGAGGGGCAATTTGGGAAAGTTTGTTCGCCTTTAGGTCCACTCAACTACAACATATGATTGTGACGTGGAATAAGAACAACAACGTGTTAAGAAAATTAGGTTTGATCAGAATCAAATTGTTCAAATTAAAACCCCAAAAATAATATCAAAACTTTTAAATAATATCCACAACTTACAGTTCAGATTAACTCTCAGCCGAGTCTAATTCAATCTAGTGTCTCTTTGACTGTCCTCTTTAAGATTCGTGCAAAGTTAAAATAATGGTCAGGATCTACTAATTCTAAAAGATTCCCTTGTCCGGTATCGGAAACGATCCGAATTCCAAACTTTCTACCTCCTTTTATATGAATTTGGATCCTCTTTGATACTAGACAAGGAAATCTTTTAAAATTAGTAGATCCGAACCTTTCTTTTAATTTCGTACGAATCTTAAAGAAGTCCTCCTTACAGTTAGGCTTGTTCGGCTGTCAAGTGAGAATGGAAATGTGCTTAGGTTCGGATTCAATTTGAATGGTCGAAACACTGTATGTGTTAGTAAAAAAATTCACTCCGGATAAATATTTTTTTTCCACGGGAACAGTTGCAGCCGAACAGGCCCTTGATGAGCCCCACCGTCAAATATCATATTATACTTGTCCCCTCTTCTATACCAGGTGACCAGGCCGCGCAATATCAAAATTATCTCACTTACAGGTGGGACCCATTTCACAAAAGACACCTTGTCAGTTCCCAACTTCTGATACATGCCGCCGGCAGTGACACACTACTACATGGAATTCACATCACCCACGGTACCGTAATAGGGAATCTTTTACAATTACTTGATCTGGACCGTTCTTTAAGTTTGGCACGAATCTCAAAGCCCAATAATACTGCCCCACTGTCAGCCCGAATCCCAAACTGACTGGGAGTTAATCTCAAACCGTAAAGTGAAGGGAATCTTTTACGGTACCGGAGAGGATATGGATCCCTACTACATGACCGGTCCCGATTTGCTAATGTAAGACCGAGAAAAGTTGGATACGCCTTCTCGATTGCACTTAATCTCACTGAATGTGGGGCCCTCTTCAAATGGTACGTCTCTCTTTGTGTCTGGTCCAAATCCAGACAGTGATTATTCATATAAAGAGAATCACAATAAGAGATCGGAAGCACTAAATAAACGAACCGCGGTGGTTTTGTTTCGTGCTTCTCTCCTACCCGACCTGAGACGTTTGTTGCCTCTGATTTCGCTTTCTACACTCACCAACCCCTCCTAACTCTTATAAGAGAGAGGAGAAAGAGATGGAGAAGAAGGAGAGAAGGAACTTGGGATCGAGAATGGAACTTTCTGCAATTTCTCCTCCTGCATTTTCTCCGGAGGAAATTATTAAAGAGGTAGTTCGTTTGTATTCGCAAAGGGCGCCAGTTTATTTGATTGTTGTGGTCCCAATTTAGCTACTTTTCTCCGAATTTCTTGGAGAATTGTACTGTTGCCATTTAATTTAGGAAATAAAGTGCATTTGTCTTTCTCGACTTTACAAAATATCTAGATTTTTGAGATAAGAATATATACTTTTTGTAGTATATTTTTTTTGTTCTTTAAGTCTCTATCTTTTAATTGGAAAATTATATGCTTTATTTGTCCTAATCTCAATGCCTTCACAAAAATTTCCATAATTTTATTAAGGAGCAAGGGATTCTGTTTTCTTTAGTCAAGTGTAAATCTCAATGTGGGCAAACTGGTAAACAGATTTTTTGTGAATTAAGTTGCTTCATTCTCAATTCTAATCAGTGGTTTTATTTGATTTCTTAAATTTTAAACCCTTTCTCCAATGGCAATCCTGATTTTTTATTCTAAAATTTGGAAAATTCAGTAGAGATGCCTTTTGCTTTTGAGATTCTAATGATTAAGCACCTCAAGGACTCAAACAGTTGTGCTGGTCAAAAGTACATGATCAGTGCCTCAAAGTATGAAATCAGTTTGTAAATAGTAAATGCAATATTATTTCTCCAAATAGATGGAAATAGACGTATAATTTTATCAAGTACTCATCCCATTGACCCGGATTTCTATCTTTCAGTCTTCGAGTTTGGTCGCCAATGGCTCTCCGAGTGGAACGGAGAGTGGACATGGAACAGAGAATGCACAGCTAGAAACGGTTGGTTCGTCAGCATCAACACTTAGTTCGTCCGAGTCATTAAAAGCAGCTTATGCTTTACTTCCAATAACTCCAATCAGGTCAAATGATGCACATCTGGTCGAATTCTCTGAGGCCATGAGAAGTATGAGTTTACTTCGCCATTTACTTGAATTACTTCTTACGTGCCATTTTTTTTGTTTTTTATTTACTTAGTTTTGAGATACACTTAAAGCAATAATGCTGACCTACAAACACTTCCCTTCCTGGTTATGGTGTTTTGTAGATTCTCCAGAGAACTTATCATTTGAATTTGGAAGCTAGCATTTTGGCTTTACAGTTTATATACATTTGTAATTGATGGGACTTGCTGGAAGCCAGTTAAGCGAATCACTTAGTACCTTTTTTAAGGGGCATGGTGGAAATTTGCGTTTATGTATCTAAATGCTGACATGCAATTCTAAAACATATTATTATTCAAATTGTAAGCTGTTGCGAAGGCACTAAGGCGAGTTGCTGAAGGAAAGGCTACAGCTCAGATGGAGGCGGCTGAGTGGAAGCGCAAGTATGAATTGGAGAAGGCACGCAACCTTAAGCACAAAAATGAAGGTTAGGGTTTCTGTGCTGAAGCGATGCCCATCTAATCCTTATTATTTAAAACAAAAAGAAAATTTGACAATTAGTCTAGTGCTTGACCATGGATCAGACCCGTTGCACATTTTTTATTACAACTGCTTACGAACTTTATGATCCCTACTGTGTAACAGTTTTTTAATTTGTAAAAAATTCTCAAATTTTGGGCTTCTATACTGACAATTCTCTTATCAGGGTTTTGGCGTCAACTGCATTGAAACTTAAGTTTTGTAAACTCAAGTTTTAGAAATATCTAAAAGAGCATTTTCTTTTCTGCTTCTGACAAGTGATTATTATTCTATATATTAAAGCGAGGGTTTTGATTAATGCACCTATAAGTCGACCTACCAACATAAACTCTCTGATGGAAGCACGATGATGATATCTTTTTATAATTTGAACAGCAGAGGTAGAGCCTGAAGGTTGTTTTTGCTGCATGAATGGCACAATGGAGAATACATTTGATGAACTGACAGTGCATGATGCATCTCCTGACCAGAATGGATGCTGCGGTAACCATGGAATTTGCTCCCATCAGATCCTTGGCGATGAAGCCTCTGGCCCTATTGCCAACTCAGCTTACAAGATGGTCACCAGAAAGGTGAGGCTTACCCTGATTCTTAGTGTTTATTTATTAAAATTGATGAAGGTTGCAATTTTACTCTTGTTGGTAAGCTGAAGCAAATCCAGGAGAAGTTGTTTCTTTTTCCCACTAGCACAACTAGAGAGCACTGGAATATAGAAAGTACTGAATAAAACTCCCTTTATTAATGAAAGTCAAACACAGCATTAATTAGGTGTTTGCTTGATTTTCCATGAGAATGTGGGAACAATTATTGTTTTTTTTTTCTGGCTGTGCTTTTTTGCTTTTGTTTCTTTGAAATGGAAGCTGTTGGAAAGTTGTCCCAAGGAACTTTTGCAAGTAAAACATAGTGCTATGTCCGGTGTCCCCCTTCCCCCCCAACCTGAACTCAGATTCAGTGGGGCACCCTATCGTGTAGAATGAGATCCGCATCGTCCCTTTTAACCAAGCACGAATCTTAAAGTGGATCCCCTATAATCCAAATAGGCACCAGGATTATTTTGGCTCGGCTGGGAGCTCATTCTACCATGCAGTACCCCAGAGGATATACGCTACACCCTATCCACCCCCACCCCCACCACACAAAAGACAGGGAAAACATAAATTGTCTTAAAAAAATAATTCACTTGTTGTTAACTTTTGATGGTTGCAGGCATCATTTAGACTTTCGTGGGGATACAATGGGGAGCAAAGTGGCCGGCATAAGCATGATGTTGTATCTTTTGAGCAAGGAGACATTACAACTGCCAGTAGAAGCAATAAGCAAG
Organism: Carex myosuroides; assembly: GCA_028015225.1. NCBI lineage: Eukaryota > Viridiplantae > Streptophyta > Magnoliopsida > Poales > Cyperaceae > Carex > Carex myosuroides. The sequence continues at coordinate 12,733,923 of CM051470.1, forward strand.
TATACAAACTTCCATCTATCAACTTCATTAATGTTTCTTATTATGTTTGAATATCCTGCAAGTTATTCTTTTCACCAAACAACCTGTTTTAACATTATGGCAGATTTTGCTAAAATGGGAAACCCAGCCCCAGACTGTGTTGATCATAACTAAACCAAACTCAAATGAAGTGCGGCTTATCTTGCCTGAAATCGCCAGGTGTGTTAAGTAATTTCAATGCATATTCAATCATTCACTATTAAACAGCTAAATTAACCTTTTTAACTGTTTTACAAAGATAACATTTCTATTACTACCTATTTTGGATGTTGCACAGATGGTTGAAAGGGCATCAGAACATAAATGTACTTGTGGAGCCAAGCTTGAGGAAAGAACTTTTGGCCGAGGACTCGTCCTTTGACTTTGTCCAAACATGGCAAGATGGTGAGCCCTATTAGTTTCTTAAAGTATGGATATTTTATCAATTTGATAGTTATCTTGTAGAAAATTAAATTTTGTTCCTGATCACCTGTGTAACAAAAAAAGGCACTTTGATTTGAACCTTAATTAGACAAACCTAGCTTGGTATCCTTTCCAATACTATAACATGCACTGACAAAGCAAGGATAACAGATGACGATTTAAAGCTACTGCACACAAAGGTCGACCTTGTTCTGACTCTTGGTGGTGACGGAACAGTTCTTTGGGTATGTACAACTTAAAACTATATTCTTTCCTTAATTTCTATTGAATTCTATATTGGAGCTAATATCTGAAACTAGAAAATGTTGCATTAGGATGGAGAATTTATGAGCTTTTGTTTTAATTTCTCTTTACTATGTTTTTTTCTCAACTGATTTTTTATTGCATTGACAGATTCTTAAACTGTTCATAGTTCTACTTCTTATTCCTATGTTATCCTTTTTCTGTGGAATTATTTTTGCCCCAAGTTTATCCTGTTTTGAAACACAACATTCCCTTTTTAATCTGCAGGCTGCCTCACTGTTTAAAGGACCAGTTCCCCCAGTTGTTCCATTTGCGCTAGGTTCTTTGGGCTTCATGACTCCTTTCCGTATCCTTTATTTGGTTCTATAACTAGAATTTCCTTAACTGAAAGAGTTAATTCCAGGCTTCATGACACCTAAATTGTTCAGCAAATCAAATTTGCAACTTGAACTAAAACATATAATCAACTACACGAAGTATTTAGTTTACTTGAGTAGCTCATGGATATTATGGGATGGTTTTACTGCAATCAAACTACAGTAACCCTAGCTTAATATCCACAGATGTCCACAATCAAGTTTCTTTTGTTAAAACATTGTGGGTATAATTCAGGGTATTAAGGTTATAATTCGGCAGAGATCTGTATTTGCTAAAGTGGACATGTTTAGAACAAAATGCTGTTAATACTTAACAGAATGTTTAGATAGGGAGCAATACCGTGAGAGCCTGGGAAACATACTTAAAGGCCCCTTCAGCATAACACTGCGAAACAGGCTCCAGTGCCGGGTCATACGTGACGCAGACAAGGATGAACTGGAGAGGGAGGAGCCGATCCTGGTTCTGAACGAGGTCACGATCGATCGTGGGATCTCGTCTTACCTCACTTTCCTCGAGTGCTACTGTGACAGCTCCTTTGTTACATGTGTGCAAGGGGATGGGTTGATTATATCCACTACATCTGGCAGTACAGCTTACTCCTTAGCTGCAGGAGGATCTATGGTCCATCCTCAGGTAATCACTAATATCCATTTATCCCCTCCTGTTTTTTAAATACATAACAAAAGAATTACTGTAATTTTGGTACGTGTTTTTATTTTAAACAAAAAAGATTTACTGCATTCTAAAAAAGTAATTACTTATTTTAGAATGCACCTTTCTTACTTTGTTCAGTGCATAGCTGACTGAATGAATTATTCAAGTTTTCTTAAAAGTGTCAAACATCAACCTCCGTGATAAGTAATGCTCTTGCTATTGTCAGACTCTGTGTTACTGGTACGATCAGGTCCTGTGGTTGCCAATTTAGGGAAATTACATTATAATTGTTGAAATATAATTCTGGAAGTACAGTTAGAAGAAAACTTATTCAGAGTCTTTAGGCTGCCTGATTAAATTACGCCCTTATTAATTCTTGACAAAATCACACATGCAGGTTCCAGCGATACTCTTCACACCAATCTGCCCACACTCTCTCTCATTCCGTCCCTTGATTCTCCCAGAGTACGTGACCTTGCGCGTGCAAGTGCCTTTCAACAGCCGTGGCCAGGCCTGGGCCTCGTTTGACGGCAAGGACCGCAAGCAGCTGGCCCCCGGTGATGCATTGATCTGTAGTATGGCACCATGGCCGGTCCCCACAGCCTGCCTTGTGGACTCCACCACCGATTTCTTGCGCAGCATTCATGAGGGCCTCCATTGGAATCTCCGCAAGACCCAGGCCTCTGACGGCCCCCCTGCTTTAGTCTAGTGCCGGTACACCATGAGTTTTTTTTTAGTGGGAGGCCTAGTCTATGTTTTTTTTTTTCTCCAATTGCGCTCGGTATTGTAATGGCTGTGAGCACCACCATATATGCCCCATAGTGTAGAGTAGCCAGACTGTTTGAATGGCTTATTTTACCTTAATTGTTACCTGTCTAGTTTCTCCAGCTGGAACAAGAGAAATATTTGTGAGTTTTTAGTAGAAAGATGAGATGAGAGTTGCTCATGATAATAATTGTAGCAAAATAGGGAAAGATCACGCTTGTTGTTAATTATATGTGTAAATGTAAGGAAAAAGGTTAAAGAAATGTATTGAACTTTATTTATTCTGGTTGTTACCGATATTGTTATAATTGCAGCGTTGTGAATATGGACATACAAGTCACCTTTTCTTCTTCTTTTTAAAGTTTTAATCAGACAATTTCCGTTCTCTGATGCTGCTCCAGTTTCCAATTAAATAATCTTTTCTTTGATTAACTCTTCTATAATATTCTCGCGACAGTAACATCATGTTAGTGATGTTGTTCTAGATCTTACTTTGAAAAGGAAAGCCAACCTCACTTCATAATGTCAAATGTTGGATGGTAAGCATTTACAAGATTCATTTCATGCACTGAAATAAGAAAACTTATTCTTTGTTTACGTAGGATGCAACTTATTTTCAGTTGAAGCTCAGGTTAGAATAACTCAGTTATACTTGTAATAAAGATGCAATCCAAAGCACAGCATCTGAACTTACAATAAGCGTGACCCATGAAAACTAATTACAAAAGCAAGAACAACCAAATATTTTCATCCACAATTTTCACTAGAATCAAAGCAAGAAATTGCCATTTTATTATGACAAGCACTAACAATGACAACCCAAAACAGCAATGATAATCGACAGATTGGAAAAGCAAAGGCCCTAAATTATTCATCCAGAAAGAATCATCAAAAGCTACCCCAATGGAAGTTACGGAAAGGTAAGAAAAAATGTTCCCTAAATTATAGCATGGAACAAAATGAGAAATCATAGTATCATAATACACCAATGGGTTTCAAATGGATGCTGTACTTGCTCAACTCACACACCTGCTACTGGATGCCAACCCATCTGGCATAATCAACCCACCTGGTTTAGAAAAGGAATTGTTAAATTAACACAAACTGTTGCAAAATAAATTTTCGGAATAATTTAAACTGAATACTTACAATAAGGATCCTAGGAAGGTATTTCCTGTACGGACTGCAAAGCTCATAGCACTTAGCAATGCCTTGTTGTTATGCAACAGTGGCTCCAACATTCTTTGTTCAATCACTCCTGCTAGTATCTGGTACCTGTTAAAATAAAATGCACATGTTAGTGAGACCAGACTGTAAGGTTGTTACCTAATTTTCATTGTTAAAAATAACACATAAAGAGAAGCAATGAAATTGGAAAATTTGGGCAGGCAATATTGACCTGACACGATTAGAAAATATTGTTCAATTGGGAAGATTGTTATATTGGTTTATTACTTACTATGGGTGTTAAAATAAAAACCTGAACCACCAACTATATACTCCCATTAAAAAAAAAAAAGGACATAAAACAGATCAATGCGGATTCAAGTCCAGACACCAATTTGCCACATAATTTCCTACTATTAGCAAGCCAAATCTGAACCAACCCAATCCAATTATGGATGAGACATGATGCCACATTTGTATAACCCGATACTCTGGGCAACCATCATGTTCATGATTCAAATCAGGACAACCTGATACTCTATTTATAATAAAATATGGATGAGACATGAAGCTACATTTGTATAAATTGTGATGGCACCGCAATAAAAGCAGGTGAATATGTACCTGAGATTGCTAGAGACCGCCATGTAAACACCATAGCCAACGCTAGTTGATATAATAGGTATATCATCCCCTTCATGAGCATTTTCCTTGTCAACAGCCTTTCTTGCCTTTATCAAGGCATTGGTTACCCCGGTCCCAATCTAACATACACAATACAAAATTATAATAATAAGCTCAAATCTTAAAAAATAATCAGCTATTCAGCTCAAATCTTAAATAGCGAAAAATTCAAAAGGTTGTAGTGTTGAGCATAGCATCAATAAAACATCTGCTTCTGTTATAATGGAAAAATAAGAGAGCCAGATATAAGAACAAAAAAATGTTTTAATTAGTATGTCAACTGAAGCAAGTAAAATGAGACAAAAATGGGGGACATGATTTAAAATTTCACTACTATCATGAGTGCCAGAAATCAAAGTTGCTCTATACGAACTAACCTTAATCAATTCAGAGTTGAGAAAATAATAATAAAACAAAATGGGGGACATACCAATGAAGAAGCAGTCCCTACAACAAAAAGCTTGGACCCATTTCTCTGTAAAACAGAAATACTGATTATAAATAAGAATATAAATTTGCTTCTTTGCATAAAGATTCAATAGAAGGCATAACATCCATAAGCTTAAAAGAATACTTTACCACAATAGCACCTATTCTTTGCACAAGTGAATATGACCTTCCAGCCAAAGCAACCTAAAACCAAACCATTACAAAGTTCAGAAAGTTAAAAAAAAAAAAATTATATACAAAAATTAATATACTTTGGAGGTGACCAAAGTTCTATAACCAAATTATGCGATTCCATACTAACCGATTTTTATCTATTTTGTACACAGGTTGGAAATGAGTAGGATTAATTGATGAAGTTATTTTAATTAATAAAAAAACTGACACGACCTGAGCATTAAGCCCTGTTTGGGAGGAGGATAAGTTGGGGATAACTAGGGGATAAAGTCATCCTCTATCAGAGGTGATGTTACTTTATTCCCTAGTTATCCCCCATTCAAACAGAGCCCTAGTGGGTCAAGAGGATCATAATCTTGAACGAAATGCAATCTGCCAATACAGCGTAGTAGTATACAATCCATGCATAATTGAGTATTTGACTTGTATTTGATAAGGAAAGACAATCAGGTTCCCCAGACCCAATTAGAATTAGGGCCTTTTGTGTTGATAAACAGATATGAAAATATTGTCCCGGGCAGGTCACGTCTGGTCATAGAGAGAGTATAGGTAACAGATACAAGGTCATACCTGGAAAGCATTGTCAGGGCAGCCATGGAAAAATTTAGCAAGGGGCCCCGCACCCACTGCAATAGAGGATCTCAAGGATACAGTTGGAGCAGGAAGCCAGACAAGCATGAAATCTGCAACAATGGCCATCACCTGAAAAAGTGCACCATTATAGCTTAAAATAAATCAAGGAAAACCATTGAAATTTACATTTAATGACTTTAAGAAGCAGGTGACCAAGAATTTGTATTATGGAAGCATGTCATGTAAGTTGTTCATACAGGTAATTGAGTGCACAAATAAACAAACATACAACCAATCAAAATAGACCAAGCATCCTTATCTGATTATTTAGTGGAGACGATTCGTTTTTTGAATTTTCTCTTGATTTTCAGATATCCGCACTGTAAATCTGATTCTATGACAAGTTATGTTTTAATTAACAAACAAGAGGTTGGAATTTACCACATCGGCGATTACGAAATCCAGCTCTTTCACAAAGTTTTCTTTTCTCTTCTGATACTCAGCAGCAGTCTAAAAATTAGAAAGAGTACATTAGAACTAGGAAATAGCAGCTCAAACTATCATCAGCACTGGAACAATTGTATTATTGGACTGATGAATTACAAAAAAGAACTATGAAACAGTGTGGTGAGTGGTGACAAACAATGAGATTATTTTCAATGTTAAAACAGTTATTACCGTTAAACTAAGCAATAGACTGAATAACATGTTATTGGATAACTAAAATTAATGAGCACGAGACAAAACCATGAAACGTGAATAGAAAAAGGCTTTTAGTATTTCCTTCTAAAGTTGTAATTAGATTGCAAATAACCTGCCATAAACCCTCTTAAAAAAAACACCCATAAACCAGACAAACACTGAACTGGCACATAATAAAGTCTAACCCCCGCACGATCAAACCCAAACATCACAAATGATAAAGAGCACCATGAAACTCAGATTTTATAACCTGAAAATGGTGGGAAAAAACCTTTTCAATTCTGAATTCTCGGACTGATCCAATACCTGTTCTCAACTAGAAATGAAACCAGCTTTTCTATATGAAAGTTTTTATTTGCAAATGCCAACAGGTTACTCCATATATAATTTCCACCATGCAACTTGCAAAAAAATAAGAACAAATTCTAATAAAACGAGATTAAAGAGGGAGAAAAATGCATGCATTACCTTAGTGAAGATACCAACACCACATTCCATCAAAACCTTCGCCAAGAAGAGATCATCAGCAAGCAACCTCTCCTTAAACCCTCCGAAATTCATCAACCACCTAAACAGAGGCGATTTTTCCAGATTAACAAACCTCGTGATAATCTCTCCAGTAACCTTTCCATCCCTGACCGCCTCCGCAAGATCCAACGGCAAGCTGTCCAACGAACGGCCGAGATTTGCCAGCACGAACAACGCTTGGTCGCGGTTCTCTTCCCATCCTGACTCGTGGTCCTCGTCGTCTCCACCGCCTCCACCTCCTCCACCTTGATTTCCACTACCATTGGATTTACCTCCGTTATTCCCACTTCCATTTGACAGAGAAGGAAGAGGAGGGAGGCGGAGGCGGAGAGAGCTGAGAGAAGGGAGGCGGGAGGGGAGAGGAGATCGGACGGAGATACAAAAGGCGGAGGGAGGAGATGGTCGGTGAGGATTGGAGATGAAGTGGCCGAGAGAGGAGGAGGAGAGAGAAGAGGAGAGCGGAGAAGAGGCGGCGGCCATGATTGGGTGGGAGTGTAGTTTGGGTTGACAAGCGCGCGCACCGTTCGAAGAGCGGATCTGTGTTTGTGTTTTTGTTTGTCTTATTTTGTCTTGGTTTTATTTTTCATCTATATTTTCTTTTCAAATTTTGTTCAAGTGCTTCTGATGTTGACGAGAGTTGTTGAAATGGCAAGTGGGAAAGTTCTTACGTACCTAAAACGAGATCAATTTGGGTCCGATGCCTATCGGACTCAAAGTGAGTTCCATGGGTTGATGACCGTCCGATCTGCTTTAAGATTCACGTCCACAACTTTCGCGTCTGCTTTAAATTCGTGCGCACGAATCTTAAAGAAGATCGGACGGTTCCTAAACCCATCGTACCCAAGCTGCTCTCACCTAAAACAGGTTTAAATCTAATTTCGTGAACGGATGTCTCATGTTTGGTTGGCGTTCCTAATTTGGAGCGGTGCCTATTTGTTTGATAATTAAATTCCGAAATTTATTTTCTTTAATTTTATTTATTGCCGTTTTAGTACGCCTTTTCAATTTTTCATCAGTGATTAACGGATTTTCATTTTTGAGTCATACTTGAATCATTATAAAAACAAATTAGAATAGGAAACAACAAACAAAATAAAAGATAATAATGTTGTTATTATCTACAAGTATGTTTTCATCATTTTTAAATAATAATGTTGTTATTAGGGCTGATAAAACAGCTCATAGTTTGTGGTTCGATTGAGATCAGCTCGGAAAAAGCTTGTAATATGATCGTTTGATTCTGATTCGGCTCGTTATTAGCAAGTTTAAGCTTGACTCAACTCATAATTAAAAGATAAAACTATTTCAAATCTTTCAATTTTCTCTTTGCATCCATTATGGAAGGATGAAATTCGTTATAAGAAGAAAATATTTTTTTATGGTTCGTAGTTTATGAGCGACTCATAGCATCAAATTAAGAAAAATCTTTAGTCTGTGTGCGGTTTACAGTACGAACGAGTTGTTAACAAGCTGACTTTGTTCGGCTCATGATTGATTCGACTACAATCAAGCTTAATGTGACTCGACACGTTTTGACATTAGCTGATTTCAAATTTTATCTAAGTCCATTCAACTCGACTCGTTTACAAAATTAGTACAGTATTCTCACGAGTGACGACAAAAATTTAAGACTAGTACTATGGTGTTTTTAAGCTCACCAAGTTCTTTAGTGAGCTTAACTTCAAAATCTATCAGATTGATTTTAATCGATGAATTCAAACCATAAAAATTGATCTACTTCATGACGCGTTTACATGTCAAATCTATAAACTTTGAACCAATTTAGTATAAAATCAAACGGTGGTCAAAGAACAATTAAATATCAGTATTAAAATTTAACTTGTAAACCTTATTTTTATCGACCGCTTAACTTTATAATAAATTAATTCATAATTTATAAATTTGACATGTAAACAAATAATTTTTAAAATAAATCAATTTCAATGGTGTAAATTTGTTATTTGAAATAATTTCGTCAAATTTTGAAATTGTCCTCAATGAATGCTTCATAAGCTTGACAATATTTCTACTTGAAATTCAATTATAGACCAGGTTTTGCCGATAGCATAGTCCAGCGTGCTTGTGATCTGATGGGTTGAAATTTGTGAGCTGAAATTTCGAAACCAATGAACAGTACTTCTAAAATCTCCGCAATCCGAATCCAGCTATTGAAGAAACGAGAACGCATTTCAAAATAACTGATTTTTTCTTGCACGCATCTCGAAATAGTTCGACAGTTGGATTCAGATTGCAGAGAACAGTAACTGATCTCGGATTTCAGCATATTCGGATGCTGAAATTTGAACCTCGGTTTCCCCAATGCGATGCAATTTCACCTTTGGAATAACAGCAGATTTTCTCCAGGCTGCATTTTACTTAGTTCAGTACTTCAAATAATAAAAAAAAACTTAATTCAGTACTGATACGGTGCTCCCATTATTGTCCCTGATGTGGCTCTAAAGCGTATATGCACCAATCAAAATTACAACGTGCTGTCATCAAACTTAATATTTTGCGGTCATTATAGGCACTGTTGAGTTAATAATGTTAATGCCGCTGTAAAATTTATGTACGCGTGGCAATATCAGAGGCAACATTCGGTTCACCTAGTATTGTTCTTGTTCATTTTTTTTTTTATTTGCTTTATCGTTTTCAAGGAAAAAGAATGAGGACTGAGGAGCCGAGGACTCGGGGTGCGAAATTTGACCAGTCGCTCTATGATCTGGACTGTTGATCGCGTTGAGATCCGCGCAGGTAAGAAATTCGCTGCAGATCGACGCTCCAGCACCACCTAACCCCTGTCAGTATTGGAGATTCTGAGAATCTGAGCTCGGGGTTTGGTGGTGTGGGGAATCAATTTATTTTCTTTCCTTTATTCTTGGGGGAAGTTTGGTGGAGGAAAGAGAATGGAGATTTGAATATTTGGTTTTGCTTTCTCTCTCCAGTTGAAAAACCCAAGAGATATCCATTTTAGTTCCAATTAATGCTGACATTTTTATTAATATCCAAAATTAATTACGAAATATTAATTATACCCAGCTTAGCTTAGTATTTTTAAAAATACCCAAACCGGTCATTTTTTGGCTGGTTGGATTGAAAATTCGGATCGGCCATTTTTTGGCCGGTCAGGAGGGTTTTTTTTTTTTAAAATATTTGTTAGATTACTTCTTTTGATGTATAATTAGCATAATTATACTTAAATACGCTAAATTACTTGAAATTATGTTAAATTACACTAAATTAAGCTAAGAGAGACGATATCTTCACTGAAAAGGCGAAAAACGACGATGATGTGAATAATTAGCAAAAATGTATAGGTTACTAATTTAAAATTTCGTAATTAATTTTGGATATTAATAAAAATATCGGCCATTAATGTAATGGTTATAAAACATTTTCTTTTAAAAAATATCTAATATTCACAAAAACAATTAATATTACTTTTGTAACTGTATCAAATAATTTTCCTCAATTTGTACATAAGCACTCATGGACAACCTTTATTTTTATTTTTTGAAGGCGAGATCGTTGCTAAAAATAAAATTTTACAGTTCAGGACCTCTCTAATACTGTTAATATCTCATTGCTCTTACTTCAATTTAAAATATATACATAAAAATAAAAATAAAAAGGTTGCTCTAGGATGATTTTAATATATAGAGACACTAATAAAAATTTAAAATTTATTGTATATCTCTTAAGAGCATTTTTATAAAATAATAGTTGATTTAAAAGCCAATTGATACATTACTAATTAGACAAGACCATACTTTTTTTTTTTTTTTGAAAATCTTAAAAGGGGCGGTCAAAGTTGAATTCAGATCTTTCTCGGTACCGTATTACGGAATCTTTTATAATTACTTGATCTGGACTGTTCTTTTTATCTTGGCACAAATTTCAAAACGGTTGGGAGTTAATCTCAAACCGTAAAGCCGAAATTTTTATTTATACCATTTTAAGAAAATCAATTAATAAAATAACCATCGTTTCTGGTCAATTCTAAATCTAGCACGGCCGCAGAACACCGGAGCGGACCCATATGGGGGGTACCGCAGAATGCCGGAGCGGACCCTCATATGGGGCCGCAGAATGCCGTAGAGGTCCCTGGGGCCTCAGAATGCCGTAGAGGACCCTTTATTTTTTTTATTCTAAAAATACGAAATTGTAATTTGTTAAGAGTTATTTATTTAATTTCGAATGTGGTTTAATTGATTTTTGGTCGTATCGTATTCGTTTGGAATATTTTCGATATTTTAAATATGTGGTTTCTTTGAAATTATTTTGTGTGCTCTGAAATTATTTTTTAATTTGATATATAGATAGAGAAAATTCTTCTATTAGATCTCTAGTAAAATATAAAAAGTCTTTAAAAAATTAGATGGAATGTTTCTATTATATCTAAATTTTATGATACTCTATCTATTTTCATAAAATCTTTTTTACATTACTAGAGAAAATTAAAAGAAAAAAAAAGAAAAATTAGTTGGGATCCGTAGAATTTCTAATGATTCTAACTTTTTTATTTTTAAAATCGGTAGAAATCCTACCGATTTTTCTATGAATCAAAAAACCTGATGCATTCTTTTCATTTCTCTCTCTTTCTTTCTATTAATTTCTCCAGAAAAAAATTCTTTGTAATCCGTGTGGTTTGAGCCTTGCTGGTCATTATTCAATTTATTAATTAATTCTAATCAAATGAATATATGAAAACGGATCTATTTGCATTTTACAATATATATATTTATGTTGAGGAAATTTCCTTGTATCTTGCATAGGGGTGGAAACAGAGCGAATTCGGAGTGGATAATGGTAAAACTATATCCATATCTCTTTTTAATTTTTCAGATACGGATACGGATTGGATATCAGCTGGATACAGATATGGATACGGATCGGATCGGATCGGATATTTATTAAAATAATATTAAAAAAATATCAAAGTTCATAATATATATCTAATTTTAATGATGAATAACAATATTTTTTCATAATATATATTAAAATATATAATATATATCTACTATCGGATACGATACGGATAATTGAAACGTAAAACCATATAAGTATCCATATTCACACGAATATTCAGATATCAGATATCCACATCTAATTTATCTAATTTTTCAAATACGGATCGAATACGTATCGGATATTATCCATACCTTTTTCACCCCTATTGTTGCATCACCAATTTTCTACCGAAATATTCCAAACGAATACGATACGACCAAAAATCAATTTAAACCACATTTGAAATTAAATAAATACAAATTACAATTTCGTATTTTAAAATAAAAAAATAAAGGGTCCTCTACGGCATTCTGAGGCCCCAGGGACCTCTACGGCATTCTGAGGCCCCAGGGACCTCTACGGCATTCGGCGGCCCCATATGAGGGTCCGCTCCGGCATTCTGCGGTACCCCCCATATAGGTCCGCTCCGGTGTTCTGCGGCCATGCTAGATTTAGAATTGACCAGAAACAATGGTTATTTTATTAATTGATTTTTTTTAAATGGTATAAATAAAAATTTCGGACCGTAAAGTGAAGGGAATCTTTTAAAGTAATGGAGATGATACTTGTCCGTCAAAGTTAACCATAATTTTTGTTTATGACATATTCTATAGAAGCCAAGTCTTCAGTCCAAGTAGGCATTCTACTAAATTACATAGAACTAGACGAGAGCCTCGCGTTGCTTCGGCAAGTAAATTCGAGACAGATGGAAATGTATACAAACTTTATATTTGCAAGCAGCTTTTATGTGAATCTTTAGCAATGTAAAAAACACTTCCTCAAAACATCACAATCCCAACAGGATTAAATTCAAGTCAAACAGAAATGAAACAAAAAAGGAACATACACATTAATTTGTCTCGATCACACTTTTTTTTCAAGAATCCTGGTAGAGGCTACCAAGTGTTATATGAACCTAATAAATTCATACAATTTAACAACATAATTCTCAAGTAATGCGAGAATTAAAACAAACAAAGGCCAGAAATTTTAAACATGAAAAACATTCTGAGTGCCGCATATCTTGAAACTTTACCATGTTTGCCCTTCCTTGGCAATACCAGTCCAACCCGCCAACCCCTGTACAACCTTTGTTTCAGGGATGTATGCTGATCAGCCTGCTTAGTCCCTTGTATAAACTCATCTACCCTGAATGCCTGACCGTGATTTTTTCCTTTTTCCTTAACCCTGAAACGCTTAATCTCGATCACACTCACTCTGTGCTTTCAACTCTTGCTGAATTTGATTCTCTTTCTCCCACATTCACTGAATCATTAATTGGTAAGTATGGGAGACAAACATATACAATAGCTAACAGATGTATATGATAAACTATAGACAACAATTTTCATTTACTGTTTCTTTGTTCATCCATCTAATAAAAAGAAAATGTTATGAAGTCATTGGTACCAATACACATTATATAAAAAAGCAAATTACTGAGGTATGGTACTGATATTTGAGAGGAGGGTGATTTGTTCAGCATGGCAGTAAGGAGTAGAAAGAATTAAAAGTATATTACTGAGGTATATACCAACATTAACCAGAATGTTATAACAGCTTACCATTTTGCTATATTATTTTTTCACAGTACTGGTCAACTCAAAACCATCTTAACATGCTGGTGAGATATCCTTAGTTTGTTGTGCAAAAATTAAACTGACCTCATATAATTTCGATTCCGGAATATTGATCTTCAATTTCAAATTCTCAACATCCTCACTAACCTAAAATTAAAGCAAACAAAATAGGTAAGGTTACTGATAAAAAAAATATGTTATTGATTAAAAAAAAATATGTTATCGGTAATCATAAACAATCTAGAAGCAAAAGAGTAAAAAGTAACAGGAAAGAAACATCAAGCTTCCAAATCCACCAAATTGCACTAATTGAATATGTTTTGAATTTTCGTAAATTTCTACATTTGATCTATGTCCAAGGATTCTAGGTAATTGCTTCAATCAATTGCATTAAGAATGTGAATTTTCATTTCAGTCAACACAAAAGTTGACTTTATTCAATTTTGACAGAGTTGAACTAATCAAGTCATATTTCCTTAATTCTTTGAACTAAAAATTCTGGAAAAATCAGATTAAGTGCATTTAAGTATTGTTTATATGCTGTAGGAAATTCGAATCAAAATTCAAGAGGACCTGAGAGTTATAAATTCTTTTCTAAATTGGACAGATTTGCCCCTAGCTGGAATTTTTGAGGTTTTCCTTTGATTTATGCAAACATCTTGTGCCTAATATTGCGCACAATATACTTATTGAAAACATGAACCAATATTATAGGTACATCTGTAATACGTGATGCAAAGTTGCAAACAAAAAGAATTTCAAAAAAGGAAATTACCCACAACTATAAACTTGTGTAATCCAAAAATTCAGGTCATGCACTTATATCATACTGGTACATATCATATAACTTAGTGTAATTCAGAAATTCAGGTCATACACTTGTACTATATTGGTATAGAGTAAAATCACCATACCATACATTTTACTCCAGATTTATCCGAATCAAATAAAAAACTCAATTTTTCTGGTCAGCTTTATAAAACACTTGCCTTTTATCTTGTTTATAGTTTCATAAATTCTCCTGCGCTATAGCTTTTTCGGACCTCAAAAGCTATAGCGCTATTAATCGCTTTTCTTTTATAATGATTCTAAATAGCTAGCTACATTGAACCTTCGCTTTTCCCTTGTGAGAAACCCTCAGACATGATCCCAGAGTTCTTGAAAGAATTTGATAATTTTAAATTGACAAATATGTGGTATATATTATTTGGATGAGACTTACTTGATGGCGGCCTTGATCTCGTCATAGGTGGCGGCCTTCTCGATCCTGACAGTGAGATCGACCACTGACACATCCACGGTGGGGACACGGAAAGACATTCTTGTGAGTTTTCCGTTTAGAGCAGGGAGCACCTTCCCTACAGCCTGCACATTTATCAATTATTATAAGGTTATTTCAATGGAACTTGTACTTAACATGAAGAGGTCAGTGAAAGCAATTGAAATTAAATTTTCATGAGTATGTTTGTTTGTATTTTTTTTAATAACCTTGGCAGCACCGGTGCTGCTCAGGATGATGTTGAAACTGGCGGCACAGCCACCTCTCCAATCCTTCCTTGAGGGTCCGTCAACCGTCTTCTGAGTTGCTGAAATGTTTAAAAAAATAGTTTATTTTAAAAATTAGTGAAATAAAAATGCAAAAACATTTTAAAACCTTGTGTAGATAAGTTATGCAATTTAGAAATTGATGTGAAAGATGGAATTGTGAATTGTTAATATAAATCAATGTTGTTTGCTAATTCTTGCACTTTCACATCAATTTCTATGTTATAAATAACTTGTATATCACTAACTCTTAAGTCAGAAAATGCATATTACTTAATTTATATCAGTAAACAACAACAACCATGCTAATACTAAAAATTAATATTACTCACCAGTAATTGAGTGCACTGTGGTCATCAAGCCCTCAATAATTCCGAACTTGTCGTTGACAACCTGGCACGACATAAAATATCATCAATCAAATATACAATTGCGAAATGGCAAAATAATTTGAGGGGCAATTTTGTAAATTGTACCTTGGCAAGAGGAGCAAGACAGTTGGTGGTGCAGCTGGCATTTGAGACGATGTCAGGCTCCCAATTTTTCTGGTCGAGAGACGCCGAGGGAGAGTGCTCAAATCGAACTCCTCTCAATTGAAGAGCTTCACTGCGAGGTCCTTCCGTCAGGCGGCGGCGCGGTCGGAGGCCGACGGAGCGGCGACAGGAAGAACTCGTCGTGCGGCTAGAGAGAGTGAAGCGGAGGGAGAAGGATTTGAGTGAGGGTGAGAGAATGGAGAAATTTCTGGAGGGAAGAGGAACTTTCGAGAGAGAAGGCGAAAAAGCAAATTAGAGGGAGCTGAAAAAAGTGAATTTTGCAGAGAAAGGTAGAACTGACGGTGGAGAAGGAAAACACTTCCACTGAAAATTAAGGTCAAGTTGTCAGTCTTACTGTAGTCGAAACTGTTCACTCATTGATCCAAAATTAAATTATGAGATAGATTTCATGGCTTTGTGACTTGACCGTCCTTCTCATGACTTAGGATGATACTTACAATTTGAAAGCGACACGCACTAATCGTTATATTTGTGTAAGTTTTTAGTATTTTAGTAGTGTATTATTAATTTATTATGCATGTGGTTGGTAACTTGGTATCACCATCTCGCATGAGTATAAAGAGGATATACGTATATACAACACACATGGCCGTGTATAAAAAAAAAAAAATCATGCACACATCGTGCAAATTCATAAATACTTTTAGAGAAAGAGTACACAAAAATATTAGTTTTGATCTTAAACGTATCAAAAGATAGCCGACATTTTTATTAATATCCAAAACTAAATACAAATTATTAATTATACCCAGCTTAGCTGGGTATTTTTAAAAATACCTAAATTGTCAAAAATATGGCCGGTCGGGATTAAAATTAGAACCGGTCATTTTTTGGCTAGTTGGGATTAAAACTAGAACCGGTCAAAAAATGACCGGTTGAGAATATATATATTTTTTTCTATCAGATCCTATAAATACCCCTATTTTTCTCTCCTCCCTCTCACAACTCACTCAAAATCACAGAAGAGAAAGAGAGAAAGAGAGGAAGAGAAAGAGAGATAGAGAAAGCGATTTCTGAGGCGAAATGGCGATTTCTGAGGCGAAATGGCGATTTCGGAGGTGATTTTCAGGTTTTTTTTTATTTTTTTTAGCAATCTATACATTTAAATTAGTAACCTGACAACTGTTTACCATTTACCAAAATGTAGTTTGTTGGTCATGTCAATGATAATTTCATTACACTGTAGTGGGAAGTTTTTGACTAATATATATGGGGTTTATTACTCCAAAGAGTCAATTAATTCATTCATGGTTGATGATGATACCTCAATTTGGGACTTGAAGTCTATGATTTACGAATGCACTGGTTATATGATGATGATACCTCAATTTGCAATTGTGCACAAGGAGGATGGTGAGAATTGAGGTTTTTTCTTGCAGTGGTTGAAGAATGAAGTGCTTGGAGCTGATAGATTCGTCTGTGTTATATAGTACCAGCACAAGAGGATCAAATATGCACTGACAGCAGAATACGGATGGTCTAAAGAACTTTTTGTGCACATATTTTATATGCAGCATATTGCTGACAACTTGGTCCATAATTGAGGAAAGGACAAGTGGTTCGGATAAAGGTTTAAACAAGGAGCCAGGAAGAAGAAGCCAACAAGGTTGAAAGAGATGTTCGAAGAGTTTGCTGTGGTATGTCTAATTTATAACATTTTGTTTAATTATTTTATACGTAGATGAGACAAATGAAGTAACACATATTTGTTCTTGTGCAGCTAAATCCAAGGTGTAATGCATTTTTAAAGAAGGTGGGCAAAGTACGTCCCAATGATGTGATGGAGCCGTTCAATTATGAGAAGATTTTCCAAACCTGTGATGGAGGATACCGATTTGGTATCATGACAACAAACGGCTCCGAGTCGCTGAACAATGTCTTTCGGATGAGCCAAAGAATGCCCATGGCTGCCATTGTGGATGATACGTTCTATAAGTGCAACATATGGTTTGTTGAGCGACAGAAGCAAGCCATGGATTTAAAAGATGCAAATTAGTTATTTTTCGAACAGGTGAAGCTCAAGCTCAAAAAACGGTGGCTCAAAGTTGCAGAAATGCATTTGGTCCCTTATACGTATGGCGAAGGTCAGTACCAAGTTTCATTCTCAAATGAGTACGTTCCAGTCACCCGCGGCTCCAATGGAAGTATGGACATTATTCACAGGGAGTTCTAGTACATTGTGACACACGGGCCCGGCAATAAAATGGAATGTACATGCAAAGATATCCAATTAACATCTATTATGTGCGCTCATATCTTAGCGGTTTGTCGTGCAAGAAGCTGGAATGAGAACCAATTTGTTGCAGACTGGTATACTATGAACTATCTTGAAAGTACTTGGAGCGGGGTATTTGTTCCTTATGGCAATATGGGCGAATGGCCAGTTTGCCAGTCACCTAAAATTCTTCCTATCAAAGCTTGGACTAGGGTTGGGAGGAGAAAACACACCCGTCATGTAATGACCATGGACGAAATGCAAGGTAGGCGAAGGGAGCATCAGGCTCACCGTTCCACTACCGACAGGAATAGAAGGGGTATGTAACATTCATAAAAAATTATATTTCATTCCAATTTGGACTAGCTTACTAAGTAACAAATGCAATGTAGAGGCTAGAAACGCAGCAAATGCAGCAGAAAATGAGTGAGTTATCGCAGAGACAACTAGGTCACAAGGGTCACGGCGTAGCACAGCTACAAGCCGTTTAGATGCATCTGCTATGTTTGCAGAAACAATGGGAGAGGCAGTTGCCATGGGAGGAAAGGCGGTTGGGGTGCAAGGAGAACCAGCTGGTAGCCAACCAAGGAGGTCAACTGGTAGGCGTACAAGGGCATCTGGAAGCCAAGTAGGGGTATCTGGAAGCCAAGCAGAGCCATTTGGTAGGCCATTTTCTGGAACTAGTCGATTTCTCAGAATACCGTTTAGGCGTAATAATAAGTGATTTAAATTAATGTTTGTATGTAGGTTGTGAACTTGTTTATTTAGATGCAGTTTTGAGAACTATTTTATTTGTAATTTGTGTGTGTGGATTTTATTTAGACTAAGTTATGAGTTAGTTGAATATTAGTTTTTATAACCTTACTATTTTTTACCATATTCAAAAATTAATTCTGGGATTTCTACTAAACCAAAAATTTAGTTCTTTTAATGAAAATGTAGAGAAACATTAAGTCTACATTCAAATAAAATGCATCCAACTCAAATGCATCTAAATTTTAAAATATAATAATACTACTTCTTAGAACGAGCTTTGAAAGTACAGGGAGCAAACTCCTTGTACGATGTTGCCGTATCTAGATCAGTGACAAGAGTCGAAGTGTTAGCCTTACCAGTATAAGTACACGGAACAAACTCATCGTCCGACGTTGGAGGCTCTGGATAAACCTTTTTTTTTTCAAACCGTAGCCAATGGCTCTAAGAAATTTCTCCATCAGACATACTTGACAGTTATTTTTATCACAGTATACTTGACAGTTTTTTTCCCTCATTTTTACCTCGACCGCTAATTGACCCTCCTCTCGATACGCCACGATGGGATGATCTACATCGGTTGAAACTGTTCATCCTATTGTCACTCGGAAAATCGCCTCCGAAATCGCCCTTTTCGCCTCAAAAATCTCTTTCTCTTCCTATCTTCCTATCTTTCTCTTCTATGATTTTGAGTGAGTAGTGAGAGGGAGGAGAGAGAAAGAGGGGTATTTATAGGATCTGAAAAAAAATATATATTTTCAACTGGCAAAAAGATGGCCGAGTCTAATTTTAATCCCGACCGGCCATTTTTTGGCCTGTTTGGGCATTTTTAAAAATACCCAGCTAAGCTGGATATAATTAATAATTTGTATTTAATTTTGGATATTAATAAAAATGTCGGAAAAGATAATAGCAGCTTTTCAGTTTTATCTGCAAATCATATTTTAATTAGATTAAAACACAGAGTGAAGATGAAATCTTAGAAAATTAATTATCGCTTTTAAACTGCCCTAGATTATTGCAATTATTAAAAAGAAACGGACACGGTTATAATTTCCCCGGTTAGCACTTAGCAGTGTCACGATAAGCTCCATCAATTGCGGTGTAACAGCCCAAAATAAAACCTGAGGCCTTCTATATAAAGTTTATGTTGGGCTCAATCAGTAAAAAAGTTGGTACATGGAACTGAACAAAAATAGTAAGTTTATGTTGGGCTCAATCTGTAACAAAATCGGTACATGAACCGAACAAAAATAGCAAGTCGAGGACATAAACAAGTTCCGTCTTCATCAAATTGACTTTTCTTTTTCTTTCTCTTTCTTAGGAAAATAAAAAAAGTTTCAAAAATTGCTATATCCCTCTTAATTCACCAAAGGGAAAAAGGATAATTTTACCTCAGAAATTAGTATATGAAGTTAGAGTGGAAAAAACGTGCCGTGCCAAATTTTCAAAAGATGATCATGGCACGGGATACACGAGTCACGGCACGTAACCGACACGCGTGCCATACAGTTCCGTGACGGAGCCGGCTCCACCGTGTCATTTTTTCCCACTCTATCTGAAGTGATACCAACCTCAGAATTTGGAATTGTTTGGCAACACAAGATTAAGCCTCCTTAAGCTTCCTTTCACCTCTTTTAGCTTCTTTGATCGCTTAATCCTTCCAAACACCGACTCCTTAACGAGGATTAATACTCGTTAAGATTCCCTTCTTTAGTCTCATTTTGCCCGAATATTAATTCTTTGTCCGAACCTTAAGACACTTCTACTCCAGAATTAAGCCTCTTTAATTTTTTTATCTCCAAATTAAGACAACCGAACGTTAAACATTAGCTCCTTAGCGCATATTAAGATTTTCATCCTACTTGTGTTCCGAACGGACTTTGAAAATTTTCATTAATTTTCAACAAATTAAAATTTTATTTACGACAACTGTAAATATAATAAAACGAGTGAGGCTATAGTATTATGCATGGCGCAAAT
Source organism: Carex myosuroides (assembly GCA_028015225.1). Taxonomy (NCBI): domain Eukaryota; kingdom Viridiplantae; phylum Streptophyta; class Magnoliopsida; order Poales; family Cyperaceae; genus Carex; species Carex myosuroides. The sequence continues at coordinate 12,754,343 of CM051470.1, forward strand.
TGGTCATATTATGTATTAATATTTTCATTTTTAATATTCAAATAGTTAATCTAAATAATTTAATATAATTTTATATGAAAATGTACTTGCAAACTAAATTTTATATTTTAGATTTTTTTACTATTTTTTTTAGAAAGGTAGAATACACTACGTTTGAATGGTCTAAAATATTTAGATCAAGTAATTTTCTACTATCTTAACAACAAAAATAGTATTCCATTTCTAAAAAAATTATAAAATTTGATCTAAAAGTACGGTTTCATTTGAAAATCATGTTAAACAATTCAAATCGACTATTTGAACTTTGTAAATAAAAGTATTGAACTATTGATTCATATTACAAACCAGTATGCATTGCATAGTATTGGAGCCTCACTCGTATAAAACAACTATACCCAAGGAATATATATATGCTCATGTCATCAGCTGTCACCTAACAATTTGGATAAGCTTACTACAAAGACCCAAAAATCACGTTTACCTCACAATCCAGTCACATATTTTGGATCTCGGAAGAAATAAATATCACTATGTTTGCGTCGTAGACCTCTGAACAAAAGACTTTATGATTATAGACACATAAATCCACTAGCATTTAAGCAAAAAAAACCAAACTGCTAAATGAATAAATACAGGAAAACTGCATAACCCTAAATACAGCAAATTAAAAAGCCCCGATATTTCTGGTCCACATAGTCAAAATATGGACCAAGGCAAAAAAGCTCGTTGAAAAACTTGCCTTATCTTTTAATTTGCAAGAGTTTATACAGATGGAGGGGGCTTATATTCAAGCATTTGCTTTACGTTTAGCCTAATTGAAGGACCCATTGTTGAGCAGATATATGCACTCCTCCAATATACTCCTTTTGCACCTTTTGGCTTGTTCGTTCCCACAGATCGCTGAAATACCATTAAGAGATTAAATTTGAATTCTGATATAAAAGAAGTGAATCATTGCACATTATTTCATCTGTGTGAATCTGGCCTTATTGCTATCTACATTATAATTATTTCCCGATCGGCTTCAAGTTATCCTATTTGCATGCAAGTCTTAAAACCCAATAGTGAGAAATGCGTACCACTATTTCCATGAAATTCTCAATGAGGTCTTCGTCAGGAAAATTGACTTTCCCAAAAAGTACATGAACAATTCCCGTCTTGTCCACACGATATTCAACCTTACCTTTCTTGAACTCATTAATTGCCTGGAAGAAATTTTTTGAAAAAAAGAAGTAATAGTAAGTGTTACAAGTCAGTTCAAGTTTTAATACTCTGAGCTTGTTGGGTGGGGTATTGATATTTTCTTGCTGGTACTGGTTTGGGGCAGAACGGGTTTCAGGATGGGGTATTATATTATGTAAATATAAATGGGCTGTTCATCTCCACTTCTCCTTTTAACACATGATTTAAGGCATGGACTTTAAGGCCACTTTTGTTCAGAAAAAGAAATGCTGCTCTTTTATTAGTATTTTGAACCTACTGAAGCAAGAGAAAAGAAAAAAATAAATGACCAATATAGCAAACAAAAGATTGTATAGGGTAATTAGTACCACTGTATTAGCACCATTCCATTACTATTTATAGGTAATGACGGGATACCAGTTGTACTACCTTTCTTAAGAGCCTATAAGACTTTTAACGTACTTGGATCTCTGCTAATTTACTTTATCTTTTTTTTTCTCTTTTGAGCTGCTTCTTTATTATCTGTATTGTTTTGTTTGTAAATTTGGGGCCTTGCTAATTTACTTCAGCATTTATTTCCGCTTTCTCTGTCCCTTTTGTTTCAGTCAAAAATTGTATACCTGAGTAATGTCACTACTGACAGTGCCTGCTTTTGGGTTAGGCATGAGACCGCGGGGACCTAAAATTCGACCCAAAGTAGCCACCTGAGAGAGAAAGAATTGAAACATGAAGCATATTAAGGGCCAAACTATTGGTTGTAACAAGATGCGTATAAAAAACAAAAAGAGGCAATAATAGTTAACTGTAAAAATGAAGTTATTATTCCCAAATCCCAACCTTTGGCATCATTTCAGGAGAAGCAATTAATTTATCGAACCCCATGAATCCTTCTTTTATCTTTTCGATTAGCTCATCTGCACCAAATATATCAGCCCCTGCTTTTTCTGCCTCATCTAGCTTCTCACCTTCCAAATTTTAAGTAGAAGAAAATTTAGGTCTTAATATAAACACAACATTATAAAAATGAATAAATACCTCATAACATAAGAAAGGAGTAAGATACATCCAGAAATGTGGGACGCTCAGGAAGAGAAACTGTTGGAGCCAACAAATTAGTAACCATGATAAAATTCCAAAATAGGAGTTCCACTAGGAAACTATAAGATTTTCTATTCGAGGGTTTAAGTGCCTCTATCATGATAAGAGTCAAAGCTCAAATACAATATAAAACAGTTTGATTTGATCTATATAACTTTCATAATGTGCATGTAAATGATTGTGGTAATTGTCCATGGCAGTCTATTGATCAGAACTCTTGATGAACATAAAAATGAAACCAAAATATTGCAACATTTGACGTTCACAAAGAGAAAGTGATATAGATATCATCTAACAGTTTTTAATCTGTAATGCGAGGTTTAGGTTCTGTTGTTAATTTTCTAATTTATGGAAGCAAGCACTTGAACCCTTTCAATTCATTGCATCTACAGCTTGACAAAACTGACTTTTTTGTGCTATCTCACCTCCTTGCACAAGGTGTGTTCAAACGATTTCACACTTTACACAAAGGTAACAAATTAAACAAGTTTAAGAATATCTACGCAAAAATTAATTTAGGACTTGATACAAGTGAAATATATAAAAGAGAAAAAAGAAGACCATTACCTTGAGCAAGGACAGCCACTTTAACTTTTTGACCAGTACCCTTCGGCAAATTGACCTGTAAATCCATAACAGGAGATAAACAACAGTCAGTATAAGCATATACCATGCTGGTAGTCAATTTTAGTGAGTTTTGATCCCTATCTCTTGTGCATTATAAAAATCATTGCTCAAATTTACCAGCATAATGTTTTAGCGGTTCATCAGCCAAAAAAATAAAAATATAAAAATGAGCAAAAATAAAGTACAAAATTAAGGAACATACCGATGCACGAAGCTGTTGGTCAGCGTACTTTGGATCTAGATTGAGCCTGAAATGTGCCTCAGCCGACTCCACAAATTTTGTGCTTGCCATCTGCTTCATAAGCATAATGGCTGAGGGCACATCATGATCTTTCGTCCAGTCTCTAAACTTCTGCACCTCCAAAAAGCGCTTTGAACGGGTCTTCAGAAAAAAAGAAAAAGAAAAAAAATACTACATCAATAAGAATTTTGTTGCATTGTACCAGGTCAAATGAACTGTACAGAGCCTTGACTGTTTAGCACCAGCTGCTTCCTAAGCCTCAAAGATATTCAGTCATATGCCATAATAAAAGCCTCTAGTATTACAATTGATTAGTTCTCTTTTCGCTGGTTATATTTGTAAGGCGTTTGACAAAATGTTTGTCAGAGCAACCACTAGGGACTCAGTACCAAGCTTGTAATGAGCCATGATAATTACTCGCAAGGCGTTTTACGAAATGCTCCTGAGAGCAACCATTACAGGTTCTGTACCTAGCTAGACAGGCATCACACCAGTACCTTTCCAGAGGGTCTTAAACATTATAGAGGTCATCTCCGAGCTCTACATTGGAAAAATTATGAACAAACAGGTGGCTACCTGATAAAAAATATAACAAAAGTAAAAGATATAAGAAGATAAAATTACTCTATCTCTCTTATAGGGAAGAGCAGCCTTTCCTTTCTTAGGCTTGGTAGGAGGCGTATAAGCGAGCCCCTTTGTTACAGACCCATCATCCTTCTCCTCTTCCTCTTCCTCTTTGTCATCCAACTCGGCCGCAGTGGCCCCAGCCACGGCCCGATGAGTCAGCTGTTTGATCGAGACCATAAAGCGCAAGTTGGGGCAGCTGAGAGTCAGAGAAGGGAAGGGAGAGTGATGCGAAGAAAGAGCGAGGAACAGAGAAGGCGGAGCGGCGCCGAGCTTGGCGGAGGAGAGCGCGGCGGGTGGAGAGAGAGTGTGAGATGGAGTGGCGACGATGGATGACGCCATTGCCGAGAGGCGATGCTCTGTATCCTACTCCGTGCAAGGTTTTCTTGGGGTGAAGAGAAAGAAGATAAGAAGAAAGAGCAAGCGTTTTAAGCTTGTGACTGTGACTGTGGCCTCGCGCTATCTTGTTCCAGCTAGAGCTTGCGCCTTTTAAGGCATGATCCGAATCCGATAGGCAATTTAACGGTGCGGGTTTACAGGGAATTGATTAGTGGTATCCGATCCGTGCAATTTGGGAACTTTTTATTTCATTATTTTATAAAATTTCTACAGTTTTTTTTTTTTTGTGGTAATTGGGAAAGGTGATATCGAGATTATTTTTGAAAATTTTGTACATTTCATCTTTATTTTTTATTTCGTCCGGAATTTTTTTTTTTGAGCAAGCAATTGATAATTAAATAAAAGTTAGATTTCGAAATGAAAAGATCACTCAACTTTGATGAGTGATTTGCGATAAAGTAAAAATAAAGAATGTTTTTTAAAAACAATATTAAAACTCTTCTAGTGAATCTTCATGTGATCACTGAATAATTTGCCACTGATCAAACATATTTTGTCAGTTCCTCTATTGTTAGAGCATCTACAACGGTGATTTTTTTTAAATTGCTAATCTGATGTGTTAATTGCTAATATAATTACTGGGATGTACCACAGTTTTTAAATTAGCAAGTTTGCTTTAAAAACAACTCTAATTAAATTTCTGAAATGGAGTGATTTAGAAATTATGAATCCCTTTAATTGCTAAACTCGGTGATGTGACCCAAATTATTGTTTTACTGGAATGAACATGCTCTTAGAGATCCTTGAATATCTTTATCTCCAACATGAGAACGGAGTAGGTCCGATGCCCATCGGACCTACTTTTAGGTTCAACGACATGGTGACCGTCCGATCTAATTTAAGATATGTGCACACAGAAATTGAAAAAGACAGCACGAATTTTAAAGTGTCCCACACGAATTTTAAATAAAATAGATGGTGATTAAACCCATCGAACCAGAGTAGGTCCGATGCCCATGGGACCTACTCTCAAGTAGTCCTCCAACATACATACGAATAGAGATATTAGCAGCAGTTTCCTCGACATTTTATCTCCCTTTTTAGAAACTATCCATGTTGGGGCCCCTTCCCCTTTAGCTCTTCTTTCTAATTCCTTGGTTGAGTTTGAGACAGGTTTGTTACATGTTCATATAATACCATAGAAAAGCCACATTATGTGAACATATGTTAGATTGATTCATTATTTCGTCTGCACATCACACACATGCTTGATAAGTTCCATTCCTTTTTGGCTAAATTTTTGACTGTCAATATCTTCCCATAATAGAGTAACCAAGCAAATATTTTAATCCTAGGGGAATTTTTATTTTCCGGACCCTATGAATTTGAACTTGTATTCTTGGCTCATCCTTTAGGGACCGTTCAGCAACAAAGGATTAAGAGTGAAGGATTAAGAGCTTAAGGCGCGCTAAGGAACTGATGTTCAGTTGTCTTAATTCATGAGTGAAAGCTAAGAAAGCTAAAGGAAGGGGTAGATGTGCCTTAAGATTCGGGCAGAGGATTAAGATCTGGGCAAAATGAGGCTAAAGGAGGTGTTCTTAATCCACGGTAAGAAAACCGGTGTTCGGCATGATTAAGGGGTTAAGAAAGCTAAAAGAAGCAGATTAAGCCTTAAGGAGGCTTAATCCCTTGTTGCCGAACAGCTCCTTAGAGTTCAGGGTTTAGGATTTAGGGAAGAAAGAGTTTTGATATAGTCTCTGAAACACTTATTTTACTAGTATAGTATATCTTGGTCAATTGCAAGAATATATAGGTCTGGTAAATTGGTACAAATGTTAAAATTATCTTTTAAATTAGTCGGATTAGTTCAAATTCTGATTGAACAATTTACATCTCAAATTCAAATTCTATGTTAAAGTAAAGAATACATACTTGTTCAATTCATCGATGCATCATTTTTGTTACAGTGAAGAATACACACTTGTTCAATTCATCAATGCACTTTACTCTCGTGTGTTATTTTTGTTTGTAGGTCATCTTTTTCTTCCTGTATTAAACTCTGGTATCCAAGTTTTCAATGACATATAATTAGATGAGAAGGTTTAAAAAAATCTTTAATTTTTGTGTTTTCATAATACCTCCACTTAATTATTTAATAATAAAAGTTTGAAAATTTATATGTCAAAATAAAATCGCTAGATGTGATCTGTATTATTTTCTCTACATATACATAAAAAAAATCACTTTTCGATTTTAGTATTATATGATATATAAGTTAAAAAAAAAAATCCACATCAATGCATTTTTTGTAATTTTAACTTTTTAAAATTCTAAAAATGAAGACATAATAGAGACAAAAAAATGAAGGTATTTCAATCCTCCTCTAGATAGATTAGACAAATATTGGGGCATCTTCTAATATATCTCTTGATCAATTCTTCTTCTAAAATTAATTATTCTGAACATCAAAATTTTCAAATTTATATTTCTTTTCAACTCTATTATAACATAGGATTAAATTCTAATTCTAATTCCATTCCGTGGCAGTACACCAAAATAAATAAAAGAAAAGTAAAAAACCATCAAAACGATTTTAATTACCACCAAACATTTCTCTTTCTTTTTTTTTTTTTTTTTAATTATCTGCTCAAAACTTATTTATTTTCCAGAAATCGACGGAATGCATTATGAAGAGTTTCTAATTCCGAAATGGTGCATAATAAATCCTACAAACAAAATATCAACGATTATACAAGAAAATATATAGTTCCAATCTTCTCTACGGCACATCATAGATAAGACTAAGTATCATAAAACCCAAGCAGTAAAATCACAGACAAGTCATGAAAGATTTACAAATTTTATTTCTCCAAACTAAACATTTTGCAAATATTTTTCTTCTTAATTTTGAACAAGTTGGGCTCAAACCAAACACAATTCATAATTTCCATCATGTCTTCTTCAACCATCTGTTGGAAAGCATGGTTTTGCATAGAGTAGAACACTGGCTTCTTCCTATCTTCCCCGTAAAATTTCGGGAATAACATTCCATTGGCATGCATTCTATTCCTAGACGGCCTCAACATAGAACTCCTAGGGCTGAGAAATGCCGTCATGTCCCCCAAATCATCAAGCTCGACCCAGACCATCTTTGATCGGTCCAGTTTATACACGGCGTATGATGCCATCGTGCTTTGTTTGAGCACATAAATCAGCTCATCCCCGGCTAACTCTAGCAAATAACAATCTTCTTCTTTGATTTCAGAGCCCCCCCTAGAGTGGATTGGCACTAGTATGTTGAGAAACCTGAACTTCTTTGTAATTGGATTGAAGGCCAAGAGATCTCCCTCTCTTCCTAGGATGTAAAATTCACCATTAAGGTATACAGGGCTGGCAGATGTAGGACGAAAAAGATTGTCAGAAAGATCTATTTTTACTAAATTCCATTTCAGCCGTCCACGATGCCATGCGAATAATCCACATCCTTGAAAATATGTGCAAACTTCAAGCATGATGCAATCCGAATCGGTCGGGACAGAGGAAAACGAAAATGATAACACGTTAATTACTTTAATCAACCACGGCACTGATGGAAGTTTGATCCCTTGTTTTGTTAATGGATTTAAGATAAATAGAGATGGCTTTCTATTAGATGCACTAATCCAACCATCTTTTGAGAAGTGGAAAGTAAGCTTCCCATCAGACCCAAGCCACTTCATCTGTACATTGTGTTGTACTCCATAAAAAGTGTCAAAGAACTTTAGAGAGCCGCAATCTAAAGAGCACATCAGCCACGGGAAAACCTTTGAATCTTGTATGTATTTGGAGAAAGAGTTCCATGATTTGCAAACAGACACCAGGCGTATACGATCTGGCAAAGGGAGAAATGAGAGGAGTTCTTGTATCATTTCTTCGGGTATATCAGCCCAAGATATCGATATGTCATTTGTTCTCTCTTCACCCTAATAAATTCAAAATAACATGACGTCAAATAACAACCTAGCTTTCAACATTAATTACACACAACCAAAAGATTGTCCAGATGGTAATAGATTAATATAAGATAGAGAATGCTCGTACCTCACTAGAGAGAACCGTAGATGTTTTTGTGGGACTGCACTTCAGGCTTCTTGACCTTTGAGAAAGATATAACTGATCATTTTGAAACAATTTTCTGAAGAAATAAGATTAAAATTTATATATAAAACTAAAAAGAAACACACCTACGAGGTACCACCCAGTATAATCTGTTCCATGCATTAGTCTCCTCAGGAAGTAGCACCTTTAAAGTGGTTGTCTGATCGTCCAAACAAATTGTATACAACCTCAGGCCGTCCTCGTCTGGTTGCAAAACATAGATACAATTGCATTGCACTCCCGGATAATTTGCAGATAATGAGATATTGTAATCCCCACTGAGCAAGAAGCTGCGACGAATCATGGTTCCAACTCTCAGCCAATGTGGAAATTTCTTAGGTGTAAGATAATAAACTTTTCCATCCAAAATTTGGAATTTTCTACTTGATAGCTTAGAGCTATCCAGTCTATAAAGAATAACATCAGTGACCTGTCCAGATGAAAATTTCATGGAAATGTAGAAGACACTCTCGTTGGAAATAACTAAATGGTGATTTCCATTGTGAAAGAAATTGGGGAATTTTATGATTTCCCCAACAATAGCACCTGTAGGTAACGACTCTAAATCAATGACCACAAGTTCCTCTGTATGAGTCAGCACATAAACTTTCCCCTGGCTTACACCAACTATTCCGCTGTAATGTGAATTTAAGACAGGTTGGATTTTGACCCAGTTTTGGTCGTTGGGTCTACAATAAAGGATAAAATCTTGACCCTTAAGGACGGTTATGATAAGACACTTGGGAGATGTTGGAGGTGATGAAATTGCAAAACAACCGAGGGATTCAAATGGCTCTGGCATTGCGGGAAGCTCGATTTCATTAAATGAGGTGAGGTCCAAGAGAGACATTCCTTTACTCTTTCTATGGAGCAATAGGATCCACTCTCCAAAGCAACCAAGGCATACCTTCCCTTGCATCTCTGGTACCGAACGTTCCTCGATGCTGCCATTAGAAGGATTTATGAAGCTTATTGTGCGCTCTTTCGTACCATGCAACTGGAGGAGCCACGGCCGCTGGCTGAAACTAGGTAGGATGGAGGATCTTCTAGTCGAAGGTGGGATTTCCTCACATTGAGGTTTCATCACCTGAGAAATCCAATATAATCAAAATTGTTTCAGCTTAAAAAATTTAATTAGATTTCCAATTTTGTTATCTCTAGTTGCTTTCAACAATGACAACATAATAGTAAAATCAGTTTTGCTATTTGAAGATCTTTTTGTCCATGTATATTATCCTGGATATTAATTTATGACAGAAAAGGAAATTGATCTGTTACATGTCTAGCAATATTTTTTGAAATACTTTTTCGATGGTGCTTGCGGAAAGCAAAAAATCAAGTTAAATTATTTTAATCAATACCAGTTACACTTAGAATGTGGTAGCAAACTTAGCAGAAATATATAAAACTGTATAATCCCACCGAAAAAAGGTTTGGTAATTATAATGTAGTGATATATAGTTTACCAGAATTAAAGTTTTATTTCAGTGATCTATTACTAAGAACTAATATCCAGATCTATTTAACTCAATTTTAATATTTTAATCTAAACATGGGCCACTGTCACTTTAATATGGTATCTCCTTGACAATTCAAATGCAACAGTTGCTAGAAATTTTCAGAAGAAAAAAAAGAATGTTTGAAGTTGCTGATTTTCAGTGCCACCAGAAGACATTGCAATGGCACCAGATCCCTCCTTTATATATGTCAATTTCACAGGCTGGCATACATATATTAAAAATGTAAAATAAAATATTAAATGCATATACAAAAGTCCTTTCTATTTTTCCTAAATGGTTAAACATAGAGTAGCTTTGCTAGAAACCCAAACATTATTTAAAAAAAAATTGTGGAGAATAATACAAATGTTAGTAGTTGTTCAGCAAACCTGGAGTAGAGGGCAAATTTAATTGGAATAAATTGTCTAGCTGAACAGAGGTGAAACAATGTGGAATAGAGACATGGAAAATCAGCTTGTCTCTATTCCAAAATAGAGCTAAATTTGATATTTGTACTGGAATAGAGCTACCAATGATTTCTCCACATTTCTTCTTGCATGCAACAAGATTGGAAAACTCTCCTCCCGGATTATTTCTCCTGTGTATTTCTGGCCTTCTGTTTCCTAAAAAAAAATTCTTGCCTTCTGATCCAAGCTTAGAAATACAATGTCGCCAGATGACAATGCTCATTTTTTGCTCAAGATCCATATTTCGAGCAGTTCCTTTCACCGGGTTCAAATTGTTCCTTCTCCTTGTGGAGTAACAAAGTACAGTAGATAGACCTCTCCATCTCTTCTAAGAGCTAATTTTTGTCTGATTTAGTTTATATTTATTGCTTTGTTTTTGAATGGATGCATTATATTTTGACATCTCCAGCTTAGATTGTTTATCAGGTATTCGAGGAGGGCGGTGTTTTGCGTGAGCTGATTTGGAACTTCTAAATGCATCTCTGATACTTAATTCCTCTTTTTTTTTTTCGACTGTAGTTCAAATAACTTGAGCAGGATGTAGAACCTTTATTCTTCTCTTCTCTTCTTTTTTTTTTAAAAAAGTTTGCAAATAGTTCTTAAATATTAATAAAATGGAGATTTGATCTCTGCTTTTACCTCAAAATAAAGTAAATAATTTGAGTCTCAAATAATCTATTCTCTATTATTCTACACAATTGTGAATTCCTCTATTAATTTACAGAAAATGATTTGAGCCTCACAATTGCCAATTAGACCACACAATTTTGAGGGCTGTATACTGTAATATATTTCTTATATTATGAGGTCTAACTGGCAATTGAGGCATTAATATTATTGGCACCAGCAACTAAAAATATAAATTAATGGTCAAGTTAAAATTTAACTTTGTTGTTGAATCAACATTGATCAATTTATAAAGCATATCCAATAAGGACAATATGCATTTGCAACTATTCCAATTTTCTATTTTCATAATCCTGACACCACTCTTTTGCATGCTTCCTAAAAAACACTGAAACAAAGAAGAATATAGTCTCAATTCAATTCCACTATTCTTCAAATCCAACCCAACCAAAAAGGGATCCCTGGTGAATTTTAGAAAGAAACAATATCAGATGAAAAATGAGTGTGTGAATATACATACCGCTACTTCTCTTCGTCTTGAAAGTCCAGTGCCTTTTACAGTATAAGTTCTCTTGTTTCAGAAATTGTAGCCTCTTCTTCAAGTTCTCGGCGATTATAGAATCAAAATTTCACATAAGTTCTCTGCTCCATTAACTTGCCCTCGGAGAAAGAAATGTCGCAAGCACCCAACCCCCCCCCCCCCCGCACCCCACCCCCCAGCAACCGGAGAATGGCAACAGGTTCGCCGACGTCGTCGGTTCCCGGACAATTGGAAAACTCCCTCTGACCCAGCCCCCAAAGTCCTTCCCTACAACCCTTACTCCGAGAAGCCTACGTATGCACAGGTAGTGCAGAACCCCCCCATTCCCACCCCCAACCCCTCCCCTCGCACCACCCCACCTGCATCCCGCCCCACTTCCCCGGGCACCACTCCGGCCACCAATGTCTACGTCTCTCCTCATAGCCCGTCTCACCTACGCTTTCCCCCCTCCACCCGCTTCCCCGAATGGCGGGGCAGGTGCTTCAAGTGCTGCCGCCAAGGACACACCATGGCCACCTGTCGCAATCCCAAAAAGTGTGGTAAGTGTTGGCGTAATGGCCACATTGGCGCAAGGTGCCGACAACAAACACCTCCTGCTAGGCATACAGTGACCCAGAGCCGGACAGCCCCTGTCATGGTGACACCAACTGCTCCCCGGGGCGAACCAGGTTTCGACGACCTCCTCACAGACTCCTACCCATATGCTTCCCCAGAGATGCCGGCTGGCCGACCCAAAACTGCTCATTGTTTCCTGCACCGGGACGAAGAATATTTTCGTGAGATTGACAAGCTCCAGCGCCGAGGTGTCGTCTTACACTCTGAATCCTATCAATGGCACCTGGATACGGATATTGTAGCTGATTACGCTACGCGCTCGGGGCTGATCACTAAAGCAGAAATCCGGGTCAGCAGCCTCTTTGGCCCCCGCTACCTAATCCTCCTGCCAATAGGAGTTGCACCGGAGACGTTCATTAACGCCACCCCGGCAGAAGCCTGGGAGGAGGGCCTGTCTTTCCAGCCATGGTCCCCACATGACGGAGCTTCCATTTCAATCCCGGAATACAAAGTCCTTATAGCCCTTAGTGGCATTCCACCACACCACCTACATGAGACAGCAATCATCAACATGGTCAGTAAGTTTGGTGTTTATTTAGGCCTTGTCTCCCCTCAGGACCCTTCCGACCTTGCCTCGTGCTGGGTCGCAGTAGGGGTTGATGACCTGCTCTTTGTCCCCCACTCGGTCACTATCCACGCAGGCGGCCTCCTCCAGGTCGCTCAAATAACACCCCTCAAATGGACGCGATCCCAACTGTACTCGCCGGCTGACATCCCACCGGTACCTCGCAGTTTCATTGGCCCCTCCCCACCAACTTCTGCATCCCCCTCACCACCTGAATCTGAAGAAGAGCAGGAGGTTACCCCGGACTCCGAGGTCCATCAGATCACTCTCAAGACCCTCAGAGAACTTTGCCGAGGTAGGGATCCGTTGTCCTTACCTGAGGAAATCCGCCATCTAGACATCAAAACAGGGGAGGAGGAGGACGCAGCACACCGGCAACACAATAGTCAACAGGAGATGGCCACAGCTACAGACAAAGGCAAGGCAGTGATAGCAACACAAGAGTCACACAGAAATCATGCCACAACAGATCGTCAGTCACATGCTGAGCCAAAAGGTAGAACACTTTCTCTCCAACCTGGTACAGCCTCGCTGAGACGCATCCGACCTGATCGGGTACAGACATGAGTTAGTGAAGCGGGTCGGCGCAATGAGGGAACATCAAACATTCTCACCACACAATCCGCTGATGCAGCCACAGTAAACCAAAACCTAGTTCGCATACTCCCGAGGCCAACCCACAACACGTTTCCTAGAAATGATGCCCCTCTGACAGGAGAAGGAAAAGGGATTTTGCAACCTCCTAGTACCGCTACAGGACTCGGGTCTAATCCCAACTCCTTGGGCAGCGTGCGGCACATGTGCTCCCCAAGAGGAAACCTACTGCAGCCCAGAATTCCTACTACTGCGCAACTTTCTCAACAAGGGAATGATGGAGAGGCGCAAGACTTGGGGAATGACGCTAGCCCTCACGGGTCTGATGGAAGTCGCGGCTCCTCTGACCCATTCCCATCACTGGCAGAGCTAAGAAGAACGGTGCGAATTAAAAGGAAAAGCAGGGCCCGAATCTCCTCTTCTGGGCCAGCCAAAAAACAAATACTCAATTCAAGGCCTTCACTTACAGGCTCCAGTACCAGGCCGATCTCCACAGGCACGCTGGCCCAGCAGAGAGGGCCCAAAGCAGGCCGGCAGCGGCAGCGGCCTACCATACCAACAGCAGCCCACGTACAGGCCCAGCAGAGGCAAACGCCAGCAGGCCAAGGAGACGGCACAGCCAGCAGGCTAGCAGCGGGCCGGCAGTTTAATCCCTCTACGGTTCCGCCTACTCAAGAGCGCACAGCGTGTGACACTGACCCCGCTGGTTTCTACAACATTCGAGTTCCTTATGCGCTGTGCACTGATATCGCTCAGCTAATTGGGGTCCCGACTGAAGAAGTGCTGCGGTCAGTTGATGAAGATAACGGCGAGAGAACTGGCCAACGGCCCCGAGACGATCCCAGCAGTAGCCGCCAGCCACCCTTGCAAATGGATACCGAATCAGATGGGGAATCGGACTTCGACGAGGAGCTCTGAACTGGAGGGTTTATCTATCTCTCTTGAAGTACTGTTGTCTCATGGTTTCTATGAATATTAAGAAATTACAAATTCTGAGTTGGAATGTAAGAGGGCTGGGAGATGTAAACAAAGTAGATGTCGTTCGCAATGTAATCAGACACTCTCGCTGTGATATATGCTGTTTGCAAGAGGTAAAATGGAATAAATTTGATTGGGGATATGTCAATCGAGTCCTACCTTCTTTTTATGACAAGAACTGTGCGCTGCTCCTGGCGGTAAACTCTTCGGGTGGACTTTTAACGGCTTGGAAAAAGAACTACATACTCAAGAATTGTTGGGCATCTAAAAATTCAGTTTCAGTGCTGCCCATTCAGGAGTCAACTGGTTGGGAGTTCCTTGTGACTAATGTTTATGGTCCATCTGAAAATTCGATTTCAAGGAAGTTGGAATTCATTCAAGAGCTCCGCAACATTCAGGCATTGGTCACGGGGCCCTGGGCTCTGCTAGGTGATTTCAACCTCGTGCGGTGGTATGTTGATCGATCGGCAGATTTGAGAGACTACAGCCTCATGTGTGCCTTCAATGATCTGATTCGCGACTTAGACATGACGAATGTGGATCTAGAGAATAGATGTTACACGTGGAGTAGCAAACGGCCGGTGCCCACCTTCTCGAGGTTAGACAGAATCTTTCTATCCCCTCACTGGACCTTGCAATTTCCGGCTATTAAGATGAAAGCTTTGGCAATGATTGTCTCTGATCATGTGCCATTGCTCCTCAACTGCTGTCAACAACCCACCACTAAACCTCCGGCCCGTATCGAGATTTTTTGGCTGGCATATGGGGAGGCGCAGCAACTTGTCAGGTCAGTTTGGGACTCACAGGGGCCAATTTCCACTAACATTTCACAGCAAGTCTCGAGGAAAATAGAGAAAGTTCACACAGCCTTGAGGAAATGGCACTTGAGCCGGTTCTCAAAAATTCAGCAGCAGCTGGAATACTGTAGAAGAGCGCTCTTTTTTTTGATGCAATAGAGGAAAAAAGGGTTCTTAACACAATGGAGTTCAACTTTTGACTGAAGATCAGAACTCGGGCCTATGAATTGGCTCGAATTGATGAAATACGTTGGATGCAACGCTCTCGGATAACATGGCTTAAAAATGGCGATAAAAATACCCGCTACTTTCATGCCTATGCTTCTGCCCAGACGAAGAGGAATGCGGTAGCTTCCATCCAATCTGAGGGCCGCACCTTGGAAAAAAAGGAGGAGATTACTGAAGCTTTCGCGGCACATATGCGCAGCATATTGGGTTCGGTGGGCACTGTGCTGGATTTCGACCCGACAAGGCTCTACCCCCGTAGAGAGGAGTTACAGGACCTGCAGGCTCCTTTCTCTAAGCACGAAATTCAATGTGCAGTCCAGCAGCTAGCAAAGAACAAGGCGTCCGGCCCGGACGGCCTCCCGAGTGAATTTCTACAAACCTTTTGGCCTTCGCTTAAAACTGAAATCATGGAATGTTTCACCAGTTTTTTTGATCACCAGTTGGAGTTGAAGAGCATTAATAGGGCAAACATTATTTTTGTTCCTAAAAGGGATGTTCCGGTAGAGATTGGCGACTTTCGACCGATAAGCATAATTAATATCATTCCGAAGCTGCTTTCTAAGGTCCTTTCCAACAGATTGCGCCCAAAATTGCCGCACATAATATCCCCACAACAAACAGCGTTTGTCAAGAACAGGCACATAGCCGAGACTTTTATCTCCACCAGGGAAATGCTTCATGAAATTGCTAGTTCCAAAGCTGAGGCGATTTTTCTGAAATTGGACTTCACAAAGTCATTTGATTCTATCCATTGGTCCTTTCTGGAAAGAGTGATGCGGGCCCGGGGCTTCCCGGATCGTTGGATAAAGTGGATCTCCACTATCCTCCTCACCTCGACTTCCCGGACGGTGGTGAATGGACACATGTCTGAATTTTTTGAGCACAAGCGGGGTCTCCGTCAGGGTGATCCCCTATCGCCTATGCTTTTTATCATCGCAGCTGATGTGTTACAGCAAATGGTTCAGGCGATCAACACAAGACTTGGCAACTCAATCTCCGCTCGGATACCTCAGTCGGTTATAGCCTTGCAATATGCCGATGACACGGCCTTAATTGCAAACGCATCTGAGGATCTGGAATCAGTTATTGTTTTGAAGCTAGTGCTCAGAATTTTTTCTAAGATTTCGGGCCTTGAAATAAACTATGGAAAGAGTTGCTTCGTGCCCTTCAACCAAACTTCACAAAACTTGTCAAGAGTGCGGGTCGTGCTAGGGTGCCCCCAAACGGAACTCCCGGTTACCTATTTGGGAATGCCACTGTCAATCAAAAGACCAACCAGGGATGTTTTTGTGCCGATTATTGACAGGCTGGAAAAGCGGCTTGAGGGATGGAAAAGAAAACTTATCTCGAGGGGAGGTAGACTACAACTCGTTAAATTGGTACTCTCTTCCATCCCCATTTATTTCATGTGCTGTTTTTTACTTCCCAAGTGGGTGATAGCAAGGATGGATAGGATTCGGCGCAAATTTCTTTGGGGAAAGAATGATGAACTACAGAAGGGTATCTCCTTGCTCAATTGGGAAACGGTGACTCTGCCGAAAAAATGGGGAGGGATGGGGGTAATTAACTTACACATCCAGAATATTGCATTGCTAATGCGATGGTGGTGGAGGCCATATGTGGAGCTTCAAGCTCTATGGACAATCACTGTCACCAAGCTACTCGGGGCTGGCCACTATGTTGATGGACCGAAATTTTGGGCTGATAGGGGGTCCTTTTTTTGGAATCAGCTACAAGGACTGAAATGGTGGTTTGACTGGTCCACTAAATGGTGTATCGGCAGTGGGCAACAGATTGCATTCTGGTTTGACTTATGGGATGAATTGGCACTAATTTACTACCTGGAAGAAAGACCGCAATACCCCTTTATCTCACTCCATGATGCAACCCCCATAGTTCATTTAATTGCGCCAGAATTCTCGCATAGGGTGGAGGGGATCACGGTTACTGACGATAATGATACGTTACTTTGGAGATGGTCTTCAACCGGGGAATATAGCGCTCGATCAATATATGGGGTTATCTTGGGTGCTGGAAAAATTCGAGACAAGGATGCATACATTTGGGGTCTCCGAGTGCCCCCGACAGTAAGAATTTTCAGTTTCCTTCTGCTGAAAAACAGGCTACTCACGCACGACAACATGCTGCGAAGGAACATGCACTGTGATACTTCGTGCGCGTTGTGTCATAATTGCCCGGTAGAATCTGCATTACACTTATTCTTCCTGTGTCCTTATGCGGTTCATGGTTGGTTTATTATCAGTAACAAGGTGGGTTTTAGTGTTATCGAGAGAGGGCCTGATATTGGAGTCATTTGGGAACTCTCCACTCGCAAATTCCGACGCAAGGGAGGAGAATGGAAGAGACGGGGTCCGGCGCTGCTGCTTTGTACCTGCTGGTTACTTTGAAAGCAGAGAAATGCACGGCTGTTCTCTGATGAAAAGATCCCACCACAAATGCTTTCAGATCGAATATGGCATGAGGCTCAACTCTGGCAGGCCAGCTGTTGAGGATCCTTAGAATCATGTATAGGCTGCTGGTTGTTTAAATTGACTTTTTGTTGTTATTCCTGTTGTTAGTTTAAATTCGAGTTGTCTGTTGTCTGCTCCCTTCCCCCTACTGGAAAATGATGTACACCAGTACAGGGGTAAAGGCGGTGTTGTAACTCTTTTTTACTAATATATCTATCTTCTTGGCAGCTGCTGCCAAGTTTTTCAAAAAAAAAAAAAATTTCACATAAGTTACTAATGTCTAATGGAAGAGAACCGAAATAATCGAATTCTGAGTCAACGCCCCTTTGACTCCTTCCCCTACGCGTGAGAGAGATATTATATTATATAAAATGCCCCCTTTGCATCCTTCACATAAGTTTATGTCGGTTTATGAAATTTACCCGGTAGTTTAATTATTATATATTATATTAAATTCTTAAATTGGTTCAAATTAATTCAAATTCTGATCGAACAATTCACATGTTAAATTTAAATTCGATGTTATAGTAATGGATACGGACTTGTTCAATTTATCGATGAGTCATTTTTGTTTCTACCATGGGTAAAACTTTGAAAAAGTTTCTACTGCCCCTTACTACTATCTTTATTCTCTGAAATTTAACATTTCTGTCTTTCATTATTTTTTTTGTGGAAAAAAGAAGCTGCTGAAAACTTATTAATTTTACAAAGAAGAGTTTCTAATTTCCAAATGGTGCAATTTTCTCTGCGGCACATCATAGATAAACTTAAGTATCATAAAACCCAAACAGTAAAATCACAGACAAGTCATTAAAGAATTACAAAATTTATTTCTCCAAACTAAACATTTTGCAAATTTTTTTCTTCTTAATTTTGAACAAGTTGGGCTCAAACCAAACACAATTCATAATTTCCCTCATGTCATCAGACATGGGTTGGAAAGCGTGGTTTTGCATGGAGTAGAACACTGGCTTCTTCCTATCTTCTCCGTAAAATCTCGGGAATAACATCCCATTGGCATACATTCTATGCGTAGATGGCCTCGACAGAGAATTCCTACAGCTGAGAAATGCCGTCATTTCCCCCAAATCATCAAGCTCGACCCAGACCCCCTTTACTTGGTCCAATTTATACACGGCATATGATGCCACCATACTTTCTTTGAACACACAAATTAGCTTCCCGGTTAACTCTAGCAAATAGAAATCTTCTTGTTTGATATGGTCCCACTTAGAGTGAACTGGCACTGGTATGTTGAGAAACCTGTACTTCTTTGTAATTGGATTGAAGACCAATAGATCTCCCTCTCTTCCTAGGATGTAAAATTCACCATTAAGAAATACGGGGCTGGTAGATGTAGGCCGAAAAAGATTGTCAGAAATATCTACATCCACTTCATTCCATGAATGCATTCCACGATGCCATGTGTACAATTCACAGCTCCAAGAATATGTGCTGCAAACTCTAAGAACAATGCAATTCGAATCAGTTGGGACAGAGGAAAACGAAAATGGCATGTACCGATCATTCTGATAAATATGCACTGATGGAAGTTTGATCCCTTGTTTTGTTAATGGATTTAAGATAAATAGAGACGGCAATCTATTAAACGGCTTTCTATTAGATGCAATAATCCAACCATCTTTTGAGAAGTGGAAAGTAAGCTTCCCATCAGACCCAAGCCACTTCATATGTAAACTGTGTTCTACTCCATAGAAAGTGTCAAAGAACTTAATTTAGAGAGCCGCAATCTAAAGAGCACATCAGCCACGGGAAAACCTTTGAATCTTGTATGTATTTGTAGAAAGTGTTCAATGATTTGCTAACAGATGCCAGGCGTATACGATTTGGCAAAGGGAGAAATGAGAGGAGTTCTTGTACCATTTCTTCGGGTATATCAGCCCAAGATATCGATATGTCATTTGTTCTCTCTTCACCCTAATAAATTCAAAATAACATGACATCAAATAACAACCTAGCTTTTAACATTAATTACACACAACCAAAAGATTGTCCAGATGGTAATAGATTAATATAAGATAGAGAATGCTCGTACCTCACTAGAGAGAACCATAGATGTTTTTGTGGGCCTGCACTTGATGCTTCTTGACCTTTGAGAAAGATATAACTGATCATTTTGAAACAATTTTCTGAAGAAATAAGATTAAAATTTATATATAAAACTAAAAAGAAACACACCTACGAGGTACAACCCAGTATAATCTGTTCCATGCATTAGTCTCCTCAGGAAGTAGCACCTTAAAAGTGGTTGTCTGATCGTCCAAACAAATTGTATACAACCTCAGGCCGTCCTCATCTGGATGCAAAACATAGATACAATTGCTTTTCACTCCCGGATAATTTGCAGATAATGAGATATTGTAATCCCCACTGAGCAAGAAGCTGCGACGATTTATGCTTCCAGTTCTCACCCAAGGTAAATTTTTTTTAAATGTCCACTTGGGAACTTTTCCATCCAAAATTTGAAAATTTTCACCTACTGGCTGAGAGGCATCCAGTGTATAAATTTCAACATCAGTGACTTGTCCTGACGAAAATTTAACCAAAACTGCGAAGACACTCTCGTTGGAAATAACTAAATGGCAATTTTCATTGTCAAATAAACGGGGGACGTATATGATTTCCCCAACAATAGAACCTGTAGGTAAAGACTCTAAATCAATGACCACAAGTTCCTCTGTATGAGTCAGCACATAAACTTTCCCCTGGCATACACCAACTATTCCACTATACCACGAATCTAAGACGGGTCGGATTTTGACCCAGTTTTGGTCGTTGGGTCTACAATAAAGGATAAAATCTTGACCCTTAAGGACAGTTATGATAAGACACTTGGGAGATGTTGGAGGTGATGAAATTGCAAAACAACCGAGGGATTCAAACGGCTCTGGCAATGCGGGAAGATCGATTTTATTAAATGAGGTGAGGTCCAAGAGAGACATTCCTTTACTCTTTCGATGGAGCAATAGGATCCACTCTCCAAAGCAACCAAGGCATACCTTCCCTTGCATCTCTGGTATTGATTGTTGCTCGATGCTGCCATTGAAAGGATTTATGAAGCTTATTGTGCGCTCTTTCGTTCCATGCAACTGGAGAAGCCATGGATGCTGGCTGAAACTGGGTAGAACAGGGGATTTTTTAGAAGGTGGGATTTCCCCACGTTGAGGCTTCATCACCTGAGTAATCGAAATTCAAACAAACTTTAATCAGAATTATTTCAGGTTCAAAATATTAATTAGATTTCCAATATTGTTTCTCCTATCTAGTTTGAGCCTCGATTAAACTTTTATTAATAAAGGCTCAATTGCCGGTTATACCTCACAATTTTGGTGGCTGTATACTGTAAAATATTTCTTAAATTGTGAGGACTAACAGGCAATTTGAGTTATGATTAAGCTTTCTCCTCTATTTATCTACTCTTAGCTCTTTTTAAGTTGATTCTTTCTTCTCGGAATTCTGGCATTTGATTGCACATATTGAAGAATTGAGTTCTGAAAATTGAACAAACTGTCCATCTCATATCAGGATAAATAATAAATTAAAATATTTGTTAATTTAAAATTTAACTCTACTCATTGAATCAACATATGATCAACTTATAAAGCATGTCCAGTAATTTTCTATTTTCATAATCCTGGCACCATTTTACTTGCATGCTTCCTAATTAACGCAATGGAAAAGAGAAGAATATGGTCTCAAATCAATTCCAATATTCTTCAAATCCAAACCCTACCAAAATAAAATAAAAAAAAACAGGGATCCGTATTCCATAGTGAATTTTAGAAAGAAACAATTATCTGATGAAAATGAGTGTGAATATACATACCGCTTCTTTTCTTTGTCAATTCCAGTGCCTTGTACAAGAAGACCTCTATATGTTCTTGTTTCAGAAACCGTAACTTCTTCTCCAAGTTTCTCGGCGATTATAGCATCAAAAGATTCCATATAACTAATCATAGAAATGGAAAATAATAGAACTCAATCCCTGATCGCCACCCCTTCCCCACCGCCTGAGAGAATCGTTGTGTGGATCAACAACTGTGGCCTGTTCTAATTACTAATTAATTATTACTATTGGGCTTGGTTCCTTTTTTATTTTCAATATGCACCATGTATTGGGCCTTATGCATGTAATCAAGCCCATATTCTTTTCTATCATCCAGTCCGCAAGATCCGATGGAATTGCATTCAGATCTACAAACTTTAGAAAACAGTTTGTTTTGTTTTAGTAGTAACAGGTTATTGTTTCAATGGGCCATGAGTGAGTCTATGGTACTATGCATAGCACGGATTAGTTTGTACTACGGAGTCATATTTTTATTTTAAAAATTCTAATGGTCGATCTGAACCGTTTAACGTGATCTCCACATGAATATGTACTTGCAGACTAAATTTTATATTTTTTCGAATTTTTTTACTATATTTTAAGATAGGTAGAAAATCACTTGATCTGAAAATTCTGGACCATCCAAAAACAGTGATTTTCTACCTATCTATAAAATAGTAAAAAATTCTAAAAAATAAAAAATTTAGCCCACAAGTATATTCTCATATGAAAATTATGTTGAACAGTTCCGATCGGCTGTTAAGATTTTGAAAACGAAAATATTGATCCGTAGTACAGACCAATCCGTGCTATGCATAGTACTCACTCATGGGCCATTATATAATGTAAGAAAATTAAATGGAACTTATTCTGTAAAACATGAATTAAGCGGAAGCGCAATTATAACTTGGAACAAGCGACAGTTGGTGATCAAACTCTTTCATTAGGTGTGTGACTCGATCTACCAATTTTAATTTTTGAAAGATAGCAATTGGGGATATTGATTTCAAAACACCGACCATCTAATACATGATTTATTTTCCATATTCATTCTCCCAATCTAACATGATCCTTCCTTTGTGTCAAGCACACCTTGAAGATTTTGTTTCTATTTCACCAATTGAAACCTTTTATACATATCCTCCCAATCTAAAACCATCGATTACAAACGCTAGTAGGTGTGCCTCAGGCCCTCAATCATCCGAAATTTTTTTTAGTTTTTTTAGTTTTTTTTTTTTTTGAGAACCTAGCCGGAGCTGCCATGTATATTGCATAAATATAAAAGAAATTTTTTTAGTTACCACCTTGATTTTTCAAAATTTTGATCTTAATATCAATTTCTGAAAAATCTCATTCTTACCATTCACACAGCCACAGGCTCAGTGCAGAGTCCCTTGACTCTGCGCAGTCACAAACTGCATAAGAATGTGCTTTTTCAGAAATCAATAATAAAATCAAAATTTTAAAATATCGAAGCGGTAACTCAATCATCCGACATTTTTATTAATATCCAAAGTTAATTACAAAATAATAAATATACCCAGAATGTCTGGATTTTTCCAAAAATGTCCAAACCGGCTTTTTTCTAGCCGGTTTTTTTTTTTTTTTTTAAGAGACACTATGAAGAGCAAGATAATGAAATCTAACACTAAAAATTCAAATTTTTTGCTTAAATTTTTTGTTAGATTACTTATTTTGATGTATAATTAGCATATTTATACTAAAATACGCTAAATTACTTGAAATTACGCTGAATAACACTAAATTACGTTAAAATACGCTAAATTACGCTAAAATACGCTAAATTACATATGAATAGGAACGATATCTTCACTGAAAAAGCGAAAAACGACGACGAAAATTCAAACGGCCATAAAACGGAGCTCAAGTGTTCGATTTCAGCAAATTACCACTTTTCGGAAAGTTTGCAAAAATACGCATGCGTCAGTGCCAGCAATGGTTATGCTAAATTTCAAAATTCAGAATTGCCAAAAAACTAAGGGAAGAGCCTTAAAACTTGAGTTGAAGTTTCCGATTAAGATTTTTATTTCTATTATTCAATCTAAGTAGCTTAGTAAATTAGTTATATAATGAACTTGTATAATACTAATTTTTACTATTTTTGGAATTTTTTTACTATTTTTTATGATTTATGAAAGATGGCACAAAATCGGCCTAATTTAGCGCAATTTTGCGTAGTTTAGCGTAATTTACCATTTTTCATTATAATTAGCGAAATTATTGTAATTTAGCGTAATTCAACATAATTTAACATAATTGAGCGTAATTTAATGTAATATAGTGTAATTAAACATAATTTCAAGTAATATAGTGTATTTTAGTATAAATATGCTAATCATAAATTACAAGAAGTAATCTAACAAATAATTTAAACAAAAAATTCGAATTTTCAGTGTTAGATTTCATGATCTTGCTTTTCAGAGAGGAAAATGACCGGTTTGGACATTTTTGGAAAAACTCAGACATTCTGGATATATTTATTAATTTGTAATTAACTTTGGATATTAATAAAAATGTCGGCTCAATCATCATATGATGACCTATTTCTGTAAAAACAAACAAGAAATATAACCTATTTTTAAAAAAAGAGGCAACATTGGGTGTGTGCCCATAAAAGTTTTTAAATTGAAAATTTCTCGTCAAATTTTAAAATTGGATATACTTAGCATTGGTATTAAACTACAAAATGTTTAAAAATCTTCCATATTTCTCCATTAACTGTTTATTATAATTAAAATAAATACAATTTATAATTAGCATTGGTATTAAACTACAAAATGACAGTCAGTGTCCATAAGCATTCTATCAAGGAAAAATATGTGCATCGGTGCTGAAAGAGAAAAATAAGTACAAAGAAAAAAAAACATCAGTGCTAAATGAAAATAATCAACTTTAAAAGAATGAGAAAATAAGAAAGTACTGTTAGAACATCTACATTCATAAAATTAGGCTGAAATTAGAATAGAAATAACTTAAATCAATTTAAGAAACACTGCACTAATGTAATTAATTTTGATTGTTTTTATCGTTCAATAATTTAAATAAAAAATTATCATACATCTCAAAAACTAACTCCTGAGCCATTGTTAAACAATATATTGTGACAAAATAAAGTAACCTGGTTTAACTATATTAAAAAAGAGTAGTGTTAAAATGCCTTATTGATTTTGTGCCTCAATCATACCCTCACATCCTTATCATGTTTTCAAAGTTCAGACAGATCTGAATCTCTCAACATAATCTCCACATTAAAATGTACCTAGAGACCAAATTTTATATTTTTTAGAATTTTTTTACTGTTTTTTAAATATGTACAAAATTACTAATTTTAGATGGTCCATAATCTTATGAAAAATAGTGATTTTTTTCCATAAAAACATAAAATTTAGTCTCCAAAATTTACATTTTTTTTTAATTTTTTTAATATTTATTAAATATTTTACAAAACTGCTGTTTTTAGACAATTCTGAACTACTGAAAAACAACAGTTTTGTAAAATACTTAATAAATAGTAAAACAATTAAAAAAAATGTAAAGTTTGATCTCCAAGCACATTTTAATATGGAAATCATGTTGAACGGTTTGGAATTTTAAAATAGCAAAACCGATGTTGTAAGATGTTGTAACTTACAAATGTTGTAAGTGGATCCCTCATCCATATAACTAAGTTGGTTTGAAAGATTTTTAGTCTTTCATCAAACAATTAATTTAATATTTCTAACTGTGGAGTTTTAATGATTTTATGATGAATGACCAGTTAAATTTCAAATTGACTCAAATTAATACACGCTATATATATTTATATAATTAAAATGTTTTTTAATCTACAATTCTAATTTTTTATTTGAATAGTATTTTTTCAAAAATAAATACCATAAAAATTGAATGTATTATAAAAATTAGATCTATGCTAAGAGAACTAATACATAAAAAAATTTACTGTGAATTTTGCTACTCTTGTCCCAGCATTATTTAATCTAAAATATTGTACAGAAAATAAGCCCGCCAATTAATAGTTTACAATGTTTCATCTCCTCTAATTAATTTGGCAAAAAAAAAACAATACAAAAATTGTGAAACTTTGAATTCTATCTTACCTACAGTCCTTAAAATTTGGCTTGTCTCAATCGCCTTCTCATATGTATCAGTATTACCTACATAAATTTTAAAGAACAGATACATGAACTCTAAATTAAACAGAACACTTTATGTATGGTTGAAAACAAGATATTTCTTACAATTAAATAGGAAAAGGAAAAGAGAAAATAAAAATGCGTTATAATCCTGAGTTCCACGAGGACAGGACATCACATGGGGGAACGAAACAAAAATCACAAGGCTCTATCTGACGAATACATAAATTAATGAAAGTTAGCTAATGAGAACAAGTATTATTAAGAGGTTGTAATTTATTAGATGAAATTAAAATACATCTTGTTGTCCATGACATATGCAGTAAGCTGTCAAAAATGTTCTAAAAGAATTTTTTTAAGATGCATAATGCTAATAGGAATATGCTAGTGATCCAATGCTTTATTATTGAGAATAATACACAAAAGGAATGTGATTCCAACGGGATCTCAGAATATCATCATCGATCATAACTCAAAGGAAACAGAGCAACCGACAGCTGGCCTCAGATTTATTAGTACCCAGCTATAATTTCATATCATACTTAGCAATTATAATTAGGCAATTAGGTAACAGCCATATTGTAAATTAGGCAACAACGCAACAGTCATATTGTGACCAAGGTCTATATAATAGACTTGTAAGAATCAGAATAAAAAAAAAGTTTTATTCATCATTTTCCTTCTCAACTTATTATGGTATCAGAGCAAGATCAATAGATCTAGAAAAACCAAATTCCGACAAGTGCCAGTAAAGGCCACCCAAAACCTCTCAGATGGCAGAGAACGAAACAGAGACAATACCCAAAAATCAGAACAGTCCCATTGACACCAACGCAAATCCAAAACTTACAAATATCCTCCTCAATGGGAAGAATTACCTCCCCTGGTCTAAGGCCATGACCATCATCTTGAAAGGCAGAGGCAAAATCAAATATGTCACTGGTGAAAAGAAGAAACCCGAAAAAGATCCAGATAACTAGGAGCTCAACGACAACACAATCATGGGATGGCTACTCAACTCCATGGAACCCAATATCAGTGAGTTATTTTGTTATGCAAATTCCTCTTGTGAAATGTGGTTTAGTATTCAAAAAATGTTTGGCAAAAGAAACAATTTTGCACATATTTTTCAAATGAAACAAAATAACCAGCCATTCACACAATACTATAGCTCAATGAAAGCAAAGTGGGATGAGATAGATATTCATATACCAAAAACAACAGATCCCGAAAAAATCAGGGAAAGAAAAGAACAAGATAGGATTTACCAGCTTTTAGCGAATTTAGATCCAAGTTTTGAACAAGTCCGTACCCAAATCCTTCTTGGTCCCACTTTGCCTTCATTAGACAGTGTAGTAGCCACAATAGAGCAAGAGGAATCAAGGCGTAAAGCCATGCACACAGAACCATACCAGGTAATCGAGAATCAAGCCATGGCGGCAAAAGGGGGAAACCCTAATTTCAGATCTGAGGTGAGGGGAGCCGCTAAGTGCACCAACTGCAAGAAGGAAGGCCACGAGGTAGAGAGGTGTTGGTTCCTCTACCCACACCTCCGACCAAAGCGCAAGGGAGAGAAGAGCGGCAACCCTAAAGCGGGACAGAGAGAAGGAGAAAAGAAGGCGATGGCTTGTGAAGGGAGCGGATCCGACAAGGATAAATGGGGCGGACCCGAATCAAAATCAACCTTCTCTGGACCGGCCCAGGTGAACCAAACCGTGTTGGACCAGCTGAATCAAGCCCAAATCACACAGCTGTTGCAAGAATTAAATCAGCGTTCCTCAGGTAAATTTACAGGTAATTGTTTAAATTCAAATAATAATTCAGTTTCTAGGACTTTAAACAGATGGATTGTAGATTCAGGAGCCACTGACCATATGGTTGGAAATTCTGAAATTCTATATAATTCAATTGAACCCCATTATACTGAACTTGTAACAGTAGCAAATGGTTCAAAAGTACATGTGGCAAATGATGAAGTACAATGTAAGTTATCCTATTCAAAATTATACTGAACTTGTAACAGTAGCAAATGGTTCAAAAGTACATGTGGCAAAAATTGGGGATGCAAATCTATTTTCAAAAAAATTATCTAAAGTATTATATTTGCCTACTTTCAAATCTAATTTATTATCTGTAAGTAAAATTACTAAAGAATTAAATTGCAATGTTATTTTCTCATCTGAAAATGTGACATTTCAGGACAAAACAACGAAGAAGAAGATTGGTGAAGGTCAAATAAGAAATGGACTTTATATTTTTAGATTTTCCAAATAAAGCTTGTTTAAATGCTAGTATAGAACCTAATAGACTATGGAACTATAGAGTCGGTCATCCATCCGATAAAATCCTAAATAAGTTATTTTCTTTATCAAATTTAAATTCTAGTTGTTGTGATGTATGTCGATTTTCCAAACAAACCAGGCTGCCTTTTTCATTATCTGAAAGTAAGACCTCTAGAATACTTGAATTGATTCACTCCGATATTTGGGGACCTGCACCTTTAAATTCGTATAATGGTTTTAGATATTTCGTTACCTTTATTGATGATTATTTTCGTACTACATGGATTTATTTACTAAAACAAAAGATGAAGTGTTTTCAAAATTTCAAGAATTTGCATCTTATGTTGAAAATCAATATAACAATAAAATAAAAATATTTAGGTCCGATAATGGAACTGAATATATAAATAAAAAATTTTCTGATTTTTTAAAACAAAAAGGAATTTTACATCAAAGAACTTGCATTAATACGCCTGAACAAAATGGAGTATCTGAAAGGAAAAATCGTCACATATTAGAAGTAACTAGATCATTACTCTTTCAATCAAATGTTCCTAAAAAATTCTGATCCGATGCTATGCTCACGGCTGTTTACCTCATTAATAGGTTACCTAGCACTGTTTTAAATTATAAAAGTCCCCTAGAAATTTTGAATAATAGAAAAATAAATTTAGATCATCTCAGAATATTTGGGTGTACGTGTTTTGTACATATAAAACGGCTAGATAAATTAGACAAAAATGCAGTTAAAACTCTATTCTTAGGATACTCATCACAAAAGAAAGGGTACAAATGTTATGATCCCATCAAACAAAAATTATACATCTCAAGAGACATAACCTTTTTTGAAAATGTGCCATTCTATAAAGATAATGAGGACAATTCTAACAAACAAGAAAAATCTAGGAATAATATTGTTTTGCCAGAACTAACATTTTTTGAAGGAACAATTGAGCAAAATAATGTGGAAGAGGAATTGAGCTCAGGGGGAGAAAATGGTACAGAAGCCACATCCTCTTCCGAAGAAGCCGAAGCTTCTCCTGAGGTTTCCTCAGAAGAGGCCGCACCCTCTTCTGAAACTGGTCCTAGAAGATCAAGTCGTCCAACAAAACCACCATCCAAGTTACATGATTATGTAACCTACAATGTAAGTTATCCTTTTCAAAATTATATTTCATATGATAATATCACAACACACCACAAAGCATTTTTAACGTCAATCTCACAAGAAAGTGAACCCACCAATTACCTAGATGCTAAAGAAAACCCTACATGGCTCAAGGCTATGAAAGAAGAACTTAAGGCACTTGAAAAAAATCAAACTTGGACCATTATGCCTGTACCCAAAGGAAAAAAACCAGTAGGATGTAAGTGGGTTTACAAAATAAAATACAAAAGTGATGGAACAATAGAAAGATATAAAGCAAGATTGATAGCAAAAGGGTTTACACAAACGTATGGCATAGATTACCAAGAGACCTTTGCACCAGTGGCAAAAATGAACACTGTTAGGATTCTATTATCTGTGGCTGTGAATTCGGAGTGGAGTTTGTTCGAAATGGACGTTAAAAATGCGTTCCTACAAGGAACACTAGAGGAAGAGGTTTACATGTCATTACCACCAGGTTACAAGAATGATGACAATAATCTTGTATGCAAACTACATAAGTCAATTTATGGACTTAAGCAATCTCCTCGAGCATGGTATGGCAAACTCAGTCACTCTCTTTTACTTCATGATTTTGTTAAGAGTTCAACAGACTCATCTATGTTTATTAAATATACAAATTCCACAACAACCATAGTTCTTGTATACGTAGATGATATTATTATTACTGGAAATGACGAAGAAGAAATTAAAAATGTCAAAAATTATCTAAAAGAAAAATTTGACATTAAGGACCTAGGAAAACTTAAATATTTTTTGGGAATTGAAATTGCTCATTCAAACAAAGGTTTGTTTTTATCTCAAAGGAAATATGTTCTTGACCTACTAAAGGAAACTGGTAAGTTAGGTGCAAAACCAGCCAACACCCCAATGGAACCTAACAAAAAACTTGATTCTGAAACTGGTGAACCATTGAAAGATATAGGACAATATCAAAGACTTGTCGGTAAATTAATTTACCTAACTGTGACCAGACCAGATATTGCATTTGCAGTTAGTTCGGTAAGTCAATTCATGCATGCACCTAGAACCAGTCACTTTGAGGCTGTTGAAAGGATACTCAAGTATCTTAAGAAGTCACCAGGTCAAGGCATATGCATGAGGAAAAATAACACTAACAATGTTGTCGGTTACTCTGATGCAGATTGGGCTGGTAGTTATGATCGAAAATCAACCACGGGCTATTGCACCTTTGTTGGTGGGAATCTCTTGTGACTTGGAAAAGCAAGAAACAAAACGTGGTGACAAGATCAAGCGTAGAAGCAGAATACAGAGCAATGGCATCAACCGCAAGTGAGCTGACTTGGATCAAGCAAGTGCTTGAAGACATGAAGATTCATTGCGATAAGCAAATGCAGATGTACTGTGATAACCAAGCCGCCAGACACATCGCATCAAATCCAGTGTTTCACGAACGAACCAAACACATAGAAGTAGATTGTCACTTTATAAGAGAAAAGGTTCAATCTGGACAAATCGAGACTCCATTTGTTGAGAGTAAAGAACAATTAGCAGACATCTTCACAAAAGCACTGGAAAAAGGACCATTTGAAAATATCCTATTCAAGTTGGGATCAATCAACCTATTTGATACCAACTTGAGGGGGAGTATTGAGAATAATACACAAAAGGAATGTGATTCCAACGTGATCTCAGAATATCATCATCGATCATAACTCAAAGGAAACAGAGCAGCCGACAGCTGGCCTCAGATTTATTAGTACCCAGCTATAATTTCATACCATACTTAGCAATTATAATTGGGCAATTAGGCAACAGTCATATTGTAAATTAGGCAACAAGGCAACAGTCATATTGTGACCAAGGTCTATATAATAGACTTGTAAGAATCAGAATAAAAAAAAAAGTTTTATTGTTCATTTTCCTTCTCAACTTATTATTTATTCAATCACAGATAAGGTACATGGATTTTTTGGTGCTTCAGATTGCCCGGTACCAATTAAAAATTAGATGGAAATTGAAATTAGCAACAATAAGTACCTTTATTGTAGCTATATATGTTGTTCTTTCAGGTTGTTTCAATTGCTCTATAAGTGACAGTATGGTATGGACTGGAATTTCGGGTAATTTCTTATTTCTAACCATTTCACATTAATTACGGCGTGTGATTCTTCCTGTGACGACTCAAGATTGGGACAATCTCGCAAAATTAGTTGTACTAGATTTTCAGGTCCATTCAGCCAGCCTTGTACATCCCTTGTGAAAATGCTTTCCTCGGTAGAATCCCGAATTATCAATGTACCCAATGAATGCGGTGGGTTTCTTAAAAATGGTAGCTTCAGAAGAGAAGTGTTATCAATCACCAATGTATGAAGCTGCTTGATTCGCTCTAGCGGTGTTTTGTTGTCAGTTGCCGATGGATCATCAGCTCATATCAGCTTTGTACACTTTACAATGCTCAACATTTCCACAATGGATGGGTTACTCAGTTCAAGATACTGCAGCTCTGCACAGTTTGAGAGCTCAAGGGACATTAGATGATGAGTTATTTTTCTAGGAAGGGAGGTTACATGTTGGCAATTATATAATTTTAAACTTTTCAGAAAGTGCACTTTCATAAGGCAGCCTGGAAGTGACTTGTCGAGCACGCCGCATGAATCTAGCTCAAGATGAGACAGGGAGGAAGGTAAGTTTAGATTGTTAGGACATTTGAGCTGTGGGCAATTTTTTATTATTAGCTAGTTGAGGGAAGAACTACCAATCCATTCCAATGGTAATGAATCTAAATTTACACAGCAATTTATCTCCAACGACCGGAGTGATAACAGCTGACAGGGCACTAACCAACTGTCAAGGCTTTTCAAGTTAAAGCATCCTTTAATACCGAGAACATGTAAGCTAGGCAGGTTTTCAGTTTTCAACCAAGATGCTGGTATTATTCCTCCATAGTTGTCGACATTTAGTTGTTCAAGGTTTGGATGTGGCTCGAGGCCTTCTAAAATATCCGCATCAATAAAAGTTTCCTTTTTACCAGGATTGGTATTTCTACCCATGGACCAACTTAGAGTCAAGGAAGTACGATGCTTCTTTTTGTTAAGGCAAGCTTGAGCAGCATCATTTTTATCCTTTACATTCTCTAGGTTACTAATCTTGATGCAATCCCGAAGTTGGGTCATATTCTTCAACTCGTTAATCCCGTGCCCATCTTCCCGAAGAACATTGAATTCTGGTAGTTTTTCGAGAGAAATTAGCTTCCCAATCCTGGGTATCATTGAACTTATCTCCATCTCCTCAGTGATTATTCGCAAATTGATAAGATTAGTGAAAAGTTTGGGAAAATTCCCAATTGGGCATCCATCTAGATAGAGGAACTGGAGGTTATAAAGCCGACAGATAGACTCTGGTAAGCTTGTAATTTCGGTGCCTTTTAGATTAAGGTGGAATAGAAGTTTCAAGTTTCCAATATTCTCCGGGAGTTCCTCAATTTTACAACACCACAGGTCTAACACTCGAAGATATGGCAGTTCATTGAACAAATACCTGAGTGATGAAGGATCCAACTTGGTCTCATAATTAAAGCCATCAAGGAATAGAAGGGACCGCAATTTTTTGCACTTGCTTATCTCATTATCAATCAACTCAATCTGTTTTCTATACACTGATAGGTGGCGAACAGTATCGTGGTTTTGTAAACTCCATTCATCTTCTTCTTGGCAATAACACGTATCCAAAGATACAGATTTTGCAAGGTCATGCATGAGGTCATGTAAATATGTATTGTTATACACTTATACTCACCTCTCACAATGAAGGATTTAGTTTCAAATTCTTGAAAATACCGGTGACCCTTCTCTTCTTCTAAGAAAATGCTCTCTTCTCGACTGAATAAACCATCTGCTAACCAGACTGGGCTCAAAAAATTTAGGTACAAAGGATAATCTTTCGGAAACAACAAAAAAATGGAAAAGCATCGCTTTAAATGTAGAGGTAAGTATTGATAGCTTACTCGCAAGGCTGGTAGAATATCACCATCAGCTTGTTCTATTTGCCACAGTTCGCTGTTCAAGATATTCGTCCATTGCCACGTGGCCATGTTGGCACGCAAAATTCCACCGAGAGTTTTAGCAGCCAAAGGAGACCCCTCGAGCCTGACGGCAATTCTCATACCAATGTCCTCTAATTCAGGGAACAAACTCGGATCTAAAGATCCAAAGGCGTATTTCTTAAAAAGATCCCAATATATGTTAGCAGGCAAACCGCCAAGTTTTATTGGATCATGAGTACCAACTATCTCAGCAACCTTTGACAAACGAGTGGTAACTAATATCATGCTACCTCGAAGCCCCGACCTTAGCGGGTTACACAAACTCTCTAAGTCTCTAGAATTTTCATGCCAAACATCATCGAGTACAACTAGATACCGCCTAGACTGTACCTTCCCTTTTAGAATATGTTGGAGAGAGTCCAGATTAGTGAGATTGTCATCGATACCAAATTCAACCTCTTTGTTCCTTAACTCTCTGTTTGCTGATTCAATCATTTCTTTGGTTATCTTCTTCAAATCAAAGCGGTCCGATACACAAATGTAAGGAAAATATAATTAAGTGGTCCAAAATTAAAACAGGCCATTTAAACCATGCCGTTAACAGCCCATTTAATTAGGTCTTGATTTTGGCGTATAGGCTTAATTAAAAGGTGCTATTAAAAGGTGCATACTGACTGATGCGTTGATGTATACCATATGCGTTGACTGATGCATATAGATTTTAATTAAAAGGTGCATTTGATTAAAGGGTGCATCTTACACCGGGTATTATTATCCACATGTGCTGTGCTGTCCATCCGGTGCATCTCCCCTATAAATATTGCTTTAATGACAAGCATAAGTAAGAAATATATTCTAACAGTAAGGTTGATCCTCTCTTCATCGATATTTCATAAAGAACAAGTTGTCATTGCTTAGAAAGAGAAAGATGAGAGAAATCGCTTTGCAGTTCTTCTGACGGTTTGCGAAGAACGTTTCAAGAGTATTGTTCTACAGTTTACAATGGATAAAGGTATGTAATCTAATTGATTGATTTACACGTGGAGACTTTGATTTCTAAGATCTTTGATTTGCTTTTAATGTTTTTTAATTCCGCTATCGAAACTTTACAGATGATTAGTTGTACTTATTTTAATGATTGTGTGTAAGTAGTTGAGCACGATAACGTCTACTTACATGTGGTATCAGAGCTTTCGGTTTTGGAATTCATAATCTCCCGATTAAATTACTTGTTTTATGAATTTATTATTATTATTTATTATTTTCTTTTAATGATTTGTGATTGAAATTTGCGGTAACTTTGAATTATGACGGTATTGCTAGACACCAAAGTGTCCTTACCCTAAAGAAATCAAAGTATGTTATTTTCTATAAACCGTAGATTAAAAAAAAAATTAATTGATCATTTATTAAGATTATATGATATTAAAATCTGTCATAGAAATTAATGGTTTAATTAATTAGTAGATTATGAGATTTTTTTGAATTGCCCAAAGGTTGATTATATTCTCATAATTTACACAACTTAAGTTGATAATTTACGTTATTCTTCAATTGTTGGTTACCCCAAAGGCAACAACATGTATTGAAACAATAAAATTATCATATTAAAGTATTTTCTAGTAAAATATTATGTTTAATATATCTTAAGAAATCCCAAAGGATAATTAGGATATATATTAATTAAGTTATTGCTCCAAAATCTGAAATTGAAAATCTGAAGTTATAAATTATTGCATTACGTCTCCTATCTTTTGATCTTCTCTTTGAGTTAAGTTATATAAATATTATATGTATTTTTAATTTAAAGATTTAAGTTTATGAAATTTTGAAATCATTTAAAGATGGAAAAATCAAAGTATAATATATTATGTTTTCTGATTTTCTTTTCATTCAATGCAAGTTTCGAAAATTTTATTTCTTCTCAATTTTTCCTTATAATCTTCTCTTTCCCTAATTTATTTTTAATAATTCTTCTCATCTTCTCTATTAAAATTACAGTTAATGTACCTGTATCGATGCAATCGCATGCGTCATCTATGACGGTCTTTAATGGTCTTAACTTTGCTGAATGGAATGAACAAGTCCAATTTCACTTAGGTGCACAGGACTTGGACATAGCACTATTACTCGATAAGCCCGATGCTATAACTGATGAAAGCAGCGAGGAAGATAAGGCCTTTATGGCAGACTGGGAACGTTCTAACAGGTTATGCCTTATGTTTTTGCGAATGACGGTTGATGGAAACATTAAGGTTGCTCTTCCGGACACGGATAACGCTCAAGAGTTTCTAGCAAACGTCAAGGCACGCTCACAGACAGCCGATAAGTCGCTTGCCGGTGCGCTTATGGCAAAACTTACCACCATGAAGTATGATGGTAGTCGCACTATGCATGCACATATCGTAGAAATGACATCTCTCTCCGCAAAACTTAAGGGTTTGGGAATGACAGTTGAAGAAGGGTTTCTAGTTCAATTTATTTTGAACTCCTTGCCGAATGATGTTTTTAGTCCGTTCCAAATTAATTATAATGCTCAAGAAAAGAAATGGAACATAAATGAATTGACTAGTAAACTTGTTCAGAAAGAGGCAAGGCTTAAGGAATTGAAACCTAACACTGTTCATTTTTCAAATTTAGAAGCTGGGTCGGGTTCTAATGCTAAACCAGGGAAAGCTAAGACCAAGAACAAGAAGAAGGGGAAAGCTTTTCAGGTGTCTTCTAATGCAAGCTTTAAGAAAGAAGGGAACAAGCAAAAGTGCCACTTTTGTCGTAAAGTGGGTCATTTTCAGAAGGATTGTCTGAAAAGGAAGGTTTGGTTCGAAAAGAAAGGTATGACTCATACTTTTGTTACTTTTGAGTCAAATTTTATTGATGTTCCTAATAATACTTGGTGGATTGACTCGGGCTCTACAACTCATATTTCAAACAATTTACAGGGATTTCTTACGATCCAAACCACAAACCAAAGTCGACAAAGTGAAAGATATGTAATTATGGGCAATAAAGACAAGGTGCCAGTGGAAGGTGTCGGTACATACCGACTTATATTAGGTTCTGGCAATATTGTCGATTTGTATGATACACTATATGTACCTTTGTTTTCTCGCAACTTATTATCTGTATCTAAGTTGGATGATTGTGGTTATGTATTTAAATTTGGATCTAAATGCTTTAGTTTATATAAAAATAATTGCATGATTGGTTGTGGCAATTTGATTGATGGATTGTATAAATTAGAGTTAGATAATTTTTATGTAGAATCTCTGATTACCGTAAACAATACTATTGGAATGAAAAGAAATATGAATGATGAAAAGTCGGCGTACTTGTGGCACAAAAGATTGGGTCATATATCCAAAGAAAGAATGCAACGTTTAGTGAAGTCTGAAGTTCTTCCAAACTTGGATTTTACTGACTTAGGTATATGTATCGACTGTATAAAAGGAAAACAGACAAAACATACTAAGAAAGGTTCCACTCGTAGCTCTCAACTTCTAGAAATAATTCACACGGATATTTGTGGACCATTTGACGTTCCCTCCTTTAATAAAGAAAAGTATTTCATCACCTTCATCGATGATTTTTCACGTTATGGGTTTGTTTATCTTCTAAATGAGAAATCACAATCTATTGATGCACTTGAGGTGTTTATAAATGAGGTTGAAAGACAGTTAGAAAAACAAGTGAAAATCATTCGATCTGATCGCGGTGGGGAATTTTATGGTAGATATGACGAATCAGGACAAAATCCTGGACCCTTTGCTAAATTCTTAGAAAAGCGTGGGATATGTGCGCAATACACTATGCCCGGCACACCACAACAAAATGGTGTTGCTGAACGTCGTAACAGAACACTTATGGACATGGTTCGGAGTATGCTCAGTCACTCAACTGTGCCTAAATCTTTGTGGATGTATGCACTTAAGACCGCCATGTATTTACTAAACCGGGTTCCTAGTAAGGCAGTAGAAAGGACTCCTTTCGAACTGTGGACGGAAAGGAAACCTAGTTTACGTCATATACATGTATGGGGTTGCCCTGCGGAGGTACGTTTGTATAACCCACACGAAAAGAAATTGGATTTCAGAACTGTTAGCGGATTCTTTATAGGATATCCAGAGAAATCCAAAGGGTTCAAATTTTACTGTCCGAATCATAGTACGAGAATTGTTGAATCTGGAAATGCACGTTTCATCGAGAATGCTGACGTCAGTGCAAGAAGTTTTGATCAGTGTAATTCTGATCTTCAAGAAATTATAGAACAAGTTACTGTTCCTTTGTCTGTTGTTTCGAAAGTAGTTGTTCCAACTGTTGTTTCGAAAATAGTTCGTCCGACTGTTCCAGAACAACCAATTGCTACTGAGGACATTCCGATTGATAACATCGTTGTTGATGATGTAGTTGAACCGAATGATATACCATTAAGAAGGTCTACCCGTGAACGGAGATCGGCTATATCTGACGATTATTTGGTTTATCTACAAGAATCTGAAATTGATTCTGCAATTGATGATCCGGTTTCATACAAGAAAGCTATTGAATGTGACGAATCCGATAAATGGATTGATGTCATGAAAGACGAGTTAAAATCAATGAAACACAATCAAGTCTGGGATCTTGTCAAATTGCCTTATGATTCCAAACGAGTTGGATGTAAATGGATCTTTAAGATCAAACGTGACTCAAAAGGCAAAATCGAACGATATAAAGCTAGACTGGTTGCCAAATGTTTCACTCAGAAAGACGGCATTGATTATAAAGAGACATTTTCGCCCGTCTCTAAGAAAGATTCTTTGCGTATTATCATGGCTTTAGTGGCTCATTACGATCTTGAGTTACACCAAATGGACGTCAAAACTGCTTTTCTGAACGGAGAACTCGAAGAGGAAGTCTACATGGATCAGCCTGAGGGTTTTTCAATTGGGGGAAATGACATGGTTTGCAAATTGAAAAGGTCGATATATGGGCTGAAACAAGCATCACGACAATGGTATCTCAAGTTCAATGATGTGATTACTTCTTTTGGTTTTAAGGAAAACGTTGTTGATCGTTGTATATACTTGAAGGTCAGTGGGAGTAAGATAATGTTTCTAGTTCTATATATTGACGACATTTTACTTGCGACTAACGATCTTGGAATGATGAAAAGTACCAAGAATTTTCTCTCGAAGAATTTTGAAATGAAAGATATGGGCGAGGCGAACTATGTGATAG
Source organism: Carex myosuroides (assembly GCA_028015225.1). NCBI lineage: Eukaryota > Viridiplantae > Streptophyta > Magnoliopsida > Poales > Cyperaceae > Carex > Carex myosuroides. Next base: position 12,792,647 of record CM051470.1, read on the forward strand.
GAATAGAAATATTTCGTGATCGATCACAAGGTTTGTTAGGTTTGTCTCAGAAAACATATATTAATAAAATTCTCGAGAGATTTAGGATGGAGAAATGTTCAGCTGGTAAGGTACCGATTCAGAAAGGGGATAAATTTGGTTTATATCAATGTCCTAAAAACGAATTGGAAAAAGAAGAAATGAATAATATTCCTTATGCTTCCATTGTGGGTAGTTTAATGTATGCACAAACTTGTACAAGACCAGATATCAGTTTTGCTGTAGGAATGCTTGGACGTTATCAAAGCAATCCTGGAATAGAACATTGGAAGGCAGCAAAGAAAGTTTTACGATATCTTCAAGGTACTAAAGATCACATGTTGACGTATAAGAGATCAAACTACTTAGAGACAGTCGGTTATTCAGATTCAGACTATGCCGGGTGTTGCGATACACGAAAATCCACTTGCGGATATGTGTATCTTCTAGCCGGCGGAGCAATCTCATGGAAAAGTGCAAAGCAGACAGTAATCGCTGCATCCACTATGGAAGCCGAGTTCGTGGCGTGCTTTGAAGCCATGGTACAAGGACTATGGCTGCGGAACTTTATTTTGGGACTTGGAATTGTCGACAGCATTGCCAAGCCGCTGAAGATTTATTGCGATAATTCTGCAGCAGTCTTCTTCAGCAAAAACGACAAGTACTCCAAAGGTGCCAAGCACATGGAGATTAAGTACTTTGCCGTGAAAGAAGAAGTACATAAACAAACAATAACAATACAGCATATAAGCACAGAGATGATGATAGCTGATCCTTTGACGAAAGGATTACCACCCAAGATATTTCACGAACATGTCGAAAGAATGGGAATAGTTATCTGTGATAAATAATTGTTGTAATTAATCTTATATTATAGATGAATGATTATTTATGATATTATTATTGATTGATTGTTTCAAATACAATTCCTATTTATTTAAGTATATATATATATATATATATTATTGTTTTCTATTAATAGGAATTAGTCTATATAAATTAGACAATTAACGTGGATCCTCAAGTATACCATTATGGTTTATATTAAGTTAGAATTGATATTGTAGTACATGGAAGGAAGTTAGTAACAAATATTATTAGCAACCGCCATGACTCGTATTAATTTTGCTTAAATATAAATATTATGATTTTAGAATTTATGAAATATAAAGACATACAATATTATTGTGCACCTTATGAATGTTGTAATGTCATAAAGTTTTATAATGGACCAAGTGGGAGAATGTAAGGAAAATATAATTAAGTGGTCCAAAATTAAAACAGGCCATTTAAACCATGCCGTTAACAGCCCATTTAATTAGGTCTTGATTTTGGCGTATAGGCTTAATTAAAAGGTGCTATTAAAAGGTTCATACTGACTGATGCGTTGATGTATACCATATGCGTTGACTGATGCATATAGATTTTAATTAAAAGGTGCATTTGATTAAAGGGTGCATCTTACACCGGGTATTATTATCCACATGTGCTGTGCTGTCCATCCGGTGCATCTCCCCTATAAATATTGCTTTAATGACAAGCATAAGTAAGAAATATATTCTAACAGTAAGGTTGATCCTCTCTTCATCGATATTTCATAAAGAACAAGTTGTCATTGCTTAGAAAGAGAAAGATGAGAGAAATCGCTTTGCAGTTCTTCTGACGGTTTGCGAAGAACGTTTCAAGAGTATTGTTCTACAGTTTACAATGGATAAAGGTATGTAATCTAATTGATTGATTTACACGTGGAGACTTTGATTTCTAAGATCTTTGATTTGCTTTTAATGTTTTTTAATTCCGCTATCGAAACTTTACAGATGATTAGTTGTACTTATTTTAATGATTGTGTGTAAGTAGTTGAGCACGATAACGTCTACTTACAACAAACCCAAATTCTCAAATCAAAATGATTTTTTACCCTCTCATTATTGTAAATCTGTTGAGCCAATGTTGTCTTTCCAACCCCTCCAATGCCAACAATTGGCAAAATTAACAAGTTACCTGCTGTTTTCTTTCTTTTTGCACTATTAGAACCAACCACATCACCTGATTGTTGCATAAGTTGGAGTACCAGTTCCACTTCTTTCTCACGGCCCAACATTGACTCGGTTACAAATGAGGTCGTCTCATGCTGCACTGCCTTGCCATGTGGAGTAGGTCCGTTAGATGAACCGAACAAATCTGTTGCTCTTTCCAATTCAGCAGTAACAAAATCTAGTCTCCCCTGAATATCCTTCACCTTGCTTGCTGAGTTACTAATTAAATCTTTTATGAATGTAAATAGAGATGGCAATCGCCGATTTGCCTGCAGAAAGAATGGCACAGAAGATGAAGTCACCAACATGGTGTTGAAACATCTTATATCTATATTCTTATGATTTTCAATTAAATGTATATATAATTTAATTGAGGGATATATATGCTAGATAGTATGGGAAAGATTTGAGGCTGTTCTATACATTTAGCCTATACTCCATACCCACTTGACCTCTTCCTGTGACAAATTTTTACCATATTTGTAATTATGCAAGACCATGGAAATTAGAGCTACTATAATTTGGGGGCTTTTTATATATATACACACACACATTTGATCTCCAAGCACAATTTAATATGGAGATCAACTTGAACTGTTCGGATCGACGTTTTGAACTTTCAAATCGCAAAATATGAGTGTGAAGTAAAACACTCGCTTTACTTCATGAAGCACCGTAGCCCAACTATAATATATATATATATATATATATATATATATATTCTTTTTCCTTCCAATCCCGGTCGAACAATTAAAACCTATGAATTTCCCTTCTCAAATTCATATGAGAAACCAAAAATTGAACATATGAATTTATTGTGTTAAACCTTTTTTTCTTTCATAAAGTGATGAACAATTTGACTTGCCTTGCCCTCTATCTGTTGTTGTAGTTCATAATATTTAAACTCAGCAATCACATCCTCTGCATCATACGCAGCATCTCGGAGTTGCTTCAAGAAGTGTGCCAAATTTTCATCATTGAAGCGCCACCACTCAGCTTTATCCATGAGGATGTTCACGCGAGGCAGGGTATTGATAAGCCGATCGAGATCGTTCTTCACTTCCCTGGCACTATTAACACGTGTATCCAACTTGGATAGCAGAAACTCCATTGTTGGATCTTGTATGAAAAGAGGGGAAAAGCAGATGGAGAAGAGAGGTTGTTAGGTTAATTATCAGTACACAACACATTATTAGATTATATCTTACCATTGTTTTATCTTTTTTATATGTAGATGTTGGTGCTCTAAAAGAAATAATATATATGAGCCTTGTAAGGAGAGAGTTGACTTGGCTTCGGAATCCAATTTTTGTGTCCCTTTCTGTGTAGATATCCGTGTTGCTAGCTTTAAAAATAAGGCCTCGTCAACTCTGAGCAATGAGCGTAGGTCTGATAGACTTTGGACTTATTTGGGTCCGATGGACACCGATGTGCTTTAAAATGCGTTCGCACCGATCTTACCATTGTTTTGTTTGATGTTTTTAGAAAGATTGATTTTTAATAGAGACGTTGGGAGATCTTTGGAATTGGATTTATCCAATAATAAAAGTTTGATTGAAATTTTTTTATGGTTGTACACCTAGCCGACATTTTTATTAATATCCAAAGTTAATTACAAATTAATAAATATACCTAGAATGCCTGAGTTTTTCCAAAAATGTCCAAACTGGCCATTTTGTGGCCAGTTTCCTCTCCCCCAAAAACCTGTAGGGATTTTGCTGCGGAAAGACCGTAAAACAAAAATTTTACTTCTAATTTAAGCTGAGGATTAAAAGAGGTACGTCGAAAAGACCACCGAAAGTTCATTTTTCAGTCTTTCTATTGACATAATCTTTTAATCCTACGAGGATCTCCTCCCCGATTGATTTCTAAAATAATATTTATTTAATATTTAAATAAATATAAATAATATTTATACATTTTTCCAATCGAATTGGAATGCTGTATGGCTCAGTTGCTCAGTACCAGAAATCTGATGCCTCTATCAGTCGTCCACCAAGAACAACCAGAGAGTCGGTATTTCTTTTGCCAGAAATACTGTACCGACTTTTTACGCTAAAACACTATTCACAAAAATCGTAAAAACTGTTTTTCACAACTTTTGTAAAAACAGATTCACGAAAATTCACGGGAACATTATTCACCGTCAACACTATTCACGGGAATCGTAAAAAAACTGTTTTTCACAACTTTTGTAAAAACAGATTCACGAAAATTCGTGAGAACACTATTCACCGTAAACACTATTCACAATTCGCAAGATATACGTAATCATATTACGTATTCTTTTCTTTTCTTTTGTAAATACTATTTGGGAGAGAAAACGAGAAAGAGAACGATAACCGAACCGATTCGAATCGAACTCAGACTTTTAACTTATGAATTCTCTTACCCCTACCCCTCTATTTATAGGGTTTTTGAGGTGCTTGGTAAATGACCAAAATGCCCTCTAAGCAATGTGGTATTTACCAAATTGCCATTGACAAACTCAAATTGAATTTTGCCATTTGCGTGAAAAGACCAAAATGCCCTCTAAGCAATGTGGTATTTACCAAATTACCATTGAATATAATTATTCTTAATAATTATATTTTCTTGCGACTTGTTGTTGCGATAAATTTATACAACGTGTCGTACACGCTTATAAATTTAATGTGTTTAAGCTTGTCATCTCTATGACATTTATTTATTAATTATAACATTTATAATTAATCAAATAAATTAATTCTCTGATTACTTTCCTATTGATGTGACCCGATAGGATCTGTGTTATGTTGGCAATAAAATTAAAACTCCTTTTAATTCTATAAATCATAAGAGGCATCTGGTAGAATGCATTATGACTACCCAATTGACACAAATGATTTTGTACAACACAATATCACGATCCAGTAAACAATTTACTCGTGTTAATTATTATGTCTCATAGTATCAGATTAGTTTCAAGGCAGGTATGTATCATCCTTGCAAACTTAATCTTTTCTTGATCTTAAAGTAGATTATCAAATATGATTAATTCTTTAATCATACCGCATGCAGATAATCTAACTTTATCAAGAGGCCTAGTGATACCATCACTCGTATTGAAATACGAGAGACAATAGTAGTCTTGGGTCTCTCCTCCGCACAAGTTATGTATACTGAAATGAAGTCTGTACAGCTACTTTTTACGGATAGCGATGGACAACACTCACGAATACACACTTCTCATGTAGGAAAGACGAATACCTCGTACTTTAGAATCTAACACTGAATGAAAACATTAATGACACGAACACAATCCATTTAATGTTTTATTTAGGGTCTGTCAAATACCATGTTCTCTAACATGTATCTGTGTAATTAAAATGACAACTCTTTGTCTATGGTTCGTAAAACCTAACCATTATTTAATCCACACACTAACCTTTTAACGATCAAGTAGAATTCCTTGCTAATTACCTTGGTTATAGACTTTTAAGAATATTTATCATCTATATTATGAAGTTCTACACATTTCGAATCCGAATGCCGAAATAATCCATAATTCGATAAAACTCAAGGAACAAAATGATATCTTTATTAATCATTGAATTTATGAACAAAACATATTGAATACAAATATCCATTTTATTGACTTATAGATTATTACACTAACAAAACCGATCAGAAAATGACCGGTTGATAATGAAATTTAACACTGAAAACTCAAATTTTTGTTTAAATTATTTGTTAGATTACTTCTTTTGATTTATAATTAGCATATTTATACAAAAATACGCTAAATTACATGAAATTATGTTGAATTACACTATATTACATTAAATTACGCTAAATTATGTTAAATTATGTTGAATTACGCTAAATTACACTAAATTATGTTGAATTACGCTAAATTGCACTAAAAGGGAGAGAAACCGGCCAGATTCTGGACAAAAAAGAGCTTTTTGTCCAAATCTGGCCGGTTTCTTCCTTTTTTTTATGAGACACTATGAAGAGCAAGATAATGAAATCTAACACTAAAAATTTGAATTTTTTGTTTATTATTTGTTAGATTACTTCTTTTGATGTATAATTAGCATATTTATACTAAAATACGCTAAATTACTTGAAATTATGTTGAATTACACTATATTACATTAAATTACACTAAAGTATGTTAAATTACGCTAAAATACGGTAAATTCTGGTAAATTACATATGAATAAGGATGATATCTTTAATGAGAAGACGAAAAACAACGATGAAACTTCAAACGGTCATAAAACGGCGCTCGAGTGTTTGATTTCAGCAAATAACCACTTTTCGAAAAGCTTACGAAAATACGCATGCGTTAGTGCTAGCAATGCCGGATTTCAAAATTCAAAATTGCCAAAAAACTAAGGGAAGAGCCTCAAAACTTGAGTTGAAGTTTCTGATTAAGATTTTCATTTATATTATTCAATCTAAGTAGCTCAGTAAATTAGTTATATAATGAACTTGTAGAATACTAATTTTTACTATTTTTGGAATTCTTTTACTATTTTTTATGATTTATGAAAGATGGCACAAAATCGGCCTAATTTAGCGTAATTTTGTGTAGTTTAGCGTAATTTACCGTATTTCATTATAATTAGCGAAATTAGTATAATTTTCTGTGGAATTTTTAGTTTCATCGAAGTTTTCATTTTTAGCGAAATTAGTGTAATTTGCGTAGTTTATTTTTAGTTTCATCGAAGTTTTCATTTTCCATACAAAGTCTGTTGTCTATATAGTGCATCAGTCAACAGTCAAATCAGATTAATTGTCCATGTAAGTTGTTCACACAAAGCCCATTGGTTGTCCATATGTTGTCCACACAAAGCCCGTTAGTTGTCCAAATATTTTTGTCCGAACAGGGCCAATTTGAACTGGGCACTGTAAAGATCCGAGTTGGACGGACTGAACATGGTCAAAACCCCCTCAAGTTCGGGCCAATTATGGACTGGACATTTACCATTCAAATTTCGATACAGGCTGGTTATGGACTGAAACCCGCTCATTAGCAGCCCTAAGTGTGATAGATTAATTAATTTTTAATACTTTATTCTTATATAACTAAGACAGTACTCTTTAATCCTTTTAAATCAAAATCAAAATCAATTTCTCGTACTAAAGCTCATTTCCAATTCTACCGACATTTTTATTAATATCCAAAATTAATTACAAATTAATAAATATATCCAGAATCCCTGGATATTTCAAAAATATCCAAATCGGCCAGATTCTGGCCAGTTTCCTCCCCCCGGAAACCGGCCAGAATCTGGCCGGTTTCTTCCTTTTTTTTTTAGACACTATGAAGAGCAAGATAATGAAATCTAACACTGAAAATTCGAATTTTTTGTTTAAATTTTTTGTTAGACTACTTATTTTGATGTATAATTAGCATATTTATACTAAAATACACTAAATTACTTGAAATTATTTGAATTACATTTTACATTAAATTACGCTAAATTATGTTAAATTACGCTAAAATACGGTAAATTACGGTAAATTACATATGAATGAACTTGTAGAATACCAATTTTTACTATTTTTGGAATTTTTTTACTATTTTTTATGATTTATGAAAGATGGCACAAAATCGGCCTAATCTAGAGTAATTTTGCGTAGTTTAGCGTAATTTACCGTATTTCATTATAATTAGCGAAATTAGTGTAATTTAGCGTAATTTAATGTAATTTAGTGTAATTCAACATAATTTAGCGTAATTTAATGTAATATAGTGTAATTCAACATAATTTCAAGTAATTTAGCGTATTTTAGTATAAATATGCTAATTATACATCAAAAGAACTAACAAATAATTTAAACAAAAAATTCGAATTTTCAGTGTTAGATTTCATTATCTTACTTTCCATAGTGTCTCTAAAAAAAAAAAAAAAGAAACTGGTCATAATCTGTCCGGTTTGAATATTTTTTGAAATATCGAGAAATTCTGAGTATATTTATTAATTTGTAATTAACTTTGGATAGTAATAAAAATGTCGGCAATTCTACGGAGTACCAATCTCACATTAAAAAAAGACACTTACCGAGGAATTCAGATCCAGTGCAGTAACCCAATTTTTGAGTTTTGATCCAAACCGTCCAAGATGCTCTAACAAGAATCTTAAAGAGCCTGGACCCCACAAATAATACTGGCCCCTGGGCTACCACCGAATAGGCACCATACACGTCTAAACTCAAAAATTGGGTTACTTTAGGGATTCGGACTCCTTACCGAGCCGGTACTTTTGTCAAAACGGCCGTTTGGCATGAACACGTCAGCTCTGAACCAGAAAAAACCACGGTAGATGATCAGTTTTGTTACAAATGGAGATAACCATATCAACTTTGGATACCCCTGCGAACTCTCGCTGATGTCCCCACGTGTAGATACCCGCGGGGTCCACATATCAGCCTTCTCTATCTCTCGGCCTTTTTCATTGTTTCAGTTCAAACACTCTTTTTGACCTATCACACTCGGAGTTTGTCGCTCCAGTGAGCGCTCTGCTCATTCAAATCTGCAGTCAACCAACCGTTGAGAAGTTAAAAGAAAGGACAAAAACCATGGCGACTTCTAGCTCGGCGTTCCCCAAAGCGGAGCTCGATTCTCCGGCGACAGCGGCGGAGGGAGGCCGGAGAGGAGCGGATCAGGCGTACTTGCCCGCGCCGAAGAGGGCTAGGAAGGAGAGAGTGTGTACGGCCAAAGAGCGCATCAGTCGAATGGCACCTTGCGTCGCTGGAAAGCGCAGCTCGATCTACCGAGGAGTCACTAGGTATGCTTTGTTACTGGTACAGAATCAGGGAGAGGAGTGCTTATTTTTTAAGTTTATTGGAGATATAATAAAGAGGGTAATGCGGAGTATCTGTATTTTAGTCTGGATCAGATGTTGATTAAAAACTAATCAAAATGCACTTGATTTGGTACAGCCACTTTTATTTTATGTATAGGAAATGAACTATATTGAATCATACTATTAGTTCCTAGATTAAAAACAAAAATAAGAAAATTGAATGGCTTCCATGGTGCTATGTTTTTATGGTTGCCTAAACTTTTACTTCATGGGGATAAAACGTGTTTATTTATAATCATTTTTTTACCTTTTTCTTTATGTATTATTTCTGTCTCTTCTCATATTCTGATTATGCTAACTGATTTTAACCTCTTTTGATTTTTTTTATAGACATAGATGGACGGGGCGGTATGAGGCTCACCTTTGGGACAAGAGCACCTGGAACCAGAATCAAAACAAGAAAGGAAAGCAAGGTACAAGCTATGAAATATATGTACCATTTATATCATTACTTACTAAAGGTAGACTAGTGAACTCTAATAAATCCATGTTTTTCATTTGCTGCTATCTATTGTTCATTCCTTAATCTCACTCTGTTGATTTTCTTTTTCATGGAACTCTTCTGGGTAAATTTCCAATCTCCAGTATACTTAGGTACAAATACCTTGCTCTCTCTCTTTTGGCCTTTTTTAAAAGCTGGTATTGCACTGTAGTTTGGCTCTACATTAAAAAAAAAAAAAATCTCAGGTGCATATGATGATGAGGAGGCTGCGGCAAGAGCCTATGATCTTGCTGCTTTGAAATACTGGGGTGCTGGGACTCTTATTAATTTTCCTGTAAGTTTTATTTGTCCAATCTATACAACTAGAAACACCCAATTTCTGTCTTCTAGATTTTGCAAGTAAAATGCACTTTGGTATATTGGGGAAATTGTATATATAGGAAACTAGCTAATTTTGTTGGTAGGTGTTTGTTTTGGTTTTCCACATTGCATTAAGCTTATGTCTAAGACCCTAAAGCTATAAGTGTGCCAAAATAAACTTCTTTCTGGCTTCAGCACTGTTAGCAATAGAAATGGAATAATATGCCTACTGTAATATTTTATTTTGTTTAACTGGTTTAGGTGAGTGACTATGCGAGAGATCTTGAAGAGATGCAGATGGTCTCCAAGGAGGATTACCTAGTTTCTCTTAGAAGGCATACTTTTTACCAAATATTAAGTTGAATTTCTTTTTTTTTTCTTTGCCCCCACTTATTAGTATGGAAATTTAATAGCAAACATTTTTTTTACTGCAGAAAAAGCAGCGCTTTCTCAAGAGGTTTTCCTAAATATCGCAGCCTTTCCCGGTATGTGTTTGTCTTCCATTTATTTTCTTGTGCTAAGAAACTCTTTGTAATTTCTTATGGAGGTTTTACTGAGTACAGGTGTCATTTTGAAGGATCTTATTCTCCGGTTATATTTTTCGTACTAACATTAGCCTTCACTTTTAACAGACAACAGCAAAATTCTCGGTGGGACCAATCTCTTGGTCAATTGCTGGGGAACGACTACAGCAACATCAATTGTGGTAATTTTTGAATACTAGTTGTCCTTTATCCTAGACATACAAATTTAGCATTTCAATTACTATTGAATAAAATTCTTTACCTTCTGAGTTCTCACTTGCAAATTGATTATCAATTTTTCCTTTTTCTGAGGTTCCAATAAGGAAGGCTTGGATAGAAGCTATCCTCCAGGGCTCGTGTTAGAGAGGAAAATTGATCTGTCAAACTACATCAAGTGGTGGGCCCCAAAAAAGTCGCGCCAATCAGAAACAACCACCTCTAACACTTCAGTTGAAGACCTGGCTAGTGAGATTAAATCAATCGAATCAGCCAATTCAGCTAATGAGCCATTCAAGCTACCCTCTCTAGGTGTTTCTCACTCAACAAAACCAAGCAGCCTCTCGGCATGTGATATTTTGTCCCGGTCTGATGCCTTCAAGAACTTTCTAGAAAGATCTTCAAAAATTCAGGAAGAGAAGGATGCAGGTGGAGCTGTGCCAGTGTCAGTCTGTGTAAGTGGGCCCGAGTTGCAGTTGCAGAGCAGTATGCCTTATTCACTGACAAATCTTCTCTCAGCACCATTAAGACCTAACTGGAGTGCAATGGATCCTTGTGACCCCCTGTTCTGGACAAACATTGTCTCTTCACCTCTTGCACAGACCCTGGCTACTCCGGTTATTTCTCTTTCCCTTTCCTTTTACCTTTCTTACTGGAATTGTTTCATGCGTCCTAAGAAACATCAAAAGAAAAGGAAAAAAAAAAACATTTAACCATTCATGATAAGCAATATCATGCAACTTTCAGGCAGGACCACTTGTATTGATCATGTATTAAAATTGTCTTCTTCCTGGTAAAAGTAAAGAGGTGAATTGGTCATATTCAAATTACTGAAGAGATAAGAAGCTGTTTTGTGTCGTCAGGAGATGTATGTCATGCTTTATTTCTTATTTTGCAGTGTAAAAAATGAAATTTGACACTTTTCATGTGTATGTGAAATTACCCCCTTTTAAACTACAAGCAAATGACCTCAAATGGCATTTGTTTCGAACAGACTTGTCATTACTAACACTGGATATCTTACCATAATTGCACATAAAACCTACATACATTTTCTTTAAATATTTGCAAATAAAACCCAACTATAGGAACTTCTGTAGAAGTACATTTCTGTCTTCATTCTATTGTTTTTGTAAGTATAAATGTCAGTGTAATTAGCTATTTTAACCTACCACAAATTGAACCAAAAAGCAAGACGAGTGCTTGGATTCCAAATTGACTTGTTCTGAAGAGATTTAGTGAACTTATTCGGGGATACAGATAAGGTTAGTGGCAATTTGGTCATCTTTTGCTCTACTTAATCTGTGTTAGGCCATTGCTTGTCAATTACAGATAACCCAAATTATTTTGAGCATAAATTGCAAATATGAGAAAATTTTGGTGTTGTTTGCAATATAGCATGAAGAATTAAATAGTTTGCTGTTATATTACAGTAGTCAATGGTTAAATTTTGAATAATCTATGGTCATTTCATAATTTGCTAAAGTGCAAATCTAACAGAGAGAATCATAGATTGCTAATGTCCGACTCATGTACCATGTTACCACGCATCATAAACCTTGGGATGGAGTATTAAAAACATGTTAATGAAACAACATCTAGAATTGTAAACTCCCAAGTAAATTTTCCTATACTCGTTTTGGCATTGTATTCTCTCATCACCGATTCTTGTTTTTTCCTTTGCATGTTGCAGCTGCCGAAAAATGAAACGAGCTCAAGTTATTCATTCCATTGCCAGGACTGATTCGTAGAAGTTTCAGCAAGTTTATGCAATAGTTGTATACAAGTATCTGTTTGCTTTATCCTTTTTTTCATATGTATTACTTTTATTGAATTCATTTTATTTGTTCCTTCAGTTGTATAAATAATTAGTATCATCCAGGTGTAATATCTTTTAAAATAAATTTACTGACTACTGTCAATATTTTGTGCAATTATGCAATCAACCCAAGTGATTCACATTTTTTTATTACAAGGACAAGATTTACATATCCTTTGATTCAGGGGCGGACCCAGAGTGTTCCAGGGGGTCCTGGTTTTTGAGTTTTAGTGGAGATTTATCGGTGCCGACCGACTTTGCTCCTCCTGAAATTTTTTTTGTCCCCTCTGGACGTTTAATTTGTAATTCGGGTTAAATTTAGGATTAAAATTGAAATAAATCTGTTGAATTTTGATTGGTAATTAGAATTATAAGTCGAGCATTAGAAATTACAAGTCAAAGCATTAGAAAGTATAAGTTAAAGTATTGTTTTTTATCGAGTACCCAATTGGTTAATGAATTTAAATCCGATTAAGTATTTAAACTTGATTTGATATTTTTTTGTCCCCTCTGACGAAAATCTTGGATCCGCCCTTGCTTTGATTGCTTAATTATAAAAAATTTTGATTGCAGGAATTAATTCTGTTTTGGTGTGTGATTGAACTGGCTGCATTGTAGGTTAATTATTGCATGTCATACGATCAGTCCGATTAAATCTGTTTTGGTGTGTAACATGTCACACGAGCAAGCAACTTCTTGTTGGCTGTATGTTAGGATAATTATTACATTATGGTAGGATAATTAATATTTATATGTTCATTAAATCCATGAATAATTATCCAGGTCTAGTTATCTGACATGGAGTTTGGGACAGTACTTGGAATGACTAAAGAGAAATTCTACACAATGCCAAAGTGAAAACAAGAAATGTTGAAAAAGAAGGTTAATCTTTTCTGGCTTTGTCTCTCACTCTCTCTACTTTTTACAAAATTATTATTTGGTTTGTTTTTTCTTTTGAGGGGCGGGGCATGACCTCTAGTTGAGGTGAAAATTTCAGTTGTAATATATGATGATTTGTTTTTTTTGTTTTTATGACAAATACTTGCTCTATATGATCTCCAAAATGTGCGAATTTGCTTTAATGTTTTCTTTTCCTTTTCTCCTATTTTTTTTTCGTTTGCCTTTTGGAAACAGCAGCAACATCTTTGGTTTAGTAATTTACCTGACCTCGTTCAGAACATATGATATTTCCTTATTTCTTTTACACTTCAAAAGGAAATATACGACATTACTGGCGCGGTGCGTATTGAAGAATTGTCCGATTCAGATTTGAACGTAAATAATGGCTACACCAAATTCAGACCGATCAAGAATTTGTATATACAACTTGAATTTGCTCCACATATTTAATGACATGGGCTGTATTTTTAAGGAATTAATTCAACAAGTTTTGACTGAATGGGTTTTATTAAGAGCAAATTCTTATTGACTGCATTGGTGGAAATCTAAGGGTCTCCATGGCGGTCTTCTAAACAATTAAACCTTTTTTTATTGCTTTGACCGCATGGGTTCTGATAAGAGTTATAATTTTTGTTGGAATTAGTATTAATAGTATTTATTTGTTTACATTTCCCATGATAGCTTTTAATATCGTTTTTCCTTTAAATATGTATGAAAGTTTCTGTTGGGAAAATAGTGAATTATAGAAAATTAATAGAAAACTTTGTTATTTTGTTGTTTTGTTTTATTTGTGACTCTTTACTCTTCTCTATTACTACTTAACCAGTACGTGAGTTTAATGGGCAAGATCGTAACGGGATCGCTTTGCGTCAAGTGGTATCATAGCGAGGTTCGACAACCACCTTCGCGTCTGCGTGAAGTTGTATCTCCATTAACCGCCAAGTTCAACAACCACCTTCATGCTTGCGTGAAGTTGTATCACTACCAACAGCCAAATTCGACATCCACCTTCGCGCTTGTGTGAAGTTATATCTCTATCAACCATTCAACTCAACGTTATCATCACAACAACAATGGCAGATCCCAACCTTATTGCTATTCTTGACCATATGCAACAAAATCATACCGAAAAAATGCAACTCCTCACTACTCTAGTTGAACGCCTTGCTCCCACCAACAACCAAAGCAATCACCAAAATCCACAAAATAATAATGATGGAACTCCACCTCTCTATGAACGTCCACAAGACCGAGAACCAATATGGGATGGTGGACTTTGTGTTGAAATTCCTAATTTTGCGGGAAGCCTCAAACCCGAAAAATTTCTTGAATGGACCAATATTGTGGAAAAAATCTTTGAGTTAAAAAAAGTCCCTCCCGACAAGCGAGTTCCGTTAGTGACAATACGGCTACGAGATAGGGCAGCAGCATGGTGGCAGTCATATAAGTTTCGTCGCTACCTCGACGGTCTTCCCCCTCTCAACAATTGGTTTGATTTGAAGCGTGAGATGAATTGCGAGTTCTTACCGCTCAACTACAGACAAAGTGAGAATCATGACCGTCAACCGAGGCACAACTCTACAAGCTACACTAACAATTCTCCTCACCACCACCGTTACAACATCTCTAGTAATATTGTTGCTCCTTCTCCTCACCTCCTTCGGAGAGACAACTATTTCAAATACCTCAACCGTTTGCCTTGTGGTTTTAAAGAAGAAAATTTTAATAGAGAAGATGAAGATATCAACCCCTTCCATGAAAACAAATCTTTGGTGGCATGCAATGAAAATGATCGACATAAACACCACACCCCATCGAGCACATGTTCCCAACAAGTCACGGACCAAAAGGCCACCACTCCAGCAGAAGAGTGCCTAGAACAAACGGTTGAGCTCGTTGATGGGCTAGTCACGGTTGAAGAAATTCAAGAGTCCGATGATGACGTGACAGATGAACTCAAGACAGAAACAGAAATTGTTGAGAACTCTTCAAACATTGAAGAAGACTTTGTTAGTGATTTCCGGATGCTTATAGGAAATTTAGCAAATTCTTTGTCCATGGAGGTTAGATATGATTTTTTGTTGCGAATCAAACATTTGTGTTTAACCAACAATGAAGCCTTGAGGCCCAACTACAATGATCAATTCTTACAACCAAGTGCCAAACCATTAACGATTGAAACATGCTCTAGTTTGTTGATTTCGAAAGCGGTGCAGCAGAAACACATGTGTACAAAATCCAATTTGAAAGAGGTTTACAAAGATTTAATGGTACTTGATCTGAAACTATATTGTTTTAAAGAGTTCTACAAAGAAAAGAAGTTTTGAGCAAATGTTTACCACATGAAAGTACCCGAAGATTTGCATATATCAAACACGTTCAATGTTAGTCATCTCCACAAGTACTACGAAGAAGATGCAAGCTTGAGGTCAAGCTTCAACCAATCCGGGGAGCCTGACGCAGTGCGTATTGAAGAATTGTCCGATTCAGATTCGAACGTAAATGATGGCCACATCAGATCCAGACCGATCAAGAATTTGTATATACAACTTGAATTTGCTCCACATATTCAATGGCATGGTCGTATTTTCAAGGAATTAATTCAACAAGTTTGACTGAATGGGTTTTATTAAGAGCAAATTCTCATTGACTACATTGGTGGAAATCTAAGGGTCTCCATGGCGGTCTTCTAAACAATTAAATCTTTTTTTATTGCTTTGACCGCATGGGTTCTGATAAGAGTTATAACTTTTGTTGGAATTAGTATTAATAGTATTTATTTGTTTACATTTCCTATGATAGCTTTTAATATCGTTTTTCCTTTAAATATGTATGAAAGTTTATGTTGGGAAAATAGTGAATTATAGAAAATGAATAGAAAAGTTTGTTGTTTTGCTTTATTTGTGACTCTTTACTCTTCTCTATTACTACTTAATCGGTACGTGAGCTTAACGGACAAGATTGTAACCGGACCGCTTTGCGTCAATTACTTTTTGCAGTTTAACTATGTCATACGAAATTATGTGTAGTGGACTCTCTTGAACTCCAGATTAGAATTGTTCATACTTGATTGGATTAAATTTGTTAATTTTAAATTCAATTGGCCTGTTTTATGTTATTTCATTGTAGTTAACCAATTGTCTCATAATTGAAGAGAACAGATCTCTCACCATAAGAATCCGTATCCTCTCAGAACGGACGACCCAGATTCACTCTCAGCCAGTGCCTATTCGGGATAGCGCAGGGTCAGTATTTTTTATGCTTTGAGATTCTTGCCAAGTTAAAAAGGAACGATCTTGGACCGTCCGTTTCATCTGTACTCAGTCAGGTAACATGAGGGGATGTGAGTTCCTCATGATAAATAAGAGCAGCTTGGGTCCGATAGGTTTCGGGACCATCCGACCTGCTTTAAGATTCGTGCGCACAAATTTCAAAGCAGACTCTAAAGTTACGGGCGCGAATCTTAAAGTAGATCGGACGGTCATCGAATCCATCGAACTCACTTTAAGTCCGATAGACATCGGACCCAAATTGACCTCATGATAAAGACGCTGCCAAGCCATTTTTAAAAAAAAAAGATTAATAATTCGACTTCAAATTTAAAGGATCTGATTTTAATTTGATGTCTTGATTTAGCTTTCAATTAGGAACTATAATGTTTCGGTCGAGTATTCAAATTAGGTCCGGCAGTCCAGCTTACTGGAGATGAGATGCAATCTGAGCCATCGAAATTTTGATGAAGGGCTCAGATACTCTCTCTCTCCTGGATTAATCGATTCATCCTCCTTGCTGTCGTCGTCCATCAAACCTAATCCTAGCCATAACCTTAATCGTAACTTGAAACCTATCCCAATACCGCCAAAATCCTAGACCTAATCACCTAACCCTTGTCGTAACCCTAACCTCTCCTCTCTCTCCTCTCTACAATTGATTATTAATGAGTTGTGGCCCTAGTTAGACTCAATTCTCAGCCCTACCAAATGACATGAAATTAAAAACCGGAACTGACATTATCAATTTATCATGACGTTACGTGGGACCCACAATCATTAATTCTTTGAAAAATATATCTCGACGTGGTTTTATATGGTCTTTAGATAAGGTGGAACCCGCAACTCAGCAACAAAGCCGGAAAGCGTGTGACGGTGTCTGCAGTCTCATCCCCGCTCCTGTAAGAATATGTTACATGTCGCCAATTTGTTTCTTTGTATGATTGACAGACAAGTCTTTTGCTTTTTATTTACTTTTTTTTTTTTTTTTTTATACTCTTTTTCTTTATAGATGTCGCAGCGCCGCACGTTAGACTTATGACTTCCCATTTCCCGTTCCCACCAACCACTACACTAGTCTACCACTCTACCGGGGAGCACCAGATCGGATTTAAGATTAGATCCGTGACTGCTGATCTCAAGAGGACTCAGGTCCCAAGACTCCCAACCAATTATATGAGGATTATGTTTCCCTGCACCACTATACCGTACGCAACATTCTTTGAATCCCAAACCCCTGACAGATGGGGGCCACCTGCTCACGTTGTTTCTCAGTTGAAATGCATCGGTGTATCGGTGTATAGGTGCATCGGTGTATCGGTGCATACGGTCTCCAACCGTCTGGGTGGGGGCTCGCGCGAAAGTTAGAAGAGAGAGAGAGAGAGAGGTAGAGAGGTAGAGGACAAAGTGGAGTAAGGTGCGGCGAGGTGAAGGCGAAGAAATTCTACTGCTACTGATACGATACTGATACAAGTCGCCCAAAACAAACACACTCTCCGTTCCTCCTCTACTTCTCCGCTTCTCCCTCTCCTTCTCCCTCTACGCCTACTCTACTGCTGGATCTACGCACAACTGCTGGTACTGGCGGTGGCGGTGGCGGCCTCTCTTCTACCTAGCTCTTGCTCTAGGTAAAAAAGAAAATTATAGATATGCTTCCCTTTTCTCTTTCTCTCTTATTTTGTTTTCTTTATTCGCTAGCCCCCTCTACGGTCTACTCTACTGGATTGATTGTTAGAGCGGCAATGCTTCCAATCTTTCTTTTCACGCTCCACCTCTCTCTCTCTCTCTCTCTCTCTCTCTCTCTCTACTTCGCCTCTCCTCAAGAATAAGAGATCACCGGGGTATCCGCTTCACCTCTCTGTCTCCTTCTGTTTTCCTGATATTGCTTCTCCTTTCTTCGTTATCCCTTTTTATTTTATTTTTCTTTAGTTTTTTTTTTTCCTGTTCGCTTAAATTTTTAAGAGTTCCGTTCCTATGCCCCAATCTTCTAAAGCAGTTCACTAGCACAAAGCGCCCATGAGAGCTGACCAGATCCTTTCATCTATGTTAAAAATTATTTTCATTTCTGTTAATAAGTTATCCTGATCACTCAGTTCTGAAAATATTATACTTTTATTTTGTGATTCTGTTAATCATTATTTTAGGATAAGGTTCACTATTGTCTTTAAATAAGCCATCATTGACAATTTTAAGATTTATGGTCCAAACTCCACACAGAATCTGCAATTTTTGTGCAACACGTGTTATGTTTTTCTTTTACCTGATCAATTGTTTGTTACATAGACTTCTATTATTTTCCTTTTCTTTTTTCTTATTTTAGTATCTCGCATGAATAACCTTTCCCATCAATTTTGTTCATACTTATTTTTAAAAAAGAAACTCAAATTGACTATATATTATTGTAACATTGACTATATGTCCTGACAATTTACCAATTTTATTGTTACAGGAATACAAATATAATGGAATACTAATTGAAAAATAAAGATGTCCTCTGTGATTGAACCACAACTGCGCAAAGCAGAGCTGGAAACTAAAGCAGCAATGTCAGGTCATGCTGTTGTACAACCGAAAAAGAAGAGCCTCCCACGGCATTTTGAACGAGCTCCGAGAGAGAAGGCAACTCTCCTGCCACAAGCACCAAGAGGAGCCATCGCTGCCAAATTCCAAGACAAGGCCAAGGGCCACCAGGTTGTCAAAAAGAACTCTGTGCCGGCTATTCCCTTGAAGAGCTCAAAGCCATGGCCTGGGAGTGGAAGCAATTCAGCAAGCAGTACTGACGAGCTCATCAAACACATGTCCAATGTACCGTCATATCTCCAGAGAGCAATGCACAACAATGGAGACAACATCCAGGGCAAAGCTTTAAATTTTGGAGTGCTTGAATGGGGTGACCTTGAGAGATATACTGGTAGAAAGCAGCATTCTGCATGTGGCACTACTAAAGTTGCTTCTCTGATATCGTCACAAAGCAGTGCTTCTACTCCTAAGCAACACCAGGCAACTAACCCTTATACGAGGAGCATCTCTCAGAGGAAGTCTAAAGATGGTACAATTAATGTAGAGGAAAGTTGCAGTGAAAGGGGTAGAGAAGGAAACAAGTGCTTAGCCTCGAACATGTCTCCCTTAAGTGGATGGCAGAAAGAAAAAATTCAAAGGGGGTTTTTAGGTGAATTATTCGATGACATCCAAGTAAAGGACCAGTGTACCCGTGTTCCCTATTCTTTCCCATTGCCTCGCAAGGACGGTGACATATGTACTACTACTGGTTGCAGTGGCAGCGGTGGCAATAATAGTAGCCTGCCGAGAGAAAATAGACAGGCTGTCTCAAGGGGATTGACTAGTCATAAACAAAATACTAATGAGTTGACCCCCAGTTGTAGCTTGGTAGAGCCTCCTTTAGTTGCATCAAGAGAGAAAATGAGTAATGTGGAGACCACCGAGAGAGGAGCAGCTTCAAGCAAAAGAGGTAGGCAAAGCCCATTACGAAGGATGCTCGATCCTTTACTCGGGCCCAGAAATGTTGTACGTGCTTCTCATCAAGAATCGACTCCGGTTGGGTTGCATAGACCCCTTAGTTCTAGCTTCAGTTCAAACAACAAGAAAAAAGAGTGCCACACCTGCCCTGGTACATGCACAGAGAACAGTGCCAGCATCGCTTCCCCTTCGTTCCAGCCGAGCAACGGCAATTTGCAAAATCAGCCGGTTGAGAAAATCCAGCCTTTGACTAGACATGCACTTTTACAGCTTTCCTGGAAGAGAGGGCTTCCTGTCTTTATGCTCTCAGCAGGTGAATCTGACATTCTCGGAGCCACAGTCAGAAGCAAATACATCTCTGACACCATTGATAATTCCGAGTTCTTGTATTCGATATTTACTTTGCAAGAATCAAAGATTAGAGGAGGTGCGATTTGGATTAGGTCCGGAAACAAGGGCAAGAAGCAACAACATCTGATATCGAATGTCGTAGCGGAGGTGAGAGTTTCTACTTCCAAGTCAAAGTGCTGCAATAACTCTTTCAGAGAGTTTGTTTTGGTCGGTCCTCAGCTTGTACCAGCCGCAAGCAAAGAAAGAGCAATCCATGAGATTGAAATGGAGTCTCCAGTGAACATGGAACTTGCTGCCATAGTTATCGGCCCATCGACAAATGGTTGCTTGTGCAGCAAAACAGGTTCTGCAGGGAGCTTGACGGCCATACTGCCCAGTGGGATCCACGGTGCTTCAGCTCGGGGAGAGCCTTCGCCGTTGATAGAGAGATGGAGGTCGGGAGGAGAGTGTGATTGTGGTGGATGGGATGAAGGATGCAGGCTCACCATCCTCAATTCTGAAGGCTCCAAATCCAATTGGGAAGAAACCCAAGCCCACCTCGAACTGTTTGCTCAGGTAGTTTTTTGTTATATATTGAGTGAGGCTATGGTACTATGCATAGCGCGGATTGGTCCGTATTACAGATCAATATTTTTGTTTTTAAAGTTCAAACAGTCTATCTGAACCGTTCAGCATGATTTCCATATGAAAATGTACTTGCAGACTAAAATTCACATTTTTTAGAATCTTTTTCAATTTTTTTAGATAGGTAGAAAATCACTACTTTTGAATGGTTTAGAATATTTAGATCAAGTGATTTTCTACCTACCTAATAACAACAACAACAACCAAGCTTCTAGTCCCAAACAAGTTGGGGTAGGCAAGAAATGAAACCCAATCATAGTCATTTTCATACAAAGATCATATTGAACGGTTTAGTTCGATTGTTTGAACTTTGAAATGGAGATATTTATCCCTTGTATGGATCAGTATGTGCTATGCATAGTACTGTAGCCTGACTCTTATATATTTATATCAAAGCTCAAGCCCCAACCTCTTTTAATCGGTAAAATTGATATGTGATATCTGACACATGTATGTTGATATCACAGGGTCGGTCGAAAGAAGAAGGGCAAGCATTCAGTATGATTTGTTTCAAGGAAGGGCTATACACAGTCGAAGTTAAATCCTCCATCCCCTTGCTCCAGGTCTTTGCTATATGCATCTCTTTACTTCACGGCAGATATCCTCTGAAACATTTAACGCAACAGGAGAAGACATCGGAGGCTAGGAATGGAGGGCCTCCAACCAGCTACATGCAGTGCCATCCACCTCTTTCACCTGTTGGTAGAGCTTGATCTCGAGCCCCGATTCCTTCTTGCTAGTTAGTAAATATGTGGATCACTTTTCCTGTATTCCTTTTGCACTCCTTGTATTTGTCGAAGATGGGCTACTGTAAATTGTATATATGCCTGTTGTCTTAGGTCTTATGCTACTGCAACTGTATTAACTAATCTTATTCAAAATTGAGACCTTCTTTAGCAAGTTAATTCAGAGTGTTTTTTGTTGTTTCGTGCGATTTGAACCATGCATTTTGTTCATTATCTGTATTGGTAGCAGCTACCTGATTTGCTTTAAAATCCTAGGTATTTTGATAACGCACAAGCTTATTAATAAATGCACTAGTTAAGTAATATAAACATGATGTGGAAAATCATTATACCAAATCTATTGGTTGGAGTAGCCAACAAGTAGATATAACTATGTAAAAAGGGAAGGAGGATTATGTGCCTAGCTACCAAAAATTTGGTAATTATGACAATTTTAACTCTGATAATAGAATATTTCTTTATCTATTTTGATTTTTTAAATGGATGACAATAATTATTTGATTTTTCATATATAATATTTTGCATATTCTTATAGAATTAGTATTTTTATACTGTAGTGTTA
Source organism: Carex myosuroides (assembly GCA_028015225.1). Taxonomy (NCBI): domain Eukaryota; kingdom Viridiplantae; phylum Streptophyta; class Magnoliopsida; order Poales; family Cyperaceae; genus Carex; species Carex myosuroides. The sequence goes on from CM051470.1 coordinate 12,814,830, forward strand.
AATACAAACTAAGAATCAAATTTTTGTGTTTGGTCAATTATTTGTCTACTAACCGCTTCCAATCAACCAACGATGTATTTTTATTTTAAATAACCACAAACAACTTAATTAATTGTTAAATAACCAGCGATACTATGATTAATTTCATACTGTTTTCTCATAATTGCCACATTCTTAGAAATAGTAAAGGACAAAAATATTTTACTCAAATTCTATTTGGATAATTAGATTTACATCCAACAAGTAGAGTTTAAATTTTAGGATTAAAGATTTAGGCGAGCAAAATCATTGTACACACTTTCTATTTGATAAATTTAACTCGGACAGTTAAGAAACTATTTTGGTTTAATGGCAATAATATCTTAATTTTTAAAAGTCCGACAACTTTATGTCTATTTTTTAAATGCATTTTTCCGAGTAATATATTGAATTATTATGCATTCATGTATTGCTGTCATCGAATGTTTCATATATAATATTCTGCATATTCTTATAGTGTTTTTATATGTATATTTTTATTGTTATCATCTCCGTTTAATTTGAGTTTATACAAATTTTAAAATGGAACCCGTATGTTTAAATAGGTTCGAAATTTTTTGACTCGATTTGACTAAATCAGATATCGGAGGAAGGTATATTCTTAATTCGAATGTGCTGAAATGATTTCCCTTTCTATGAATTCGAATGTGCTGAAATGATTTCAGCATCCTGTTATCTCTCTCCCTTTCTATGCTCGTGGGATTGGAAGAAAGATGTTTGCATCCTTTATGTTCTAGGCCGCATCCTATAAGGTAACAGAATATTTGAGTTTAGATCCAGCCCATTCGAAGGCTTTTAATATTCAATGTCAGAGCTGATCGGACGGTCTGGATCCAGGAAATAAATCTGCTGTTATTCCGATCCCATCCGTTGGCCAAACTCAAAATTTGGGTTACTTGAGGTGATTCGAAGAGGTTAGCTGCATCCTCCTGCCGAAATTTTTATTAATAAAAAAATAATTGATAAAATATCGATAAAGAGGAAGTATTTCGTGAAAATTTCGATTTGTAGGAAAAACGTGACAGTCCCATCACGACCAGCTTAACGAAATCAAGTTACTGTTAATTAACCGAAATAAAATTTAAAGCTGGCCGTTGTTGTCTATCACGGTCAGAGAAATTTTGAAAAAAAAAAAATTTTGACTGTTGTTGTCTATCACAGCCAGAGAAATATTTAACCCAAATTATAAAAACTTATAATTATTGCACCCACATGCACCAACCACTTACACTGACAACTGAGCCCTGCTATTGGTTGAAATTTAATGTTAAATAACGAACAGTTGTAACCTTATGGACCCGTCACCTTATTCTTATCCACTTAATTATTTTAATGTCACTTGTGTTTATCTTCCAATCCCTATAATATATAGCTTCAACTAATCAATATTTGTATGTAGGAACTATACCAAGTTTTTATACCTTACTGCTCACATGTCAATTTCTCGAATATTGAGCAGTAAAAGTTAGCTTGGTATTAGAATAAAATAATAAGAAATAATTGAATTTTTAGCCTTTTATATGAAAAAGATCAAAAACGGTCCATGAAAAAGATTAAACGCTGAGAACGAAGTTGAGCATGAAAATGACTGCGAGGTTACAGTACAGGGGTGAAAACGGCCGAAATTTTTATTGTTACCACTCCAAAAAATTAAAATTAATTCATTACTACTCCGCTGATCATTTATTCAATCCTACCACCCCCGCTAATTCAGTTCGCGCACCAAACTGGCTGGTGCGCGAACTGGATTGGCGCACCAGACTGGTGCGCGGACTGGGTTAGCGGGCTGGTGGGCTGAGTGGGTTTTTGGGTTTAAGGTTAAGGTTAAGGTTTAGGTTTAGGGTTTAGGGTTTAGGGCTGACTGGATTTTAAGGTTTATTTTTATTTTTGCAACGGGTGTCTGAAAATCCTATTTTATTTTTAACGATGTTCATTCATCAGACGCAAGGCAGCAGGCAGGTAAATAACGTAAAAACTAATGTGTTAAATTGACTGCGGAAGAACTAAACAACAGAAAAACAAAACAACATAAGAACTAATATCGAAATAATATCAAAATAACATCCAAATAACAAGAACTAATACCGAAATAATATCCAAAAACATAAACTACAACAAGTAACTCTATCCTATCTGCTCGAGGGTGTCCACGGCTTCTTCTCTCTCCTAAGTCTCTTACCCCGCCCCTCCTCCTGACGCTCCCTCTCCTCCAGCGATGTGTACGGTCGTGATGGCTGTGGTGGGTCTCCTCATGTATCTCCCCAAAAAGTGTCTCCTCGTGTGGTCCCTCATCTGCACCAGGTTCGAAAATAAACTCACGTGTATCCTCTGCAGAGTACACGGGTCATCTACTCGGTGCATGCCAGGTGTTGGAGTTGGCTTCTTTCGCTCAGGGATCCAATAGTGTTGGTTGATTGCAATCTCTTCAATTAGGTTGTAAGCCTCGTCAGGTTCCTTGTTCATGATTGCTCCTCCAGCGGAAGCATCAATAGACAACCTATGGTAGGGTTTAGACCATTATAAAAAGTTTGGACAATCAGCCATTTTTCTAGACCGTGGTGTGGACAACACCTTAACATATCCTTATATCTATCCCATGCCTCACACAATGTTTCACCATCCCTTTGTTCAAAATTAGTAATTGCATTTCTAAACCTTGAAGTTTTGGATGGTGGAAAATATTTTGCAATAAACACATTAAACAATTGGTCCCAAGTTTGAATGGAATTGGCCGGTAAGGAAAACAACCATGCTCTTGCTTTATCTTTTAATGAGAATTGAAATAGCCTTAGCCTGATTGCTTCATCGGTAACTCCGTTGATCTTTATCGTCTCGCATATCCCTAGGAAAATTGACAAATGAAGATGTGGATCTTCATGTGAAAATCCTCCAAATTGCTGTTGCGAAACCATGTTTATGAGAGCAGGTTTGATCTCAAAATTACGGTTCGTAACAGTTGGCGGGTTTATACTAGAATTAGGATCATTCGCGCGCGGTATGCAATAGTCTCGTAGAAGTTTGGGTCTTGCTGCATCGTGAACTTCGTTATCACCATTGTTTTGTCTTCCGTTGTTGATCTGTTGGTTCGGTGGGATATCCATGTTGATCGAATCTGAGTCTTCTTCGCTTTCAGAATTACTCGATGAAGAACTATGATTGGTTCTTATCAGTGATGTGGAAGCGAATTGTCCTCTCCTACTAGCAATCCTCTCAGATCTTCGTCCGGATGATTCGGCCAGCGTGCGGTATCCTAGAAAGAAAAGAAAATCTGAAAATTAAACTGAAAAACTGAAAATAAAAATAAAATAAAAATAAAAACGAAATTGAAAATAAAAGAAAAAAAATAAAAATGCAGAAAATAAAAAGAAATCTAGGCGTTTCTAATTAATTGGATTCAATGGTCAAAGCAAGGACGTCTTGCGAGGCCTTGCACAGTGAACCGTTATTCTCCGGCAACGGCGCCAAAAAGCTTGATCACTCAAAAGAGAGCAATGTTTCTTTTAAAATTTATAAACTTGGAAATGCTATCGGTTCGGATTGCAAGCGCACAATCCTATCGAGTAGTATATTCGAGGTCGATCCACAGGGAATATTGGTTCAATGCTTTGAGCGATCGAATCACAATCTTTCGAAAGGCTAGACGAAATCTGAAAATTGAGAGATGTTGTTTTGATAAATGTAAATTAGGAAGCAATTAAAAGTAATTAAAATAAAGATAGAGATGAGAATTCCTAGGGTTTCGGCACACCATTGCCACTCAATCCGCCTTGACAATATATTCCTGTTGCGTCTGATTTTCTGTTGTTGTTTAATGAAAGACACCACATAGGTCACTGCGATTTATGTTACGCGAGAATGACAGATCTTTCACCGAGATTCTACATAGGACACTGCGATTTACCTTACGCAAATGTCTGATCTCTCAAATACCCCAAATTACTACACAGATCACTGCGATTTACTTTACGCAAGTGATGGAATTTGGTACCCGTTTTGTTGGTCTGGTTTATGGTTTCCCTGCTAAGGTTTTCTTCACATAAACCTAATAGATCTCAACGAGGCTAATTCATACAAATAGTTTCTCTTGCCATTAAAGTACTGTCACTACCCTAACGGACTCAAACTAGATCATTGAAATTAGATGAAGAGATAGTAAATCACAAAAGCATTTTGTTTCAACAACAAGAATCATAATCAACAGAAATATATATATCAAAATATCAAGAGTAACAAGGTTTACTGCCTAGCCCTAAGAAAAGGAACTTAGCCGCGGAACGGCATGGTTACAAGCACTCCTCTCTTCTCACTTTAATCAAATCTAACCCTAATTACAAAGATAACTAATCATTCTGCCCAGGGGCCTTATATAGGAGTGTAGGGACGTGTAGAGGTTGAGTAGGGGCTAAGAAACTGATCTGGAAACAGCTGTCGGCAGTTATTCCCCAAGAGACGCCTTCGGATACGGACCGTATTGGGTGATACGGTCCGTATTAGGACCTTGACGGTTAGGGTTTAATGCTTCCAGCGCTATCTTCTGGTCAATGCTAGGCCTGGTCCGTATTAGGCAATACGGGCTGTAATAGGGACTTAGTCGATGAGCGTTGCTGATCCGATTGACCCGATTCTAGCTCCATTTGGTGTAAAATAGTCCCAAAACCTGTTTTCTGCAATAAAACATAAAGAAGGGTGATAGTAGCTTTTTTCTCTAATTAATTAAGCATAAGTGTGAGAAAATATGCAAAACCTAAGCCAAAACCCTACGTAAATCATCATTATTTTGACTCTGATCAGCCACTCAAGCAAACATCCAGGGACAGTGGCCCCCGATGAATCTGGGAACATCCAGCAAGCAAACATCTCCATGATGTAAGCCCGGGTCCACCGATCTACCGTCTCAGCATCGGCATCCGCGTCTAGGGCTCCACTGTAAATTCGAACCAATTTAGTGAAAATTGTGAAAAATAGACATCAAATAATTAATTTTATAAAATAAATGTTACCTGAACCGCTCCCGCAAGTGTGGTAAACTGATGTCATTCTTCGAGAAGACGTACCCCTTCTTGGTCGCCCTCCGCTTCATCAACCCATCTCCCAGCAGGTCGGTGACGAGCTGCGTGAAGTCTCTGTACTCCACACCCATCATCGCCTCTCCGGTAATGGGCAGACCCCAGAGACAACTCACGTCCTGGAGAGACACTGTAATCTCTCCGACGGGCAAGTGGAAGGTGTGAGTCTCCGGCCGCCACCTCTCGACCAATGCAGATATAAGAGCGACATCTGCATTTAAGTCACTGAGCTGTGACACATGCTACAGACCCAGCCTCTGCAACGCGGGTGCAAATCGAGGGTCGTAGAGGATATTCATATGGTTGTTCCTCGTCGACGTCAGAGTATGAGTCTGCATTTAATTTCAAAATAAACATAAATACAATTTATTATTTTATTCAAATGAAAATGTATATAATTTGCAAGTGGTATAGAGATGTAAACTTACATATGAGTTTCTGATCTTGTGCTCATTGTACGGGAACTAACAGACGGGACTGATATACTCGGTCGTCAAATGTGGAAAGACGGTCCGGGCTAACGCTACATCCAAATCCACATCATCATGAGGCAGACTAGTGTGCTTGGTGCCGCTGGATGACGCCATACTACAATTTGGTACATTTCTAGTCAAATTTGATCTTAAGTACCTCAAATAGGGTACTTTAATAATTTCTAAAATAATTTGGCATAAAATACAACATAATATAGCTAAAAACAATTCTACTCTGTTTGGACACCATTCTAATTATTTAATACAATTCTACTCTATTTGGACACCATTCTAATTATTTAATACAATTCTACTCTGTTTGGACATCATTCTAAATATTTAATACAATTCTACTCTATTTGGACACCATTCTAATTATTTAATACAATTCTACTCTATTTGAACACCATTCTAATTATTTAATACAATTCTACTCTATTTGAATCTATTTTGGACACCATTCTAATTATTTATTACAATTCTACTCTATTTGGACCTATTTTGGACACCTATACCAACTATCTACTCTACAAATAAATAAATAAAAAGTAAAAAAAAAAAACTCACTTTTTTACTGTTGCCCGTGCGCGGAGTGCATTTTGCGGAACAAATGAGCTTCGCGCGGCATTTATACGGTAAAAAGAGTGCTCCGCTAACCCAGTCCGCGCACTAGCCAATTTGGTGCGCGAACTGGGTTAGCGGGGGTGGTAGGATTGAATAAAGGGTCAGCGGGGTGGTAATGAATTAATTTTGATTTTTTGGAGTGGTAACAATAAAATTTTCGGTGAAAACGGATTGCATCTAATTAATATTTATTTGGCCGTGATAGACAACAACGGCCGGAATTTTTTTTTATTTTTTCAAAATTTTTTTTAACTATAATAGACAATAACGGCTAGTTTTAGATTATATTTCAGTTAATTAATATAAACTTGATTTCGTTAAGCTGGCCGTAATAGTTTATGAGGTCCTCTGAACGTTATGAACTATCACGTTTTTCTTACAAATCAAATTTTCGCAGAATACTTCATCATCATTATGATATTTTATTTATTTTTCTATTAATAAAAATTTCGGCATTCCTGTGCCTCAACGGTAAGTTGAAAGATTGATTTTCCCGAGTTGCTGTTTTCTCATCTCAGCCTTGCCAATTCAAAGTAACAACGGGTGTCGTGAACTGAGCCTCTAGGCTCTTGCTTCTCTCGTAGTTGCTCCCGATCGATTTCGGACGACGCTCTGCGTTCGAACTATCAATCGACCTGACAGTCCAGGTAACCACTCGTCTCTCTCCCCTCTGCAATTGATTGAGTAATCAATTAATTAGTCTTCTTCTAGTCGATCCGTCTCCGGATCTGTCATAAAAGTGAACTAAACGTGTCCTTACTATGAGATCGGAGACCTTAATCCTACTTTTCTCATTTTACTGCCCTAATTTTTCAAAATTTCACAACAGATTCTCATCCCAAATCAGAAATTATAACCAGGGATATAGGATCTCAGCAATCGATACTCACAAATCACATAACAGAAGTATCTGTTTCTCAATTTAGAAACCCTGACGGAGATCCAAGTCGATCCAAGTCGATCTAGTGATAAGAACACCAGAATGGGGGTAAATTGTGACGTAAATTGAGACGAGGTCTCACTGAAGTGTTTTTTTTATTATTATTATTATTGTACCAATTTGGTACGGGCCGTACCACTAGAGGCATATCACATATGAAGTCTGAAACCCTGGAAACGCCTTTTATCCATAATCAAAACACAGTTTACATTTCTTCTAGCATTTTATTACATCTGTTTGCATTGTTAGATTTGTTTGAATTGATCTTTTAGGAACTTAAATACCAAACCAAATCTTTCTCACTTCTAGTTTTTAATTGAGTTAGGTGGATTCTAACCCAGCAATTGCCCGTCCCTGTGGATCGATACCCGATTATACTACTCGATAGGGGTTGTGCACTTGCAACCCTTACTCGTGAAGTGTAAGCGCGGTTTTAAAAGGTACGCCCTCAAGCGTACCGAAACTTGCGTTGCGCTTTCGCGCGAACAAGGAGAACCCTAAGGTTCTATTTATAGTGGCAGCTTTCAAATGTGCTATCTGCCATAAAACGTCCCAACGTTTTGTAAAACGTAGAAAACATTTAGTTCAAAAATTTTAATTTTTGTGAGAGTTCCTAAAATGTTGCCAACGTTTAACAAACGTTGCCAGACGTTTTTCTCTGGAAATTTATATATCAAAATGCTATTTTGAAATCTGATAATTGAATTAAAACGTCCAGACATTTTGACAAACGTCTGCAACGTTTTAGAGCATTTTTCAGTTTTTAATCGATTAATTTCTAAATCTTTAATACAAGGTAAAACGTCTGAACGTTTTGTTAACCGTTCCAATGTTTTGTCCCTGTGAATCAACATCAAAGTTACTTTACCAAATATAATTTTACAATTTAAATTCTTGATAAATAACTTGATGAATTATTCAGTTCAAGTGCTCTTAATTGCAATTCCAACTATCTTGAACCTGCACGCTTTCTACAATAGAGAAAATTATAAAATTCAATAATTGTATATTTTGCAAATTAGTCAAATAGACTAATAGAGAATTGCTTGAAACAACAGGTAGGCCCGGTCCGGTTTTTTTTTCTGTTTTGTTTTCTGTTTTGTTTTCTTATTTTTTTTACAGTGTCGTACCAATATTATTACGTGTTTATAATTCGACTTTTAAAATCTGAATAGGTCAATATCAAATATTGTATATATATATATATATATATATACATAAAATTATCAAGTCACATCTTTATAATTCCTAAATAAATAAAATTTGTAACTTATATATAAAAATTATTTGTGCGAATATATTTATTCAGCTAAGTACAAGTCTAATTATTTATTTCTTTACACGAGTAATTTTATTTTATTTTCAAACTCTCATTCTAATTATATAGTTTCATAATTTATTTATATCTCGAAATTTGTAGTTTACATTTTAAATTGATAATATATTTTGTAAACGTTCATTTTAAATTGATAATATATTTTCTAAACGTTCATTTATTTTTAATAGGTTAAATAAAATATAAATCAAAAATATCTTAAATCAATTACTTTAAAACAATAAAATATAAATAAAAAATTTCTTAAATCAATTACTTTAAAATTAAATATGAATTATTTTAAAACAATAGATTAAAAAATAAAAGTTACCCTCCTCCTTTATTCCGGACTTGGGACCGGCTATGTAAAATAACATAGGCGGAGTTCTAACTTTTTTTTTGTTAGTAATTCTTCTTTAAAATGAATAATTTAAGAACTAATTGAAACGTTTAGAAATTATAATTTAAAAAATAACCATAGAGATTAAAAGAGGTTAGAAATGTATACCGACACTACCTATCTAGTAGTTTGGATTCATATACCATTGTTCACTCTCTTCCGCACTGTCTGAATCTGAATTAGCCGCGGCTCGGTACCGCTTTCTTCAGTGTCGACTCCGGATGTTGATTCTTGATGATCTCGATGTTGGTTGCGCTCATCAGCATCAATCCAATCTTTCAAGCACACAAGTCTCTCAAAAACATGTGCACCCAACTTACTGCGTTTATCGGAGATGATCCTGTTCGCCGAACTAAAACAACTTTCGGAAGGGACGGTTGACACGAGTACGGCGAATATGTCGCGGGCCATCATCGCCAGTGTTGGATAGTTTCTTTGATTCCTCTTCCACCACGTCATGATGTCAAATTCATTTTCTTTTTCGTTTACCCCCGCAAAATAGCTCACTAACTCGTTTGTGGATGTGTGCGGTTGGATCTCCGATTGGAAATCCGCTAACAATCCACCACTGCTAGTGCTCCTGGAAGTGGAACTATTAAAAAATTAAAAAAAGTAGTGGACAAATAATGTAGATATTATAAATAATAAAGATTAAAAACACATGTATATTTATATTGTTACCTAGGGGCGGCACGGGACGAAGACGGGTTTTGGTTGTCACCCATTCTTGAGTTGTATATGTTAAACATCTCATCGAACTTCGAATGCACGAATGCCTCCACCCCGGTTTTGTCTAAATGTAGATTCTCTTTGTACGCTGTAACTATTTTAACCGTGAAATACTTCTTGTATGCCGGGTTGAGGCAGCTTGCGATAATGGCCAGGAGGGGTAAATCATCCCAATAGTTTAGAAATTTTTCTTTCATGGCATCTACGATCGGTGTGAGAGTGGAGTACTTGCTTTCAGCTTGTTCCAATTCATGGTACACCTTGGAGATGTTATAGAGATGTCTGATCAACTCAAATGCCGTCGGTGAGTACGAGCAGGATAATTAGACGATTGCATTAAAAAAGGTTCCTAAGAAATTACTCAGGGTTTGTAGTTGCTCTCATTCTTCGAGGCTGGGCTCCAATGCCATTCCCTCGGGGGTGGAGCCTCTCAAAAACTCTCCTATGACGGCTTTGTAAGGAAGGCATCGGTTTAGAAACCTATAGGTAGAGTTCCAACAGGTATCTATATCCCAAGGAACTTTCAACTTGCTCAATCCATAGTTGACGCACATCAACAGAAATCGTTGTTTTCTTTCTTGATTTGAAACAATGTGGGACAGACAATCCTTAAATTTATTGATCAAATCTTTTACGGCTTCTGTTTTAAGGCCCGCCTTCACGACGAGGTTAAGTATGTGGCAAGCACACTTTTGGTGAAACATTGCACCATTCATAATCGGGTTTAGTGACCGTTTAAAAATCTCAATGGAAGCTATGTTGTTACTAGCATTATCGAATGAAATAGAAAAAATCTTGTTATCCATATCTCTCTTAAGGTTATACTCTTGTAACACCTCAATAATGGATTTGAAAATTACATGTGCTGAGTGCGGGGAATCTAACACACGAAAACTTAATATCTTTTTTTGTAATACTCACTGATCATCGATTCAATGGCCGGTAACACAAGAGTAGCCAAGGCCATGTTTACCGGCAGTCCATATATCGGAGGTAATTGAGACCTTATTTTGTTGGTATGCAAATATAGCTCGGAGCTCATCTTTTGTTCTGGTAAACTGGTTTGTAATTTCACTAACCATCTTTCTATGATGGATCCTCTTGTACATTGGTTGAGCACACTCCCGAATGACTAACCGGGCAAAACTCATGCAACCACCCATACTTATTGGTTGTTCTTTGTGGGTAATGTACCGGGCCAATTCACTAAGCATTCTTGATTCATCGTATTTTGGGTTGGTTCTGGTACCATCCAGGTTCATAAGAGTTTTGATTTGTCTCGGTCTAACATTTTCACTTGGAATCTCACCCTTCTTTTGGTGCATTTCGACATGTCTTTTAAAGCTGGTCATACCACTAGTTGGTTTATACACAAAAAATGGTTTCTTGCAATTTTTTACCTTACATTCAAGGGTTTACATGTGGCCATTCTCATCTGTGGTCACCTTGTACCATTTGACCCACGGCTAATTGTATTCAGGAGCTCTTCTAGTCTTCTTTACCACTTGTTGTTCTGGGGGGACACTTGTCGGATGAAGGATTGGTTCTTCTTCAATTTCAGTGACACTTCTCGAAGGAGTACCTTCTATAGGGGGGTGACTTGACTCGATGCTACAGAAGAAGTGCCTCCATATGCATATGGTGGTGTCGGTTGATGTGTTTCTTGTGGAATATACATGTTTGGATCGTTTGAAGTATAATACGGTGCATACATTTGGGGGTTGTTGATAATTTAAATCTGGTGTTTGATCTCTTCTTTGATAATTTTGTGGATAATTTTGTGGATAATTAGGTGGTGGCATAGGTGGGCCAAAAATGTCGGCTGACATTCTCGCTTGAAATTCCTCTACCGACTCGTGATTAGGAGATGTCATCTTTTAAACATATTCAAAAAAATAAATGTAAATTACTTCACATATTCAAAAATGATTAGGAGATGTCATCTCCTGTGCTGATATAATAGCTCTTGCTGCTAGAGATGCCGTTTTTCTGGTAATTAATAATTTCTCTAATTGTTGTATATGGCAATAGCAAGAATGAATATGTATATATATAGTGTGGCTTTGTTTTGTATATATGTATGACAGAGCGGTGGCCCGACATGGAAAGTGGAGCTCGGGAGGTACGACGGGAAGATTTCAACCATAGAAGGCAAAATCGGCCATTTCGGAGCGGAATCGGCCGTTCCGGAGCGGGATCGGACGGTACAGATCCGATTTCATGCCGATTTACGTGGTTATTGGAGATTTCGTTAAATTTCGGCCGTTCCGGCTGCATTCCGGTCCAATTTCGGACGTTCCGGCTTCATTTCAGCCAAATTTCGTCCGTTTTGGACCGCAATAGATCGATTCCACTGAACGGCCGAAACGCGAATTAACCCAACTCAAAAAACTTCAGAGGGCGATGAGAGAAAGTCGTCGAGAGTTTGAAATGAATGAACAATCACGGCGTAAGGGTGATGGGTCCTCTAGACAGAGAGTCGAGATGGGGCGCTCTGCTTCCATGCGTGCACCAGAAGTTAGTGGACGCAATAAAAGGCTGAGCCATGTAGGACTTGGGCCGTCTCATAAGCAACCAACAGTTGATAGTTTTTTGTACTCGAAACAAACTAGTACACAACCAAAAATAACTAAAGCTGTGTTGAAAGGCATAAAAGAGTCCAAAAAATTTATAGGTCGAGCCTAGACGAAATGGTTTGTGCATGATCATATCCCAGCTCATGCCGCAAATAGTATTTATTTTAAAGCGACAATTAAGGCCACTCAAGAAGCGGGAACTGGTATCCAACCACCAACTGCAAAAGAAATTTACAATAAGTATCTACCGATGGAGATTGATGAGATCAAAACTGTGATACAATCCTTTCACCGTCACTGGGATAGAACTGGTTGTACCATCATGTGTGATGGATGGACGACACAGAATCGAAGAAACATTATTATTTTTTTGGTTTATTGTACCCAAGGAATGATATTTATAAAATCTATGGATGCTACGACAAAATTCAAAGATGCACATTATATATGCGGATTGATGTCAGAGGTCATTGAAGAAGTTAGTGCAACTCGCGTTGTCCAAGTGGTGTCCGATAATGGCGCAAATTTGAAAGCCGCAGGGAGACTTATAATGGATCAATACAAGCACATATTTTGGACACCATGTGCCGCCCACTGTATTGATCTCATGCTTGAAGATATCGGCAAGGATGATGAAATAGGTGCGATAGTAAAAAAGGCACAAGATTTTACTAATTTTATATATAATCATCAGTGGGCACTTAACTTGATGCATGAGGCTACTCATAATCGGAAGTTGCTCCGACCCGGTATCACACGCTCTGCAACTCAATTTATTATGTTGCAGAGCATATATAGTTTTAAAGATGCACTTTTGCAGATGTGTCTCAAGTCGAGTTGGGCTAAAAGAGTTAGATTACTGAGAACAAAAAAAAGACAAAGACGGTGCTGAATATGTACGAGATATGTTGCTTGATCAAGAGTATTGGATTTCTGTTAGTGAGACAATTCAACTATTCGAGCCATTAATTAAAGTGCTACGAATGGTTAATAGTGACGACAAAGCAGAAATGGGGTTTTTATATGAAGCAATTGATCGAGCAAAAGAGCAGATTAAAAAAAATTTGAGAGCGAGAGGAGCCAGAGGGCACAAAAAGTGGTGGAAGATAATAGATAATAAATGGGAAAAGACCCTTCATCGAGATATACATGCGGCAGGTACAATATTTATTTAAACAACAATCTATATTAAATTTTTAATGTTACTTTTTTATTAAATGAAGTAACTAATGTTATTACTTTTATATGATACTTCCTCAATCCATTATTCCAGTTTTCCGAAATAATCCAAGATGACATTGAAGTTATGATTGGTTTAAATAGTATTATTGAAAGATTACAACCTGATATGTTATTACAGATAAAGGCGGAAAAAGAGGTAAAAATTTATATTGTAGTTGTTGTACATTATTCTAAATTTTAATTGTTGTACACTTGTACATTATTCAAAATTTTATATTTCTAATATTTATTTATTATGGATTGAATAAAATTTGTAGGCAGATAGGTTTCGCCAAAGATTGGGATCATTTTCTACTTGTAAGATAGTAACTGCAGTACAATATTGTTCTCAGGCTGAGTGGTGGAACATTTACGGAAGAGTAGAATATCCAACTTTGGCACCTATTGCCATTCGTATTTTGAGCCAAACAGTTTCTTCCTCACATTGTGAGAGAAATTGGACCACATTTGATATAATACACACAAAAAGAAGAAATAAATTGGGAATGGATCGACTAATGTATCTTGTATTTTGCCATTACAACATGCGTCTTCGTGAAAGACAATTGATAAGAACACAAGATGATGAGTCCAATCAGATAATTGATCTTGATCAAATATTCCACAAAGATGACTGATATCTCATTATTTGATCTATTGTTTCGACCTATTTTCGACCAGATATCATGTTTTTAACCACTAAATTGCATTGTTTAAATTGAATATCAATAGAATATGGTACTGCTGCATTTTGTGGTTTACTTTGCAGGAAATAGGCGAAAACAGGAAGAGTTCTGACTTTCCCCATGCGAGTCGCGTCCCACCTGACGCGGGTCACATCACAGTCCAGACGCGACCCTCATTGCGCACATCAGTTCTACCTGATGCGGGTCGCATCCCATCTGATGCGGGTCGCGTCGAATTAGCTGCGCCAGGGCCCAATTGAAGCCCGTTAAGAAGTCTATAAATAGAGGAGGCCCTGCGCAGATCAGGGGATCCACGATTTTCTACCAAAAATAGATCTGATCGGTTTTGAACCGAGAGCTTGGCGCCAGAGAAGATGAGAGGCGATCATGAGCTGATCTGGAGCCAAGAAGGAGTCGACTTGGAGAAGAAGATTCCTGAAGCTTCGATCCTCTTCAATCCTTCATCTCTCATCATGATTTGCACTCTTTATCTCTCTCTTATTTTGCTTTTCTCTATGTCTGAGTAGATTTGTAGTTTCAGAGGTTTGGATGTAGTCTGAGACTTTGTTTGATTATGCACATGGATTGATTCTGATTGATATTTCGTGTTTCTTTGATTCTTGTATTATTTGTGATTGCTTGATCTAAATTGCTTGATTGATTCTTGATTGTCTACTGTTGAATGCCTTTGGTATTTCTTCTTGTAATAAGGCCTTGATGTTTCTTGCAAATTAGGTTAAGTATATGAGGTAAGTCTGAGAACCGAAAGGTGAGGTCAATAGTAGCCGAGAGGTGAAATTTCCACTTATGGATACCTTTAGTAAACAGAACTGAGAACTTAGGTTTGAGATCAAACAACTTGATTAAATCTAGGAAGGTGAAATTGCATTTCCAAACCAGGTCTGCTAAGCCAACACACGAGAGTTGAGGTTTAGTGATATTAGGTACGGTCAATCGAGCCTTACACGACTTAAACAACCACAACCAAACATGTGCAGACTCAGCTCAAGGGGCCATGCGGGTCGCGTGTGAGAGCACGCGGGTCGCATCACGAGGGTCGCAAGCGAGAGTTTGCGAGTCGCGTGACAGGTCCAGAGTGCTTGAGGGCCACACGGGTCGCATGCGAAAGCATGCGGGTCGCGTCACAAGAGTCGCATACGAGAGTATGTGGGTCGCGTGGCAGGTCCAGAGCAGTAAAGTTGAAGATGAAATCTGAAACCCTTGAAACGCCCTTTTATACAATAGTCCAAAACAAAACATTTAATTGATTTCATTTCTGTCATTGCATTTGTTCATAGATTTGTTCATTGCATTTGTTCATTCATTCGTTCATTTCATTTGTTCATTACATTTGTTACCAAACTTAGGAATAGACAAACACACAACCTTTAAACTTCTAGTACCTAACTGAGAAAAGTATCAATTCGGAATTTGAGTCGTCCCTGTGGATCGACACCTATTAGACTACACGACGGGACTGTGCACTTGCAGCCCTAGTCGAAGGTTTATAAGGTTTAAAAACTACAGCTTGCTGTAGTGAAACTTTGCCTTACCACCATTTGGGAAGCGAACAAGTTTTTGGCGCCATTGCCGGGGACGCCAATCATTTTCTGAATTTTTGCTTTTCGTAGTTAATCTAGATTTTAATCTGTATCTTTTATTTTTCTTTTCTTTAACTGAAAGCTGGCTTTTGAACAACCTCCTGCAGGTAAATTGAGACTGAAATACCAACTGAGGAGCAGAGGGCCACTTTTTGACGAAACTCCTCCAGAAGAGACTGTTCCTGCTCAGCCATCTCTTGACGCGACCCGCACTAATGTTGACGCGACCCGCATCACATCAGACGCGACCCGCGTGACCTCGAACGCGACCCGTGTGGAAGAGATGTCAGAACATCCGAGCAGAGAAGAGGAAAGAGAAAGAGAAAGAGACAGGGATGAAGTCCTGACCGACCCTGAGGATGATGAGACGGATGTCTTCATGCCAAGGACACTTCGAGAATTCAACGTGCCACGAGCAGGCGATGTCAGAGGTGCAATTAGGTTGCCAAGAATTCCTGGACAACAACCGAACTTCAATCCAGGAGTAGTCAACATGGTTCAGCAGAACACCTTCCATGGCATGGATCACGAGGATCCTCATGCTCATCTCCAAACCTTTCTCGAATGCATCACAACCATCAAGACCAATGGAGCAACCGCCGATTACACCAAACTTGCTCTCTTTCCTTTTACTCTTAGGGACAAAGCTAAGAAATGGTTAGGGTCGTTACCAAGGGATTCGATCACCAACTGGAGGGAATTATCTAAGTTGTTTTTGACTAGGTTTTTCTCTCACAAAAGAACTGCCAAGGTGAGAAACAAACTGACCAGCTTTAGGCAATTGTTAGATGGGCCCCTCAATGAGTCTTGGGAAGGTTTAGAGAGTTGCAGTATTCTTGTCCACACCATGGTTTACCTGATTGGTTGTTGATCCAAACATTTTATGATGGTTTGACAGAGAGCACTCGTTCTTCTGTAGATGCAGTTGCAGGTGGAGCATTGATGTCTCGAGAGCCTCTTGAAGCCATGAACCTGATCGACCACATGGCACAGAACCAACAGTGGTCCGGCCGCGACAACGCCCGACCAAGAGGTGGCGGCAAGTTTGAGGTCGATCACATCACTGCCTTGATCGCCAAGATGGATGCCATGCAGAGGGCAATGGACAAGCTGAGTGTGAAGGCAGTCGAACAACAACCGCAGAGCTGTGTCATGTGTGGAGATGAGAGACACAGTTATGAGCAATGTCCATTGGAGTTCCACGAGCCGTCATCAGTGATGGAGGGAAGCATTTCATAAACCGACAATTCAACAATCTCCTGAGACGTCATGGGGTGACGCACAAAGTGACGACTTCTTACCATCCTCAATCCAACGGCCAAGCTGAAATCTCAAACAGGGAAATCAAATCCATCTTGGAGAAGACTGTGGCAAGGACAAAAAAGGATTGGTCTTTGAAGTTGAGTGATGCACTCTGGGCCTACCGAACCGCCTTCAAGACGCCGATTGGGATGAGCCCTTTCAAACTGGTATACGGGAAACCGTGTCATTTACCTGTGAAAATCGAGCACAAGGCGTTCTAGGCCACACGAGCCGTCAACATGGACATGCTAGCAGCTGGCGAAAAGCGAATCCTCGACCTGCATGAGTTGGAAGAGATGCGACTTCACTCTTACGAGAATGCGAGGATCTACAAGGAAAAGACCAAGCAGCTTCATGACAAGCGCATCACGACTCGTGACTTCCAAAAGGGTGATCTTGTCCTTCTTTTCAACTCAAGACTGCGATTCTTTCCTGGAAAGTTGAAATCAAGGTGGTCCGGTCCCTTTGTCGTGCAGAAGGTGCACCCGTTTGGTGCGATTGACATTGGGAATGAGGAATGTGGGACCTTCAAGGTCAATGGTCAGCTACTCAAGCATTACATTGCCAATCATCCCAACAACGAGCATTTCGAGCAGGATCTTTCTGATCCCGCCCCAGTCGAAGGTTAGAGTAAGGAAGGTCGAGCTTGAGACCTAAAACAAGCGCTTCTTGGGAGGCAGCCCAAGCCAGTTCGTTTACTTGTATTACATTTAGATTAGATTTAGATTAGATTTTAAGTTGTTTTCCATTTCCAAAATCCCAAAAACATAACCATGACGCGACCCGCGTGAGATTCCATGCGACCCGTGTCGCCTTGAACAGACAGCATTGAAGGGGCGCGTCGAAACGTTGCGGGGTCCCTTTTAACCCGCGTCCCTTCCTTCTTCTTCTCTCCTTCACCAGCCGATCTCTCTTCTTCTTCTTCTTCTTTTTCTCCTCAACCGAAGCACGCTCACGATCTTGCTCCGTCGACCTTCCCTCTTCTTCTCCGCCGACGCCATCGACGACGCAGGTAAGTTCTCTCTTCTCTTACTCCGTCGGTTTGCCACCCTAACCAGCCCCCTTCGGTCTGGTGCGACTTGTGTCCAGAACATCACAACCCGCTCCAATACCTGGTTCAAACCCTAACCAGACCTGTCCAGTCCACGCGACCCGCGTCCTGATCCACGCGACCCGCGTCATCCTTCACGCGAGCCGCATCAACCTCCACGCGACCCGCGTCGTACTGAGCCAGAGAAGCCACAGAGACATGGAACCTCATCGGGAAATCCGTTCCAAGCGCAGACACGAGCTGAGGCAAGCCACTCCTTCTAATTCTTCTGCTTCAGCCTCGCACAATGAGGGTACTCACTCTTCTCATTCTTCTTCTTCCCATCATTCCTCTCATTCTTCTCATCATGCCGAAAACCCCGAAGTTGAGTATTCTTCCGAGCACTCTGATCCCCTTTCCGCTCAGTACACTCCCAGGGCAGATGCGTATCCACCACCACACTTCCGCATCACCAATCGCGGCATGTTCAACCGCTTTGAGATTTTGCAACAACGCACATTCACCAACACTCGCCGAGTTGATTTGGGTACACTTCAAGCCTTTGGAGTTTACGAGGAGTTCGTTCGCCTCACAGAGAGGATCGGGTTTACTCCCACTTTCTGGGGCATTCAGTGCGATTGCTATACGGAGCTCACACTTGAGTTCCTCTCCTCTCTCAAACTCAAGTGGGATGCAGAAGAACAGCCGTACATTCGATTCCAAATGCGCAACGAGACTTGCATAGTTCCTCTTGTGACATTCGCGAGTGGTTCGGCTTCGCACCAAACCCTACGACCGACTCCATTCACTACCGCGAGGGCTTTGACAGAGACATCTTCTGGCGGTTGATCACGGGTAAGGAGGTCGCCACGAGCAACGAGTTCAGGAGCACTGCCATACCTCACCCTGTTCTCCGTTGCATCCAGCGCACTCTTGCGAATACCATTTTTGCATGTGGCGAGACAGTTGCACGTACCAATAAGGAGGACCTCGCATTGCTGGACTTCATGCTCCGTACTGAAGAGGATTTTGAGCGGCCCGATCTGATGCTCAATATGGTTTCTCACTGGCTGGATGTCCAGAAGAATAGGAGGCCAAGGGGCACCATCCACATCGGTGCCTACGTCACTTTTATTGCTGAGCAGCTTGGCGTATCAGTCGCCGGCTTCACTCTCTCTCAGGGCCCGTCCATCATGGATGCCAGAGCCTTCCAGCAGGCGACGTTCATCAGGATCGAGCGAGGTCCTGCCAGCCACCGTGACCGGTATTTCTGACGCCTGCAGGATGGTAGCCAGCACCAGTTGCCTCGTCCATTCCATATCTCTTTCGAGGACGAGACCACTTGGCTATTTCCTCCACCACAGCCAGCTGAGCAAGCACCACCACCACCTCCTCCTCAGCTACAGCCTCATGCCTATGATGATGTTCACATGGGTGATGCTTCCATGCCGCCTACGTAGTTCCACGCCTCCACCTTCGCCGCTGGTCCTTCCTCATCCGCAGCCGGTCCATTCACTTCTTATTCTCGCCCCTCCTATCCCCCTCCCATACCCGATCCCTCCATTCATGATGTCTACAGCTTGGTGTATGACATGAGGCGCGTGCATGGTGAGTTCCTCTATGACATGAGGCGTGAGCAAGGTGATGCTCTCGATAATATCCGGACACGGGTAGGCACGCTAGAGGAGCAGATGCGGGCCTGGAGATGCTTCGATCGTGATCCTCCGTAGGGTTGAGCAGGTATGTTTTCTCTTTCCCCTTTGCTTTTACTTCTCTTTATCTTTCAGTCTTGAAGCATTGAGGACAATGCTTAGGCTAAGCTTGGGGGGAGACTTTTGTGTTTTAGGATTTACTTTTGTATCTTAGGATTTATCTTTAGGTCATGTTTGTTTTTCTTTGCATTTTTAGGTGAAAAAATTGCTTGATTGTTTCAATTAGGGACCTATTTGAAATTTTTTATATGATTGGGATGACTTTGGGAAATTAGAACTACCCTCATAATTGACCAAACAAAACTGATTAGGAACAAATGGTTTGAGATTTGTAAAAATGAAAACTTGAATGTTGAGATAGAATTTAGAAACCGAATTGTGCCTTTCAAATAAGAAAATAGGGATTTCAAATAAAGAAAGGTTGGGATATCCGTTGGTGTGAATGAACACTAATGGATGTGTGTATTCATGGTATGTGCAAAATGAGCAAAACAAAAAAAAAGAGAAAGAGAGAAAAACAAGAAAAAGAAAATGAAAAGAGATGAAAAAACGGAGAAAATAAGAGTACTGGCAATAAGTCTTGAATGGACGCCTTTGAGCTCGTCTCCCAAATTAGAAATGAAAGAATAAAATTTTTGCACATATCAACACACGAAGTCCGCAACTTTCTGACCTTAGCTTGTTCCAAGCTTGGGGGTGCCAAAAGGGAAAATCTCTACAAACGAAGGCATAGTTTAGTGAAAGAGTGATAAATCGATAAATTCGAGTAATCAGCTTTGCAAGTTTTAAAACATTTAGAGTTTGAGGTTTTGTTAATCAATTTGTGAGGTGAATCAAAATTGACCAAGGAAAGTTCAAATCATAGCAAAGAGATTCTTGAGTTTCTTTATTGAAGCAATCGAGTAAATTTTCACATTTAGGGCATTTAGCTTGCATTTAGAATCCAAACCCGGTATGAAATTACAGATTTGCTTGAGGACAAGCAAAGGATAAGCTTGGGGGAGTTTGATATCTCATTATTTGATCTATTGTTTCGACCTATTTTCAGACCAGATATCATGTTTTTAACCACTAAATTGCATTGTTTAAATTGAATATCAATAGAATATGGTACTGCTGCATTTTGTGGTTTACTTTGCAGGAAATAGGCGAAAACAGGAAGAGTTCTGACCTTCCCCATGCGAGTCGCGTCCCACCTGACGCGGGTCGCATCACAGTCCAGACGCGACCTCAGACGCGACCCTCATTGCGCACATCAGTTCTACCTGACGCGGGTCGCATCCCATCTGATGCGGGTCGCGTCGAATTAGCTGTGCCAGGTCCCAATTGAAGCCCGTTAAGAAGTCTATAAATAGAGGAGGCCCTGCGCAGATCAGGGGATCCACGATTTTCTACCAAAAATAGATCTGATCGGTTTTGAACCGAGAGCTTGGCGCCAGAGAAGAGGAGAGGCAATCAGGAGCTGATCTGGAGCCAAGAAGGAGTCGACTTGGAGAAGAAGATTCCTGAAGCTTCGATCCTCTTCAATCCTTCATCTCTCATCATGATTTGCACTCTTTATCTCTCTCTTATTTTGCTTTTCTCTATGTCTGAGTAGATTTGTAGTTTCAGAGGTTAGGATGTAGTCTGAGACTTTGTTTGATTATGCACATGGATTGATTCTGATTGATATTTCGTGTTTCTTTGATTCTTGTAGTTTCAGCCCCGTTCAATGGGTCCGCAGAATGCCGGTGCGGCATGTTAGATTTCGAAATGGTCATTTGGTTAATTTTTTTTTTTTAAATGGTATAAATAAAAATTTCGGCATTTGAACCCTCCTCCTTCTGGAATTAGGAGTCTGTATCTGGACCGTTCGCTCTATAACTTACAGTCAGATCCGAAAGCATCTCCGTGCATGTAGAACTGGAAGTGAATCCAAACTGAATCCATATGAATATTTGAGTTTGGATCCGAATCGTTCATCAGAATCCGGGTCAATCTGACCCGAGACGAAATGTACATAATTCTTTAATATTCGTGCCAAAGCAGATTGGACGGTCCGGATCCAAACTCAAAATTCTGTTACCATAATGAATTGGTCCAAACCTATAGGAGAACCCTAAACCCTTTTTCTCACAAGTACCAAAAATTCACGCTCTTACCTCCATCTTTCCCAGCAACCATGAAGCGAAAAGCCGATGGAGAAGCAATGGACTCCGATGGGGAAGGAACCACCAAATCCGAATCCGAGCTTCTACTCTCTCTCGACCCCTCCGACGACATGTGCGAGGCCCTGATGCGGCGGTACGGCAAGTCGGCGTCAACGCAGCACCGCCACCTCTGCGCCTCCGCCGCCGCCATGCGCTCTATTTTACTCGAAGAAGGTCTCCCCCTCTCCCCTCCTGCCTACCTCGCCGCAGCTGTTCACAGTTAGTTCACTCACTTATTATGATTTCTGTATGCTCGGATAATAACTGATACGTATACCTTCCAAGTTCCAACAATACAATGCTTGGGTTGTAGCACGTGCTCCTAGACAAAAGAAAGGCCAATTGTATCTATCATTCTGATCGGAAACCAGTTGTTGTTTAAATAGTAGCATTGTAGTAGTGTCTTACTCGCACTCGGTGCAAACAATTTTCATTTTGTGCAATATTGTAAGGGTAATTGAGATGCTTATTTTCTTGAATGAAACATATGGAACATTTCTAGTAGACTTTCGGTTTCATGCATACTCCTGCCAGAAGTTATGTTCTACTTTTTTTATGTAAAAAAGTTACTAATTAGAGAATGTTAATTTCTAGACAGCTTTTCTTTTTTTCTAACAAATATTGCTAATTGGCCATTTTTTTTATTTAGGTCTTCGTTCCACTGGTGGTGACCCCTCAGCGACAAGTGCTATTGCATCCTTTCTCTCAATACTGCTTCCACTAATCCGAGATGGTGACCTGTCTACGACAAAAACAAAGGACACCATTTCCATACTTGCTGGGTTTTTAAAAGACAATAAGGCATTACCTACTGGTACTGTTCGGTCTATAGTTAGAGTTCTGGGTTTATTAGTTCTTTTTGCCGAGAAGGAGGATTGGGAGGCTTTGGAATTGCCTCTAGATACACTTCTGTCTTTTTCTGTAGACAAGCGACCCAAGGTATTGAACCAAGCATTAAGAAATTTGTTTTTGCTTCATTCGCAACTTGCTCCCAATTGTTTTTAGTGTTTAGTAAATTATAAAAAATTTATAGATTTTTTAACACCTAGCTTAACTCTTAGCTCAAGTGAATGAGGGAAATTCTGTCTTGATATTTTCCTGTATTATAAATGCCTTGTTACAGGTGTATGCAAACTTATTACTGGGAAACCATATCTTCTTAGTATTAATTTGGGTTAGATGGAATAATTAATCATGATAGGGGTGAAATTTGAAACATTTAATGGGATAGGCCTTTTGAAGTGACCAATTTTATAAGTTGGTGTTGTATGGAAATGATCAGCAATGCCAAATATTAGTTCTAGGAAATGATGTTATGTGCATGTAAGGTAAATATTGGGTTCAGTCAGCTAAATTTTGTGAGGGTATTGAATATGACTTTTTTTTTTAAGAAAATGGTATAATCTGAATCCTCTTACTAGAGGTACACCACTCCATAGTTGATCAGAATGCATTTTTCTTTCAGGTCAGAAAATGTGCTCAGGAGTTTGTTGAGAAGATTTTTACCTTCATAAAGGGTGCTGGAACTATCAAGAAGGCTGAGAAAGCTATCCTTGACATTTTTTATAAGCACATTCCATCTGTCAAAAAGCTCAATCTAGCCAAACCAGTGGATCCAAGCAAGAGTAAAAGGACGGAAAATACAGAGGAGGCAGAGCTCGTTCATTTTCTGAATCTCTTAATACTTGTTACACCTCAGCTCTCGAAGAATTCAAGAAGAAAGTGCTTCTCTGAAGCCTTCAAGCTCTTGACTCCAGAATTCTATGTTCTGACCAGACATATATTAAAGCTTACTGAAGCTTTACTCAAACACTTGGATATAGAATATTTAAGTGGTGAATCTGAGAACTTCATTTGTTCTCTTATGGCCTATGTTTCTATGGAAAAGAATCCCACTGATACAGTTGTCACTGGATTGGAGTTGTTGAAAGATTGTTTGAAGAAGCTCAAAGACATTCAGCCGGATATGTGGTCAAGCAGCCTTCCTCCAGTCTTTGAAGTGGCTTCAGGTTAGTCTTAAGCTCGCTTTACAATGTTATCAAAGTAAATTATGCACATAATCCCTGCCCTTGTATCCCGATTTGGTCCTTTATCAAGCTTCTAACTTTCTATTATGGTCCATATGAGTCTACCATTGTGGTCTTTAATGTCATCTTTCAGTCAATAATAGTCAGAAAAGGCAGGACTGATAAGGTACAAGTTAATATTTGATTAGGACATCCCATAGAGAATGACTTGCTTTGATGCAGATAGGTTGTTGTGAATATTTTCCACCAGAAGATGATGGTAGGGGTCAAAATGGGAAAAAAATGAATATTATTGGGCCAAAATCAGAGCTTGAAAACTCTAGGGCAAAAATGGAAGTAACTCAGTACTTAATTCACTATCTGTTTATTTTACTGTGCTTGTTTCTGGAGCTTGAAAATGATTTTAAGTATATGTGGTCTTGTACGCTGTAGGATATATCACTTCAGGTGTTGAGTCATCAAAGGAAATTGGGTCTACTTTGAAAGAATTGATTGCCTGTCATGTTGATGGAAGACCCTTTCTGAAAAGCGAAAATCAAATAGTGGATGATGAAATGGAGATGTCCAGTGAGGCAACAGCAATAAAATCGATCTGTTCTTCGCTCTGTAAAGCATTTAGCACTGTTAAGCAGCCTACTGAGAGCGTATTGGGGGTCATCTCAGTTTTGTTCCTGAAGCTTGGTATCTCTTATAATTATATTATTATGCACAGTTAAATACTTTGTGATGCCTTTCGTCATATGTTTGATTGGGCTCATGATCCATTTCAATTGCTTTTGTAGATGAGTCATCGTGCTTTTTTATGAAGGACATTGTACTTAGATTGTCTGAGCAGGTCGCAGATTTGCAGAAAGAAATGCCAATTTTAAAGAATGTGAGTTTAAGTTTTATTTAAAATTGTTTTATGTCAATCATTAGTATCATAAATCTTTGTTATGATCAGTTTTTTGTAATTATCTTATTTCTTGATTTAGGTTCACGAATGTATTGGTTGTGCTGTGATTGCCATGGGACCAGAGAAGATTATTTCACTTATCCCTATAAACCTCAATGAAGAAAAGCCAACATGCTCAAACACTTGGCTCATACCGATTTTAAATAAGTATACTTTGGGGGCATCTCTGCGATGCTTCATGGATCACATTGTGCCTCTTGCTGATTCTGTCAAAAAGATGTGCAAAAAAGGTACCAAACCATTAAGACTTTCAATCTGGCAGTTCTTTTGTTTATTAAGCTTATTTAAGGTGTTGATTTTCTCTTGATGTGTCAGGAAAAAAAGGTTCAAAGCAAAGGTTTGTTCAATCTTGGATAAATGGATTATGGGGCCTACTTCCAGCCTTCTGTCGGTATCCTTCTGATATCAAAGAAAGTTTAGGTTCTTTGGTTGAACTTCTTATAGAGCGCCTAAAGCAAGAATCTTCCTTGCATGAAATAATTTCCAAGGCTTTACAGGTTGCTTCTCTTAAGTACATGTGATAAATTTGGTCTTTATTTTCTTTGATGTTATGTTGAACCACATTATTGGTTGTTTTGTCAGAGAAACTAATTAAATATAGAAAACGTAAGTCCCGTTGCTAAATTCATGCTACCTCTGAGCTATAAAGGTCCTGTTTTGGTCCTAAGCATTCTGATTTAACATGTTCCTAAAAGCATCATCAGTCCATTTTAATCCCTTGAGCTAGAAAGGTCCTGTTTTGGTCACAATCATTCTGATTTAACATGTTCCATACTATATATTTTTTTTCCATTCAAATGTAGAAGAGAAACCTCAGTTTTTCATCCAAAATTATAAATTTTGGCTCCTTTAACATCAATAATAATCAGAATTCCTATCAACATATTGTTTGCAGCATGATACTAGGGGCTAAATGCTATAAGTTGAAACTTGTAGGGATCAAACTTGTAATTGTATGTTCCAAAACTGGAGATAACGATACCCTAAGCGCTTTTTGTTTAATACTCTTCTAAAATCTGGGAACTCTTTGGTTTAAAAGTATGTATTGTTATTGAATTTTCTTTCCTCCCAGGAATTGATAAACAGAAACAATAAGTTATGCAGTGGAAATCAAGAAGGAAATGTGCTAGCAGAGCTCATGGCTAGCTTATCACTACAGCTGTATCATTTTGATTTTACTAAAAAGGTTTACTCAGAAAAATCAGCTCGTAAGAATTTGAAGGTTCTGGCCTCTCACTCGATGGAGTTAATATCAACATTTTCAGATATTTTCTTCAATTCTTCTGTAGAAAAGCGTGCTTACTTGAAGGTAAAGTGCAGTACTATTTTTATGTCATCATTGATCTCTATTTTGCATGAAATTTAGTTCTAGCAGTGATAGGTTCAAGTCTGCAATTTTAATTTTTTATTTTAGGACAAAGTTGGATAAAATAACAACCCTGACCTAACCTGTGATACATCAGTCTATCTTAACTCGGTTGACCCAATATGGAACATTGGTGTTTGCATATATATGTGGATTTTTTAGACCTTTTTTTGAAGGACAATAGGCAATTTATCTGCTAGCAATATGCTTAATGACAACTTAATTTTTACTAGTAGTTTTTTTTTTTTTTTTTGAGAGAGAATGCCCGTAGGCATTTTTACTAGTAGTTATTACGCAGTAAAGGAAGAAAATAAGAATAAATCAATTAGATGCAAGAAAATTCCATACAAGAGCTACTAAATAAAATTCAATTACTTCAGGATCCTTGTTGGGTCCTGGTCTGGAGTCTTAAGATCTGGTCCTGGCAGTGTCATGACTGTTTGATATTTTTCAGGATACATTAAGGTGCCTAGCCTCAGTTGCTGAGAGTGTAAATATCTGTACCTTCTATCTCTCTCTAGTTAAGAGCCTTGATTTAGCTGATACTGAAATGGAAAATAGAAAGGTAAAAGATCAAGATACTGGTACAGATGAAAAGGAGGAGGTAGAGAAAGATAATTCAAATGAGAAGCAAGACACAAAAAGGTAATGACAAAGTTATGTTCATTTTTTTATTCTTTTTTTTGTTGTTCATACTTCAGAGTGCAACACTTGGTCGTGTCGAGTAGGCATACTTTATTCTATACAGTCAAGTTTACTTGGTTTTGGACACGTGCTGTTTTTTGTTTCATCGATTTGTAAGGAAAGCTTTTGGTTTCTTTGTCCTCTTTACTTAAAAAATTTATAAATTCATTGCAAGCAGATAGGTTTGAACACCATCCCAAGCAGCCCCACAGAGAAAGCTTTGCTGTGTTGGGTCAGGTCAAACAATTGTTGCACTAGTAGTTTCTTGATCTCTTGGCACAATGTACCTTAGAGAATTATATAGCAATCCTGTCTATAACTTGTTTTGCTTTCTGTTTTTTGTGTTTCATCTATTCTTTTTAGGTCTTTGATGTTGGAGCTTGCATCTACCTTTGTAGAGGTGGCCAATGCGGATTTACTCAACATAGTTTTTGACTTCATTAGGACTTCTTTGTTGGTATTATTAACTTCAGATCCTTTTCATTTTACACAGTGTAATCACCATTGGATTTCTGGCTGAAACAAAACTATTTGAATGATAACTAACAAATATTTTTTTTTGCTGATTCGAAACTTCCAATGCATGCAATTGTACAGCTATAGATATGCAAAATCTTACAGAGTGGAAAATGCTTACATTCAAAATTAGACAAACTACTTGTTATTATTGTTAATCTTTTTGTAGCATGCCTATGTTTAACTTGGCTGAAATTTCTTTTGTAGAGCGATGCTGAAATTTGTCATGGCCAAGCATTTTTTGCCATGAGTTGCATTTTGAAGGTTAGAAGTACCAAGTTATCCCATATTTCTTTTCTTTAGTAATATCTTGCTATATTTGTTTTTATAGCCTCAGTAAAACTCTCAGTAAGCTTGTCAAAAAATGAGTCCATGTAAACTCAGTTTTCACTTCTGCTTATGTTTCTTTGTTTTTCTTTCTTGATTTCCTATATTTTCTAGGAGAAAAGCGAATTCTCTTTATCTCGGGTTGATGAGATTATGCTACTGCTTCACAATGTTGAATCGACCTCTGACAATACAACAATAGTGAACCGATTATCTTGCTACCAACATTTGTTGGTTCACATGTTAAAGGTTTCTTCACATTATTCTTCAGTGTTACACGTGCTGATTCTATTGAGTTAATTCGGGTACTGGTCATTTTGGGTGCAGGTTCTCAATGGGTTCCAGTCAATGTGTTAGGATTTAACTTTCAGAAAACAGATTTGGGTTGTTAAGCTTTCCAATTATCTGGGTGGCAGTATCCTTTAAGTTGGCTGAAATTGTGTCAGTTCTTACAACTGTTGCTTTCATATTACGGCCATTTGAACACTAGTTTAGGAATAAAGGCGGTTTATTGAATGTTACTGGATACTTTATGATATTCTGATGCCAAAAAAGTGCATTTCGTGGTATTCAAAGTAATTTTTCATATAGTATCTAATATGATGTTTATAAAATATGTGAAAACAGATATGATATAGAATTAAATGGTCAAAGGAAATGGTATATTCACAAGTAAGCTTATATAAAATAATTAAGCTAAATAGAGTTTTGATGCTAAGTTTTCTGTTGCAACATGTTACTGTTCCCTGTTTCAGGATGACTGCACCACTATGGGTTGGGTTGGATTGGGTTAAGGTTTTAAGCATGTTGGGTCTGTTGGATCAATTTTCAACTAACATGTTTAGTGCCATTTGTTATTTATATAATTGATGTTTCTGAAATTTGAAATTTGCAGGTGAATGAAGAGAATATGAATAATAAAGCATTTCTAATACTGAATGAGATCATACTAGCTCTGAAGGTTAGTGTTCATAGAAATCAATTCCATAAAAAAAATGACAGTTTTGTCATTCAGTTTTAAGTAACAGAAAAAGTTTGTAGCAAAGTTGTAAACAAGACAGTTAGACCATGTAACCTTAAATTGCAGTATTGCAGCTACTTTGATCAATATAATTTAGGTGCTGAGACCTCAAGTTAGGCCCGTAATTTAATATTCACAGCTTGGATAGTAGGGCCTTGCTATCCGGATCTGCCTGCTGGATTGAAAATCTGATCTGATCCTTAGGATTGAAATCAGATGATCCGAAACTCACCAAGTATGTGATGAATAGTAGTAGAAAACTCGACCTCAAATACAGTGTAGTATCTAATGCACGCTATACTAACCAAAAAAGGTCTCAGCAGAGATGATAATATGTTTATTTCCTTCTGCAGTCAAAGAATGAATCAAGAAGCTTAGCATATGATGTGCTCTTAGCCACTAGTTCTAGCTTGAAGAGCAATGCACAATCAGATCTGCAGCGACTATTTACAATGGTAAATTTTACATATTTTATGTATTGTTAGATATATTCTTCTTGATTAGATTAAGGAGTAGTTGCTATAACATATGGTCCAGTAGTTAATAAGCAAATACCCCCACTTATATTGTAACTGCGTAATTAGTATACAACCATAACTAGAGCTGGCTTGTTGTGAACTTAAAAACCTCTGTTTGCTGAAATTCAAATCTAAGTTGTACTCGACATATTTTAAGATTTGAATTGACCAAAATCAATGTTCAGATGAATTTACAACCCGACAACTTGACCACCCCCAAGGGCATCTAAACCACCTTAAGACCCAATTAAAACTTGAAAATGTAAAAGATTTGTTTTGGAACCTTAGACAACCTTACAGTAATCTGACCCAAATCAACCCATTGGGCACAATTTGCAATCCACTCCAAAAAAATTAATTTTAGTTGAAAGTTAAAATTCGAATATATTTGGTCCAAGTTTGATTTTATTTTATTTAATTTCAGGTGATGGGTTATCTTTCAAGCCCATCTCCTCAGATAACAAGTGGTGCAGTTTCGGCTTTGTCACTTCTTATATATAATGATGCTGAGTTCTGTCTTGGTGTACCAAATCTGATTCCATCAGTTTTGATTCTCTTGCAAAATAAATCTAAAGAAGTTCTCAAGGTAAGATTTTGAACAAATATTATTTTCTTATACCTTTTGTATCTCTTTAATGTAAATTTCACATCAACTTCTATTGTAGGCTGCTCTAGGGTTTGTCAAGGTGTTAGTATCTACTCTCCAAACAGATAAACTAATAAAGTTGCAAGGAGAGATTCTGAAAGGGATATTACCATGGTCGGCAGTCTCTAAGTTCCATTTCAGAGAGAAGGCAAGTTAATATTGTTCAAAATTTCTTTCTTCAGTACTTATATCATAAAGAATTATCTGCGGAGTCTCATATTGCTTTTAACTATATGAAATGAAGGCTGGGATGATAATTGAAATATTGATAAGAAAATGTGGTTTTGGATCTGTGGACATGGCTGTTCCTCAGAAGTATAAAGGCTTTGTTAAAACAATTGCGGAGGTATGTACATTTGTTCATGACACCTTGTTGCAGTACATATTTTAGAGAAATTTTCTGACTATTGTTTTTGTATCAGAAAAAGGGAGTGAAAAACTCAGGAGTTTGAGAAATTTGTCCCTTCAGACCTTTGGCAACCATAGAAAGCAAAGGAAATTGTAACGACAAAATCAACCATAAGTGAATTATTAAACAATGATATTGAATAAAAAAATCACCTAGTTTACTGTGTGCAGTTCCAGAAAGTATTGGAACAGTACATGTTTGAAGTAGAAGGTTTGCTTTTAGAAGAAACCAAATTTGTTGTGATGTCATAGTCGGTCATTGTTTTAAAGTATAATACTGTATTACTATGAGGAGTCCAAAATAATGTTAAAGGCCATTCTTTAGTTTCCTATAATCTAGGGTTTATTTGCAACTTCTGGGTTTGCTGTCTCTTTTGCTACTTCTACATAAAGTGGAGGCTTTTATCAAGTTTTTTCTTGTATTACTGGTATCTTGTCTGCGTCAAAGCCTTAATGATTCTCCTTCTCATTTTCAGGCTCGCCAGAACAAGAAAAATCCCAAAGAAGGGGACGATGATTCCAAGAAGGCACCAGAATCAGAGCAATCTTCTCCTAACAAAAGGTATTTTCATATTCTCTTTTCTATTGTTTTTGTCTTCATTAGTTTGACTACTAGATGTATGCAATTCATTTGTGAATTATTTTTATTTACATGCAGAGCAAAGAAAGCTAACACCGATAATGTATCTGGTTCTGAAAGGAGAAAGGGTTTTGGCTCAAAAGGATCAGCAGACAAAAATTGGAAAATTAAGAAACACAACCTTAAAAACACTAGTGAGAACTCTGTCAAGAGTGGCAAAGGAAACTTGAAATTTCAGCCTCGGGCTGATGAGTCAAAAGCAGGAGAAACAAAGAAGAGGAAAAGTAATGGTGGTAGTGAACAGCAAAGTTACAACAAGAAACAAAAGGACTTCAGAAAAACCAAGTTGGATAACAGTTCAGATAACAAACAAAGGAGTTCTAGAAAGAACAAAAAAAATACGCCTACAAAATAAAACAAAGACAATATTTGATGAAGCAACATAACATATGGGCAATGAGCTTTTCACCTGGTGTGTAGCGATTTCTTTTTCGAGATGCTTCAGCAGCTTCGGCAACTACAAATATTTAATCTTTTGCTCAAATTTTTTATTTACTTGAGTGTTTATAATGGTGAACTGTTGCATTCTCATTGCATCAAAACTTGTAGAGCTGTGAGTATGCTCAATTTTGTTATCTGTATTCTTATTGTTGTATTTAATGTTTAAGATTTTAAATCCTCAAAAAGTAGCATAGTTTCTAAATTTTAGAAATTGGAAGTACCAAAATTCAGAAACTAGAAATTAAATTGTCAGAACTTGAAACTATAACCTTGCCGACAAATAAAACGTCCTAGAAGCAAATAATGGATGTGACCCTTTTGTTAATGAAAAGTTCACTTGGAAAAGAAAACAAAGAAGATCACTGCTGAAGAGAGCAAAACAAAAGGGAACGCACCAAAGAAGATCACTTTGAAAAAGAGAGGCAGTGTATAACTGTATACAATACAAAGGCGAAGTGTGATCACATATTTAAGTTGAATTCTAGCTTGAGCAAGGTGGATTTTCGTAAATAATTGAGGTTCATACTAGCAAATAGTAATACATGGCAAGATGAATCCTGGTATGTTATCTTCTCTAATGAAATCCATTTTATATTTGTCTGCCTCAGGTGCGTGTAGCAACCTTTTTTTCTTTTCCAATAGTCATTTTAAGTCACGAAGTTTATTATCGATTAATGTGTTTCAGAGAACCACCCCTGGCAGTGGCTTTTGACAGGAGCTGATTAAATAGGGGATCATCTGCATCATGCAGCTGATCATAGCCTCTCTTCTGCTGTTCGTCACTACACTGGTAGTGTTAAGCGTTATGCACATACTGTTATTTGTTTTCACGTGTAGTTTCCTTGCGTTGTCTGGTAACGGTAGTACATGTTCTGTGATTACACGCATATCAATACTTGACCTCAATTCATAATATGCTGTAATGTGCTAATACACCTGTTTTGCTTCTTGACAAACCCACTTGAGACCTGTTATGTTTATGACTCTTCACGTACTGCAAAATATACTTTGTTCTGTAAATCCCAATATCTATTTCATACATGCTCTCCATCCATACTAAACCACAATCAAAATATACATTTTAAAATCAACCACCCTTTTTAACAAGAGGAGGTATCTAGTTACCACAATTTTGAGTTACAACAAACTTACCGCAATTATTTTCTACATTTTCAAATTCCATATCGTCGATCCAAACCGTTCAACATGATCTCCACAATAAAATGTGCTTTCAGATCAAATTTTACAATTTTTTAAATTTTTTTACTATTTATTTAGATGAGTACAAAATTCAATGGTCTGAATTTGACTAGTTTTTGTAAAATACTTAATAACTAGTAAAAAAATTCAAAAAAATGTAAAACTTGATCTGGAAACACATTTTATTGCGGAGATTATGTTGAACGGTTTGGATCGACGATTTGGAATTTGAAAATGTAAAAAATGGTTGTGTTAACTTTGTTGTAACTCAAAATAGTGGTAACTAGATCCCTCCTCTTTTAATAGAAGCTTTTCTCCAGGAGAGATTCAACTAGTGTAGAAGAAAATCTCCTGGAACTCCACGTAAATTTTATTTTTCAACTATTGTAGCATCTGGGCCTGAAATTTAAGCAAAGCAGTCTGATACTAACCCACAGTGCAGAAATTACGGGGCATGTTGCGTAAAAGTTTCTATCAGTGATTTTTTTTTAAAATAATCAATTACACATGTTCTACAAGAAAGATGTCCCAGTAAACACGGGCTGCCAATCAAACTAAAATTCTGGTGTGTCTCATATCAGTAAAACAGCAACACACCTCTGATTAACAAGAATCCCAAATTAGGTCACACACTTTAGGCACAAATCTGAAATAAGAACTAATGAACTGCTTGAGTTCAGTAAATTTAAATGAGAGGTCCCCCAATACAACTCTAGCACAGTATTTTATTCTTCTGGTGATCCACCAGGGACAAGCTGCACAGCAGGGATAACAAGTTATTTCATTTACCATCTTTCATTTATTAGTAAAATTGTATAGGTTTCTTTATTATCAAGTTTTATTAGGACGAAACTTGAGATTTACTCAAATGCCAAAATTCATCATGAGACCCTAACCAATAATAGCAATAACAAAAATTTGAAGCATGCCAAACCAGTTTCATCTGGTTAGGCATAAATACAACTTCACGCTAGACTAGAATAACACCAAAATCAGACCCCTTAAAATTGGTCCAGGAGAAAAGCTTAACAAAAGTGAGTACTTACAATGGCTATGTTATTCCCATTTAAAAGTATCTGATCGAGCTTTGTAATTCGGCGACCCTCAGCTGTGATTTCACTAAACAAAAAGGACAAACAACAAGAAAGAAAGCATTTCAGTAGGAAGACATACTGCTCTAATTAAGAAAAAAATACAACTAAGTTAATAGGTACAACACGAAGAATTATTGCTTAACTTTGAAGTCTTTTTACTTAATCTCATAGGAATACCATATGTTGTATATCAGGTACAAGCAATGATTTAAAATGTACAAACCAGCACAGACTTCAATAAGCTTTCAAGTATGCAATATTACCAGATCAAGCAAGAAATAGACAAAAAGGGATACATGAACAATGGTTGGTTGGTTAACAACTGAAATCAACTACCAACACTTCAAGAGAGAACAAATTTGGTACAGGTCGGATCAGTAACCGAGGTAATCAACAAAAATTAAGGTGATTTACAAAACAGGGGAGATTAGGGTTTAGGGTTTATACTATTCAGTGACATCTTCAAGCACCATGTTAACATAGACATCAAAGCCTCTTAGGGTTCCAACGAGCTCCTTGTCGCCCTTCATTATCACCCAAATCTTCGATCCAATGCACCGATCAATCAGCTCTTAAATTGAAAACGGATGAATTTTAACGCAAAATTAAATTGAAATAGAATTAAAGAAAGAAAAAGGAGGGGAAATTCAGAGGAAGATGCAGTGACTCACCTGAGGGAAGGAGTTGAGAGGGGTTGTTGCCGTGAGACTGCGACATGGTGCGCTTCTGTACGCTGCCGCTTCGCAAATAATGGAAGGGAAGAAGAGAAATGAAGGTGAAGGTGGGCTAAGAGAGGGAGAGACGAGCGCCGTCGGATCGGGTACGGAGAGTAAAAATCTAACCTGTTTTGACAAATATTTCTAGGTGACCCTACAAAAGTTCAAAATATAATTGGCAAGTTCGATTTTTTTATTATTTTAAAGTGAACTAAAATAGTGCAGCAGGCCAGCAGCATACACTAGGTGCACAAAAAAAAAAAACTCTTATCATATCATTGTAGCATAGAATCCAAACAAAGTGATAAGCCTGTCATCTTTATAAAGAAAAACAATTTCATAATTTATTATGTATATACAATTGAGATGATATGCAACACTTCAATGATTTCATTTCATTTTCTATTGTAATTTGAATAAGAATTGACACTATTTTTTGGTAGAATTGCGCAAAAGGCAGAAGCTTGTGCAAGGAGGTTCAGTTTTTTAGAGATCACTATAATTTGTGCAATATTAATAAAATAAATACTGAATTCTGAATTGTCGTTTCGATGTACTGTATTATAATTTGTTTCAATTATATATTACTCCATAGAAAATAATAATGCGATCAAGTATCTGATTATTGAATTTGGTGAATTTTTTTTTTCTAGAAGTCCAATTTGTTATAAAAGAAAGACAAAGAATATTAAACAAGATAAATAAAACATAAAAGATGACACTCTTTTTATTTATATAATTCTCATGTGTGTATAATACAAGCTTATAAAGCCTCTATTTCTAGGCTAGGAAATGTAAATTACAATCTATCTAAACTAATTATATTGATAAATGTGGAAGATGAAACATACTTCTTTAAGGAGAAGTTTTGAACTAATTAGTGAAGAGTTGCAACATGGGAGAGTTACAACATGTACATCCATAAATTTATTCATAACACTCCTCCTTGGATGTTCATGACATAAGAATATGGCTTATTAAAACCTTACTAGAAAAAATCCTATGGGATAAAAATCTAGTGAAGGAAAAATAGTACATTATTTTTTTAATACGCAACTACAACCTTACTAGGAAAATCCAATGAAAAAAATCATGGTTAAAGAAAAAAATATAGTGCATATTAACTCTCCCTCATGACAACATCAATCAATATCTTTAAGACGAAATCCAATATTAAGAACTAACTTTTCGAATATTACAGTAAGGAGCGTCTTAGTGAATAAATCTGCTAGATTCTCACTTGAACGGATTTGCTGAATATTAATAACATTATTCTTTTAGAGATCACGTGTGGAAAATAATTTTGGTGAAATATGTTTTGTTCTATCTCCTTTAATTGAGCAATACACATGCAATATTATTTTAATTGAGCAATACATGCAATATTATCTTCATATATGATCGTGGGAATCATGTCTGACGAATGTGCTAAATCACAGATCTTAACCAAACACATTCTTTGCTTGCTTTGTGTTTTGCTAAAATTTCTCGAAGGTAACGAAACATGTATTTAATTCTATTCCAATGTCTTCGCATGGGACAATAATTATATCTTGCTAATAAATTTACAACAAATGATATATCATGTATTGTATGTTCAGCAAGATACATAAGTGTTTCTATTGCACTAAGATATGATACTTCAGGGCCAAGTAGTTTTTCATCATTTTCTCAATGTCTAAAAGGTTCTTTATTCACATCTAATGATCTTACAACCATCATAGTGCTTAATCGATGTGATTTATCCATGTAAAATCGTTTCAACACTCTTGCAAATACGATTATCTTAATGTATAAAAATATCATTTTTCAAATATTCAATTTGCAATCCAAGGCAAAGTTTTGTCCTCCCAATATCTTTCATCTCAAATTCTTCTTTTAAACAATTTACTGTTTTCGGAAGCTCTTCAGGAGTTCCAATGATACTTAAATAGTTAACATAAAATGCAATTATAACAAACTCATTTTCATATCTTTTCATGAAAATACATGGACAAGTTGTATCATTTTTTATATCTATATTTCAATCAATATTCACTGAGACGATTATACTACACGCGTCTAAATTTCTTTAGTCCATATAAAAATTTATTCAAGTTAATTGAATAATGTTCTCGAAAATCTAAATTACATGCTTCAGGCATCTTATATCCTTCAGGGATTTTCATATAAATATAATTATCAAGCGAGTCATATAAATAGGCTGTAACAATATCTATTAGACGCAAATAAAGTCCTTCATATATTGCCAGATTAATTAATTACTGAAAAATTATTGCATCCACCACATGTGAGTATTGGGACTATGATCACTCAAAAGAGAGCAATGTTTCTTTTAATATTTATAAACTCGGAAATGTTATCGGTTCGGACTGCAAGCGCACAATCCTATTGAGTAGTATATTCGAGGTCGATCCACAGGAAATATTGGTTCAGTGTTCTGAGCGATCGATCACAATCTTTCGAAAGGCTAGACGAAATCTAAAAATTGAGAGATGTTGTTGTGATCAATGTAAATTAGGAAGCAATTAAAAATAATTAAAATAAAGACAGAGATGAGAATTTCTAGGGTTTCGGCACACTATTGCCACTCAATCCGCCTTGACAATATATTCCTGTTGCGTCTGATTTCCTGTTGTTGTTTAATGAAAGACACCACATAGGTCACTGCGATTTATGTTACGCAAGAATGACAGATCTTTCACCGAGATTCTACATAGGACACTGCGAGTTTCCTTACGCAAATGACTGATCTCTTAAATACCTCAAATTACTACACAGATCACTGCGATTTTCCTTACGTAAGTGATGGAATTTGGTACGCATTTTGTTGGTCTGGTTTATGGTTTCCCCGCTAAGATTTTCTTCACATAAACCTAATAAATTTCAACGAGGCTAATTCATACAAATAGTTTCTCTTACCATTAAAGTACTGTCACTACTCTAACGGACTCAAACTAGATCAATGAAGTTAGATGAAGAGATAGTAAATCACAAAAGCATTTCGATTCAACAACAAGAAATAATAATCAACAGAAATATATATATCAAAACATCAAGAGTAACAAGATTTACTGCATAGCCCTAAGAAAATGAACTTAGCCGCGGAACGGCATTGTTACAAGCACTCCTCTCTTCTCACTTTAATCAAATCTAACCCTAATTACAAAAGATCATTTCTTCTTCTGCCCAGGGGCCTTATATAGGAGTGAAGGGACGTCTGAAGGTTGAGTAGGGGCTAAGGAATTGATCTGGATACAGTTGTCGGCAGTTATTCCCAACAGGCGCCTTCGGTTACGGACCGTATCACCTGATACGGTCCGTATTAGGACCTTGACGGTTAGGGTTTAATGCTTCCAGCGCTATCTTCTGGTCTGTGCTAGGCCTGGTCCGTATTAGGCAATACGAATCGTAACAAAGACTTCGTCGATAAGCGTCGCTGATCCGATTGACCCGATTCTAGCTCCATTTGGTGTAAAATAATCCCAAAACCTGTTTTCTGCAATAAAACATAAAGAAGGGTGACAGTAGCCTTTTTCTCTAATTTAATAAACATAAGTGTGATAAAATATGCAAAACCTAAGTCAAAACCCTACGTAAATCATCATTATTTTGACTCTGATCAGACTACATGCTTAAAACTTTTTATTTTTTAAGAGAATTTAATTATGTCTCAAGCATGCCATCCTATTTTGGCCAATCATTTCTTTGTTGACATTTTTTTATTGACTTCGGGTCATGATGCTCGTTATTCATTATATTTAGTGCTATATTATATGCAAAACATCATTGAATATCAATTTCATCTCGGTTCTTTCTTATTCTATTCATAATATAATTTGTGGAGATCTCTTCATTTCATGAATTTCAGATACCTGAGTTTCTGCTGGAACTCCAATATTACTTATTTGATTCTCTTCATGCTGATAATGTGTTATAAATAAAGACAAATAATAATAAACAAGATAGAGAAAATATAAAAGATGACAATCTCTTTATTCATATAATTCTCATGTGTGTATAATACAAGCTTAAAAAGACTCTATTTATAGGCTAGAAAATGTAAATTACAAGCCATCTAAACTAATTCTATTGATAAATGTGGGAGATGAAACACACTTCTTTAAAAAGAAATTTTGAAGTAATTAGTGAAGAGTTGCACCATAGATATTCATAAATTTATTCATAACACAATTGAATTTTTTTTTAATAATTTGATAGAGACAAATAACAGACCAGTGCATAATCCGTAATATTATACAAAATTCAGTGGCACCTGAGAATTTATCCTTAAAAGTAATAACTCTTTATGGAGTCCGGCTAGTATGACATCGATGTCATATGACACCAACTAAAAAATTGATTGGATAGACTTCAAACGACTAATCCAAACCATTCAAACCGATTTACTTTATGAGTGATGCATTGACATGTAAATTTTTTATATTTTCTAGTTATTTTAGTTTCAAATCAAGTAGTCAAAAATGTTGAAAAATGAATGCATTAAAATTAACTTAAAAACTCACACATTTGACTGCTTGACTTGATACTAAATAAGTTTGAAAAATTATAATTTTTATATATAAACGCACAACTAATGAAATAGATCGGTTTGAACAGTTTGAATTCACCGTTTGAAATCGATTCGATAGGTTTTGAGTTGGTGTTATATAGGCTGAAATGACACTAAATGACTAAGCTAGACTGATGAGCCAATTTAAAAAAAATATCTTAAAATGGGTCATTCTCAAACTGGGCCGAGGAGCGCCGACGAGGGGCAGCGAGCGGGCCCCACAAAAGCAATTTAATTATATTTTACTGCTTGTCCGCACTCAGCGGTCAGACTAAGTAGCTGACCAGTGACCACTAAAAGCGTGAATTCATTTCCTCTGCAATAACGCACCGTTTTAGTTTAGGTCCGATCCGTTCGTTTCATACCAGCACGAATTATAAAGATCCCGTGCATTACATGTGTGGCCGGATTGATCTGGATTTTGATCGGACGGTTCTGATAGCAGAGTATGCGGACTCCGCTTTTCACTTAATCCCGTACGCTTTTCCTAAACTCGTCAAATTATTCTTAATAAAATAAAACGAAAAACTAATACTAAAAACCCAAGCGAGAATGAGAAAAAGCAAAAATGTAATCATAAGGAACTTTACTTTATTTGATCACCTCACTTTCCTCTCACCCTTTCCAGCTCGTTCGATTAATTATCTCCTCAAATTTAGATTTTTCTAATCACCTCTGCGATTCTCTCCTCTTCACCGAGCTTTTAAGAGTGGTTAGTACTTTGGTTTTGTTAGATCCTTTTCTTATTTTTTTGTTTTTGCTTATTATGGAGCAAGCTTAATTTTTTCGTTGGATACAGGTGGTTTCAATCGTGTCAAGAAGTCCGCTCAATTTCTTCATATTTTGCTGCCACCTTAATTTAGAAATTGTGCTGCGAGCTTGTTAGTTGTTAGTAACTATTAACACTCACTTAGACTAGCTCGTTGCTTGAATTTGGGATGATTACTTTTTTTTTTTTTTCCCCTTTTAGGATTTTAGAAGATGGAATTGGGGATGACTGAATTCATATCCTGACATTATGTTATTGCTGAAGTTCTATGATATTTATTCGTTTTAAGCGCCTAATTTTGTAATTAAGAAGTTGTGGCGTTTCCATCGTTGCTAAAATATATGAAATTTGTATTTTGAACTACATGCAGTAGTTACTGGTTTATTACGAGCACATGATACAAGGTCAAAACTGAAAAATAAAAAATGCTTTCAATTAATCTTGCACATCTTCCATAGAAGATCTGCTTATACATTGTCAATGGAGCATTTGATAGTTTCATGCTTTTACACTTTTCAGTCAACCATTTCCATTGCAAACTCTGATTCAGTTAGGTGCTGGTACGTGGGAGGGTTTTAGACCACTGTCTACCATGTGATATAATAATCTATTTAAAACCCCACAAAAAGTTTCTAAAATCTGGTGCTTTCCTTTTTCAGAACATTCAAAGAAGCTTGCAAAGAGTTTTCTGAAGGATGTCAACACCCACAAAAATTGATCCCGCCTTTCAAGTAGTCGGCCAGAGAATGTAACCTCAATTTACATTTTTTTTTTCATGACAACTTTCCTAATTTCTCTAATATATTTTTGTTTAACAAGTGAGAACCTTTTTTTTTTTCCTAGTGGTATATAATGGGTTTGCTTAGTTGAAAGGTAGCTCTGGGCATAATTATTTTACACTTATGCTGATCAGACCTTGGAAAAGAGAACTTAGAAAATGTGAAAGGTTATCAAATAAGAAAGTGACTACATTACAGTAAATTTTATTTTCCTGAATCTTAATACTTCTTTAGAAGTTAGTATTCAACTGATACAGACTATTAGAAAATATAATATTCTGATAAATATTATTATTTGTTAACTTTGTGAAGAGGAATAGAGATTTGGCGAATTGAGGACTTTCAGCCTGTCCCTTTGTCAAAATCAGATTATGGAAAATTCTACTCGGGAGACTCTTATATCATTTTGAAGGTAAAACTCTTTTAATGGTTACTCCCTCTTCCCTTTTTTTGTTTCTCTTTGCACTCTTGGTTTACCCATTTTTGTTCTCAAGTTTGTGACCCCTTTTTTCTTATTATAGACTAGTGCTGGTAGAGGTGGTGCTTTCGTTTATGATATTCATATCTGGATTGGGAAGGATTCAAGTCAAGTAAGTCAATTTACTTTTTTATTGCTTTATCTCGAAGTTTTTTTTATTTTTATTTTGGAAATAATAATCAACATTGTACCACATTTTTCATGAGATACTGAAGCATGATTCTCTTGTTTATTATTATTATTTTCTTAAAACAAGCGGTAGTGGACCACCTGTATCATTATACTGGAACAACCTTTACAAGATTTATTATTTAACAAAGCCCTGTGTTTACCCTGGTACTCACTTCCCCTTCCCAGGGGCCCTGAATATATAACGCGACAAAAAAAAAAAAAAAATTAACTACAACTGCAAAACAAACCAAATCAGCCAATCCCCTCTTTTAGTTTCTGCTGATCATTTTGCCCCTTATTCAGAAAAATAAAAAAACTGAAATGAAAAACAAGAACCTCCAAGTATCAATAGAAGAATATCTGGAACATAGAAAAATTATGAGCAAGCCCTCAAATTGCACCACATTGCTACCCCACTCTTTCAATTGGGTAAAGAGTGTTCAGCTCCCCACTGACTGGTACCGGATTGGTACCAATATTCTCCATGTCAGCCATCTGGTTAAGTCCTTCCACATTTTCAGGGATAATTTGGTGAATTATCTGCACCCAATCATATCCTAATCCATCTACCAAATTTTAACAAGTGAGATAATCTATGCAGCTAAAAATCTGCTGCTTTTGGACATTTCTGATTAAAGGAAACTCTTATTCTTTTCTAACCAAAAAGTCTGAATGACAACACAAGAGACAATGCGATAGCATTTTCTCCTAATCTTATTAAATATACCAATCTGTTGCTGTATCTCTTGAATACATTTTCAAGTTTAGCTACACTGATTAAAATGTAGCTAACCAATGCCAGATCATTTTGCATAGGATCAATCAAATAGCAAGTGATCAATTGTTTTCTTTTTTTCTCAAGTGATCCATCAAACACACTTAGTATCACCAATCTGTTCTCTTTTGCTCAACCAAATAGCAAGTGACCAATCCGTTCTCTTTTGATTGATGTGCAGCTTATCTCTTTTTCTCAAGGATCAAATACCAGATCCTGAATTAATGATGTGCAGCTTACTTTCAGGATAATGAGTACCACAATAGCACCTGAACCCCATAGTCTGACATAGCTTACTGTTATTTTCAGGATGAGTATGGAACTGCAGCTATTAAATCTGTTGAACTGGATGCATCCATTGGTGGAAGAGCCGTTCAGCACAGAGAAGTCCAAGGTCATGAATCTGACAAGTTTCTCTCCTACTTCAAGCCTTGTATCATTCCTCTTGAGGGAGGTATTGCCTCTGGTTTTAATAGGCATGAAGAAGAGAAGTATGAAACTCGGCTTTATATCTGTCGAGGAAAAAGAGTCGTCAGAGTAAAGCAGGTTTGCTAAAATTATCTTAGTTCGGCATTTTTCTTCAGGCCTGCTTGCAAATTTTACTGCTGTTTTGTTATCTGCAAATGGAAATTGTATTTCTCATGTTTGTAAATCACTATTCAGCATTTTTTGTTGATTATTTGCCAGTTGTAAAAACAAAAGTAAAAGTTGATTAAGTTGCCCCTGCTATATTTTTCCTATCAACTCGAATAAACATGTCCATAACAGGTTATGCAATTTGTTTCACGATATATAAGTTCTATTGGCTTTGTTGTTGTTCAATATGAGTTTTAGGAACAATTTATTACAGTTGGGCCGAATTTTCATACATAAAGAGGTAACAGAAAACTTATATTATACGGTTTATGCCGGCTTCATGTGACTGCTAGTTAAATAATGAGAAATATTGGACTTATTTGCAAAGATTGTAAAATTGGGTATAATTCGCTATGAATCCTTCTATTTGTATACATAAATGCCTTTTATCCTTTTTTGGATAACAAGGATTGCAGTAGCAATATCTGAAGACAGACATTCATCAAAGAGAATCACTTCCTCTTAGTTTGAAACTTTAGTATGACATCAACCAAACTTAAGCAAGAACAAACTCAAAACCAGAAACTCAAAACCAGAATAACTGCAAAATGCTTCTCCCCTTTGCTTTCGAACATGCTATGTAATGTTTTGTGATATGACAAATTAGCACTTGCAGGTTCCCTGTGCTCGGACATCATTGAACCATGATGATATATTCATCTTAGACACCGAGACGAAAATCTATCAATTTAATGGCGCCAACTCGAACATTCAAGAAAGGGCTAAAGCATTGGAAGTTGTACAATATCTCAAGGACAAGTACCATGACGGAATGTGTGACGTTGGAATTGTAGGTGAGATAAATAGACTTTTTGGAATGCTTTTCTTCATGGTTTTCTTTTTATATTGCTGCTGAAACACTTCAATTTACGTGTTTGTCCTGAGAACAGAAGGATCACAATTTTACTTTTATTTTTCATGCTGATGGTTTAATTTTGGCCTGTCCCTTTTATTATGTCTGCAACTAAGATTTGAGCCTTTATTCATGACTTTGGTTAACACTTAAGTTTTAGAAATAACACCATGATTGGCTTTGTTTAGATTCCACCTCAAGACGTGATTGAGATTATTGATGTTGGTTATTTTCTAAACTAGATATATGTGCATTATGCCGCACTTTTTAAGCTTGCTTGCAAGAATGAGCATTTCTTAAAATGTTAACATGTTAAGATTTCATACTTGTTATAATTTTCTCTGAGATATTAAGATTTCTTGTGGATTGGCTTATTTTATTCTCTAGCTGATTTTTTGGGACTTGACCTATGTCAGATGATGGGAAGCTTGATGCAGAGTCAGATTCTGGCGAATTCTGGCTTCTTTTTGGCGGCTTTGCACCTATTGGGAAAAAAATTGTTGGGGATGATGAAATTGCACTTCCGGAAGCTACCCCAAAACTCTATAGGTACTCACGCTCTTACTGCAGTACTGTACCTGTGTTCGACATGGTTAAGCAATTTTTTTCTTTGATGATTTCATGATTTTCTTTTTTGGAATTTTGTTTGTTTGTAGAGTATAATGAACTTTAATAGTATCAGGCTGATTTTTGAAT
Organism: Carex myosuroides; assembly: GCA_028015225.1. Lineage (NCBI taxonomy): Eukaryota > Viridiplantae > Streptophyta > Magnoliopsida > Poales > Cyperaceae > Carex > Carex myosuroides. The sequence goes on from CM051470.1 coordinate 12,859,022, forward strand.
AATCCTGTGCCACAAACCTTTTAATCAAAAAGTGTACCCTTTGTCCCTTTCTGAGATTCTGTACATGGAGTGATCTTTTGGACCCATAGAACTATTTTTTGGCTTTTTGACATTTTATTTTTCTGGTCATACATGGGCAAGTTTTTTGCCTAATTTTTTTTTTTCTGAGATTATGTACATGGAGTGATCTATTGGACCCACAGTCAGTGAGTCCGAATAGCCAAGAAAACCGACCTAGCAAAACCCTGAAATTCGAGTTTGGATTCTTTGGCCATGCCTGTGATGCCAAATAACATGAAAGTTGGCATAAAATAAATACCATAAAAAACAGTTTTGTAAGGGCCCACCGACTAATATATTTGCAAATAATCTGGCGAGGGTCACATTTGTCCATAATTTAGGAGCGAACTGACTTGTGGTTATACTGATGCATGTGCACCTCAGCATAATTTGGAATGACAACTTTTTAATTCTATTTTTAGTTTTGTTGATGGTGAGCTGAAGTTGGATGAAGGTCTTCTTTCTAAAGAGTTGCTTGAGAATAATAGATGCTATATACTGGATTGCGGGTCCGAGCTCTTTGTTTGGTTTGGCAGGGTTACTCAAGTCGATGATAGAAAAGCCGTAACTAAAGCTGCTGAGGTGGATCCTTGCTCTCTCAAACTTGAACCTTAATGTGGTGTTTGCTTTTATTATTCTGTTAATGGTGATAATATTGTAACATTTCAGAATTAGTCCCTGCCATATTACTATTTGCAGGAAGCCCAACCCATTCTATTATTTTTAACAAAAAGGTCTGTATAGTGTATACCAACCCTAATTGAAACAAAAGACCCCTTACGTTAGGGTTGGGTTCTGAAACTGGATAAAGACTTTTTAACTTAACCTCTTTTCATTATCCTTAGTGAATTATGTATAGTTCAGTAAAGTGAAATCCCTATTTTTAAATTGAAAGCTTCCATGCTAAAGCATGAAGGACCTTGCAGAGAAGTTTCTGATGGCCAGTATAATGTGCATATCAAAATTTCTAAAAGATTATTTTTGGAAATCGGCATTGTAGGACTTGCTTGCAAAGGAAAATAGACCGAAGGCAACACGTGTGACCAAGGTTATCCAAGGTCATGAGACAAACTCATTCAAATCAAAGTTTGATTCTTGGCCAGTTGTCACCAATGCCCTCACCTCTAGTGGCGAGGAGGGTCGAGGAATTGTAGCAGGTACTTGTCAATTCAATCATAACTACCACAGATATCATACCAGTGAAGACTCATACCCATTGCATTGTATGTACTGGCCAGCGGGGAAATCATGCTACTAATTTTGATTATATTTTGAACACTTAAAATTACTCTTTGAATAAGCATAAAACTTGGGAATCAAACTTGTGGTATTTCAGCTAGTCGGGCGCGGTACTGTATTTATTGATACACAGAGTTGGAGTGCTTATGCTTATTGAAGAATAATAACTCTAATTTGTCTTATATGATTTATGCTGTGATGTGCAGCTTTGCTGAAGCAACAAGGTCTAAGTTCCAAGGGTGCCTCAAAGGGAACAGCAGTCAGCGAAGAAGCTCCTCCTTTGCTTGAAGGAGGTGGCAAGCTTGAGGTGCTTTATTTGATTTTTTATATTAACAAACTTGGGAGAAAGATAGAGCTATGGTTAAGCCACGAATTAAGAAAGCAGTGGGCATTACCCACAATCTTAAGGTACCATGGGTTGGTTAGCATAATTGGTACTACTGGGAAGAAGTATTGTATCCCATACAGATATGGTATATACCAGCTTGCCAACTATAATATGGGGCTTTGAAGAATGTTAAAGACTATATATTCTAGGTTTCGACAAATATTTATTTTATTTATATGATAGGTTTGGCGCATAAATGGCAGTGCCAAGACTCCTGTCCCAAAGGAGGAGATAGGCAAATTTTATAGCGGTGATTGTTATATCGTGCTGTATACATATCATTCCAATGACAAGAAAGAAGAATACTTCTTAGCATGTTGGATTGGCAAAGATAGCATCCAGGTGGGGTTTATAAACAGTGTGAGGTTTTAATGATAGACTAATATTCATCTACTGACATTTTGGCACCTGGTGTGTTATTTAGGATGATCAAGCAATGGCCATTCGGTTGGCTAATACTATGTGGGGCTCCTTAAAAGGAAGACCTGTTGAGGTTTTCTATAATATTTTTTTTCATTTTTTGCCTTGTAGTCTTGTAGATGCTTGAAGAGGCACCTTTTAAGTTAAACACGCCTTCTTGTTGTAGGGACGGATATATCAAGGAGAGGAACCACCACAGTTTATTGCACTTTTCCAACCCATGGTTGTGCTGAAGGTTCACTATCATACTCTAATCTTTATGCCAGTTTTATTAACTTTTAGTCAGACATTCAGGGTTAAATTTAATTTAACTTGTGCAGGGTGGAGTCAGCACTGGCTACAAGAAACTTGTAGCAGAGAAGAATTTAAATGACGAAACTTATGCCTCTAGTTGTACTGCATTAATTCAAGTTTCTGGCACATCAGTTTATAACAACAAGGCAGTTCAAGTTGATGCAGTATGTCTAGTACCTTTACATTATAATTATGGCCGAGATCTTACCTTTACCGAAGTGAATTTATTCTCTACCCTCGTTTTGACTTAATTGCATTTATATGAAAATTGCATGCGAAAATGCAAAAGCCGACCCTGAATTTTTGCATTTCCTTGAATGTAGCTCCTGAAAATTTGTTCAGTCGGTCACTCTGGTGGAGTTAGTGCTGCTGACTTGGAAAGAAACCAATGATGATATTAACAACTATATCAAAGGCTAAAGTTTGTTTAATTTGGGTAGTATTACTTGTAGCACCAGCTCAGATGCTTGTTACATTTGTACCCTTATATAAGTACGGGAAGGGACCAATTGAAAACCCCAATGTTTAGGGTTTCTTGAATAAGATAAAGGTCAAGGACTTTATGGACAAAAAGACATGTAATATTTGATGCTATTAATTTTTCCTTCACAGGTTGCCGAATCCTTGTGCTCCTCAGATTGTTTTTTGTTGCAATCTGGGAATTCAATGTTTGCTTGGCAAGGGAGTTCAAGCTCTTTTGAGCAGCAGCAATGGGCTACAAAAGTTGCAGAATTTTTGAAGGTTTGAGATTTAAATCAACCGATATCAAGCATCAGTGAAACTTGGATGCCAATGAGAAATCCGATACCCATTAATATGTTGGTTTGGCCTAGATTGGTTGTGTCATAATTCCTGTTTGTCAAATGTGTTTTTGGTATTGATTTTTGTATGTATTACTTAACTGGGTAGAATTGGGTCATGAAAACCTGACTTATCCTCACAGGTCAGCCTAAAATATAATCAGTTCTATTTATTCCATTTGTATTTGTCTAATAGTTCTCTCCTACTTTTTTTTACCTAATATCAGAAAGTGCTTGTATTATCTTTTGCATTACAGCCAGGTGTGACATTAAAGTATACCAAAGAGGGTACAGAGAGCTCCTCCTTTTGGTCTGCTATTGGTGGCAAGCAGATCTTTGGGGGCAAAAAACTCACACAAGAGGCCACTAGAGACACCCATCTATATTCCTTTTCATTCAACAGAGGTTAGATTATTGACCAAGTATACAAAAAAATGTATTAATTGGTAAATACTCAGTCATAATAATTTCTCTATTTTGTTATTTGGGAACATTCATGTGGTCTCTCCAAGGCGTCAACTTAAAGAAAGATTAACATCAGTTTTTGAAGTAATTTGGGATGAAATTAGGGTTCTCCTTCTCTCATGGAGAGGTCCCTCTTTAATATAATGCACTCTTACAAATAAGTCCTTACAACATTAACTAATTAACTTAATATATAAATAATTCAACACTCCCCCTCAAGATGGGCGATAGATATCAATCATCCCCATCTTGTTACAAAAGATATCATACTCTCTAGAACCTGATCCTTTTGTTAAACAATCAGCTAACTGCTCTTCTGATTTCACATAGCTCAAAGTCAGAACTCCTCTATTCAGTTGCTCCTTGATAAAGAACCGATCAATCTCCACATGCTTGGTGCGATCATGCTGAACTGGATTGTTTGCAATATTAATTGCTGATTTGTTGTCACACCAAAGTTGTAGGGAGTCTCCTCTAAACAAGCGCAGCTCAAATAACATGTTTCTCACCCACATCAACTCGCACAGACTAACTGCCATAGCCCTGTACTCAGCCTCAGCTGTAGACCTAGCCACCACATCTTGCTTCTTGCTACGCCAAGATACGAGATTGCCTCCAACAAATACACAGTAGCCTGTAGTGGACCTACGATCATCCATACAACCCGCCCAATCAGCATCACAATAGCCTTCAATTCTCAAATGTCCAGATCTCCTGAACCATAAACCCTTCCCTGGGCTTCCTTTAATATACCTTAGAATTCTACGAACTGCCTCCATATGCTGCTCTCTAGGATCATGCATATATCTACTCACCACACTCACTGCATGAGTAATATCAGGTCTCGTATGACATAGATATATAAGTCGTCCAACTAATCTTTGATATTGCTCTTTACTCACCGAGTCACCACCCTCGGCACACATCTTATGATTCTGCTCGATAGGAGTAGATGCAACTCTGCAACCTAACATCCCCGCCTCTGAGAGAAGATCCAGAGCATACTTCCGCTGAGAAAACACTATCCCCTTTCGCGACCTTGCAATTTCAATTCCGAGGAAGTACTTCAACTGCCCCAGATCTTTAACTTCAAATTCTTCTCCCAGTTTCTTTTTCAACCGTAGGATTTCCTCAGCGTCATCTCCAGTGATTACAATATCATCAACATAGACCGCCAGGATAGTGATACGAGCTTTGGAGTGTATGTAAAACATAGTATGATCCCCATTGCACTGCTTGTACCCCATACCACAGACTGCCAACCTGAATCTGTCAAACCATGCCCTCGGAGACTGTTTTAACCCATACAAAGACTTCTTCAACTTGCATACCTTCCCAGCTGCCTGAGAAGCAGCGAAACCTGGTGGGATCTCCATATACACCTCCTCCTGGAGATCTCCATGCAAAAATGCATTCTTGACATCTAGCTGATGTAGTGGCCAATTGAAGTTGGCAGCACATGACACCAACACTCTAACCGTGCTCATCTTTGCCACTGGAGCAAATGTTTCATCATAGTCGATGCCATACGTTTGGCTATAGCCTTTAGCAACCAATCTGGCCTTGTATCTGTCGATCTTGCCCTCTGGAGTTTGCTTAACCGTATACACCCACTTACATCCAACAGCACGCTTCCCAGCTGGCAAAGGTACCAGCTCCCATGTGTCATTATTCTTCAAGGCCTGAAGTTCTTCTTGCATGGCAGTCAACCACCTAGGATCTTGCTTAGCTACCTGCCAGTTGTTAGGTACAGGCACTGAATGCAATGATGCAATGAATGACTTATATGCAGGTGGAATGGATGCATATGAAATGTAATTCGCAATGTCAGTCTCCCAACTACCAAACTTAGCTGGAGGTCTTCCAGCATTGACTCTAGAGGTTCTGCGGGGTAGGACAAGAGTATTGGAAGTATCATGAAAGGAATCGTTACCTCTCGACTCAGGTGGAGAAGGTGAAGAAGGCACTGGAGAGGAGGAACTTGGGACATCAACATTTATGGGTATTGACACAGACACAGGAGGCGGTTCATGCTGCTCTCTCTGTCTCCTCGTGTATACTCTCAGCTCCCCCTGAACTTGACTGCCAACTCCTGAGTCACCACCACTACTCGGCGATGCACCATCACTACTCGGTGCTTCAAAAGGACATGGAATCATCCCAACCACAATGCCACTCTCATCCTCATTCTCCCCCTCTCTACAAGTATCAGTAGAGCCATCTCCAAATAAGGAGCTCAACTCCGTTTTTTCCCCATAAAAAGGTTCAAACTCCCGAAAAGTCACATCCATACTGACAAACAACCTTCTTTCAGTGGGACACCAACACTTGTATCCTTTCTGACTTGATGAGTAGCCAACAAAGATACATTTAACTGCTTGCGGATCTAGTTTACTCACCATCAATCTGTGATCTCTCACATAACATGTGCATCCAAACACTCTTGGTGGAACAACAAAAACATTCGAGCCCAAGAGCATCTCACATGGTGTCTTCATCCCTAATACTCTTGATGGCATCCTGTTGATTAAATAAGCTGCTGTCATAACAGCCTCACTCCATAAAAATTTAGGCACATTCATTGTCAACATCAATGAGCGTGCCACTTCCAGTAGATGTCTGTTCTTGCGTTCAGCCACCCCATTCTGAGCAGGAGTGTCTGGACAGGTGGTTTGATGAAGAATTCCCTGACTAGAGATGAAAGCCGCAAACTCCTTGTTGACATACTCAGTCCCATTATCTGTTCGAAGAATCTTCACCTGCACTCCAAACTGGGTCTTCACATAAGCCGAGAAATCTTGAAAACATTTGTAAACCTCAGATTTCTGTTTCATCATGTATATCCAGGTCATACGTGAATAACAATCAATGAAAGTAATAAACAATCTAAAACCACTAATAGAGGTAGTAGGACATGGTCCCCAAACATCAGAATGAACAAGTGCAAATGGCTCAAAACTTCGAAGACCAATCATTTTATAAGTAGAACGAGTATGTTTTCCAAGTTCACAAGCATTACAAAATAACTCTTTTTTATCCACTTTCTTCATTAACTCAGGTTCTAACCTATTCAAACTATCAAAAGATAAATGCCCTAATCGGCAATGTTGAAGCATTGCTTCTGCCTCTGGCCCTCCACTAACAGCAGCAGCAATCATTGAAGTCTCCCTGTCCAAATACCAAAGGCCATCACACCTGATGCCAGTCCCAATCCTCCTCCCCGTTTCCTTCTCCTGGAAGACACACATATCCCGATCAAACAACACAGTGCAATTCAATTGATCAATAAGAGAGCTAACAGAGAGTAAGTTGACTGGAAACGAAGGAACATGCAATACAGATGATAAGGTAACAGATGAAGTGCAATGGACTGAGCCAGTACCCCTGATGGGTTGGGATGTCCCATCAGCAGTCTGAACTGTCTCAGGATGCATATGCTTACTCGGATAATATAATGCAAACTCACCAGATGCCCCTGTAACATGCCTAGATGCACCTGAGTCTATGATCCAATCAACATGAGTTTTAGTGGATGCAAGTGCCTGAACCTGTGTACCTTTGTTCGCATGAGCATAACCAACAAAGTTACCAAAGCAGGTAGTGTTATCCAGATCCTGAGTGACTTGTCCCTTGCCCTTAGAACTCTCAGCCTGGAGCTTGAACTGACGTAGTTCCTCCAGCTCTGTTATTTCAGCTCCAGTCATCTCAACAGCAGTCTGGGACTCTTCTGCCACAGCTAGGTGAGCAACTCCTCGATTTCCACGTCCCCGGCCTCCTCGACCTGCACGACCACCGCCTCCTCTCTGTCCTCTGCCCCCTCGACTACCACCAGTGTTGCGGGGTTGAGGACAATTGTAGCTAAGATGTCCTTTCCTTCCACAATTGTAGCAATCTCTATCATCTCTGATGTGAGCATCGGGAACCACCAATGCCGAGCGGACAGCAAGTGAGGTCTCGCCTATCATCACTTTCTGTCTGATCTCCTCTTGTTCCATCGATGCAATAGCCTCATCCAATGAGGGGAGAGATGACAAGTGACACATTGCTGCTCTCCTTCCCTCAAACTTTGGGTTCAGGCCCTTGAGAAAACGAGCCACACGCCTGCGCTCAAGATACTGCCTCCCAAGAAGAACATCTGTCGGGTTCTGAAGTGATAGTGGATCATAGTGGTCCAAATCTGCCCGTAAGTGACGTAGCTCAGCTGCATACTGGTGAACTGTCTTCTCCCCCTGTGTGGTAGCATCAATCTTCTCCTCCACTTCCATCATCACCATCACACTCCCAGCTCCTGAGTACATTCCCTCCAATGTCTTCCACACATCAATTGCACTTGAGATAGACTCCACCATCCCAGCTATGGTTGGAGACACAGAAGTCAACAACCAAGAAACCACCAGAGAGTTAGTGTTACTCCATGTGTTCCACTCAACACTCTCCTTATTCTTCGGCTCAGTGCACTCCCCCTTCACATACTTTTCAAGTCCTTTGATCCGAAGGTTCAACAGTGCCCTTCTAGACCAACTCAGATAGTTTCTTGTCCCCTCAAGCTTGATGTCATTAGGCAGCAACTCTATCCTCTGCATTACCTGCGCCGACTCCGGTGCGGCCACAACTGTCCTATTAGAATTCTCCTCTAGTTTGGTCTCAGTTCCTGACTAGTCACAGGTGTTCCCATCTTTACAGTTGACTGCCTTTATCTCAAACCAAACACAGTAATAAGATCAAACACAACTCAACTACGGGTCGTGTGCCTACACACGACCATGACTTTCTCCATCTATGTCACTTACAACTCTAAGTCCATTTATCCCATTGTCAACAAGTATAACAAAACAGAAACGACAAAACAAACAATTTTTTTTCTTTTTCCTTTTTTTTTTTTTTTTTTTTCTGTATTCACCTCTCAGCCAGAGAGAAATCGCTAGTTACCAATAATTCGTAGAAAGCTGGAATCGCTAGTTGGAAAGAAATAGCGATCAGAAGCCTCATGAAAGAATTGGCGCTAGATACATTGGGAAGAATAGCGACCAGATCGGTGGAGAGTACCGACCAGAATAGTTGAAGTCGCGTCGCTCGTCGCTGGCGCTACAGTAGAATCGCTACAGTAGTTTTGCAGTAGAATCGCCCAAGAGAAATCAGAGTCGCCGCCTAGGGCTCTGATACCATGAAGTAATTTGGGATGAAATTAGGGTTCTCCTTCTCTCATGGAGAGGTCCCTCTTTAATATAATGCACTCTTACAAATAAGTCCTTACAACATTAACTAATTAACTTAATATATAAATAACTCAACAGTTTGCCCCTTAAAATATTGTGAATATTGACGATACATCTCTTCTCCAAGTTCTTGAAATTGTACCCAGTTGCCCCTCTTGGTACCTTTGAAGAAATTGCAGGAAGGGAGGGTTAGATGTAGAGGACATTCTTTCATGTTTTTTTTCTTCTGGGGCTTGCATGGTTTTTTTTTTATAATGTTTGTACATACATGTGCGTGGCATTTGGCACTGCGGGTGGGGGGGGGGGGGGGTTACACATGAAATTGCCCCATTATGTTATTATGTCGAATGTTTTATTTTAGAAGCTAACTTTCTGGGGTCATATTTTTAATGATTGGTGCTGCTTTAAATTCATGATGTGCTGGACAACTCTTCAGGAAAACTAGAGGTAGAGTAACCAAATCATACTCAAATGCAATAAAAGCATAATTTTGTATTTTGAAATTTACTCTGAACCATTCCTGAAACCTATGTTCAGATTGATGAGATCCATAATTTCTCACAAGATGAACTCTTAACTGAAGACATGCTGATACTTGACACACATGCCGAGGTTTTTGTTTGGATCGGTCAGTCTGTTGATTCAAAGGAGAAATCAAAGGCATTTGAAATAGGCCAGGTTTGTATTTACTCTGATTAAAGTGGGTCAAGTGAAACAGATTTTTGTGACCTTGAAAATGATGTGAAAATTTTCCATTTTCAGCAATACATAGACGTTGCAGTTTCTCTAGAAGGATTATCGCCACATGTGCCGCTTTATAAAGTTTCAGAAGGGAATGAACCATGTTTCTTCAAAACATACTTCTTCTCATGGGATGCCACAAAAGCAATAGTATGTATTATTCCCTTCAATAAAAGCTATTTGGGGTGATACCCACCAAACCCCTCCGGGCCCTCACCCAAAGTTACCCACCAAAATTGAGCTTGATACCCACCAAAATCACCAAAGTGTCCTTGAATATCTCTAATACACTCTTGTATAATATGTTCTATTTTTATTGAGAGATAAAATAGATATATACTTTTGTTTTCAACAAAGACAGTTTGTTCAAAGTAGTGATTGCACAGTACATAACAATTTGGTTTTTGATTTTTTTGTTTGTTTGATAAAGCAGGTAAAAGTTGTTTGATCTATATAAATATTTAGAAAAATCTCTCTAAGTCTTGATTACTTCTGTTTTAAAATGACTTTTTAAGTATTTTCCATCAACTCAATAAAACAAAGATATCGGTGTATTGTAGTCAATTTCTTGTCCAAGGTTTGACGGTGTCAATTGAAACTACTGGTTATGAGGTAATTATTGTGAATTAGAATTTTAGGGTGTTATATAGCACTACTCGAAAACGTTTGGGGGAGGTATGGTAGCATCAAATTATTTTTGCATTATGCAAGTCTAATATAACTTCTGTTTGTCAGGCCCAAGGAAATTCATTTCAGAAGAAGCTTGCACTTCTTTTTGGCAATGTTTTGAACTTTTGTGAGGTGAGTGGTTCTTCTCTCCAAAATCGTAATTGCAAATAATTATGGATATGAACATGACATTTTTTTTTTTTTTTGAAAGAAGTGGCCACGCCACCGGTTTCCATTAAAATGAAAACCAAAGTATTACACAGTAGAGCTGGTACCACCAATCCGGTACCAGTGACAAACGTACTGAACAGCCTACATAGGTATTAAGCAAATACCAACAACAACACATAACATGCAACAACAATATAAAGAACAATGACAGCTACCAAGTATATCCTACAAACTCCAAAATAGCAATACAGCCCAGTTCAACACTCAAAACAAACATCAACCTACAAATAATAACAGCTAACTAGAAAAGAAAAATTGCATCCCTGCAACTTCCGTATTTCTCCCAAGGCACCAGCTGCAAATCTTCTTCACCAATCAAAGTTGTCCCTCTTCCACTCACACGGGTTATAACCTGAGTATCCTCCACGGAAATTGCCAGCATGGTACCAAAGTTGAACATGACATTTATAATAAGTAGCTATTAACAGTAAGCATTCAAGCCATGAAATATTATTTTGATTGACTTCAGTGTTAACTGAGATGGCAACACAGCAACTTCGATTCTGGTTAAATAACTTAAAATTATCAATATTGTTTATTATTAATGCAACAGCCAAGTGACAAGCAGAAGAAATCAACAAATACGGGAGAAGCAACACAAAGAGCCACAGCACTTGCGGCCTTATCGTCGGCTTTCAGTCCTTCTGACTCCTCCAAATCTTCTTCGTCTCTAAAATCACCAACCCGTCAAAGCCAAGGGAGCTCCCAGAGAGCAGCTGCAGTAGCTGCACTTACTGGAGTTCTAACTGCAGAGCAGTCGTCACAGCCTTCCACTCCTCAGCAACTCAGTCGAGGTTCTTCCCCAGTTACACCAAAGACATCAGGTAATTATGAGATTCTTGCATCATGTTATGTGTGCAATGAAAAGTCCACAAGTGATTTATTTGCCAGTGCATATCGTAGAAATATTAGCAAGTTAGGTCAAATTTATCAGAAACTTGAGAATGTTGATGTAAACAATTTTGGAGAAGTCCTCAGGATAGCTCAAAAGGTTCTTGAGACACATAATTTAGCTGTAAACGATACACAGAGGATAAAGCACTTGTTAAAAGTTTCCCAAGTTGATTTACCAAATTGCACCTAAGACAGTTGGAAATTTCAGAATACGATGTAAGAAACTTGATTAAGCTTTGTATGGAAGTAAGCTCCTTGTAAGCCCAGACCCAGAAAAAGGAAGAAAGAAAAGCAAACAGGTATTAGACTAATTTTCTCATATGTTGATTATTAAAAAAATCAGATCAGTATCATAGTTTTATGTAGTTTCAGAGAAAAATCAAACTCCAGCTTCCGAGGTTTCTAGCTTGATGAACCTTCCTTCGGCTACGCCTAGAGCTATAGAAGCATCCATAACAGAATGGAACGGGTCAGGTTCTGAAGTTCAACCAGAACCAAAAAGAGATGGTAATGGGGAGGAAACAACATTCACTTATGAACAACTAAAAGTCAAATCAAGCAATCCTGTATCTGGCATCGACTACATTAGCAGAGAGGTATGAACCTCATTTCTTTCTTTATTTTTAATAAATAATAATTTATTGATACGACAAACTAGCCCATACATTTAACTGCAATGCCAATTATTTCATATTTTGCAGTTTTTAGGCAAAACATTCTTTTAGCTATGTGGGTTTTTTTCCTCTATATGTTTGCTTATTTATTCCACCTTTGTTGATAAGATGTTATAGCATTTGAAAATAGTATTATTTGTTCTATTTCCTTGTGATTAATGTTTTATATTTAAAATTCATGAATAATAATCCAGGCCTACTTATCTGACGTGGAGTTTGAGACAGTATTTGGAATGACTAAAGAGAAATTCCACGCAATGCCAAAGTGGAAACGAGAAATGCTGAAAAAGAAGGTTGATCTTTTCTAGTTGCACTTGGGCTTTCTCTCCCTCTCTCTACTTTTTCCAAAATTATTTATTAGGTTTGTTTTGTTGGGGGCATTGACCTCTAGTTGAGGTGAAATTTTCAATTGTAATATTTCATGATTTGTTCTTTGAGTTTTATGACAAATACTTGCTCTATGTGATCTCCAAAATGTGCGAGCTTGCTTTAATGTTTTCTTTTCCTTTTTTCCCCTTTCGGGAACAGCAGCATCATTTGCCTGTGTCGTGAACATATGCGGTTTGTGTTGTTTAATTTACTCTTTAGTTTGTTTACCCACCTCGTTCAGAACATATGACATTTCCTTACATTTTTTTTACACTTAAAAAGGAAATGTACAACATTTTTTTTTTCCCATACCACGAAATTTCTAAGCCGACATAGCATGAAACATCATAGCATGGTATACCCATTGGAAGGGGACTTTCTAAACCGAATGCATTAAGCAATCGGTTTGTTGGCTTTTAATAATTTTTTGTTGTGTTTTTCTTTAAATTGGTACGTTTTGCTGTTTTAATGAATTAAAAAATGAAAATAGAGTCATTTTTTCATTATTTGATCGTAAAAATAACTTTGGGATTGCAAAATAACAGACGAGATATATAAAGGCAAACTGCAAATAAATGATAATGCATTCAATCCGGCAGCAACTCAAATTGTTAGGTAATGATCCTTCTCAACGCATGTACAACCAAATATGCAACAGATACTTCATATTATGAACAAGCATAAATTCAACTCTTACAACAAACAAATTTGCCATATACATCACAAAATCCATTCATATTAGGGGTGAAAACGGAGTGGATAGTGGTAAAACCATATCCATATCCACGTTTCAAAGAGCGGATATGGATACGGATATGGATAGTAAACGGATGTAAATTTACCTTAAACGGATACAGATACGAAACGGATAATCTACAAATACGAATACAGATACAAAACGAATAATTGTCGGATAATTGAGTTATATGAACTTTAAGATATAATTTATAATTAATAAAATTTGAATATGAAAATAAATGAATAATTATAAGTTGATGGAGAGATTGATGTTGGAAAGATGGGAGATATAAAATATTTCATTGATATAATATAAACAAAATAAAGAATTAGTAACAAAAGATAGTGTGATGCAGTGGTTTGTAGCTTGGTTGCTTAGACTATGTGTTCGAATCTCACAAAATAATTTCTTTTATACTATTGAATTCTCTTGAAGACAAAATAATTTATTTTAGGTATTACTATCCGAATCCGGATCTTCTTTGAGTAATTGCTAATTATTTGGATCCGTATCCGTTTAAATTCGGATTCAGATTATAAGCGGATTCGGAGCAGATATCCGTCCGGATATCCATATCCGTATACAGCCCTAATTCATATAGAGTCAGATAGATTTGCCAATTGTCATACACAATCGAATGCAAACCATACCAAATATGCACTTTGATAAAACACACACAATTAATAATCTTATATTAGAAATATACAAACCCGCGATTAATTGACTCGGCATGATATAACTTTCTACTTGGTACGAACCTTGTCCGTGTGAACAAAATCCAATGCCAATACCACGGTGCCGTTTAGCCTCTTGAAAGAGACACATAGGAAGGAAACATATTAGTCGGATGTCACATAGAAGGAAACATATTAGTATCCCATTAGACAATGCACTTCTATATGCATGCCAAACAAAAATGATCTTATACAAGAAATGCTGCCATAATCAGACAAAGAAAAACAGTTCATATAAAGTAAAGAGAGGTAAAAAAAAAACTTGGAGGAGCATACAAAAATCTTGTCTTTGATCTCTTATCGTAATCAATATGATTTTTCAATTTAAGATGTAATAATATTCATTCGCATAGGGGACTTATTTACTAGCCTCTAATAGTTCATGTCGGGTTCTGGGTTTTTAACCAGTACCCGGACATATTTGGGGAACTCATACACACGGTAAGTAAAGTTTGCGGTTTGGTCATTTTTGGACCTGGACTGCTTGCTGCGACCGGTGGATGCGCGACCGGCGGAGGTGCGACCAGCGGCGCTGGGACCGGCAGAGGCGCGAACGACGTAGCCGGGACTGGCGGAGGCGTGAACGACGAAGCCGGGACTGGCGGAGCCGCAACCGGTGGAGGGGCGACCGGCGGAGGCGCGACCGCCGAAGCCGAAACCGCCGAAGCCGCGACCGGCGGCCCTGGGACCGGCGGCGGCAACTGAATGGAAAGCAACTGTCAGTAATGTAGCCGAAAGAGTCACGGATTGGAAATAAACTTAATTGGGAGGATCGTCTTATGAAATAAAACATTATATATATATGTGTGTGTATATATATATATATATATATAGAGAGAGAGGTTGGCTAATATCAAAATGTTTGTTCCGGTGTTGTGGTGCAACCAATTAGTTTTTATATTTTCGAAGTTTAACGGTCGATCCAAACCGTTAGATGTGATCTCTATATTAAAATGTACTTGGAGACCAAATTTTACATTTTTTTAATTTTTTTATTATTTATTAAGTCAATTTTAAAATTGCTGATTTTTAATAAACAGTGAAAAAATTATGAAGCTAGCTCGGACGTGCCATTTACACAATTTATTACAAGAAAAATCAACTGTCAGTCCACACTTCTCATTTTCTTCCCCTTAAAACCCAATTTAGGATCATCAATATAGAAATCGTGAATAAATAAAAATAAATATAAAATCATTTCCGTACATCTCCTCTGCTTTCCTCTTCTTCCTCCTCGGTTCCTTTGTGGTAGTGTCAAAGACCGCAACATTCACCTGCAACGCCACAACAGCAGCCGTGTGTCAATCGATAATTGGCTACGTGTTGACCAACGTCTCCACCTATGGCAACATCTCCTCCCTCTTCCAAGTCCCCGTCTCATATATCCTCGGTGCAAATAATCTCTCTATGGTAACTTTTTGTTGTCGGGGTTTTGAAACATATAGTTGTGCTAATATGTCTTATTAGTTAATTAGATATTATTGAGTTGGTATTATGTATGTTAATAAATAATTATCTTATTATAATTGCACAGTATAGCTCCAAACTTAATTACACAATACATCACAATCAATTAATTGAATACATGATCAGAGTGTGGTTAATTAATTTATACCAAAATCTAGGTTCCAAGTATTCACAGCGTTGCCCCTGAAAACATCGCCATCGGTTCAAAAAAGGAACACAGTTGGTATTGATCAATCTAAAACTGACAGCCCAATTGACATCACGGATAGTAAAGATCATCACCTATACGCCATTGATGCTGTAACCCATCCGATATCACAACGACACTCAAAAGCAACAGTGGGATATTAAAAAGGGATGACAAAGGAGGGGGCCCATCAACGTCATCGGTTGGTTAGACCGAACAGTCAGTAAAAAGTTCAACGTAATTACAGCGCTGCCACTAGTTACATACACCATCCGTGCGGAAGGACACCCGATGGTAAAGAGGCGATAGTAAATGTGTTTTTTGTAGTAGTGTATATTGTGCAGAGTTACAAGGTGCATTTGAATAAAACTTCGTAGTAAATCTTAAAAACAAAAAGACAGACAAGATATAACACTAAAAGGAATGACAGTTGACAAACAACGAAGAAAAAAAAAGATTAAAAAAATAACGTCTTACTAACATACACTTTTCTCTTGCATGTTCAATTTAGAAGCCCATAACAGTACTGTGAAACTTGTAGAATCATGAGCTCGGGGGAATCAAGTAGGCATAAACTGCAAAGAAAGATTGTACCAATGTAAGAACTAGAAGTATGAAAGCAGCAACGAGAGAAATTGCTGCCCACGGACTGCTAAAGTAATCACGAATCAATTTTGCTCGATTCCTGTGCCAGCTTGATCCAATGTATCTGTTCACTTCGCTGTTTAATTCCGCCAGAAAGTGATTTTCCCCAGTGGTAATAGTACCTTCGGTGGCCTGGTTGACGAAATGAGCCAACTCCTCTTCACTGCCTAGCCAGTTCTCAATGATTCCGCACTCTTGTAATATTGTCACATCATTTGGTGTGTTGACTAGATTATCCA
This sequence comes from Carex myosuroides, assembly GCA_028015225.1. Classification (NCBI taxonomy): domain Eukaryota; kingdom Viridiplantae; phylum Streptophyta; class Magnoliopsida; order Poales; family Cyperaceae; genus Carex; species Carex myosuroides. The sequence continues at coordinate 12,875,493 of CM051470.1, forward strand.
AAAATGTGACAAACCTTGTAAAGGGTAAATGCTCTTTGCCATAGTTTGAATGTTCAAATGCTATAAGATTTGCGAAAATAGGCTTAATGTCATCGGTGATTACTAGTCTAGGAATTTTTAAGACACCATATTCAAATGATATGTCGAGCATGCTTACCGGGTTGCTCTTTTCTTTGAATTTCAAGCCCTTTTGTTGGAGCTCAGTGGCAGAAGGGATACCCATCAAGGATATATTCCCGGTAGAATTCGAGCTTCTTGAAGTCGAATGAGGAGATCTTCCTCTGAGCACCCTTGAACGAAACCAGTGAATCAAACCTTTGATTATTCTGGTAAGATAAAATGGTTTGGAACTCAATACAACTGGTATCCCTGGTTTGGGTACTATATAGTGGTAACAGAGATGGACCAAATGAAGAATTTCAGCTGGATGGTCGGGATTTGTATAATTTATGGACTTATTTAATACTCCTCGGAAATAAAATATACGTAAAACGCTTTTAGCAAAATCATCTGAATCTCCTTGTTTTAAACCAATCTCATGCAACTTCTCGACTACAAATAATGGAATTTGGTTCTCTAGAAGTAGCAAATCACGATCTATGAAATTAAAAGTCCAGCCAACCTCAGTAATAGAATACGACTCTTCATTGTACAATTGTAAGAAGTACTCGAGCACAAAGCATCCGTCAAGCAGCATCATCTTGACAAATGCATTGCTGGGAAGATCATCAAACATCTCACTATAACACCTCCGTGTTCTCTCTTCTAACAAGCTCATCTCTGATATACAAAGATCCAAACTTATGTGGTCCCCACGGGACAGGAAATCCTGCAAGAACCGCCATTTTTTCTCCTCCAAGGTTCGGAGGTGCTTTCGACCACGGTGGAATGGGCCGATGGAGATGACAGAGGGCTCGAAGAGATTCTTCTTTCTTTGGGAAATGTTATGTGGCGTGCGAAAGATGGTGAAATTCTTTCTTTCTTTCGTGTTGCACCATAATGTGTCGAGTTTGCGTTGCATTTCTTTTTTTTGCAAACTGCGTTTACGTTGCATTGATTCGAAATCTACAGCTATCAGGGACGATTCTTCCCTTAGAATTTGTTTTTTCGTGAATAGAAGAGTTTTGGTTGAACTTGAAGAAAACGACCTTTAACATTTGTATTTATATTGATCATTAGTGTGGCCCCATCACTTCATCACGATGAGCTGGAAAATAGAGCTTGGAGAGTGGTAGGGCCTACATGCAATAACTATGTGATTCTCATGTAAAGGTATAATTTTTTAATTAATTTATTGAATCGAGATTGCAATTTATTTAATGGACTCCACATTTGAGGTTTCCTTTTGGAATAGACTCAGCTTCATCTTATTAAAAGGTGAAAATTAATTAGTCCCCCGCCAACTAAGAATGATGGGAAATGATTCTAATTTTTTTTTTATTAATGTTATTTATGTAATGTCTTGAAAACCAAAAGAGCAAATATGACTTCATTCTTCGGAATTAATTATCAATTTTTTTTTTAAACCCTGATAGTGGCTATCAGGTTAAGTTACAACAATGCATGAAAATGAAAAAGCAACTACGGAATTAATTATCAATTAAAACCCAAATCAAGCAGTTGCCAAATCATGCAGTCCCCTTCGATAGACCGGTAACCAAATCAATATGATACAAGGGATCTGACAAGGAAGATTAATTGGACATTTATATCAGTAATGTAATGCAGGATATATAGGTCTTTGTAATTGTGAAAGATTATTTTCTTAAGTTATTTAAACTAGGGATCGACTAACAGTCCCTCCCATTCTGTTCCCTAAACGTCTCCCTGATTAACTGATGTGTAAAGTACAATGGGGACCACTAACTATATTAACTACTTGGGGGACCACTTGTGATTGAAAAAATTTACAACTGGTGCGCGTATGTATGGATACTTATGCGTGCAAGTATTATCATATAATATATTAAGTATTCATACCTAAGACATCAAGTATTAAAAAAAAAAAATTAGACATCAACTATTTTTTCTCTCTAATTACACACTCATCTTTTACACGTTTTTAGAAGTGGGTTTTTTTTCTTCGTTTAATCTCGTTAATATTTCTGACGATCTGTGAGGAATTTTGCGAATCTAAAACTACCGACATCTTCTACGTAATTTTCTCTTTCAAATGAGATCCATGATAAAGTACTTTCGGATTTTTCGTCGTTCAAGTATTCATAACTCGTCATGTAAGTATTCATACCTAAGATACGAAATATTTCTAAAAAAATTGAACATATAAACTTTTTTTTATTTCTCTTATCACACACCCATCTTTTACACGTTTTTAGAGGTGATTTTTTTTTCCATTCAATCTCGCCTATATTTATAACGATCTGTGAGGAATTTTGCGAATCTAAAACATCAAGTATTCATACCTAAGATATCAAATATTCATATATAATACATCAAGTATTCATACCTAAGATATCAAGTATTTAAAAAAAAAAACCGGACACATCACTTACTTATCTTTTACACGTTTTTGTAAGTGGTTTTTTTTCTCCGTTCAATCTAACCAATATTTCTGACGATCTATGAGAAATTTTGCAAATCTAAAACCACAAACGTCTTCTACACAATTTTCTCTTTCAAATGAGATCCATGATGACATACTTTCGAGTTGTCTGTTGCACAAGTATTCATACCTAATCGAGCAAGTATTCATAATAGTGGTCCCGCCAGTGGGTATTGACAGTTAGACGGGACCACTAACTGTTGATTAAAGTCGTTAATTAAAGATTAACATAGTTAGTTAAAATGGGGAGGACGTTTAGGGAACTGGAAAGCCGGGGATAAAAGAATTACTCTTTAAACTAAGGTTCCTTTCAGCTCTAAATGTGTTAATTTTGAACTATGCAATATACAGAAGGCTGATAAGTGAAAGAGCTAGACCTAGACTTCCAGATAGAAAGTAAAAAGTAGGAAGAGTTGGAAAACTAGCAAGATTCAAAATTGGGAAAACTAGAAAGTTGCACGCTATGTTGCACAAATTTATGGTGCACAATTTGTACGCTATATGCTGCACGCTTGCTGCGCAGCAAAATATCCGAAATGCGACAAACCCAACATTCACATGGAAGTAATAATTAAAATCAACTCGATCAAGGCAGATCTGAAGGGTATTCATTTTATTTGCTCAATTAATTAGTTGGTCAGTTGATATTTATTAGTTATGGGGCACAACTTCCCATTTGTATTTAATTCATGATAACTAGTTCTGTCGGGTCTGTGGAATTGATGATAATGCTATACCTACCAAATCGGATGAAGTGGATATTTTTCATGAGTTCTGTTTTGGATTCTACATATAGTAGCTCTAGTTTACGAGGGGATAACTTAGTCTCTTTATGAATTTTCTAAATTGGAATGCTCGAGATATTAATTCCTCTAAAAAAAGACAAATTTTACATGATTTATAGTAAATAATCATATTGATTTAGTTGCTATACAAGAAACAAAAAAAGAAAATTTTAGTACTAGACTGTTGAACTCAATCTACTAGGTTTGATATTTGACATTGTGTTCCCTCTCATGGGAGATCAGGAGGGATCCTTTTTGGCTGTGATAGTTCTCAATTTAGATTCTTATCTCATTCTACACATCAATTCTCTCTCAATTTAATCTTAGAATGTAAACTAGATGGCATACAATGGCAAATTACCATAGTCTACGGCCCTGTTGATAGGACCAAAAAGAAAGATCTTTGGATAGAATTAGAACAAATTAGAAACACTTCCACATTATCTTGGATTCTTTGTGGTGACTTTAATGCCATTAGACATAGGACAGATAAATCTGGCACTTTATTTGATATACAAACTAGTTCACTTTTCAATAATTTCGTCAATAGACATCAACTGTTAGAACACAAATTAAATAGTAGGAAGTACACATGGTCGAATGGAAGACATTTTGCCCTTTTGGACATATTCTTTACTAGTACTGCTTGGGAGCATTCATATCCTGCTAGTTACATTTCTGACTTAGGAAAATATGGTTCAAATCATTGTCCTATCATACTCCACATTACATCTAAAATTGATTACTCTTCCCCCATCTTTAGATTTGACCCTTTATGGTTAGAACAACCAGATTTTGTGCACCTAATTGCTAAATGGTGGGATCAATTTCCTCTAAATCATAATGATATAACTAGAAGTTGGAATGAGAAACTCAAGTTCCTTAGACATAAAATTAGAGGCTGGACTAGGAATTTTTATAGCAGAAAAAAGAAAGAAAAACAAGCTTTGCTAGCACGGTTGCATACTTTAGAAATTATATTAATTAGAACAACAATCCTTTACTCCACTAGAACTAGATGAATGGATCCTTGCCAAACATTCCTTAGATAATATCTATTTAGAAGAAGAAAAATATTGGCAAGCTAGATCCAAACAAAAATGGCTTGAAGAGGGGATAATAATACCAAATATTTTCATACCATCGCAACACATCGATCTAAGAAAAATTTGATACTCTCTTTAGAAATTGATGGCCAGCATACTACCACCAAACCATATATCAAACAACATATTTTTTTCTTTTTATAAAACTCTTTTAGGCATCCCTGGAGGCACTTCTGCCTCTTTAGACCCTGATTTTTGGGACACTATCGATAAGCTTACCTTAGATGAAAAAATTAGATTAGAAATTCCTTTTACAATGGGAGAAATTAAAGATGCAATTTTTGCTAGTGATCCTCATGGTGCCTCAGGACCAGATGGTTATAGTTTCAAATTCTATCAAGCTTTTTGGGACCTTATAAAGGCTGATTTTTATCAAGTATGCATACATTTTTACAATCATCAAACCAAGCTTACTAGTCTGAACAGATCTATCATTTGTCTTATACCTAAAGAAAAAGAAACTAAACTCATCACCAAGTTCAGACCTATAAGCTTGGTCAATTGTAGTTTTAAAATAATCTCTAAATTGCTGACTTTTCGATTAGAGACAATCATGAAAGGATTATAGATAATAGCCAAGCAGCATTCATTAAAAATAGATATATCCTTGATAATGTCATTCTTAGTCAAGAAATTTGACATCATTGCCATCATAGTAAAGATCAAGGTGTAGTGATCAAAGTAGACTTCGAAAAGGCTTACGATAAAATCAACTGGCAATACCTTTTACAGATCCTTGAGAGTAGAGGTTTTGGCCCTAGATGGATACACTGGATTAAGGAATGGTTTTTCAACTCTCAATCCTGTATCAATATTAACGGTGAATTGACAAATTATTTTTTTTGCAAAAGGGGTGTCAGACAAGGAGATCCCTCATCTCCTTATCTGTACATACTTGTTGCTGATACATTGAGTAAAATTTTCTTTAAAGGTAGACATGCCCATGCTTTGATAGGATTAGGCCCCAATGATATAGATCATTACCCTCACACCAACTGCCACTACGCCGATGACATCATTTTCTTTTTGAAAGCTGATGAGGCTAATATTGAAAATGCTTGGTGGGCTTTATTTGCATTTGAATCATTGTCTGGCATTAAAGTTAACTATGCCAAAACATCTATGTATTCTGTTAATACTACTGATTTAGATAGATATGCTCAAATTTTTCAATGCAATACTTCTTCTTTCCCTCTCCAATATTTGGGCTTACCTTTACATACCCATAAATTGAAAAAGGCAGACTGGTTTTTTCTCATTGATAAAATTGAGAAGAAACTCCAAAATTGGAAGGGTAGTCTGCTATCTATTGGAGGGCGCATTACTTTGCTCAATTCAGTCCTATCATCAGTTCCTTTATCTTTTCTTTCTATGTATAAAATCCCCATGTTTGTTCTAAAAAAAATAGACCAGATCCGATGCCGATTTCTGTGGCAATGGACTACAGAAAGGAAAAAAATACTCTTTACTCAATTGGCAAACTGCTTGTTTAGCAAAAGAATTTTGGGGTTTAGGGATATTGGACCTTAAACTCATGAATATTTCCCTTTTAGTAAAGTGGTGGTGGAAACTCAAAGATCCCAATTATCATAGTGCTTGGAAACATATGGTTCTCACTAAATATCAACATTCACATGGTACACCAATGTCTGAATTTTGGGCAACTATTGCTTCCTTACAACAACTTGGTACCTCTAGTGTCGAGTATGAACCAGGAAGCAATACTTCTGTTTTGTTTTGACTGATATATGGTACCAACACTGTTCTATGGCAACTAGATACCCTTATTTGTTTGAGCTATGCACTAATAGTGAAATTTCTTTACAACAAGTAGTAGTCAATTCATAAGGGGATGCCCTTACTTTTCGTAGATCTTTATATAGGGTTCTTTATAATGAATGGTTGGAACTTCTACATATTATAAGCCATTTATCCTTTACACATTTAGATGATAAACTTAGTTGGCGATGGAATACCCAAGACAGATTTACGGTTCGGTCCTTGTACCAATTTCTTAACTTTAGAGGTATTAAACCTAGGCATGCTATGTTATGGTGGAACATACCTATTCCTCTCAAAATCAGAATTTTTATGTGGCTAGCTACTAAGAATCAGATACTTACAACTGATAATCTGATTCGAAGAGGATGGCAGGGATGTCCCAAATGCCAGTTTTGTGACCAACCCGAATCTATTAGTCATTTATTTGTCACTTGCACTTTTACTAAACATATTTGGTTTTTTATGGGTGCTTGTCAACCACTTAGTAGTTCTTGGACAAAGATGGCCGATGTTGTTCATTTTGCAAAACAACTACCTTCTACGCAAAAATCTGCACTATTGCTTGTATTCAGTGCCGTCTCTTGGACCCTATGGAAACATCGCAACGAGCTATGTTTGACAATGGTAAGCGTAAATCCTTTAGGCAACTCATTTTACTTATACTTTCTCTTGTTCATTACTAGACTAGGCATGTGAGACCGCAAGTCAAGGCTGCTACAACTCTCTGGCTACCAGTTTGAGTTAGATGCCATCCCTCTAGCTAGCTGGCATCCAGACGATGAGGTTCCAGAGGAGCATTATGAAGAGGAGATGGGGAATCAGCTCGTTCCTTATGAAGCCGTGGCTGGATTTTGAAGACCTAATGGAAGTGCAATCTTTTTTTGATGACTTTAACCACAGCCCTGTGTGTGGCTTCTATGTGATTTTCCTTATGTTTAGACTATATGCTGATATTTTGCTTCTGACCGGTGCTTATATGTGTTTGGTTTGTTTTGTTAGGGTCCTATTAGTTTCCTTTTCTTAAGACACTATGATGTTGGCTGTAAGTTAACTTTTCTTTAATGAAAATGGGCTTTCGCCTTTTTAATCAAAAGGTCTGTGGAATTCATTTGTTTAATTTAGTTCATTTAATCGAGTTCATATATCATATGTGCTTTGAGTTGTTCATATGTAATAAACAATAATTGAAAATGATAAATTAACATAGTTGTTTAATGAGAAAATAATCTTCCCATACTTTAATGTCAAAGTATGAACCATTGACATTGTCCCATCTAGATCTCATAAATGCGCTGCCCTTATTTAATTTTACACATGTATCATGCATATATACATATGCTATCATCAGATGATTGTATGTTGATTTTTCACATCATATGTATATATATATATAGAGTATGGCTAATTTGCTGTTGGCAGCATTTCGGCCAGTTGCTGCCGGGGGCATATCTGCCATACTGATGCTCAAACAACAAATCCAAACCGTTAGATGTGATCTCTATATTAAAATCTACTTGGAGATCAAATTTTACATTTTTTGGAATTTTTTTACTATTTATTAAGCCACTTTGAAAATTGCTGATCCGGGTGAACAGTAAAAACAGTCTGGACCATATGATCAGCAATTTTCAAAGTGGCTTAATAAATAGTAAAAAAATTCCAAAAAATGTAAAATTTGGCCTCCAAGTAGATTTTAATATAGAGATCACATCTAACGGTTTGGATTTGTTGTTTGAACATCGGTATGGCAGATATGCCCCCGGCAGCAGCTGGCCGAAATGCTGCCAGCAGCAAATTAGCCATACTCTATATATATATATATATATATATATAGTGGCTAATATCAAAACGTTTGCACCAAGCCTTCTCGTGCAACCAAGTCGTTTTTGAATTTTCAAAGTCCAAACGGTCGATCCGAGCCGTTAGATGTGATCCCTATATTAAAATTTGCTTGGAGACCAAATTTTACATTTTTTGAAATTTTTTTGCTATTTATTAAGCCACTTTGAAAATTGCTGATCACATAGTTCAGAATTTAGTTGCACTGTTTTTACTGTTCACCCGGATCAGCAATTTTCAAAGTGGCTTAATAAATAGCAAAAAAATTCAAAAAAATGTAAAATTTGGTCTCCAGGCATATTTTAATATAGATTGAACATCTAATGGTTCGGGTCGACCGTTTGGACTTTGAAAACCCGAAAACAACTTGGTTGCACGAGAAGCTTGGTGCAAACGTTTTGATATTTGCCACTCTCTCTCTCTCTATATATAGTTATGACTTTGTCATGTATTTTAGTTTCAAGTAGAGGTATATAAATTTACTAGAAAAAAATAAAAATAAAAAAATTAATACGGTGTTGTCGTTTAGTAAATATCAAATGTAATGAATTTAAAAGCTAGGCAGTGTTTACCATTGCAACATATATATTAATTAGTTATTTTCTTTGGTTTTATAAATTGGGTTTTAATGGTAATACTAACAACTTGCAAAAAATTTGTTGTGTATTTTGAATAATGTGTCATTTTATCAAATTAATGGTTTGATTTCTTATATAAGAAATGTTGGGAAATCATAAAGGTCAAACAATTACGTCTTATCTAGAGATCAAACAATTACATCTCATCTAGGAGTCAAACACTTACACCCCGGGAAAAGAGAAATAGTTCCCTACCTTAACCTAAGGACCGTCCTATGCCAAAGCCTACTCATAAAACATAAATCTTAAGTGCGGAACATAATACCTGATTCCATGGATGTTTCTATGGAATAACTCGATCCTTTGAGAGATCACCAACCGTCTCCGTGAGCGCGAGATTAGACTCTAATGGCAAGAAGCTCTTCTTGTTGTTTTGTCATATAGTCGTAGGAATAAGTCTTTCAAAACAGCAAGATATGGCTCTTGAGAAATTCTCTCCAAATTTCCTAATGAATTTATCTTCTCTATTCTTTGATGGTGGAAGAAGAAGAGAAGGCACACAGAGCTGTATTTTTCTAAAGAGAAAAACATCTTTTCAGTTATGTGCTTTTCTGTATTATCTTGTGCCTTGAGGACCAATCCTTATATATAGTAACCTATCTGGTTATCTACCAACTTGAAAAAGGTATTTTGTGTGACTACATCAAAAAACGTGTTGTCGCATCAAAATCCATGCTGCCACATTAATATCTGTGTGGCCCACACAATCCTCTTAAATGACAGTTTTTTAAATTACATATCTCATAATCAGTCCATCAATAATTTGATCTTTGCCTAAATTGTTCTACACATTTATGGTCACATCCTAATGAATACATTGATTGTCTATTACCTTATTTGATCACTTTAATTGACAACCATATATGACAGTAAACAATCCATAATTAGATTACATATATGCTCAATGTTGGCATTAAATCCAACGAGGTTGGCAATAAATCCAACAATCTCCCACTTGAGCAATATGTTATGACTTTTTAATTATGCATTGTGTTCCTTATGTGCGCACATTTATTTACTGTCTTCATTATATATTCCCAAACCAATTCGGTCCATTAACTATATCAGCAAAGGACTAAAGCGGCATTCGTCGCATTTATTCGCAACTAAACCCTCAATAATCATATCACTAATACAACTGAATGACATAAATCATGATGTGGATGTGTAGCATAGAAATTACATGCAATTGTGATCTTCACATGTCTATTTCTAACTTGGTCTCCTACTTAAATCTTGAAACTGAATTAATGGTCAAACATAAACGAGAAACAGAATGTCAAAACTTCATAATATATATAACACTTGTTACATGTCACAAGTTACATATCCAAAATTATATTGAAAAATAGAACATTAAATTACAAATAACAGACTCCCACTAAAACTGAATATCCTCAATAGAGATTACACCCATATGAGCAACATGTTCTTCAAACTTAGCCGGTGTCAATCCCTTAGTAAGAGGATCTGCTAACATAGAGTCTGTTCCTACATGTTTTATTTTCAATTCACCATTATGTACTTTTTCCTTTACTTTACATTACTTTAGTTTAGCATTATTCTATATTCTAAATAATATTTAGGGCACTTGTTAAGACTAAATTTGTCTCCTTTTGCTATTGAGGTATATTTTCTGGTTTACTGTTTTACTTGTCATACCTAAGGAGAACCTTATCGATATAATTCCTTTGGTGCGATAATATTGGAGCAACCTTTTTAGCTTCAAACCTGATTATTCATGTTCGCACCAAACACGTAGAAATCGATTACCATTTTGTTAGAGAAAATGTTGCAAACAAATCTCTCTACATTCGGTTTCTCACCTCTAAGGATCAGCTCGCTGATATTTTCACAAAACCTCTAGCATCTCCTTGATTCCTTCTTTTGTCTTCCAAGCTCACTGTGTGTTCACCGGATTTCGCTTGCGGGCGGGCTAATAAACCTATACTGGAGACAGTCCCAGCACTGAAGTTGGCAGCTCACTGTGCCGGAGAATATCAGAATCCAAGACAGCAACAGCTCAAGTCAAAGATAGTTAGATTTGTTAAGTCAAAGTTAGTTAGAGCTGTTAGCTAGCTATGTTGTTATGCAATTAGTTACTGATGATTAGTTGTTAGGTGGTTAGAACTGTGATTAAAACAGTAAACCACAGTTAGTTGAGATGAGCTATTCTCTATAAATAGACCATCTGTATCTTGTAAAAGACAATCAAGAATGAAAAAAATTCAGTATTCATAATTCCTCTCTCTCTACTGTTACATTTGTTAAACATGACGAACTTTGTCAGTTTACATTAAGTTCATACCAGTTCATACCTCCGTAATTTTAAATTTGAGGAATTTGGTACATCAATCCCTGTATTGTCACCCTATCAACCTGTTAAGAAAAATGCAATTGAACTTGGTCATCATACCGTTTAACTATTTTATTGACCATCTAGCGTTAAAATCCTTAATGATATACATCACCGTTAACTGGCATTTAAATAGCGTTAAACTGATTAAAACCTTTCATATAAAATAAGTTATACTTCTGTGACTATGATTTCAGTATTGTGCGGAAGATGTTTTCACTTAACTGGCAAATTTCCCCATCAACAAACTAATTATGTATGCTCCTATATTGGGTTGGGATTCCAGGTGACATTGGTTAATCATAATAGGTTTTACCTGGGTCTTGAGTATTGACTCGTATATATTATTATAGGATTTGATAGCGAGGCACTTAGTCACAATGTATTGCTTATGATGTGAAGAAACGACAAGTCATCCTTGTATATTTTATACTCGTATCCTTTGTATCTTTTAAGTATAATTATTTATATATCTTTATTGTATTGTACCTTTCTGATCTAGCATAACTTTTCTGATTAACTTATATCATCTTGGCTAATGTATAAGACACTAAAAACTGAACAAGCTGATAAAATGAACACACAGGTGGCATGCACAATTTGTGCAAAGATGATCATGGAAATGGTGTTCAGGTTGATGGCCCAGGTTATTTCACACATACTTTTTTTTTTCCATTAAGGAAATTGATATGACATGTTTGTAATTATGTGGGAAATTTTTTCATGCAATTATCGAATTTTCAGATTCTTATCTTTCGAAGTATGTAATTTAGGTCCAGCTATGTTAACGAATACGGCACGGATCTATTGAAAATGTTTGCATATCTATACAACAACCAGGGTTTACATATCTATGCTCATTTAAAATTAAACTAATCAATAAATAAGACAAACTAGTTTGTTCTAGTGCTTAAATTAATGCTCATTATGTTGGATATCATCAATTCTTATCCATATATACTCGTTTGTGTGTACAATACGGATTGATTGGATAATATAGGATAAAAGTGATTTCATTAACAACCCTTGTTTGGTTTCATCTTGATTAATTCATATTGCTCTAATTTGTTATTTTCAGTTGGCAATTTCTTGTTGTAGGGTGAATACCTCGGTGCTGAGTAGTGCATGCCTCTCATAGTTACTAAATACTTTTTTAAGGATACTATGAAAGTCAATTGTATAATTTAGTACTGAGAAGAGAATGTGAAGGCCACAAAAACTTATTATATGATTTGTTAAGCGCACAATTTTCTAATGGCCTTAATCTAATAAAAAGTTAATGAACAATGTCACAACTTGTACCCCTCTAAGTTTTGCTCAGGATAGCTGTAAGATCAGTTCTATTAATCATGGAATTAACAAGATGAGAGACAGGCTTAGTATCATTCTATTAGCAAACCTTTAAAAATTTGTTTTACCTTAATTGTATTGATATGTATTATGTAATACATATATTCTTGTATCAAAATGAAAATGAAAGTTTACTACCTAACTTTTTCAGCATGACAAATTCAGAATTTGTAGAAATAATCTTATAAAGCCTTGTCTTAGCTTTCTAAAGTAGTAGTTATTTTTATTATATTTTATACATTCCTCCTTTCCAAATAGGAAAATTCTAATGCGAACCGGCACCTTAAGATTCCACAAGGCACACCTTCCATTTTTTATCTCCTCGTATTCTATCCAATGAAGAAAATTTGACTTATTTTGGATGCTGTTTTACTGATCCAATCTCAATACATCCTAGTGAGGGTCGTTTGATAGTTTTGATTGGTCTCGAGTACATTCCTTTAGAAATTGTCACCTGACTTAACAAAATAGAGCTTTGAATTTGATCAAACACTGAAGATGGTAACTTTGAAGAAGTCAAACTCTGAGAAACTTCAGGATCCTGCCTTCCAATCAGTTGGACAAAAGATGTGAGTAAACTTATTACCTATTTAGTATTTGCTTGTTCTATTGAATGTATATGCGTAGCCCTTAACAGCAGAGAAAATTATAGAAATATAGAAAAATGTACTCCTTAAATTTAAATTTTTTGAAGTTCAAATAGATTGAAATATTAGTTCTTTGCATATTGCATTGAAGCGGGACAGAGATTTGGCAGATTGAGAACTTCCAGCTAGTTCCTTTGCGAGAATCAGATCATGGTAAATTCTACTCTGGAGATTCGTACATAGTGCTGCGGGTATATTTCTTATATCTTAGTTTTCACAGAATGTTCTCTCCATTTATTTGTCATCAATTTCAGTTGTCTATTAATCTTTTTGTTTTTTACTTTTTTTTTGTTGATCAGACATCTGTGAGCAGAGGTGCTGGATATGCCTATGATATTCATTTCTGGATAGGGAAGCACTCTACTCCTGTAAACTACTCTTCATGTCAATTTTACTTTTAAGTTGTATTGATCACTCCAGTATAATCATATATCCTACAAATTCACTTAAAATCACTTAATGATTGCAAAGGGACAGATGGATCAGGTTCAGGTAAGTCATTTTTCAGGTTCAGGTCTGTTTGAATTCAATTTAAGTCCGGGTCTTGGCTCCTTCGTGCTGGGTCATTCTGGGGTTTTTGTTCATATTGCTTAAAAAATTCTGGGTTGTTCAGTTCGAGTCATTTCAGGATCTGGAGTCGTAAGTTGTAAGGGTGTGGGTACGATATTTTTTTAGTTTCATTGTATAATTTTTTTTAATCAATTTGATTTGGGTCTGCTTGGATTGTGGGTAGGTCTTTTATTTATTTATTTTTATTTCAATCATGTTTGGGTTTATCGACTTCTTTAAAAAGGGGTTGAGGTTCTGGACCTCTGGTGGATTTTTTGCGGGAGGTTTAAATTTTGCCAGATTTAAATCATACAAGTTTGGGGAGGCTAATTACACATAGTCCACATCACACACTCACACACAGATAGGTGTGCGTGCCTACTCACCTCAAACCCCCTCCATGAACACACACAAGATCATATTTTTTTGTCTCCATAAAGAAAAAATATATTAAATTTGAATTGTAGGATGAGTATGGAACTGCCGCTATTAAAACTATTGAACTCGGCGAGATCCTTGGAGGAAGAGCAATCCAGCACAGAGAAGTACAAGGTCATGTGTTACATTATGATCCTTGAATAAATAAAAATATACAAAAAGGGCATAATTGTAAGGATTTCAAATTAATGCAATATTTAAAAACTTGGAGGACTTATGTGCAAAAATTCCATATATTAAGTAAATACCTTTCTTCTTCTCTTTATTTTCTCCCATTTACACCTCTAATTTCGTGAGAGGGCTAGGGTTTAGCCGAACCAAAGAGGGAAAGAGAGAGAGAGAGAGAAATCGAGCGTGGAATCGGATCAGAATTGTCGGAAATCTGAGATTCGAGCTAAATAGACGATCGTGCTCAGTTCTAAAGCTTCAATTTGGTGGTAAACCTACGAGGCATCGGATCTTGGGATCATTCGAGACGCCTGAGCCTTAGACGTGTACGCTATATACTCAGGTGCGGGGTTTCTGGACTTGTTTGATAGTTTATATTCAGAATTAAACTGTGTTTCGATTGACATGTTGATTATTGGTTAAATTGCATTATCGAATCGTGTTGCATATGCATTGCATTGCCCAAATTAATAAAAACTCGAATTGTTTTATCTGATTGATCTGCATGCTGGTATGGTTATTATTTGTGTATTGATCTGAATGATCTAATTTGGAATTAAAAGTCACCGTGATTTATATCACCATCGGTTGGTGGATATGGTATTACCGTCTCCCATCGTGGCGACGTCACCCAGGGGGTGAATCCGGATTTGTCAAAGTCTATGCATGGACTTTGACGCCCAGTATTCTAAAGCTTTAGATCGTTTGGCCCTCGGCAGTTCCCAGTACCGGTTGGGACGAGGGGTAAGTGACTCTGTATTATGAATTTGATTATGGGTGACTTGTGTATCGGAGGCATTACCCAGGGGGTAATGCGTTTGAATGGTCAATTGGTTTTAAATGAATTTTCCGGATCTGAGATGAAACCAGACTTTTAATTAAACGGTTAAGCCTGTAACTACCAGATATTCTGAGCTCGAGTTAAACCAAATATTGTGTGATTGAATTTCGGTTTGGCAAATCCTGATTTGATTTCATTTGGCTAATTGATGTCGGGTTATGCGTTCATGTTTATACATTATTATAAATTGATCTGAACTTTATTTGTGTTTATTTTTGAATATAATCTGTGATTGCAAGTCCAGGAGCGAAACGTGGCAAATTTATCGCACTGAGAATTTATTTCTCACCCCCTGTTTGGGTTAACTTTTCAGGTTCCGGTTCAGCAGATCCGAGTGGGGCACGAGGTCGGTAGGCCTGGTTTCACCGCTGCTTAGACTGTCTGGTATGGTGGCATTAGGGACTATGTATATAGTTATGTTTTGATTGTGTACATATATGGTCTCTATGTCATTTTGTGATGCGTATCCATCGAGATACGGGTTTGTATGATATTACCTGACCATTTTGGGATTTATGTTATTTGTTTGCTTATGTTTTTATTTACTATTATATCGTAATTGCCTTGTAGGCATACGGGCAACCGTATGTCTACGGCAGGAATCACCTGTCGCGCCTCGTTGGGCCGCGGGGTGTGACAGGTCTTCCCCGGGTGGTATCAGAGCATGGTTTAGAACCTGAACCAGACTTGTTTGGATACGAGAGTGGTATGCGTATTAATTGGGGCCAGCACGACTATACGAATTTCGTATGATAAATAAGGAATATAGAATGTTATAAACTAACTTTGTTTGTTCAGAAAATGGAAACACGTCGAGGTAGAGGCAGACCTCGGAGGAATCCTGAACCTAATCCGGAACTAGTTATTGAGCCAGTTGTGGATCAGGCTGGGGCTGGTCCAGCTGGTGCTGGAGGTGCTGGAGGGGCTGATGGCGCTGGAGGAGCTGGTAGAGACCGGGACTTGGATGACCGGTTGATTGCGGCCTATGAGAGAGGTCGTCAAGCACAAATGCGGGATGTCGCACCAGTGGCTCACGGTGGGGCACCCGAAGATTTCCGAAGGTTATATGATGCATTTCTGCACTTGAATCCGCCGCGTTATGATGGAACCGGCGGGTATGCGGCAGCTGAGGAATGGCTAGCTCAGATAAATGCAAAGCTGAATTTATGCCGTGCCCCCGATGAAAATAAAGTGGAGTTAGTTGAGCAGCAGTTGGAAAGTGATGCTAGATTCTGGTGGGACGGGGCCCGACGCAATTATGAAGGGGATGAAGCGAGGATTCCTTGGGAATGGTACGAACAACAGTTTAATAGGCGGTTTTTGAGCAACATGCAGCGTGAAGCACTGCGGAGAAAATTCTTGGAGTTGAGACAAGATGGGCGTCCGGTGGTGGAATACAATAGTGAATTTCTGGCCTTATCGCGCTATGCTACGGATGTAAGAAATGATGTGGAAAGGTATAATAGGCAATACTTGGATGGGTTGGATGGGCATATTTCTATGATTGTGGATACTCCAATGGCGACGGAGTTACAAGCAATGATGGATCACGCCGAACAGGTTGAAATGCATGGTAAGAGGAGAAAGACGCAAGTGGCTGAAAGAAATGTGAAACAGCGAGAAGATCAGAGCAGGCAAGTGTCGAAGTCGAGGGGAGGACCATCAGTTACTAGACCCCCTCGGCCGAATATGACGCCGAGACCCCCATTCAGACAGACCTCTTTGCCGGGTTTTAAACCGGTGATGCCTTCGCAATGGTGCCGATCATGCAACCAAGCACACGATGAGGTTGAGTGTAGGCGTAAGGCTAGTGCTTGTTTCATGTGTGGTAGCGCGGGACATTGGGCGAGGGAATGCCCGAATTCGCTTATAAGGATGCAAGGCGCTAGTAGCACAGGAGGGTCTGCTAGCGTTGGGCGTGGCGCGCGGACGTGGCGCGGACGTGGCGCATTTCAAGCTAGCGGGGCTGGCGCTAGCAGGGCTAGCAGCACCGGCAGCACCGGCAGCACCGGCAGGAACGACGGCAGGGCGGCGGCGCATGCGCTTAACATCGCTGGAAATTCGCGCAACACTGCAACCGCGCAGGGAGGCGGCCAGACTGACGTCATGACAGGTTTACTCTCTATATCTGATCATGATGCGTATTGTTTGATTGATACGGGGTGTAGTCATTCGGTTGTGTCGAGGGTGTTCGTGGAAAAGTGTAGTTGGCCAATTGAAACGAGTCACCAAGTTTTAAATGTCCAAACCCCATTTGGATCAACTGATCGAGAAGTTACTATATGCCGAAACCGAAATATTAAAGTAGACGGAAGGGAATTCGAGGCTGATTTGCTGGTCATGGATATTATGGGGTATGATGTATTGTTGGGAATGGATTGGTTGACGAGGCACGCGGCAACCATTGACTGTCCGCATCGACGGATTCATTTTGCGAATTCAAGAGGTATGTCGTGTGTTTTGAAATGTAGAGAAATTGGGGAACTAACACCGTGTGTTTCTGTTGTAGAAGTGAGACATTTATTAGAAACAGGGTGTACAGCTTATCTGGCGGCCGTGGTTTATGCGGCTGCGGCAGTTCCAGAGATCAGCACTATACCGGTGGTTTCAGAATTTGTAGATGTATTTTCGGAAGAGATTGTGGGGTTACCACCTGAGCGAGAAGTGGAGTTCGGTATCGAACTAGTACCGGGCACAACACCGATTTCAAAGGCGCCGTATCGAATGGCACCGGCAGAACTGAAAGAACTTAAGGCGCAGTTGGAAGACATGTTGGAGAGTGGATTTATCAGACCCAGCACGTCGCCGTGGGGTGCGCCAGTGCTGTTTGTCAAAAAGAAAGATGGAACATTGCGGTTATGCATTGATTACCGCGAGCTGAATAAGGTAACAGTGAAAAATAATTATCCGTTACCTCGGATTGATGATATGTTTGATCAGTTGCAGGGATCTTCGATATATTCAAAGATTGATCTGAGAACAGGGTATCACCAGTTGAGGATTCGGCCAAGCGACGTGGACAAAACAGCATTCCGTACAAGGTACGGGCATTATGAATACCTTGTTATGCCATTTGGGCTGACGAACGCACCGGCAGCGTTCATGGATATGATGCACCGCGTGTTTCACGATCTATTGGATTTGACAGTTGTGGTTTTCATTGATGATATATTGGTGTATTTCGCACTCCCGAGAAGAACATGAGGTACATCTTAGAATTGTTTTGCAAAGATTGCGCGAACATCAGTTATTCGCAAAGTTTTCGAAATGTGAGTTTTGGTTGAATGAAGTTACTTTTCTGGGGCATGTGGTTTCGGGACAAGGGTTAGCGGTGGATCCCGAAAAGATTCGGGCTGTTACTGAATGGAAGAGGCCGGAGACAGTTACTGAAATTCGCAGCTTTCTGGGGTTAGCCGGGTACTACAGGAGATTTGTACTCGGATTTTCGCGGTTAGTTGCGCCACTTACAAAATTGTTGCATAAAGGCGTGAAATTTGATTGGGGTACCGCACAAGATAAAAGTTTTGAGGAATTAAAGAGTCGGCTGGTATCCGCGCTGATTCTTGCTATGCCGACCGCTGATAAAGAGTATACGGTTTACACCGATGCATCTCGATCAGGGTTGGGTTGCGTATTGATGCAAGATGATCATGTAATTGCCTATGCATCTCGACAATTGCGACCGCACGAGCAAAACTACCCGACTCATGACTTGGAGTTAGCGGCGGTGATATTTGCGCTGAAGATTTGGCGGCATTATCTGTATGGCGTGAGATGCCGTATATTTACGGATCATCAAAGTTTGAAATACATCTTCACGCAAAAAGAATTGAATTTGAGGCAAAGAAGGTGGTTGGAATTGATGAAAGACTACGATTTGGATATCCAGTATCACGCAGGAAAAGCGAACAGTGTAGCAGATGCGTTAAGCAGAAAGAGTCAGGTAAACCTCGCGTCGGTAATTACAAGTGAAGCGCATCTTCTTGAGGAAATGCGCAGATTGGAAATTCATGTTGGCGCATCACGCGACTTAGCATTGGCAGTTGCATCGAAATGTAATAGAAGTGAGGTGGGGACTAGCGCAACTGCAATTGCGTCGGTTGTGCTAGCAGCGGTTGAGATCCGATCGGAATTACACGAACAGATTCGTGCAGCGCAACAGGATGATCCAAGATGTCAGGAATTTAAACTGCACTACGAGTCAAATGCTGATTCCCCATTTAAAATTCAAGGAGATGACATTTTGCGGTTTCACGACCGCATTTGTGTACCAAATAAATCTGAACTGAAAGATCTGGTTTTATCGGAGGCGCACGACTCGGGTTACGCTATTCACCCGGGGGAAGTAAAAATGTACCAAGATTTGAAGAAATATTTCTGGTGGCCGAAAATGAAGCGAGACGTGCAAAGGTATGTTGAAAAATGTCAGATATGTCAGCAAGTTAAAGCAGATCGACGGAGAAAAGCAGGATTATTAAGACCGCTGGAAATACCTACGAGGAAATTTGAGTCGATCACAATGGATTTTGTATCCGGATTTCCGAGAACCGTTGGTAGATATAACACTATTTGGGTGATTGTGGACCGGCTGACGAAAATAGCTCATTTCATTCCGCTTCGAATTGAGACATCGGGGCAAGAATTAGCTGACTTATTCTTGAAATATCAATTCAAATACCACGGTTGCTCACGCAATATTATTTCGGACCGAGATCCTCGGTTCACTTCTCATTTCTGTGAGAGCTTTCAAGAGACAATGGGTACTAAGCTGAGATTCAGTACAGCGCATCATCCTCAGACGGACGGTCAATCCGAGCGCACTATCCAAACATTGGAAGACATGTTACGCTCCTGCGCGCTAAGTTTACAAGGTTCGTGGGTTGATCACTTGTATCTGGTAGAGTTCGCCTATAACAACAGTTATCACTCGAGCATTGGTATGTCACCGCAAGAGGCGCTGACAGGGCAACAGTGCCGTACTCCGCTGTGGTGGGGACCAGCGGGTACATATCCGCCTACGGGACCGCAAATGTTAGAAGAAATTGCTGAGAAAACGAAAATGGTTCTAAGTCAGCTCAAGTCAGCTCAAGAAAGACAAGGAAATATGCGGATATTCATCGAAGACCGTTGGAATTCCAAGAAAGTGATCACGTATGGCTTCGAGTTTCGCCTGTCAGAGGCGTACACAGATTTGGTGTTTCGGGTAAGCTAAGTCCTCGTTATATTGGGCCGTTTCAGATTTTGCGACGAGTTGGGCCGGTAGCATACGAGCTTGCACTACCACCAGCGTTGGACCGGGTTCATCCGGTGTTTCATGTATCACAGTTGCGCAGATATGTACGAGATCCGGCACATTGTATTGACCATTCTGATCTACACGTGCAAGACGATCTGACCTATCAAGAGGAACCGATGCGGATATTGGATCGAAAAGAGCAACGGCTACGAAGCAAAGTGATCCGGCTCGTGTTGATAAAATGGGGACGACCTTCCGATAAGGAAGCGACGTGGGAACTCGAGGAGAGCATCCGAGAAAAGTATCCGGAGTTATTCGACAATTAAGGTACGAAATCAAGTTCAGCGGACTGCACTTCATTTTAAGGGGGGGAGAATTGTTACATTATGATCCTTGAATAAATAAAAATATACAAAAAGGGCATAATTGTAAGGATTTCAAATTAATGCAATATTTAAAAACTTGGAGGACTTATGTGCAAAAATTCCATATATTAAGTAAATACCTTTCTTCTTCTCTTTATTTTCTCCCATTTACACCTCTAATTTCGTGAGAGGGCTAGGGTTTAGCCGAACCAAAGAGGGAAAGAGAGAGAGAGAGAAATCGAGCGTGGAATCGGATCAGAATTGTCGGAAATCTGAGATTCGAGCTAAATAGACGATCGTGCTCAGTTCTAAAGCTTCAATTTGGTGGTAAACCTACGAGGCATCGGATCTCGGGATCATTCGAGACGCCTGAGCCTTAGACGTGTACGCTATATACTCAGGTGCGGGGTTTCTGGACTTGTTTGATAGTTTATATTCAGAATTAAACTGTGTTTCGATTGACATGTTGATTATTGGTTAAATTGCATTATCGAATCGTGTTGCATATGCATTGCATTGCCCAAATTAATAAAAACTCGAATTGTTTTATCTGATTGATCTGCATGCTGGTATGGTTATTATTTGTGTATTGATCTGAATGATCTAATTTGGAATTAAAAGTCACCGTGATTTATATCACCATCGGTTGGTGGATATGGTATTACCGTCTCCCATCGTGGCGACGTCACCCAGGGGGTGAATCCGGATTTGTCAAAGTCTATGCATGGACTTTGACGCCCAGTATTCTAAAGCTTTAGATCGTCTGGCCCTCGGCAGTTCCCAGTACCGGTTGGGACGAGGGGTAAGTGACTCTGTATTATGAATTTGATTATGGGTGACTTGTGTATCGGAGGCATTACCCAGGGGGTAATGCGTTTGAATGGTCAATTGGTTTTAAATGAATTTTCCGGATCTGAGATGAAACCAGACTTTTAATTAAACGGTTAAGCCTGTAACTACCAGATATTCTGAGCTCGAGTTAAACCAAATATTGTGTGATTGAATTTCGGTTTGGCAAATCCTGATTTGATTTCATTTGGCTAATTCATGTTTATACATTATTATAAATTGATCTGAACTTTATTTGTGTTTATTTTTGAATATAATCTGTGATTGCAAGTCCAGGAGCGAAACGTGGCAAATTTATCGCACTGAGAATTTATTTCTCACCCCCTGTTTGGGTTAACTTTTCAGGTTCCGGTTCAGCAGATCCGAGTGGGGCACGAGGTCGGTAGGCCTGGTTTCACCGCTGCTTAGACTGTCTGGTATGGTGGCATTAGGGACTATGTATATAGTTATGTTTTGATTGTGTGCATATATGGTCTCTATGTCATTTTGTGATGCGTATCCATCGAGATACGGGTTTGTATGATATTACCTGACCATTTGGGATTTATGTTATTTGTTTGCTTATGTTTTTATTTACTATTATATCGTAATTGCCTTGTAGGCATACGGGCAACCGTATGTCTACGGCAGGAATCACCTGTCGCGCCTCGTTGGGCCGCGGGGTGTGACATCATGAATCTCACAAGTTCCTCTCATACTTCAAACCCTGTATTATTCCTCTCCACGGAGGTTTTGCCTCTGGATTCAGAAGACATGAAAAGAAGTATGAAATTCAGTTATATGTTTGCAGAGGAAACCGGGTTGTCAGAATGAATCAGGTTTATATTTGCTAATTTACATTTAGAGCAACATTTTAAAGGTTTATTTTGTTGTTGGGGTTTTGCAAATTCAACTAATAATTTTATTAATTTGTTCTTTTTGCAGGTCCCTGTTGCACTATCATCATTAAACCATGATAACATCTTTATCTTAGACACTGAATCGAAAATTTACCAGTTCAATGGGAAGACCTCCAGCATTCAAGAAAGAGCTAAAGCCTTAGAGGTGATACCATACTTGAGAGATAAATTCCACATGGGACGAAGATCTACATTTGCAATTGTTGGTGAGAAAATAAACATGTTGATTAATGCTGTGAAGTTCGGTTCTTAATTTCATATAGTCAACATGCAATGGAAGTTGATTCAATAATTTTTGGTTTGTATTGTTAGATGATGTAGACTGCGTAGCAGAATTGGACTCGGAATCAAGAGAATTTTGGGTGTATTTTGGTGGATTTGCACCTATCGGTGAAAAGGCTTTTGATGAAAATGAGTTTATTCCCAAGACAACTGCTCCAGCGATTTATAGGTATTTTGGTACTTGAATTTTAATCCTAAGGTATCATACTTTTATTTTACTGAATTTTTACATAAAGAGAGAGTGGTAATGCTCTCAGCTAGTTTGGTTTGGTCCAACCCATCAACTTGATTCTAATTTTAATCATTTATGCATGACCCACAACATTTTTTTTTCCTTTCTTGATCTATTACACTTTCAAATTTTAGTTGTGATAATATGTCTTATTTTCAGTATTAATAATGGTCAAATGAAGTTAGAAGAAAGCATGGATTCCAACGGAAAACTCGACAGCCACAAATGCTACCTATTGGATTGCGGCAGTGAACTGTTTCTTTGGGTTGGTAAGCTTGCTCCAGTCAATGTTCGAATAGCAGCTACCAGAATAGTTAAGGTAAACGTCTAAATTTCTTCGTCCATACAGATGATACACATTAATTTTTCTAAGATGCTATATTTATTAATTTCTTGAGATGCTATGGTTCCCTTTATGAGACTGCTCCTGCAAAACCCTTTCTAATTATCATAATTTGTAGGACTTTATTGAGAGAGAAAACAGATCAAATAACACATGCATCACACGGATAGTTCAAGGTTACGAGACAATTGCCTTCAAATCAAAATTTGACTCATGGTCAACGAGCTCTGGTAAAAGATATCATTTATGCAGCTCAGCTTCAGAAATTAATATTCATGTATACAGAAATATATAAAATTGATATAATATTTACCTGTGTTAGATATGGCATTGGAGGAGTGTTTAAGTGTGAATGGAAACTCAGCGAATGCACCTTCAGTGGAAGAAGCTCCTCAGTTGCTTGAAGGAGGTGGAAAGCTTGAGGTAGACTATTTCATTTGTTACAAGTATATATTATGAACTCAATGTTTCCTTTTTTTTTTCTGAAAATTTTTCCAGACCAGTTACATAATTTATATTACTCTTTAATCACTTTGATTTTAGTAGGACAATTGAGGCTTGCTACAGACTAATTGTTCTGAGTCTTTGATTACAATGGGGATCTTCTGAGGCTAAAATTGTCTATTGAGGATTAGTTTGGAAATTGCTTATTTGGGACAATCGTCACAACCTGTGCTATAAAAGTTTCAGGTTTCATCAGTGAAATCGATGAGAATTAGTTCATATAACCATATCTGGTGCTGCCAAAATGCAAATGGAAATTATTATATATCCAATTTGATATAAAATTTCAAGGAACATAACATACCCAACCAGAGTGAAGGACACCATTATCTTAAAAAAAATTCAGATTATCGTCTTTCTTTGCAATTCTACATAAAGATACAATCTCTTATCTTACTAGATTTAGTTGTACTTGTACCTTGAAGGTTTGGCATATCAATAACAGCAACAAGATTTCAGTCTCTAAGGAGGAGATGGGTAAATTTTACAGTGGAGATTGTTACATTGTACTTTATAAATACCAATCAATTTTCAAGAAGAAAGAGTACTTCTTAGCATGCTGGATTGGGAAAAATAGTGCTCAGGTTAAACAAACAACACATATAATTTAATTTATCAATTGTATCAATTATAAAGCAGTATCATCTTCACAACTTTGCATGTCAATTTGACATTACATAGTGTCTCAAAGTTGAATTCAATTAGGTTCATTTTAGGTCCAATTGGATGATATAATTTTTTTTCCCAAATTAGGTTGATCAAAATATGGCAACTCAATTGGCTAGCTCTTCTTGGGATGCCTCAAATGGAAAATTTGTTCAGGTACTGTAATATCTTTTTTCCGTATATTAAATATACAAGACAAACACACACACACACATATGCATGAACACTTTATCTTCCTAATAATACAAATATTTTTTAGGGACACATCTACGAGGGGAAGGAGCCACCACAATTTATTGCACTATTCCAGCCAATGATTGTCTTGATGGTCTGATCTTTATTTCTTATTTGTACATGCATAGTTTTTACATAAAATGGATACCGGTATTATATGACATATTCAATCGGAGACACCAAAATCAGTACAAATGAAAAAAAAGTTATTCTAAGAGAGAAGAGATATTTTATATTATGTAACTTATATTTTTAATGAAATCGTCAGTTGGTAATCGCCAGCTGAACTTCAAAACAGAAGTATATAAGAGAGAAAATAATCTAGCTGAAGTAAAATGGATAACAATTCAGATAATGGCCTAATGCAGGGTGGATTAAGCAGCAGTTACAAGAAGTTAATAGAGGAGAAAAAACTAATTGATAGAACTTACAGTTCTGACGGCATGGCACTAATTCAAATCACAAGCACATCCTTCAATATCAACAAAGCAATTCAAGTTGATGCAGTATGTCAAGTTATTTCTACTATGATTTTTGTATGGTGGAAGCTCACCAATTGCATTGTACAATTAGGGATAAGCAGATCTTACTTGAATGTGTGATGCACTGATATTTACTTATCATTTATTAAATAATAACTTGCCTTTTATTGTTGATATTCTTATAGGTAGCAGAATCACTGTGTTCCAATGATTGTTTTTTGCTCCAAACTGGAGATTCAATTTATGTCTGGCAAGGGCACTCCAGTACAGTTGAGCAGCAGCAATTGGCTGAGGATGTTGCCAAGTATCGAAAGGTTTTGGTTGAACAACACCTTCCTTTTTAGCAATTTTGCTTTGTTTTGTCTTCTTAATTAGTATCTGAAATAGAAATAAATTAAATTAAAATCCTCTAATGTCTTAAATGATAGCCGGCTAGTACACTGGTGCATGTTAAAGAAGGACAAGAGAGCCGTTCTTTCTGGTCCTTTCTCCATGGAAATAAAATTGGTTGCAGAAAGAACAAACAAAGAATCAAAGATCCTCATTTGTTCTCCTTCTCTTTAAAAAACAGTACAATTACTATTTCACAAACCCAAAAAGTTTCTCTGATTTTTCATAATATATATCTTTTTCTCCTTTACGTACCTAGCGATTGTTTCTAATTGGCTCTTCAATTGATGGTTTTATGTTAAATGTGGTACTCGTGCAGGAAAGCTAGAGGTATGATCATCCTCCTATCTTAGTACAGTTCATATATTTTCTTTCGAAAGAGTGCATGAATCCACTGACAGTTTTACATTTGAAGTTCTATTTACAACGGTTTACTATTCCTACATCAGATATCAGAGATTTATAATTTTTCCCAAGATGACCTTTTGACCGAAGATATGTTGATACTTGACACACATGTTGAGGTTTTCATTTGGATTGGTCGCACTGTCGATCCTGAGGAGAAAAAAAGAGCATTGATATTGGACAGGCATGCTATACATGTATCTATTTGTTCAGTTCCTTTTAAATCTTCTCTCTTTTCAAATTATTGTCTGACCCTAGTTGCATTTTGCTATGTAGAAATATATTGAACATGCAATTCGGTTTGAAGGATTATCTCCTGAAGTGCCACTTTATAGAGTAACTGAAGGAAATGAGCCTTGTTTCTTAACATCATACTTTCCTAGCTGGGATGTAACAAAGGCTATGGTACTTACATTAATTGCATCCATTTCTCTTCTTAAAAGCATGAAATTGACAAATTACCCAGCCTTCTTTTTTAATATAATTTCATTTTTCTGTTTAACTTTTGCTACTCTAGATTATTTCCTGAATTATCTGGGAACAGTAAGATTTATGACATATATTATAATGCTTAAATTGTGCATTAATTTGTGTGGAATGCAGTGTGAAGGAAACTCGTATGAGAAGAAACTCAAACTTCTTAAGAAGATTGCCAGGACCTTTACAATGGTAAACTATACTTTTCCAAATACAAAATGTGAAACTCGAATTTTTTTTTTGTTATATGTATTGAGGAACTAGATTTTGTGATTGCAAAATAGATCTCTAGAGAAAAATCGACGAGATATAGGAAGCCATCTGCAAAATGGATCGCCGTGCAATCGTCTTTCAAAAACGCCAAATATTCCCCGAAGTTGCCGATGGATTCAGGTATTCAGAATGATTTCTCTCTATCTTTCTCAAATTCTATTCTAGATTTTTCACTCAATCATGTGAATTAGCTTAATAAATTTGTATATGTTTTTATATACAGGATCTGAAATCAAAAGAAATGGAGCAGAAAGAATTAAATCTGACTCTGAAGGCACCAAGCAAAAGAAGAAAGTTCAGTTAAATATGAACGATTGAGAAGCAATTTTAACAGTTCAGAATCTGGCACTGATTTCATGCGAAGAGCGGTAAGCACATTGAAAATCAGTTTATAAAACATTATCTTCTTTTTTTTTTACCGTATCTCGAGTTTGACTATTTTTGTTATCTTAATTAATTTGAGAAGTTATATACTTACCGGAAGCAGAGTATACCATGGTATTTGGAATTTGGATTTGTAAAGTTTACAAGACTCTGTATTGTATTGAGGTTTTTTGTTTCTTTGTATTGAATATTTGTTGTATATCTTTACAATTTGAGATCTGAGTATATATACTCTATTTGGGATGATTTTACCGTTAGAGCTAACGGTAAGATCCTAGACAGCACCTATAACTAAATTATTTACAATCTGACCCTTATTCCACTTTACAATATTTTTTGATGGTTGGCGGCAATTGCCGGCAACTGATATATTGATTAAAAAAAGTTAATTACACAAATGTTTTCCTAATAAGGCTATAAGCTCCCGAGATTAATCCATTTAATCACAGAGTGTAAAGGCTCACTCCGAAACTATACATGGAGTTGACCCCTGGTGATCTCCCCCTCCCCGTTTCCCGGTAGGCAGTAGCCTTTTTCTCATCCTAAAGACCTAATCTCCATTTCTCAATTTCTAATGCCGTATCCCCCAATAGACGATGCAACGTCTTCTCTTTATTAGAAAATAATCTTGTATTCCTCTCGCGCCACAATGCCCAGGCACCTGCTGCCCAGACCACACTCCAGAGCGTCCTATGTGAGCGCAGTGGTTCCGAACTGATGTTAGTCCAAGCCGAGAGGATTTCCACTTTACAATATTATCCCTCTAATTACTTCTATTCTTTAACACTCCCCCTCAAGCTAGGATTGTAAATATCAATTAATCCTAGCTTGTTTGTTATTTCTTCAAATGCCTTTGGAATGAGACCTTTCGTGAAGATATCGGCTAGTTGGTCTTGACTCTTCACGTAAGGAGTTTCGATTTCCTTCGCTTGAACTTTTTCTCTTATGAAATGACAATCGACTTCAATATGCTTTGTTCTTTCGTGAAACACCGCATTTGAAGCA
The DNA here is from genome assembly GCA_028015225.1 of Carex myosuroides. NCBI lineage: Eukaryota > Viridiplantae > Streptophyta > Magnoliopsida > Poales > Cyperaceae > Carex > Carex myosuroides. The sequence goes on from CM051470.1 coordinate 12,903,581, forward strand.
ATATGCCTTGCTGCATTGTTATCACAAAACATCTTCATTGGTTTATCAATTTTGAAGCTCAATTCTTTGAGTAATTGTTCATCCAAGTGAGCTCACTTGCGGTGGATGCATGGCACGATATTCCGCTTCCGCACTTGATCGCGCCACAATATTTTGCTTCTTGGTTTTCCATGTGACTAAGTTTCCGCCTACAAATGTGCAATAGCCGGTTGTTGATTTTCTATCGAAACTTCCGGCCCAATCTGCATCGAAATAGCCACATACTTCGTTAGATTTATTATTTTTCATCCATATACCCTTTCCGGGTGATTTCTTTAAATATCTCAAAATTCTATCAATGGCATCCAAATGTGATTTTCTTGGTGAATGCATAAATTTGCTAATTTGACTTACCGCAAACGATATATCCGGCCTAGTTACCGTTAGGTAGATCAACTTACCTACAAGCCGTTGAAATTGGTTGATATCTTCTAACGGCTCTCCATCTTCAGTTTAATTTGCAATTACTATCAATTGGTGTTGAGGCCGGTTTGGATCCTAATTTTCTCGTTTCTTTTAGAAGGTCAATAGTATATTTTCTTTGTGAAATAAATAATCCTTTGATAGAATGAGCTATTTCAATTCCTAAAAAATATATAAGTCTACCAAGGTCCTTTATTTCAAATTTTTCTTTTAAGTGTCTTTTAATATTGTTAATTTTTTCATAATTGTTTCCGGTTATAATTATGTCATCAACATAAACAAGGACAACGGTAATATCATTACTCTCATGTTTTGAGAATAATGATGTATCGGATTGGCTTACTTTAAAACCGCAAAAAATTAAATATTGAGATAATTTGCCATACCATGCCCTTGGAGATTGTTTAAGTCCATAAATTGATTTCTTTAATCTACAAACAAGGTTAGCATTTTTTTCTTTTACATGACCCGGTGGGAGGGTCATATAAACCTCTTCCTCAAGTGTTCCTTGAAGAAATGCATTTTTAACATCCATTTGATATAAATTCCAACCATTATTTACCGCTATCGAAAGTAGAATTCTTATGGTATTCATCTTTGCTACCGGAGCAAAGGTCTCTTGGTAATCGATACCGTATGTTTGGGTATATCCTTTGGCAACTAGTCGGGCTTTGTACCTTTCTATGGTGCCATCACTTTGGTATTTTATTTTATAAACTCATTTGCACCCTACTGGTTTTTTATTTTTTGGTAACGGTACAATGGTCCATGTATTATTTTTTTCTAAGGCTTGAAGTTCTTCTTTCATAGTCTTGCACCATACCGGTTGGTTTATGGCTTCCTCAAAGTTTTTTGGTTCTTCTATTTTGGAAATTGAACTAAGAAATGCATGATGGTGTTTCGAAATATTTTTATATGAAATATAATTTTGAATAGGATATTGAACCTCATAGGTTACGAAATCTCGTAACCTTGTTGATGGTTGAGTGGGGCGAGTTGATCTCCTTGGTGCGACTTCTTCTTCAATAATTTCATTTTCTTCAATATTCTCGTTTTCTTCTTCCTCGGCCTCGCTTTGAGAAGTGTTGTTATTTCCGCCTTCATTTTCTTCTTCTTCATTTCCTACAACTCTTTGCTCCTCAATTTGATTAGTAGTCATAGGAATAACAAAATCATTTGTACTAATATGGTTATCAAGCTCATTTTTATTTTCTTTAAAATATAGCCCATTTTCAAAAAATGTTACATCTCTTGAAATATATAATTTATGATTTATAGGATCATAACATTTATAACCCTTTTTTTGGGATGAATATCCTAGAAAAATAGCTTTAATAGAAGTATAATCTAATTTGTCTCGTTTATTTTGGTGTACATAACATGTACATCCAAATACTCGTAAATAATTAAAAATTATTTTTCTTTGATAAATAACTTCTAATGGACTTTTTTTATTTAAAATAACACTTGGCAACCTATTTATCAAATAAGTTGCGGTGAGAACGGCATCCTACCAATAATTTTTTGGAACATTATTTTGAAACATAAGTGCTCTTGTCATTTCGAGTAAATGACGATTTTTTCTTTCGAAAACTCCATTTTGTTGTGAGGTATAAACACAAGTGGTTTGATGTATAATTCCTTTTTGTTTTAAAAACTTTGAGAAATTTTGATTTACAAATTCCATTCCATTATCGGTCGTAAGAATTTTAATCTTTGTGTTGTATTGGTTTTCAACTAGATTTGAGAAATCTTGAAAGTGAGAAAATACTTCACTTTTATTTTTTAATACATATAGGCATGTTAATCGTGAAAAATCATCTATAAATGTAACAAAATATTTAAAACCATTATAAGAGTCTACCGGGGCGGGTCCCCAAACATCGGAATGAATAAGTTCAAATATTTGACTACTTTTAGAATTTGAGGTTACAAAAGGAAGTCTTGTATGCTTTGCTAGTTTGCATATTTCACAATTACTACCATTTAGATTTGGAAAATTAAAAATATTTTTTAAGATTTTATCGGAGGGATGTCCAATTCTTTTATGCCATAAACTTCCCATATCTTGTATTTGTGTGTTGAAATTGAATTTTTGGCTATTCAAAAAATAGAGTCCATTTTGATAGAAACCTTCACCTATTATTTTCTTGGGTGTCACATCTTGAAAAAATACATTTCTAGATGAAAATATAATCTCACAATTTATTTCTTTTGAAATTTTTCCTATAGATAATAAATTAGAAGCACAATTTTTTACATGTAAGACATGTTTAATTTCTTTTAAAAAAAGGTTGATTGAGCCATAACCACAAATTTCCATTTTTTCTCCGTTTGCAACATATACAAATTCTTGATTTTTATTTTTTTGGTAATTATACAATATATCTTTGTTTCCAGTCATGTGGTCGGTTGCACCGGAATCTAGAATCCAATCTAACTTATTTTTGGAATTCAATCGATTCAAATCACCTAATTTGTATATTTCAATTGTTTTATTTCTCCATTTTCGGGCTCAATTTTGTTTGGGCTTAAAGGGCTCCTTTTATTTGGTATAATATATAAATCTTGGTTTGGGCTTGAATTTATTTTGCTGCTATGAAGTTTAAAATTAAGTTGGGCTTTAGAAAAACCTGTTTTGGGCTGCAGCAGCCCACTGAGTTGAGAGAGAAGAGCCCTATTTCAGCGCGGGTTGCTCCAAAACCGGATCCAGACCCGTTATTTCCGAACCGTTCTTTCTTCTCTTCTTCTTGTTCGTGAGACTGCGCCGCTCCATCGACAGCGCGTTTTTCCTCCCCCTTAGGGTTACGCCCCTGACTACCTCCGCCTTTCTCCTTCCACCACTTTAGTCGGAGATTAGGATGAAGGAACCAACACCGATTGAGTCCATGGCCCTCTTTTTTACAGTTACTACACTTCATTGGTGTTGAGGCTGCTCTCTTCTCAGATCTAAAGGTTAGGGTTTAATCTGGTACAATTGATCACAAGAGAGTTTTCTGGTTTTTGGTACTGATAAAACACAGTGAGCTTTTTTGCTGATTTTCTGGAAGTCGCCGATATATGATGAGCACAAAGGGTTTTGTTGATGATTTTCGTTGGTATAGATATGAGCTGATATAATAGATTAAAATTGCCAACGAACAGATTATCGGATGAAGCTGGTATAGATATGAGCTGGTATACCAGATTATCGGATAATCGTGTAAATTAGTTTTTGATGATTTTCGGATTTGGTATGATTTATGGATTATTGGATACTGGTTATATGTCGCTCTGATTTTTCAGGCAAAACAGAATCAGACAGACTTTGGGGTTGTTTTTTTTTTCTCGGATTTTTTTTTTTTGTGGTAATGAGAATTTTGTATTCTGTTGTATTGGTATTTTCTGGTGTTGAATCAGAATTGTTGGTAAAACATGGAAGCTTGGAGCTTTATTGGGTTATTGGATATTATTATCGGATTTTTCAGAGCAGCTCTGATACCATGTAAAGTTTACAAGACTCTATATTGTATTGAGGTTTTTTGTTTCTTTGTATTGAATATTTGTTGTATATCACTACAATTTGAGATATGAGTATATATACTCTATTTGGGATGATTTTACCATTAGAGCTAACGGTAAGATCCTAGGCAGCACCTATAACTAAATTATTTACAATCTGACCCTTATTCCACTTTACAATATTATCCCTCTAATTACTTCTATTCTTTAACAGGATTGACAACAACAGGATGAAATCAGCTGACAATCCGAGTTGAAGGACTATTCTATCTTTGAATCCTTGTTAGTGTACATAATTGTATACAGTACATAACGCATTTGTTTTGTGTTTACTGCATATTTCTGTCATATAATTCCTTATAATGTTTATTGGAGTATTTATTGATTACCATTTACTTTTGGGTTCTGTAGATATATTCCATCTGTAAGGTGAAGATTAATAAATTGTTATTTGTTCACTAATTAATTAAAGGGGTTGATATACATTATTATTTAATATTTTTGGAAGAAATTCCACATGGAAAGAGGGGTTCTTCAAAATAAAATTTAGTGTACCCAGATAACACACTCCAATGCCAGAAGGTAAACATATTATAGAAGTTAATCTAAAAAAAAATTCTAAAAAATGTAAAATTTGATTTGCAAGTACATATTCATATGTACTTGCAAGTACATATTCATATGGAGATCATGTTGAACGGTTCGGATCGACCGTTAGGATTTTGAAAACTCAAAAATTGAGCCGTAGCACGGAGGCCCTCTATGCTACGCGTAGCATATTAGCCAGATTTTATATAGAGTATGGCTAATGTGCTTCCTCTAGAACTTCGGCCTCGTGCTTCCGGGGGCATATGTTAGTGTTTGATGTTCAAACAACAAATTCAAACCGTTAGATGTGATCTCTATATTAAAATGTGCTTGGAGACCAAATTTTACATTTTTCTGAATTTTTTTACTATTTATTAAGCCACTTTGAAAATTCCAGATCATATGGTCCAGATTGTTTTTTCTGTTCACCCGGATCTAGAATTTTCAAAGTGGCTTAATAAATAGTAAAAAAATTCAGAAAAATGTAAAATTTGGTCTCCAAGTACATTTTAATATAGATTGAACATCTAATGGTTTGAATTTGTTGTTTGAACATCAAACACTAAGATATGCCCCCGGAAGAACGAGGCCAAAGTTCTAGAGGAAGCACATTAGCCATACTCCTATATATATATATATATATATATATGGGCTACTATACATTGCAATGCATAGGCACCCTTGTGCATTGGACCATAAATCACCGATTCAAAGTCCAAATGACCGATCCAAACCGTTCATCTTGATCTCCATATTAATATGTGCTTGGAGACCAAATTTTACATTTTTTTGAATTATTTTACTATTTTTTTAGATTTATTGAAAATCTGAAAATCCGGGTGAACAGTAAAAAACAGTAAAAATTTCTAGACCACCGGATCGGCGATTTTCAAAGTGGCTTAATAAATAGTAAAAAAATTCCAAAAAATGTAAAATTTGGTCTCCAAGTACATATTAATATGGAGAACAAGATGAACGGTTTGGATCGGTCATTTGGACTTTGAATCGGTGATTTATGGTCCAATGCACAATGGTGCCTATGCATTGCAATGCACCATAGCCCATCTCTCTCTCTCTATATATATATATATATATATATATATATATATATATATATATATATATATGAGGAGAGATCAAGTTACAACAAAGTTACAACAACCATTTTTTTCATTTTCAAAGTCCAAATTGTCGATCCAAACCGTTCAACATGATCTCCACAATAAAATGTGTTTGCAGATCAAATTTTACATTTTATTGAATTTTTTTTACTATTTATTAAGTATTTTACAAAAAATAATCATATTCAGACCATTGAATTTTGTACCCATCTTAATAAATAGTAAAAAAATTCAAAAAATGTAAATTTGATCTGCAAGCACATTTTATTTAGATAATCATGTTGAACGGTTTGGATCAACGATTTGGACTTTGAAAACGAAAAAAAATGATTGTTGTAACTTTGTGGTAACTCAAATTTGTTGTAACTTGATCCCTCCACTATATATAGAATTGAGCTATGGTGAGACGTGGAGTAAAACAATTTTGTACTCCATGGCACTAGATTTCCATTTTGAAAATCCAAACAACCGATCCGAACCGTTCAACATGTTCTCTATATTGAAATGTGCTTGGAGACCAAATTTTACATTTTTTGGAATTTTTTTACTATTTATTAAGCCACTTTGAAAATCGCTGATCCGGTGGTTCAGAAAATTTTACTGTTTTTTACTGTTCACAGTGGATCAGCGATTTTCAAAGTGGCTTAATAAATAGTAAAAAATTCCAAAAAATGTAAAATTTGGTTTCCAAGCACATTTCAATATAGAGAACATGTTGAACGGTTCGGATCGGTTGTTTGGATTTGCAGCGTGGGGTACAAACTTGTTTTACTCCACGTCTCACCATAGCTCATCTCTATATATATAGAGAGAGAGAGGAGAGAGAATGGCTAATATACAAATGTTTGTTCTTGGACTCAGGAACAAATGGTTCGGTTTTTCAATTTTCAAAATCCAAACAGTCGATCCAAACTGTTAGATATTCAATCTATATTAAAATGTGCTTGGAGACCAAATTTTACATTTTTTGGAGTTTTTTTACTATTTATTAAGATGGTTTGAAAACTGCTGTTTTTATTAAATTTCTGCAACATTGAAAAACAGCGGTTTTCAAACTAGCTTAATAAATAGTAAAAACATTCCAAAAAATGTAAAATTTGGTCTCCAAGCACATTTTCATATGGATTGAATATCTAATGATTTGGATCGACTGTTTGGACTTTGAAAATTAGAGAACCGAACTGTTTGTTCCCAAGTCCAAGATCAAACGTTTTGTATATTAGCCATTCTCTATCTATATATATATATATATATATATATATATATATAAAGGAGGGTTCCAATACCTCATGTTTTTCATACCTCATCATGCCTCATATTTAATATCTTTATTTTCAAAGCCTAAATTGTCGATCTGAACTGCTCAACATGATATCCATATTAAAATATGATTGGAGATCGAATTTTATTATTTTGGAAATTTTTTACTTTTTTTTAAGATAGGTACAAAATCACTTTTTTTTGGACCGTTCAAGATAGTAATGTTGTACATATCTAAAAAAATAGTAAAAAATTACAAAAATTACAAAATTTGGTCTCCAATCATATTTTAAAATGGATATCATGTTGAGCGGTTCGGATAGACAATTTAGGCTTTGAAAACTAAGATTAAATATGAGGCATGATGACGTATGAAAAACATGAGGTATTGGAACCCTCCTCATATATATATATATAGAGAGAGATGAGCTATGGTGAGACGTGGAGTAAAACAAGTTTGTACTCCACGCCATATTTTCATTTCGAAAGTCCAAACAACCGATCCGAACCGTTCAACATGTTCTCTATATTGAAATGTGCTTGGAAACCAAATTTTACATTTTTTGGAATTTTTTTACTATTTATTAAGCCACTTTGAAAATCGCTGATCCACTCTGAACAGTAAAAAACAGTAAAATTTTCTGGACCACCGGATCAGCGATTTTCAAAGTGGCTTAATAAATAGTAAAAAAATTCCAAAAAATGTAAAATTTGGTCTCCAAGCACATTTCAATATAGAGAACATGTTGAACGGTTCGGATCGGTTGTTTGGATTTTCAAAATGGAAATATAGTGCCATGGAGTACAAACTTGTTTTACTCCACATCTCACCATAGCTCAATTCTATATATATATATATATATATATATATATATATATATATATATATATATATATGAGATGGGCTATTGTACTTCGCGACGTAAAACCCCCGTTTACTTTGGGCCATATTTTGTCATTTTGAAAATCTAAACAATCGATCCGAACCGTTCAACATGTTCTAAATATTGAAATGTGCTTGGAGACTAAATTTTACATTTTTTGAAATTTTTTTACTATTTATTAAGCCACTTTGAAAATCGCTGATCCGGTAGTCTAGAAAATTTTACTGTTTTTTACTGTTTACAGTGGATCAGCGATTTTCAAAGTGGCTTAATAAATAATAAAAAAATTCAAAAAAATGTAAAATTTAGTCTCCAAGCACATTTCAATATTTAGAACATGTTGAACGGTTCGGATCGATTGTTTGGGTTTTCAAAATGAAAATATGAGCGTGAAGTAAACGGGGGTTTTACTTCGCAAAGTACAATAGCCCATATATATATATATATATATATATATATATATATATATATATATATATATATATGAGGAGGGATCAAGTTACAACAAATTTGAGTTACAACAACCATTTTTTTCATTTTCAAAGTCCAAATCGTCGATCCAAACCGCTCAACATGATCTCCACAATAAAATGTGCCTGCAGATCAAATTTTACATTTTTTTGAATTTTTTTACTATTTATTAAGTATTTTACAAAAAATAGTCATATTCAGACCATTGAATTTTATACCCATCTTAATATAGTAAAAAAATTCAAAAAAATGTAAAATTTGATCTGCAAGCACATTTTATTTAGATAATCATGTTGAACGGTTTGGATCGACGATTTGGACTTTGAAAATAAATAAAATGGTTGTGGTAACTCAAATTTGTTGTAACTTGATCCCTCCTCATATACATACATATATATATATATATATATATATATATATATATATATATATATATATATATATATATATATAGAGGAGGGTTCCACTGCACCATTATTTGGTGCACCTAACGTGCACCCAAAACTCATATGGTGCATTTTCAAAGTTCAAATAGTCGATTCGAACCTTCCAACGTGTTCTTCATATTAAAATGTGCTTGGAGACCAAATTTTACATTTTTTGGAAATTTTTTACTATTTTTTCAGAATTTTTGAAAATACTAAATTTGCTGAATTTTTTACTATTCATCAAATTATTGTTTAGTATTTTCAAAGTCCAAACGGTCGATCCAAACCGTTAGATGTTCAATCTGTATTAAAATCTGCTTGGAGACCAAATTTTATATTTTTTGGAAATTTTTTTTACTATTTATTAAGCCACTTTGAAAATTGCTGATCTGGGTGAACAGTAAAAACATTGCAACCAAATTATGGACCATGTGATCAGCAATTTTCAAAGTGGCTTAATAAATAGTAAAAAAAGTTCCAAAAAATATAAAATTTGGTTTCCAAGCAGATTTTAATATAGAGATCACATCTAACGGTTTAGATCGACCGTTTGGACTTTGAAAATCCAAAAACAACTTAGTTGCACGAGGGTCTTGGTGCAAATATTTTGATATTAGCCACTCTATATATATATATATATATATATATATATATATATATATAGTGAGGCTATGGTGCTATGCATAGCACGGATGACTAGTGTACTACGGCTCAATATGGTACTTTTTAAAATCCTAACGGTCGATCCGAACCATTCAATGTGATAACCATATGAATATGTACTTGCAAACTAAATTTTATATTTTTTCGAATTTTTTTACTATTTTTTTAGATATGTAGAATTTTGATGGTCCAGAATTTACAGAAAACACTGATTTTTCTACCTATCTAAAAATATAGTACAAAAATTCAAAAAAATATAAAATTTAGTTTGCAAGTACATATTCATATGGATATCACATTGAACGGTTCGGATCAACCGTTAGGATTTTAAAAAGTACCATATTGAGTCGTAGTACACTAGCCATTGGTGTTATGCATAGCACCATAGCCTCACTCATATATATATATATATATATATATATATATATATATATATATATATAGAGTAGAACTAGGGTGCTCCTAAGCTCACCAAGCCCTTCGTGAGCGCGACTCTAAAACCTATCAAATTGACTTCAAACGACATTTTTAAACCGTTAGATGTTCAATCTATATTAAAATGTGCTTGGAGACCAAATTTTATATTTTTTGGAATTTTTTTACTATTTATTAAGATGGTTTGAAAATCGCTGTTTTTATTAAAATTCTGCACCATTGGAAAACAGCGATTTTCAAACCATCTTAATAAATAGTAAAAAAATTCCAAAAAATATAAAATTTGGTCTCCAAGAACATTTTAATATAGATTGAACATCTAACGGTTTGGAAATGTCATTTGAAGTCAATTTGATAGGTTTTAGAGTCGCGCTCACGGAAGGGCTTGGTGAGCTTAGGAGCACCCTAGTTCTACTCTATATATATATATAGAGGTTGACTAAGATCAAAGTGGTAGTTCCTAAGCTTTAGTGCTACCAATTCGTTATTGCGGTATCAAAGTTCAAATAGTTGATCTGAAGTGCTCAACGTGTTCTCCATATTAAAATGTGCTTGGAGACTAAATTTTACATTTTTTTGGAATTTTTTTTACCATTTTTTAAGGATTTTGAAAATCAATGTTTTGAATAATAAAAAATAAATAAAAGAAATCTAAAAAACAATGTTTTTTAAAAATCCATAAAAAATAGAAAAAAAATTTCAAAAAATGTAAAATTTGGTCCCCAAGCACATTTTAATATAGAGAACATGTTGAGCACTTCAGATAGACTATTTGAACTTTGAAAATCGCAAAACCAAATTGGTAGCACCAAGGCTTAGGAAATACCACTTTGATATTAGCCAACCTCTATATATATATATTTGGGTTATGGTGAGTTGTGAACTAAGAGTCTTGTTTTACTTTGCACTCATTTTTTCTATATTGAAACTTCAAAGAGACGATCTGAACCGCTCAACATGATCTCCATATTGAAATGTGCTAGGAGACATGAAAAACAACCAGTAGAAGATGAAATACAACTAGTAGAACATGAAAGACAACTAGAAGAAGAAGAAAAACTACTAGAAGAAGAAGAAAAACTACTAGAAGAGGATAAAAAACAACTTGAAGAAGATGAAAGACAACTAGAAAAACATCATCAACAACTACAAGAAGACGAAATACCACCAGTAGTACATGAAAGACAACCAGTAGAACATGAAAGACAACCAGTACAAGACGAAAGACAAATAGAAGAAGATGAAAGACAACTAGCAGAAGATGAATGACAACCAGCAAAAGATGAATGACAACCAATAGAACATGAAAGACAACCATTACAAGATTAAAAAGATAACTAGAAAAACATGAAAGACAGCTAGAATAAGATGAAACACAATCTGCATAAGATGAAGGGCAACTAGAAGAAGACTAAAAGACAACCAGAAAATAAGAAATACAACCAGTAGTAGATTAAAGACAACCAGTAGAACATGAATGACAACCAGTACAGGACGAAAGACAACTAAAAGAAAATGAGATACAACCAGTAGTAGATGAAGAAAAATCAGTAAAGCATCAAAGACAACCAGTATAAGACGAAAGACAACTAGAAGAAGATGAAAGACAACTTGTACAAGACGAAAGACAACCAGAAGAAGATGAAATACAATAAGTAGAAGAAAAAAAAGACAACCAGTAGAACATAAAATACAACCAGTACAAGACGAAAGACAAATCGAAAAAGATGAAAAACAACCAATAAAAGATAAAGGATAACCAGTAGAAAATGAAAGACAACAAATACAAGTTGAATGGTAACGAGAAGAAGATGAAAGACAACTAGAAGAGGATGAAAGACAACTAGAAGACGATGAAAGACAATTAGAAGAAAATGAAAGACAGTTAAAAGAAAATGAGATACAATCAGTAGTAGATGAAAGACAACCAGTAGAACGTCAAAAACAGCCAGTACAAGACGAATAACAACTCGATGAAGATGAAAGACAACTAGTAAAATATGAAAAACAAGCAGTACAAAACGAAAGACAACTAGAATAAGATGAAAAACAATCAGTAGAATATGAAAAGACAACCAGTAGAATATGAAATACAACCAGTACAAAATGAAAGTCAAATCGAAGATGTTGAAAAACAACCAGTATATGATGAAAGACAACAAGTAGAAAATGAAACACAACCAGTAGAACATGAAAGACAACCAGTACAAGCTGAAAGACAATTAGAAGATCATGAAAAACATCTAGTAGAAGATGAAAGACAACAGTAAAACACAAAAGACAACCATTACAAGATGAAATATATCGAAAAGAACTTGAAACACAATTAGTACAACTAGAAGAGGATGAAAGACAAGTAGAAGAACATCAAAGACAACTAAAGAAGATGAAATACAACTAGTAGTAGTTGAAAGACAAATAGTAGAACATTAAAGACAACCAGTACAAGTTGAAAGACAACCAGCAGAACATGAAAGACAGTCAATACAAGATGAAAGATAACAAGAAGAACATGAATGACAACTACAAGACACGAAAAATAACTAGAAGAAGATGAAAAACAACCAGTAGTAGATAAAAGACAATTAAAAGAACAAGATAGACAATTAGAAGAAGATGAAAGACAACAAAAAGAAGAAGAAAAACAATTAGAGGAGGAAAACAATTAGAAGAAGATGAAAGACAACTAGAAGAGCATGACAAATAACTTGAAGAAAACAAAATATACCACCAGTAGTAGATGATAGACAACCAGTACAACACGAAAGACTATTAGAAGAAGATGAAAGACAACTAGTAGAAGATGAATGACAACCAGTAAAACATCAAAGACAACCACTACAAAATGAAAGGTAATGAGAGAACTTAAAAGACAACTAGAAGAAGATGAAATACAACCAGTACAAGGTGAATGACAGCTAGAAGTGGATGAAAGACAATAGTTGAGGATGAAAGGCAACTAGAAGAAGATGAAATACAGCCAGTAGTAGATGAAAAACAAATAGTAGAACATGAAAGACAACCAGTGGAAGACTAAAGATAACTAGAAGAACATGAATGACAACTACAGGACATAAAAACTAGAAGATGAAATACAACCAGTAGTAGATGACAGACAACTAGAAGAAGATTTTCAACAATCAGAACAAGATGAAAGACAACTAGAAGAAGAAGAAGAAAAACTACTAGAAGCGGATGAAAAACAACTTGAAGAAGATTAATGATAACTAGTAGAAGATGAATGACAACTAGTAGAAGATGAATGGCAACTAATAGAACATGAAAGACAACAATTACAAGATTAAAAAGATAACTAGAAGAACATGAAAGACAACTAGAATAAGATGAAATGCAATCTGCATAAGATGAAAAACAACTAGAAGAAGACTAAAGACAACTAGAAGAACAAGAAATACAACCAGTAGTAGATTAAAGACAACCAGTAGAATATGAAAGACAACCAGTACAGGACGAAAGACAACTAAAAGAAAAAGAGATACAAGTAGAACATAAAAGACAACAAGTAGAACATGAAAGACAATCAATACAAAACTAAAGATAACTAGAAAAACATTAATGACAACTACAAGACAAAAACAAAGAGAAGAAGATGAAATACAACCAGTAGTAGATAAAAGACAACTAAAAGAACATGAAAGATAAATAGAAGAAGATGAAACACAATCAGAACAAGGTGAAAGACAACTAGAAGAAGAAGAAAACCTACTAAAAAGGTGATGAAAAACAAATTGAAGATGTAAGACAACTAGAAGAACATCACCAACAACTAGATGAAGACGAAATACCATAAGGAGTAGATGAACGACAACCAGTGGAACACGAAAGACAAACAATGCAAGACGAAAGACAACTAGAAGATGATGAAAGACAACTAGCAGAAGAAGAATGACAAATAGAACATGAAAGACAACCATTACAAGATTAAAAAGATAACTACAGGAAGATGAAAGACAACTAGAAGAAGACTAATGACAACTAGAATAACAAGAGATACAACCTGTAGTAGATTAAAGACAACCAGTAGAAAATAAAAGACAACTAGTACAAGACGAAAGACACCTAAAAGAACATCAATGACAACCAGAAGGGGATGAAAGACATCTAAAAGGGGATGAAAGACAACTAGAAGAATATGAAATACAACCAGTAATAGATTAAAGACAACCAGTAAAACATGAAAGTCAACCAGTACAAGACGAAATACAAATAGAAGAAGACGAAATACTACCAGTTAAAGATGAAGGACAACCAATAGAACATGAAAGACAACCTATACAAGACAAAAGACAACTAGAAGAAGATGAAAAATGACTAGTACAAGATGAAAGACAACAATATAACATGTAAAGCTACCAATACAAGATAACAAGAAGAACATGAAAGAAAACTAGAAAAAAGTAGATGTAAGACAACCAGTAAACTACAGAATACAACTATAAAAAAATGAAAGACTAGTAAAAGATGAATGACAACAAATAGAACAGGATAGACAAGCAATACAAATTGAAAGATTACTAGATACACATGAAGGACAACTAGAGGAAGATGAAAGACAACTAGAATAACATGAAAGACAACTAGAAGAAGATCAAAGACAACTAGAAGAAGATAAAATACAACCAGTAGTAGATGAAAGACAACCAGTAGAACATGAAAGACAACCAGTACAAAATGAAATACAACTAGAAGAAGATGAAATACAACCTGTAGAACATGAAAGACAACCACTACAAGATGAAAGGTAAAGAGAAGAACTTGAAAGACAACTAGAAGAAGATGAGACACAATCATTACTAGAATATGATGAAAGACAAATAGAAGAACAAGAAAGACAATTAGAAGAAGATGAAATACAACCAGTAGTAGATGAAAAACAACTAGTAGAACAAAAAGGACAACTAGTACATGACGAAGGACAACTAGAAGAAGATAAAAGACAACTAGTAGAAGATGAAATACAACCAATAGTAGATGAAAGACCGACAGTAAAAGTACAAGACAAAAGACAACTAGAAGATGATAAAATACAACTATAACAAAATAAAAGACAACCAGTAGAACATGAAAGACAATCAATACAAGACTAAAGATAACTAGAAGAACAAGAATAACAACTACAAGACAAGAGAAACAAATAGAATAAGATGAAATAGACCAGTAGTAGATGAAACACAACTAAATGACATGACAGACAACTACGAGAAGATGAAAAACAATCAGAACAAGAAGAAAGACAACTATAAGAAGAAGAAAAACTACTAGAACATCAAAGAAAACAAGTACAAGACGAAAGACAACTAGAAGAAGATGAAAAACATTCAGTATAAGAAGAAAAGACAACCAGTAGAACATGAAATACAAGCAGTACAAGATCAAAGACAAATCGAAGAAGGTGAAAAACAACCAGTAGAAGATGAAATACAACTAGTAGAACATGATAGACAACCAGTACAGGAGGAAAGACAACTAGAAGGAGATGAGATACAACAAGTTGTAGATGAAAAACAACTAAGAGAGCATGAAAGATAACTAAAACAAGATGAAAAACAACAAGAAGAGAATTAAAAACAACTAGAAGAAGATGAAATACAACCAGTAGTAGATGAAAGACAATCAGTACAACATGAAAGACAACCAGTACAAGACAAAAGACAACTAGAAGAACATGAAAAACAATCCATACAAGATAAAAGGTAACGAGAAGAACTTGAAAGACAACCACAAGAAGATGAAACACAATAAGTACAAGTTAAAGACAACTAGAAGAGGATGAAAGACAATAGTAGAGGATGAAAGACAAGAAGAAGAAGATGAAATACAGCCAGTAGTAGATGAAACACAAATAGTAGAACATGAAAGATAACAAGTAGAACATGAAAGACAATCAATACAAGACTAAAGATATCTAGAAGAACATGAATGACAACTACAAGACATAAAAACAAAGAGAGAAGATTAAATAAAACCAGTAGTAGATGAAAGACAACCTGTAGAACATGAATAACAACTAGTAGAAGATGAATGAATACAAATAGAACATCAAAGACAACAATTACAAGATTAAAAAGATAACTAGAAGAATATGAAAGACAACTAGAATAAGATGAACGCAATCTGCATAGGATGAAAGACAACTAGAAAAAAACTAAAGACAACTAGAAGAACAAGAAATACAACCAGTAGTAGATTAAAGACAACAGTACAGGACAAAAGACAACTAAAAGAAAAAGAGATACAACAAGTAGTGGATGAAAGAAAACCAGTAGAACATCAAAGACAACCAGTACAAGACGAAAGACAACTAGTAGAACATGAAAGACAAGCAATACAAGACAAAAGACAACTAGAAGAAAATGAAAGACAACCATTAAGAAGAAGAAAAGGCAACCAGTACTAGATGAAAGAAAAATCGAAGAAGATGAAATACAACTAGTAGAACATGATAGGCAACCAGTACATGACGAAAGACAACTAGAAGGAGATGAGATACAACAAGTTGTAGATGAAAGGCAACTAAGAGAACCTGAAAGACAACTAAACCAAGATGAAACACAACAAGAAGAGAATTAAAAACAACTAGAAAAAGATGAAATACAACCAATAGTAGATGAAAGACAATCAGTACAACATGAAAGACAACCAGTACAAGACAAAAAACAGCTAGAAGAAGATGAAAAACAATTAATACAAGATAAAGGTGACAAGAAGAACTTCAAATACAACTAGAAGAATATGAAACACAATCAGTACAAGGTGAAAGGCAACTAGAAGAGGATGAAAGACAATAGTAGAGAATCAAAGACAACTAGAAGAAGATGAAATACAGTCAGTAGTAGATGAAAGACAAATAGTAGAACTGAAAGACAACAAGTAGAACATGAAAGACAATCAATACAAGACTAAATATAACTAGAAGAACATGAATGACAACTACAAGACATAAAAACAAACAGAGAAGATCAAATACAACCAGTAGTAGATGAAAGACAACTAAAGGAACATGAAAGACTACTAGAAAAGGATGAAAAATAACATAAAAAGGAAGAAAAACAACTAGAAAAACAGCACCAACAACTAGAAGAAAACGAAATACCATCAGTTGTAGATGAA
Source organism: Carex myosuroides (assembly GCA_028015225.1). Lineage (NCBI taxonomy): Eukaryota > Viridiplantae > Streptophyta > Magnoliopsida > Poales > Cyperaceae > Carex > Carex myosuroides. The sequence goes on from CM051470.1 coordinate 12,920,525, forward strand.
AGACAACCAGTAGAACACGAAAGACAAACAGTACAAGACGAAAGACAACAAGAAGATGATGAAAGACCACTAGCAGAAGATGAATGACATTCAATAGAACATGAAAGAACCATTACAAGATTAAAAAGATAACTAGAGAAACATGAAAGATAACTAGAAGAAGACTTGACAACTAGAATAACAAGAAATACAACATGTAGTAGATTAAAGACAACCATTAGAACATGAAAGACAACCAGTACAGGACGAAAGACAACTAAAAAAATGAGAAACAACCAGTAGTAGATGAAAGACTACCAGTAAAACATGAAAAACAACCAGTAGAACATAAAATACAACCTGTAGAACATGAAAGACAAGTTGTACAACACGAAAGACAACTAGAAGAAGATGAATAACAATCACTAGAAGAAGAAAGACAATCGGTAGAACCTGAAATACAACCAGTACAAGATGAAAGCCAAATCGAAGAAGGTGAAAAACAACCAATAGAAGTTGAAAGACAACCAGTAGAAGATGAAACACAACTAGTAGAACATGAAAAACAACCAGTAGAACATGAAAGACAACAATAGAACACGAAAGACAACCATTACAAGATGATAGATAACGAAAGAACTTGAAACACAATTAGTACAACTAGAAGAGGATGAAAGACAAGTAGAAGAACATCAAAGACAACTACAAGATGATAGACAAATAGTAGAACATTAAAGACAACCAGTACAAGTTGAAAGACAAAATAGTACAACATGAAAGACAACCAGTACAAGTTGAAAGACAAATAGTAGAACATGAAAGACAATCAATACAAGATGAAAGATAACAAGTAGAACATGAAAAATAATCAATACAAGATGAAAGATAACAAGAAGCACACGAATGACAACTACAAGACATGAAAAATAACTAGAAGAAGATGAAAAACAACCAGTAGTAGATGAAAAATAATTAAAAAAATATGATACAACTAGTAGTAGATGAAAGACAAATAGTAGAACATTAAAGACAACCATTACAGTTGAAAGACAACCAGTAGAACATGAAAGACAATCAATACAAGAGATAACAAGAAGAACATGAATGACAACTACAAGACATGAAAAAGAACTAGAAGAAGATGAAAAACAACCAGTAGTAGATGAAAGACAATTAAAAGAACATGATAGACAATTAAAAGAAGATGAAAAACAATCAGAACAAGTTGAAAGACAACAAAAAGAAGAAAAACAATTAGAGGAGGAGGAAAAACAATTAGAAGAAGATGAAAGACAACTAGAAGAACATGAAAAATAACAAGAAGAAAACAAAATATACCACCAGTAGTAGATGATAGACAACCAGTACAATACGAAAGACAACTAGTAGAAGATGAATGAGAACCAGTAAAACATAAAAGACAACCACTACAAAATGAAAGATAGCTAGAAGAACATGAAAGACAACTAGAAGAAGACGAAACGCAATCAGCATAAGATGAAAGACAACTAGAAAGGGATGAAAGACATCTAGAAATGGATGAAAGGAAACTAGAAGAACATGAAATACAACCAGTAAAACATGGAAGACAACCAGTACAAAACGAAATACAAATAGAAGAAGACAAAATACTACCATTTAAAGATGAAGGACAACCAGTAGAACATGAAAGACAACCTCTACAAGATGAAAGACAACTAGAAAAAGTTGAAAAACGACTAGTACAAGACAAAAGACAACTACAAGACAAGAGACAATAATATAACACGTAAAGCAACCAATACAATATAACAAGAAGAACATGAAAGAAAACTAGAAGAAAATGAAACACAATCAGTCCTAGATGAAACACGAACTATCACTTCTAGAAGATGAAAGAAAATCAGTAGAACACAAAAGACAATCAGTACAAGACGAAAGACAACTAGAAGATGATAAAACACAACTATAAGAAAATGAAAGACAACCAGTAGAACATGAAAGACAATCAATACAAGACTAAAGATAACTAGAATAACAAGAATAACAACTACAAGACATGAGAAACAAATAGAATAAGATGAAACACAACTAAAAGACATGACAGACAACTACAAGAAGATGGAAAACAATCAGAACAAGAAGAAAGACAACTATAAGAAGAACAAAAACTACTAGAAGAGCATGAAAAACAACTTGAAGAAGATGAAAGACAACTAGAAGAACATCACCAACAACTAGAAGAAGACGAAATACCACCAGCAGTAGATGAAAGACAACCAGTAGAACGCAAAAGACAATCAATACAAGACGAAAGACAACTAGAAGAAGATGAAAGATAATTAGTAGAAGATGAAAGACAACCAGTAGAACATGAAAGACAACCAGTAGAACATGAAAGACAACCAGTAGAACATGAAAGACAGTCAGTACATGACAAAAGACAACTAAAAGAAAATGAGATACAACCAGTTGTACATGAAAAACAACCAGTTGAACATCAAAGACAACAAGTACAAGACGAAAGACAACTAGAAGAAGATGAAAAACAATCAGTAGAAGAAGAAAAGACAACCAGTAGAAGATGAAGTACAACCATTAGAACATTAAATACAACCAGTGCAAGACGAAAGACAAATAGAAGAACATGAAAAACAACTAGTGGAAGATGAAAGACAATAGTAGAACACGAAAGACAACAAATACAAGTTGAAAGATAACGAGAAGAAGATGAAAGACAACTAGAAGAGGATGATAGACAACTAGAAGAAGAAGATGATGAAAAATAACTAGTAGAAGATGAAATACAACTAGTAGTAGATGAAAAACAATCAGTACAACAAGAAAGACAACTAGTATAAGACAAAAGACAACTAGAATAAGATGAAAAATAACCAGTAGAACATGAAAATCAATCAATACAAGATGAAAGGTAACGAGAAGAACTTGAAAGACACCTAGAAGAAGATGAAACACAATCAGTACAAGGTGAAAGACAACTAGAAAAGGATGAAAGACAATTGTAGAGGATAAAAGACAACTAGAAGAACACGAAAGACAACTAGAGGAAGATGAAATACAACCAATAGTAGATGAAAGACAAATAGCAAAACATGAAAGACAAGTACAAGACAACCAGTAGAACATGCATACAATTCATATAAGATTAAAGAAAACTAGAAGAACATGAATGACATCTACAACACATAAAGTCAAAGAGTAGAAGATGAAATACGACCAGTAGTAGATGAAAGACAACTAAAAGAAAATGAAAGACAACTAGAAGAAGATGCAAAACAATCAGAACAAGATGAAAGATAACTATAAGAAGAAGAAAAACTATTAGAAGTGGGTGAAAAACAACTTGAAGATGAAAGAGAACTAGAAGAACATCACCAACAACTAGAGAAGACAAAATACCACCAGTAGTAGATGAAAAACAACCAGTACAAGACGAGACAACTAGAAGAATATGAAAGACAACTAACAGAAGATGAATGACAACCAACAGAACATGAAAGACAACCATTACAAGATTAACATGATAAGTAGAAGAACATGAAAGACAACAACTAGAATAAGATGAAACGCAATCTGCATAAGATGAAAGACAACCAGTACAAGATGAAAGACAACTAGAAGAAGAAGAAGAAAAACAATTAGAGGAGGAGGAAAAACAATTATAAGAAGATGAAAGACAACTAGAAGAACATGACAAATAACAGGAAGAAAACAAAATATACCACCAGTAGTAGATGATAGACAACCAGTACAACACGAAAGACTACTAGAAGAAGACAAAAGACAACTAGTAGAAGATGAATGACAACCAGTAGAACATAAAAAACAACCACTACAAAATGAAAGATAACTAGAAGAACTTGAAAGACAACTAGAAGAAGACGAAACGCAATCAGCATAAGATGAAATACAACTAGAAAGGGATGAAAGACATCTAGAAGGTGATGAAAGGAAACTAGAAGAACATTAAATACAACCAGTAATAGATTAAAGACAACCAGTAAAACATGAAAGACAACCAGTACAAGACGAAGTACAAATAGAAGAAGACGAAATACAACCATTTAAAGCTGAAGGACAACCAGTCAAACTTGAAAGACTGTACAAGACAAAAGACAACTAGAAGAAGATGAAAAATGACTAGTACAAGACAAAAGATAACTAAAAGAGAAAAGACAACAATATAACACGTAAAGCAACCAATACAATATAACAAGAAGAACATGAAAGAAAACTAGAAGAAAATGAAACACAATCAGTGCTAGATGAAACACAAAATATCACTACTAGTAGATGAAAGACAACCAGTAGAACACAAAAGACAACTAGAAAAAAGATGAAAGACTAGTAGAAGTGAATGACAACAAATAGAACAGGAAAGACAACCAATACAAGATAAATGATTACTAGAAAAACATGAAAAAGACAACTATTAAGAAGATGAAACACAATCAGCATAAGATGAAAGACAACTAGAAGAAGATGAAAAACTACTAGAAGAAGATGTAAAACAACTAGAAGAGAGCTAGAAGAAGATGAAAGACAATTACAAGAACATGAAAGACATCCAGTAGTAGATGAAAGACAAAAATTAGAACATGAAAGACAACTAGTAGAACATAAAAGATAACCAGTACAAGATGAAATACAACTAGAAGAAGATGAAATACAACCTGTAGAACATGAAAGGCAACCACTACAAGATGAAAGGTAAAGAGAAGAACTTGAAAGACAACTAGAAGAAGATGAGACACAATCATTACTTGAATAGGATGAAAGACAAATAGAAGAACAAGAAAGAAGAAGATGAAATACAACCAGTAGTAGATGAAAAACAATTAGTAGAACATAAAGGACAACCAGTACATGATGAAAGACAACTAGAAGAAGATAAAAGACAACTAGTAGAAGATGAAATACAACCAGTAGTAGATGAAAGACTAACAGTAAAAGTACAAGACAAAATGCAACTAGAAGATGATAAAACACAACTATAAGAAAATGAAAGACAACCAGTAGAACCTTGAAGACAATCAATACAAGACTAAAGAAGAACAAGAATAACAACTACAAGACATGAGAAACAAATAGAATAAGATGAAATACACCAAGTAGTAGATGTAACACAACTAAAAGACATGACAGATGACTACAAAAAGATGAAAAACAATCAGAACAAGAAGAAAGACAACTATAAGAAGAACAAAAACTACTAGAAGAGCATGAAAAACAACTTGAAGAAGATGAAAGACAACTAGAAGAACATCACCAGCAACTAGAAGAATACGAAATACCACCAGTAGTAGATGAAAGACAACCAGTAGAACCCGAAAGACAATTAGTACAAGACGAAAGACAACTAGAAGAAGATGAAAAACAATTAGTAGAAGATGAATGACAACCACTAGAACATGAAAGACAACCATTACAAGATAAAAAAATCTTGGAGAACTTGAAAGACAACTAGAATAAGATGAAATACAATTAGCATAAGATGAAAGACAACTAGAAAAACAAGAAATACAACCAGTCAGGGGCAGAACCAGAATTTAAGTATAGGGGGGCTATGTAAAGTTGGGCGTGGTAATATATATAATAAAAGAAATTAGTAAGAAAACTAGTTGATTAACTCTCCCAAAATTCCCAAAATTCCTTGTCTTCTACATTATGTTAAGCCAGCTAAGCCTATGTTCCGCCCAGCAATAATAGAACATGAGATACAGGACGAAAGACAACTAATAGAACATGAAAGACAACCAGTATAAGACGAAAGACAACTAAAAGAAAATGACATACAACCAGTAGTAGATGAAAAACAACCAGTAGAACATGAAAGACAAGCAGTACAAGACGAAAGACAACTAGAAGAAATGAAAAACAATCAGTAGAAGAAGAAAAGACAACCAGTAGAACATGAAATACAACCTGTACAAGACGAAAGCCAAAAAGAAGAAAATGAAATACAACCATGAGAAGGTGAAAGATAACTTGTACCACATCAAAGACAACCAGTACAAGATGAAAGACTTCTAGAAGAAAATGAAAGACAACTAGTAGAACATGAAAGACGAAAGACAACTAGAATATGATGAAAAACAATCAGAAGAAGAAGAAAAGAACACCCATAGAACATTAAATACAACCTGTACAAGACGAAAGAGATATCAAAGAAGATGAAAAACAACCAGAGATGAAAGACAACCAGTAGAAGATGAAAGACAACCGGTAGAAGATGAAAAAAAACCAGTAGAAGATGAAATACAACCAGTAGAACATAAAAGATAACTAGTACAGGATGACAGACAACTAGAAGAACTTGAAAAACAACTAGTAGAAGATGAGGGACAATAGTATAACACAAAAGACCACAAATAGAAGATGAAAGATAACGTGAAAAAGAGGAAAGACATAGAAGAGGATGAAAGACAACTAGAAGAACACAAAATACAACTGGAAGAACACGAAAGACAACTAGAAGAAGATGAAATACAACCAGTAGTAGATGAAATACAATCAGTACAACATGAAATACAACCGGTACAAGACAAAAGACAACTAGAAGAAGATGAAAACAACTAGTAGAACATGAAAAATAATCAATACGAGATGAAAGGTAACGAGATGAACTTGAAAGATAACTAGAAGAAGATGAAACACAATCAGTACAACGTGAAAGGCAACTATAAGAGGATGAAAGACAATAGTAGAGGATAGAAGACAACTAGAAAAACACGAAAGACAACTAGAAGATGATGAAACAGAACCAGTATAAGACAATTAGTAGAACATGAAAGACAATTAGTAGATGAAAGACAACTAAAAGAACATGAAAGACAATTAGAAGAAGAAGAAAAACATAACAAGATGAAAGACAACTAGAAAAAAAAGAAAAACTACTATAAGTGGATGAAAAACAACTTGAAGAAGATGAAAGACAACTAGAATATCATCAACAACAGCTAGAAGAAGACGAAATAACACCGATAGTAGATGCAAGACAATTAGTAGAACACGAAAGACAACAAGTACAAGACGAAAGACAACTAGAAGAACATGAATGATAACTTGTAGAAGATGAATGACAACTAGTAGAAGATGAATGACAACCAATAGAACATGAAAGACAACCATTACAAGATTAAAAATATAACTAAAACAACATAAAGACAACTAGAATAATATGAAACGCAATCCGCATAAGATGAAAGACAACTAGAAGAAGACTAAAGACAACAAGAAGAACAAGATGTACAACCAGTAGTAGATTAAAGACAACCAGTAAAACATGAAAGACAACCAGTACAGGACGAAAGACAACTAAAAGAAAATGAGATAACCAGTAATAGATGAAAGAAAACCAGTAGAACATCAAATACAACCAGTACAAGACTAAAGACAACTAGAAGAAGACGAAAGACAACTAGAAGAAGATGAAAGACAACTATACGAAAGACAACCAGAAGAAGATGAAAAACAAACAGTAGAAAAAGAAAAGACAACCAGTAGAATATGAAATACAACCAGTACAAGATGAAATACAATTCGAAGAAGATGAAAAACAACCAGTAGAAGATGAAGGACAACCAGTAGAACATGAAAGACAACTAGTACAAGACGAAAGACAACTAGTAGAACTTGAAAAATAATCAATACGAGATGAAAGGTAACGAGATGAACTTCAAAGATAATTGGAAGAAGATGAAACACGATCAGTACAAGGTGAAATACAACTATAAGAGGATGAAAGACAATTGTAGAGGATAAAAGACAACTAGAAGAACACGAAAGACAACTAGAAGAAGATGAAATACAACCAGTAGTAGATGAAAGACAATATGTAAAACATTAAAGACAATTAATATAAAATTAAAGATAACTAGAAGAACATGAATGACAATTACAAGACATAAAATCAAAGAGAAGAAGATGAAATACGACCAATAGTAGATGAAAGACAACTAAAAGAACATGAAAGACAACTTTAAGAAGATGAAAAACAATCATAACAGGACAAAAGACAATTAGAAGAAGAAGAAAAACTATTAGAAGAGATTGAAAAACAACTTGAAGAAGATGAAAGACAACTATAATAACATCACCAACAAATAGAAGAAGACAAAATTCCACCAGAGTAGATGAAAGACAACCAGTAGAACACGAAAGACAACCATTACAAAATTAAAAAGATAACTAGAAGAACATGAAAGACAACCATTACAAAATTAAAAAAATAACTAGAAGAACATGAAAGACAACTAGAATAAGATGAAACGCAATCTGCTAGAAGAACAAGAAATACAACCAGCAGTAGAATAAAGACAACCAGTAGAACATGAAAGACAACCAGTACAAGACGAATGACAACTAAAATAAAATGGTATACAACCAGTAATAGATGAAAGAAAACCAGTAGAACATCAAAGACAACCAGTACAAGAAGAAAGACAACTAGTACTTGACGAAAGACAACAGAAGAAGATGAAAAACAATCAATAGAAGAAGAAAAGACAATCAGTAGAACATGAAATACAACTAGTACAAAATGAAAGACAAATCGACGAAGATTAAAAACAACCAGTAGAAGATGACGGACAACCAGTAGAAATGAAAGACAACTAGTACAAGACGAAAGACAACTAGAAGAACATGAAAACAACTAGTAGAACTTGAAAAATAATCAATACGAGATGAAAGGTAATGAGATGAACTTCAAAGATAATTGGAAGAAGATGAAACACAATCAGTACAAGGTGAAATACAACTAAAAGAGGATGAAAGACAATTGTAGAGGATAAAAGGCAACTAGATGAACACGAAAGACAACTAGAAGAAGATGAAATACAAGTTGTAAAACATGAAAGACAACCAGTAGAACATGAAAGACAATTAATATGAAATTAAAGATAACTAGAAGAACATGAATGACAATTACAAGACATAATATCAAAGAGAAGAAGATGAAATACGACCAGTAGTAGATGAAAGACAACTAAAAGAACATGAAAGACAATTAGAAGAAGATGAAAAACAATCAGAAGAAGATGAAAGACAATTAGAAGAAGAAGAAAAACTATTAGAACAGGACGAAAAACAAGTTGAAGAAGATGAAAGACAACTAGAATAACATCACCAACAAATAGAAGAAGACGAAATTCCACCAGAGTAGATGAAAGACAACCAGTAGAACACGAAAGACAACCATTACAAAATTAAAAAGATAACTAGAAGAACATGAAAGACAACTAGAATATGGTGAAACGCAATCTACATAAGATGAAAGACAACTATCGGAAGACAAAAGACAACTAGAAGAACAAGAAATACAACTAGCGGTAGAATAAAGACAACCAGTAGAACATGAAAGACAACCAGTACAAGAGGAAGGACAACTAAAAAAAATGGGATACGACCAGTAATAGATGAAAGAAAACCAGTACAAGAAGAAAGACAACTAGTACTTGACGAAAGACAACTAGAAGAAGATGAAAAACAATCAATAGAAAAAGAAAAGACAATCAGTACAACATGAAATACAACCAGTACAAAATGAAAGACAAATCGAAGAAGATGAAAAACAACAAGTAGAAGATGAAGGACAACGAGTAGAACATGAAGACAATCATTACAAGACGAAAGACAACTAGAAGAACATGAAAACAACTAGTAGAAGATGAAAGACAACAGTAGAACCTGAAGGACAACAAATTCAAGTTGAAATATAATGAGAAAAAGAATAAAGACAACTAGAAAAGGATGAAAGACAACTAGAAGAAGATGAAACAACTAGAATAACATGAAAAACAATTAGAAGAAGATGAAATACAACCAGTAGTTGATGAAAGATAGTACAACATGAAAGACAACCTGTATAAGACAAAAAGACAGCTAGAAGAAGATGAAAAACAACTAGTAGAACATGAATGACAAGCAGTTCAAGACGAAAGACAACTAGGATATGATGAAAAACAATCAGTGGAAGAAGAAAAGACCACACATAGAACATAAATACAACCAGTACAAGACGAAAGAGATATCAAAGAAGATGAAAAACAACTAGAGATGAAAGACAACCAGTAGAAGATGAAAGAGAACCAGTAGAAGATGAAAAACAACCAGTAGAAGATGAAAGACATCCAGTACAGGATGAAAGAAAACTAGAAGACTTGAAAAACAACTAGTAGAATATGAGGGACAACAGTATAACACGAAAGACAACAAATACAAGATGATATATAACGTAAAGAAGATGAAAGACAACTAGAAGATGATGAAAAACTATTAGAAGGGGGTGAAAACCAACTTGAAGAAGATGAAAAAGAACTAGAAGAACATCACCAACAACTAGAAGAAGACGAAATACCACCAGAAGTAGATGAAAAACAACCAGTACAAGACGAAAGACAAATAGCAGAAATATGAAAGACAACTAGCAGAAGATGAATGACAACCAACAGAACATGAAAGACAACCATTACAAGATTACCATGATAAGTAGAAGAACATGAAACTCATCTAGAATAAGATGAAACGCAATCTGCGTAAGATGAAAGACAACCAGTATAAGATGAAAGACAACTAGAAGAAGAAGAAAAACAATTAGAGGAGGAGGAAAAACAATTAGAAGAAGATGAAAGACAACTAGAAGAACATGACAAATAACAAAAAGAAAACAAAATATACCACCAGTAGTAGATGATAGACAACCAGTACAACACGAAAGACTACTAGAAGAAGACAAAAGACGACTAGTAGAAGATGAATGACAACCAGTAGAACATAAAAAACAACCACTACAAAATGAAAGATAACTAGAAGAACTTGAAAGACAACTAGAAGAAGACGAAACGCAATCAGCATAAGATGGAAGACAACTAGAAAGGGATGAAAGATATCTAGAAGGTGATGAAAGGCAACTAGAAGAACATTAAATACAACCAGTAATAGATTAAAGACAACCAGTAAAACATGAAAGACAACCAGTACAAGACGAAGTACAAATAGAAGAAGACGAAATACAACCATTTAAAGATGAAGGACAACCATTAGAACTTGAAAGACAACTTGTACAAGACAAAAGACAACTAGAAGAAGATGAAAAATGACTAGTACAAGACAAGAGAACTAAAAGACAAGAGACAACAATATAACACGTAAAGCAACCAATACAATATAACAAGATGAACATGAAAGAAAACTTGAAGAAGATGAAACACAATCAGTGCTAGATGAAACACAAAATATCACTACTAGTAGATGAAAGACAACCAGTAGAACACAAAAGACAACTAGAAAAAAAGATGAAAGTGATCACTCAAAAGAGAGCAATGTTTCTTTTAATATTTATAAACTCAGAAATGTTATCGGTTCGGACTGCAAGCGCACAATCCTATCGAGTAGTATATTCGAGGTCGATCCACAGGGAATATTGGTTCAATGCTTTGAGCGATCGAATCACAATCTTTCGAAAGGCTAGACGAAATCTGAAAATTGAGAGATGTTGTTTTGATCAATGTAAATTAGGAAGCAATTAAAAGTAATTAAAATAAAGATAGAGATGACGATTCCTAGGGTTTCGGCACACTATTGCCACTCAATCCACCTTGACAATATATTCCTATTGCGTCTGATTTCCTGTTGTTGTTTAATGAAAGACACCACATAGGTCACTGCGATTTATGTTACGCGAGAATGACAGATCTTTCACCGAGATTCTACATAGGACACTGCGATTTACCTTACGCAAATGTCTGATCTCTCAAATACCCCAAATTACTACGCAGATCACTGCGATTTACTTTACGCAAGTGATGGAATTTGGTACGCGTTTTGTTAGTCTGGTTTATGGTTTCCCCGCTAAGGTTTTCTTCACATAAACCTAATAGATCTCAACGAGGCTAATTCATACAAATAGTTTCTCTTACCATTAAAGTACTGTCACTACCCTAACAGACTCAAACTAGATCATTGAAATTAGATGAAGAGATAGTAAATCACAAAAGCATTTTGTTTCAACAACAAGAAATCATAATCAACAGAAATATATATATCAAAACATCAAAAGGAACTTAGCCGCGAAACGGCATTGTTACAAGCACTCCTCTCTTCTCACTTTAACAAATCTAACCCTAATTACAAAGATAACTAATCATTCTGCCCAGGGGCCTTATATAGGAGTGTAGGGACGTGTAGAGGTTGAGTAGGGGCTAAGAAACTGATCTGGAAACAGCTGTCGGCAGTTATTTCCCAAGAGACGCCTTCGGATACGGACCGTATTGGGTAATACGGTCCGTATTAGGACCTTGACGGTTAGGGTTTAATGCTTCCAACGCTATATTTTGGTCAATGCTAGGCCTGGTCCGTATTAGGCAATACGGGCCGTAACAGGGACTTAGTCGATGAGCGTCGCTGATCTGATTGACCCGATTCTAGCTCCATTTGGTGTAAAATAGTCCCAAAACCTGTTTTCTGCAATAAAACATAAAGAAGGGTGACAGTAGTCTTTTTCTCTAATTAGTTAAACATAAGTGTGAGAAAATATGCAAAACCTAAGCCAAAACCCTACGTAAATCATCATTATTTTGACTCTGATCAGAAAGACTAGTAGAAGATGAATGACAACAAATAGAACAGGAAAGACAACCAATACAAGATGAAAGACTACTAGAAAAACATAAAAAAGACAACAATTAAGAAGATGAAACACAATCAGCATAAGATGAAAGACAACTAGAAGAAGATGAAAAACTACTTGAAGAAGATGTAAAACAACTAGAAGAGAACTAGAAGAAGATGAAAGACAACTACAAGAACATGAAAGACAACTACAAGAATATGAAAGACATCCAGTACTGGATGAAAGACAACCATTAGAACATGAAAGGCAACTAGTAGAACATAAAAGACAACCAGTACAAGACGAAATACAACTAGAAGAAGATGAAATACAACCTGTAGAACATGAAAGGCAACCACTACAAGATGAAAGGTAAAGAGAAGAACTTGAAAGACAACTAGAAGAAGATGAGACACAATCATTACTTGAATAGGATGAAAGACAAATAGAAGAACAAGAAAGAAGAAGATGAAATACAACCAGTAGTAGATGAAAAACAATTAGTAGAACATAAAGGACAACCAGTACATGATGAAAGACAACTAGAAGAAGATAAAAGACAACTAGTAGAAGATGAAATACAACCAGTAGTAGATGAAAGACTAACAGTAAAAGTACAAGACAAAATGCAACTAGAAGATGATAAAACACAACTATAAGAAAATGAAAGACAACCAGTAGAACCTTGAAGACAATCAATACAAGACTAAAGATAACTAGAAGGACAAGAATAACAACTACAAGACATGAGAAACAAATAGAATAAGATGAAATACACCCAGCAGTAGATAAAACACAACTAAAAGACATGACAGACAACTACAGAAAGATGAAAAACAATCAAAACAAGAAGAAAGACAACTATAAGAAGAACAAAAACTACTTGAAAAGCATGAAAAACAACTTGAAGAAGATGAAAGACAACTATAAGAACGTCACCAACAACTAGAAGAAGACGAAATACCACCAGTAGTAGATGAAAGACAACCAATGGACCTGAAAGACAATCAGTACAAGCCGAAAGTCAACTAGAAGAAGATGAAAGACAATTAGTAGAAGATGAATGACAATCTCTAGAACATGAAAGACAACCATTACAAGATGAAAAAATCTTGAAGAACTTGAAAGACAACTAGAATAAGATGAACTACAATCAGCATAAGATGAAAGACAACTAGAAGAACAAGAAATACAACCAGTCAGGAACAGAACCAGAATTTAATTATAGGGGGGCTATGTAAAGTTGGGCGTGGTAATACATATAAAAAAACAAATTAGTATGAAAACTAGTTGATTAACTCTCCCAAAATTCCCAAAATTCCATGTCTTCTACATTATGTTAAGCCAGCTAAGCCTATGTTCCGGCCTGCAATAGTAGAACATGAGATACAGGACGAAAGACAACTAGTATAGGATGAAAAACAACTAAAAGAAAATTAGATACAACCAGTAGTAGACAAAAAACAACCAATGAAACATGAAAGACAAGCAGTACAAGACGAAAGACAACTAGAAGAAATGAAAAACAATCAGTAGAAGAAGAAAAGACAACCAGTAGAACATGAAATACGACTGGTACAAGACGAAACCAAAAAGAAGAAAATGAAATACAACCATGAGAAGATGAAAGATAACCAGTACAACATCAAAGATAACCAGTATAAGATGAAAGACAACTAGAAGAAAATGAAAGACAACTAGTAGAACATGAAAGACAAGCAGTACATGACGAAAGATAACTAGAATATGATGAATAACAATCAGTAGAAGAAGAAAAGAACACCCATAGAACATTAAATACAACCTGTACAAGACGAAAGAGATATCAAAGAAGATGAAACAACCAGAGATGAAAGACAACCAGTAGAACATGAAAGACAACCGGCAGAAGATGAAAAACAACCAGTAGAAGATGAAAGACAACCAGTAGGACATAAAAGATAACTAGTACAGGATGAAAGACAACAAGAAGAACTTGAAAAACGACTAGTAGAAGATGAGGGACAACAGTATAACACGAAAGACAACAAATAGAAGATGAAAGATAATGTGAAGAAGATGAAAGACATAGAAGAGGATGAAAGACAACTAGAAGAGGACGAAAAACAACTAGAAGAACACGAAAGACAACAAGAAGAACACGAAAGACAACTAGAAGAAGATGAAATACAACCAGTAGTAGATAAAATACAATCGGTATAACATGAAATACAACCGGTACAAGACAAAAGACAACTAGAAGAAGATGAAAACAACTAGTAGAACATGAAAAATAATCCATACGAGATGAAAGGTAACGAGATGAACTTGAAAGATAACTAGAAGAAGATGAAACACAATCAGTACAACGTGAAAGGCAACTAGAAGAGGAGGAAAGATAATAGTACAGGATAAAAGACAACTAGAAAAATATGAAAGACAACTAGAAGATGGAAGATGATGAAATACAACCAGTACAAGACAATTAGTAGAACATGAAAGATAATCAATATAAGATTAAAGATAACTAGAAGAACATGAATGAGAACTACAAGACATGAAATCAAAGAGAAGAAGATGAAATACGACCAGTAGTTGATGAAAGACAACTAAAAGAATATGAAAGACAACTAGAAGAAGATGAAAAACAATCAGAACAAGATGAAAGACAACTAGAAAAAGAAGAAAAACTACTAGAAGTTGATGAAAAACAACTTGAAAAGATGAAAGAACTAGAAGGGAATCAACAACAGCTAGAAGAAGACGAAATACCACAGGTAGTAGATGTAAGACAACCAGTAGAACACGAAAAACCGTACAAGACGAAAGACAACTAGAAGAACATGAATGACAACTAGTAGAAGATGAATGACAAATAGTAGAAGATGCATGACAACCAATAGAACATGAAAGATAACCATTACAAGATTAAAAATATAACTAAAACAACATAAAGACAACTGAATAATATGAAACACAATCTGCATAAGATGAAAGACAACTAGAAGAAGACTAAAGACAACTAGAAGAACAAGAAGTACAACCAGTAGTAGATTAAAGACAACCAGTAGTAGATTACATACAACTAAAAGAAAATGAGATAACATGTAATAGATGAACGAAAACCAGTAGAACATCAAATACAACCAGTAGAAGACGAAAGACAACTAGAAGAAGATGAAAGACAACTAGTACAAGACGAAAGAAGAAGATGAAAAACAAACAGTAGAAAAAGAAAAGACAACTAGTAGAACATGAAATACAACCAGTACAAGATGAAATACAAATCGAAGAAGATGAAAAACAACCAGTAGAACATGAAGGACAACCAGTAGAACATGAAAGACAACTAGTACAAGACGAAAGACAACTAGAAGAACATGAAAACAACTAGTAGAACTTGAAAAATAATCAATACGAGATGAAAGGTAATGAGATGAACATCAAAGATAATTCGAAGATGATGAAACACAATCAGTACAAGGTGAAAATACAACTAAAAGAGGATGAAAGACAAATGTAGAGGATAAAAGACAACTAGAAGAACACGAAAGACAACTAGAAGAAGATGAAATACAACCAGGAGTAGATGAAAGACAAGTTGTAAAACATGAAAGACAACCAGTAGAACATGAAAGACAATTAATATAAAATTAAAGATAACTAGAAGAACATGAATGACAATTACAAGACATAAAATCAAAGAGAAGAAGATGAAATACGACCAGTAGTAGATGAAAGACAACTAAAAGAACATGAAAGACAATTATAAGAAGATGAAAAACAACCAGAACAAGATGAAAGACAATTACAAGAAGAAGAAAAACTATTATAAGAGGACGAAAAACAACTTGAAGAAGATGAAAGACAACTAGAATAGCATCACCAACAAATAGAAGAAGATGAAATTCCACCAGAGTAAATAAAAGATAACCAGTAGAACACGAAAGACAACCATTACAAAATTAAAAAGATAACTAGAAGAACATGAAAGACAACTAGAATAAGATGAAACACAATCTGCATAAGATGAAAGACAACTATCGGAAGACAAAAGACAACTAGAAGAACAAGAAATACAACTAGCGGTAGAATAAAGACAACCAGTAGAACATGAAAGACAAGCAGTACAAGACGAAGGACAACTAAAAGAAAATGGGATACAACCAGTAATAGATGAAAGAAAACCAGTAGAACATCAAAGACAACCAGTACAAGAAGAAAGACAACTATTACTCGACGAAAGACAACCAGAAGAAGATGAAAAACAATCAATAGAAGAAGAAAAGACAATCAGTAGAACATGAAATACAACCAGTACAAAATGAAGACAAATCGAAAAGATGAAAAACAACAAGTAGAAGATGAAGGACAACCAGTAGAACATGAAAGACAACCATTACAAGACGAAAGACAACTAGAAGAACATGAAAACAACTAGTAGAAGATGAAAGACAACAGTAGAACCTGAAGGACAGCAAATACAAGTTGAAATATAACGAGAAAAAGAAAAAAGACAACTAGAAAAGGATGAAAGACAACTAGAAGAAGATGAGACAACTAGAATAACATGAAAGACAATTAGAAGAAGATGAAATACAACCAGTAGTTGATAAAAGACAGTACAACATGAAAGACAACCAGTACAAGACAGAAGACAACTAGAAGAAGATGAAAAACAGCTAGTAGAACATGAATGACAAGCAGTACAAGACGAAAGACACCTAGAATATGATGAAAAACAATCAGTAGAAGAAGAAAAGACCACCCATAGAACATTAAATACAACCAGTACAAGACGAAAGAGATATCAAAGAAGATGAAAAACAACCAGAGATGAAAGACAACCAGTAGAATATAAAAGACAACCGGTAGAAGATGAAAAACAACCAGTAGAAGATGAAAGACAACCAGTAGATCATAAACCAGTACATGATGAAAGACAACTAGAAGAACTTGAAAAGCAACTAGTAGAATATGAGGGACAACAGTATAACACGAAAGACAACAAATACAAGATGAAAGATAACGTGAAGAAGAGGATGAAAGACAACTAGAAGAGGATGAAAGACAACTAGAAGAACACGAAAGACAACTAGAAGAACACGAAAGATAACTAGAAGAAGATGAAATACAACCAGTAGTAGATGAAATACAATCAGTACAACATGAAATACAACCGGTACAAGACAAAAGACAACTAGAAGAAGATGAAAACAACTAGTAGAACATGAAAAATAATCAATACAAGATGAAAGGTAACGAGATGAACTTGAAATATAACTAGAAGAAGATGAAACAAAATCAGTACAACGTGAAAGGCAACTAGAAGAGGATGAAAGACAATAGTAGAGGATAAAAGAACTAGAAGAACACGAAAGACAACTAGAAGATGATGAAATACAACCAGTACATGACAATTAGTAGAACATGAAAGACAATCAATATAAGATTAAAGATAGCTAGAAGAACATGAATGACAACTACAAGACATAAAATCAAAGAGAAGAAGATGAAATACGACCAGTAGTAGATGAAAGACAACTAAAAGAATATGAAAGACAATTAGAAGAAGATGAAAAACAATCAGAACAAGATAAAGACAACTAGAAAAAGAAGAAAAACTACTAGAAGTGGATGAAAAACAACTAGAAGAGCATCAACAACAGGTAGAAGAAGACGAAATACCACCAGTAGTAGATGAAAGACAACCAGTAGAACACGAAAGATAACAAGTACAAGACGAAAGACAACTAGAAAAACATGAATGACAACTAGTAGAAGATGAATGACAACAAAGAAGATGAATGACAACCAATAGAACAAGAAAGACAACCATTACAAGATTAAAAATATAACTAGAACAACATAAAGACAACTAGAATAAGATGAAATGCAATCTGTATAAGATGAAAGACAACTAGAAGAGACCAAAGACAACCAGTAGTAGATTAAAAACAACCAGTAAAACATGAAAGACAACTATTACATGACGAAAGATAACTAAAAGAAAATGAGATACAACCAGTAATAGATGAAAGAAAACCAGTAGAACATCAAATACAACCAGTACTAGATGAAAGACGACTAGAAGAAGATGAAAGACAACTACTACAAGAGGAAAGACAACCAGAACATGATGAAAAACAATCAGTAGAAAAAAGAAAAGACAACCAGTAGAACATGAAATACAACCAGTACAAGATGAAATATAAATCTAAGAAGATGAAAACAACCAGTAGAAGATGACAACCAGTAGAACATGAAAGACAACTACTACAAGACGAAAGACAACTAGAAGAACATGAAAACAACTAGTAGAACATGAAAAATAAGCAATACGAGATGAAAGGTAATGAGATAAACTTCAAAGATAACTGGAAGAAGATAAAACACAATCAGTACAAGGTGAAATACAACTAAAAGAGGATGAAAGACAATTTGTAGAGGATAAAAGACAATTAGAAGAACACGAAAGACAACTAGAAGAAGATGAAATACAACCAGTAGTAGATGAAAGACAAGTTGTAAAACATGAAAGACAACCAGTAGAACATGAAAGACAATTGATATAAAATTAAGGATAACTAGAAGAACATGAATGACAATTACAGTTACAAGACATAAAATACGACCAGTGGTAGATGAAAGACAACTAAAAGAACATGAAAGACAACTAGAAGATGATGAAAAACAATCAAAACAAGATGAAAGACAATTAGAAGAAGAAGAAAAACTATTTGAAGAGGATGAAAAACAACTTGAAGAAGATGAAAGACAACTAGAAAAACATCACCAACAAATAGAAGAGGACGAAATTCAACCAGTAGTAGATGAAAGACAACCAGTAGAACACCAAAGACAACAAGTACAAGACGAAAGACAACTAGAAGAACATGAATGACAACTAGTAGAAGATGAATTACAACTAATAGAACATGAAAGATAACCATTACAAGATTAAAAAGATAATTAGAAGAACATGAAAGACAACTTGAATAAGATGAAACGCAATCTGCATAAGATGAAAGACAACTATTGGATGACTAAAGACAACTAGAAGAACAAGAAATACAACCAGTAGTAGAATAAAGACAACTAGTAGAACATGAAAGACAACCAGTACAAGACGAAAGACAACTAAAAGAAGATGAAAATCGACTAGTACAAGACAAAAGACAACTACAAGACAAAAGACAACAATATAACACGTAAAGCAACCAATACAATATAACAAGAAAAACATGAAAGAAAACTAGAAGAAGATGAAGCGCAATCAGTACTAGATGAAGCACGAAATATCAGTACTTGCAGATGAAAGACAACCAGTAAAATACAAAAGACAACTAGAAGAAAATGGGATACAACCAGCAGTAGAAAAGAAAACCAGTAGAACATCAAAGACAACCAGTACAAGACGATAGATAACTAGTACAAGACGAAAGACAACCAGAAGAAGATGAAAAACAATCAATAGAAGAAGAAAAGACAACCAGTACAAAATGAAAGACAAATCGAAGAAGATGAAAAACAACAAGTAGAAGATGAAGGACAACCAGTAGAATATGAAAGACAACCATTACAAGATGAAAGACAACTAGAAGAACATGAAAAACAACTAGTAGAAGATGAAAGACAACAGTAGAACCTGAAGGACAACAAATACAAGTTGAAAGATAACGAGAAAAAGATAAAGACAACTAGAAAAGCATGAAAGACAACTAGAAGAAGATGAAAGACAACTAGAAGAAGGTGAAAGACAACTAGAATAACATGAAAGACAATTAGAAGAAGATGAAATACAATCGGTAGTTGATGAAAGACAGTACAACATGAAAGACAACCAGTACAAGACAAAAGACAACTAGAAGAAGATGAAAAAACAACTAGTAGAACATGAAAAATAATCAATACGAGATGAAAGGTAACGAGATGAACTTGAAAGATAACTAGAAGAAGATGAAACACAATTTGTACAAGGTGAAAGACAACTAGAATATGATGAAAGACAGTAGTAGAGGATAAAAGATAACTAGAAGAACACGAAAGACAACTAGAAGACATGAAATACAACCAGTAGTAGATGAAAGACAAATAGTAGAACATGAAAGACAACCAGTACAAACAACTAGTAGAACAAGAAAGATAATCAATATAAGATTAAAGATAACTAGAAGAACATGAATGACAACTACAAGACATAAAATCAAAGAGAAGAAGATGAAATACAACCAGTAGTAGATGAAAAACAACTAAAAGAACATGAAAGACAACTAGAAGAAGATGAAAAACAATCAGAACAAGAGGAAAGACAACTAGAAGAAGAAGAAAAACAACTAGAAGATGATGAAAAACAATTTGAAGAAGATGAAAGACAACTAGAAGAACATCATCAACAACTAGAAGAAGACGAAATACCACCAGTATTAGATGAAAGACAGCTAGTAGAACACGAAAGACAACCAGTACAAGACGTAAGACAACTAGAAGAAAATGAAAGACAACTAGTAGAAGTTGAATGAGAAGCAATAGAACATGAAAGACAACCATTACAAGATTAAAAAGATAAGTAGAAGAACATAAAAGACGACTAGAATAAGATGAAACACAATTAGCATAAGATGAAAGACAACTAGAGGAAGACTAAAGACAACTAGAAGTACAAAAAAATACAACCAGTAGTAGATTAAAGACAACTAGTACAGGACAAAAGACAACTAAAAGAAAATGAGATACAACAAGTACTAAATGAAAAACAACCAGTAGAACATGAAAGACAAGCAGTACAAAACGAAAGACAACTAGAAGAAGATGAAAAACAATCAGTAGAAGAAGAAAAGATAACCAGTAGAACATGAAATACAACCAGTACTAGATGAAAGACAAACTGAAGAAGATGAAAAGCTACTAGTAAAAGATGAAAGACAACCAGTAGAACATGAAAGACAACTAATACAAGACCAAAGACAACTAGAAGGACATGAGAAACAACTAGGAGAATATGAAAGACAATAGTAGAACACGAAAGACAACAAATACAAGATGAAAGATAACAAGAAGATGATGAAATACAACTAGAAGAAGATGAAATACTGCCAGTAGTAGATGAAAGACAATCAGTACAACATGAAAGACAACCAGTACAAGACAAAAGACAACTAGTCGAAGATGAAAAACAACCGGTAGAAAATGAAAAACAATTAATACTAGATGAAAGGTAATGAGAAGAACTTGAAAGACAACTAGATGAAAATGAAACACAATCAGTACAAGGTGAAAGACAACTAGAAGTGGATAAAAGACAATAATAGAGGATGAAAGGCAACTAGAAGAATGGTATAGATAACTAGAAGAAGATGAAATACAACCAGTAGTAGATGAAAGACAAATAGTAGAACATGAAAGACAACTAGTACAAGACAACCAGTAGAACTTGAAGAACAATCAATACAAGAAGATAACTAGATGAACATGAATGACAACTACAAGACATAAAAAAAAAGAAAAAATGAAATACAACCTGTAGTAGATGAATGACAACTAAAATAACATGAAAGACTAGAAGAAGATGAAAAACAATCAGAACAAGGTGAAAGACAACTAGAAGAAGAAGAAAAAAAATTACTAGAAGAGGATGAAAAACAACTTGAAGAAGATGAAAGACAACTAGAAGAACATAACAACTAGAAGAAGACGAAATACCACCACGAGTAAATGAAAAAGACAACCCGTACAAGATGAAAGACAACTAGAAGAAGATGAAAGACAAACTAGTACAAGGTGAATGACAATCAATAGAACATGAAAGACCATTACAAGATGAAAGATAACTAGAAGAACATGAAAGACAACTAGAATAAGATGAAACATAATCAGTATAAGATGAAAGATAGCTAAAAGAAGACGAAATACTAAGTAGAAGAACAAGATACAACTAGTAGTAGATTAAAAATAACCAGTAGAACATGAAATTCAACCAGTACATGACGAAAGACAACTAAAAAAAATGAGAAGAAAGTTTTTCTTTTGTTTCATTTTGTGTAACTGGCACCAAATTAGCAGCCTCTGTCTTATTCTCAAAAAAAAAAAATCAGAAAAAAGTATAATTTGCTCCCAGTGCTCAAAGAAATATCTCACGGACCAAATTATTGGGCTGAAATTAATATGTTAATTTCTGAAATTAAATATGAGTTAAAATTATAATATATCAATATTTAATTTTTGACATTATGGATTACGGACAATTTACCCAAAAAATGACTGTCTAGATAGGATATTTTGGAATTTTGAAAACAATAAAAAAAATAGACAAATGCAAAAAATATTAGAATAAGTAATAGAAGCTGTCTACAAGTAGCATTCTTTACCTTTTTAATATATTATTGTTATACAAGTAGCTTCTATGACTTGTTCTAATATTATAAAGTCATAGAAGCTGTTTACAAGTAGCATTTTTTTACTTCTTATTTAACTATGATTGACTTCTTTATTGAGCATCACACAGACTACTTCATTCAAGAAATTTACTTCCCCTCAGGTTACCTGACTGAGTACAATTGAAATGGATGGTCCAGGATCCGTCTTTTAACTTGGCACGAATCTCAAAGCACAAATAATACTGCCCATCCACCCACCCCCGCGCGCCATCCCGAATAGGCACTGACTGAGAGTAAATTTGGAACGTCCGTTTCAATTGTGTTGAGTCAGATACATGAGAAGATAAGGGTTCAAAATATTTATATTTAGACTCGGACTGTCGCCATCAGATATTGTTTGCATTTTCAATGTAACTTTCATTATATGCTTTTGCAAAAAAAATAATGGTCAATTTTATTTAAGAAAAAAACAGATATTGTTTGTTTCTATAATTTTATTTTTGTAGATACAATTGATATCTTTTAGCTTAATTTCACTAGCTAGAAACAACATGTCACTTGTTCGATCCAACCATCAAATTACAGTTGAAAAGTTCCAATAAGCACCTTCGTCGTCCATTTTTTATTGGCTGGTAGGAGAGGCGAATTTATCTGTTAAAACATCAAGAGATTTGTTTTTAGAGAAAAGGTTTCTATATATACCCACGGACTCATCCCCGGATTATCCCCAAACTATTCGGATAGGGTTCCAACTGATTTAAACCGTGGTTAACGGTAATTGTGGTCCCCACAATAACGTCACTTAAAACCCGTTTTCCCCGCATATTTCCTTTTTTTTGAATTTCCTTTTCTGTTCGCGATCTCTTCTTCCTTTTCTGTTCCGATCTCGTGGCGATTTTGTGGCGATTTTGTGGCGAGAGCGATAGCCTTCAGGCGTACGACGGAACCTCGCCGAGAGCAAAGTATCACGGCGACGGAATCTTCACGCAAAGACGGAGTCTTCAGGCGACGGATCAAGCTTCAGGCAACGGATCAAGCTTCAGGCGACGGAAGCTTCAGGCGAAGAAATCGATGTACAATTTGAGTGAGTTTTTTGCTGATCAAAATTACACCGATCGTTTTGTTAATTTCATTTTTTTTTATTTGAATTGAATTCCCGATCTCGTTTCTTTTGTTGAAATCGAAATTACACCGATCGTTGTCTTAATATCGTTTTTTTTTCAGTTGTTTGATTCATTCTGTATTTTGTTTCACAGTATTCGATTTCACGTTCGAATTCATCAGAGTCGATTTGGATTGAAGGCTAGCAGTGAACTTTAAATTCGGTGAGTTATTTAATGATTTTATTTTACAGGATTGATGGAATTTATTTACATGTTGTATTTATTATTTTACACGATTGTTTTGTTTAGGGTTCACTTTCGATTCTGATTTAATGCCAGCAGTAGTTATTTAGTAATTTACAGGATTCATTGAATACATTTACAGGTTGTAGTTATTATTTTACAGGATTCATGCAATACATTTACAGGTTGTAGTTATTATTTTACAGGATGCATGCAGTAGATTTACAGGATATAGGTACAATTGTACAGGATTCATGCAATAGATTTACAGTTTGACAGTAAATCATAGGATATATGGACTTGTTTAAAATTCCAGTATTTATCTATTAACTTTAATGTATGGATGGATTTTATTACAGGATATATTGATCAGTTTGTAAAAGTTATGTACAGTACTTTATAGTATATATTTAACAGTTTTACAGGATATGCAACAGTTTACAGGATCTATTAATACTTTTTAGTTTGTTGTTTTTTACATGGTATAAGTAATATGATAAATTTCACAGGATACAAATTATGTGCAACTGTACTGTTATTAGATTTAGTTTACAGCAGATGTGCAACTGTACAGGATACATATTACAATTTTACAGGAAACATAGTGCAATTTTACAGGTTACATAATTTAAGCAAAGTTTAGTTTTACTGTGATTCAATTTGGTTACAGTATTCTTTACTGTGATTCACTTTAGTTTACAGCATATGTGCCATTTTACAGGATACATCTAAAAGTGTTACAGGATATATGGGACAATTTTACAGGGTACATATAACAATTTTAGATTACTGCTTATGTGCTATTTAACAGGAAACATCTAAACATTTTACAGGATATATGGGACAATTTTACAGGGTACATATAACAATTTTAGATTACAACTTATGTGCTATTTAACAGGATACATCTAAACATTTTACAGGATATATGGGTCAATTTTACAGGGTACATATAACAATTTTAGATTACAGCATATGTGCAATTTGACATGATAAATTTCACAGGATACATATAACAATTTTGCAGTATGTTGCTTTGATTGTTTGCATCTGATAATGGTTCATAACTCCAATATTTAACTTTGCTTATTTTTTTTTTTTTGCAGGATGATATATCAAAAGAGCGTGTCGTTCTGGCGATGAAACTTCTCACTCATCCGAACAATGTGCACCAGAGGGTAATGAAGTGAAGTGAATTTTATGATGATGATGTGCTTGTGAACATGATGATGTGCTTGTGAACATGATGAAGTGATATGCTTGTGAATTTTTTTTTGTTGAATTTTATGATGATGTGCTTGTGAACAGTATGATGTTACAGTATGTTATAGTATGATGTTACAGTATGTGTAGTATGATGTGAACAGTATGATTTTACAGTATGTTATAGTATGATGTCAGTTTTATATTTTGCTATTATCATATGTCAATTTATAGTTTGCATCTGCTAATTTTACAGTATGTAAGCCTTATTTTACAGTATGTCAGTTTATTCTGTGATTAATATATGTCCTTTTTATATTTTGCTATTAACATATGTCGGTTTTATAGTTTACATCTTCTAATTTTACAGTATGTAAGCCTTATTTTACATGATATAGATCTATATACAAATATTAATAATTGAACAAAAAAGAGAAATACGAAAAAAATAAAATAAAAATATAAAATTTGATGCAAAAAAATTAATTTTGCACAATTTTAGGTTTGTTTGTGAAACCTTCTAGAAGCTGTCAATTTTTCAAGTACAACCGGAAGTACAACCGGAAGTACAGTGGCTTTGCAAGTTGCTAACTGTTTGCAACTAACTTGGGGACCACTTCCAACTAACTTGGATTGTTGGACTTTTTAACTTCTTATTATACATGATGTGTCGTTGAATTTACAGTATTGGTTGCAGAGTTTTACAGTATTCGCGCAAGGCAAATGACAGTTTTTTTGGGGATAATCCGGGGATTGAAGCTTGGGGACAATTAGTCGGGTCCTTGTTTTTATTATATCGCCTTAATTGGTATTTGAACAAAACACAACCACTTTTAGTAAAAATAATGTAAAAATATTCTTTAGTCATACCAAGAAGATATTTTTCTTTTTTATAATAGAAAAAAGAAGTCCACTTGTCAAGAATAAATACTTATGTCATAACAGATCCGAATAAGTTATAGTTTGGTTGACAATTGGATATATACAAATTGAATTAAACAAAATTACATATACGTAATCAAACAAAGAGACCGCAAAGCTAGCTAGTGACGAATCTAGCATTTTTTTATATACATAGGTGGATTTGACTTCCATAAGAAACATTAACAACAAATAGATGTAGAAATTTTGAAAGGTATTATTTAAAAAAGGACTAGTAAAAACAATCATATCTATACTTTTTTTTGTTTTTGTTGCACTACTACAGAAAAATACTTCACCGTCAGTTCAAATCACAATCCGCAATCGGGTTACGAACCGATGGCTATCGCCCCGATAGAAAAAATATACACAAATGCCATCGGCTAGAACCGATGGCGTTCAGCTCCAACGTCATCGGATGAAAATAAGGGACAGATGGGAATAATAGTTTTTCGGTCGTTAAATAAGCGGTTTAATATAGAAACCCCATCGGATCTACTTTGGTAATGAACCGATTACGATTCTACATACGGTGTTCGATATTTGACGTTGTTGATCCTTCAATGCCATCTCTTGCATTGTTCAACCGATGACAAATGTCACTTACACCATTTGTTTTACTGCGTTGGCATTTGATAAGTCTCTTGGTTATTTTAGCTATGCCATCTGTTACTAATTTTGAGCCATTGGTAATTTTATGTGAATATATATATATATATATATATATATATATATATATATATATATATATATATATATATATATATGACAGTGCTACGGTGCTATGCATAGCATAGAGGCCTCCGTGCTACGGCTCAATTTTTGAGTTTTCAAAATCCTAACGGTCGATCTGAACCGTTCAACATGATCTCCATATGAATATGTACTTGCAAACCAAATTTTACATTTTTTAGAATTTTTTTACTATTTATTAAGCCACTTTGAGAAAACAGTAATTTGTACACAACAGTAAAATCTTCTGGACCATTGGATCAGCAATTTTCAAAGTGGCTTAATAAATAGTAAAAAAATTCTAAAAAATGTAAAATTTGGTTTGCAAGTACATATTCATATGGAGATCATGTTGAACGGTTCGGATCGACCGTTAGGATTTTGAAAACTCAAAAATTGAGCCGTAGCACGGAGGGGCTCTATGCTACGCGTAGTATATTAGCTAGATATATATATATATATATATATATATATATATATATATATGAGATGAGCTATGGTGAGACGTGGAGTAAAAAAAGTTTATACTCCACGCCATATTTTCATTTTGAAAATCCAAACAACCGATCCGAACCGTTCAACATGTTCTCTATATTGAAATGTTCTTGGAAATCAAATTTTACATTTTTTGGAATTTTTTTACTGTTTATTAAGCCACTTTGAAAATCGCTGATCCACTGTGAACAGTAAAAAACAGTAAAATTTTCTGGACCACCGGATGGGCGATTTTCAAAGTGGCTTAATAAATAGTAAAAAAATTCCAAAAATGTAAAATTTGGTCTCCAAGCACATTTCAATATAGAGAACATGTTGAACGGTTCGGATCGGTTGTTTGGATTTTCAAAATGGAAATATAGTGCCATGGAGTACAAACTTGTTTTACTCCACGTCTCACCATAGCTCAATTCATATATATATAAATATATATATATATATATATATATATAGAGAGAGAGAGTTGGGCTACGGTACTTCGCGAAGTAAAACGAGTGTTTTACTTCACGTCTATATCTTCAATTTGAAACTTGAAAACATCGATCCGAACAGTTCAAGTTGATCTCCATATTAAATTGTGCTTGGAGACCAAATTTTACATTTTTTAGAAACTGTTTACTATTTTTTTAGAATTTTTGGAAATATTTTCGGCAAAGCCTTCATTGGAAAATATAAAGTGAGAAAGCAAGAAGAAAAAATTAGAGTTATATAAAGTGAGAAAGCAAAGAAAAAAAATTAGTGAGAAAGCAAGAAAAATATTGGAATATTTTATTATTCTGGTGCGAAATTAAGCAGCGAGCTCAAATTTGGCAGGCTATATTAGTCCACTGTTCGAATAACTTAATCCTAAAGTAACGTAAAGTTTCAATTTAGATCCATACGTCGAATCTAAGAAAGCACGAATATTAAATAACAAAATTGTAGATCAGACAGTTCAATTTTAAACACAAAAGTTGCGTCAACTAGTGAGCAGATGGCGTTGATATAAAAATATTGGAAAGACGAAACGACCACATAGTGATCACCATCATTTTAACCGATTGTGTAGGTACTAACACTATCGGTTCGAACCCTAAGCCGATGACGTTAATTCCAACAGAAATATTAAAGAAACAGAACACAACTGTCGATAATATAGGCCAAAGGTACTTGAAATTTTTAGTTTACAACTTGACTGTTCGATCTGTAATTGTGTGATTTAATATCCATGCTAGCTCATATGCAATGGTTAGATCTAAATTCAAACTGTGTTACTTGAAAAAGTTTAATTTATGAGATGGTTGTCTAATCTACTTGAATTTCTTTGCACTCTTCATCTTCCTCATTTACTCTGTTCATCAGTACTCTTCTCCTTCGTTTACTCTTTGTGTGATCACCTCTCTTCTGTTAGGATTTCTCTGATCTCTCTATTCCTTTTTGTGTGATCACCTCTTTGTTCCTCTCTTCTCACTAGTTCACCTTCAAATTGAAACAATCATGAGCGACTACATAAGTAATTTGTCGAACGATATACTTCTCATTATCTTAGGGCTGCTCGAGACCAGGGAGGCGTGCATACAAGCGTGCTGGCGAAGAGGTGGAGCAACCTGTGAACCTCTTTGCTCTTCCTCAACATCAATGCCATGGATTCTTTAGCCCCATCGTCTATGAGGGTGATTACTACTTTATTGCACAAGGTTAAAGATGTTCATATTCTGGAGTTTTATCTCAGGTGCCATTTGCGCTTGGTATGCACCTAGCTCGATCGTATCATTTTTACTATATACTGCGCATCCATGCATGCATACATCAATTGACCCCTAGCCATCAATTGATCAACCCATCTTTAAATTGATCAATTTATCAATTGATGTTGTGGGAATTAATTAAATTGATCAATTGATATGCATGCATGCACACATACATGATCAATTAAAAGATCTGTTGTGGAAATTAATTAAATAGACCCAATATCAAGTTTACACTATAATATTGAGGGTACTGTACGTAACTCTATATATAGTTTATTCTGACTTGTGTTTAATTTTGTGTGTGTGTGTGTGTGTGTGTGTGTGTGTGTGTGTGTATTATTTTCTCAAACATGTGTATGCACTGTTTCTAGATGAGTTGCCGAAAAAACACTCCAAATTTGAGAACTTGACGGTTCTCATTGTTTCCCTCTGTTCTTATTCATATTTTGAAATGCAAACTTGGATCATAGAGAGTTGTCCAAAGTTGACAAAGCTTATAGTAGTACAACATCGTTTTGTGTAAGTTTTTTTTTCCAAATACATAGCTTCTCTTCATTTTTAATTTGTTGTTTAAAGTTTTTTTTTAAGAAAGTTTAAAGTAAATATTTAGTTATCAATTGATCAATTATTTTTGCAGTTTTGTGATCAGGATTATGAAGAATGGCAAAAAATATAGTTCCAGTCCCGCTGGTTGAAGCATCTGACAGAAGAAATATCGAGATGGTTGAGGTTCAATTTTGGAGGTTTGATACCATGGTACAATGAGTGATGCGGTGTCTCATGTTTGGTAAAGGGAAATTAAGAAATTTTAGGAACTATTCTACATTGATCACTTGTTCTCATCATTGTTGTAGAATGACGTTTACAACAATGGAGTTGGGTTTTACCGACCGGGATTGGGAATTTGTATACACGTTATTTGATAAATATGATTATTTCGGTTGTTGTCTAAAGACTTTGGAGTTATACCAGCTATAGCTAGTTTATA
Organism: Carex myosuroides; assembly: GCA_028015225.1. NCBI lineage: Eukaryota > Viridiplantae > Streptophyta > Magnoliopsida > Poales > Cyperaceae > Carex > Carex myosuroides. The sequence continues at coordinate 12,950,887 of CM051470.1, forward strand.
TATTGATGTTTCAACATATTTTGTGTATGGATGTTTTGTAATATATATTGGGATTTATTTTGAATGTTAATTTGGTAGTGATACGTCCTATCTCGGGAGATGAGGCCGTATGGGAGATTGGGCTGAGTTGGGTTTGCCCTGCCAAAGGATGGCAGGCCGAAGTAAAGATCGAGTTAGGAACTCGGGGTGGATTGTGAGAGATTCGGACTCTGACCTGTATGATCTCTCTCTTGGTTAAAAGTTGCGTCCCCTGTTTCCTGGGGCTTACTGCCTTATATAGTCCAGCCATAACCGCCAACTCGGGCGTTTATGGGGGAACGTGGGCAGTTATGTCGTCCGTTATTGGGACGTGGGCATTAAACACGCCGTTTCTGGGACGTGGGCATTAAGCTAGCCGTTTCCACGGCTATCCCGTATGTCGGTTGGCTTTAACCTATATTCGGGCCATATACTTTTGAGGCCTCCGAGTTGGGCCCCGGTTTAGTGGATCTTTGGGCTTTTTCATATGACATCGGGTTGGCCTTGTAAAGGTCCGAATCCCAGTCTTTCATGGCCCAATTTGGAACAAGTAAAAGGGCCTGTGGAACATGGCCCTATCATTAGCCCCCGAAGTCGGAATGCATCGGCGAGATGCTTTCGACTTGAAGGTGAATAACTCGTAAAACACGGTTTTTATTACCGACATTTGTATACTAGACGAGCTATAATAACTCGGGTGTGGCATATGTCGGGTACATATCTTGTTACAAACGACAATGTGCTATCATATACCTATCTCGGTATTAATATACTTACCATTTTTTTTTTAACAAGAAGATGTCCGAGTTAGAATGTGACTAGGAAAATGGTATCCGAGTTAATCAAAAAATAATGAAAGAAGTGAAACATAGAAATTATAAGTAATCATTGATATTTCAAGAACAGAACAAGTCGAAATATAAGAAAACATCGAAATCATACAACGCCTCGATCTAGTAAAACATCGAAATCATACAACGCCTAATTAGACTAAACATGAGACATGATATTATATAGTGCCTGGAAGAATATTTCCACCATGGGCGCTATGTCTGTCATGTCACGCCTTCCATGCACCGTGATAGCCATGTTCAGCTAAAAGACGAGTGTGATGTCGTTTTTCTAAGTTGAAAATCACACTTACGCCATCTCATTGTCGGTATCCTCAAAAAGGTTATCCGATATGAGCTCGGGTTCAGTGGCGGTGTACAACGTTGGACCTCCGGCATTGCGTGATAAACACCCGGGACATTTCCAAAACCGGCGACGAGGGTCTGACCGACCTTGGATGTCGTAATGGGTGAAGCAACTCCACTCATGGCACCCCCGACATTTCACCATCTCGTGCTTGTCTTCTTTGTAACGGCAGATAATGCACCTACGCATCTTGGGCTCGAGATTGAATTTATAAATGTCGTTCTCGTCTTCCTTGGTGAACGAGGGTGCGTTAGCAAGGGTGAGGTCAAGAAGGTCACCGATTTGGAGGTCCTCATTCACGAGCATCCAATCCAAATCTTTTTCGGGAAAATGTTGGAGGAGGGTCCATCGCTCAGGTCGAGATAGGGCCCGTATTGTGTCCCGAGAATATCGAGGATTAGGGGGAGGTGAGTTGTTGCCTTGCCTTGATGGTTGGACATCGCGACTATGACCATGATCAAGGGGTGTTTTGTTTTTTGAAGCAACTCTTTTGAAAGGCATCTCGGAAGTAGATAGGTGAAAAATGATAAGAGGTAAAGAGTGAAATGTGCCCTTTACCGTATGGTGACTCTGGTATTTATAGTCGCTAGGGTAAATATTGCCATAAATAAGCGTGGGCCATATTACCTAAATAGGTAGCCGCCAGCTACTAGCCATAAATGTCATTGGGCAGTGTGCCTCGTTAATGAGGTGACAGGCTTTCTGCATTCCCGAGATGGTCAAATTGACTCGCATTAGACAGTATTAAGTAATAAAATGCTTATGCAAAACATATAAGAATCAAAACAGCGCGAGATAGAAACCTCGGCTAAGTTTACTACATAAACATAAATGTAAAGTTTTAAAGTTGACATAAAATTAAAACAAAAGGCGGGCTAGTCCCGCGATAATTTATAAAACTAATCCTATTTATGACGGGAGCGTTTAGCCCGGCGTTCTTGATCCAGACATCTCCTACAGATGAAGGATGTGAAGCGGGGATCATCATGGTTCCGAGGTGATCTGCGGGCTAGACATCCGGGATGAAAAGCTTCTTCGCATCCATCACAATGGAACATGTGCCGATAATTTCCTCGGGTTTGACAAACGGCGCATCTATCCCAGGCTAACGAGTCATCCGCAGATTCTTCGGGGATAGCTGGGGGTTGCTCGGCATTGACGTCGGGATTTTCACGTGGAGGAGACGGGTGTAATGATGGAATGGCAACATTCTCCTTTTTAATCAGGTCCATCATGAACTTGTTATCTGTCATCGTGCTAAAACCCGAGTTGGAAGGGATAGCGGTGATTATTGGGTGTCCCGTTTAAAGGGAGACGGAAGAAATATTTATAGTATACCGGCATTAATTATATGACGCCTCGTCTTCCGTTACCCTCCGTCAGCCATCAAATCAGGCATCAAATCAGTCAGGGGTATGGGTGTACGGTGCAATCCGTGATTGACACCTGTCATTATTCAGCTCGGCGAGAGCTCGAAGCGCGGGAATCGAGGCGTCGTCATGATGAAAGGTGGCCACGCGACGTTTCAAGGCCTTGTTTCGAAATTCGTGCAAGTATTGAGCGGGAAAAATGGGGATCCTTATATAAATACACTCTGGCCCGATCCATCATTCATTATCGTTTATTTGGAGCAAATCAACCTCGGGGCCATTTTTACCAGTAATCTTGATTATAGCAAAGGGAGTTCAGAGTTGTCAGATAACGTTGGAAAATACGTGGGACAAAGACCGAGTTACGAAGGAATCTTACTACAAGGTAATACTTCATCATCTCGGTAGTCGACTTTGTATTGATTAATTTTATAGTAACTTGTATAATTATTGCCTTGGTCAACAGTAATGTAATGACCACCTAGGCATGGTAATGTTGCCAACCTAATGAGTAAAGATCTAACTAGTGCAATCGGTTTGTATGTGATAAGTCGATAAATATGATACATTTAGAAATAACAAGTAACGGTTACCTAAGCCAACCCTGTTTCTTCGTAAATTTAGACATGGCCGAAGAGCATGAAGGGTCTCGGGACCAATCTCCTGGTGCTTCAGCGGAGTTGTCCCCAATATCGTGTCAATCTTTCCGCCCAGGTAGGGGCAAGAATCTTTTTGGTATGTCTCCCCTTCACCCTGATGCCTTGCCAGAGGATTGTGAAGAGCAGTATGGCGAAGGGAATGAGGAGAATGTTGAGGGTTCACCTCGTGGCGAACTCATAGTGGCCCAGGCGGGGACATCGCACGGATCCCCGAAGCCTAGAAAGAAAAAGGCAAAGAAAGAGGTCGTGCCCCGAGATGGTCATGGGGATGACTTAATATTTCTGGTATCTGCCGGTATCTCTCCGAAAGCGGTCGTCCGATGTAAAGCGTATGCTGACGCGTTCTATGAGGATCTCGTAGACGAGGCTTACAGAGAAGAGTATCCGCGACATGCGCTTAAACTGAAAGCTCCAAGTATAAATGATCGAGCGCATGACTCGAGTCTGGGGATGTGCATATATTGGAAGATGCCGAAATGCGGTTTCAAAGTCAGGGTATCCAAGTTTGTTCGCGAGATACTACGACATCTCGACGTTGCCCCTGCACAGTTAACCGCACCTGCGTGGTGCTATATTATGAGTTTTAAGTACCTGTTTGATTATATGCCCGAGTTAAAGCTATATTTCCCAAGTGTAGGGTTGTTCTTTCATTATTTTTCTGTATTATACAATAATGAAAGCCACCTCGCAATTCGGAAGAATCCTAATGGTACTGCGCTCTTTGACAAGCTCTCAAAGGTTGATGATTGGAATCATGGGTGGGTATATCTGGAGAATCCCTCCGAGTTACAATGTTTCCGCGAGGTACGGAGGGAATGGCGTCCTCTAGATAGACAAAATTTGACCCCGAATTCATCCCCCTCCTTGACTTCACCCGAATTAAAAGTTGTCCAAATTATTGACCGTTACTTCTCAAGTTAGTCTCTTTCTCCTTTTGTCATTTTGCACCGATATATCCGTGCATCGTATATATTTGTTTATCTCGTATTATCATGAATGAATTGTTAACCATTGCCTACTTATGTCGCAGACCGTGGTTTTATGGCACTACCGTGGAAGGCCGCTCGTCCAATTCCTGTCTTGGCCAACCCCGAAGACGGTTTCGTTAAGGAGGTTGCAAAAATTCCGAAGTCGGGTCCTGCTAAGGTTCAGAAAGCATCGAAGTCGGCTTCCGTCAATCCTGCGACAATTTCTCCGAGATCAACACCCAAATCCAGATCCGCAACTGTCCCAAAAGGCGCGAAGGGCAGTGCTTCTGGTTCTTCTCAGCTCGAGGTATCGCGGAAGAGGAAGGAGACTTCTGTTGACCCCCCCTCGCGTGTAACTAGACAAGAGAAGGGAAAAGACGTTGTGATAGAGGAACCTGAGCCTAAGAAGCAAAAAACTCAGTCCGATATTGTATTGGTGACATCCCAAGTCTTTCCAAAGGAGCCTTCACAAGCCAAGGTTGACGCTGCTGAAGCAAATTTAGAAATAATTATTGACGAAGCAGCTGGTGACGTGTGGGATCCCGCAGAAGAACATAAGGCGTTCCTCGAGTCAAAGATTTCTGAGCGAGGGCGACATACTGGGTTTGTGTGGGGGACTGGGATTTCTCAGGGATTCCCGGACAGCTTTTTAGGCTATCTTCCTGGGTATACGCGGATGCAAGAAGAGGAAGATCATCCCGAGGTTCGGGCCGCGTATGCTCGGGAAACGTTCAGACTCACCACTACTCAATATCAAAAGAAGTGGGCTGAGGAGAATCCCGATCAAGTCGTGGGCCAGGTATTGAGGTCGTTGCATGATGCTGGGGTGTACTTTGGGTTCCTCAAGGATTCACTTAAAAGTAACAAGCGCAATGCTCTTGTTGTCACAGCTGATCAGGAGGCGCTTAATAAGGCGATTTTAGAGAGGAACCATTTTTTACAACTAGCGCAGCAAAAGGACAAGGAAAAAAGGGTGGCCACCGGCCAAGCCGCTGTGAACTTGGCAAAATATGAACTTGCCTGCATCACGGGTAGGAAGGCCGATGTCGAGCGTCAGGATAGCGAGAAGAAAGAAAAGCGTTATAAACGCAAAGCTGAAAAGTATAAAGAGGAGATCGAGGATTTGAAATCCAAGCTCGAGGTCCAAACCAAGGAGTTGGAAGAGGCGAGATCCGAGAATGCCCATATACGAGATGAAGCACGGGACTTGCCAAGAAAACACCTCAGCAAATTCTTAGGCAGCCACGCCTTCGCACAAGCCGTTCCGTGTGCGGTGAAAGATATGAGGACGCATACCGTATATAGTTATCTTAAAATGATGGTTTTTATCCGTTTAAACCCGAGCATGTCGGGTTTACGGCAGTGGAGCCGGAAAATCTCGTGATTAGGGATCTGTCTAGCTATGGTTGGGACGAAGAGAAGGATGTACTCCTGAACCCGGATGGCTCTCTATTCAAGGAGGAACTCCAACTCGAGAATCATCCTTCAGCGGGCATTGTTCACCCTTGGCCTAAAGACAAATGGCCTGAACATCTCGATCTTCCTGATGTTGCCCCTGAAGCGGAACTTGAAAATCTTCCTTCTGATGCTTCGTCCGAAGAGGGAGAGGATGATACCGAGATAAGGGATGTCGAAGAATATGTCGAGGTGGAGGTTGCCGATGAGGAACAAGAAGATGAAGGAAACATTTCTCGTCATAATGAAGGAAATACCGCTCCCTCAGAGGCGAAGCTCCTTACTCCTTGTAAGTAAGGTCTATAATCGCAATCACCAAGATGTTGGATTTATGCCTGTCCGTACTAATCGTTCTGTTTTGTTTGTAGGAAGGACCATGTCGTGTTTTGGAAGCAACACCGGCTTATGTAATACACTTGTACCCCTGAGATGTGGGGGATTTAAAGCTGTTGTATTGTGCACTATTTTTATTTACACCCCCGAGATGTGGGGGTTATAACAGAAATTTTTGTAATAGTATTTCCTTCATTATGACCATTTTTTCGTTTCGTTCAACTTTATCTCGGTTGTATGCTTTGATTTTCAAGTAAAGTGTACTTGGTAATATATCCATGCCCCCCTTTTTTTTTCTTTATTTTTGACAAAAATGGTCAATGTGGGGGGACATGTACGTCGCGCAAACGTATGCGTTACCCCGAGGGGTTTTCGATAAATGTTCGCGACATAATAAAAATCATGTTACTGTTTTACAGTCATCATCCCTTAGGATTGCATTAATTTAAGTCGCGTATCTCGGGATTTTAACCAAGACATCTTTCGTTGCCTTAGCTTTCGTTCATATATCTCGGACCCAATACACAAAACACAATTATAAATAATATCATATATATTGATAAATGCTTAGCACCATACAAAAATTGTACCGTGGTCTAAGTGAATACATGAAAAGAAAACAAAAGGCTTATCTCGCCCTGAGTATCTCGCGGCTAAAAAATAAAAACGACATACATTAAGTGTAGAATTTACGGAGATGGCAAGTGTTCCATGGACGAGTTAGTATGAAACCACTCGGGTCTTCCAATTCATAAGCGCCTTTACCTCGCGGGCGAATGATCTTAAAGGGACCTTCCCATTGAGGAGCAAGTTTGCTGACATGTTTGCCAGTCGCTTCTACAGTTTTGAGCACCAAATCGCCCGGCTGGAATTCCCGGGGTACCACGTGTTTGTCAAATGCACGTTTAACCCTGCGTTGATACTCCATTGTGCGGATGCGAGCCTTCTCCCGACCTTCTGTGATGAAGTCGAGTTCCGCGGTGCGTGCGTCGTGGTTGTTGTCAGTGGAATACGTCAAAGTACGGAGAGATGGTTCCATCATTTCGATTGGAGTGACTGCTTCCATGCCGAACACCAGAGAATACGGAGTTTGCTGTGTGGCTTCTCTAGGTGTAGTGCGGTAGGCCCATAGAATTCCATCAAGTATGTCGGGCCAATTCTTTCTGTTTTCGGCAACTTTCTTCTTGAGGCCATCCAGAATAGTGCGGTTTGTGACCTCGGCTAAGCCATTGCTAGCAGGGTGACTGACCGAGGTAAAGTTGTTCTGAATGCCTAGGTTGGAGAGAAACGTCATGGTGCGTGCTGCGTTGAACTGCGTACCATTGTCCGAGATGAGAGCATGTGGTATGCCAAAACGACAAATGATGTTCCGCCAGATAAACTTCTCTGCTGTTGCGGCAGTGATAGTGGATAATGCCTCGGCTTCGACCCACTTAGTAAAATACTCGACGGCTACAATAATCCAACGGCGCTGTCCAACAGCTTTGGGAAATGGCCCGACTATGTCTATTCCCCATAAGTCAAAAGGCCAAGCTCCCGAGATGGATATCTGATCGTAAGCCGGGATATTGCTCAACTTGCTGTGGTATTGGCATCGCTCGCATTTGCGGACTAGGTTTTCCGCATCATGTTGCATGGTTGGCCAGTAAAAGCCGGCTCTTAGGATTCGTTTGGCAAGAGTTTTCGCACCCTGATGGCTTCCGCAGATGCCTTCATGTACCTCAGATAGCATTTTGGAGGCCATTTCCTCATTGATGCATTTAAGCCAAGGACGCACGTACCCCCGTTTGTAGAGTTGATTGTTGAATACAGAGTACATCGGTGCGATCCTTTTCAAACGTCGGGCTTCCAACTGATCTGTGGGGAGAACCCCGGTGTTAAGGAAATTCCACATCGGGGTGAACCAGGATTCACTGGGTTCACCGATGGCGAGTACGGTTACAGTATCGAGGTTGATGCTGGATTCGGGAACATCCATAACAATCACGGGCCGATCTTTGTCAAGGTTGCCCGCGGCGCCGAGTTTGGATAAAGCATCAGCTTGGCAGTTCTTGTTGCGCGAGACATGCTGGATATCAACCTCGTCGAAATGGCTTTTGAGTAAGTGAAACTGCTGTCGGTACTTGCGCAACTTCTCGTCCACAACTCGGCATTCATCGTTTATCTGTTTGACTGCTAGCTCAGAGTCGCTACGAAGATGGACCTCGCGGGCGCCCAATTCTTTAGCTAGTTTAAGGCCTGCTATCATGGCTTCATATTCCGCGGTGTTGTTCGTTACTGGGAATTGAAAATGAAGAGCATAATTCAAGGTTTCCCCGTGGGGACCTGTCAGGGATACCCCGGCTCCAGCCCCCTGTAATGAAGATGCGCCATCGACATGGATAGTCCATCGTCCTTCGGACTCGGGAGGAACGCCGGAATACTCGGCGATAAAATCAACGAAGATTTGCGATTTCAGAGCATTTTGCGGGTGGAAGGAAACGTCAAATTCAGACAACTCAAGCGCCCAGGCTAGCAATCGCCCGGATGAATCGAAATTTGAGAATGCCTTTTTGAGCGGGATGCCGGTGTATACTTTGATGGAGTGAGACTGAAAATAGGGCCTCAGTTTTCTAGCGGCAATGACGAGAGCATATGCTGCCTTGTCAATCTGGGAATATCTGGTCTCAGCATCCCGAAGTACATGGGATACAAAATATATCGACTTTTGGTCTCGTCCTTCTTCCCGGACAAGGGCGGCACTGACCGCGTGACCCGAGGTTGCCAGGTACATTACAAGAACATCGCCCGTGGTTGGTCTGCTGAGACATGGTGGATTAGCGAGATATGCTTTAATTTTCTCGAAGGCTGTTGCACACTCCTCCGTCCATTCAAACTTTGCGGATTTGCGCATGGCTTTGAAGAAAGGGAAGCATACGTCCCCAGATCTCGTAATAAATCTATTGAGGGCGGCCAACTTGCCTGTGAGAGATTGCAACTCTTTGAGGTTTCGTGGTGGCTTCATATCGAGGATGGCTTGTGATTTTGAGGGATGGATCTCAATGCCTCGCATGGAAACCATAAAGCCAAGGAACTTGCCACCAGTCAAGCCGAAGAAACTCTTCTTTGGATTGAGTTTCATGTTGGCCGAGTTTAGTGTTGCAAAGGTTTCTCGAAGATCTCAGATATGGTCGAGGTCGGACATACTCTTAACAAGTAGGTCATCTACGTATGCCTCTACGTTTCGTCCAATCTGCCCATGAAACACAGTGTTGACCATGCGTTGGAAAGTCGCTCCGGCATTGCGCAACCCGAAAGGCATGACCCGATAGCAGTATAGCCCTGAGTTAGTTGTGAAAGCAGTTTTCTCCTCATCATCTTGGCTCATCCGGATTTGATTATACCCGGAGAATGCATCCATGAAGCTGAGGTAAGCGTGACCCGAGGTGGAGTCGACCAATTGGTTGATTTTGGGCAAAGGGAACGGATCCATGGGGCATGCTTTGTTGAGGTCAGTATAATCGATACACATACGCCAGTCGCCATTGGACTTCTTGACAAGCACGGGATTGGCTGTCCATTCAGGACATTCGACATTCCGGATAAAACCAGCATCGAGAAGCTTCTGGACCTCGCGTTTTACGGCCTGCTGCCGTTCTTCTCCCATGTTACGTTTCCGTTGTCTAACTGGTTTTGATCCTGACTTAATATGTAAGCGGTGTTCCGCTATTGATCTCGGAATGCCCGGCATGTCGGCTGCGGTCCAAGCAAAAACGGACTGGTTTTCTCGGAGAAACCTGATCAATTTCTCCTTTGCTTCCCCCCGTACTGCTCTTCCAATATTGAGCGTCTTGCCCTCACCTAAAACGAGTTGTTCGACTTCATCCGCGGGTTCAAGGGAAGTTTTTGCCTCAGCTTTATCTACCGGATCTAGTGCCAGGTCGGTGTTTGGAGGTAGAAAGTCAGTGCTCGAGCGCAACCGCTATTGGTTGGTTTTAGCGTCAGATTGATCGACCTGGTGGACAGATTCTCCTTGACCTCGAACAGACGTCATGTAGCATTCTCGGGCCACCTGTTGTTGGCCGCTTTCTTCCCCTATGCCGTTATCAGTGTGGAATTTGATTTTCAGGTATGAAGGAGAAATGACGGCGCCTATTTTGTTCAAGGTTGCTCTTCCCAGGATTGCATTGTACGCAGAAGGAGCATTGACGATGAGGAAGTCCACCATGACTTCTACTGTTCGAGGAAATGTGCCGAATGTCACTTTGAGCGGCATCATTCCCCGAGGTTGAAGGGCATCGCCCGTGAAACCTATCAAGGGTGAAATATGTTGTTGGAGAGCGCGAATGTTGAGGCCCATTTGCGTGAAGGCCGATAGGTATAGGATGTCTGCTGAACTTCCCGTATCAACTAACACCCTCTTAACCCTGTGAGTGTTGATTTTGAGATTCAATACCACAGGGTCATCGTGTGGGCTGGAAATCTCACCTAGGTCCTTCTCGGAGAACGATATTGCTTCCTCGACCCGAGGTCATTTTTTGTCGGTTTCAATCTGTAAGACAGTGGGGTACGGTTTTCGATTATCGCGAGGTAATATTCTTCTGATGGTCCCGCGATGGCCACCACTGATCACGTTAATGACAGGGCTGCTCTGTCGTTCTTGGCGTCTAGGCTCGGGACCATCCCGGGCGTTAGAACCGGCCTCACTAACTCGGGGTCCCGTATAATCATTCCTGTAAGGAATAGGTTTCTTAAAAACCTTACCTTTACCGTTGTACTTTCTGGAGAATTTTCTGAAGAAGTCGGGATTGATGAACTCGATCAGCTTACCCTCGCGGGCCAGTCTCTCCAGGATGTCTTTGAGTTGAAGGCAATCCGCGGTGGAGTGCCCATTGAATCCATGGTACTCACACTTCTGGGAGTTATCTTGTACCGTGAAAATGCCTTCAGGCAATGGTGGAGGGAGGTCAAACATGCCCTCTATGATGTTGTACATCTCATGTCGCTTCTTGGTGAGAGGTGCATATCTCACAAAGTGTTGGCGATATCCCTCGGTGCCAGTTTTGGGGTCTTGCTCGGTCGGACGGTTGGGTTGGTTTCTCCGAGGTTCTCTTTGGTTGCGAAACCTGTCCTGAGCTGGTTGTTTGTTCGTCAAATGTCGGGGAGACCGAGACCGAGGTCTCGTGGGACTCCCGTTATCATCCTCGGCACGTGGGACTCCCGTTATCATCCTCGTGGGACTCTCGTGGGACTCCCGTTAACTCCCTCAGAGTGGTCATTTTTTTCATGTGGGCTTCATAACGCAAAGTGCCCGGACCTCCTTTACGGAGCCCTTTCTTGATGGCGGCTAAGGCAAATTCGTCATTGAGGTTCTGAATTCTCCGAGATGCCTGTATGAAACGGTTAACAAACGCACCTGTTCTTTCACGCGGTCCCTGGACAATGTCTAGGAGCATCTCGCACGTGGCTGGCGGCGGCTTGATAATCGTATACCTCTCTAAGAATAGTTTCGCGAAGTCCTCAAATTTGTTAATGGACCTCAGGGGTAATGTCATGTACCAATCCCATGCTTCCCCAGTTAAGCAAGTGGTGAAGACACGGCACATGATGGCATCGGTGGCTCCAAGGAGACGGAGGCGTTCAAGGAATCCGTACACAAAGTTGTGCGGATCCTGTGTGTCGCCGCTACCCCGAAAGCTTGGGAGGGTTGTCGGATACTTGAAATCTATCATTGACTGGCGGTAAATGTCTCTGGACAGGGGACCATCCTCGATTCCCATAGGCCGAGAGTAGGTGCCTGTCTTTTGGGATTCGAGTTCGGCTAGTTTGGCCGCAAGTCTGGTTTGGATTAGTTCTTCGACTTGAGCCATTTAATGCTTCGAGGAGGGGTAGGTGATCGTCGATTCCTTCTTCGATCATCCCGGCGAGTCCTATCCCGACCTCGGGGTGGACTGCGTCCGCGTTCCCTGTGGGAGCGAGATTGTTCTCGGCGAGATGGTCTGGGTCCTCTGCCATGATTGGCTGATTTTTGCTCGTTATAGTGGTGGACTATAGGACCTCCAGCATTGGGCTCCCTCTCGGGATCAGGTCCCCTATTCTCGTCTTGCCCTTCCGGCCGTCGTCCTTCGTCGGGATGGACCCTTGTTGGCAGAGCATTATGGTCCCTACGTTCGGATTGGACCTGTTGTTCTGGTGGGATAGGTGTGTCCGTCTCCTCACCAGTTCGGACCTGCACGAATTCTCTGTTCAAATTTCGTGGTGAAACATTTGCTGGTCGGCTGTGGATACGATTTGCGGACAGAGGTCGGGGTATTGGTGCGGTGGTTGGTAAGGTCTGATGTGCAGGTCGCGGTGGTGCTTGCTGAGAACACAGTATTGGACCTGTCATGGGGTACACCCCGTGAGTGCCTCCTGGGCCCCATTGCCCAGAGGGTGTTATGTAGGGATACTGAGGACCCGTTGGTGTGTAAGGGGTGTAAGCGGCCGCGCCGTAGTGATACAACGGCGTGTGCTGAGGGTAATACGGTATGTAGGGTATCTGGTATGTACCAGTTACCGGGTTGTGCTCGGTGTAGAGGGGTCTAGTTGTGTTTCCTTCGTTGAATGGAGGTCGGTTAGCGATGTCGGGTCCCGTGTGGTGGGACGGTGCAGGTTGGGGACCAGGGGGTCGTCTCATTGAGCTGCTTGGCCTCGCCCCAGGAGGCTTACTGTGGGAGATGTTTCCCGTATGCGGGGTTACCAAAGGAGGTGGTGTGATCGGCACTCCTGGTGGGGTTGTCACCCCGGGCGGGAGCGGGATTGAAGTGTTTGGAAGCGCCATCTAATTCTCGGAGTGAACGAGGCGTGGCCCCACGGTGGTTGATACGTCCTATCTCGGGAGATGAGGCCGTATGGGAGATTGGGCTGAGTTGGGTTCGCCCTGCCAAAGGATGGCAGGCCGAAGTAAAGATCGAGTTAGGAACTCGGGGTGGATTGTGAGAGATTCGGACTCTGACCTGTATGATCTCTCTCTTGGTTAAAAGTTGCGTCCCCTGTTTCCTGGGGCTTACTGCCTTATATAGTCCAGCCATAACCGCCAACTCGGGCGTTTATGGGGGAACGTGGGCAGTTATGTCGTCCGTTATTGGGACGTGGGCATTAAACCAGCCATTTCTGGGACGTGGGCATTAAGCTAGCCGTTTCCACGGCTATCCCGTATGTCGGTTGGCTTTAACCTATATTCGGGCCATATACTTTTGAGGCCTCCGAGTTGGGCCCCGGTTTAGTGGATCTTTGGGCTTTTTCATATGACATCGGGTTGGCCTTGTAAAGGTCCGAATCCCAATCTTTCATGGCCCAATTTGGAACAAGTAAAAGGGCCTGTGGAACATGGCCCTATCAGGTAGTATTAATACCACTAGGTACATTCCTTGGATCTGTTTTAATTTAACTTTCTTATATAGTTCTGTTACTCTTGGTTATGAACTTATGATAATAATGAATAGTCACGAGCTCAGTATTCTCGAGTAAGCTAGTGATATATTACTCTTGGTTATGAACTTTTTCTGTTAAAAAATTATAACACAAAAATTTCAGGAGCCAGTTAATCCCTAATTAGTTAATTAGATTATTGAGTTAGTATTATGTATGTTATTAAATAATTATCTCATTATAATTGTACAGTATAGCTCCAAACTTAATTACACAATACATCACAATCAATTAATTGAATACATGAGAGTGTGGTTTATACCAAAATCTAGTTACAAGTATTTACAACGTTGCCCCTAAGAACATCGCCATTGGTTTAAAAAGGAACAAAGTTGGTATTGATCAATCCAAAACTGACGGCCCAATTGACATCACGGATGGTTAAGATCACCACCTCTAGGCTATTGGTGCTGTAACCCATCTGATATCACAGAAACACTCAAAACCAACGGTAGGATATTATAAAAGGATGGCAAAGGAGGGGAGGCATCAACGCCATCGGTTAGTTGATCAGAGTCAAAATAATGATGATTTACGTAGGGTTTTGGCTTAGGTTTGCATATTTTCTCACACTTATGTTTAATTAATTAGAGAAAAAGGCTACTGTCACCATTCTTTATGTTTTATTGCAGAAAATAAGTTTTGGGACTATTTTACACCAAATGGAGCAAGAATCGGGTCAATCGGATCAGCGACGCTTATCGACGAAGTCTCTGTTACGGTCCGTATTGCCTAATACGGACCAAGCTTAACACAGACCAGGAGATAGTGTGATACGCATTAAAACCCTCACCTGATACGGACCGTAACCGAAGGCGCCCCTTGGGAAATAACTACAGACAGCTGTATCCAGATCAGATCCTTAGCCCCTACTCAATCTCCAGACGTCACTCCACTCCTATATAAGGCCCCTGAGCAGAAGAATAACTTATCTTTGTAATTAGGGTTAGATTTGATTTAAGAGAGAAGAGAGGAGTGCTTGTAACAATGTCGTTCTGCGGCTAAGTTCCTTTTCTTAGGGCTATGCAGTAAACCTTGTTACTCTTGGTGTTTTGATACATATATTTCTGTTGATTATGATTTCTTGTTGTTTAATCGAAATGCTTTTGTGATTTACTATCTCTTCATCTAACTTCGATGATCTAGTTTAATCCGTTAGGGTAGTAACAGTGCTTTAATGGTAAGAGAAACTATTTGTACGAATTAGCCTCATTGAGATCTATTAGGTTTATGTGAAGAAAACCTTAGCGGGAAAATCATAAACCAGATCAACAAAACACGAACCAAGTTCCATCACTTGCGTAAGGAAAATCGCAGTGATCTGTGTAGTAACTTGTGTATTTAAGAGATCAGTTATTTGCGTAAGGAAACTCGCAGTGTCCTATGTAGAATCTCGATAAAAGATCTGTCATTCTTGCGTAACATAACTCGCAGTGACCTATGTATTGTCTTTCATAAAACAACAACAGAAAATCAGACTCAACAGGAATATATTATCAAAGCTGATTGAGTAGCAATGGTGTGCCGAAACCCTAGGAATTCTCATCTCTATCTTTATTTTAATTACTTTTAATTGCTTCCTAATTTACATTGATCATAACATCTCTCAATTTTTAGATTTCATCTAGCCTTTCGAAAGATTGTGATTCATCGCTCATAACTCTGAATCAATATTCCCTGTGGATCGACCTCGAATATACTACTCGAAAGGATTGTGCACTTGCAGTCCGAACCGATAGCATTTCCGAGTTTATAAATATTAAAAGAAACATCGCTCTCTTTTGAGTGATCATTAGTTAGACCGAACAGTCGATAAAAAGTTCAATGTAATTACAGCGTTGCCACTGGTTACATACACCATCCGTGCGGAAGGACAACTGATGGTAAAGGGCGATAATAAATGTGTTTTTTTATAGTAGTGCTGGTTCCCATCTTATATAAATTGTCACAGAAGGTTGCAATATTTTAATTATAATTTTATATTTAATAATTATTTGTTATAATAATAAAATCATTGCCGTCGTCAAAGTTTTTAGATTATTCTAAAGACTTAAAGTTATTATTATTGTAAAAAATCCAATAACAATTACCAAATAGAAATACAAATTTTCAAATATTTCATAATCACATCAAATTTCGTGTGCATCATATTTAAATAAAAAAAATGTACATAATTACCGGTTAAAAATATTATTTGACATCCAACAAAAATTTATCAAAAATAAATAAAATAATGCAATATATTTTATTCATCCTACATAAAGAAAAATTTGCTAATACCTAAAGCGATTTAGATTTTTTTTAAAAGAAAATTGAAAAACAAAATCAGAGTGATTTGATATAGCTCTAGCCGCAGCAATATTTTTCTAGCTAAGGAGTTATTGTTGAAGTTTAAAAAGTCTATTTAGAAACAAATTAATAAGTCTAAGCTTAACCTAGTTTCTTTACAAGTTACTAGCATCCAACTAATGAACCACAAACACACAAAAGCAATAAATATTGTTTGTCTGTTACATCAACGAAGGAGAAGAGAGTGCTTAAAAAACAAGCTCTCTCTTAGGAATGAAGAAACTGCATTAGCTACGGCCACAGTAGAGGATGTCTCTTGCCCATAAATGCGAATTTTCTCAACAAGTATTTTAACGGGACCTTTGTGGCATCTCTCCTAATGCCAATGTCAGCCACATAACATCTAACAGAATACATAACAGTGATGAAAACTATTCCCATCTTGACTTGTTGATTTTCTCTGGCATTTTATTGCGAGACTCAAAAAAATATTAATGAACTTATTATACTACCATTGTTATATACATATTTCCATTAAACTTTCTATTGGAAGATAATACTCTTTTCTTATATATAATACAAGTCACAAATAACTCGACTATTCACATATTTTTCAAGAGATATTTGAGTGAGAAATTAGGTTATAAACGAGACATTCATAATTAATCATACAAACTCCCTCCCGCCTTTTCTTTGCACACACTCTGAGATCACACAAGCAAATAAGCATGCATGACTATTTTTTACATCAATTTTCAATAGAAGTTTGCAAAATATTTTTTAATATAAATTGTTAGTGTGCATAAACTAGATCACTCCATAGAAAAAAAAATGTCTATAATGGACTCAAGATTGACGAAGTACAAAGAACCGAAATTTTTATTAATACCATTTTAAAGAAAATAATAAACCAAATAACCACGGTTTTCTGACAATTCCAATACTAGTACGGCCGCAGAATGCCAGAGCGGACCCATATGAGGGAGACGGCAGAATGGCAGAGCGGACACCCATATGAGTCCGCTATATGCCGGAGCAGACCCATTATTTTTTATTTTAAAAATACGAAATTGTAATTTGTTAAGGGTTATTTATTTAGTTTCGAATGTTATTTAAATTGATTTTTGGTCGTATCGTATTTTAGATATGTCGTTCGTTTGGAATATTTTAGATATGTGATTTCTTTGAAATTCTTTTGTGTACTCTGAGATAATGAAATCAACAAAATAAATAAATAACAACAAAATCAAACAAACAAGAAACTAATCAACGAAATAAATAAGTATCTGACAAAACATCTACCAATACTACAAATAAGAATCTAACAAAACATCCAACAGTACAACAAATGAAAATCTACGGCTCTGGACTAAACACCGTCCTCGCCTTCTTCTTCCTAAACCCCCGACCCCGCCTGCAGAGTGGCGTCTCGTCAGTATCGGCGGAGGATGTAGAGTCGTCAGCCTGGACATCCGTAAACTGAACTGGCTCGTGGTGAACCTCCTCAATCTCGGATGTCTGCTGGACCCCAGGACCAAAAACTAGGTCTGTCCAGACTCAGCATGCGTGAATAAAAATGCCTGTCTGGCAATGTGGTCATCGTGGAGGGAAGGGTGAGGTACCTGCTCTGAGGACTGGCCAGGGAACTGCGGGATGGGCTCTGTCTGAACATACCCTGGTTGATAGGCAGGAGGTGCTGTCTGAGTGGGATTGTAACCCGGGGAATACAGTCCATCTCCCTCTGTGCCATACTCAGTGGAGATATTGAAGCCCAGCTCCTCCTCGTCTCCACCCTGCAGTAACTTACAAATTAGATAATGTATTGAATAAGAAAAGAATCACAATTACGTATTTTAATTTAAATTATACCTCGGCAGACGTCCTAGCCTGGGATCCCATGGCCTCATGTGCGGCTCGGCGCATCAACTCAGCACCTCGGTCGAATGCCTGACCGACCGTCTCAGCGTCATGGACGGGTGCAAACACATCCTCATCACCAGTGTAGGGGACGTAGATATCGGGCTCGTCAGATATGTCATCGACCGCATCAACATCGCCCAAACCAGCGCACCTCAGTAGAGAGTCGAGGCGCGTCCTGTACCACACTGGCACACCGCGGGTACGTTGTGCTTGAGGATGACCTTCCCGAGCCTCTTCAATCCCCTGGTGACGGCCATCGTAGCCCCTATGACGCAACTCTTGACAAGATATAATGCCTGAAAATTAAAAAAATTATGAAGAAGTTGTACAATTGTAAATATTAATAGTTTTGAATTTGAAACTTCAAATTAAAAATACCGTAGCGGCGAGAGGTGCTCTGGCGGACATAATACCGTGGATCCGTCCTCTACGATCCCTCGGCTTTGGTACCCGCTCATGCGGGTTGTCGGTAATGTATCCCTCCAAAAATATGGTGTCCGCACCGTGATCCTGGTACCAATCTCTATAAGGTCTGTACGAATTACAACAAATGTTAGATATTCCAATCAAAAAGCTATAGTTGAAGTTTTGAATTAATAAAAAAATTCTTACACTGGCGCGACATCCATCTGACGGTCGGGCTCGGCCAATGGGGGATCTGCAGCTCCTGCCTCGAACACGTAATTGGCACGGACAATCCCCCAGTCCTTGCCTGCAGTGGTATCCCTGGGATGATGCAGCCCTCGCCAGACCTCCTCGCTGATCGGTGCCGGGGGCGGAGCAAGCTGGCGCATCCCGAACTGTCTCATGACCCGTCCGGGGTAATGGTGCTCGATGATCTATATATTTTAATACGTTAGACTGTTTTTATTAAATTAAGTCGTTCGTGATCTATATATGTTACAGTACCTGAAAACATATGAACGGCACCTCTGCACGCCAGAAACGCCCTTGCTGACGACATCGCTCAGGCAATATCTCAAGATATGACCGATGTGCGTCATCCACCGCGACCTGGAAGTATAGATTTAATATCATATATCAATTCGAACTAGAAAAAATTTAAATCAAAATAAAAATAAAAGTAAACTTACATAATCTCTGTAGGGCTCCCAAGTCACAAACTCGGAATCATCTCTGAGATGCTCGATCTCCTGTCTCCAGAATGTGATGCCGAGAGACGAGCCATGCCCTGCACCCACCCAAATCTTGGGATAGAAGTACTTGGCGGCAAATGCAGGGCAGTTGTCCGGCTTGGGCTTGCCCCACTCCGGCACATCTGTCTTGTTGGCCAGGACTAGACGGCCAACAATCAGATGTGCGTAGGACCAGTGCTGTAGTAACATGCACGGTCCAATGAAGGTCTTGTTCTTCTTCAAGCAGGCTGTGTTAAGACCACTTTACAATTTACAAAGTCAGTATTACTACACTACGATGTATAATATTTAAAAATATTTATAAGAATGTGTTTCTTACCTATATAGGCATGCCAGCGTGGCACCTCCCTAGTTGAACCTGCCCGCAGTGGATAGGTTGCACAGAAGCTCGAGGTAGCACAGCCGCACCTGATCTCCATGCGAATCTGGAAACAACCGATAGGTGATCATCTCCAAAATGTAGGCGCGCAGGTGTCAGTCAACAACCACCTGTTATGGATTTAAATTAGAACATTATTTACAAGAAAATAAATCTAATATTATTTAATTAAATCTTGTACAAGCAAATACCTGATCTGGTCGATTCGGAAAATCCTTGAATCTCGCCCGCAGCTTTGCCAAGCTGATGCAGCTGGGTGAGACCACGGTCTTCTCACCTCTCTTCTTCTCTTTCTGGAGATCCTCATGCGAGATCCCCAACAGCTCCGAGCACAATGCCCGAAAATCTCCGTACTCGACGCTCGTGACCGGCTCCCCAATAATAGTCATACCCCACAGGCAACTGACATCCTGTAGGGTGACTGTCATCTCAGCATGGGGGAGATGAAAGCTGTGCGTCTCGGGATGCCATCACTCACGAGGCCGGAAGATAAACCCTCATCAGCATTCTCCTCGGCCATTTGGGATAGCTGGTACAATCCTATCGAGCGTAAAACCCCCCGTACACCGGCTGGTACCGTAGATGAGTACGGTTGTGACGAACCGTAACCGCATCCAAACCCTGCATTTAATTAAAAAATCAGATCAAGTTAATTCATAAAAAAAATCAAGTTATTAGTATTTTTATAAATATGACAAATTTATAACTTACCCCAGTGGCAGCCTCTAAAATCCGATGCTTAGTATTCGGGTACCACAAGAAGTCGCTGACCCTATCGGTGCGACTCCAGATACCCAGAACATCTGCCAATGCTGTCTCGATGTACTAAGACATCTCGTACGGCGTGGCTGCAGGGCCATGTTGTGTACCCCTACTGGAGGACGGTCTATCTCTACTGGATGTCATGCTGTATTGGATAATTTTTGGTCAAATATGAGAGTTTGGTATAAGTCTGGATTAAATTGTGGTACAATTCTAATTCTAAACCCTAGTTCAATTTTGGTACAATTAAAGCTACTTCAATTTTGGTACAAGTAAATTTTGGTACAATTCTATTTAAAATTTAGTACAATTCTATTTAAATTTGGGTACAATTCTAATTCTAAATTCTAAATTAATATCTAATTCTAAACCCTAAACCCTAAACCCTAAATCCTAAACCCTAAACCTAAATCCTAACCCTAAACCCTAAACCTAAATCCTAACCCTAAACCCTAAACCTAAACCTAATTACTACTCTACATTAAAAATTAAAACTAGAGAAGAAGAAAAAAACTTACCCGAGGTCGAAGGGATTGAAACTTCTTAGGAATGATATGAAAAATAAAACCAGCGGCCCCTTATATAGCCTCTTGTAGGGGTCCGCTCCGGCATTCTGCGGCCTCCCTAAAATGGGTCCGCTCCGGTATTCTGCGGCCGTGCTAGATTTAGAATTGTCAAAAAACCGTGGTTATTTGGTTTATTATTTTTTTTTAAAATGGTATAAATAAAAATTTCGGGTACAAAGAAACTTAGTTGTGAATAACATATAATTAGATGAATTAACATTTTGTATTAAGACGATTATAAAAAATCAATTTATCTATCTGAATTAAAAAAATATATAGTCTATGCTAAGGTGGAACTAGAAAATTTTGATAGAAATGGCTGAAAATTATAATGAACAATTACAGTGAGTGGAATTTGAGTCTAAGATCTCTCAACTACTGAGCTACAACTAAATATTTGTTATTTATTGAGAGTGGCTGAGCTATATAAAAAAGTAAAAAAAAAAATTCAATTAAATTTCTATATGCATAATAAAAAAATTAAATCATTGAGGTTGTTTAGTCACCTTTAACTAAGTTTTAGATCCAACTCACAAAGTGTATGAATTTAATAAATATGAAGGCAGTTTCTAATTCCTCCTCCCATATATAGAGACAAATTCATGCATGAATCTAGAAAGGTGAACTTAAGAACACGCATGTGAGAAGCCATACTTAATTGTTCCAATTATAATTACATAAAGAATTTTTTCTTTAATTTAAAGTAAAAGTAGCACTCATCTGATTCAGAATGAAAATTTGTCTATTCATAATAAAACTTTTTTTATTAGTGTAACATTAATATTTACAAAAAATACTGAAAACAACCAAATCACACTATAAAACTACAAGATAAGAATTATGGACATTATTATTTTTACTACACACATTAGTTATTAGGGGCAACCATTTTTGTGTAACAGTGACGGTACAGAAAGGGGCGGAACTAGAAAATTTTGATAGGGGTGGCTGAAAATTAAAATGTACAATTGTAGTGAGTGAGGTTTGAACCCAAGACCTCTCAGCCACAAAATAGAATTTTAACTACAACGCTACGACTAAACATTTGTTATTTATTGAGGGTGGTTAGACTATATAAAAAGTTAAAAAAAGATAAAATTCAATTAAAATTTCTATACATATAATTAAAATTTTGCAATCACAGAGGTGGTTTAGCCACCTTTGACTAAATCTTAGATCCACCCCTGAGTAGAGATTTAGAGCATGGATCTCCCATGTGGGGGGAGTGAGTGTGACACATTTTTTTATTTTTACTTTTGAAATGTGAGATGGATTTGAGAGATTGAAGTTGGAATAATTAGATGTTTTACTAAAACTTATTACCTGAAAGTTTTGTTAAGGAAAAAAAATCAAATCTGCATGATTTTGTAGAATTCTATAGCACCATGTAATTAATATGGTCATGTAGAATTTTATTTTTAAAACAAAATTTATTGAGAATTAGTTTTTATCTAGTGATAACGACAATACTTTTTATGTGGAATGACGCATGTTTGAAATTCGAATAAAAATTCCTTATACATATTAAACTAGTTGGGTACTCCAAAATTTTTTTTTTTTTGAAAGATTTGACAGAGGCTGTAAAAGAAAAAAAAAACTATAGAATTGTGGTTTGATTTTTTTTTTTTAAATGACCAAAATTTGAAACTTGTAACTTTTTTAATTTGACCTATATGTTTGTAATGTTTCAATTTTAGATTCTAATATATCAATATGAGAAATTATTAAAGTAGCACTTCCAAATAAAAACTTTCTCATCGCTTTGCTGTAACTTGGGTCTTTTGGCTCAAAGTTATATCGGTTCATAAATAAATATCTCTTGTGAGGTAAAATAAGAAATTTAACATAGTGCATGCTGAATTTGATAGAAAAAAAAAATCTTATTTGTTGCTTTAATTAAATAAATATTTTATTAACAGAAGAACAAATTATAAAGTTTTTGAATCATATGAGAGGTTTAGTCCTTTAAATCCACTCCGCCTACCGAACCAGAATTTTTTTATAAAGAGAATGGTGACAAAAGCTCATACCGAAAATAAAGTTCAGCTTATTTAATTTGATTTTTTTGTGGTTGGTTGGGAGGATCGGACAAGATTTGACCCCAATTAGATATATTAATATCGAAAAGCATAGTCACAAAATTTGTGAATTATTTATGAATTTCTTTTGCTCCCTTGTGGAACTGAGATCTCCGGTCCGGATAATTCCGAATCATTTCCGAATTATATCCGAATTATTAAATCACAAATTTTGTATCCCGCCGAACCGAAACCGAATAATTCATTTGCCACTATGTTCAAGAGCGATGGTTTAGGTAAGTCATTTTTCCTTGAATTTGGTTGACACAAGATAAAAAATCAATAAATTACAGTTCAAGTTAATAATAATAAATGAATTTTAGTGCATATAATTTTTTACTTCTTAAATTTAGATAACTAAATTTTAATTTAGTGATGATAAAAGATTATATATTTTGTGTGAAAAATCATACATTCAAAAATTAAATAAAACTCATTGCAAATATATTAAACAGTTCAATAGCTTGACTTTGACTTCAAACCACTTCTAAAATGATTAAGTTAATTTTAAAATTAAGTCAATTTGTGTTGCATTTTATAGCATGCGAGGAATCTAACTTCGCTGTCACAGCTGAAATTAATTAAGATGGAGAAATCATTGTAATTAGAGACATCAAGAGCTGGTTGGTTTTTAATTTTTATGTTGAATTGTAAAAGCATTAAAAGAAAATGAAAGTGACAAGTTTCTATGTACAATGGTTTTAGTATTTATTTAAGACTGTGACATAATCGAATACATTGGAACCTATATAATTATTTTGCCAACTACCGGCATTTTCATTAATACCCCCAAAAAAATAAAAATTATCAAATCTGCCATCGATTCAAAATTATTATTAAAAATGCCCTAACCGCCCCCTGCTGGAGCGGTCCGGAATCCATAGCAGACCGCCCCCTCGCTAGGCGGTCCACTATGCATAGCAGAGTGCCCCTGTTCAGGGCGGTCCATTATTATTTTTTTTTTTAAACAATATGAATATCAAGATGCTGAATCTAACGCTAAAAATTCCGATTTTTTTTTAAATATTTGTTAGATTACTTCTTTTAAACATATTTATACTAAAATACGCTAAATTACTTGAAATTATGTTAAATTATGCTGAATAACACTAAATTACATTAAATTACGCTAAATTACATTACATTACGCTAAAATACAGTAAATTACGCTAAATTACATATGAATAGGGACGATATCTTCACTGAAAAGGCGAAAAACAACGACGAAATTTTAAACGGCCGTAAAACGGCGCTCGAGTGTCCGATTTCAGCAAATGACCACTTTTCAGAAAGCTTGCGAAAATACGCATGCGTCTGTGCCGGCTATGCCAGCTTTCAAAATTCAGAATTATAAAAAAACTAAGGGAAGAGCCTCAAAACTTGAGTTGAAGTTTCCGATTAAGATTTTCTATTTTTTATGATTCATGAAAGATGACACAAAATCGGTCTACTTTAGCGTAATTTTGCGTAATTTAGCGTAATTTACCGTATTTCATCATAATTAGCGAAGTTATTGTAATTTAACGTAATTTAGTGTAATTTAGTGTAATTCAACATAATTTAACATAATTTCAAGTAATTTAACGTATTTTAGTATAAATATGCTTAAAAAAGAAGTAATCTAACAAATATTTAAAAAAAATCCGAATTTTTAGCGTTAGAATTCAGTATCTTGATATTCATATTGTCTCAAAAAAAAAAATAGTGGACCGCCCAGAAGAGGGACGGTCTGCTATGCATAGTGGACCGCCCAGCGAGGGGGCGGTCTGCTATGGATTCTGGATCGGCCCAGCAGGGGGCAGTTAGGCATTTTTAATAATAATTTTGAATCGAAGACAGATTTGATAATTTTTATTTTTTTGGGGTATTAATAAAATGCCGGTGCCAACTACCCTACATTCCCCCTTTTTTTTTAAAAAAGAAGAGAGACGAAAAAAAAAAACCATGTCGGCCTATAGATGTTTCAACTAAATAATTGATTGGAAGTGAAGTGATAGATTTTTATTCTCTCTTATATAAAAAGAAAGCTATCATACATATATAATTAAATAATTGATTGGTTATAGCATATGGAGAAGAGAATGAACTCGAGATTAGCGGTGGCATGCAACTGAGTTGGCTCGGTCCGAGCTAGGTCCTATCTCAACTTGTTAATTCTGGACCGAGCTACAGCCGAGCGAGCTGGATCTAGGGCATTCGAGTTAAAATCTCAGCCTGAAATCGTGACAAGCCAGCCCGAGCTAGCTCGGGAGCTAACGAGCTAGCACGCTGGGTTTGGCTGGATCTTGTTTTAAGAAGAAAATAAATTCTACAAATTTTTTGGATCGAGTTGAACCGAGTTGGACCAAGCTAGGCAGTATAAAATGCACACAAAATCATATAAATTCACAAATTGATGCCTAGCCGAGCTAGCTCACGAGCTGGCGAGCAAACTAGGCCCTAGCTTGAACTCATTAATTCTGAACCGAGCCAGTGGCGAGCTGGCTCGTTAACAGCTCGGCCCAGTAACAAACAAGCTGTTAGTGAGTGAGTCAGGTGCGAGTTACGATCAAACCACGAGCTACGAGCTTTTTTGCCACAAGGTGTGGCTATCTTGGGGCAGGTTTGGAGGGGAGGGTGGGTTACATTTGGTTTCCTGGGTTGTCGTGTGAGTGGCATGAGTGGGGTTGGTGGTGACACGTGTCATCATGCATGCTTCAGTTTTTTGTTGTTTGAATTTTCTTTTGTTTTCCAGAGGGGAAAAAAAAGAGGCTTGAGGAAGGAAGCTTTGCTTTGCCAAGGCCATGGTGCAGAGGCTCTGCGCCAGCAGAATATGCTCGGGGAATGCATGCAGATTTCCTATCTTGAGTGACGCTCGCAAGAAGATTGCACCTATGTGGTTTTGGGGCTGTCTTTCACTGGCCGCCTGTTGATAGGCATTGGCTCGGTGTTGTTGGATTTGGAGCGCTTCTCTTAAGCTATCATGGCAACTGATCGCATGCGCACGAATCGGGGACATGCTATCTCTCTCAAATGTGTCGTCTCCATAGGGGTTAGCCGGGTCAGCAAAATCTGGGTATGGTCGAATACGTGGGGGGATGTAGGGGAGATCGTCCCAGTGTCTAATATGAATTCTACATTCTGCCCAGAAACGCTCCCAATGCACATTTACCAGTCGTGGTATGGCTCTCGGGTCTAGACAGCGTATAGAGGCTGCTATGTGTGACTTATCGTAGCCATATAAGTTTGTTTCAGCAATGTATAAGACTTCACCCAAGGTTGACAGAAAACGGATTATGTAGAACTCGTGCCATAACGGTAGCGGGAATCCTGTTATAACTACCTGGATGTGATACGCAAAGGTAGGTTGTCGGAGAAGGTACAGGTTAGGGTCCCAAGCCGTGGCTAGGATGTTAAGTTGTAGGCACCAAGGGACTAGGTCTTGAAGTACAAGTGCTCGGTCTAAGTAGGTTGGAAGTTGGACCAGGAAGTTGAGGTTCTCCCAGGTTGTAACCGGGTAGTCAAGTTGGGTTCCACCATACCGGAGCGCTAGCTGTCGTAGCAAACCAAAGATGTTTCCATGCAGATGAAGGTTGGGCCCCCATAGGCATATGGTCTGTTCAAGATCAGCTCGTGTGGCTACAAAGGCCGGGATATCAGTGGGGGGGTGATACAATGATGCATGCTGAGTTGGTAGGTTTTGCGGCGAATGTTTTTTAGAGGAGGAGGGGAAGTTGGAGAGTCGCCTAAAAATCGCCATCATAATCGCCTTTTCTCATTCCTAACAAGTAAACCACAAGCTGCAAAGCATTTTATTCTTGTCATCACACCCTAGTTTTGCTCATTTAACTATATAATTTAAAGTAATGTCATGAATACTGTAAAATTGTTTTCATATTTTCTAAGAAATTTTATATAATTGACTCAATTGTTATGATAGAAGAAGGTAAATAATAACCATCAAGTACAAACAATTAATGCACAATTAACTACTGTAAAGACTTTCTGATGAATTTTACAGCTATGAAGACAATATGAATTAATGTTGCAATAGTTAGATACAAAAAGGTATTTTTTAAGTGAACTGTACAAAAAGCCATTTCTTTGCGATATTTTTATTAAAACCCAAAAAAAAAAAAACAAATTATCAAATCTGCTCCCACTCGAAAGTTATAATTATTTCTACCCTAACCGCCCGTGGACTGGGCGGTCCACTTTTCCCACCAGACCGCCCAGCTACTGGGCGGTTCACTTTTGAAACTTGACCGCCCAGGGGCTGGGCGGTCCACTTTCAATCCTGACCGCCCAGGGGCTGGGCAGTCCACTTTCAATCCTGACCGCCCAGGGGCTGGGCGGTCCACTATTAATTTTTTTTTTTATAAGCGGTCCGCTGGGAGCAGATCGCTCCCCCCATCTCTCTCTTTCATCTCTACCTCCAGCCGCCCGAACCACCGCCCGATCGGCCACCCCTGCCGAACCACCCCCATCCCTCTCTCCCTCTCTTCCTCTCTCTCTAGAGCTCTCTCTCTCTCTCTCTCTCTCTCTCTCTCTCCCTCTCTTCCTCTCTCTCTCTCCCTCTCTTCCTCTCTCTCTCTCTCTAGAGCTTCCTCTTCCTCTTCCTCTTCCTCTCCCTCTTCCTCTCTCTCTCTCTCTCTCTCTCTTCCTCTCTCTCTCTCTCACCCGAACCCTAATTTCGGCCATCTCGGCGACAGTCCGATTATTTTCGGGTAAGTTTCTAAATAATTTTTTTAATTTATATTTTGTATCTTGTATTGGCATTGGAACGATTGGTAGAATTGAATTGTTAATTATCGTGTGCGGGTTGTTGATTTTCCCGAAACGATTGAGTTGTTCAAAATTAGGGTTGCCGGTATTAGAGTTTGTAGTTTAGGGTTTAGGGTTGACAAAACTGAAGTTTATAAATTAGGGTTGAATTGTTAATTATCGTGTGAGGGTTGTTGATTTTCCTGTCGCGATTTAATTGTTAAATTAGGGTTGATGGTTGAATTGTTTAAATTATGGTTGAATTGTTAAATTAGGATTTAGGGTTGAATTGTTTAAATTATGTTGAATTGTTAAATTAGGGTTGAATTGTTAAATTAGGGTTTAGGGTTGAATTGTTAATTTAGGGTTTAGGGGTTAAATTAGGGTTTAGGGGTTAAATTAGGGTTTAGGGATCAAATTAGGGTTTAGGGTTGAATTTTTAGATTATGGTTGAATTGTTAAATTAGGGTTTATGGTTGAATTGTTAATTTATGGTTTAGGGGTTAAATTAGGGTTTAGGAGTTAAATTAGGGTTTACGGGTTTAGGGTTTAGGGTTGAATTGTTAGATTATGGTTGAATTGTTAAATTAGGGTTTAGGGTTGACAGAATTGGAGTTTATAAGTTAGGGTTTATAAATCAGGATTTATAAGATAAAATCTTCTGTTTATTGAAATGTAGTATGGTCAGAACTAGACGGGGACGTGCATGTGATGCCCCTCTGGAGACGGGGGAGAGTTCACATGATTCTGGTGCAGAGGCATCCGGTGCAGCGGCATCCGGTGCAGAGCCATCCGGTGCAGCGGCATCCGGTGCAGAGACATCTGGTGCAGAGGCATCCGGTGCAGAGGCATCCGGTGCAGAGACGTCCGGTGCAGATGCTCCCTTTGAAGATTATCCCCCTCACCATCCTGACACATTTAGTCCTCTTCTGTGGACCCCACATGTCAGGCACCGTGTCTCACTTGCATCTATGGAGGTACGTTGGTTTTGTATTCCTAATTTAAATAGCATTATTTAATTAGACGTTTATATTGAAATAATTATAAAATGCAGGACATGACGATGATGACAGTGAGGCATCGCACCCCTGAGATACCATACGTCCGTCACCCGTTGATGGAGCAGTGCATCATGCGTCTCGGGTTGTATCAGTTGGCCACCATGCCTCACTGTGATATTGACCAGGCTCTCATTTGCGGTCTGGTGGAGAGATGGCGACCGGAGACGCATACATTTCACCTTCCGGTTGGGGAGATGACAGTCACACTAGGTGACATCAGCGCCTTGTGGGGTTTACGGATAGACGGCGACCCCATCGGTGGTGTCTCAGACCATCCAGACCTGATGCACATGATACCGGATTTGCTGGGGGCCGCTCCGTCGGACTTGCAAAAGAAGAAGAAGAAGAAGAAGAAAGGAGAGGAGGAGGAGGAGTACCGGTATTCACAGTACTACATCAGTCTTGCGGCGCTCCGCAGTTACTTCCACCGGCGTAGGATCACCCCCGAGACACGTGACGAGCAGACCGTTCTGAGGTAAACACAAACAGTTGCAAATTAAAATATGTTATGGATTCAACAAAAAATGTAGTTATTTATGACTCTAATTTATATTGCAGGTACGTGAGGGCGTTTGTCATGGATTTATGTGGCAGCGTCATGTTTGTCGATTCCAGCGGTGACGCAGTCCCGATTATGTTCCTCTCTCTGCTGAGGGACATTCAGCGGCCGTCGAAGTGGAATTGGGGTGGAGCCGTGCTCGCCCACTTATACCGAGGCTTGTGTCATGCTTGTCTGGTAAGTTTGTACAAATATTTTAATTTTTCATTATTAAGTGTATCTCTAAAAGATCATTCTTATTAAGTTATCTTCATTTCTGCAGAAGATGACTCAGGTTAGGCGATCCACCAATGGGTGTTGAACAACAACGCGTGGAACGCGTACTACAATGAGCATGGAGTTCTAGTGCAGCATACCGAGGTAGCAAAAGTTCATTATTTAATTAATTTACTCGTTACTTCTATGTCTCTAATTTAACATTTTTTAAAATGCAGGATGAAGCTGCCGCCGCTGCCGCCGCCGTTTTCTCATTGGATGACCTCTATGGAGATGAGGGCGGATGGGAGCCAGCTAGCTCCCACCGACCGCAGTATATTGAGCCCAGACAGCACGACGGCGAGGCCAGTGGAAGTGGGGCACAGACTGCAGATGGCTTTGCCTCTGCTATATTTGGCACACCGCCTCCGGCCACGTATCCTCCTACTTGGGAGGCCGATCCGTGGGTGTTGCGTACACAGGCGGGGATCCATGAGGAGCATGCATTACACCTGGGGGCGGACCCATGGGCGCGCGAGGCCGTACACGATGACATGCAGGTGGATGAGGTTCACCAGAGGCGTCCGCCGTCGCAGAGGGAGCGCCGTGCACCTGAGAGATTGGACCTCTCCGGACCTCGCCCTCGTCATCGCCGTTAGGGTTTTTTTTTTTTAGTTTGATAGGTTTCTAGTATTTTAGTTTGGATTATTATATTTCGTGTTTGGACTGTCATGTTTCATTTTTAGACTTACCATTTAGATTACTACTTTTGTTGTTTAGACTTACCATTTTGATTACTACTTTTGTTGTTTAGACTTACCATTTCGATTACCATTTAGAAACATTTAAACATTAACAAAACTTAATATAAAACTAATCAATTATATTAAAGCTAGACAATTACATAACATATAAAAATAATCGTCAATTATAAAAATATAATCGTCAACAAATAATAAATATATATCATACAATTTAATATGAAACATTCAAACAAATCATTACAACAATTTAATATAAAACATTCAAACAAATTAAAACATAAAACTCTTATAAAAAAAAAACAATAGAAGACCGCCCAGCCCCTGGGCGGTCAAGTTTCAAAAGTGAACCACCCAGTAGCTGGGCGGTCTGGTGGGAAAAGTGGACCGCCAGGTACACGGGCGGTTAGGGTAGAAATAATTATAACTTTGGAGTGTGAGCAGATTTGATAATTTGTTTTTTTTTTGGGGTTTTAATAAAAATATCGGCTTTGCAAAACAGATAATTTGATTAGATTGAAAAGTTAAATTTGGCAGTTTATTGATCTATAACACACTATACTCTTTTCAGTACGGAATCCAAATCAGACAATAATGAAATATATTTGCTTTCTTAATCATTTCTTTTGAAATAGTGCGACAAAATATTGTGCTCATGTACACATCATGTCCTGTTTTGAATCAAATCAGCACATCAGACTGATTAATTATAAATAATGCATGGTCTTTAATTAGAACCTTTTTTTTTTTATTTCCCTTTCTTTCTCCTAACACTTTGCTTTGCAAGTTCCCCATGAGTAGTTGTTAAGTCAGCAAGTAACAGAGACAAAATTAAATTTAAGTCATTTAACTTTAAATATTTACATAAAAAATTATGTAAATTTCAAACAAATGACTTTTGATTAAGAAGACATTACATTTGTCACTATATTAAAATAATTTCCATTTTAAAGACAGTTTAATAACATCCAAAAAACTACGTGTTTTACTGTCAACACACCGGTACAACAATAGCTATATGGAAGCGCATCTGCTGAAATCTGAGACCGGTAAGAGTAATTCTGAAATCCCTGCAATCTGAATCCAGCCGTCGAACTGTTCCAAAATGCATGCAAGTAAAAACCAGCTATTTCGAGATGCGTTCTCGGAAAAAATTCGATGGCCGGATTCGGATTGCAGGGATTTCAGGAATTACTGTTCATTAGTTTCGGAATTTCAGCTATCCGAATCCATAGCTATATAGCATATGTATATCTCTACTTCTTTTTTTTTAAAACACATCCTATCACATGGGCAAATTCATCTGTGATCAAATGTATCCATTGACGAAGTCCATATGCGCCATTAATTTTTTGATATGAAATGATCCATAGTTCGTCAAGACTCGTGATTTTTCACTAGACCAAGTCGGCCAAGGTATTGGTGAGTATCGTGTGGATGGTCGTCAAGCTTCTCCCGCTCGGGTTGCATCCAGCGCCCATCTGGGGATCGAGTCATGCCCCTGTTCTCGTCCTGCCGCCAAAATGGCGGTATCAGATGGTGCGCCTTGAGAAAATCACTTGCTTTGTTCACCAACGCAGGGTCCCGACCGGTTGCTAGAACGAATCGCTCGCCTCTCCCATGATACCTATAGGAAAAAATATGAGCATAACATTTTATTTAAATATTTATTTTTTGGTAGAATTGAAGGGATGCAATTAACTCAAGTTAATAGAGAGATAGTGTCAAATATTTCATTCATGAAATTTGATAATAAGATGCAAATTTTTAACTATTTTAAAAATAAGACGCAATTTTTTATAGTGAGAAGCTGGTAGCTAGGACAACACAATAAGTTGGCCACGCAATCTTGTTATCAAATACTAAAATAGTTAAATCTAATCGTACCTCCCCTGCTTCTAATATGGTCATGCACCAGACAGTACCAGTAGTAAGAAACTTTGAATATGATTAAAGACAAGTTAAACTTGTTATATGTTCTGGTAAATTTCTGGTACAGGTACATGCCAGTGTTGTAGCCTGTACCAGTGGTAACGTGTGTTACTTCCCTCAAAAAAGCAATACATACCCGTCAAGGAGATGGAGATGCGCCTCCAAGTTATGAAAGCAGGACGGGTCACCAGTCTCCTTCAAAAAAGGTGATCGCTTATGATCCAGCGCCAGCTCAACTCCGACATGGTGATAACTCCACGGCAACCCCTCGCCCCATTTTCTGACAATCTCATGTACTTGCTCGTTAAAGAACATGCCGGGCACCTTTGGTACCGGGTCATGCACGTTCACTATCCGGAGCGCCTTCAGCCCGAGCACATGCTCGAACCGCTCCTTGAACCGCCCGTTACCCACACGTGGGCCCGAAAAGGAGAATACTGTGGTCCATGCTTTCTTCCCCTTTGGTGTTGTGATCGCACCTGTTTCTGCCAAGTCATATGCACTCAGCACTGCCAAGGCACTGCCCAGGCTGTGCCCGGTCATGGTTACACTGACCTCCTCGCCCCGTTCATCCCCGTAAAGTTCCACTAGTTTTCTCACCTCGGTCAACACCTGTGATTACATTAAAAAATACAAAATTTTCATGTCTAATTAACAATTTCGTTGTTTGATATTATATTAACAAGTTTGTTGTTTTATTATGTACCTGTTCTCTTGCAGAGTACTTGCAAAACCGACAAGTCGGGTCCTTGTCGGTGTAGAGATCAACGAAACCAGACTCGACTTTAACCCATGGATCCGGGCAGGGGATTCCTTCCTCTGTAACGGGTCTCAAATAATCCATTAAATCTGCAATCCATTCAAGTCGGGTCACGGTTCCTCTCCAAGCAACAACTATATCCCGACGACCAAGCCGGGCTGTCTGGGCATCATTTGAAACCGCAATGTACCCGATCCAATTAGCCCGTTGACTCCACACCTGCTCGTCTGACACAGATCGAGTAAAGAACTTAGGAATCTTGAAGTTGGATGTAGCGTAGAGATACCGGGTCACCTCGTAACCGAAAGAGGCCATCCCGAGTCTTTCAAAGAAATGCCTGCGATTGTACTTACAGCTACCACAGTAGCGGGAAAACAGGTCATAGTCAAACGCATCATAGCAAGCCTGTGCAAACTCTCCATAACGGATCAGTTCGGATCTCAGTAACGGGTCCATCGGGTCGAGCAACCCGGCCCAGTCATCCTGGCCATGAATCTCACGCCACCACTCAGCGAGCCGTTCACCGGGGTCCTGATCATTGTTCCTGTAGAACTCCTCTTCTTCCTCTTCTTCATGGAGCTCGTCAACAATGGAGGAAAGAGAGGTGTTCTTCTTGTTAGAGGTGGAGTGGAGAAGAGTTGGCTTTATAGAGAGATGGTGGGTTTTAAGGAGAGGAGAGAGATGAGTTGATCTGGAAAAGGGGAGAGAGGAGAGAGAAGATTTGGGGGAGAAAGAAAGAGAGGGGAAGGAAGGAGGAGAGAGATCAATGGAGTAGAGAGGAGCCATGAGTCATGAGACAAGTAGGTTGATGCATTGATTGGAGTGTCTAATTAGTGTGGTCCTTTAAAGGCACTATGCTTAATTGCTTTCTAATAGTTAATTATATCAAATTAGATAAAATAAAATAGGACTTAGTATTAAATTAATATGGCATTTACTATTCAATGCTGCTCAGCAGCAGCTGGATCCTGGATGGTCCCATATTTTTTAAGTCTGAAATGAAAAATAATTGGTAGGTAGCTAGGGAAGTGGACTGAAGAAACAGACGTTTCTGAGAAAAGTAGAAAACAATGTCTTTTCTCTGTGGCTACGTTACGTTTGGATCGTGCAAAAATTAGTGTAAGAATAGTAATTTTTAAGTTACTGGTTGAGAATAGTGCTAACCCGAGTCTTTTGAGAATAATACTAACTTTGAACTATTCGAGTTAGTAAAAATGTCGTTTGGATTGTACATTTAGAATAGCAATGAAGGGAATGAATAAAATATTGATTAAACTAATCTAATATTTTTACATTTAATATAATAAATATTATATTACATTTAAACTAATATTTTTCAATACTAATCTAATATTTTATTTAATACTAATAGATTCTAATCTGATATTATATTTATTTAATACTAATCAAATATTTTATTCAGTGTTCTAAATAGCTAGCTATAGGAGCGCTATAGCTACGCTATTGCTTTTTCAGACCATAAAAGATAAGCTACGAGATAAAAATGCGCTAATTCAACTACGACTGCTATAGCTGTAATAGCTGACCGCTATTACCTCTATGCGCTACACGCTATTGCTACCGCTATACTACATGAGCTTTTTTTTGCGATTTACATGGGTTTTTGTTCTTATTTATGATGCTACGTGGTCTGCTATGATAAGTATTATAAACCAAACTATGTGCTTATGTTCCTCTTTGTGATTTATTGTCTCATTCTATATCAGAAAATATTCAAATATTAATTTTTTCTTTTGCTTGCTATTTGTCTAGTATTCACTTGTGAAATTATTGCCGTTCGTTTCAATTGAAAGCTAATTTTGATTATTATAATATATAAAATGTTAAAATAAGTATACTTCATTTCACTTGTAAAATTAATTGCCCTTTGTCTATTATAATCTGTAATACTATCAAGTATAAATTATTAAATAATATTACCTTGTAAATCCTTTTTTTCTTCTTATTTGCATGATTGAAAAAAAGTATAGACTTAGATTAGTTATTATTTGATTGTTACTCCAATTCTCTAATATTGATAATGTTGATAATTAGTAGAAATATAGAATACAAATTTTGAAAAGAAAAAAGCACTATGTATGATAGCTTCCGCTATAGCTACACTATTCACAATAGCTTTTTTTTTTGTCTCCCCGCTATGCCGCTATAATCGCTATTTAAAACCTTGATTTTATTTAATACTACTATAATATTTAAACTAAAATATTATATTACATTTAACATTTAAACTAATATTATATTACATTTAATATTTACACTAATATTATATTATATTTAGCTAATATTTATTTAATACACATAATATTTAAAGTAATATTATATTACATTTAATATTTAATTAATATTATATTACATTTAATTAAAGTAATATTATATTATATTTAATATTTAAACTAATATTATATTATATTATATTTAATCTATAGTTTATTTAATACTAATCTAATACTAAAGTAATATTATATTACATTTAATATTTAAACTAATATTATATTATATTTAACTAATATTTTATTTCATACACATAATATTTAAAGTAATATTATATTACATCTAATATTTAAATTAATATTATATTACATTTAATTAAAGTAATATTATATTATATTTAATCTAATAGTTTATTTAATACTAATCTAATATTAAAGTAATATTATATTACATTTAATATTTAAACTAATATTATATTATATTTCACTAATATTTTATTCAATACACATAATATTTAAAGTAATATTATATTACATTTAATATTTAAATTAATATTATATTGCATTTAATTAAAGTAATATTATATTGCATTTAATTAAAGTAATATTATATTATATTTAATATTTAAACTAATATTATATTATATTATATTTAATCTAATAGTTTATTTAATACTAATCTAATATTAAAGTAATATTATATTACATTTAATATTTAAACTAATATTATATTATATTAAAATTTATTATATTTAATCTAACATTTTATTTAATATTAATCTAATTTGATATTATATTTATTTAATACTAATCTAATATTTTAATTAATATTATATTAAATTTAATATTTAAACTTATATTTTATTTAACACTAATCTAATTTAATATTATATTTATTTAATACTAATCAAATATTTTATTTAATACTAATTTAATATTTAAACTATAATTGAGAGGAAATAAA
This sequence comes from Carex myosuroides, assembly GCA_028015225.1. Taxonomy (NCBI): domain Eukaryota; kingdom Viridiplantae; phylum Streptophyta; class Magnoliopsida; order Poales; family Cyperaceae; genus Carex; species Carex myosuroides. The sequence goes on from CM051470.1 coordinate 12,986,693, forward strand.
ACTATTTTTTTATTAATATCACTAACCCCACTAGCTCTATTCTTGCTAACCCACCATTTCTATGGGTTAGTAGAATAGAGCTATTCTTTAGCTAACTCAATTTTCTAATTGTTGTTTGGATCACCCAAGATTAAGAATAGTGGAGCTAACCCAAGAATAGAGCTATTTTCTTATCATGATATATGAATATTATAGTTCTTCTGGATTTTGATCCAAAATTTTATTAATATTAAAAGAATATTAAATTTCAAAATCTACACCCCATGCAGAGAAATTTCAAAATCTGTTCAAACCGCAAAATTTGTTTGCGGTAATTCAGTCTACAACCGCAAAACAAATTTGCGGTTTAGGAATTCCAAAACAGCAAATGGTTTTTGCGGTTCTAAGTTTTTTTTATAATTAAACAAAAATATTTATAATTTATTTGTTTTTTTATTGAAATATTAGTAATATTTTATATATTTCTTTGAAAATAGATGGAATGCTATATAATTTAATTTATTAGAAACTGCGACAAATAACCCGGATCAACATTTGGCCGGATTTTTTACGGCTATAAAAATTAAAATATTTCTTTGTGTGTTATTGGAAAAAAATAAAAATAGTTTGAATCTGAGTTATTCATCCCCGTTCAAAAGTCACTTCTAGATAAACACAAAAATATTTGGATTCTTCTATTCTTGAAGAAACAAAAAAAATTATCAGAAAAAAAATTTCAAACAAAATTTTTGTCAGAGATAAACACTTCTAGAATGCAAGTCACGGCACGTAACTGACACGCGTGCCGTAACCGTGCTGTTCCGTAACGGAGCCGGCTCCGCCATGCCAGTTTTCCACTCTACATATGGCCATGTTATCCGATTTCCGAGGTCATTAATTTATTGGATTATTTTCTTGTCAGTTTCCCACCAGTGTATAATCCTGTGTTTTTATTGCGTGTTTCATTGTGTAGTTTTGTTAAAGAGTTCCGTGTCAGATACAGATGCCTATATTAATTGAATATTTGAATACGGGGGAGTTCGTGTAACGGGTCGTTGAAATCAATATGCTAAAGCATAATCACCGGATTCGCGAATTTTTCGCAAATAAAACGTTTTTTTACGTTTCCGAACCGAACAACGAATAAGACGTGAAAAAACATATTTTACGAATTATTCGTGAATAAAACATTTTAAAGAATTATTCGTGAATATAACGCGAAAAGAACGCGGAAATTGTTTTTATTCCTCTCTTGTGGGACCAAATCATTTCCGAATTATATCCAAATTATTTCCGAATCATTAATTTTTTACCCCGCCAAACCAAACCCAAATAATTCATTTGTCAATAAGTGCTAAAGGTGATATGACCCGCCACATGAGAAGTTATGAATCCATTTAGTCACCCGAATTATTTCATCTTGGCCACTGCACACGTGAAACGTGCGGATAACTTGAAAAATGATTATGCCGTGATGCTTGGATGTCTGAAAATGTCAAGAATGCCCCTATATAAATTTTATTCTTAACAAGTAAATTGGTAGGTAGGGAGGAGGACGGGAGGAACAGACACGTCTCTGAAAAAACGTGAAAATAGTGTCTTAATTTTCTCTATTAATTAGTATAAAAATAATAATGTTCTTTTCTTATCATGATACATGAAGAGTGAGGCTACGGTGCTATGCATAGCACGGATTGAGCCGTGCTACAGCTCAATATTTGAATTTTCAAATTCTAACGGGCGATCCGAACCGTTTAACATGATTATAAAATGAATATGTACTTGCAAATTAAATTTTACAATTTTTTGAATTTTTTTACTATTTTTTTAGATAGGTAGAAAATCATTGTTTTTGGATGGTCCAGAATTTTCAGATCAAGTCATTTTCTACCTATCTAAAAAATAGTAAAATATTTCGAAAAAAATGTAAAATTTAGTTTGCAAGTACATGTTCATTTTATAATCATGTTGAACGGTTTGGATCGACCGTTAGAATTTTGACCAAACGTGCTATGCATAGTACCGTAGCCTCACTCATATATGAATGCTATAGATTCTATGCCATAGATTCTATGCAGTGGCGTAGCCGGGATTTGAGTCAGAGGTGAGCAAAAAGTTTCGAGTTACCGGGTTAGTGGGAAAAATTAACTTATATACTTGAATTATTTTAATCAATCTCACCAATTTAATCAATCTCACCAAATTCTAAATCAGATTTAAATAGAAAATCTAGAAAAACATTAACACTCCACAATTTTAGTCAATTATCAGTCGCAATTTACAATTTAATTCATTCAATTGGATTGCAGTATTTAATTGTCAAAGGACAGTGATGGACAATTTAATTTCCAGGAGTAGGCATGCCAACATATTTATACTACTTCATACCCGATTTTAAAATTTCAGAGGTAGCAATTGCCTACCTCTGTTACATGGTGGCTGCGCCACTAATTCTATGGATTCCGTTCTTTTTTTCAATATCCTAAAAAAAATAGTAAATATGTTCTCTGGTTTGAAATGTTTTACAAATGACCTAACCGCTCCACTGAGGGGCGGTCAACTTACCAAATCGCTCCTCAGTGGAGCGGTCAGCTCCAGACCACGCCGTCCCTTAGTGGGGCGGTTTGGTATATAATATATTTTTTTAAAATAATATTGTATTACTATATTATGTTAAAAAAATTGTTATAATTTTATAATTTAGGGTTATAAATTTAAGTAATATTTTATAATTTAGGGTTATAATTTTATTTATTGTGATGTTTTATAATTTGTTATAATTTTATTATAATTTTATCTGTTATAATCTTATTTATGTTCAAAAATTTGTTGTAATGTTATAAATTGGTTTTGTTCGACTAGATAAACAACAAAACAAAAATAACAAAATGCTAAGTCTACAACATAAAATCTAACAATTCAAACATGAAATATAACAATCCAAACATAAAATTTGTTGTAATGTCTTGACTAAGAGCCTGCAAACTCGCATATATCTTCGAGCTTGTGTGCTCACCTTTTTCTCTTTGAGCTATTGTGCTCATCTGTTGTTTGTGTGGACCCCAGAAGTGTTGTCTCGTACCGGTCACAACTTGTATTCCTTTCTTTATTAGATAGTAGAAAGACGCATCTCTTAAGGTTGCGTTGCACCGGAGACGTATGTTCATTCTGAGACCGAACTTCATTACCAACTTCTGTGTCACACTTTCTAACTCTATCTATTTACTTTACTATACTTCAAATATTTATTTAATTGTTATTTAATTTACAGGTTCTTGATTCCGCAAGAACTACACTCTAACACACACACGTACACTTAGATTTAATTTATACGTTAAATACTTAGTACGTAGATAGTTTAAATTTTAAACAGACCTATTCACCCCCCCCCCCTTCTAGGTGTCATTAGGGACAACAAAGTTGTAAACAGTAAAATCGTGTATAATTTGACCATATTTTCATAGCAAATTTTTGGAATAGTGTTTTCTTACTTTGGACACGGATTTAGAAGGAATTTTGAGCAAACGTGTATAATATGTATGGTCACGTTTTCTGTACTAGTGGGTATATTTTATCATATAAGTACAAATTTAATGCTAAAAAATATAAAAAGAAATCCATCTTTGGTAGAAGTATAATATTGAAGAAGCTATTGTCAATTGAGGAGAAGTAAGATCCATCTGATTAAGTCAGTTAAAAATTATGAAAATTGATAGCAATATGCTGATATTAACACGGATCAAAACAAATTAAATTTCATGTCCAAGCACCGGCCGACATTTTTATTAATATCCAAAGTTTAATACAAATTATTAATTATGCCCAAACTTCCAAACTTTCGCTAAAAATACCCAAACCGGTCAGAAAATGGCCGGTTTACTCCCCCCCTAAACCGGCCATAAAATGGCCGGTTTACTCTTCTTTTTTTTTTTTAAACCCGCATTATTCAACTTCTAGATATTAATAAAAATGTCGGGTATTAGTCCACAGAAAAATGTCGCCATAAAACAATATAGCACATATACTCTTATAACTACATGATATACGGCATTCTATAATTTACGACTTACGATTTATAATCAAATTTTTTTTCAAACTAATTTATAACATGATACGTTTCGAAAGTAAAATGATAGATAAAGGGTGAATTTTGACTTAATTGCATTATTTTCATATTTTATTTATTTTTACAAAATTTCAGCCTTTTTTTTGGTTAATTACAACCAAGGCGTGATCACATTTTCATATTCAAACTTTTGAAACCCCAGATGATGATTTTCTGAGTAAGCTCAAACTTTTGAAACCCCATACGATGGTTTTCAAACTTTTTATTCAACTTTGGATATTAATAAAAATGTCGGTTTAATCTTGATGAGATTATTTTTGCTGTTTAACATATTTTTCTGTTTATTTTTTATGTTGTGCTACTATTTTAATGTTGTAATATTTTCTGTTTAGCATTATCATGATAATTTTTTTTATCTGTAAAATATAAAAATAGTACCATAAAAGCACACATACACAAGAACCGAAATATAGGATAATCCAAATATACCAAACATAAATAGCATATCAAATATAAATAGTACAAAACTAGTAAAAATACAACTAAAACGGAGAGGGGGAATATCGCTGAGGCGGTACTCCGGCGTTCGCCCGGCGCCAGCGCGGCCAGGCTCGGTCTCTCTCGGGGTCATCGGCAGACCTGATATCTGATCGGCGGTATCCCATATGGCATCACCCGTAGGGACTGTCGGTACTGGCGGAGGTGTACTAAAGATAGATGCAGCGAACTCAGTCCCAAAGGCAGGCTGAGTATGAGACCCGCTACCACTCGCCTCTCTATCATGCGGCATCTCTGTGCCATATCGGGGTACCCTCGGTGCCGAGCTGAACTCATCATCTAATATCTCGTAGTCCTGGAGACTGTACGAGAGGGAGTCCATATCAGAAGTATCGAACCCCGCAGGTGGTGGCTGTGACGGCATCTCTGCCGGATCCTATAATCATACACATTAATTATTAAATTTGATATGAATGAAGAAATTTATTAAAACCTCACAGATACTAAAGTATGACATACATAGGGCTGCACCGGACATCCATGATCGTTGTACCATGCCTGCCATGCAACGTTGGACAATACCCACTCATGGTAGTCCCACTCTGGATGCGAATCGGGAGAATGTGGGAACTCCTGTCCAATAATCAGCTCCGGGTCAGGCTCGATCGGATTTATCTCACGCCAGTTGATGTTCTCTCCGGCGTCTCGCAGCATCGTGATGATCTTCCCACCGTGCCCGGCATCCCCAACCGCATTTGCATTTTTCTTGAGGATGCGGTACCCAAGATATCGCCAGTTCTTCTTGCCCATCGTGGAGATCCCATGAGCGCACTCCTTGATCCCCGCCAAAAGCTGAAACAAAATTGTCATGTCAGATCAAACCTTGATTAAATATTAAGTTAGAGAAAACTATGTAGTTTTAGGTGACTTACGTTGTGAGCGAATGAACGGCCGTTAGGATGGTAACCATCATCAGTCTGGATCATGTCGCGGAGATGGGCACCGTAATCGCCCCGCAGATAGACACTGGCCATGCAGATCTGCATGTACCAAGTATCGTACCTCAACTGGGGATCTCCCTGGGTCTGCTGAATCGGATCTGGCTCGTGATAGAAGTCCAGATACTGAGGATCCTGGGCTGTCGTGCAGTATGCATCAAAATGGGTGCTCCAGTCCTTATCCAGCCGCCCTCGGTGGTTCATCCTGTAAGGAAGACATTAGTTGCAATACAAAGCCATCAATTAATATGAGAAATTTGACAATAGACTACGACTTACCTGTGCAGGTCTCTGTGCGTGTGCATCGACAAAGATGGGTCTGCGGGAATAAATGCCGGTCGATCAAACTGGCGGAGCACCTGATCTGGGTAGTGGTGCTCCACTGTCCAGAAGTGTATGAGTGGACCTCGGTAGAACCACATCGCCTGCTCCTGCTGGTCAATCACCGTGACCGACAAGAGGTGCTCTGAGTAGAACTGCTCGTAGGGCGTCCACTCAACTAGAACGGATGGAAAACTCTGGATCTCTGACCGGACTGGCCTGATCCCAACGGTAGCACCGTGGGTCCGATTCTGGTAGTTGTGGCCACCGTGCCACTTCTTGCCGTATGCCGGGCAACTCCACATACTCGGCTCTCCCTATTGCGGCGCCGCATTGGGGATAGGACGGCCCACCGGTAGCTGTGACCACGACCAGTGCTGAAGTAGGAGCACCGGCCCGTACATCTGCTTCACACTCGGCTGCATTTTCAAGAACATTAGACGTCAGTGTATTTTGATGGATTGATTGATTAAATAATTTACACTAAATTAAGAGTTGGTGACTTACCTCACTACTACGGCACAGGTGGGAATACATATACGCCAGGACAGCTCCACCCCAGTTGTATCGCTCTGGCTGCTCAAGGTCTCGCAGCAGCGGTAGATACATCATCGGCATATGGTCACCGCTGGAATCAGGAAACATGACAGAACCAAAAAGGTCCATCACGTAGCCCCGTGTATATCTGCAATACAAAACATATAAAAATTATAATATAATCCTCGTATTATAAATTGATTAATAGAAACAAGTTATAAAATTTACCACTGAATCTCCAGCGCGGTGGAATCTGCCGAGAGACCTGTGCTGAAGTGCTGTCGTAACCTCGTCATCCGCAAATGAAATTTGGACCTCCCATTGTCCCCAATGATATAGGCCGGATCAGCTCCCAACAACTCCTCGACATCACCTACGAATCTGGTGCTGTCAGAGACACCGCAGACGGGTGTGCCACGCATAGGCAAACCCCAAAGAGCACTCACATCCTGGAGAGTTACCGTCATCTCTCCGAATGGCATGTGAAACGTGTGCGTCTCGGGACGCCATCGCTCCACCAGTCCAGCGATGAGAGAAGCATTGATGATGCTTTTCTCTGTCCGCACGATGTCCACAACCTGGTAGAGACCCAGGCTGATGAGGTACGGGGCCATCATATCGTAATACTGCATGTGAGGACACTGCAACTTCACATCTAACAGACCCATGTCTTGCGTTGAAAAATGTATTCCGCATGGTGATAACATAATAAAATTTAAACTCAACAAAATTTAAAGAAAATCTAAGAAAATGAAGGTACCTCACGAGAAGCTAGTGAGACTCGGTGCTCGCTGTGGGAAATCCGCAGAAGAGGACTGATGTGCTCCGTGCTGCTGGTACTAATCGGCTCGTCCACTACTGGCCGTGCTCTAGGCATCCTGATGTCTAAACCTAATTTCGGTAAAATTACGCTTATTTAGCCTAATTATGGTAAAAAAGGCCAAAATAATCTAAATATGAGTCAACCGTGCTAATTTCGGTCAAATGACGCTTAATTAGCCTAATTATGGTAAAAAGACCCAAAATAACCTAAATATTGGTCAACCGTGCTAATTTCTGTCAAATGACGCTTAATTAGCCTAATTATGGTAAAAAATACCAAAATACCCTAAATATTGGTCAATCGTGGTAATTACACTAAATTAAGCTTAATTAGGTAAAAAAGGCCAAAATAACCTAAATATTGGTCAACCGTGCTAATTTCGGTCAAATGACGCTTAATTAGCCTAATTATGGTAAAAAAGCCCAAAATAACCTAAATATTGGTCAACCGTGCTAATTTCGGTCAAATGACGCTTAATTAGCCTAATTATGGTAAAAAAGGCCAAAATACCCTAAATATTGGTCAATTGTGCTAATTTCGGTAAAATTACGCTTCATTAGCCTAATTATGGTAAAAAATACCAAAATACCCTAAATATTGGTCAACCGTGCTATTACACTAAATTAAGCTTAATTAGTCTAATTATGGTAAAAATGTCAAAATACCATAAATATTGGTAAACTGTGCTAATTTCGGTAAAATTAAGCTTAATTAGCAATATTATGGTAAAAAGGGTCAAAATACCCTAAATATTGGTCAACCGAGCTAATTTTGGTAAAATTACGCTAAATCAGCCTAATTCTGGTAAAAAGGACCAAAATACACTAAATATTGGTCAATTTAGCTAATTACACTAAATTACAACAATATAATTTAAATTCTAACACCTAAATCCTAAATCCTAAACCCTAAAATAAATAAATTAAAAATTAAATTAGATAAAAAAAAAAATTTACCGCAAAAAAGAGAGAATTCGGATGAGAGATGAGAGAATTGTGAGAGGAGAGAGAGAAAAAAGGGGTATATATAGGGGTTTTTGTGGGTTAAAAAAAAAAAGAGTAAACCGGCCAGAAAATGGCCGGTTTAGGGGGGGAGTAAACCGACCATTTTCTGGCCGGTTTGGGTATTTTTAGCGAAACTTTGAACTCTGGGCATAATTAATAATTTGTATTAAACTTTGGATATTAATAAAAATGTCGGAAGAACCGATGCTTGCATAGGTTAGTATTGAAGTTAACTAGAAGATAATTTAAAGAAAAATCTTAAAAATAAAAGTGTGTTACTAGTGAACAAGTAAAACTGAACAATACTATGATTAGGGATTTAGGGTGCTGCAATTAATAATTGAGACAATTGTAAGGTTAAAAGATTGAGGTCATATTTTAAATTTTGAATATAAAAAAATAGATGAAAGCAACAGAAGCCGGTTTATTACTTTAAGAAGTATGATACGTCTTAATTAGAAAAAATAACAAATAAATCAGTAAATTTATTTTAAAAAGTCCATTTTTTAATTATTGTGGACCAATATATATATATATATATATATATATATATATATATATATATATATATATATATATATATATATATATAGAGTGTGGCTAAATTGCTGCTGGCAGCATTTTGGCTGAAATGCTGCCGGGGCTATATTTGATTATGTGATGTTCAAACAACAAATTCAAATCGTTAGATGTTCAATCGATATTAAAATCTACTTGGAGACCAAATTTTACATTTTTTTGAATTTTTTTTACTATTTATTAAGCTGGTTTGAAAACCGCTGTTTTCAATACTGCAGAAATTTATTGAAAACAACGGTTTTCAAACCAGCTTAATAAATAGTAAAAAAATTCAAAAAAAATGTAAAATTTGGTCTCCAAGTATATTTTAATATAGATTGAACATCTAACTGTTTGGATCTGTTGTTTGATCATCACATAATCAAATATAGCCCCGGCAGCACTTGGCTGAAATGCTGCCAGCAGCTCAATATTTGAGTTTTCAAAATCAAAACGGTCGATCTGAACCGTTGAACATGATCTCCAAACGAATATGTACTTGCAAACCAAATTTTACATTTTTTAGATTTTTTTTACTATTACGGAAGCCCTCTATGCTATGCGTAGCATATTAGCCAGATTGTATGTGTGTGTGTGTGTGTGTGTGTGTGTGTGTGTGTGTATCTATATAGGGTCCGGTTAATTTGCTGCCGGCAGCATTTTGGCCAGCTACTGCCGGGGGCATTTCGGCCATTCTGGTGTTCAAACAACAAATTTTTTTATATAGATGTTCAATCTATATTAAAATCTACTCGGAGACCAAATTTTACATTTTTGGAATTTTTGTACTATTTATTAAGCCACTTTGAAAATTGTTGATCCGGGTGAACAGTAAAAACAGTGCAACAAAATTCTGGATCATGTGATCTAGAATTTTCAAAGTGACTTAATAAATAGTAAAAAAATTCCAAAAAATGTAAAATTTGGTCTCCAAGTAGATTTTAATATTTAGAACACGTTGAACGGTTCGGATCGGCTGTTTGAACACCAGAATGGCCGAAATACCCCCGGTAGCAGCTGGCCAAAATGCTGCCGGCAGCAAATTAGCCGGACCATATATATATATATATATATATAAAGTGTGGCTAAATTGCTGCCGGCAGCATTTTGGCTGAAATGCTGCCGTGGATATATTTGATTATGTGATGTTCAAACAACAAATTCAAACCGTTAGATGTGCAATCTATATTAAAATCTATTTGGAGACCAAATTTTACATTTTTTTGAATTTTTTTACTATTTATTAAGCTGGTTTGAAAACAGTTGTTTTGAGTGCTGCAGAAATTTACTGAAAACAACAGTTTTCAAACCATCTTAATAAATAGTAAAAAAATTCAAAAAAATATAAAATTTGGTATCCAAGTAGATTTTAATATAGGTTGAACATATAACGGTTTGGATTTGTTGTTTGAACATCACATAATCAAATATAGCCCCGGCAGCACTTGGCTGAAATGTTACTGTTGGTGTCCTAGACCCAGATCATATTTATGATATATTTAGTTTATTAGTGAATAATTTTATCATTTTGTACCTTGAGTATTCATATTAGTGGATCATTTGAGTTGATGACTTAAATTGTAGAACTTCACAATGAATAAATTTGTTTACTCTTAAATGTCCCTTATCTTGGCAATCAGCAAGGTACACTGGTTGACCATATAAGATAAGTGTAGTGATTAGATGATGGCCATGTTTTACAGGTTATACGATAAGGAGTTATCGATCTAATCACACATGTGCATACATGGAGATGTATGGCACTGGACAGACCTAAGAATGAAATATCATATGGATTGTGTTCTATGTCATTGATATTTCATTGTGTCTAGAATTCTTTAGTTGAGATATTTATTTTTCTTACATAAGAGATGTGTATTGTTGGTACTGTCCAACGCTCTCTTTAACCAGGAGTTATATAGGCAGTTACTGCAGCGCATATAACTTATGCGAAAGAACGATATTTATCAAGAAACCATTCTCCCTTATATGTTAATATAAGCGATGATATCTCTGGGGCCCTTGATAAAGTTTATATTATGTGCATCCAATATGATTATATGATAATCATATCATAATTAAACTTCAGGAAATCAAGAAAGAATAATCGGTAAGGATGACACATTCCTACCTTACGATTATTTGGATATCATGTGGCAAGGAATTGATACAACAACATTTTAATGTTACAAGGATCGTGATTTTGCATTGTGCTTTTTCATCCACATCATTTGAGTAATCAATATACCATAGCTAGTTGTATCATTGATTTATGGAATTAAAATGTTTAATTCCATTGCCATAATGATGGGATCCCATAGGGTCACACCATATGAAAGATTAAAAGAAAATATATTAATAAAGCATATGTGATATGTATATAATATGTGCTATGTTAATTATAAGGAGTTATAATTAATTTGTACAAATTATATGTTATTAATATATGAACAATTTTATGACATAGAGATGTTGTAAAATAATCCTAGTAATATTTAAAGTATGTGTGACATATTTTTAATGAGTTTTGACACATTAGAGATGCATATAAATTAACATAGAATATTAATTTATATGTTGGCTTTTTAATGTATGAGATTATGAACTTAATTAAATATTAATATGATTAGTATGTTTAAGCGCAAAGCCCAAATATATGCTGGAGAGAATTGATTAGTGATGACATGATTTAAGGAATATTTAAATATGTCATTAAATCTAATCAATCTCATTAAAGAGGAAAGAAATTTCTGGACCGATTTTTTAGGTAACTTTGAACTGGAATTTGAAAGGGTAAATACTGACCATTCTGGATGTATGACCTATGTAATCTGTAGCCCTTGGAGTCTAGAATCCAATGGTGAAGATTTCAAGTCATTTGGAGTTACCTAGAAAAAGATATAAGAGTTTTAGTACCGAAAGGTCAGAATTTTTCTGTAACAGATATCTTGGCCGAAATTTGCTCTTTTCTCCTCTCTCCCATTTTTCTCTCATGTGTTGAGATCTAGAAATCCTCTAAGAAGTTTTCAGAAATTAAGAAGAGGGTTAAACTAGGATTAAGGTTCTACTTGTTAATCTCTTACTAGCCTTAGAGATACAAGTATTTCTTTAATCTTTCGGTGGATACCTAAGGAGGCTCGTCATTTGAAGGGCTAAAGCACAACCACCGTTGAAAGAGAAAGGGAATAAGAAGTTGCTAAGCAAGACAACCCTTCTTGATTTGATTTGGAGATCAAATCCAAGGTATTATGTTATTCTCTTCTTCATTAGGCTAAATAAGATTGTTTCTTGCACTTACAATAACTAGATCGTTTGTTTTGAGTCGAATAAATTTTTTGTTTTATTCCTTGCTATCTAAGCATCAAAACTTTCCATTGGTATCAGAGCTAGGGCTATTGTGAGTGTTTTAGAACAATAATTTTGCCTAATGATTTAATTAGTTGATTACTTAAGTCATAAGTCTCTTGTGAATGCTTCTCTCACTACAGCAAAATTGACTATCAGCGACCGGAATTCCGGTCGCTGATAGTATGTTCGCCGGTCTCTGATACTATATCCGGTCGCAGAAAGTCAAATACAGTCGCTGTAACCATTGTCGCTGATACTCTTCTGATGACGTCACCGGTCGCTGATACTGCGTCACCCGGTCGCTGATATTCTTTTGCGACCAAAGTTTTTTGGTCGCTGATGATTTTTTGTGATGTCGGCAAAAACTTTCTGCGACTAAATATATCGGTCGCTGATACTTAAAACCGGTCGCTAATACTCTTCTGTCAGGTTTTTTATATTTTGTTATATTATTTAAATTTGCACCATTTAATAATTGGTACGACACGTACCAACATACAACATAAACATACATGTCAAGTAATACAAATAAACACAAACATACAACAAATAAACATCAAACATAATAATCGTAATGTCAAGTAATACAAACATAAAGGTCGAAATGTCAAGTACCATCTAGACTTAGTAGCATAAACATCTATCAAAATGTCGACATTTCGACCCCTGCCCTCGTGACTATATAAACATCTAAACCTAACTAGTACCATCACCACCAACATCCGACCCCTGCCCCTCGTCATCATCCTCGTCATATTGAGGAGCGGGCCTCAAGGCATGCTGGGAGCCCGAACCTCCCTGTGAGATTGTTAAAACAATAGTTTAGATAATTAGAATTTAAGATTCAGGGTTCACAATTGAAGTTGGACTGAAATATCGAATTTTGTACCTGAGAAGCTCTGAAAAGCTCGGTGATCCTGGACATAAACCGATCCTCCATCCTATCAAGTAACCGATCCTCCATCCTATCAAGTACCCGAGTAGATATCATATCGATATGCTCTTCTGTGAGCTGCTGCGGAGCCGGCGGCATAGAAGAATATGACTGTGAAGAATGCGACTGACTGCTCGATCCACTGGAGCGAAACATACGTCTCGTCTTGCCTGAAACATTAAAAATAAGACAATTAGTATTATCTTACACAACTAAAAATAAATTTAAAATTAAAATGACTTTTTATTTTACCTAGAGCACCGAGACCATAGTTATCGCCGTGGGCATTCTGATCAGATATTCCCGTAGAGTACCAGACGTCGCCGTCGTATGCGGGCCATGTGTTTCTATCCTCTCCATACTTCTGCACCATAGCACTCTCATATTTTTCCTGCAAATTTTGTAAAATATAACAAAAATGTTATACAACAGGAACCATGATATTTTTTAAAACGATTCGAAAGTATTATTACTTGTGCTTCTTTCGCCTTGCCGGTAATATATTCTCCCGTCTTCTTCTTCGTATGGGTAGGCTGGAACAGCTCATCGGACCATCTAGGTTCGCGCCCTTTTTCTTGCTCCTGTTAAGAATTTGAAAGACAATTTCATTTAAAAAAAATCAATAAGTTGCACTCAAGCGAACATTCGCAAACCATATACATCACTGTACATGTACATCACAGCAAATTAAATGTTAATTTTTAAAGCAAGCCATGTCAGAGAACTAAGCTAGCTAGTCGGCATAATTAAGTTGTACATGACAATTACAATAAAATTAAATTGGAAGATGTCATATATAGGAGCTGTAAACTTGTTCTCTAGTTTAATAATTAAATTCAAGCTGGCAGCTCCTGTCAGGATACCTCAAAAAGACAATTACAAGAAAAATACTGTACATGTACAGCTTTACAAAGCATATATATATAAATCCACAATTAATAAACTGATACTATCGATCATTGTATCATTCTCATTCATTTCTAATTAAATATCTCCAATTACAACAACTAGCTAGCTATAAACACAGTGCCTGCATGTTCGGTGTATACCAAGCAATTAACTTTAGAAACTATTATATATCATTTCTATAAAATATTCAAATACGATGACATTTCAGATAATATTCAGTGTATACCAAGCAATTACCTAACTTGTAAATGTTCCAAATTACCAATTCTTGATACAAATTACAAATCATATACATCATATATATGAAATTGATACACAAAGTTTAATTCTTGTGAGAAAATGTCAAGTACATTGATTTGCTGCTGGTACACTGTTCTTTTGCTGGTACAAACTATTTAGAAACTATTTAATACACAACTAACTTATCAGAAAAATGAAAATAAAAAAGAAATTGCTTGATTTGAGAAAATAATATTAGCTAAGGAAATATATCATTTCTTTTGCTGGTACAACTAACTTATCATATATAATGAATTCAGTGCATAATAATTAGCTAAGGAAATATATGTATCCTGTGTATCCATACAACAGCCTCATGGAACCGGTATCAACCCCAGAAATTTAAAAGCTTCTACATTCTTAACCCAAGTACCTCAAAAAGAAATGCAGCAGTAATCGTACAGATCTACCACAGTTGCAACAGTACTACATCACCAAAATCAGAAAATTAAAAATTTAACTGAACAGAAAAATTATGAGTTCGGGGTCTTCTCAGCAAGGTCGGAGTCCGTCACGGAGTCGGGGTCGGAGTTCGGGGTCGGGGTCGGAGTCCGTCACGGAGTCGGCGTTCGGGATCGGTCGGGGTCGGGGGTCGGGGGTCACAGATCGATGATGCGGCGGAGTTCGTCGGAGATGAGCTCGATCAGCAAGGTCGGAGATGCGGCGGGCGGAGTTCGGCGCTGTTTTTATTTTATTTTATCTAACCTAAAACGAAAACGAAACGCGGGAATGGTCGGAGAGAAGGATTGGCGCCGCGTTTTTTACTGAGACCTTCTGCGACCGGCAGAAACCGGTCGCTAAAAGATATTTTCGCCGGTCGCAGAAAGTGTCGTCGCCAAAACTGTTTATTGATTATTTTTTTTTTGGAGAAAAAACCTATCAGTGGCCAGCGACTTCACTGGTCGCTACTGCCGGTCGCTGATACTGTTGTTTGCTGTAGTGTCTGGAAATTTCAGGGCTGTGATTTTTTGACGAAATAATTTTTCTACGAATCCTTTTGATGTAATCATGGTGAAATATATTTTTTAGATGTTATTGGTATGTCTAATAACCAGAATAATTTATTTTAACTGTTAAAATAAATTAAATCTGGACGAACTAAAAATAGTTAAAACGTGGGTTTCCAGTTTTCTGCTTGCTGGAACCGTGACTAGTGTGTCATGTTTTTGTAATATTTTTTGTTCTGTAAGGAATTTTGCCATGAAATTTTAAAGGTAGTTATAGGACTGTAGGATGAAGCTCCACCCCAAAATTTGTGATTTTTGGACAATCCTAGATAACTTTAATTTCGGATCCAAAACAGTGACAGCAAGAAATAAGATTTCTGGGTATGTCTTTTGAAAAATTGTTTGAAAATATTTATGTGATAAATGTCCATACATCTTGTATGCAATCAGTATAGGTCTTGTAAATGACCTTATGAATGATATTTGAGGGTCAAATAATTTTCAAAATAGTCCTTGAATCCTAGATTAATTAGCGACATTAATAAGTTGTGTTTGCTTGAGGTTTGTGTACCACTATGCAAACATCTAGGGATTATGTGATAATCTAATTTTAAATGTCTTAATTAATTGTTGGAGAAGCATAAGACCCAGAGATTATGTAATAAGTAATTTGGAATTAATTAACAAGTAAATATATGAAAGGTTCATGTGGATGCAAATGTTGCATGTATTTGTGCTAACTTTTCTTTTGAAGGAATAAAAGTGGGTTTTGTATGGTCATGATATTCAATGCCTTGTGTGTTGTATTTGTAAATGAATGTGATTGCTTGTAAGCGGCCTTTGGTGCCCCATGAGTATTTAATTAGATTAATATAATTAAAATGCAAGAATGTTATGTTGCATATCATGTATTCATTCAAGGCTTGCATGCCAACTATTAAAGAATGGGAATTCTTTTTATGTAATTTATTTTTCCAATTTCTTTTAGAAATAGTTCTAAGTAGGAGTTTGGGTAATTTAAATTACATGTAAATGGAGGCACATCAACCATGAAGATGGAAGATGAAGCAAGTCAAGGCGAAAGGAGTTTCGCAAGACGTACCATACAAAACTCACAACCAATGTTGTGATTGATTCTTAATTGATTATTTTTATTAAATGTGTCATAGGATAAGTATGGGTGTATGCTTACATGACCACCAAATAATCAATTAAATGTCCCAACTAATATTAGGCATTTTTCCCTCCCTTCTCTATCCACAACAAACCATCGATCGATAGTTGGCGAGCTCCACCCAAGTGGGCGTCACTTTCAATCTTTGGGAGTTGTGGGGCATGTCGGACATGTCAAACCAAATAGAGTTAGGTTAGCTTAACAAGGGACCTAAACGGTTTAGGGCCTTGGGGAAAGGATTGCATATACATGAAAATTTATTTGCAAGCCAAGAGTTACATGGAGATGTAATTAGCAAGGAGTTGCTTACCTAAAATAGCCTAGTTTAAGTTTCATGCCGGTGCTGGCTTGGGCTAAGGTGAAAATATGGATCTTGGTCCTACTACAAATAGGGACAACATTTTTTAATGTATTTGTGGTATAAATGTTTTTTCAGTAAACTAAACTCAAACCTTAAATGTTGTAAATCATGACAACAGCAAATTCTTCAAACTCTTTCTTGCGTTCTCTCTTGGAGAAGGAACGTCTCCGCGTTGATAGGACCAATTTCATTGATTGGGACCATAACCTAATAATCGTTCTTAGGCACGAGCGCAGGGAGTATGTTCTTGACAAATCTATCCCTGATGAGCCTGACAAGACTAAGGTGGATGATCACAAAGTCTATGAAAAACACGTGGATGACGAGCATGAGGTTAATTCTCTCCTCATTGCCATGATGGAGGGTGAACTCCAAAAGCAGTTCTTGGAGAGAACCTCTTATTTCATCATGGGCAGGCTCAAGGAAATGTTCCAAGAGCAGGCCCGTCATGAGAGGCATAAGGTGACTATGGATCTCATCTCCTGCAAGATGTCGGAGGGGAGCTCTGTCAGTGCGAATGTTCTCAGGATGATGAGCATGATTTCGCAGCTGGAGAGGCTCGAATCTCCCGTGGGCAAATAGTTGGCCATAGATATCGTGCTGGGGTTGCTCCCGTCTAGCTTTTCGGGGTTCAAGATGAACTACCACATGAATGGCTGGGACGAGAGCCTTCAGGAGCTTCATGGAATGCTCAAGACTGCCGAGTCCGATATCAAGAAAAGTTCTTCATCGGTCTTGGTAGTTTCTCAAGGGTCTGGCAAGTCCAAGGGGAAGAAGGGAAAGAAACACAAGGCTTCAAAGGCAAAGGAAAAGGGTAAGGCTCAAGTGCAAACTTCGAGCCCGCCTGCGGCAAAGAAGGCAAAGGTTGCTTCCAATGTCGAGTGCTACTAGCATGCCTTTAAACCTTTGGGGCTATGCACTTGAAACCACCGCTTTTATTATAAACAGGGTTCCATCAAAGTCTATTGAGAAGACACCATATGAGATATGGGTTGGAAAGGTTCCAAACTTGTCTTTTGTTAAATTTTGGGAATGCGAGTCGTATGTCAAGAGGTTGATATCCGACAAGCTTGAACCAAAATCAGATAAATGTTTCTTTATAGGTTATCCTAAGGAAACTCGAGGATACTACTTCTATTTCCCATCCGAGAACAAGGTTATTGTTGCTCGGCATGCGGTATTCTTGGAGAAAGAATTTCTCTCAAGAAGGAATAGTGAGGTTGAGATATCTCTTGAAGAGGTTCAAGGGAGTGACCATGAGCCTTTAGTGGGAGACACTGAAGCCAATAGGAGCGGGGCAGGACTTGTCCCTCAAGTGGTTGAGGAAGAAGTCCAACCACCATCTCAGACTCCAGAAGCGCAGCCCGTAGAAGAGCTATTCCAGAAGAGGTTGTAGAAGAAGCTCACCAAGAGGCTCCAGAGCCCGTCCTACGAAGATCCTCAAGGGTAGTCTGTGCACCTGAGAGGTACATGGGTCTTCATGAGGTGACGGTGTTGGATATCGAAGATCCCATGACCTATAATGAAGCAATGAATAGGCCCGACTCCGATGAATGGCTAGGAGCCATGGAATTCGAAATGAAATCTATGTACGACAATCATGTTTGGGACTTGGTTGTTCCACCTCAAGGGGTCAAACCCATTGAAAACAAGTGCGTCTTTAAGAGGAAGACTGACATGGATGGAAACTTGACTGTCTACAAAGCATGACTGGTTGCGAAAGGGTACCGTCAGATTCAAGGAGTTGATTATGACGAGACCTTCTCACCCGTTGCTATGTTCAAGTCTATCAAGATTCTTTTAGCATTGGCCGCATTTTATGACTATAAAATATGGCAAATGGATGTCAAAACCATCTTTCTAAACGGTGATTTAGAGGAAGTTGTGTATATGACACAACCTATGGGTTTTGTGGATCCAAACAATACTGAAAAGGTATGCAAGCTTCAACGATCCATATATGGATTGAAGCAAGCATCCAGGAGTTGGAATATTCATTTTGACAAAGAGATCAAAAGTTTGATTTTGTCAAGTGCGATGAAGAGCCTTGTGTATATAAGAAAGTGAGTGGGAGCTCGATTATATTCCTAGTTTTGTATGTAGATGACATACTTATGATTGGGAATGACATCTCCCTTATGGGATCTATCAAGTTATCATTGAAGAACGTGTTCTCAATGAAAGACTTGGGCGAGGCTACATATGTGCTTGGTATACGGATTTATAGAGATAGATTCAAGAAGCTTATCGGACTAAGCTAAAGCACGTATGTTGACAAGGTACTAAAGAGGTTTAGCATAGAGAACTCCAAGCGGGGGTTCTTACCTATGTCACATGGCGTTCACCTTAGCAAGACCCAGTGTCCTTCGACACCTGGTGAGCTGGAGGACATGAAAAGGATACCGTATGCTTCCGCCATCGGTTCCATCATGTACGCTATGATATGCACTCGTCCTGATGTCTCTTATGCCTTGAGCATAACGAGTAGATATTAAGCAAATCCTGGCATGGCTCATTGGGGAGCGATCAAGAATATCCTTAAGTATATGAGAAGGACTAAGGAGAGCTTCCTAGTGTATGGAGGGGAAACATAGCTTGTTGTAAAGGGTTACACCGATGCTAGTTTCCAATCTGATCCCGATGATTTCCGATCGCAATCAGGGTATGTATTTAACCTCAATGGTGGTGATGTGAGCTAGAAAAATTCCAAGCAGGAAACCACAGCAGATTCAACCACGGAGGCTGAATACATTGCTGCATCAGAAGCAGCAAAAGAAGGATGCTGGATTCGAAAGTTTATCTCTGAGCTTGGTGTGGTGCCCAGTGTCGAGGGTCCGATAGAGCTCTATTGTGACAACAATGGAGCAATCGCGGAGGCAAAGGAGCCGAGATCACACCAGAGGTCAAAGCATGTTCTACGACGGTACCATCTCATCCGCGAGATTGTCGAGCGTGGAGATATCAAGGTTTGCAGGGTAGACACAGAAGCGAACACAACTGATCCACTAACAAAGCCTCTAGGCCAGGCTAAGCACATGTTACATACCTCTTCGATGGGTATTAGGCATATGGGTGACTGGCTTTGAGTTTACATTCATTCATGCATAGATTTGTATAGGGATGATTTGTACTCTTCGCTCGTTTAGAGTTGATATGATTGGTCTAGTTCAAGTGGGAGATTGTTAGTGTTGGTGTCCTAGACCCAGATCATATTTATGATATATTTAGTTTATTAGTGAATGATTTTATGATTTTGTACCTTGAGTATTCATAATAGTGGATCATTTGAGTTGATGACTTAAATTGTAGAACTTCACAACGAATAAATTTGTTTACTCTTAAATGTCCCTTATCTTGGCAATCAGCAAGGCACACTGGTTGACCATATAAATAAGTGTAGTGATTAGATGATGGCCATGTTTTATAGGTTATACGATAAGGAGTTATCGATCTAATCACACATGTGCATACATGGAGATGTATGACACTGGACAGACCTAAGAATGAAATATCATATGGATTGTGTTCTGTGTCATTGATATTTCATTGTGTCTAGAATTCTTTGGTTGAGATATTTATTTTTCTTACATAAGGGATGTGTATTGTTGGTACTGTCCAACGCTCTCTTTAACCAGGAGTTATATAGGCAGTTACTGCAGTGCATATAACTTATGCGGAATAACGATACTTATCAAGAAACCATTGTCCCTTATATGTTAATATAAGCGATGATATCTCCGGGACCCTTGATAAAGTTTATATTGTGTGCATGCAATATGATTATATGATAATCATATCATAATTAAACTTCAGGAAATCAAGAAAGAATAATTGGTAAGGATGACACATTCCTACCTTACGATTATTTGGATATCATGTGGCAAGGAATTGACACAACAACATTTTAATGTTAAAGGAATCGTGATTTTGCATTGTGCTTTTTCATCCACATCATTTGGGTAATCAATATACCATGGTTAGCTGTATCATTGATTTATGGAATTAAAATGTTTAATTCCATTGCCATAATGATGGGATCCCATAGGGTCACACCATATGAAAGATTAAAAGAAAATATATTAATAAAGCATATGTGATATGTATATAATATGTGCTATGTTAATTACAAGGAGTTATAATTAATTTGTACAAATTATATGTTATTAATATATGAACAATTTTCTGACATAGAGATGTTGTAAAATAATCCTAGTAATATTTAAAGTATGTGTGACATATTTTAAATGAGTTTTGACACATGAGAGATGCATATAAATTAACATAGAATATTAATTTATATGTTGGCCTTTTAATGTATGGGATTATGAACTTAATTAAATATTAATATGATTAGTATGTTTAATCCCAAAGCCCAAATATATGCTGGAGATAATTGATTAGTGATGGCATGATTTAAGGAATATTTAAATATGTCATTAAATCTAATCAATCTCATTAAAGAGGAAAGAAATTTCTGGATAGATTTTTTAGGTAACTTTGAACTGGAATTTGAAAGGGTAAATGATAACCATTCTGGATGTATGACCTATGTAATCTGTAGCCCTTGGAGTCTAAAATCCAACGGTGAAGATTTCAAGTCATTTGGAGATACCTAGGAAAAGATATAAGAGTTTTAGTACCGAAAGGTCAGAAGTTTTCTGTGACATATATCTTGGCCGAAATTTGCTCTTTTCTCCTCTCTCCCATTTTTCTCTCATGTGTTGAGATCTAGAAATCCTCTAAGAAGTTTTCAGAAATTAAGAAGAGGGTTAAACTAGGATTAAGGTTCTACTTGTTAATCTCTTACTAGCCTTAGAGATACAAGTATTTCTTTATTCTTTCGGTGGATACCTAAGGAGGCTCGTCATTTGAAGGGCTAAAGCACAACCACCGTTGAAAGAGAAAGGAAATAAGAAGTTGCTAAGCAAGACAACCCTTCTTGATTTGATTTGGAGATCAAATCCAAGGTATTATGTTATTCTCTTCTTCATTAGGCTAAATAAGATTGTTTCTTACACTTACAATAACTAGATCGTTTGTTTTGAGTCGAATAAATTTTTTGTTTTATTTCTTGCTATCTAAGCATCAAAACTTTCATGAAATGCTGCCACACTAGTGGAAAAAGTACAATTAGTGTCGCCCCATCAGTGTCGTATTAATTTAATCCCCAACCGATACGGATACCTATCAACAACGGGCACATTACAAAGCCGACCTTGATTTCACTTATCAGGAACGGTTGTATTTAAAAATCCGTTCTTGATAGTGCTGGCCAAATCAGGAACGGTTGTTTATAAAGAGGCGTTCCTGATTGTGTCTTAAATAGGATCGGTTTTATAAAGAGGCGTTCCTGATTAGTAGTATTTTGTATCGGTTGTATTAGGTCCGTTCCTGATAGGTATTAGGAACCGTTATTTTAACAACCGATGCTATTGGGCTCTGTATTCAGAACGGTTTTTTAAATAACCGATCCTAATAACTCTCCCTCCCTAAATATACCCTGAGCGAATTAAGACTAGGTTTGGCCGGCTGACGCATTTCTCTTATGTCCCTACGCGAAAAACTGAATTTCTCTGTCGCATTTCTCTTACTCTACGCGAAAAACTGTGGATTGAGGTAATATAAATTAATCTTTTCCCTTCATTTAAATCTTTGAGCATATAGCAATTCAGTGACCGTTTTTAAAATCTGTGAATTGAGTTACCGAGATGAAATGTTCTCTGTGAATTGGTCAAGGTAGATCACATTATTAGATTGAAGATTTGCAAGAAGTAATTGGCCGGAGGAAGCACGAGGCTCTGACAGTTCAAACATTTGGTGTTCGTATAGAGAAGCTACACCAGTAAGCTCTGTAGTTTTTTTTTTTTGTTATGAAAATTTTCTTTCCTAACCCTATTAATCTCAAATACATGTCATATGTCCCTGCCAGGTTTTTAAATGTAACACTTTATCACTGCTAATCACGCTTTATTGTTCTTTTGAGTCCTACCACAAAATATGCAAATTCACATTGCTAGTGGTTTTTGCCAATATAGGGAATATAGCAGCACCTTTTCTTCAGTTTGGACTCATTAAACTATACATTCAAGACCCATATAATGATATTATGTTATTATTGGACCATATGTTTAGTAAGTTTCTGTATTTTTCTTTTTTAACGACATTCTTATATATTTATGTTAAGTTATATGCCATAATTAGTACATAATATTCGTAATTGATATACTTAAAACAGGAAAAAAGTTTATTTTAAAAGACATGCCTAGAATTTATCAGAATTTATCAGAATTCAACCCAAAATTATTAGCTCCGATTTAATAAGAAAGGTGAAACCTCCGTAATGTCTTATGCAAGCATAAATTCTCTGTTCATTTGAAAGGGAGAAACTTGAAACTTTCCTTTTAGTTTTGACATCAATTTTAGGGTGATAAATGAAAAGCCATCAACCAAGTTTCTCACCGTTACTATTACATCCGTTCTTGATAGTGCTGGCCAGTTCAGAACGGTCCTTTTAGTTGTTGTATTAGCTTCGAAAATACAACATTTTTTATGGCATGCTTGAATATCTCTTCAGTTTTTTTAGTTCCAACATTTTTTAGTTTTTTTCATGAAATACTCATGGCATGCTTGGAAATTTCTTAGCTTGAACTTATATGAAAAAAACAAAAATCTGGTTTTGTAGATTGGCTATAATTGAGGGATTTGGTGCTACAATCTCTTCAGATCACTCGATCCGTGCGTAATCGATTCCAAAAAATTGTAAGTATATATAATAAAAAACTCATGTTTAATTTTATGCTTGGATGTGTATTATGATAAATGTATGTAGTTAATTAAATGTATCTACGGTTGGTAGGTATCTAGCTAGATAGAGTATTGTCTATGAGCCACAACCGAATTATTAATGCCTTTAGGTCATGATACCCGTTCAAAATTAATCCAATAGGGGTTAATTTTGAATAGTCCCCGTTTTGGGACTGCTCTTTGAATACTTTGTCTCAATTAGGATGTGAGCACATATTAGTCGTGTTTTAGTATTTAAGAGAATTTCGACAGCATTTCCTCTTATTAGTTCCCCGGATACCTGGAGAATTAAGGGGAAATGCTGCCGAAATTTTCTTAAATACTAAAACACGACTAATATGTGCTCACTACGGAGACAAAGTATTCAAAGAGTGGGATAGGATTGTAAACCGGCCCCGTGTAAGCCCTAAATTCAACATTTGACCATAAGCGTGTACTTAATTGAGTTGTCTTATAATTGCAGATGGACCGCAGTTGGATGTATGGAACCTCGCGTGTTTCAGATGAATATTTGGCAGGTGTTGATGAATTTATGAAAGTTGCTATGGAAGACATGGCGAACAATGAGAATGGGGTGATGTCGTGTTCATGTCGTGATTGTAACAATATCAAGAAATTTTCAAACCCCCTCCAAGTGAGGAACCATTTAATCCGTCGTGGGTTCAAGGAACATTATACCCATTGGATATGGCATGGCGAGAGTTTGGAAATCGGCATAGATACTGGTACTGGGCATGATCAGGAAGATCATAATTACAATAGCGGAAGTGATGTGCAAGGCGATGAAAATGATGATCTGGTGGTAAATGAAGGTGTTAATTTTGATCAAATGTTACGTGATTTAGAAGATGATTTTGGTACTGATAAGCAATATTGTGTATTTGAAAATTTGTACGAAGATTCTAAAATGAATTTGTATCCCGGTTGTAAATTTACAAAATTGCAAGGTGTATTAAAATTGTATAACCTAAAAGCATCTAATGGTTGGACTGATAAAAGTTTTACTGAATTATTAGGAGTATTAAGAGAAATTCTACCTGATAGAAATGAGATACCATGTAATTTTTATGAAGCGAAGAAAATGTTTTGTCCAGTGGATTTAGAAGTTCAAAAAATACATGCGTGCCCAAATGATTATATTTTATACCGAAATGAGTATGCAGATTTTCATGATTGTCCAAAATGTGGTGCACCACGTTACATAAGAAAGAAGGTAACCAACGATAACAGTGGTGATTCTAAATTGAAAGAAGGGCCTCCGGCAAAAGTATTGTGGTACCTCCCCGTGATACCAAGATTCAAACGTTTATTTACAAATGCTAAAGATGCAAAATTATTGCGTTGGCATGCCGAAGACCGGAAAAAAGATGGAAAATTACGGAACCCCGCTGATTCTCCTGAGTGGAGGAATATTGACAGAAAGTTTCCTGATTTTGGCGGTGATTTCAGAAACCTAAAGCTTGGGTTGAGTACAGATGGAATGAATCCGCACAGTAGCATGAGCAGTAAACACAGCAGTTGGTCGGTTCTATTGTGCATTTATAATCTTCCGCCTTGGTTATGTATGAAACGCAAGTACATCATGATGACATTACTGATATCAGGACCCAAACAACCCGGAAATGACATAGATGTGTACTTAGCGCCATTAATAGAGGACTTAAAAAAATTGTGGTGTCCAGGAGTGCAGTTGTTTGATGCATATAACAAGGAGAATTTCACTTTACGGGCTATGATATTCTGCACCATTAATGATTTTCCGGCGTATAGTAGTTTGTCGGGTTATAGTGTTAAAGGAGAAAAAGCATGCCATATTTGTCAAGACGATACAGTCGATATGTGGTTACCTAATTGCTCTAAAAATGTGTACATGGGTCATCGTAGGTTTCTTCCTGTCAACCACGCACACCGAAAGAGAAAAAAATCATTCAATGGAAAGACCGAGAATAACAAAGTGCGTTATCCATTGACCGGTCAAGAAGTTTATTCGCGAGTGAGGGATATCAAGGTCGAATTGGGGAAATATAAGAAAAAGAGGGGGAGAAAGAAAGGGGCTCTGAAAATTTGTTGGAATAAGAGATCAATATTTTGGGATTTACCATACTGGGAGCACTTAGAGGTTCGACACTGTCTCGATGTGATGCATGTGGTGAAAAACGTCTGCGATAGCTTGGTTGGAACATTGTTGAATATTTCGGGAAAGACTAAGGACGGTATCAATGTTCGGAAAGACATGCAAATAATGAACATACGACCGGATCTACAACCAGTCGAGAAGAAAAATTCAAATGGTAAAATTTGCACATATCTAAAACCCGCCATGCATACGTTGTCGAAAATTGAAAAAACAAGCTTATGTGAATGCCTTCATGGTGTCAAAGTTCCATTTGGATATTCTTCAAATTTTAAAAACCTAGTTTCACTGGAAGATTTAAAATTGACAGGTATGAAGTCCCACGACTGTCATGTTTTAATGACACAGCTTCTACCTGTTGCAATTCGAGGTAATTGCCACCGTGTGTTAGGCAGACCATCACTAGGCTCTGTTTTTTCTTTAACGCCATTTGTTGCAAAGTAACTGATCCTGATACATTGGATGATTTGCAAAAGGAGGTTGTCGTCACTCTTTGTCACCTTGAAATGTATTTTCCGCCGTCTTTTTTTTATATCATGGTTCATTTAATTGTTCATCTAGTTAGAGAAATTAAGATGTGTGGACCAGTTTTCTTGCGTTACATGTATCCGTTTGAGAGATAATGGGAATTTTAAAGGGATATGTCAGAAACCGATATCGTCCTGAGGGCAGCATTATAAGAGCATATGCTGCCGAAGAGGTTATTGAGTATTGTTCTAATTATCTGGATGATTTGCAAGCTATCGGCATCCCTAAATCTCGGCACGAGGGAAGACTTCACGGTGTAGGCACAATTGGTTCAAAATTAATCGTGCCCGAGCAGAAAATGATGGCACGAGCACATCTTCATATTTTGCAACACCTCACCGACGTTCATCCATATTTGGACGAGCACATGACCATCTTGCGGCAACAGAATCCTAAGAAATTCGATAAGTGGTTGATTGGTGAACACAATGAAAAGTTTGAAGGTTGGTTTACACGTAGAGTCATAGAAGATCCGGAAGAAGAAAACATTAAAGAAATTGTCAAATTATTGGCTCTTGGTCCAGTCCATGTTGTGAGGTCATTCCAAGGATTTGACATCAACGGGTAAACATTTTACACAAGAAGTCAAGATCTCAAGAGTACCGTGCAAAACAGTGGGGTGACGTTAGTAGCCGTGTCGAGTGATTTTTCAGGAGGTAAAGGTGCCGGGCCATCGCATGCATCGATGTCATATTACGGGTTTATTGAAGAAATTTGGGAACTAGATTACAGAAAATTTAAGATCCCGTTATGTCAGTGTAGATGGGTCGATAACCGTAAGGGGGTTAAAGTTGATAACGAAGTTTCATTTTGGTGGATTTCAATAAGGTTGGATATAAGGATGATCCATTCATACTTGCAAGACAAGCCACACAAGTGTTCTACATAATTGATCCTACTGATCATTCAAGACATGTTGTTCTATCCGGAAAAAGACGTATCATCGGGATTGATAATGTAGATGACGAAGAAGCATACGATTATTTTGATGAGATACCTCTGTTTTCAACTGGCATGGCATCTTTACCAACTGGTGAGGATAATGAAACAAGTCACGTGCGGCACGATCATAACGAAGGAGAATGGATTGAATAAAAGGCTACTAAATTTTTATTGGTATGTCATATATATAATTTTTTAATCATTTTCAAAATATAAAAATAGGTTTAATATTTCTTAATCATTTTTTAATCATTTTCAAAATAGGTTTAATATAAAAATAGGTTTAATCATTTTTTAATCATTTTCAAAATATTAAAATAGCGGACATTTATTTAGTAGTCTTTTTTTTTCTTTTGTTGGAAATTAATTTTAATTTCGCCCTTCTACAGAGTCATTTTCATTTCGCGCTGCTAAGTTTTCAATTTTGCGCTACTAAGTGGTTCATTCTGCGCCAAGCTAGGGTTCATATCTCATTTTGAAATCTCTCTCGGACTCAGACCCTCTCTCTCGCGCTCAAGTCCCGGGGTCTCTCTCTCTCTCTGCGCCAAGCTAGAGCTTTTCACTCGGGCTCTCTCTCTCTGGCGGGCGGCTACGCCGCACCTCGCTCTGCCGCACTTGGAGGTCACTCTAGTCGCCGCTTCTCTCCGCCGCACCTCGCTCCAAATTGATCCGCGCAGCAGCCATCTCGCCGTTGTACTATGCTTCATGGTCTTGGTGCGTACCTGTGCTGGTAGTTATATCAGGTACAACACAACTGCTGGTCCAGTGGCTGGTAAGCTGAATGTGCACCTGGTACCGCATTCGCACGATGATGTGGGATGGCTGAAGACCATCGATCAGTACTTTGTTGGAGCCAATAACAGCATTCGGGTTTAATTCTTTGTACTCTTCTCAATTTCTATCTTGACTTGCTTCTGTCATTTATGGTAAATAAGAACAACGAATCAATTAGATAATTTACAGTCACCCTGGTGAAGCAAAATGTAATTGGTACTTAATAGAATATAGGTGCTGTTAGTCTAATTACATATTAGTTATGGTCATGTTTAGTCTAATTACATCAGGTGCTTCCATCTCCAGGTTTTTTCCATCTCGCACCTGGTACGGTTTTGATTTTTGTATGTGAAATGCTAAATGCCACTCAATCCTAATTAAACCTGGTACGATTTTGATTTTTTAGCACCTGGAGGTCACCTGGTACGGTTTTGATTTTTTCCATCTCGCACCTGGTACAGTTTTGTTGATTTTTCTGATATATATTTTGTTTCTCATCACTTTTAGCACCGAAGGACAACATTACATCATTTAGGGTAATTAATTAGGCAATCGGTCCACAAATTGGCTATGTATGCTACAAGATCTGTGATTTTGGAAGTGCAAAAGTTCTGGTAAATAATAAGTCTCTATTATTACTATCATAGTTATCATAGTTGAAAATGTACATGGATGCCAACTGGTAGAGCACATCAAATTAAGTACTTAGACGAAAGCACATCAAAAGTTCTGGTAAATAATAAGTCTCTATTATTACTATCATAGTTATCATAGTTATCATAGATCTATATCCAACTGGTAGAGCACATCACCTGCAATAGAATTTTTCCATTTTTTGAACCGGTGTTGATATTTAAGCCTCAAATTAAGTACTTAGACGAAAGAACTAGCAAATCTTATCATGTCATAAATAAATAAATAAAAGATAATTTGACATTTTTCATTTGTTACAGTTATGACTTCTCAGCTGCCTCTGTCTACAACTTCTATAAGTAAATTTCATAAATTTAACTAATTTGTTTCATACAATGAGACAGGTAGACAATCATTTCTGAACACATCAAGTGGATCGAGGAGGTGCGCACAGAGAGGGGGAGTGATGTCATTATTGTTCTTGTGGGTAACAAGACTGACCTTGTTGACAAGAGGTACCTTCTGCTGAAACCGAAATTTTTTCCTCAATGACCAACTTATGACCAATACAGGACAAATTATATTATCTATGCTCTTAACAAGAAACTGAACCAATAGGATCCTTTGACAATCGATCTGCTTGAGTTCAAATGTCACTTACAATTATATCCTCATTTAGATGTGTGCTTATTTCTAACTTAATTTAGTTTGCCATTAATGTCCTCGTGTGTGCTAAAATAAAATGTATATTTTTGTTAGTGACTAGAAAAATATATATAATGTCTAGTGCATAAACTTTTGTTTTTTTCATTTAACACTTCTATGAAAGTGTTAACTTTTTGCTCTTCTCATTATTTTTTTTTTCAGGTGAGAAAGGAGAAGCTAGGGGATAGAATAACTGCATTGCATCAGCTTGTTTCCCCATTTGGAAAAGTATGCATTTCATATAATTATACATCACATGTATGTATATATATACCATCTCTTTACAGAAGGTAGTATACATGTATACATACATACACCATTTTTGCACAGTGTCATATATATTATGGCATTCAGTGATTGAACTGCCTGTGTTTTTATATATATATGTGTGATATGTCTTTTGATTTTTATTTTGGTGCCTCTCTTTTTCAGACTGACACTGCGTCTGTACTGCTAGAAGCTATTGGCTACATCAGATTCCTTCACGGTCAAGTTGAGGTTCAATTCGCTCTCTTTCTCTCTCTATCTAGATCTCTGTATCATGTGAAACAAAAAGAAGTAGTGCGTGTAAGAGCACGCAGTTAAAGCTGTGACCTTGTTTGATTCACTTTTTTTTAGTCTTTGGTTCCTTTCCAGAGTTAACTTTACAGTTTTCACCCCCCATGACCATCACTACTTTGCTTTTTTCTCTCTCTAGAATGCATCAGACAGAACTCATTACTCATCTTGACTAAATTTGTTTTCATGATAAATTTGCTTTTTTTTTTAATCATTTTTTTAAGTGCTGCTGGCCAGCAGTACCTGTTTTGGTTTTCATACCACTAGTGTTTCTTTGCCTTTAATTGGTACCTGTTGAGGTAGATTTTTTAATTGGTACATAATACCATATATTACATACACTAATTATTTACCAAATTTTTGTTTTCAGTTCTAGTCATGTCCAGTGGTGGTGATGGTAGTGAGCCGGCGAAGACGAAGAAACCAGGAAGAGGTCCTACAAAAATTAATCGTGTGGTTAATAAGTCCAACAAGGAGGTTCAATTTGATAAACTTGGGAGGGTTATTATAAACGAAGAAACAACAAGTTTTCCGACGCAACTTGGGATTTTAGTGAGAGCCCAAGTTTCAGTACGCTACAAGGATTGGTCTGAAGTACCAGATGATGTTTAGAAAAAGATTTGGCATGAAATGAAGGTAAATAACATGAAACCAAATTCAGCAGCTTCATTTTATATTGGCTAACTTCAAAACTTGATGTGCTTTATTTCGCAGTTGGCCTGGAAGTTACCTGACAACGAAGTCATGAAGAAGGATGTGTACATGCGCATGGCTGTAGCATTTAGAAAGTTCAGGCATGAATTGTGTACAACAAGTTTATGAAGGAGGATAAGACGCCCTTCAGTTTGTATACCGCGATTACACAGGAAGATTGGAAAATATTTGTCAAGTACCATGCATCGGATGAATTCGAGGTATTTTTTTTCCTTAATGGCAACTACCTCGCCACTCTTTGGCTTATTTAAAATTCCTTTGGTTTTCTTAAGGCAAATTGTTTTATTGTTCCAATTGTAGGAACTAAGTAAAATAGGGAAGGCGAATCAAGAGAAAAACATGTACCCACATTTCTTGGGATCCAGAGGTTACAGTGGTGAGAAATTCCAGAAGAGACTTAAAGAAGCTTTTGTAGAGATTGCTTCGAAGGAAGGGTCAAGTAGTGATTTGTCATCTCAAGGGTCAACTAGTGAGTTGTCACAAGACCAGCTTGTTGATATGTTGATTCAACATAGGCATGTCCCATGGAAACTCGGAAGGCACAAGGTGGTAAATGGGGATGATGTCTATCCGAACCCGGAAACAAAAGCAATGATCGAGATAATTGTGAGGATATATAGTACATTTTTGAAATTGTCTTAAGTTTAAATTCAATTTGAATTTAATATGTTATATAACCCATTGTTGTTGGCTTTATTATATCAGGACGAACAAGAAAAGGCTTTCGACTCAGGCATGATGACCATCGACCGATACGACGATATTCTAGGCAATTCTCTACCAAATCGAGAACATCCTGGGAGGGTGAGAGGTATTGGATCTCGTGTGGGTATAAAAAAAACTTATGAAGGTTGCGGAAAAAGAAAGAGACACACTTCTTCGGAGTATGAGGACTTTATTCAACATAGAATACAGAGAGAGGTAGATGAGAGAGTAAAGAGAGAGGTAGATGAGAAGTTAGAGGAGAAGGTAGAGGAGAGAATGAAACCTTTTTACGAGCAGCAAGAGGCTCTCATGAAGCAAATGGCCATGTTGATGGGCCAACAGAAAATGGACATGGATATAGGTAGCCCAAGAGTCGGCACGAGCAGCTGCCAGTCAGTCCAACCACTACACGTTCTCTATTCGATTGAGGTAATACAAATACCTATTATTTCATGTGAACAACAAGAAGAATACCACTACATGACTTAGTTTATTTATTTGTCATCAAAGGGAGAATGCAGATGCAAACTCTATTTGGTCCGAGAAGGGAAGAAGATTCAAGTGGGCGTAGGGACGATAAATCCATCACTACAAGGCACATCTTTTCACGGTAGACTTATGCCGGCCGGCCATGCGAGAGTAATGGTGGATGATTATGTTGCTGGTGAAGATGATACCCCTGTACCCGTACCAAATGGCGAGGTGGAAACTCTTCGCTCAGCCCGCTCTAGTTTCACGGCATGGCCTAAAGATTTGATATCTTTAGATGAGGTAAAAAAATTAAATTACAAATTATCCGACTTACAATTTCTTAACTAGTAGTCATGCGTTGACTTTTCATTGGACCAATTGCAGGAACCACGCAAAGAGTTACAAGTTCCTACAAGTGGGAACTCAGTTCGTAGTGATGCGTTTGCACCAAAGCGATACAAGGAGTTTGATGGTCTCAATTTTGACAAGCTGGGTCCAATTTTCAAGCATTTGCGTGATCGGTTTTTGAAGAAAGACAACAATGAATTTCAGATCGATACTCCACTTGACCTTTTCCATAGCGATGACTTCATAACCGTTCATGAAGATGATTTGAGGAATTTGATTACACCAAAGACGTGGCTCACTGGACCAATTATCCAGATCTTCATGATGTGAGTTAATATATAATGCCAAAATTAAGTACTTTTAATTCTGATTTTATAGTAATGACAACATTTCTGCCATTATTTGCAGGTATGCGCACAAATATTACAAGGAGGAATTTCCTACTTGTAGTGTTGGTTTTATGGACCCTGCAAAAACATGTTGCATGCACTTGAAAGATGATGATCATGGCCGAGAATATGCCGATAAATACATAAGGAAAGCATTGAAAGAAAATCGGAACAAGAAAATGATATTTATACCGTATCATCAGGAGTTAGTTCATATATCCTAATTTATTTCAATTTATTTCATTTCATAGAAATTAAAAAATATAACATGTTGTACCTAACATGCAGGGATCATTGGGTATTGGTTGTGCTTATGGCAAGTGAGAGCATGTTGTACGTGTTCGAGTCCAATAAGAAACATCAAAAAAAGTTGAAGATCATCGATGCACTTGCGGAGTAAGTTTTTCAAACTTGAATGTTGTAATCATGCTTAAATATCATAATTGTTTTCTGATTGTTCAATGTATTCATATTTTAACAGCCCCTACCGAATGGATAGGTGTATTGGAGTCCGGAAAAAAATGCTAATTTGAAGGTTACATATTGCAAGGTAATATTGATATTTAGATTTTTTTCTTGTTAAGTAAAGACCTAGATTGCTTATCCATCTAACCCTTATCCATCTAAACCTTATTCTGTATAACTGTATATGATTTGGTTTCTCTCCTCCTTGGAAATTGGAAGTTACATCTTGACCATTGTTGTCTCTGTGCATTAAATGCTTGTCTCTTTCATCTGGGCTTATCTTCACCAACAGACTTAAACCCTACTACACTTAAATTTTTAAATCCTCCTAATTCTGCTCTAAAAATATATTTCTATATGTATATTTTTGTTTCCGTTCATGACTCATTAGTCATTAGGCATCTCTCTATTTCTTAATTGTTAAAACTTAGAAGTTTCCATTCCTTTTCTTCAGTTCCCAGAATCCCTGCTTAGATTCGGTTGACTAACTATGTTTATTTAAAAATTATACAAGTCCTTGTATTTAAAAATTAGAGAAAAGGTTTCCTTCCCCACTCCTTTGTCCCCAGTTTTTCCCCACAATTTATCTTATCCACTTTTGAACAAATTTTAAATACAGTACAACATTTTTTTATAAATTTCCATCCCATCTCTCTATTTTGAAACCCATCAGAAAAAGCTTGAGAAAAAAAAATGAATGACTACTTCTCCAACTCCGATCAACCTTCCCACGGCGAGATCCTCACGCCGTCGCTGCTGTGTTCACACCAGAGCCTCCACTGCTGCCGCTGCCGTCTTCCTCGTTCCGATCTCTCTCTTCTCTCTCCTCTGTTCTCTTCTCTCTCTCTCTCTCGTTCACTTCTCTTCCTCTGGCGCCGACCTAGCCGCTGCTATGACTACAGAGATAAGAAGACACGATCTAAGAGAGACGATCTGGAGGAGAGAGATAAGAGAGAGGCGATCTGGAGGAGAGAGATGAGAGAGAGGCGATCTAAAGGAGAGAGATGAGAGAGAGGCGATCTAGAGGATATAGGAGGAGACGATCTGAGAGAGGCGATTTGGAGGAGAGAGATGAGAGAGAGGCGATCTGGAGTATTAACCTTGTTATTTTACAGTATTAACCTTGTGGTTTTACAGTATGCATCTTGTGGTTTTACAGTATTCATCTTCTGGCGATCTGGAGGAGAGAGATGAGAGAGAGGCGATTTGAAGGAGATAGGAGGAGACGATCTTTGAGAGGCAATATGAACTCGAATGAGTTATGGATTCAAGCCTTTTCAAGGCGATCCTAAGGAGCGGTAAGGATCTGTTTAACATTTTTCATGATCTATGTGTTGTATTTATTTTCTTTATTTTACAAGATCTGTTTAACATTTTTCCAGAATATATATGCAATAGCTTATAGTATATATGCAATATTTTTATAGGATATATGAGTTATTTCATAATATTCATGCAATATTTTTATAGGATATATAAGTTATGTAGTATATATGTAACAATTTACAGTATGAATGCAGTTTATAACATGATGCAATTTATAGGATACATATAACAGTCTTACAGGATATGTGCAACAATTTACAGTATTCACTTTGGATATTCATATTTACAGGATCTGTTTAACAGTTGTACTGATAAGCTGCATTAGACAGTGTATAACAGTTAATAAAATTCCAGTATTTATCTAATAAGTTTACAGTATTGATGCAGTTTATTATATGATGTATTAGTCAGGTGTAAATGTTATGTATTAGACAGTTTTTACTATGATTCACTTTGGTTACAGTATTAACTTTAGTTTACAGGATATATGCAATTTTACAGATTACATATAACAATTTTACAGGATACATATAATAATTATTAATATTTATATATGAATCTATATCATGTAAAATAAGACTTAAAATACTGTAAAATTAGCAGATGCAAACTATAAAATTAGCATATGCTATTTTTACAGGATACATATAACAATTTTACAGGATATGTGCAACAGTTTACAGTATTCACTTTGGTTAATCATAGTTACAGGATATGTGCAACAATTTTACATGATAAATTTCACAGGATACATCAACAATTTTGCAGGATACATATAACAATTTTAGCTTAAAAGACATATGCAGTATTGAACAGATTTAAAATTTTATAGGTTGTAATTGCTAATTTTACAGTATTGAAGTCTTGTGGTTCACATATGTTGCTTTGATAGTTTGCATCTGCTAATGGTTCATAACACCAATTTTTAACTTTGCTTATTATTTTTTTTTTGCAGGATGATATCTCGAAAGAACGTGTGGTTATAGCAATGAAACTTCTCACTCATCCGAATAACGTGCACCAGAGGGTTATGAAGTGACAGACACCATTTTTGTTTTGATGGTTGTGAACAATTAAGCTTGTTTATTGAAGTTTTGTTTGTGCTTGTGAACAGTTATGGGTGGTAACAATTATTGTGGTTTTGAACAGTTATGGGTGGTGACAATTTACAGTTGTTGGTTGTGGTTTTGAATAGTTGATTTTGAACAGTTGTTGGTTATAGTTTATGGTTTTGAACAGTTAATTTTGTGATTAGTGAAATTTATAGTTTGTATATGTTTTTTGGATACCATTTTACAGTATTGAAGTTTTGCTGTTAACATATGTTAGTTTTATAAGTTACATATGCTAATTTTATAGTATTGATGTCTTTGTAGTTTCTATATGTTAGTTTTATAGTTTGCATCTGCTAATTTTACAGTATGTAAATCTTATTTTACATGATATAGATCGATATATAAATATTAATAATTGAAGAAAAAAATTACGTAAAATTAAAAATACGAAAAAAAAAAATTTAATTTTAATATCGAAAAAAATAAAAATTTTGATGCAAAAAAATTAATTTTGCACAATTTTAGGTGTTATTTGTAAATAACTACAAGTTTGAGAAGTGGTTTGTTTTTTAAACCTTCTAGAAGCCGTCAGTTTTTCAAGTACAGCCGGAAGTACAGTGGCTTTGCAAGTTGCTAACTGTTTGCAATTAACTTGGGGACCACTTCCAACTAACTTGGATTGTTGGACTTTTAAACTTCTTATTATACATGATCTGTCGTTGAAGTTACAGTATTGGTTGCAGAGTTTTACAGTATTCGCGCAAGTCAAATGACAGTTTTTTTGGGAAAAAACTGGGGATTGAAGCTTGGGGACAATTAGTCGGATCCTAAAAATTATACTCAGCAATCCAGTTTCAATGCCACTTTCCTTTGTTAGATTCCAGCACCACTGCTCCTAAGATTCGCTATCCTCATCCGATAACGACCCCTTCATGGAACGCTTTTAATCATTTTAGGTTGAAAAAAAACACAATCAAATTTGGAAATCTCAAATGCTATGAATTTGAAGTTTTGAACTACATGCATGTTCCCTTTCTAGTTTCTATCTTTTTCAAGTATATATATATAATTTGATTCAAGTACGTTCTGTTAAATCAACTTCCGTAAGGATTTGATCAATTCATGAATCATGCATCCTGAATTATTTTATCTTTTCTGGTCCTTTAAATAATTAAATTAAAATATATATCCAGGCCTTTATATCTTTCCTGATATCACCTTGTCACCTAATCCTCTTTTCCTTCTCTCCTGCCTTCTCTTATCTTATTAAGTTATTATGAACATTTTTTAGTGTGTCATTTTCTTCAAGCACTAACTTCAGACTTGTAACCACTCTTTGTATCTCCTAGAAAAAGATCTCTACTATGCCCTTTTTAATATCCTAATTTTGATAAATTAATGTAGCTGCAAACTATGAGAGAATAACTGGGAGAATAACTATATATCTATGAGACAATATTTGGGATATAGAAATATAGAATTCACGGAAGGAAAGATATAATAGTTGCCCTTAGTATAGCACTCCCCTAAAAATTGGGTAAATTGGGTATTTAGTCTCTCAGCTCTCAAAAATATAATAGTTGCCCTTAGTATAGCACTCCCCTAAAAATATCCTATTAGTTTAGGTTTAGGTATGGCATGGAGTTCATACTTTTTCGGTTTTGATCACATGGTTTCTTGTTAATCTTATAAACAAGTATTTGAGTTTATCTTCATGAATTAACAGAGGTGGGTTTAAGCTACACTTGTACCAAGTTTCATAATTTTTTACATTTTATTTCTATCTTTGAGGGTACTAAATGTGCACAGGGTTATTAGAGGTGATTTTACCATTTTAATTAGCTGATTTTTCATCTTTTTAAGGCTGAACTTTGAAAATCCATAATAAATCGAAATAAAATCTGGTTAATATGAAATTTATGTCCATTTTGTGTGTTTTGAAGTCCTTTACATGACTGTGAAGTCCATTTTTCATTTTGGTCCCTGTACTGACTTATGCTGGTCAGTTTGCTGACAATGGTGCTGAAAATGGTGCTGAAAATCCAATCAATGTGATATATGTTGTTTTTAAAGTATGCTGTTTTTTAATTTTCTAACTATATATTTGTCTATCCAAATAAACTATATATCTTGTTGTTTAATATAGTGCCCACAACAACGCGATGGTTGGGAATGTGGATATTATGTCATGTTGTTCGTGCATGACATAATAAATCGTTTCCTCGATATTTTTCCAAACTTGAAGGTATATATATATACATATTGTCTTTCCAAAGGTATGCATAGTTGCTTCAAAAATATGCAATTAATCGTGCTCTTATATGCTCTAAAAAATGCAGGATTTCCCCGTTAGTTATAACGCAACAAGCATCGACAACATTCGCACAGTGTGGGGTAAATTTTTCTTGAAGGAAGTATTAGATGAAAAAAGTAAATCAATTTAGTATGTGTTTTTTGTAAAAAATTTAGGGTGTGAACAACATGTTTTAATTTAATTAGGATGTGAAAACTGCAATACATGTGTGTTGATTTGTAATAATTTTTATGTCTAAGGCTTTCTGGTTTTAATTTATGTCTAATGTGAAAATATGGTAGCCGGCCAAAATATAGGCCAGCAATTTTCTGCTTTGTGCTTTCTGGTTGTAATAATTTATGCCTTGCATATAGGCCAGCAAAAATATGGTAGCTAGCCAAAATATAAAAAATGTTTTTTTAAAATAAATTCACACAATCAGGAACGGTTATTACAAAACCTGATCTTGATTCAAACAATTAGGAACGCCTATCTACTTTAAACCGTTCCAGTTAAAGAGATTTAGTATCGGCTTTCTTCATTAACAGTTCCAGATTAAAATCTGTATCGCCTTTTAATAAGAACCGTTACTGATTTAGTATAATTTGTATTGCCTGTTAATAAAGAACCGCCCTAGATTGTAGTAATCTGGATCGGCTTTGGAAAAGATCCGTTCTTGATTGTCAACAATTAGTAACGGCTAAATATAAATACCGATCCAGATTGAGGGATTTAGTATCGGCTGACGGTAACCGATCCTGATTGAGGAATATTAGTATCGGTTATTTAGCCGACACTGATTAGTCCAACTATCTGTAATAGCTGGGTCAGTGTCGCCCTGTAGTCCGTTCCTGATGTGCGTTTTTAACCGACCCTGATGTGTGTTTTTCCACTAGTGCCAGCAGCAATATAGATTGAACATCTAACGGTTTGAATTTGTTGTTTGAACATCACATAATCAAATATAGTCCCGGCAGCACTTGGCTGAAATGCTGCCAGCAGCAATTTAACCACACTATATATATATATATACACACACACATTTGAAGTTGTAAGCTAGGGGTGCAATTGTGCAAACGGATTGGATATTAGATGGATATGAATCGGATATCAAATAATTATGAATATCTGCTTTTAATAATAGTTGATAGGCCCATATGCCAATGGCCCTTAAAAGGACCAGGCCTGGCCCAACTAAACATCTCTAGATTAAAATTCACAGCAAACAGGCCCAAAAAAGACCACGGCCCAAAAGTTACTCGGAATTCGAACCCCCTCCCGGGGCCAACCCGAGGTCAAAAATTACTCGAGATTCGGACCCCCTCCCGGGGCCAACCTGAGGTCAAAAATTACTCGAGATTCGGACCCCCTCCCGGGGCCAACCTGAGGTCAAAAATTACTCGGGATTCGGACCCCCTCCCGGGGCCAACCTGAGGTCAAAAATTACTCGGGATTCGGACCCCCTCCCGGGGCCAACCCGAGGACAGAAATTACTCAGGATCCAGACCCTCTCCTGGGGCCAGCCTGAGGCGAAGCACAAACTGAGACTCGGAGCCCTCCTAAGGGCCCGCTCGAAACCGAACAAAACAAGGCTCAAAGCCTAACACGCCGAACAGCCCAAAAAGGTCGACACACGACCTCGCCGTTCGGCTTGAGACATACTACGCGAACTTTATAGCCTAATATGCGGACATCCTCAACAGTATACGGGTCTTTGTCATTAATGCTGACAAGACCCCGCTACAGTAGGGCGCCCCCTATATAAGGCAAAGAATCCCCCAGAAAAGGGGATCGCATTTATCACATCCTGGAGAGGTATCAAAAAGGGTTAGAGCGTTAATACCCCTCCAGCACCCCGCGTGCCCACCATTCGCGACCCGCTTCGCTCGAGGCGGGACGGGCCGCGCATTCAGCAACCAATCTCCGCACGGCTTGCTTCACAGGAACAGGGCGTGCCTGCACCTTACTGGACCGAGTCCAAGTACGGCCCGGCCCCTTCGGGAAGGGACGTATCAATAGTGAATAACATAATTTTATTCATAATATATGTTCAACTATATACAACAAAACACTTCAACTATATCCAAATATCTCTCTAGACCAGTAATTTTTAATGCCAGATGTTTTAAAATAGAGAAGGGTTCTAATACCTCACGTCTTTCAATCTACTTCTGGTCGAATCGATTTCAGTCTATTGTGTATGATCTTGAGAGAGAGACGATTGAATGTAGTGGGCTAGAGCTTGCAAATATCCGTCGTGAGATTTCCTCTCTTCTATATTATGGGCCTATCAACATTGACCTTCATATCTTGAACTACCGCAAATACAGATTATGGTAAATTTTAATTAAATTGCTATTGATTAGCTCTTTCTGATGTTTGTTTAATATCTTTTCTAAGCATTATTCTCTCAACGAATTTCAGTTCTAAGTATCTAAAGGTACTGGGAAATGTCTTGAGCAAATGGGAAAGAGATGGGTGGAATCAGGCTTCTTCAAGCTAAAATAATTTGTTGTACTGGATGAATGTAATTTTTTTCTCCTTTCATCTTCAAAGCGAGGAAGTTAAAATTATTATGGGAGGGTAAAATATTTCCTTTTTGTGTGACTATTGTGCCAAATGTGGTACTGCAGTAGAGAAGTTTTGAGTTTTAGGTAATGGAATGTTCTAATTCAGTATGTAGTATATGGCATAGAAGGCAAAATCGGCCGTTCCGGAGCGGGATCGGACGTTACCGATCCGATTTCAGACCGATTTACGTGGTTATTGGAGATTTTACAAATTTCGGCCGTTCCGGCCCAATTCCGGGTCAATTTCAGCCGTTCCGGCTTCATTTCAGCTAATTTCGGTCGTTTCGAACTGAAATAGACCGATTCCACCGAAACGGCCGAAACGCGATTTAACCCAACTCAAAAAAAAAAATTTGGTGCTCGCTGGGATTCGAACTCGCGCACTCCAGCACTGGGACCGAACGCAACTCCACCACACCACAGCATCTTTATTGTTTAAAACTATAATTTATTTTTATATATCTTTAGTTTGTACCTCCATAAGTTGAAAGGGCAGGTCACGGATTGAAACTGTGGCTTCTGTAATAATTGAAAGGGGGATTCAATCATTCAACCACTGCAACCACAGCAAAAACAAGCTTAGTAGAATATTTGATTGTAATAATTTTTCTAAATTTTTTATCAATTTTTTTCTATTTTTTTAGTGTAAAACAAGCTTCTACTAAAAAAGTCCGATTTTCCGATCCAATTTGTCCGATTCCGACCGATTTTTCCGATCCGGATTGGGATCGCTCGGTGCCGATCCCGATCCCGATACTGATTTTTCCTTCTATGGTATATGGCATTGCCAGACACTACTACAGAAAAACAGATTGCACACGGACATTAATGGAAGAGCTACACGGATTTCCTGCTGTGTTTAAAGCCAGGGTGTATGAATAGGTCAGACTACACACGGATATTTAACCGTGTGAGATTATAACAATTTCTACACGGATTACTTTGTAAACCGCCGTGTACAAAGACCTGGGGTGTCGCTCTACAAGTTACCGAGCTACACGGATATCCCCTAATTAACCGTGTACGATTCCTCTTTCTACACGGCTTTGTATTAAAAGTCCGTGTAGCTCTCTTAGCTATTATACACGGACTTTTGGTAAATATCCGTGTACAAATAGTTGAAGATTTTTTGTATTTCGCCTCCAGCAAGGCTATCATACACAGATTTTTCTAAAATATCCGTGTATGATTAGTATTGCACACGGTTTTTTATAAAATGTCCGTGTAGCTCTATGCTATTGTACACGGACAACTGTTAAATAACCCTGTGCAATAGCTAATTTTTGATTTTGTTTTTTCTATCGTACACGCACAATTGTGAAATATCCGTATATAAATACCTTTTTTTTTTTTTTGTATATTTTGTTTTTGGGCTAGCCTCCAGCTCTACTAGCCAATTTTTTGCAACAGAAATACAAATATTCATTCGAAACAGATTAATTAGCAAGAAATTACTAAATTTATACAAAATTCATATAGCAATAAATTCATTCGAAACATATTTTTATTACAAATCTATGCAAATTCATATCGAGGATTACAAAATTCCATGGCAAACCACCTTGCCCACATGCACCGCCCATCGTCGATCTGATCCTTGGTGTAATGCGCTTGCTTTGTCACATTCTACAAAATTATAATTTGATAATAGTTAGTATTTCAGAAAAGGTAGATATCAATTGCTTATTATATAGGAAATTAATATGAAGTACATACCGCTTTTGGGAAATCGAATTGTATTCTTTCGACAAAGTCAAACATGAATATCATCGTGTAATAAGCGCATTCCCATCCCTCCTCCTGTTGCGGGCTCTGAAATTTACATTTAGCGGCATTTGTTAGAATGACAATAATTTTTTTAACAAGATATGAAATTTCTAACTCATAAAGTGTTCTCACCAACATCCACTTCCAATTCAACTTGCTTTTCTTGCGTGTGCCCGTGCTATCTGATCCTCCCTCTTTAATATATTTCGCAAAAGCCCTTACAAAATTGAGTGAATGTAATTAGCAATTTTATAATTTGATATGATTGAAAGAAATGCAAACCTATAGAATTATTATTGCTTACTTATTCACAAAAGGGAAGATAACTTTGCACTTGTCAAGCGCGATC
Organism: Carex myosuroides; assembly: GCA_028015225.1. Taxonomy (NCBI): domain Eukaryota; kingdom Viridiplantae; phylum Streptophyta; class Magnoliopsida; order Poales; family Cyperaceae; genus Carex; species Carex myosuroides. Next base: position 13,028,959 of record CM051470.1, read on the forward strand.
CTTCCTTTGGGCTTACAAGAATCAACAATTATGCCCACATTTAGGTACGGCACAATGAGAATCGAACACCAATGTTTGATGTGGGATCGAGGAGAAGAATTATAGTACTTTAGCATATAAAAGTGACACAAGTGTTTGCTATAATTGATGGTGTGATTTCATTTTTTTATGTTTAACTTTTATTTCCTTTATACAATTCTTTAATTTAAAATATAAACAACACATAAGTTAAGATTAGAACTAACCTCTCGTGGTATGGCATGAGAATGAATTTCTTCTCCTCCGCCTTAGCACGATGCATCGCAGAACATATGTACTCGATAGCCATATCCGGATAATATGTCACTGCCGTAGAACTCACTTTCTCCGGGTCCAGAAACATGCACAAGTTCTTCTTTTCAACCATCTCATCACAGTTTCGGACTAGCTTCCTGAAAACTCATCATATTGTAATTAGAATATATATTTAAGTTCTATACAATAATGAAAATAATTTTTGATCACTAACATGAGGAAAATGGTGATGTGTGACACATCGAGCCATTTGTCGGATGACGAGTGGTGGAAGAGGTCCTTGAAGTCTTTGAACGACAGCAGGAGATCCCTGCCTTCGTGTAGAAACATCCCAGGTGGGACAGGGATGATGATAGCCTCCATGCCTTCGGGCGCCGTCATCAAGTAGTCGTGGAGAAGGCGCAAATCACTGGGCAAACGGCTGTATTCTTCTTCGGTGACCATAGGACGGGGCGGTGATTGTGGCGCGTCAGCCCCGACGTCGCAAGCCACCTCCTGACGTACCGGTGACATCGCCGTACCGGTGACATCATCTCCTCGTGTCTGTATCAAATTATAAATGGATTATTCTAGTATTTCAAAAAGAATGAGTTGAATGTAACAAATAAATGGATTTTTTTATGGATTACCTGATCCAAAATAATCTGACTCTTGGGCCATTGGACAAATGACATCCGTGCCTCATCAAGCACAAGCATGTCGTCGGTAGGGACAGGAAGGGGTACGCGCTGCCATCCATCCACGACTAACTCAATATGCACGCATGCATGGTCGGGCCTTAGCTGACCAAAGTGTACATTTTTCGCTCCTGGATGTACAACACCCTTAGCAACGGTCAGAGGAACACTATCAGGCCACAGGACGAGGTCGCATGCTCTGGGGTCCTGCAATTATCAGAAAGTTGTTTATTTTGATGGTGCGATATTGTCTAACAAGGTTACAAACATGTTTTAATTACCTTTATATTATGAACAAGTATTGATTACCTTGAGATTATTCAAATCGTCTAAGGCCCACGTGCCGGATGCTTGACTACTTCGCCGAATTCCCGGCGAAATGGGAGGTGGTTGCTCGGATGGCTGCGTAGTTGCTGATCTAATTTGTGTTGTTGAGTATTTTAGATATAATGATTTGGTACTCTTTTTGCCTTTAAAATTTATAAACCTTCGTACTCAAAGAATAGGTTAGTTGCAAGCGCACAACCTATCGATTGTAGTATTTAGGTGTCGATCCGCAGGGAGAGAGGGAAACACTAATTTTTAATAAAGAAAACTACTTTTAAAACTGAACAATAAAAGTAAAGTGGGGGGGTTTTGTGTAAAATCGTTGTTTGAAGGAAAATTAAAGTAATTAAAAGTTCGTGACTAAAAGCAATAAAATCGGGTGACAATCAAGTTTGAGAAGTCTAGGGGTATTCGGTCCACAATCCCTTGCTAATTCTATCTACTCGGTTTGTTTAAATTCATGTTTGATTATGACGGGGTTTCTAACCTAAGTTAGCCTTTGGAACAAATATTAATACAAATACCTTGGGTGGACGGATTAATGTGCCTCGAATTCTAGGGCTGTCACTAACCTAGAGGGATATTTAATCACGTGCTTCAAGTGTATATATCGATATTTGTTCTAAGGTGTCCCAATCAAGTTTTGGCTTCACCGCTAAGTCCTTCGCCACACCCTAATCTTAATTTCTATATTTCCAGATTTGAATAATAGAGTTCGGTCGCTTCAATATTCAAACCCCAAGGTATTTGCAATCACAATTTATACTATCCTATATGATCCTAATCTACTTTTAATCAAGAAGACTTAAGCGGGACGCTACAAGTCAAGCACAACAAGTTGCACTATCCTATATGATCCTAATCTACTTTGGGTCTAAATGATCAAAGCGGGACGCTACAAGTCAAGTCGTAAATCATGGAACATCACAAATGATAAATCATGGAAATTAACATCAAATCAAACAATCATAATAAAAACTAAAATCCGAGTAAAATAGAATTAAACAAGTTCATGCTACATGACCTAAACCCCTAGAGAGAAACTAGCCTCTCATGGAGATGCAAGTATTCATCATGAATTCAAGTACAAAATAAGTAAAGACAAAGAGAAACTAACTAGAGAAATAGAATACACCCTTTCCCTAATCAAAACCTTAGTCTTCCTTGCAATTGCTGTGAGAATTCGCCTTCCTTTCTCTTGATTCGCTCCTGTGGTTGACGCTTTATCTCGTGAATTTTTCTCTTTTAAAAAAATGGTGATGATCATGGAGAAGAAATTCCTTTCCTTTTATAATGGATCTGGAGCATATGGACGTGGGGAATCATTCTAAATCTGTCACAACGTGTCCCCACGTTTCCACCTTCTATTTTCCACCTTTTGAGACGTGGTCTGATGCGCCGAAAATAGAAAATCCTCAAAATGGCAGTCTTTTAGGCTGAATGCGGCCCAAGTGCGCCCGCACTGCGGTCGCACTCGCTTCATTTTCTGTTCTGAATTCCACTCCAAGTGCTGAGTGCGTCCGCACTGCTTCCCAGTGCGCCCGCATTACTCTCGGACTTTTCTGTTCTTCTTTGGCTCAGGAGTGGAAATTTCTCTAAGTAGAAAATGCGGGTCCCCTGCGGTCGCACTCTGGTCGCATTTTCTTCTAAGTTGCTGGATTTCTTCACCAAAATTCGGCTAAGTAGGAAATGCGTCCGCACCAATATTTAGTGCGTCCGCATTCCTCTCGGACTTTTCCTCTGGGGCTTGCTGGACCTTGGATTTCTTCCAAGTGCTTAGTGCGGCCGCACTAAAGTTCAGTGCGTCCGCACTTTGGTCCTTTTTCTTGTTTTCCTGCGAATTTCACATAGACAAATGCAGTAACTTGATTCTAGGGGTATTTAATCCTAAGTTATACAAAAATACATGATATTTGGTGCTATTATGCGATGAAAACCTGATCGAACATATATATAAATTAAACCTATCAAATTCCCCCAAGCTTGAACTTTGCTTGTCCCCAAGCAAAACCTAACTTGAGCTATCAATTCGATCCCATTGGTACACCTTATATCAAGTATATTTAAATGAAAAATTTGTATGATCTTGTCAAAAATTAAAAAACCTCATGCAAATTTCCAATTTTCAAGTTTAACCCTTGGATAATTTCGACTCAACCCCACAATTCGATTACTCTAACTTTTATTTCCTTAAAGGTCTAGAATTCATGAACTTTGTTTACCCAAATTGATTAAAAGAAATGCTATCTTAAACATGGAATTTTCAAATTCCCCCAAGCTTGAATAAAACTTAGGTTAGAAATTTTGCGGACTACGTGTGTTGATACATGCATTTTCTCATTTTTGTTGTTGCTTTTGATTTTCTCATTTTGAATTTTTCTTTTATGATTTAGCACTATATTCCCTATCCTCAATTAAGCATCGGTTGGTTACAAGTAGTTAACCGTACCCGACCGTTCTAATTCAAGGGTGCATTGCATGCTCTTAGTCCACCCTTCCATTAACACGAATGTCAATTTTATCGGGAGACTAGCGGAGCAAGAGTGCTAAGGACTCATAACCATAAGTACGGTCATTGGAGTCACCTTTTATTTTCAAAATTTTCAATTTTACCCAATTTCTCAACATATATGCACATATCATGAATACACACATCCCTAAGTATTCTTTCATACTTGTGGATATCCCAATCTTTCCAAATTTAAAATTCTCAAATCTAAATAGCTTCTCTAATCAATTTAAATTCCAAATTTTCTAATTTCATCAACCTTTATTTCCACAAAGTTTTTCGCCCAATTATGTGGTCATTTCCAATTGTTCCAAGGGTTTTACCTAAAATTCGAAAAAATTGTGCATGAATACTCCTAATTATTGTCAATCACCCAAATTTATCAACAAAATGCATGACACCAAACTAGGTAAACATCCTAACAAGTCGGACTGGACCCTATTCAAGGTTAGGTAAAACCCTAGTTTTAAACAAAAAATTTAAACATGCCTAAACTAAATGCAAGATACAATTGTGAATTTCAGTTTTTCATTTAACCTCCCCCCAGCTTAAACAAAACATTGTCCTCAATGTGTCAATTCATACTAGAAGAGGAAATTAAAAAGAAAAATAGAAACTCACAAGATGTTGCTCGGTTTAACGTCGGGAGCTCGACTTGTTGAGGCTCAGTTTGAAGGTGGTGGATCATCGAGGGCAATTGCCTCCTTTTCGATGATCGGTTCATCTTGAATGAAATATTTGAGCCGCTGTTCGTTGACCTTAAATGAACTCATTTTTTCACTCCATATTTCGAAGGCACCATGGTTGAAAACTCGTGATACTCGATATGGTCCTTCTTGAAAACTTCTTCCGATATGTTTGTCGTGCCAATGCCTTGTCTTCTCTTCTTGGTTCAAGGCGGCATTGATTATGGTGGGATGTGTCTTATATGAGCCAAGAGATTTGTACTTGAGGGTTGTTGGCAATGGTTTGAGTTTGACCTTCGGTGACGCGAAATTGGTCGAATTGGCTTCGATTTGAGCTATTTCAGCCTGCGTGCGGACGCACTCATAGTCAGTGCGGGCGCACTGCGCTTGGTTTAGGAAATTTTTAGATTCTGCGGCCTTAGTGCGGGCTGAGTGCGGACGCACAAAGGCTTGAGTGGGAAAAGTGCGGACGCATTGAAGGTTGGTGCGGCCGCACTGCGCTCGGTTAAGTGAATCTGGCTCCTCTTCTGTGAAAGTGCGGACGCACTCAGGTTCTGTGCGGACGCACTGAGGGTGGTTTTCGCAATTTAAGCCGGTTTCGAGGTCGGTTTCTTCCAGGATTTTGTGCAGTTGTTCTCCTTCCATCATCCTATCTAAATGATCATCAATTATAGAGTCTAAAACATCTATCCTGCATATTGAGTCATTATCATTAGAAGGAAATTTAATGGACTTGAACATGTGAAAATCAACCTTTTCTCCACCAATGTCAAAGGAAATTTTTCCTTCTTTAACATCGATGTTGGCACCTGCTGTTATTAGGAAGTCACGCCCTAACAAGATAGGTGTATGAGTGTCTTCTTCCATTTCCACAACCACAAAATCAATAGGCACAAAATATTTGCCTATTTTGACAATTACATCCTCAACAATTCCTTCGGGAAACCTTACCGTTTTATCGGCCAATTGCAAGGACATTCTTGTTGGTTTTAATTCCCCTAAATTCAACCTTTGATACACCGATTTTGGCATGAGACTAACACTTGCCCCTAAATCACATAGACACCTATCAAATTTGGTCTCACCTATCTTACATGGGATGACAAAGCTTCCCGGGTCCTTAAGTTTTGGAGGTAGCTTATTTAAGAAGAGGGCGCTACACTCCTCATTTAGGGACACCGTACCCACTTCCTCAAGTATTCTTTTGTTGGACAAAATCTCTTTTAAAAACTTTGCATAAGTGGGCATTTGGGTAATTGCTTCGGTAAAAGGGATGGTGATATTTAACCTCTTGAGGTGATCTACAAATTTGGCAAATTGTTGGTCTAATTTTTGCTTCACTAACCTTTGAGGAAAAGGTACAAACCTATGCGGGGGAATGTACTTAGGAGTTTCAGCATTTGTTACCTTTGTGGAGCTAGAATTACCCATTGTTTGATGCTTTTCCGATGTCGGTGCATCCACTCTTGTAGGTGTTGCGGTTGCATCAAGGGGAGTTGCAATGTCGTGTGTTTCCTTGGGAGGTTGCTGCTCCTCTTCATTGGGCATGGTAGGTCCTTCGTACTCCTTGCCGCTCCTCAAGGTCATGGCATTTGCATGCTCTCTCGGGTTGATGTCGGGTTTGCCCGGAAGCGTCCCTTGTTGACGAGAGGACAAAGATGCTTGTTGTGCTATTTGTGTCTCTAGCATCTTTGTTTTAGTTTCTAAAAACTCAAACCTATTGTTCAAATTCCTCAAAGAATTCGAAATATCGGTATTGGTGTTTCTTTGTTGGTTCATGAACTCGTTTTGAGAGATCACAAGGCCTTCTATCAATTTTTCTAATTTGTTGTTTTGAGAGGGTCCTTGGTACGAGTTTTGATTTGACCGATTTTGGTATTGATTTGAGTTTTCATTTTCAGTCCTCCACTCGAAATTTGGATGGTTCCACCTTGTGTTAGGGTTGTATGTATTCGAATTGAAATTATCATTTGGCCTAACCTTATTGTAGATCGGGTCATTTCTCTTATCACCTTGATTGTAAAACATGGAGTTGACTTGCTCGACCTCCTCTCCTTCTAAAAGGACTTTGCAATTGGCGGTGATATGAGTTGACTCTCCACAAATACCGCATGAAGCCTTGTTCGTCACGGATTTGACGTTTTGCATTTGCGCCATTTGATGTTGCAAGGCTTCCATTTGGGCTCTCAAGGCGGTAACTTCATCGATTTTCAGGATCCCCGGTGTGGTTTGGACTCGTCCACCTCTTTCGGCCGTCCATTCCCTTTGGTTGATCGCCATGTCCTCAATCATTAGCATGGCTTGTTCGGGATCCATCTTTGACATGTTGCCCCCTGCGGCTGAATTCAAGTGAGTCTTAGTGGCTATTGTGCAACCTGCAGAGAAGAATTGAAAAAGCAACCACATGTCAAGGCCATGGTTAGGGCACAAGCGCTGGAGCTCGGCCCATCTATCCCATGCCTCGGTTAAAGACTCTCCCTCGGCTTGCTTGAACGTCGTGATCTTTGTTCGGAAGTGTTGGGTTTTGGATGGAGGGAAGTATTTTCCTAAGAATAACTTCTCCATGTCGTCCCATCTTCTTATGTGATCCCGATTCACGGTCCTTAGCCAGGTCCTTGCATTGTCACGGAGGGATAGATGGAAGCATTTGAGCTTGAGGTTGTCGAGCTCTTCTCCTTCTCTAGCGAAGGTTCCGCAAGATTCTTCAAAGACCGCCAAGTGGGCATGTGGATCTTCGTTTAGGGCTCCCCCAAACTGACTTTGGCCAAGCAAGTGGATGAGAGAGGGCTTGATTTCGCGTGGATCTTGGCCTTGAGGAATGAAACCGAAGCGGTGGCCTTGTTGGCGATTACGGCCATTTCCGTTATTGTTTGGATTGACACCGAAGAGAGGATTATTATTGAGAATGGGTGGATTATTGTTGTTGTGTGGATGTGGTGGTGGTTGGTTGTTGTGTGGAGGAGGAGGTGGCGGATTGTTATTGAGATCGTGAAAGCCTTGATTGATAAGGCCTTCCGGAAATTCATCCTCTCCAAAGTTGCGTGGCATGCCTAGTTCGGGATCTAGACCCGCCATTGGTTGAGAAAGAGAGGATTCGCCGGCTTTGATCTTTGCGGTTTGACTTCTTGTGACCGGTGCCAGCGCTTAAACCTATGAGAGAAGAGATGTGATGTGAAAGAGAGAGAATAGAAATAGAGAATAGTAAAGTGCAGAAAATTAAATAAGGAAAGTAAAATATTTTTGGATTTTTTTCTAAATAAGGAAAGTAAATTTCAGAAATTGTAAAAAAAAGGAAATAAACTATTTTTGGATTTTTAATTTTCTGAAAAGTAAATAAGGAAACTAAGAATTAAAAGTACTTTCCTAAAATAAAAACTAGTATCTATCCTATTCTCCCCGGCAACGGCGCCAAAAAGCTTGTTGAGTATTTTAGATATAATGATTTGGTACTCTTTTTGCCTTTAAAATTTATAAACCTTCGTACTCAAAGAATAGGTTAGTTGCAAGCGCACAACCTATCGATTGTAGTATTTAGGTGTCGATCCGCAGGGAGAGAGGGAAACACTAATTTTTAATAAAGAAAACTACTTTTAAAACTGAACAATAAAAGTAAAGTGGGGGGGTTTTGTGTAAAATCGTTGTTTGAAGGAAAATTAAAGTAATTAAAAGTTCGTGACAAAAAGCAATAAAATCGGGTGACAATCAAGTTTGAGAAGTCTAGGGGTATTCGGTCCACAATCCCTTGCTAATTCTATCTACTCGGTTTGTTTAAATTCATGTTTGATTATGACGGGGTTTCTAACCTAAGTTAGCCTTTGGAACAAATATTAATACAAATACCTTGGGTGGACGGATTAATGTGCCTCGAATTCTAGGGCTGTCACTAACCTAGAGGGATATTTAATCACGTGCTTCAAGTGTATATATCGATATTTGTTCTAAGGTGTCCCAATCAAGTTTTGGCTTCACCGCTAAGTCCTTCGCCACACCCTAATCTTAATTTCTATATTTCCAGATTTGAATAATAGAGTTCGGTCGCTTCAATATTCAAACCCCAAGGTATTTGCAATCACAATTTATACTATCCTATATGATCCTAATCTACTTTTAATCAAGAAGACTTAAGCGGGACGCTACAAGTCAAGCACAACAAGTTGCACTATCCTATATGATCCTAATCTACTTTGGGTCTAAATGATCAAAGCGGGACGCTACAAGTCAAGTCGTAAATCATGGAACATCACAAATGATAAATCATGGAAATTAACATCAAATCAAACAATCATAATAAAAACTAAAATCCGAGTAAAATAGAATTAAACAAGTTCATGCTACATGACCTAAACCCCTAGAGAGAAACTAGCCTCTCATGGAGATGCAAGTATTCATCATGAATTCAAGTACAAAATAAGTAAAGACAAAGAGAAACTAACTAGAGAAATAGAATACACCCTTTCCCTAATCAAAACCTTAGTCTTCCTTGCAATTGCTGTGAGAATTCGCCTTCCTTTCTCTTGATTCGCTCCTGTGGTTGACGCTTTATCTCGTGAATTTTTCTCTTTTAAAAAAATGGTGATGATCATGGAGAAGAAATTCCTTTCCTTTTATAATGGATCTGGAGCATATGGACGTGGGGAATCATTCTAAATCTGTCACAACGTGTCCCCACGTTTCCACCTTCTATTTTCCACCTTTTGAGACGTGGTCTGATGCGCCGAAAATAGAAAATCCTCAAAATGGCAGTCTTTTAGGCTGAATGCGGCCCAAGTGCGCCCGCACTGCGGTCGCACTCGCTTCATTTTCTGTTCTGAATTCCACTCCAAGTGCTGAGTGCGTCCGCACTGCTTCCCAGTGCGCCCGCATTACTCTCGGACTTTTCTGTTCTTCTTTGGCTCAGGAGTGGAAATTTCTCTAAGTAGAAAATGCGGGTCCCCTGCGGTCGCACTCTGGTCGCATTTTCTTCTAAGTTGCTGGATTTCTTCACCAAAATTCGGCTAAGTAGGAAATGCGTCCGCACCAATATTTAGTGCGTCCGCATTCCTCTCGGACTTTTCCTCTGGGGCTTGCTGGACCTTGGATTTTCTTCCAAGTGCTTAGTGCGGCCGCACTAAAGTTCAGTGCGTCCGCACTTTGGTCCTTTTTCTTGTTTTCCTGCGAATTTCACATAGACAAATGCAGTAACTTGATTCTAGGGGTATTTAATCCTAAGTTATACAAAAATACATGATATTTGGTGCTATTATGCGATGAAAACCTGATCGAACATATATATAAATTAAACCTATCATGTGTCAACATTGCTTCCATCTCAGCAAACCTTGCGTCGTACTCTTTGCTCACCTCCGCGCGTATCTGCGCAACTATCTCGTCTTTGTTTACCTTGGCACGAGATTTTCTTCGAGGTTTTTGTCCCTCCACTCGGAACACCTCCTTCCAGCCCCTGTAGACCCCTACACCCCTTACTCGACCCGGGTGTTCTGGATTCTCGAGCGCTGCGGACAAGGAATCATTTTGTCGTTCGACACTTCGGGCACCCGAGTTGACCTCCTCCTCCACTTCCAACTGTTCAAGTAGAAGAATTAGTTAAAGAAAAAGAACAATTGATGTACTTTTGGAGTTATAATTTTCGGATGAATGTCACAAAGTAAGTATAAAGGACTCTTACCATTCTTTGAGCCACGGGTTGCAAATCCTTTGGGAGTACTATCCTCCCGTCAGCGGTTACCTCGGCTCTACCCATGACCCAATCTTTGCCCCTAGGATTTTGGATCCTAACCACGGGTGAGTCAGAATCCTTGTTTTGCTCCAGGACTTTCCTCCATTCTGCCGACTTACCCTCGTAACCAGCTGACCCTAAATGGTGTGGATACTTGTTAAAGGCAACGGTCCTCCTGCCTTTATTACTTTTTGCCTTCACAGAAACAAGACAATAACGATCAGTTAGTTTTAGAAAGATAAGTACATATCGAGAAAGAATAAGCACAAAAGAGGCACGAGTTAGATACCTGGAACTCTTTGGTAGACTTCAAAGCTTGAAACTCATCCCAGTCCTCTTGTTTTAACCATTTGTAGTAGCCGATCGGAGTTCTCCCTTTCTCCATGAACTCCGTCTTCAACGTGCTCTTGAATTGCTTCCAACCATTGTTCATAATCTTCAAAGTCTTATCCTTTGGAACATCATTCTCGATGTTCCACTGAGCCTGATTAACACCAAAATTTAGTGTATTTAAGTATAGATCATACATAAGTGAAAATAAAGCAAAGAGTTGTTAGGCACTTTACCTTCACCATGTTCCACCACTCGTCCTTCACCGTATCCTCAAAATGATCCCATCTCTCAACAAGGATACTCGCTTTTTGCCTCACCAAACTCGTACACCAATTTGAGTATTTCTGCCGTTTTTCTCCCTGCGCACGCCCGTCTTCTGTGAACCAGATTTCTTGATGGGTGTGCTCGGACATGCTCGTGCACATTGTCGGCCCTCTTCTCCTTCTTTCTGATGAGGCAGTAGCTTGCTGCTCCTCTTCTGCCATCATATCGACGTACTCATCCTCATCCGACATGGTTCTGCATGAAATTAAAGATCAAATCATAAGTGACCAATAATTGATATTGTTGTACAAAAATTGATATTCTTGTACCAATAATTGAAATTAAAGATCAAATCATAAGTGACCAAATCATGAAATTAAAGATCAAATCATAAAATTGATATTTTGTACAAAAATCCTATAATCATAAAATTGATATTTTGTACAAAAATCCTATGAAATTAAAGATCAAATCATAAAATTGATATTCTTGTACCAATAATATTTTGTAACTTGTGAAATTTGTTTCCGTTTCTCAAATATATTTATTTATTTATAAAGGGCTGATTTGGTATTTGATTGAAACAACTACATTAATTAGAGACTCAATCGATCAAATTCATATTAAATTTCAAATTAGTGAGTTTTTTTTAAGTAATTATTAATATTAAAAAAAACTTATCTATAATATTTTAATCTAAATAATTCAAAACACATCTAATAGATGCTATTTTTTTTTTAAATTTCAATAATAGTTTTCAAATATACACACCGTAAGAATTAAATGAAATGTACTATGAAATATAATTATATCAAAAGAGGGGATGAGGTGGTAAAAAAACAATGTGTCGGTCAAATAGAAATAAGAATATATAGCATGCATTGGTTGTTTCATTAACTTATAGTCTAATAAGAATATATAGCATGCACAATTTTTGACATATAACCTAGATTAATCAATTAACCTAAAATACCCTAAAATACCCTATATCAAATTAACCTAGATTATTCAATACTAACTCGGTATAGCACCATAAAGATATCCGGTAACAAAATTAGCCAACCATGGCTAACGGGTTCAAACCTAATAAGAAAAATAACGAGAGAGAGAGAGAGACGCTAACCACGGGTGAGAGAGACCGCGGGTTAGAGAGAGAGAGACCACGGGTGGGAGAGACCGAGGTGGTGAGGCGGTGAGGCAGCGAGGCGGTGAGGCGGTGAAGAGCTCGGAGAAGGCTTTCGAAATTCTCTGTGAGGGTTTTTGGAACTGAACCGCTTAATATTCTCTGTGAGGGTTTTCGGACTTGTGAAAATTTTGGCAGAGAAGGATTTCGAAATAATAGTGTTTTCCTCATTATACACGGACATCTAGCTAATAGTCTGTGTACAAAGAGCTTTCTACACGGACATAACTCTAAAGTCCGTGTGCAAATATCCTTTCTACACGGACATCTAGCTAATAGTCCGTGTAGCTCTCTTCCATTTCTACACGGACTATTAGCTAAATGTCCGTGTATAAATAGGTCCGACAGGCGGGTCCCAGGTTCAGTAAAATTTCAGGAGGTGAATATTTATAAAGTAATAATAAATTAAGTAAAATTTCAGATTTCTAATATTTCTAAAGTAATAATAAATTAAGTAAAATTTCAGATTTCTAATATTTAAAAACTTATACCGATATTTGTACCAAGCAACTAATATTAAAATCTAATAATGAAATTTTATTTATTTTATTTTATTATTAAATATTTTAACTAATATTTTCAAAAACTAATACTAATATTTGATAATATTATAAGCATTAAACATAATCCTTCATTGTTGCAATATTTGATAATATTTGATAATCCTTCATTATACATAATCCTTCATTGTTTCAAAAACTAATACTAATATTTGATAATACTAATACTACATTATGCTTTTTTTCTTATTTCCCTCTTTTTTTCCTTTTTTATTTGATATATTACAAGCTAAGGTTGCAATATTAAAAGCTACACGGTCTTAAACAAAATAAATATTATACATTATGCTTTTTTTTCCTTTTTCTTCTTTTTTCCACTATTTGAACAGTACCCTCGGCCCATAATCCTTCATTGTGGTCGGACCGCATGTAGTCAGCTTCGTCTACCCCTTCAAGTGTTGCTACCTCAGTTTGCACATCGGTACAAAATGGAGGTACTTCGTCGAACTGGTCGTACTCTTCTTCATCGACGACATTTTCTACCCCGACAATCCTTCTTTTTCCGGATAGGACGACGCTCAACCTAGCATCACTCGGGTCAGTGGCATAAAAGACTTGGGTGGCTTGCTTGGCGAGTATAAACGGATCATCAACATGCCCAACCCTGTTTAAATCAACGAGTGTGAACCCGTCGTTGTCAACTTTAACACCTCGGTCTTCGACCCATTGACACCGAAACACGGGAATGCTCAGGCGAGGACTGTAAATGAGCTCCCAAATTTCTTGAATAACGCCATAATATGACTTTGATGCTATTACAGCCCGGCCATCTCCGGATCTACTGAATTCTTGAGAGGTCGCCACCAACGTCACCCCACTGTTTTGCATCGTGCTCTTATCACTCTCGGATTTAGTGTAAAATGTATATCCATTAATCTCGTATCCTTGGAATGTTCTAACGACAATTTGGGGTCCTTCGCCAAGCAGTTTAACAATTTCAGGTACGGGGTGTGACTGCACTCTTTCTTTCAGCCATCCTATAAAAGAACGATTATGCTCGTTAGTAAGCCACTTCTGACTCCTCGTGTAGTTTTGTTGTTGAAGGTTGTCATGTGCTCATCTATATAGGGAGCAACATCTGTCATGTGTTGTAGTACAATAAAATGTGCCTTTTGTAGTTCATTTAGATCAGCAACTACGGCTCTCAACCCAATTGTCCCGACTCCTTGGAGCCTTCCCTCGTATCGAGATTTTGGAACGCCAATAGGATCCACACCGGTCAAGTAGTTGGTGCAAAAATCAATCACCTCCTCCGTAGAATATCCTTCTATAATGCTGCCTTCGGGTCGATATCGGTTCCTTACGTATTTTTTCAAGATGCCCATGTATCTCTCGAATGGATACATATACCAAAGAAACACGGGACCACAAATCTTAATTTCTCTCACAAGATGAACAACAAGGTGAACCATGACATCGAAAAAAGATGGCGGAAAATACATCTCAAGTTGGCAAAGAGTCACGACGACCTCCTTTTGCAAAGAGTCCAATATTAGAGGGTCTATCACTTTGGAATTTATTGCATTGAAGAAAGAACAAAGCTTCGTAATGGTTTGACGAACATGCTTTGGTAAAATTCCCCGTATTGCAACGGGAATTATGTGTGTCAATAAAACATGACAGTCGTGAGATTTCAGACCGACCAGTTTCAAGTCCTTCATCGACACCAACTTCTTAATATTCGAAGAATATTCTGATGGGACTTTTATACCATTGAGGCATTCACAAAAGCTTGTTTTCTCTTTCTTTGACATTGTGCACAGTGCAGGGGGTAGGTATGTGCGCTTCCCTTTCTCCTGCGGTGCGAGCTCGTGTCGTATTCCCATCTCTACCATGTCTTTTCTCACTTTAATACCATCCTTAGTCTTCCCCGGAATGTTCAATAATAAACCAATTAAACTGTCACAGACATTTTTTTCGACATGCATGACATCTAGGCAATGCCTCACTTCTAAATATTTCCAGTACGGTAGCTCCCAAAATATGGACCTCTTTTTCCAAATATTCTTCGGTTGTGCTTAGGCGCATTTTCCAAAAACAACATCAATGTTTTTTACCCGTTCGAAGACACTCTCCCCGTCTAATGGATGACGAGCCACTCCAAGCTCAATTTTCCCGTTGAATGCCATCTTCTTCTTACGATATGGGTGATTATTAGGAAGAAACCTACGATGCCCCATGAATACATTCTTTTGACAATTTTTCAACCTCAGCACCTGCGTGTCATCTTCACAGATCGGGCACGCTTTTGCTCCTTTACAAGTGTAACCCGACAAATTCCCGTACGCGGGGAAATCATTTACGGTGCAAAACACCATGGCCCACAAGTTAAAGGTCTCTTTCATATACGCATCCCACACCGGGACGCCATCACGCCATAATTTTTGGAGGTCCTCGATTAATGGTGCGAGATATATGTCACACCCCAAACCAGGATTTCCGGATTAGGATGTGATTAATCCCCGCCTCGTGTCTAAAATACGCAATAAACACGCAAGGCTAATCAACATAATAATCAAACAGCAGCGGAAGCAGTATAATACAAACAAGCAATAGTCATAAATATCAAATAAACATACATATATACACATCCATACAATCCACCTCGGGATAAAATAAACATAACTAGTCAAAAGGGATACATGATCTATCGAGTCCAATATATATCACAAAACATTGGACTCGTAAAATCCTAAACAAAAGCACCTAATCTACCTCAAGTGATGTGACCGTCGGGGACAGCTCCTGACGCCTCCTACTGCGGACCGTCAGACTCTGTACCTGCCCACATCCATAAAAAGGAGGGGATGAGCGAATGATCGCCCAGTATGTGACCCAGTATTACCCCTTCAGGGATCCTCTCAAGTCAAAGCACATTTTAATTTGAAATCTACGTAAAGTCGGTAATTCACTTTTAATGCATATGCTGCGAAATTAAACCTATCATAGTACTACAAAAGAAAAATATACATTTAATAGATGACATGATGTGATTATCCTATTATGCCAAAATGCCAAAGTTTCCCAAGATAAAATATGAGGATCAATATTATACTCAACCGAAGTCCAGTACAATAGGTACTGTGTGTACAAATTGATATAGTAATAGTACGGACAATTTTGTCACCCCGTGCCGTGCCAAAATCAATCAAATTGGATTTACGTCTCAAAGGTGACATAACACAAGGACTGCGATCAGAGGGACAAAGATACCCGATGCCTAATGACATCGAGCTTTTCCCACACAAGAAAGGCACGCTAGCCGATGGTTATATCGAATTTTGTGTAACAATCCAAGGACTGCGATCAGAGGGGCAAAGGTACCCGATGCCTAATGACATCGAGCTTTGCCCACACAAGAAAGGCACGCTAGCCGATGGTTACACCCAATTCCATGTGTTTTCCTTACTCTAAGACAATTCATCACCAAACATATAAAATAGGAGAAAACTACAAGCAATGCGTAAGAATAAGTCAATTCGTCTCCTCATGAGCAGAGACGAAACTCCACCATCCGGCCAGATCAATGGGACAAGGGCTCGTGAGCGGCCCATAACAACAAAAATAAAATCTGCCACCGCATCCTCGGCAGCCGTACTAGGCAAGTAGCTCCTAATGTAGGGGGGATAGCTCCCGAATCGTCTCCGGACTCGAGATCGGTCCGCACAAAATGTAAAATGATCGAAAATGATATAATACCAATCTCATGCATATAATAATAATAATCCTAATAAGACCTCTAAGAGATCAAGTGATCCCTCAGCCCAATGACCCACGAACCGCCTCGCATCCCATACTACGAGAACGGAAAGCAGTCATTCGGTCTTCTATCTCACGCTCACCAATGCACATGCTTCACTACAATAATATGTTGTCCTCTACGAGAAGAGGACAACTAATATCCTAATATATTATTAATTAAATTACACGACTCCCAAGAAAGCATTTAAATTTTCAATTTAGAAGGGGTTGTGCAAATCCTAAATTACAGTTCAGAAAAGATTAAACATGCTCTAATGCAACTACACAATTTAAAGTATGAATGTCAGGTCAAGTGGTCGACTGGTGAGAGTACACCACGAAAGAAAAATACAGATATCCCACACCTGATAACTGTAGGGGTAGAAAGAGCTAATAATCTCCGGGATCCACGTAATCCTCGCCTGCTCCTGCACAAGCGTCAACGGAATCGGTCCACGGATCGAACTCGGTGTAGGTCGGCTGACCTGTAATTTAGTCGTAACTTAATTAGAGTCTATACTAAATATTCGTGACCCTGATTACCCCGTTTGATAAATTTCACTAAGTGTTCGAACCTGCTCAACCGGTTCGATCGATTTTATTCGATTCCGATTGAGTGTAAAATTAGGTCAAGGTTGGTTTAATTTAATCTAATGTAGTTTAATTATTTATAACTTTTAACTTAAGGATATTACATATTTTTACGATAAAATAGGTAAAGTATAACCTACATAATTTAATTTGTTGTTATTAATTTTCTATTTAATCAATTGTAGGGTAACGTGTTTTCCTAATTAATTAAGCTACAAATAAATTTTAAATCCTAAGTACGTAGTTTATAATTGTTAAATACTTAATTAGTATAGCGTGCTAAAATCATACGTATTATTTTTACTAATTTGTGCGAGTCAAATAATTTAATTATGAATTGATACATGATTATCTAATTATTCTATTTAGTAAGATTTTGTGTTCGTAATGATTCGAAAGCGTTAATATGTTGTTAATTACTTGTCCTTTATTAATTAACAACATATTTTATTTATAAATTATTTACCTTATTTAAAACTACTTTTGATTTAATCTAATATTTGCTTAACATTTAAAAATCCTAAATACTCAACTTTTAATTAATTAAAAATCCTAATTAATCTACATGTGTTGAATTATTTTTATTTTGTAATAACTTATGAAGTGTCATATATTTAATTTGTTGAAGAAATATATTATATACCTGCGTTACACTACCTACTATTTGTGCTTATATGTCTTATAACATACATTAACATATTCAAATAAGCGTATAACATATATTAGATAAGCATATAAGATAAATTGTACTATAACTATAACAAACAAGATATACTAATTATATCGATTGATAGTAATTATATGTTTAACATTACATTTGTAATAACGTCTTCTTTTATCTAAAGCATGCTTAACTAATGGTATCATTTTATCAAGTGTTTCATCATTTTTCTTAATCTCTAAATCAGTTGACTACACGGGTCCCAACTACGTTTGACTACATTTAAATACACGGGTCCCAAATTATGTTTATCTTTTAATGTAGTGAAAGCCTCGGCCTAAGGCCTTAAGGCCCGTAATATGCATTTTTTTACTAAAATCTGTTAAGTCCGGAACTCCGAATTTATTTAGACTTTTACATATAGGCCCTACTGACAAGAGATAATTACCAAGGCTGCAGCACTCAACCCATTTAACCCCAGATTTAGCAAATATTTTAGGTCAGTCCCTGATCTATACCAGAAACGTACCAGCAACAGATTACCGACTAGTACAGGTATTATTGGATCTGGGTATGAATATGCAAATCTAGAACATCGCTTTTTAACTAGGTCCCATAGTTCCAATTAAACAAAAAGTTATAGAAATGATCAAGAGTAAATGTCCAAGCCTCACAACATCCAATTAGATTAGAAATTGAATAAATTTTTGCAATGATAGAAACGAGGAGATATCGGTTGGATCAGTAGGTGTAAATGAAAATCAATTAGCTAACCGTCACGACTCGAAAACTAAGTATCTCAAGTAAAGGCAAATTGACCACTCATTAATATGATCAAAACCCACACCGAGGCAAGAAAGGCACAAAGAGTTCAATTCTCTAACAATCAACGGAGGTAGCAACCACAGGAAAGTCAAATTCAAGCAGCATATTCGTTCAATACTCATTTCATAAAAACTACAATTTCAAGAGTCACGAAGGACTTAGACTGCATACACAAAATGCACACATGAACACAATCATCGATGAAATAGACAAACACAGATGAGGGCTCAGCCCACATTCAACCGAGAAAAGAAAACAACAAGGCATTTGATAATTTACCCGTATATGCTTCCAAGTCGTGCTTCGGCGAGAGTTGGTCGGTACCAAGGCGGGCAAGGTCGGTTGTTGCCTTCACCACCTCTCTTCTTAACCGGTCACGAGCTACACGTGCGAGTGTACAACCAAGCACTGAAATTTCAGATTCGAATAGTGCTTCCAATATGCGACCCGGCGAAGGTCGGTACTAAGGTGACGATTGGTCGATGCCTTCTCCACCTTGCTCCTAACCGACCTCGAGTCTGCATTTCTTCTTACTCCCGAGCACCACCAAACTAAACGAGTTTACTGGTACATGAATTTCATTTGTTTTTGTATACTGGTAAAGAGAAGAGAAAGAGAAGAGAGAAATGTAATTTGAATTTGTTATGTTTTCATTGCTTTGAGAAGAAGAGATTACAGACCATTAATAGGCGGATTACATTGTTGTGCTGTACTAAAAGTTAAATTATAATTTGAGCTGTAAATAAAACAAAACAACGGAATCTGATATTCTCTGGAAATGGAAGAATTAGTTGCAGGCCGATTGTCTCCCGTATGTGATGAAATGGAGAGATCGGTAACAGTGGGCTCGGTGGTCACTGACCGAGATGGAGAGGGTAGGTTTCGCTGTCAGCGAGAGAGGAAGAGAGAGCGGGGCAACATTAGGGCTCGGGTTGCAAAAGGGAAGGGGGCTCCTTCGGCAGTGACACAGAGAGACAGAAAGGGGAAGGATAGTTAAAAAGGGGTCCAGCTTCAAGATTCGTGCAAATGTTAAAATGGAGGGTTCAAAGAAATCATAAACTCCAAGATTCGTGCAATTGTTAAATCAAACGGTTGAAAGAATCATAATCATCGAGATGGTTATTTTAGTGAGCCCTTTGATCAATTCAAATAAAAATCGGGGATATAAAACAAAATTTCGTATTTTTAGAAATTTGGACGAAACTCTCGGTTAATTCATAATTTATTTGTTTACCTGTTTAGTTTTAAATAAAATGGTCATTAAATATGATTGGTTTAAATTCGAAATTTGTAATTACACCACCTTAACAAAATTTTGGTAAATTTCCAATTGATTTAACGTATAAATCAACACAATCAATTTAACTTAATTAATTCTATTTATTTAAATAAATTTCGAAACTTGTTGAAATTAATATTTTTAGATATAAGCATTTCCAAATTAATAATCCGATTTACTAGTCAATTATATATAGAACAATTCATTCGGTTAGATATTTAATTGACCTAAGTTTTATTTAGTTGTAAAACTCGATCATTAGACTAATTAATTAAGTTTTAATTTTACGGGTTATAACAATATACATCTATGTCATTTTCGGGTTGTCTGGGTCCTTGGATTAGTAATGACATCATTATATATCTGCGTTTCATGCACAACCAAGGAGGAAGATTGTAGATACATAAAAGAACTGGCCAAGTACTGTGCCGACTGCTCATACTTCCAAACGGACTCATTCCATCTGAGCTCACCACAATCCTAAGGTTCCTCATTTCATAACCAAATTCTTTGAAATGTCTGTCAATGTTTCTCCATTGAGGAGAATCAGCCGGGTGCCTTAGTTTACCGTCATTTTTGCGCTCTTCTTCGTGTCAGCGCAATAATTTTGCATCTTTGGGATTCGCAAACAACCGTTTGAATCTCGGTATTATCGGCAAATACCACAACACCTTAGCCGGAGGTCGGCCATTTGTGTCCTCGTTACAATCATCAGTGTCCTGGTCCTTACGACGTTTATATCATGAAACACCGCATTTAGGACAGACATGCATGGCCTCGTACTCGTTACGATACAATACACAGTCATTCGGACATGCATGTATTCTTTCGATCTTCAACCCCATTGGACATATCAACTTCTTTGCCTGATATATTGTACCGGGTAACTCGTTGTTATCTGGAAGCATTTCTCCTAAAAGCTGTAATAAGGACGTGAAACTCTTATCGCTCCAACCATTGTCTGCTTTTAAGTTTAATAATTTCAACACAGCTGACAGTTTTGTAAAATTGGTACACCCGGGATACAACGGCTTCTTGGATTCATTAGACAAATTTTGAAATTTATCATAATTTTTATCACTAATTTCATCTTCCACATCACGTAACATATCCTCCAAATTTTCAGTAAACTCGTGTTCTACATTTTCATCAAAATTCCTCTCCATCTCATCATCGTCATTTTCAGGTTCGACGTTATCAGGATATTCGGCACTCTCATAATCCTCGTTCCAATCAAGTTCAAAATTATCAGAAATTCCAACATTCTCATCATTCAATTCACGATTACAATCTTTATTGGCACTACTACTTTCCCCAAATTTCTCACCATGCATGAACCAACATGTATATCTCTTCTTAAATCCCCGACAAATCAAATGAGCTCTAATTTCTTCGATGTCCAAAAATCTTAATAAATTTTTACAATCTTTACAAGGACATAAAATGTCTTCTTCTTTTTTCTTCACTCTATAACTCTCAGCAAATTTTATAAACTCATCAACGCGAACCAAATATTCTTCACTGTCACGTCGCATTTCATACATCCAGCTTCGATCCATCTGTAAATTAAATTAAAAAAATGATTTGATCAATTAATCATGCATGGTCAACATTCTCCTTCGTGTACAAAATTTTGGGCTTACAAAGGGCCGGTTTACAATCCTAACCCACTCTTTGAATATTATGTCTCATATGTGAACACATATTAGCGAGATTTAATTAGCATTTGAGAAAAATTCGGCAGCATTTCCCCTTAACTCCCCAAGTATGCGTACGAACCACATACTCGTAGGAGCAATAAGGGAAAATACTGTCGAACTTTCCTCAAATACTAATTAAATCCCGCTAATATGTCTTCACATCCTAAATGAGACATAATATTCAAAGAGCAGTCCCAAAACGGGGACTATCCAAAATTAATCCCTATTGGATTAATTTTGAACGGGCATGGACCTCAAAGCATCTAAAGGTCGGTTATTGGACCACAATACACTAATTAATTACATCTAAAATTAAGAAATCAAGCATGCATGAAATGACCTAAATAAGCCTAAATAACAGAAAATTAGAGGAAGAAAATGATTTAAATACATATTACTAACCTTAGAAAGATGGAGAGGAGAAAATACAAACTTAATTCAAAGATCTCAGATCTCAGCTGCTGGCCTTGATCAATTCGCAGAAATCTGATAGGAAAAAGCTCAGTTCAGAGAGATGTATTAACTAAAAGACTTGATCAAAACGGCGCTGGAAGGGGAAGACATTAAAACCCTACACTATTATACACGGCTATTTAGTATTATCTTACACAACTAGTATTATCTTACACAACTAAAAATAAGACAATTAGTATTATCTTACACAACTAAAAATAAATTTAAAATTAAAGTGACTTTTTATTTTACCTAGAGCACCGAGACCATAGTTATCGCCGTGGGCATTCTGATCAGATATTCCCATAGAGTACCAGACGTCGCCGTCGTATGCGGGCCATGTGTTTCTATCCTCTCCATACTTCTGCACCATAGCACTCTCATATTTTTCCTGCAAATTTTGTAAAATATAACAAAAATGTTATACAACAGGAACCATGATATTTTATAAAACGATTCGAAAGTATTATTACCTGTGCTTCTTTCGCCTTGCCGGTAATATATTCTCCCGTCTTCTTCTTCATATGGGTAGGCTGGAACAGCTCATCGGACCATCTGGGTTCGCGCCCTTTTTCTTGCTCCTATTAAGAATTTGAAAGACAATTTCATTTAAAAAAAGATTATCAAGGTTAGTTCGATTAGATTCAATTGGAATGAAAATAAATTAATTTAATGAAAAACAACTTACGAAGCGTTGTTTGTGAACAAGCATGTTCACAGAACCCGTTGTGGCCCCTGACCCTTCTTTCTTCTTGGAGATCGAGTTTTCTCCTCTCCTTCTTTCTTCCAAGATTAAACTAATCTACGACTCCTAAAACCAATTAACCATATAAGACTATTAAAAGATTTAAAAGATTAGACTAGGTAATCATGATGTACAGCTGACCATGGATCACAACAGTATACTAGTAGGTATACTACTATACCTACTAGTATACCTACTAGTATGCAGTATATATGATGATATATCAACAATAGCTGTGCAATGGGTTTTTTGGTGCTACAAATTAAGAAAAATACGTTTTAAAGCTGTGCAATGGGTTATTATGATAGGTTTTATATATGATGAGTTGTTTATTTTGTCAGTAGAAGTATTAGATATAATATTAGATATAACTTATCAGAATAAAAGAAAGAGTACACCAATACATTTATTTAGCATGAGCTGATCATTTCTTACCTTCTGCATGCCATTTTTTGCACACCTTGAATAAAACAGAAACGCATTTTAAAATAAAACAAAATAGTGTTCTACAAAAGTAAATACCAATACAAAAGAATAGACCACCCACTAATCAATTCAGTGCTATGAGCAAAATACTATCCTGGCCTTGCTCATGTATATAGGCAACAGCTCTCTCAAAAGAATATAATATTTCCTCCAATATTGCTATAGTAATCAACAAAAACTTTGTCAATACTTCTCTATTTTGACTCAAAGAAGTTTATTTTTAGAAACTGTATAACTAGAAGAAATTGGCTCCTCTGTAGCATGCTTAATGGTAAATGAATTTTCTCAGAAAATCCATACCAGAAAATCAATAAATAGAGAGTATAAATAAACAACAAAATAAAGAACTGATCCAATTAGATTTAGATTTATATGGTGCTGCAATAAATTACCATGTATAAATTACCATGTATAGATTTAGACTATAAAAATAAACCAGTACATATATATATATAAAAATAAAAACCATAGGTATCAAAATAGAAAGAAAAAAAAAAGCAAAAGAAGTACCTTCAATTTTTGTCAGTAGCTTCTATTTGTGTGACAAACATGTTTTTGTCTTGTCTTACACGAGTGCCTTGAGAGGTACCTGAAAGGCTAAAGGATAGCATTGCTGTCATGTTTGGGTAACTCTCACCTTTTTTTTTTTTTTTTTTATGAGAAACCCGTAGGTAGGGTAACTCTCACCTGATAACTGATAAGGAATCTGGATTATTAACCGTCGCACATGTAAGGAAGCGAATGGATAAGCATTTGCATATTAATTGTTTTTTTGAGTCTTTGACTGTGTTCTTCAATTATTGCATTCATTCATTCAATTCACATGGAAAAGAGCGTGCGTTCGCTCAGCTATCTTGACAACAAGCAATTAAGTTCAAGCCTATTCTAATTTCAATACTTTTCTGAATGTAACAGCAGTTCAATTTTTTTTCAATACCTTGTTTTTCATCAACTAACTTCGACAGTCAGAGGCCATTTAATTTATTGGTTTAAACCGTTGTACTATACTACTATTAGGCTCGCAAAACAAGTGTACTCTCTAAATGTTCTAAAATTTTCTGTTTTTGAACAGATAATGATTTGAGAAAAGGAGATCAGAATGAAAAGGAGAACAGATAAAATTTTCTCGACCTTCACAAATCAGCAAGGAGCACAGAGACGGGCCAGTCACATGACGAGTTGTGTCCTTCTCGACCGTCAGCCACGGCACCAGAAAGCACTAGTACAAAAACACTATTCACTGACTGTTCAAATACCCCTACACCGACTGTTATAGCGGCGTCAGTGAAGCCGGCGCCAGTGAAGGTTACCTTTTACTGACGCTCTAAAAACAGTCAGTGTTGGGTTCAACACTGACTGTTTTTAAAGCGTCAGTGTTGAACGCCAACACTGACGCTTTAAAAACAGTCAGTGTAGATCCTAAAAACAGTCGGTGTTGACATAAAATATTTGGCATGGTTCCGCTTGTATCGAGGCTAGCCTCCATATTTTGTTAGCCATATAACTATTCGACATTCATTGACATTAAATAGAATATCATGCAAATAATGTAGACAACATAAATAAAAGGCAACACAATTCAACAACATAACATATTCATTCACAAAAAACCACACTATAGCAAAATTTACATAACCCATAAAAACAAAATATGCAACTCAATTGAATCCTATCTAGTCAAGTGCCGGCCAAGCGTTGCCGTGGAAATTGAAAGTTTCTGCCTGATGGAGTGAAATTAGCTGTTGAAATGTTAAAAGTTTGATATTTTGGCTAATTATCTCATTCGAATTTCCAATTATGAAGTCAGCTTTGAGTCTTAGCTAAGGTTTTTTATGCTCTTCTAATTTATCTTACAAGATAGTAGAGATTTGTAATGACATCAAATTCTCCTCAAATATAGCAAATCTTGGGATTTCGAGTTTACTCCAAGTATTAATATGTTTTCCAAGAAGAGTATATGATTATCTGCATACAAAAAAAAGAGTATTAATATAGCTAAGGTGTAAAGCCAAGAGCCTCTTTCTGATTATCTGATTATCTGATTATCTGATTATCTCCAAGTATTAATATTTTTTCTACTCAAATATAGCTAAGGTGTAAAGCCAAGAGCCTCTTTCATACAAAAAAAAAGAGTATCTGATTATCTGCATAGAAAGTTATTATCAATTAACACAAAACTATACTGGTCTTCTATTTTTTCCCCCTATTTTTTTATATTTTGAGAAAATGTAACTCAACAAGTGACCAACTAATAACAAGAGAGCCAACCAGAACATGAGTCCTTGTCTATACAACCAAAAGGTACAGAAGCCAATCAGAAAAGAGAATTTCATCATTGAGTTTGTATTTTTTTTTTCTTAGCTTGATTTTAACAGGAAATCATACCTCAGGAAAGTGGTATAAAATGCCCCAAGTAACAAATAGCCTAAAGACCCAATTTGTGGCTAGAGTAGCGGACGCAGGTGATCTAACCAATACTACAATGATCAACTTAGTAAAACAACATTAACCATAGAAAAAGACAATAATTATTATCTAAAGATGTAAAATAATTACTTACCAATCAGCCCGTGGATAATCTGCCCATCAAGCAAAGATATACAATAGAAGGGAAAACAAAAAGCTGAGATGACAGCTCAAATTAAGCAACAAAATGATGCTTTAAGTTTTTTACAGTCATTGAACTTTGGTTGTCAGGGGTATAAACATATCAAAAAATTGAAGGCCATAATTTAATTAATTCCAGCTAATTAATTGCACAACACACAACAAAGAAAAATGAAAGAATAGAAAATAAAAAACATTGAAAAACAATATTGTACCAAATGCTTCCGATTATTGATACCTCCAGGATTTCTGCTGTTTGTGCAAGTTGCAAAGGCTTCTCACATCATGATACACAATTGCTAGACCCGACTCGTTCAAAGCCTTTATAGAAAAAATCAAAACCTGAAGCTTGGTCAACCATATCAAACACAGTCAAATCGAGAAACAATTGGATTACAGGAATAACTAATTACTAAAAAATATAGAGATACATAAACTTTGTACTCGTTGTAACCACAAAAGTAGATAGATATTCACTTTTTTGAGGCCTCACTGCTCAGTGACAGATTGGGCCACCTCTCCCTGAAATTAGTTGCTCGTCAATATCAGATAACCCTGATAACTGGTAAAGAGGAGTTTTTGCTCTCAAATACAAAAATTAAACTGAGTACCATAATAAATCAGTTCGACAACAAACTAATTACTGAAAATTTGGAGGTAATTTGGCTTAACCGGGAAGGGCATATTTGCCATTTAACAGAGAACACATATTCTATCAGATTTGGGTTGAGTATTAAAAGTGTTGGGTCAAATATAAATGAAAAGAATATTTTGTGTTGTGTTAGTTGCAGGTAAGAAAAATGCTGGCAACAAATGGAGCATATAATGCCAAAAGGAAAAGAGAAGAAAGAATTAAAGAAAATTAATTTACCATATGCTGTGATCTTTCATCTTGAATTGCTATGGTGATTCCTGAAATTTGTGTAACTCTAACAACACTATTCGTTGTGTTCAAATCTTCATTTCTCACTTGGGCATCCACCTATCATATCAGAGATTGTTCAGGTGATTGTTGAGGTTCTGAGTTCAAATCCAAGAAACCAAAAGTTGCAACAGAGAGAGCAACAACACTGACTGTTATTTAATAAAAGAGTCAGTGTAGGTATAGCAACACTGATGCTTCGGTTAAAACAGTCGGTGATGAAGGGTCGGTGAAGGGGTTTTTTGTACTAGTGAAGCTCCAGATCGGTGCTGTTTTGGGATTGAGCAAAAACGAAAGTCACTGTTTTGGGATTGAGCAAAAACGAAAGTCGGACTGAGCAAAACGAAAGTCAAATAGATACTTACGTTTTTGCTTTCGCCACTTGGAGTTCGGGGTCGGAGTAGGCCACAGACAGACGGTCGGTGTCGGTCGGATTGAACAAAGCGACGTCGGAGTCGGTCTCAGCGACGTCGGACTCGGTGAGGCGGGGATCGGTCGGGGTCAGGGTCGGGGGGGCGGGGGCGGGGGCGGGGTCGGGCTCGGGGGTCATAGATGCGGCGGAGTCGCTGTTTTTTCTTTTTTTTTAAGCTAACCTAAAACGAAAACGCGCAAATGGAGAAGAGGCTTCGCGGGACATTTTTACTGCAACTTTCAGCGACCGGGCCAAAGTAGTCGCTGAAGGCTGTGGGCGCCGGTCGCTGAAAGTTTCGTCGCCGAAAAATTTCGGTTTTATTTTTTTTAAGGTTTTTTTGTGATTTCAGCGACCGGCGTTTTCCACGGTCGTTGATGCCGGT
Organism: Carex myosuroides; assembly: GCA_028015225.1. Classification (NCBI taxonomy): domain Eukaryota; kingdom Viridiplantae; phylum Streptophyta; class Magnoliopsida; order Poales; family Cyperaceae; genus Carex; species Carex myosuroides. The sequence continues at coordinate 13,056,312 of CM051470.1, forward strand.
CGCTGAAGCATCGTTTTGTTGTAGTGTTTGATCTGTAATCTATTTAGTTTTCCTAGCTAGTTCATTTTATTTTTTGTTTTAGTTTTTTAATTGTAAGTTTCCTAGTACTTTTACTCCTAAATATATGTTTAATCAATTAAGGGGGACAATTAATTGGTTCTGTGACTATTGGAAGGGTAATAAATTTTGCTTTTTATGTGACTATTGTGCAAATGTGATACTGCAGTGGAGAAGTTGGGGTTTAAGGTGAAGGAATGTTCTAATTTAGTATGCAATATATTGCATTGGCAGAAGTAGGTTAAAATGTAATTGTGTGGTTGTCTTGTTTAGAGCTTACTTTATCCATTGTCTTATTATTATAATTTACCATAAATAATATGATGCAGTACTGTGGAAATGTATTTTAAATTCGTTTATATATAAATATTTATGGTAATTTATGAAAGGGTTATGATGCTGTCTGAGGAAACGTAAGAATTTAGTTCTCTGTTAGTTGGGTAATGTTCTTGAAAAAAAAAAAGAAGAGTATTTCTTTTCTTTCTTAACTGAAATGAAAAGTGGCCTGGTATTTTCTGAAAGGAAAGTTGGTTCAGTCTAATAAAATATTAAATGTACCTCAACCGATGAGCTACTAGCTAGTTAAGAGGATTGAGATCTCTATTTGAATTTTTTGAGCCCAGTCCAAACAGCCCAGTGCCGCCTGAATTTGGATCTCATCAGAATATAGGGAAGTCTGTTTTGAGATTCATATGTACCAGATCAAACGGACGACTCAGATCTCATTCAACATGGTCAGGTATTGCACTGGATCTGATTTCCCGCGCCCCTCAACGGTCGACTGACTATGCTCCTTCCCCATATTTAGTTGTGGCCTTTTGTGGAATAAGGGGTTTAGTCTTCGTTATTCCACCAAACGAGCATTAATTGAGCCGGACTAAGATGGCATAAGCCGGTCTTTAGGCCGGCCTAAATTAAATCAACTTCACATGGTGGTTTAATTTTATTGCACGTCATGGCCTAACTTGAATGATTATAATAATATATTATTAGTATATAATTAGTATATTATTGTAGGGTGCAGAAAGTTGCACAACGGGTGGAAGGTGTGTGCATGTGCTAAATGCCTCAGGGTTCAATGCTCTTGATTTTCATATCATGGGGAGAGAACATCGAACTTGAAACATTCGCTTTCTTTCTACAATTTCTTCGGTTCACCCTCGACAGACCTACGGTTCATAACCAGTCTATCGAGAGAGTTTATTGATTGTGGGGACGTTTAACTCCCAGCGGGCACAAGCCCCCGCTGTTAATTACATCAGATGACCCTTCCAAGCCATACTGAATACCTCGTCCATTCCGGGATTTGTGCCTATTTGTTGTGAATTGAATAAAGGGCTAAAAGGGGGACTCATGCATAGATTCTAGTATCAATTTGGTTTTCTATGCATTTGGATATATGTGTGTGTGATTTTACATTAAAATAATGTTTATTGCATTTTAAAATAGAAATTTGGATATTTGAGAAGTGATATACAACGTTTGTTTATATTTGATTTATGACATATTTATTTATATTTTTGTTAATTATTTACATTTTATTAAGAAATGAGATCATTGATTTTGAAGAAAGGGTATTTTGGTTATTTCAGGATTTTTCTGACGCTTGAACATGTCCAATTTTGATTTAGAAACATAGAGAATTTGATTTGGGTTCATTTGGAGGTGGTTTGAGTCAATTTGGACTTGAAATGAAGAAGTTATAGCCAAAAAGGACTTATTTGTAAATATTTATGTTTTCCCAGGGGGCTTATTTACAAAGCTGGAAAGGTGTGGACTTGTGATTTGAGTCTTAGACAAGGTTTTATGTGAAAATTGGGCCTTTAAGGGCTTGTTTGAGAAAGTTTTAGCTTGGCAGGGACTCATTTGTAAATTTATAAGGACTGTTATGTAAACATGGAAGATCAGAGGGACCCATGTGAAAGGGGCTTTGAGTTATGAATTTTATTTAATAACTGGGCTTCAAGATTTACACATTTGGGCTTTGAGATGCGGATTCTGGGCTTTCAGATATGTACTTTTATATTTTAAGATGTGTGTTGAGTGTCGGATGGTGATACTGGGCTTTAGGATTCGTGCTTCGGACTTGAGATTGGCCTTAGGCTGTAAGCCTTATTTTAAGATTCGGTTGAAGAGATTGAAACCGAGGCTATTGACAGGTGGGCTCCATAAAACAGAAATTCATCGGCCGTTAGATTCAAATTCTTCTTTGAGATTCACACTTTTCATTTAAACTTTTGATTTGGCGCCGAGATCAAATGGTTCATGCCGCTTCAAAATTCGTGTAAATGAGATATGAACTGGGGTCTTCTCGGATTTCGAGGGTTTAAATTCCGACGGTATTCCGGCCACGGCAGGAGAGGAGGACATGACTGTGATCGCCTTCCATTTCTGAGCTTGTTTCACACATTGTCGGCAATCACCGGCCGCCGGAGCAGTGATTTTCAACCGAGGGAAGCTTAATACCCGATTTGAAATTTGATCCCGTTCCTTTGCATTATTTCAATCATTTTCTTCGATTATTTGTCTGTTTATTGTCGTTTTATCATGTAAGAACTAGTCAAGGCACTGATTTTGGGTTTATTTATGTATTAATCATGTTTGAAGTTTGAAACTCTCAGTTTAGAACCGGTTTGGCATCAGTTCATATGATGAACTCTTCTGGATTGCAATTAAGAAGAGGAGGATGTTGATTTAGGTTTCTGGAACTTGATAGAGTATTCAGACTTGTTATTTGGTTTGGAATTATTTTGAGTATCAACAAATATCGGTTTCATGAAGTTTTTAACTTTTCAAAAATTGAATTAATTCAAAATTCTTAGTTTTTTATTAGAGATTATGTAATTTCTTGTTACTAATTCATGAAGGGATATATCTACTATACCTAAGATGAATTTTATGATTTTTACAACCTTTTTTCTATTTTTAAGATACTTATCTATGCAGAGGGGTATAAAGGGTAATTTTCTGTTTTTAATTGCTGATTTTTCATTTTTAACAAGCTGAACTTTGAAAATTCATATTAAATTGAAACAAAATCAGAAGAATATGGAATTTATGTCCATTTTGTGTATTTTGAAGTCTTCTATTTAATCATGATGTTTGTTCTTTGATTTGATTTTTCAGTTGATCATTACAGTCCATTTACCAGCAGTAGCCCTTATTATTCAAATGCTGTTTTTTCTGTTTTTAAACCTGATCTTCAAAAATTCATATAAACTCGAAATGAAATCCAATTAATATGAGATTTGTGTCAACTTTATGTATTTTGGAGTCCTTTATCTGACTGTGTGATTTGTTTTTCATTTTGAATTTCACTGTGCTTTGTGCAGTTCAGTTTGCAGACAGAGGTCATTTCTGGTCTGTTGGGGTGCAGCACTGTGCCAAAAGTCCTTAAACCATGCTTGGCTGCTGGACTTGAGTTTGGTATGGTTCCATGGGCTGGTACAGAGGTATTAACACATGCTGCACTGACTGGTTGAGGTCAGAACCCTTCTCCTTGGTTTGATAGCTGCTGCCTGGTACTAGAAAAGGAAAAAGAAGAAGATCAAAGCTCCAAATCATTTTCCAATGTTTATAAATCATCAAGAAAAATGACAGAACCTGGAAATTTACAGGGAGGCCCCTGATTTTATCAAGATTTGCATGTTATGTGCTCTTTTCATTTGATTATAGGGCAAATCATTAAGATGTCATGGGAGAAAGATTACAAATGACAAAATGCAATAATGATTGCTGTCTATTTGCATCTTAGACCTCTATCTTTCACCATATTCATATGTATATCAATCTAACCTTTTGCAAAGTGTATTTTAGTACACTTGCAGACATGAAAGGTCAAATCTCTATACTTGAATCATGGGCCCTTGGATCATTTAATAGAGATTGAGAGGAAGCTAGCTAGCTTGACCTTTTCAACCCCTTTGTGTGTGTTTTTTTTTTATTTGTCACTTTTAATTTCTTTTTAATTCTTTATTAAAATAATCAAGTAGCTCCAATATGATAGGAAGCTAGCTAGCTCAACTCTCATATTTTTACTATTTAATTACTTTAAAAGGATTAAAAAGAGTTGATTTAAAAACATCAAAAGATCAAAAAAAAAAAAAGAAATGCCACAAGCTTGCAACTTTATATTTACATATTTTTTGTTATATGCTAAAATAAGTTTCAAAGAGTAAGAACAACTCCTATTAACTAAGGAAATTAGTAAACTCCATCTTTTTTTTATCTGTCTTTAATATTTTTATTAAAACAGTAAAGGCAAAAGATATTTTTTTTGTTGATCACTAGACTAAACATGCTTAGCTTTTTAAGAAATAAGCTTAGACATCATGTAGTCTTTTCATTTCATCTATTCTAAAAAGCTCCAAACAAAGAAATTAAACAAAGAGAGGTCAAGAACAAAACCGAAAATAGAATAAAATGAAGAAATGCATAAATTTCAAAGAAACTTTATTTCATAGAGAAGGTACATTGCTCGGCTCCTTAGAGCCTACATGACTTAGGCACTAATTACCTAATCTTTTTGCTACTGTTGAGAAGAACAAGCTTTTTCTTTTTTCTTCTTTCTTTTCTTTTGCTAGCTAGCCTAGAGAGAGAGGAGAAATCTTTGTATTTCGGGTGTGTATTCAGCGGTGGTCTGATCTCTAGCTGGTGGTAGTGTTGTATCTGATTTTTTTTTTTCCTTCTTCTATTCATCCCCTTATATAGCCTAGAAGGGCATAGGGTTTAGGGTTTAGGCATAGGGCCATGTTGGCTTGATCTTTGCCTTTCATTTTCTTCATCTTTTAATCAATGCTTTAGATTTACTCCTCAAGGTATCAAACCATATATGCAGATGCATAGACCAATGGTAATCAGCCATGTTGGCAATCCAAGCTTCAGATTTCATCTTAGCCATTCATGCTTTTTAATTAATGGTTTTGATCTATTGGCCGATATGCATGCTTCTCCTCATGCATGGGAGGAAGATTCTTCCAATTTGTCATGTAGTCTAGGCTCAGGGACAGGTGTGCATGAAGTTAATTCAGCACAGAGGCGCAACTGTCAGTGTGGTACAGTGGTCTTCATAATAAACCGATTTTATCATGGGCTATAGCCGTTTGTTTGTTTCTACCCAATAAAAAACCTCCACAGTGCAGGCACAGTATATCCTTATCATCCCTTGCGAGGCATCATATGCCTTTGGCTGCCATTTTCCATTTTTGATCATTTGAGCATCTTCTTTTGATACCCGTCGGATGTCGTTTCCCAAATCAAGCAAAATCCTTTAATGTGCTCTCAATTAAGGATTGCAGTGGCCATACAAGATCCCAACGACACTATTAAAAGCCTTTGAAAGGCACAATTGCATTCGGCTTACTCCAATTTGAACCATAACCGATAGTGGGCAGACCCAAATCTGTTTTACTCTCTCTTTCTTCTCTTAATTGTGTCAGTAGAGAGTATCGCCTTGCAAAATGGAGCCGAAACCCATAAAGGATTAAGGTGACCTCCTTTCTGAATTGCACTTTTCTTTCATTCTTCCATTATCGGTGTAGAAGGTAGGGAGAAAGAGATCAAAGGGGAAGGGAACGGGTGACAAGTGGGACCCACGGGTCAGTCTTGGTGTGTAATGAAGAACATCTCCCCTCTTCTTTATATTCTTCCTCATAGATGCGGTTGTTTCACCGTGAACCGTGCATAGGCCTTCGTTGGCTTATCGTACTCCGCATTCGGGGAAAATGAAGGGGTCATTTGCATTATAGCGCCGGGGTTTCAAATGGATTCGGGCTTGGCTGAACTTGGTGTATCATGAGCCGTTCAGCTGCCAACCCGATTCACATACTTGATTTTAGTGAGCCGAGTGCATTTATATGCTTGAACCAGCGCACTTTACTTCATTTCAATGACTAGTGGGCCCAGACTGTAAAGTTAAGTCTAGTGCACCCCAATTCGTACCTGAATTGGTTAGGGTATTTGCTATGGGTACCCTGTGCCACGTGGCACCAATCAGGGACTTCTGTTTTGTGATTTTATTATCTTTCTAACCATTTTGAATTAGGAGATGTGTCATATATCAAAATTCATGATTATTTGAGTAGAATTTAATTATGTATTTTGCTCAACAAATTTCATCTCCCCTTTTGTGGCATTGTGCCGAATTAAAGTATGGTTAAATCTTTAATTGACCAATTTGTGTAGTTAAGTGGCATCTTTGTCCAAGTAACTATGATTCTGACTTTTTAGGGTCAAACAATTATTATTAATAATTATATAATTAATATCTTATATTTTTAATATATTAAATAAGTATTATAATAATATTATATAATTAGTATATTTTATCTATAATTATTATTAATATATAATTATATAATTAATTTGTTATATTGTTAATATATTAGATAATTATTATACTACATGCCAGAATCAAACCAACCTAAAAGGCACTGAAGCATGGTGGCAGGCATCACCACTCTTCCAAGAGACCTCATATGGGAAATTGCCACGCACATACTTGCTGATGATGTAATCGACTATGTCCGCTTTCGTGCCCCTTGCTCTGCTTTGCGATCGTCCTTGCCTGACCCTTGTGAACTTGCCTTCTGCTTTCTCCCTCGGAATTGGATCAGGGATTATAGTGACAGAAATGTGATTGTTACCAAGGTATATGATTTATACCGAGATCCGAGAAACAAGTATCCCTTTTATGCACCTCCCGACGGGTCAAAATGCCGAGCTTGTTCTACCCAAGCTCGAAACATACTCTATATTCTCTGTAACTGATGGCCTGCTCATCCTGGTCCATAAGCAAACACGCTCCATGCACTTACTCAATCCATTGACCCGTTGTATGTCTGCTGATCTTCCACCAAGTTTAGAAATCACAAAGATGTGTTAATTTTTGTAAGAGAGAAGAGATGTAAGAAAACAACTTATTATTGCAATCTTAATTTCAGATTTTACATATATCTCTATTTATAAAGAAGAAGAACAAAACTAGTCGTTATACTATTAATTACAACTACCAACTACCAACCACTAACCACTAACTCCTAGTCTATTAATTCTAACTAGCCGTTATTTACAAATTTAAATTATAGCCGTTATTATTTTTAACACTCCCCCCCAAGCTAGGAATGTATATATCGTACAATCCTAGCTTGCTTGTAATTTTCTCGAATGGACCCGGATCAAGCCTTTAGTGAAGATATCCGCGAGTTGATCTTCACTTTTTACATATGGTGTTTCAATTTATTTTGCTTGAACCTTTTCTCTAATAAAGTGGCAATCCACTTCTATGTGTTTTGTTCGTTCATGAAACACGGGATTTGAAGCTATGTGTCGTGCCGAATTATTGTCGCAATACATTTTCATTGGTTCTTGAGTTTTAAATCCCATGTCCAATAAGAGTTGCTTGATCCAAGTTAGTTCATTTGCGGTTGATGCCATGGCACGATATTCGGCTTCGGCGCTTGATCGTGCTACAACATTTTGTTTCTTGCTTTTCCATGTAACTAGATTTCCGCCTACAAATGTGCAAAAACCGGTTGTCGACTTTCTATCGAAGCTTCCGGCCTAATCTGCATCGGAATAGCCACATATATCATTAGAATTATTATTTTTCATCCAAATACCCTTACCGAGATTATTTTTTAAAAACCTCAAAATTATATTTACTGCTTCTAAATGTGGTGTTCTTGGTGAGTGCATGAACTTACTAATTTGGCTTACGGAAAATGAAATATCCGGACGAGTAACCGTTAGATAGATCAATTTTCCAACAAGTCTTTGAAATTGATTTATGTCTTTTAAAGGTTCACCATCTTCACTATTTAATTTGCATTTGTTGTCAATTGGGGTAGAGGCCGGTTTGCATCCTAGTTTCCGGTTTCTTTTAATAAATCAAGTGTATATTTTCTTTGAGAAATAAAAAGTCATTTGTCTGAAAAAGCTATTTCTATTCCTAAAAAATATTTAAGATATCATAAGTCTTTAATATCAAATTTTTCTTTTAGTTGTTTCTTATTTTTTTGAATTTTCTCTAAATTATTTCCGGTAATTATGATATCATCTACATACACTAAAATGAGAGTTGTATTAATACCATCACATTTAGTAAATAAAGAATGATCGGCATTACTAATTTTAAAATTACAAGAAATTAAATGAGAGCTAAGTTTGCCATACCATGCCCGTGGAGATTGCTTTAATCCATAAATTGATTTATTAAGCCTACAAGACAAGTTAGAGTTGGTTTCCAATTTATGACCGGGTGGTAGTGTCATATACACCTCTTCTTCAAGTGTTCCTTGAAGAAAGATATTTTTGACATCCATTTGGTAGAGGTCCCAACCATTGTTTACGGCAATAGAAAGTAAAATTCTTACGGTATTCATTTTTTCCACCGGTGCAAAGGTTTCATTATAGTCTATGTCATAGGTTTGGGTAAACCCTTTAACTACAAGTCTTGCCTTATACCTTTCTATGGTACCATCACTATTATATTTGGTTTTATATACCCATTTACAACCAACCGGTTTTTTATTTTTTGGAAGGGGAACAATTTTCCAAGTTTCATTTTGTTCTAAGGCTTTTAATTCCTCCTCCATAGCCTTACACCAAATTGGACTTTTAATTGCTTCTTGGTAATTATTTGGTTCCAATTCTTTTTCAATATTAGTGAGAAACGTGTGGTATTTGGTTGAAATATTGTCATATGGCACAAAATTTTCTATTGGATATTGTACCGAATATGTTACATAGTCTCTAAGTCTAGTTGATTGTTGTCGTTCCCTAGATGATCTTCTAACCGTTAAATTTTCGTCCGTTTCATTTTCGTTTTCATTTGTGTTATTAATAGTCTAATTTTTTATATTATTATTCTCAACTTGATGGTTATTTGTAGGAACAAAATTCAAATTATCTAAGTATGGTAATACTATATTGCTATTTTGATTATTAAAATATTGTTGATGAATTGTTTCTTTTTCTTTGAAATATGGTTCATTTTCAAAGAATGTAACATTTCTAGATAGATACAATTTTTTATTAATTGGATCATAACATTTATAACCTTTTTTATAAGATGAGTATTCTAAGAAAATAGTTTTTTGTGATACAAAATCAAGTTTGTCACTTCTTTTGATATGTACGAAGCTTGTACAACCAAATACTCTCATATGGTCAGAAGTAATTTTTTGTTGATAAAGAATTTCTAATGGACTTTTGTTTTCTAAAATAACACTAGGTAATCTATTAATTAAATGAGTTACACAAAGTACGGCATCTGACCAATAAATTTTAGGAACATTATTTTGAAATAATAAAGATCGTGTCATTTCTAATAAGTGTCTATTTTTCCTTTCCGATACTCCATTTTGTTCGGGAGTATTTATACAAGTTGTTTGGTGTATAATACCTTTTTCTTTAAAGAGACTTGAAAAATTTTTATTTATAAATTCGGTTCCATTATCCGATCTAAAAATTTTTAATTTTGCATTAAATTGTGTTTCTATAAGACATAAAAATTCATAAAAACAATCAAACACTTCATCTTTAGATTTAAGTAAATATAACCAAGTTGCTTTTGAAAAGTCATCAATAAATAAAACAAAGTATTTGAATCCATTATATGAATTAATTGGGGCCGGTTCCCATACATCGGAATGCACTAAATCAAAAATAGCTTTACTTTTGCTAGTAGAAAGAGAAAAAGGAAGCTTTGTTTGTTTTGTTAAGTTGCAAATTTCACAATTAGTACAATTCAACATTTTTAAATCTAAGATATTATTTAAAATCTTTGTTCGCGCGAAAGCGCAACGCAAGTTTCGGTACGCTTGAGGGCGTACCTTTTAAAACCGCGTTTACACTTCACGAGTAAGGGTCGCAAGTGCACAACCCCTATCGAGTAGTATAATCGGGTATCGATCCACAGGGACGGGCAATTACTAGGTTAGAATCTACCAAACTCAATTAAAAACTAGAAGTGAGAAGGTTTTGGTTTGGTATTTAAGTTCCTAAAAAGGTCAATTCAAGCAATTCAAACAATGTAATAAAATGCTAGAAGAAATGTAAATTGTGTTTTGATTATGGATAAAAGGCGTTTCCAGGGTTTCAGACTTCATCTATGATCTGCCTCTAGTGGTACGGCCCGTACCAAGTCGGTACGGCTAGGCCGTACTTAACTTGGTAAGGCAAGGCCGTACCACTCTGGTAAGACCCGTACTGGCTTCCCAGAACAGAGCTTACCAGTTCGAGTTGATGCATTTCCTTGCTGGTACCTTGTGCTAAACTCTTTGGAAAGGTTCAATTGACCATACCTAAGGTTCCTAAGCCTCAACTGTCGTTTGTTGGATCAAGATCTAGGTTGGAATGCAATTGATTGCCTTTTAGGGATTTCTACACCTCAACTCTCGTGTGTTGGTACAGATCTACCCTAATTGGTTGATTGGAGACCTAAGGCACCCTCTAATCTGTCGATTAGAGGAGAATTCAACCTCTCGGCTTCAATTCGAACAAGTCTACCCTAAACAATTGATTTGGTTGAGAGATTGAGATGATCACATGACCTTGATAGGTTCGATCTAAACCTAGAGGTTCATCATACACAATCACATCAATCAAAGCAAAAGATAGCAAAGAAATCACAATCAATCAATCAAAAGAGTTCATACAAGATACAAGTCAAAGAAAGTCAAAACAAATCAAGAATCCATCTCTAAACCCTAGAAACTAAAATAACTACTCACAGCACATGATCTGATCTAAAAATACAATAAAAGGGATAGAGATAGCCATGGATCGAAGGGATCGAGAGGAGGAAGCTAGATCCGTCGAGTTTCGCCTCTTTCCTCTTCCTTCCTTCTTGCTCCTAGCTCCTTAGCTCTCTTTCTTTCTCTTACTGTGCTCTCAAATAGATCTGGAATGGAATGGATGTCGAAATTGGAGAGTTCCCGCTTTAAATAGCCTCTGCCAAAATTTGAATATGTCAGGCCTCCTTTAGGTACGGCCCGTACCAAATTGGTACGGCCAGGCCGTACCAGGCGTGATGAGCTGAAAAATGGCTAAGTCCGGTAAGACCCGTACCAAACTTGGTAAGGGCCGTACCAGATCATCCCAAATCGTTGTTTCTTCGTGTGTTTTGCTCCAAGCCTGCAGAAAACAAACAAACACTCAGCAGTACCAAATTCTAAAGATATATCGATGAAACGCACATGATTCTGGTGAATTAGGGCACGAATCTGGTACTAAAACAGGCCTAAAATAGACTAAATATGCGAGGTATCAAATTCCCCCAAGCTGAACCTTTGCTTGTCCTCAAGCAAAAAGTTTCAAACTCGGGTAAAAGTGCTGGACAACTAAATCTAAATGCGGATACAAGTCTAAATGTGAAAACTTACATGATTGCTACAATAAAAGAACGCAAGAATCTTTTTGCTATGATTTGGACTTCCCTTGGTCAATTATGATTCACCTCACAAATTGATTAATAAAACCTCAAACTCTAAATGTTTCAAGTCTTGCAAAGTTGATTACTCGAATTTATCGATTTATCATTCTTTCACTAAACTATGCCTTCGCTTGTAGAGATTTTCCCTTTTTGGCACCCCCAAGCTTGAATCAAGCTTAGGTCAGAAAGTTGCGGACTTCGTGTGTTGATATGTGCAAAAATTTTATTTTTTTCATTTCTAATTGGGAGACGAGCTCAAAGGCGCCCATTCAAGGCTTATTGCCAGTACTCTTATGTTCTCCATCTTTTCATCTTTTTTTTTTCTTTCTTTCTTTTTTTCTTTTTTTTTCTTCTTTTTTTCTTTTTTTTTTCGCACATACCATGAATACACACATCCACTAGTGTTCATTCACACCAACGGATATCCCAACTTTTCTTTATTTGAAATCCCTATTTCCACATTTGAAAGGCACAATTCGGTTTCTAAATGCTATCTCGACATTCAAGTTTCCAATTTTACAAATCTCAAACCATTTGTTCGTAATCAGTTTTGTTTGGTCAATTATGAGATTAGTTCTAATTTCCCAAGGTCATCCAACTCACAAACAAAAGTTTTCAAACAAGTCCCTAATCCTAGCAATCACACAAATTTATCACCTAAATGCAAAATTTTTGAAAAAGAAACATGTCTAAATGCAGATACAATTTTCTTCTATTCCCCCCCCCCAAGCTTGAATGAAGCATTGTCCTTAATGCTTGAATCTACACAAGGCAAAAGTAAATAGAAGAAAATATGGAAACTTACTAGATGGTGAGCGAGGGATGAAGCGGGGGCGTCTCACTGGTTGGTGGGAGGTGGATCAGGTGGCACTGGTGGGAGCACCCACTTCTGAGGTACACAGACCATGCGATCACACTCTTGCATCAGAAGAATCCGCAAGATTCCCATCAAGTTCTTGATCGAGCGCCCGATCGCGCTTTTGTGCGCTTCCAATTTCTCCAAGAGTGTAGCAGTCCGATCGGGTTCAAGATCTGCACTTATGATCACAGGACGACATCTATCTGGGTCTAGAAGCTCATACCTGAGGTGAGCTGCTGGAGGCTTGAGCTCAGGAGTCAGCCGCTCTGTCTGGGTCTTGACGCGGGTCGCATCAGGTGTCGTGCGGGTCGCATCAAGTGAAATGGTATCGCGTGCTGACCAATCTGACTCGCGTCCTTCGGTTTCCAGGTCCTCAGACCACGGCATGCGGGTCGCATCGGGTGGCGTGCGGGTCGCATCCACATGCTCTTCAGGTGGAGATGCGGGTCGACTTGGCTCGATGCGACCTGGGTTCACATGTTCTTCAGTAATGACTGCCGGTCGAGTCAGGCTAGGGTTCTCTTCTTCAGGTGGTGAAGCAGGGCGCGAGTCCTTGATGCGGCCCGTGTGCAGTGCGGTCTGGTTTGTTGGCTGGGCTGGTCCTTCGCATTCTGGCTGAGCTGGCAGCTTTCCAAGTTGAGATTGGCGTGAGATGATGATGTGGCTCAATTGCTCCAACAACTTGTTTTGAGCGGCCATTTGTGTGGACATGTTTTGCATCTGTTCCCACATCATCTGGTTTATCTTCCCTTGCTCGTGTATGAATTCGATCTCAGCGGGATCAATGTACGGCTCGGGTGGATCGGGTTGGAATACGCAATTGTTCGAGTTATCAAACGGTGCTGTGTCGTAGCAATAGCCATCTTGCTCCTGTTCCTCATCCCAATCCGCTAGTGGGCAATACTCGTAAGAGTGTCTCCAGTCCCCACACATGACACAACTCTGCGGTTGTTGCTCGACTGCCTTCACACTCAGCTTGTCCATCGCCCTCTGCATGGCCTCCATCTTGGCGTTCATGGCAGTGAATTGATCGACCTCGAACTTGCCGCCACCTCTTGGTCGGGCATTGTCGCGGCCGGACCACTGTTGGTTCTGTGCCATGTTGTACATTCGATCCATGTTGTACATTCAGGTGCTTTGGTACGGGTCGGACCAGATTGGTGCGGCCTGGCCGTGCCTGAATCGGTGCGGGTCGGACCAGATTGGTGCGGCTTGGCCGTGCCTGAATTGGTACGGGCTGTACCAGAGGGTGGCTGAGCAGTCTCGGCTGAGTTTGGAGGAGTTTGATCGAACAGTGGGCCCTTGCTTCTCAGATGATATTTCAACCTGTATTGGCCTGCAGGGGGGGTTCAAAAGCCAGTTTTTTTTTTTTTTTTTTTTAGTGATTTTGAATAAGAAAAAGCAAGAAAGATACAAGATAAAATCTAGATTAACTAAGCAAGGTAAAATCTAACTAGGCAATTGGTTACCGTCCCCGGCAACGGCGCCAAAAAATTGTTCGCGCGAAATCGCAACGCAAGTTTCGGTACGCTTGAGGGCGTACCTTTTAAAACTGCGTTTACACTTCACGAGTAAGGGTCGCAAGTGCACAACCCCTATCGAGTAGTATAATCGGGTATCGATCCACAGGGACGGGCAATTACTAGGTTAGAATCTACCAAACTCAATTAAAAACTAGAAGTGAGAAGGTTTTGGTTTGGTATTTAAGTTCCTAAAAAGGTCAATTCAAGCAATTCAAACAATATAATAAAATGCTAGAAGAAATGTAAATTGTGTTTTGATTATGGATAAAAGGCGTTTCCAGGGTTTCAGACTTCATCTATGATCTGCCTCTAGTGGTACGGCCCGTACCAAGTCGGTACGGCTAGGCCGTACTTAACTTGGTAAGGCAAGGCCGTACCACTCTGGTAAGACCCGTACTGGCTTCCCAGAACAGAGCTTACCAGTTCGAGTTGATGCATTTCCTTGCTAGTACCTTGTGCTAAACTCTTTGGAAAGGTTCAATTGACCATACCTAAGGTTCCTAAGCCTCAACTGTCGTTTGTTGGATCAAGATCTAGGTTGGAATGCAATTGATTGCCTTTTAGGGATTTCTACACCTCAACTCTCGTGTGTTGGTACAGATCTACCCTAATTGGTTGATTGGAGACCTAAGGCACCCTCTAATCTGTCGATTAGAGGAGAATTCAACCTCTCGGCTTCAATTCGAACAAGTCTACCCTAAACAATTGATTTGGTTGAGAGATTGAGATGATCACATGACCTTGATAGGTTCGATCTAAACCTAGAGGTTCATCATACACAATCACATCAATCAAAGCAAAAGATAGCAAAGAAATCACAATCAATCAATCAAAAGAGTTCATACAAGATACAAGTCAAAGAAAGTCAAAACAAATCAAGAATCCATCTCTAAACCCTAGAAACTAAAATAACTACTCACAGCACATGATCTGATCTAAAAATACAATAAAAGGGATAGAGATAGCCATGGATCGAAGGGATCGAGAGGAGGAAGCTAGATCCGTCGAGTTTTGCCTCTTTCCTCTTCCTTCCTTCTTGCTCCTAGCTCCTTAGCTCTCTTTCTTTCTCTTACTGTGCTCTCAAATAGATCTGGAATGGAATGGATGTCGAAATTGGAGAGTTCCCCGCTTTAAATAGCCTCTGCCAAAATTTGAATATGTCAGGCCTCCTTTAGGTACGGCCCGTACCAAATTGGTACGGCCAGGCCGTACCAGGCGTGATGAGCTGAAAAATGGCTAAGTCCGGCAAGACCCGTACCAAACTTGGTAAGGGCCGTACCAGATCATCCCAAATCGTCGTTTCTTCGTGTGTTTTGCTCCAAGCCTGCAGAAAACAAACAAACACTCAGCAGTACCAAATTCTAAAGATATATCGATGAAACGCACATGATTCTGGTGAATTAGGGCACGAATCTGGTACTAAAACAGGCCTAAAATAGACTAAATATGCGAGGTATCAATCTTGTTGGAAGGTGCCCAAGTCTCTTATGCCAAAGATCAGAGTTAACAAATGTTGCGGAAGCACAAAGATTTAATTTGTTGGAGTTCAAAATATAGTGTCCATTTTTAAGAAATCCTTCACCAATCTTGACGTCGGTTTCCCGGTCCTGAAATACAACATTTTTACAAGAAAATATTGCATTACAATTTAATTCTTGTGTTAATTTATTTATTGAAAGTAAGTTTACGGGAAATGTTTCTAAATACTAAACATTTATTTATTTCTCCTATACGTTTATTTTTGTCTTCATACCGTTTGCAACCAATACATATTTATTACCATTGGTCTGGTTGAGGTTTGACAATAGTTGTTTGTTACCAAACATATGGTCTGTTGCACCACTATCTATAATTATTTGATTAAAAAATAAATCTTTTGAGTTAGAAGCAATACCACATGCACTTGGAGTGTTTTGGTTGTTCAGCAGCGTAGAAAGCTGTTGTAAAACTTGTTGCACTTGATCTCCATGACTTGACCTGCTTGAAAATGACCCATTTCCGCTCAAATTGTTCTCTGACCCGTTCCAGCTTGACCCGTTTCCGCCCCAGCTGCTAGCGGGTCCGCCAGAACCATTAACGGGTCCGCCTAAGAACCCAGTAGAGGTTTGCCCTTGGAGTCCCCCAGTGGGGTTGTTATTGGGTCCGCAATTTTGGTTGAACCCATTAGCATTAAATCCACCACTATTACTGTTTTGAGAGAGGTTATTGGGTCTGAACCCAACGCCAATCGGACCCACTGGCCCATCTAGGTCTTTCTCTTGATTAGAAACAGCATAGCTTCTGTTTTTTTTCACTGTTTTTCTCCCAGTTTCGATTCTGGTCATTGGTTTTGAATTTTTTTGGTTTAAGATGGGGATATCATGAGTATGACCATCTTTTTTTACAGTGGTTACATCTCATATTTTTTGATTGATTTGGGTGATTTTGAGAGCTAGGGTTTTGGTTAAAATTTATTTTTTTACGGCTAAGCCATGGGTCTCGTGTCTTTCATGGCTTACAATCTGCTGACCATTCATAGTAAGTCTTCTACTTTCCTCTTGTTGGATTAAACTTTTAATTTGAGAATAAGAGGGAAGAGGTACCGTGGTCATGATTTGAGATCTTACGGCTTCATAGCTCGGGTTTAGACCCGCGAGGTACTGAAAAATATCATCCTCTTCGGCTCGCTTTTGGAGTGTGGCCAAATATGTTTTTATTGGTCTATAGGATCGAAGCTCATTTCATTTTTTCTCAAGAGCACTAAGGTACTCCATATGACTTCTTGACCCTTGTTTTTCTTGTTGAATTTCCTGCATGAGTTGATAAATATGAGAGAAATTATTTTCCTGACCATACATAGATTTTACCGCTTCCCATAAATCATGTGCTGTTTCGGCCATCATAAAGAGGTCGGATACAGTTGGCTCCATGGAGTTCAGTAGCGAGGTAATGATTCTATCGTTTGTTGTTCTCCATTGTTTTGTTGACGCCGTTTCGTCAGGCGAGAGCTTACTCGCGTCTGCAATTTCTGGTTTTTTCTTTTCACCAGTGATGTATTCTAACATTTCTCGGCCACTCAGGGTCCTGGATGCTGCCCTTGCCCATGACACGTAATTCTTGCCATTGAGCAAAGTGTTTGTTAGCTTGGAGAAATTCATTGCTTCTTCTTGAGCCATTTCTCTTTGCTGAAATTTGTTGCATTTTTTTGTGGTTTTTCGGTCACAGAGTCTATGGCTCTGATACCATGTTAATTTTTGTAAGAGAGAAGAGATGTAAGAAAACTTATTATTGCAATCTTAATTTCAGATTTTACATATATCTCTATTTATAAAAAAGAAGAACAAAACTAGTCGTTATACTATTAATTACAACTACCAACCACTAACCACTAACTCCTAGTCTATTAATTCTAACTAGCCTTTATTTACAAATTTAAATTATAGCCGTTATTATTTTTAACAAGATGCCATTCCATGCAATTACTGCAGTGGCCCCTTCGAGGACGACTGTTGAACAGCCAACTCTCATGGTTGCCTTGGACATTGATAATATTGCATACTTTGCGAAACCCGGTGACCTGGCTTCAGTACGGATACAATTACCGTTCCGTACCACTAGGGCGTTGTTCTTTAAAGATCGTTTTTATTGCACGGACATGCAAGGATCTATATGGGAAATCAAACCAGGTCAAAAGACAGTGAACCGTGTGTTCTATCAGAATATTTTTACCAGATGCTGGCAGCTTGTGGAATCCAGAACAGGAATGCTCCTTATCGAATTATACCCGATATTGGAAGGAATGTGTAATAATGCTTTTGGAAAATTCAATGTTTTCAAGGTCGACTTGAGTGCTAATACTATCATTCCGACAAATAATATTGAAAATTGCACAATTTTTGTTGGAGAGAGGCAGCGAGCTCATTTGGTAACTCCCACAAACATTTCCATTAAGTGCAACTCAATCTACATTTGTTGTGAACATAGTTTTATCTATCACCTCAGGGATAAGAGAACTGAGTCTATTGACCTACTTCACAAAGTAGGATCAGTATGATCTGAGATAAGAGAACTGAGTCTATTGGCCTACTGTTTAAATATCGTGCTGAACCTGAGACGTTTGGTTTATCAGTATGATCTGTAGTCAGGTCTAGTTTTCATAGCTAGTTCATTTTATTTTATGTTTTAGCTTTTTCATTGTAAGTTTCCTAGTAATTTTGATCCTGAAATTCAGTTTAATAAATTAAGGTTTCTTTTAACTGCTTCTGTGAAAATGAAAGTGGTGCCACTTGTTTGTCTAGGGCATGGCACCAGAGCAAGCTGTTCTAAATTAATGTAATTTGAGCTAGTTTCTTTAAGAAAAATATGCTTCATTTGTAACAACTATTTGATTATGTGTTACTGGCATTGAAAAACATTCTTTTCTTATTGCAATAAAAGAATACCTTATTGAAATGTATGTTTCTTCTTCTTTTAATTAAAAAACATACAATTTTCCTACAGGAGGTTATAGTTATACATGAAAATTGGTTGAATCCTGCCTAACAGATTTCTAGCAGAACTATAAACCTGCTGAACCCTTGTTTAATTCTCTAATTGGTGAGGAAACAGGTTTATATCTCTAGGCTGGTAACACAACTAAAACCATGAACCTTGAAACGATTCATACTGACAGAGAGATGTTAATTGCTTTCCAAAGCAACAGCTTTAGTCCAAGTATCAAACAACTGAACTTCTGATTGCCTCCTTTTGTTTTGGATGGGGTTTTGTTTTTGTCCAATGGGCTTTGGACAGAGCCTTATTAAAAGTTCAGTTATATGCATCCGATCTGCATTGAGATTTGTGCAGACGGATTTAGAACCATATGAATCTAAATCTTTCCGTGAATCTAAACCATCCGTGCGAATCATAATACGGATTGGACGGTTAATTTAGGTCTGACTTTGGATAAGATTCCGTCCAGGATTATGATAAATCAAGGAAAGGCTTTCACTTAAGCATTTCATTATGTGAATTCTGGGTGAACTGAGAACATGATAAGACCAACTAATTTTAGCTTATAATAACAGCATCATACTTGAGCAAACATAAATTAATTGCATACATCGCAAAACCCGTTGAGCAGCCAACTCTCATGGTTGCCTTGCAAAGTGATTATATTGCATACTTCGCAAAACCCGGTGACCAGGCTTCAGTACAGATACGATTACCGTTCTGTATGATTAGTGCGCTCTTCTTCAATGATAGATTTTATTGCACGGACTGCAAAGGGTCTTTATGGGAAATCAAACCATATCAAAAGTCGGTGAACTGTGTGTTTTATCATGATATTGGTGCCAGGTGCCGGCACCTTGTGAAGTCTAGAACAGGAATCCTCCTTATCGATTTATATCATCCGCAATTGGTAGGAAGGTGTAAAAGACGAAATTGAATGAAATCTAGAACAAGAATGCTCCTTTCGGAAAATTGAATGTCTTCAAGGTCGACTTGAGTGCTAACACAATCATTCCAACGAATGATATTGGAAATTGCAGAATTTTTGTCGGACTGAACCAGCGAGCTCTTTTGGTAACTCCCGCGAAAATTTCCATTAAGCGCAACTCGATCTACATTTGTATTGCACCTAGTTTTATCTATCATCTGAAGGATAAGAGTACTGAGTCTACTGAGCTTTAGTGAGCAACTTCACAAAGAATACTCTTTAAATATCATGCTGAACCTAGTTGGATATATCAGATTGATGAGTTTTATCTCCTAGCTAGTTCATTTTATATTTGTTTTAGCTTCTTCATTGTAAGCTAGTTTCCTATTAATTTTACTCCTGAAATTATGTTTAATTTAAGGTTTCTTTTAATTGGTTCTGTGAAAATTAGAGTGGTGTCACTTGTTTTTTTAGGGCATGGCAGCAGAGCAAGCTGTTTTAAAATAATGTAATTTGAGCTACTTTTTTAGAAAAATATGCTCTACGTGAGAACTGCAAAATCTGTATGTTTCTTTGTTTTAAGAAAAAAAAAATTAGTTTACCAACAAGAAGTTATATATGAAAATTGGTTTAATAATGCCTGATAATTTACTGTAACTGATTTCTTTAATTGGTGAGCAAAGAGGTTAATTAATATCTTAGGATGGTAGCACAAGTAAAACCCTGAACCTTAAAACATCTTGATACTGGCAGAGAAATGTTAATTGCTTTCCAAAGGAACAATTTTACTTTAGGCATCAGACCACTTGCCACCTGATTTCCTCCTGTTACTTAATTCTGGTAATTACGGTATCTGGTAATTAAAACATCTGGTTCTGATACTTTTGTGCTTGTTTCAATTGACTTAGGTCATGGTTCAGATCCTTGACTATTTATATATATATATATATAAAGTAGGTAGGGTTGGCTCTGGTTTTTGTTAGGCGGGTCAGACAGGTTCTTTGGTCGGGTCAAAAGTTTGTTCCCACTAAAAGCAGGAATAAAGAAAAAGAAGTGGACTAAGGACTGTTTCTACAATTCATCATTCTACGACTGATTAATTGCAGAAATAAAAATAGAAATAAAAAAAAAAAAGATTTCAAAACAGAATTAAAGCACTGAGAGGGAGAATCTAATCTATGCACGAACGTTAGGGATCTCAAAAAGTCACGTCTGACGTGATTGGATACGTCACGATATGGTACAGTATGTGTACCGGTCATGTGTCGTGATTCGAGTGTCTCGTGTTGTGATCATTTGCGTGACGTGACCACTTTTTGAAATTTTGACACAGTACGTGGTCACACGAGTCACGTGTAATTAGGACCGTTAGATTTTGATCGAATGATGAATGTTGAATAAACTAACTTAAATTATGAAAAAAAAATTAATTTAACTTGATCAAACATTACTAACGTGACTAGTCACGTGTGGTCACGACGTGCCTTAGTCATGACGTGACTAACGTACTGTGACCATTCACGTACCGTGATTATCATTCCAAATTTAATCAAAATATAAGGAGGCAATGCACGGCATGTATTTAGATCCCAACAAACGTGATAAAGCCTTAGAGCAGCATGGTCTTGGCTTTTTTTAAGTCCAAGCAGAATTCATAAATTTTCTCCAGTTTTCTATCACTTGAGACTATTACCGACTCGGCCTAAGTGGCTAATCCATGTTACAAGTCAGCTTCTTCTTAGTTCTCATATTTTAAAAAAAGAGAGAATTTCATATATATCATTTCAAAAAGGTGAAATTACGTATTTATTATTTAAATTTCTGTAATTACATAGTTACCATCTAAAAATATGATAACTCACATATTTATCCAATTAATAAAAAAATGAAATTAATTAAGTTTAATAATATATAAAATATAATTAATATGTTATTTAGTCTCTTCTATTTCTCTTGCCTTTTCTCTTCTACGCACATATTTTCCTCCCGTCATTTTTGGTGTAATTTTCCTCTTTCTGCTGAAACTCTCTCCTCATCTCGTCTCTTCCGCTGAAACTCAGAGAGAAGGAGGCAGTAGACTCGGAGATTAGAATTCCAGCTCTAGCTTGATCATCTAAAAACAAGGTAACTACTCCATTTTCTCCAACAGAATAACTCGTATTGAAGTCGACAATGATATCACAACCCATTATCAAAGTAGTAACTGAGTTTGAGATTCTGCACTTTATTACTGGCTCAAGTTAAAAATAGTGTTGGTCTTTTAGCTGATGGAACTGAAATGGTCCTTCATGATTTTTGGTGCACTAGTTATATGCTCAGGAAGAGATGCTGTCATATAGGGTTATTTAGGCAAGCATAGCTTGTTTTTTGTTTTTGTTTTTTTATCAATCTCTTTTATTGGGTATAAAGGAGAACGGGTCTAAGGAGAGAAAGAGATGATGCTAAGTTAATTCTTAATTATTTATAGTTTTAAGAATATTAAATATAATTAATCTGAGTTTTGGGTATATTTGATATATACTAAAGTTATATTGAGTAAATATGTGAGTTATTAGATTTTTATAATACGTAGTTATAGAAATTTGGATGGTAAATACATAATTTCACAGTTTATGAGTGGTATATATGAAATTCTCCCTTAAAAAAAAAGAGAAATTTAGATATATGCCCATTATAACTTCAACAATTAGATATTTGCCTATCAAATTTTAAAATTAGTTATTTCTCCATTAAAACTCTAATTAATACTGATAAAAACACATAAAATGACATCTTTATCCCTATCTTCAAATCTGTGTTGTGCTCCTTTCCTTTGCTGATAATTGATTCTCTCGTTTCTTGCCACACCCCTCCCCCTTTCATTTTCCTCTTCACAAGCACACAATCTAGTCCGAGAAGCATCAGAATGAGTGGTGTATTCTAACTCAATAAACAAAAAAAAGCACATTTTACCTTCACGAGATTAGACACTCACGCACAAATGCACAATCATTGACAACTCCACATCTAAAATCTTATTTTGGTCTGAGCATTTCATCAAACACCTTTAATGCATTCATCTATTCAATAAAACCATCTAAAAATTCAAGCTTTTCAAGTGTATCTTTTACAAATTCGAATTAAATGATTAAATGAGATTACTTACAGTATTTGATGCAGGTTCTTTGCTGATTTCAGTTCAAGCCTAGACTTATTTGAATGAGATTAAGCCACTGTGCAATACACTACAACAGATATAAGAATATAGAAGGAGAAAGCCAACTTGAAGGAGTAAGGAGAGCCAATTTCACATTTCTTTCCATCTAAGTGTGTGAAGAAAAAGACAGAAAATAGAGAACTTAGCGAAAATGGAAGATACGCGAAATCAGAATAGCAAGAGATGAAGATTTTATCAAATTTGATTTGAACAGCGGTTTTACACGGTCCGGTCCAGCAAAATTATTAATAAGAAACATACGGTTTCTAATCGGTTTTAACCGATTTAGGGGTGCACAAAAAGCTCACGACTCGAAACTCAGTTCGGAATCAATTCGGATTCAACTCACTAATAACTCGAGTTAAAACTGACTCGAGTCAAAACTGACTCGAGTTTATTGACTCGGTTGATTTATGAGTCGATTCCAAATTACTCCTAACTCGGTTCGGAATCAACTCGGTTTGACTCACATCAAATTATAATATATATATTTCTAATTTTTACATTGGTACATTTTTTTTTATTGATAAATTTGGTACAGCTGTTTCCCAATTTTTACATTTGGCAGCGCTTTTTTTTTTTGATACATTTGATACAGCTGTTTCCCACACCATATAGATGTATTGCCGCTTGATTTGATGAGAGAGAATTCAAAAACATCCACCTAGTATATTCGATTGTTCTGGAGGATACCTAAGCCAACTAAAAAAAAAATCACCGCTTCACAAACGACTAAACCTAATACCCATTTCCCACTTCGCATCTGCCTCGCCACGTCGGCCCAGCCTCCGCCCTCCGACCTCTCCCAGCCTTTGCAATCCCCAGACACGTCCTCTCAGGCTCTTGGGCTCCAGTCTCGACTTCTCCTTGCTCCCTCAACTCTCTCTCTTCCTTGCCGACTGGTACGGTGACGTGGTACTAATTGAACTTCACTTAACGTTTTCACCGAGTCTATTGGAGAAATTTCATTTCACGTTTTCACCGAGCCTATTGGAGAAATTTTGGGTAAGCCCCTTCCTACTTTCTAGTAACTAAAATTGTAAGAATCAAACCTATACCGATACTGGTACAAGACTGGCATGAAGACTTAACGACTCAAAGATGTAACTGATCATAATAGTTAGTTATATTATAACTGTCAGTTAGTTAGGTTTGTTACAGCTCTCTATGTACAAGCAGCATTGTCTATAAAAGGCTTTTGTAATTAGAAATTCAGATAAAGGAAAAAAAAATTCAATTTTCTTTCTCTCATCTGAGTGTACTTTTTTAGTAAGACCTAACTACTAACTACTAATATATTATGTAATTTCTGTTCCATATGTTATTGTAGAATGTCTTCACTTATAGATGAAGCAGATATATCTCCAGTCGAACTTGAAGAAGGTAGTGAGAGTGTCGACTTAAGCGAAGAACTAAGAGATACGGTTTATGGAGCAACTGTAGATGATGAGGCTAATTCTGGAGGTGACCCCAAAGGCAGTCGAAAACGCAAGTCTGATGTTTGGAAAAATTTTAAAGATGTACAAGTAATGGTAAAAGGAAAGTTGGTGCCAAAGGCAGAGTGTCGCTATTGCAAAAAGAGGTACATGGCCCCGGCAGGATGCCCTACAACAAATCTTTGGCGCCACTCTAAAAAGTGCGGACCTATGAGAAGGGTAAAAGGTAAAAATCAAGGTCTTATTAACTTTGAATCTGGTGAGGGAATTTCGGTACATGGTTGCAACTCGGATGCGGGTTATGATCAATTGAAGTGTCGGGAAATTATTGCAAAGATGATCATAGCGCATGAGTTACCCTTCACATTTATCGAGTATCAATGGTTCAATGTTTTACTAAAATACATTTGTCCCCTTTATCAAAGAGTGAGTAGATCAACAATTAAGAGTGAGTGCATAAAAGTATATGAATGGGAAAAAGAAAAACTAAA
Organism: Carex myosuroides; assembly: GCA_028015225.1. NCBI lineage: Eukaryota > Viridiplantae > Streptophyta > Magnoliopsida > Poales > Cyperaceae > Carex > Carex myosuroides. The sequence goes on from CM051470.1 coordinate 13,080,706, forward strand.
AAAGGTCTTTAAAAGTGTTGATAGGATCTCACTCACGAGTGATTGTTGGACATCAAACCAAACCATTGGTTACATGTGCTTGACGGCACATTACATTGATTCCAATTGGAAATTGCAAAAACGTATTATTAGTTTCAATGAGCTTGCACCACCACATAGTGGTGAGGGAATTTCGGATGCTATTTTAGAGTCTCTTATTAAATGGGGAATTCAAGATAAAATTGGGACTATCACTCTAGATAATGCATACAATAATGATAGGGCAGCCATCATTTTGAAGTCTAATTTTCATGTGAGGGGTAAGTTACATTTTCATGGGTTATTTTTTCATGTGAGATGTTGTGCTCACATCTTGAATTTGGTAGTCCAAGATGGGCTTAGTAAGATTGATGATTGTATTTAGAAAATTAGGGATGGTGTTAAGTACCTTAAAAAGTCCCCGGCTCGCCTTTTGAAATTTGGTGAGATGGCAAAAGGTTTAGGTATCCAAACTAGTCGGTCATTATGTTGTGATGTGAAAACTAGGTGGAACTCAACACACCGTATGCTTGAATCGGCTCTTCACTACAAATCCACTTTTTTTGGATATCAATTGAGAGATAATAACTTCAAATGGTTGCCCACAGAGGATGAATGGGAAAGAGTTAGAAAAGTGTGCAAGTTGCTTGAGGCTTTCTTAGATGCCACTAACTTATTCTCGGGAACATTATATCCAACGGCAAATTTGTTTCTTGTGGAAATTTTTAAGGTAAAAAAGGTGATTTGTGAGGCTTATGCATCAGATGATCCATTCTTGAAGAAGATGAGTATTCCTATGTTTGAAAAGTTTGAGAAGTATTGGGGAGAAATTGGGGTGCTAATGTCAATTGCATCCATTCTAGATCCACAGTTTAAGATGGTCTCGGTTGAATTTACTTTTCAAAGATTGTATCCAAGTCATGAGTTTGATAATCGGGTTGAAGAGGTAGCCAATAAGTTTAAAACTCTCTATGAAAAGTATTCAGAGGAGCGAATGGCAGCTCGGTTGGCGGCTAAGGCTGTCGCAAGTACCTCAAATTCGGCATCAGTTGCTGTCCCTACCGGACGGGTGCTACCAGATGATGATTTTTATGCTTTTCTTAAGACTAGAGGGGTAGAAAAGCCACCCAAATCTGAACTTGAGGTGTATTTGGAAGAACCCATATATGATGTAGAAGATGAGGGTCCATTTGATGTTTTGCAGTGGTGGAATCAAAATTCCAGCAAGTTTCCTGTTTTAAGCAAGTTGGCGTGACGTGTTTTGCATTCCAATCACAACTGTGGCTTCAGAATCAGCATTTAGTGCTGGAGGTCGTGTATTAGACGACTATCGAAGCTCTCTTACAAAAGATATGGTGGAGATTCTTGTTTGTGGAAGTGATTGGATAAAAGCTACCTCAAAAAACACAATACAAACGTTACAAGTAAGACTTAATTTTCATTCGTTTATGTTCTAAAATATAAATGCTTCTTGATACATATTGTTGACTGATACTTGTTTTTTTGTAGCAATCTGCAAAAGAGGAAGAAAATTTGGAATTTCAAATCCCTATGAGCTGAGTAATGAAGTAAGTCTGTAAGTCAATAATTTTTCAATTTCTCAACCATATTAATAGACTTTCTAATAGAAATTTTCTGAAGAAGAGCTGATAAAATTATGACAAATTTTGAAATTATTTTAATTTGCTTCTTTCAAGGTGATGTGAATGTTGTTATTTATGGCTTATACTTGACAGTGTTGTTATAAAATTTCTAGAGTTCTCTACAAATAGTTTTAAAATTAGAAATATTTGCCACTGCCAATATTTAATTGCCACTATTTCATTTGACTAGTACTTGCTTTTTTTGAGCAATTTGTAACAGATGAAGAGAAGTATAGAAGAAAGAGGAAGAGAAGCAGAGAAGAGAACTGTGTATGTTTAATTATGTATTGGCTATTATATTTTGTATTGTCTTTAATTGTGTATTAATTGCGTATTATTTTGGTAAACTATGTAATATATCTTTTGTTATAATTAAATTAGATTGTCTCACTGTGTACTATATTATGAGTCACGAGTCGACTCACCTCGACTCGAGTTACTCGCGAGTTGATTCCAAATTGGAGTTTCTGACTCGGAACTGGATTAGCGATTCGGACTCAACTCGGCTCATGAGTTCGCGAGTTGAATCCAAGTTGTCCTCGATTCGGACTCAACTCGGCTCATGAGCAGCCCTAAACCGATTCAATAACTTAGGCAATAAAATTAAAAGAATCGAACCGGACAGGTGACCAGTTCCGGTTTATTCCGGCCGGTTCGGCCGGTCCGGTCCAGTTCCGATAACACTGATCTAAATCACAGAAATTCCTAAATCTCAACGAGAAACTTGACCTGGAACCAGAGGATAAAGAAATAACACTCTGGAATGACATACTGGTGAAATTCTGGAGGATTTATCGGTTTTCTCAAGCAAAATTCCTTCTTAAGATTAAAAATATAGATAATGGAGGAATGCAACAGAAAACATCAGGACTACTAATATCACGTTGAAATTTTTAGGATCCAAGCATCTATTCGTTCATATCAAATCTCAGCCATCCATTTCAAAAGATCTCAGCCACTCATCAAAACAGATCTCAATCTCAGCCTTTAATTAAAATAGTTTGATTTTATACATCTGTTTCATGTAGTCAAACGTGTAGAAATCTAAATTTAGTGATTTTTATCCATGCTACATACAGTGACACACAGAAATTGTATCACTGAATCTTAAAAAGCACCACGCGTTTTCTTTTTCCCACGCGTTTTCTTTTTCCCACTTCACCGAGTCCGAGACTCCGAGGGTACCGTATAAGGGAATCTTTTGCAATTACTTGATCTGGACCGTTCTTTTTAACTTGGCACGAATCTCAAAGTCCAAAGCTCCACGCGTTTTCTTTTCCCACGCGTTTTCTCCGAATTCATCGGTGTACCGTAAAAGGGAATCTTTTTCAATTACTTGATCTGGACCGTTCTTTTTAACTTGGCACGAATCTCAAAGTCCAATAATAATGCCCCCCTCCCCCACGCGTCCCTGAATTCGGGATTTTTTTAAAAATCATAAATTAAATAATTAAATAATATAAAATGGTAATTTTTCACCGATAACCCTAAAGTTATTTTTATTACAAAGAATTATATTATAAAAACTTATCAATAATATAAAATTTCATTTATTATTTTATTAAATGGTAATTTTTCACCGATAACCCTAGAAGTTTATTCACCGATAACCCTAAAGTTATTTTTATTACAAAGAATTATATTATAAAAACTTATCAATAATATAAAATTTCATTTATTATTTTATTAAATGATAATTTTTCACCGATAACCCTAGAAGTTTATTCACCGATAACCCTAAAGTTATTTTTATTACAAAGAATTATATTATAAAAACTTATCAATAATATAAAATTTCTTTTATTATTTTATTAAATGGTAATTTTTCACCGATAACCCTAGAAGTTTATTCACCGATAATCCTAAAGTTATTTTTATTACAAAGAATTATATTATAAAAACCTATCAATAATATAAAATTTCATTTATTATTTTATTAAATGGTAATTTTTCACCGATAACCCTAGAAGTTTATTCACCGATAACCCTAAAGTTATTTTTATTACAAAGAATTATATTATAAAAACCTATCAATAATATAAAATTTCATTTATTATTTTATTAAATGGTAATTTTTCACCGATAACCCTAGAAGTTTATTCACCGATAACCCTAAAGTTATTTTTATTACAAAGAATTATATTATAAAAACTTATCAATAATATAAAATTTCATTTATTATTTTATTAAATGGTAATTTTTCACCGATAACCCTAGAAGTTTATTCACCGATAACCCTAAAGTTATTTTTATTACAAAGAATTATATTATAAAAACTTATCAATAATATAAAATTTCATTTATTATTTTATTAAATGGTAATTTTTCACCGATAACCCTAAAGTTATTTTTATTACAAAGAATTATATTATAAAAACTTATCAATAATATAAAATTTCATTTATTATTTAATTAAATGGTAATTTTTCACCAATAACCCTAGAAGTTTATTCACCGATAACCCTAAAGTTATTTTTATTACAAAGAATTATATTATAAAAACCTATCAATAATATAAAATTTCATTTATTATTTTATTAAATGGTAATTTTTCACCGATAACCCTAGAAGTTTATTCACCGATAACCCTAAAGTTATTTTTATTACAAAGAATTATATTATAAAAACTTATCAATAATATAAAATTTCATTTATTATTTTATTAAATGGTAATTTTTCACCGATAACCCTAGAAGTTTATTCACCGATAACCCTAGAAGTTTATTCACCGATAACCCTAAAGTTATTTTTATTACATGGAATTTTGATTAATCACAAGATAAAGGTTCTCGCAAAATTAATCATCAACTGATAAAGGCCAAAATTGCTACATGAAATTGTACATACAAAATTCGAAGCATTGAAAAATGATTAATTTGGGACCGGATAAACTTGTACATACAAAATTTAGAGAAAGAATAAAAATCAAGAAATATGTCTGGGACCGAGATGGAAACTCGGTCCGGAGAAAAAATCCTCCGGACCGAAATGCCATTTTGGTCCAGAGGACCACACGGTCAGCCACACGGAAAAAGTTTGATTTGTTGTGAAAAAGAGGGGGACCGAAATGCCAATTCGGTCCGGAGTAAAAAAATTCGATCGGACCAATTGGCATCTCGGTATTGATGGTTTTTGTAAATCTCGGAGCAATCATGCCGTTTTAGTAAATTTAATTATTTTAATTATGGTTTTTAAAAAAAATCCCTGAATCAGTATTGGCATTTTTCTCATGCAATTCTCCATGAAGGCAACATAATGGTGTTCCTTTTTATAGTGTTGTTCAGGTAGAAGTTGCTTGTCTTTCAATGAGAAACTAATAGAATTATAGTCTCAAGGTTATTAGCTTTTGGTACTAAGCCGAGTAGGAGTGACATTACCTGCAACATGCTTCACTGGAACTATTTTTGGCAGTGGAAATTTTAAACCTAATGAACAATAGTGCAAGGATCGACCAAAACCCAAGGACTCTAAACCTAACTCCATAATGCATTCATGCAAATATAGGTTCATTCGTATGGTAAAAGTTGATAACTTATGGATGTATGAAAAGTTGAGACTTCAATTTTTATGTTTGAACTCATATCATATTATGGAGATGAATTTCTATTTAATTTTCTGTCTTGGTAATGTTTAGTATGTTTTGCTTATAAAATATATGTTGAGGACAAGTGATGTTTTAGAGAGAATTTTGGAGTTATTGGCTGTTTTGGCTAAGTTATTGGCTAAATGAATATCTTTTGTTTGTAGTTATATTCTTATTAGGTGCTTTAAAATAAAAACTATTTTGGAGTTAAAACTAAGGCAAGAAAATGACAAAATGTTTTGGAGAGAATTTTGAATATGAACAACTAAGTCTCCAATACAAGTGCCCAAAAGATAAAATTGCCTTCTTTTTTTTTTTTTACGAACACCAGAAACCCTACTAATTAAAATATAATTGCTTAATATGACTTGTAGAGTACAACTATGGTGTTCTTAAGCTCACTAGCTCTTGATAAATAAACCCGTGGTCTATATTATGACCACATTTATGTTCCAAAATTTATAAAATTTTCCCAATTTTTGTTTTTTTGTGTTTATTTATATTTTTAATCAATTTTCACCACATTTATGATCCAAACTTTACAAAATATTAATCTTTGACTTACGTTCTTTTTCATGACCGTAAATTATTTATTTGGACAAAATCAAACAAATGCAATTCCCCTGAGAAGCAAATAATAAAATTATCTGGAAGCATTCTTCTCTTTTCCCTTGATATACTAAAATTCGTCTATACTTTTTAAAATTCTATGTTACAATTAAAACCAAAGTACGATATAATATAATTAAAGTGCAAGGGAAGAAGCTAATGATTAACACTGAGAGGTTGGCACATGTTTTACTGGTTCAAATCAAGCTTTTTAAATGGAATTTTTTAAACACAAGTTATTTTGCTATAGAAGTATAGGCCACGGCATGCTAAAACCATTATATCTACCCTATTTATATTTATTACCAATGATTATTTATGTAAAATCAGACAGATAAATCAAATTAATATTACACATAAAATTCTTTTAAAATATATTTACAATTGTGTGTGGATTAATTTTCAGTTAAATTTGAGTTCTATATATCTGTTTTCCGTAAGGAGATGATGGCAACGAATTTATGGGTCCATTGCAAAAGAATGTGATACTAAAATTCTTTCTATATATCTGTTCTGTATATATGTTTTCCATAAAATTCTTGTAAGAATGTGATGCTATTTGTTTTATATTTCCTCAAAAAAAGTGATCAAAATAATATTTTACTTTCCGTTGCAACGCACGGACACTTGACTAGTAGATTTGAAATTAGGGACAAAAATGCCACTTTATCTGTTTTATCATATTACTTATTGTTTTTAATTAATTAAATTATAAAATGGGGATATAAATAAAATGAATGAGTTTAAATGGGGAAATAACTAAATTTAAAGTTTTGATAGTTAAATATCTAATTGAAGAAGTTATGATGGGTATATATCTAAATTTCTCAAAAAAAATGGATATATTCGGATTTATAGGGGCGAAAACGGTATGGGTAATATCCGATCCGTATTTGATCCGTATTTGAAAAATTAGATGTGGATATCCGATATCCGAATATCCGTGTGGATATGGATACTAATATGATTTTACGTTTCAATTATCAGTATCCGAATAGTAGATATATATCATATATTTTAATATATATTATGAAAAAATATTGTTATTCACCATTAAAATTAAAATTAGATAAATATTGTTATGAAATAATAATAATAGACATTTCACCTTCTCCACCTCATCCACTATCTATTAGATAGTGTTTTATATTAATTATCTTGTTAATTGTATGGCTTTTCATTTGCTTTCTCTAGCCTATAAATAGAGATTATGTAAATAGTTTATGTTGATTGATAGATGGAGATATAATATAGAATAAGATTTAGTCTCTCCCAAGTTGTGTTTTGTTTTGTTTTATAATACGTTATCAGCACGAGTTCGCTCAAGTCAAGCTGCGACGGCATTTCGTAGAAGCACACCTAGAAGGTACTCTTTAGATTACATTTCATAAACATTACTATTAGTAATAATATTTATTTCTTGGATGAAATTTTCTTATTTTATATTGAATGAAAGTAATTTTTTCATTCCCCGAAGAGAATGATAAAGCAAGTACATGATAAAGGCCAGAAGCTTTTGTACATACTATAGCTAGAAGTTTTTTCTAAGAGAACCTGAAGTTCTTAAGCATAATCTTTTATATAAGAGAACCTGAAGTTCTTTGGCAAAGTTAAAAAAAAAAAAAAAAAAAAAAAAAAAGAGACCAGAAGTTCTTATATGAACCAGAAAGTTATTAATATTTATGATAACCGGAAGTTATCAAATCAATAAAGTGTCTTCAATAATTAATTCTCTTAATAACCTGAAGTTATTAAGATTCTTTTTCTTCAATCGTTTTTTTTTATATATATATCTAACACATTTACTGCAAATGCGAAAGAAGTTGCAAAGTAATTATGTAAGTAATTTATATGATTGGTTATTATATCTTTCATTAATTTAAATTTCATTTAAATTTTTTTATTATGTTTGTTTTAGTTTATAAGAATCATTCCTTGAAGTGAATGATGGAATAATAACCTGAAGTTATTATCAAAACTAAATGTTTATCAAGAACCTGAAGTTCGTATTACTCGAATAGAATAATAACCTGAAGTTATTATAATTGTTTAGAACCTGAAGTTTTATTTGAAATTTTAATATAAAATTAATATAATAACCAGCAGTTATTATAGGCCACTGGATGAATAATAACCTGCAGTTATTCTCAATTAAAAAACCTGAAGTTTTATTAGAAATTTTCATATAAAATCAATATAATAACCAGAAGTTATTATAGGTCATTGGATGAAAATATAACCCGAAGTTATTTCAAATTTAAATTTTACATAGCGCAGTCAAGCAATTTAATAACCAGAAGTTATTAAATAAGTATTTTATTATAACCTGAAGTTATATAATATTAACCTGAAGTTATTAATACATTTAAATTTATTTATTTATGCAATTTACATATTTTTTTTATTTATAATTATTCATCTCCCTTTTCACAACCTTAAGTTATGATATTAATAACCTGAAGTTATGGCATTAATAACCTGAAGTTATGATATTAATAATCTGAAATTATTAATACGTATCTATTTTGTAGTACATATGACAAATCTCACAAAGTTTGAATTTATCTCCTTTTTCATTTATCATAACTCGAAGTTATGGTATTAATAACCTGAAGTTGTATTTTGTTATAAATACGTATTAATGAAAAAATGAGAAAGGAAAACATCTTGAAGATGTTTGTTATATATGTGGGATGACAAATTATTGGTCGCGTACCTGTCGTATGTCCAAGCATTTTGTAGAGCTTTATCAAGCCTCAATTAAGAAAAAAAAAGGGGAAATGTGGAAACTAATTTTACTGGAAATGACCCCGAATATGAATGTCATATGGATACACATCTTGATGTATCAAATTTCTTTCATAATGTGGATAAAGAAATAGACACTTTTATTAAGGGAGAAAATAAAATGTAGAAATTTATGTTTATGATTTACATTTTTATTTTTATATTGTATGCAAATAAAATTAATGAATAAAGTTAGTTTATTTTTATTTTAATTTATTCTTGCATTCTTTTATTTTAAAGAAAAATGACTGACGCAATGGTAAGTAAAGAAGATTCATGTTTAGTAGACAGCGGAATACCATATTGAAAAGTAAGAAATATTTTTCACAATTGCATCTTGGTGAGACTAATATCCACACTATATCTGGCACAACTAATTTAATTGAAGGCTCCGGAAGAGCTTGTATTTTGTTACCTGAAGGAACAAAATTAATAATAAATGATGCATTATATTCAAGTAGATCCAGAAGAAATCTACTAAGTTTTAAAGATATTCGAAAGAATGGTTATCATATTGAAACTATGAATGAGAGAAATTGTGAATATCTTCATATCACATCTATTAAAAATGGCCAGAAAATTATAATGGAAAAGATGCAAGCATTGTCTTCTGGACTATATGGTACTTATATAAGTACAATAGAATCAAATATGGTTACTAACCAGAAGTTAGTTGTTACTAACCAGAAGTTAGTTGATCCAAAGTTATTTACTTTGTGGCATGACAGATTGGGTAATCCAGAAAATATAATGATGAGGAGAATAATTGAAAGTGCAAATGGGCATCCCCTAAAGGACCTGAAGATCCTATTATCAAAAGAATTGACATGTGAAGCATGCTCTCTTGGAAAACTAATTACTAGGCCATCTCCAAATAAAATTGGACCTGAAGCTCCTTCATTTTTAGAAAGAATTCAAGGAGATATATGTGGGCCTATTACACCTCCATGTGGACCATTTAGATATTTTATGGTGTTAATTGATGCATCAACACGCTGGTCACATGTGAGTTTGTTAGCAACAAGAAATGTTGCATTTGCTAGACTATTAGCACAAATTATCCAATTGAGAGCTCATTTTCCGGATTATCAAATTAAAAGAATCCGGCTTGATAATGCAGGAGAGTTTACTTCACAAAATTTTAATGATTATTGCATGTCTATTGGAATTACGGTAGAACATCCAGTGGCCTATGTTCATACACAAAACGGTCTAGCAGAATCGTTGATTAAAAGGTTGCAATTAATTGCTAGACCTTTACTTATGAAATCTAGTTTACCGTTTGCTGCATGGGGACATGCCATTTTACATGCTGCTGCACTTATTAGATTAAGACCAACTGCATATCATAAATTTTCTCCATTACAATTGGTCTCTGGAAGAGAACCAAACTTGTCCCATCTTAAAATTTTTGGTTGTGCTGTGTATGTTCCAATCTCTCCACCACAGCGTACAAAAATGGGACCACAAAGAAGATTGGGAATTTATATTGGTTTTAACTCTCCATCAATTATTAAATATTTAGAACCATTAACTGGAGACGTTTTTACAGCACATTTTGCTGATTGCCAATTTGATGAGACAATATTTCCAATCTTAGGAAGAGAAAAAGAAAAGCTGGTAAAACAAGAAATAACTTGGAATGCATCCTCAATATCTTATCTTGATCCCCGAAGTGGTCAATGTGAATCAGAAGTTCAAAAGATTATACATTTGCAAAGAATAGCAAATGAGTTACCAGATGCATTTACAGATACAAAAAGAGTGACTAAATCACATGTACCAGCTTTAAATGCAACTGCTCGAATTGATGTAATCCCAGCAGAGGTTACTATACAGAGAAAACGTGGAAGACCAATTGGTTCCAAAGATAAAAATCCACGACAAAAGAAAGAGCAGAATAAAGCAGTTGGTGCAACTCCAGAAGAGATTAATAAAATCCCAGAAGAGATTAATAAAATCCCAGAAGAGATTGATAAAACCCCAGAAGAGGTTGATGAAGTTCCAGAAGAAACTCAGGTACCTAGTGATTATGAGATCTCAATAAACTATGTACAGAATGGTACAATATGGAACCGAAATGAAACATGTACTGATGAAATTTTTGCATATGCTATAGCAATTGATGTGCTAAATGAGGAAGATTATGTGCCAAAAACTCCTGAAGAGTGTATGCACAGAAATGATTGGCCAAAATGGAAAGATGCCCTGAAGGCTGAATTAGATTCGCTTGCAAAGCGCAATGTTTTTGGACCTGTAGTCTTAACCCCAAAAGATGTTAACCCTGTAGGTTACAAGTGGGTATTTGCAATAAAAAGGAATGAGAAAAATGAAATTGTGAGATACAAAGCAAGGCTTGTGGCACAAGGTTTTACACAAATACCAGGAGTTGATTATGAAGAAACATATTCACCTGTAGTGGATGCAATAACTCTTAGATTTTTAATTAGTCTCACAATCACTGAAAACCTTCAAATGCGCCTCATGGATGTAGTCACAGCTTATTTGTATGGATCACTTGATAATGATATCTATATGAAAGTCCCTGAAGGATTAAAAATGCCTGAAGCATTGAAATTAAAACCTCGAGAAATGTATTCTATAAAGTTAAAAAGATCTTTATATGGACTAAAACAGTCAGGTCGAATGTGGTATAATCGACTCAGTGAATATCTCGTAAAAGAAGGATATAAATCTAATGTAATTAGTCCATGTGTTTTTATTAAAAGATCAATCTCAGGTTTTACAATTATTGCAGTATATGTTGATGATTTAAATATCATTGGGTCTCCTGAAGAGATCGAAAAGACTGCAAAATTACTAATGAAAGAATTTGAAATGAAAGATCTTGGAATAACAAAATTATGTCTCGGCCTGCAGATCGAGCATTTGTATAATGGTATTTTTGTCCATCAATCAAACTATATCCAGAAGATGTTGAAACGTTTTAATATGGACAAAGCTCATCCTTTAAGTACACCAATGGTTGTCCGATCACTTGATATAAAAAAGGATCCTTACCGTCCCTGAGAAAAGAATGAAAAAGTTCTTGGTCCAGAAGTACCATACTTAAGTGAAATTGGGGCTTTGATGTATCTTGCTAATAATACGAGACCTGATATTGCTTTTTCTATAAATGTACTAGCAAGATATAGTTCTGATCCAACACGCCGACATTGGAACGGAATTAAACATGTATTTCGTTACCTTTGCGGGACACGTGATATGGGACTATTTTATCAAAAAGATACAAAGTCCAAATTAGTTGGGTATGCAGATGCAGGATATTTATCAGACCCGCATAAAGCTCGATCACAATCCGGATATGTGTTTACATATGGCGGTACTGCAATTTCATGGCGATCGACAAAACAGACACTCACGGCAACATCATCAAATCATGCCGAATTAATTGCTCTATACGATGCTGGTCGAGAATGTGTCTGGTTAAGATCAATGATCCAACACATCCAGGAGGAATGCGGGCTGGAGTCAATCAAAGGAAGTCCGACAGTACTATATGAAGATAATGCAGCATGTATTGCTCAAATCAAAGAAGGATATATTAAAGGTGACAGAACCAAGCACATCTCGCCAAAATTCTTCTCAACTCATGATCTACAAAAGGATGGCTTGATAAATGTTTGTCAAATCAGATCAAGCGACAATCTGGCAGACCTATTCACAAAATCATTGCCAAGAAAAGTTTTTGAGCAACTTTCACAGAAGATCGGCATCCGTCGCTTAAAAGATATATGTTAAAATGAGGGGGAGTATTATACACGCTGCACTCTTTTTCCCTTCACTAAGTTTTGTCCCACTGGGTTTTTCTTAGTAAGGTTTTTAATGAGGCAGCATAACTAATCCGGAAGTATCAGTTAATTCAAATTGGTCCTGTAGTACCAAATTAATATTTGTCCTGCAGTACAATATTAATAGTGTATAATATAAGGTAAAATATCTAAGGGGGAGTGTTATGAAATAATAATAATAGACATTTCACCTTCTCCACCTCATCCACTATCTATTTTCTCCACCTCATCCACTATCTATTAGATAGTGTTTTATATTAATTATCTTGTTAATTGTATGGCTTTTCATTTGCTTTCTCTAGCCTATAAATAGAGATTATGTAAATAGTTGATGTTGATTGATAGATGGAGATATAATATAGAATAAGATTTAGTCTCTCCCAAGTTGTGTTTTGTTTTGTTTTATAATAAATATTATAAACTTTGATATTTTCTAATATTATTTTAATAAATATCCAATTCGAAAAATTAAAAAGAAATATGTATATAATTTTACCACCACATGCTCACGGGCGAAAATTTCACTCATTTTTTACGACAGCTTTTTTTTACAAGAAACAGCAGGTTTTTTTTTTTTTCTTTACTCGTAATATCTTAGAAAATCACTTGTTGGTATTAACACAGTTTGAGCGATCTAATTCAGTTCAGCTTCGATTCGATATGATTTTTTTTTTTAAGTTGAACTGATTTGATTTTCGATTCGGTTTGTGGCGATTCGAAATCTGACTCGATCGACTCGTGACTCGACAATTTCCTAAAATCAAATGAACTCAATGTTCTAAATAGCGCGCTATAGAGTTTTCAGACCAAAAAAGCTATGACGCTGTGGCCATATAGCGCCGCTATAGCGCGCTATTTCGCGCTATAGCGGCGCTATATGGCCATAGTGCCGTTTTTTCAGCCGTTCCGCTATGACGCGATAAACACTATTTAAACCTTTGAATGAACTTGACCAGAACCAAATTAATATGATTTAACCTGAAGAAATCTATCCGATCTGATCCGACTCAAACCTCATCTAATTCAATTTTTTGGAAATCCAGACATGATCCAAAACTGAACAGCTTAGAATCAAATCTGACATGTTATTAGGGGTGTTCATCGGGTCCGATTCAGTTTTAAACTGAACCGAGAAAGTTCGGTTTAAATGGATCAGTTTGGTTTATTTGTAAAACCGGTTAATAGTTCAATTCGGTTTAAAACTTTTAAAACTGGTTAGACCGAACCGACTGAAATTTTTAAAACCATCATCCGTCAAAATCAAACATTTAAAAATTACGACATAATTTATATTGCTTGGTTTGGTTTAAAACCAGTTAAACTAAACCAATTTTTTTTAATTTCGTCATCTTTAAAAAAAATAAAAAAATAACAAAATTTTTTTTTTATAATTAATATTTTATTTTGGTTCAACCGAACAAACCGAAACTTACATTGGTTTGTTCGGATCGGTTCTTTTTCTATTTCGATTCGGTTCGGTTTGAATTTTGAAAACTGAATGCAACTTTAATTTATCATTTAATTTGATTTGAACCGAACCGAACCGAACCGATAAACAACCCTACTGTTACTCACCATTTCTTACAATCAAATTGACCGATCCGATCTGACCTCCTGATTAACAAGTCCAAATTGGAACTGTCTGAATTTCGACTTGACTTTATGAAAAGAAATTCAACCACAATTTCATGATAAAACTAAGATCCTTTGACATTATTTGTTAAGTAATTTGAAAGCTTTCCCAATGAAGCAATATCTAGCCGTGCACGGTATGATAATAGCGGGCCCACCTTAAAATAATTGGCAGGTATATATTATGTGAGGAGGGTTCAAATGCCTTTATTTTTCATGTCTACACTGTGCTTTCATTTTTAAAAACTTTAATAACTCAAAATTTAAAACTTAAAAGTCAAAATAAACCATTGGATATGATCTACATCATTTGATCTATGTGCTCATAAAAAATTATCGCATTTCAATTTTGTTTTTATGTGAATCAATAAGTTGAAAAATCAACGTTTAGAAATTATCCACATTAGTACGTTTTTTACAAGCTCTTGATGACAACCAACACAAAATTGAAATGTCATAATTTTTTACACATGTATAGATAAAATGATGTAGATCATATCCAACGGTTTTATTTTGACTTTTAAGTTTTAAATTTTGAGTTATTAAAGTTTTTAAAAATGGAGGCATGGTGGAGGCATGAGAAATGGAGGCATTTGAACCCTAAAAGTATAAAATGATGTAGATCATATTATGCCGAAATTTTTATTAATAGAAAAAATATTAAATTAATATCGACATAGAATAAAGAATTCGTCAGATTTTGAAATCTAACAAAGACGTTACATTTCGTAACGTCCCAATTAACAACACAGCCACACAGATTAGAAGCGGAGCTGGCTGTTGAAAACGGTGACGTCCAGGGAGAAAAGAAAAAAAAAATATCTGGCCGTTGAGAACGGTGACGTCTAGGGAGAACGGCCGAGGTCCTCGACCCTCGTGTAGGATTTGAGTTGTTGAGTTCTTTTCAACGAATCAGGAAAGAAAGAATTAATTTTGTTTGTCGGCCACTTGGCCAATTGATGAGGCAGTTAAGGTCATCTCAATTTTGTTTGGAAATGGACAGAGAAGATAGATATGGTTGACTTGTAACAGGGTACTTTACAAATTTTAGTATTTGACAATTAATAAGCATTAATTTAACAATTTTTGTTGAGTAAGTAAAGTATTAAATAATTTAAAATAATATAAAAATAAGATGAAATTAATATAAAATGATAAGTGATCAAACTATTAAATTTTCTCGATTCTTATGAACTTAATTCACATCAAATGAAATATGAACTAAGTTATCTATTAACCAACCACACTCCATTTTTAAATTTTTTAATTGATATTATGTAACATCGTCAAAATCAAAATAATTCCCGTTACATTTTTATTGCCACGTCACTATTGTTTCCATTGTGTTATTTTGTTATTGTCACGTCACTATTGTTTCCATTTGTCCAAAAATGGAAACAATAGTGACGTGGCAATAAAAATGTAACGGGAATTGAAAAATATTATAAACAAAACTTTAAAAGCATAAATATGAGCTCTGGAAATGAAAATTAGATATTAAATAATTAAGGAGGCACGCTCGGTGATTTATTTGAGGCAATTATCAGGCTCCTATTTTATAATGAAGTATGTTTTTGTCACAGAGTTTAACAACCGATTCAAAGAGGAAAAAATATATCCAGAAATTTACAATTGAAATGATGTCATTAGACCATCATATTAATTGAGATCGAAATTATGAGTTACACATCAGTTGAGTTCTAACAATATAATATAGTATCACAACTATAAATGTATCAATACAATCCAATATAGATCTGTATTTCTGCATTCCCTGCTTGCTCTTAAGAAAAATTGTGCCTCTTATGTTAATTAGCATTGAGTCAATGGTAATCGAAAAATGCGGCTTTTTTAGGTTTGGTTTTCTATATATAGGAGGGCTATTTTGCAAAAGTTTACTTCTATGGCGTAGAGAGAAAATTAATTGGAAATTTTTTATCGGTAGTAATTAATAAAAAAGAAAAGAGACAAACAGTAAGAGTATAGTAATATTTATATTGGTAGTAAGATCGGTAGCAATTCTACCGATCTTAAAAATAAAAAGGTTTAGATCGGTAGACATTTTACCGATCTAAACCAGTTTTTTTTTTTTTCTTTTTAATTTTTTCTAGTAAAATATTTTTTTTACAAAAATAGATAAAGTATCTTCAAATTTAGATATATAAAACATTCCATCTATTTTTTGAAAAACTTTTCAGATTTTACTAGAAATCAAATATAAGAATTCTCTCCATTTATACATCAGATTAAAAAAAAGTTAAAATCAGTAGAAATTCTACCGATCTTAGTACCAATATAAATATTACTGTAATCTTACTTATTTGTCTCTCTTCTTTTCTATTAATTACTACCAAAAAAAATTTCCAAATGAATTGGTTCAGTTGTCTTCTTGACATCATTGCTCCAAATTAAATTAAATCAATTTGACTTCGCATGAATGCAAATTAATAATGATCCAGTTCCAAAATTGGCAGCAGTTGAACTGTCGTAGTCTTTATCTTTCTAAGTTCGTGGAAATTTGGATATTTTTGTCTTCGAAAGTTCACGGAAATTTATGTATTTCTTTTTGTTATGCTTTATGCGTTAAATTATTATATCTACCTAAAATTACGCGTTTTGAATATAGACTACTATTACAATTTTTTATTTTTGCAAATTAAGAAACTGATTTGTCACAAAACAGATTCATGATTTATTGTTCTTCAAAAATAACAAGGATCAAATCTAAGGTTCGGTCACTCTATCTGGACCGAATATCAATGGTTCGTCCAATCTATGTTACGCCTTTATATGAAGGGGGATTTCACTTATACCCCTCAAAAACTTCAAAATTACGTATTTCCCCCTCTAAAGTTTAAAATTACGTATTTCCTTCTCTAAACTTCAAATACACAAATTTATCCATTTTATTGTCTTTTATATTAAAACTCATTCTTAATTTATAAGATACCCATTTTACCCTTTATGAAAAACATATAAAGCCCATTAGACTCAAATTTGAATCTGAACGGTTCATCTACCGTTCGAACTGCTTTTAGATATGTGAGCACAAGATCGGCACAAATCTTGATGCAAACACACACACATATTGAAGCGACATGCACAGATCTTAATGATATGCGTGCGGGTCAGGATTGCTTTAAGATATGTGCGTTCTAGATCAACACAAATATTGAAGCGATGCGCGCGGATCGGACGGTAGATGAACCATTCAGATTCAAATTTGAGTATGATTAACTTTTATATGCTTTTAATAAAGGATAAAATGGGTATTTTAAAATTTTAGAATGAGTTTTAATATAAAAGACAATAAAATGAATAAATTTGTGTATTTTTGAAGTTTAGAGGGGGAAATACGTAATTTTAAAATTTAGAGGGAGAAATACGTAATTTTGAAATTTTTGATGGGTATACATGAAATTCCCCCTTGTATGAATGTTGACACTAAAAATCTGAAATGCCGTAATTGAACTATTGATTTAGTCACGCCTGTTTACGGACCGAATTTCCAAAATCCAGTCTCCCCTTTTCATTCTTCCTTCTTTCAAAATTCGGTTCAGGAGAGGTTGATCAAACTATCCATGAGAAGGTGACTGAATCAATAATTTTTGAGTGAGTCTATGGTACTGTGCATAGCACGGATTAGTCCGTACTACGGAGCCATATTTTTATTTTGAAAATTCTAATGGTCGATCCGAAGCGTTCAACGTGATCTCCACATGAATATGTACTTGCAGACTAAATTTTATATTTTTTTTGAATATTTTTACTATATTTTAAGATAGGTAGAAAATCACTTGATCTAAAAATTCTGGACCATCCAAAAACAGTGATCTTCTACCTATCTAAAAAAATAGTAAAAATGTTCTAAAAATAAAAAATTTAGCCCACAAGTATATTCTCATATGGAAATCATGTTGAACGGTTCGAATCAACCGTTAGAATTTTGAAAACGAAAATATTGATTTGTAGTACGGACCAATCCGTGCTATGCATAGTACCATAGACTCACTCATAATTTTTTCACCCAACTTATTTGTAATATGTGTTGCCAGTGATTGCAGGTATAACTAAGGAGTGATAAACACTACTAGAATTTTGGTTTTTTACATGGATAAAATTTCGGTTGTTGCATGGGCTTACTCATGCAACAAGCCCGAAAAAGACTTGTTGCATGGGTTATCCATGTAACAACTACCCATAGTACAAGCCTCGATGCAAATACTCAATTTCAGACTTGTTGCATGGGCTATCCATGCAATAACTTTTCTAAATCTTATTGCATGGGCTTTCTCATGGAACAAGTACCCATGCAACAAGTCTGAGAATTGGTGCCTGCAGGAAGTATTTCCAAGGATATAGAGCGTGGGCCCCACCCTAGAATTTGCAAGGATAGACAACTGAGTATTTGCAAGGATAGAGAGCGTGGGTCCCACACGAGTTATTGCAAGGCAAGTTAAGGGAGTAATTGCATGGATAGAGAAGGTGGGCCCCCTGTTTATTTGCATGGGTATGAAGGTGGGCCCCACCAAGTTATTTGCATGGATAATGCTGGTGGGCCCCACCAGATTATTTGTAAGGATATCATTTGAACCTATTGCATGCACTGTATTACCCCGTATTGTAATGATATTCCGATGGAAATAATTGACGTTCCAGCAATATATTATCGTGCCGAATTTCTATAATCCTCCCGGTACCAATTTGGTACCTATACCAATTTGGTACCAACCCAGTGACAAGCAAGAAATCTTTTTCATTTTCCATTGAAACATAATAAGAACAATACAATAAAACATGGAGAGTAGCATTTTATTTCTAATTAATCAACATTTTAAATTCAAGCATGCATTGTAACATAAGTCCAAAAAGAGCACGACTATTTTCTTTCTATACCCAAAATATAAGCACGACCGATCACCAAAAAGAGCACACCTATTTTCTGCTTGCATTCTTTTCCTCTCTTCCCGCTCCTCATTAAGACGTTGATCTCGTTCTTGCACTAAGATTGTGTTCATTTCTTCATGAGTGTAAGATTTCTGCAACCCATTTTGTGTCACCCCAGAAACAGAAGATGGTGCATGGATTGCCCTGGCTCGTGTGGTCACTGTTTCTGAACCAAAATTCTTGTACCAAAATTTTCTACAATGAGTGTATGATTACCTTCTTGTACCAGAATTCTATTTGCACATACACATGTTTGGCCACTGTTTCTGAACTTGCCAGCAACCTGAGATCATTAAACATTTTCAAGTCATGAACATAAATTCATACTAGTGTGCATCAAGATTAGTTTAAAAATCCATTTTTAATTTTATTCAATTAACTATTTTAACCATTGCAGAAAATTGAGTTAGCCAAAGTTTTGCATAAGGATGATTATAAAGAACAACTTTAAGATTTAAGAAGTTTGTACATGGTTTGCATAAAAAGATCATTATTATATTGCTTACACTGCCTTTAACAGCAAAAAAAAAATAACAGCACCACAGGTGTGAATTAATAAATCGAAAAAAAGATCTCTAAATATAAAACATAGAAGCCATTTTTGAACTTTAATCTCTAAAGAGCCAAAAAAGGAGGGATGACAAGTCATACCAAACCGGTGACGAAAAAACAAAAGAACATTAGAGGCAAGAGCCAGGACAAAGATGCATGTGACGAGATCAAAATCAAGCATAAGATTGAATGCTTGCGCACCACCAAGCACCTGAAATATTCAAACATAATAAGAATTATATTTTTATTGCAAGAATTTATAGTGATAATTTTAATAGTGTACATCAATGTAGTTTTCCCGTACATGTTGACTAATATTTTTTTATCAAAATGATATTAACTAAACACACTGCATATTAAAATGAGATGCATGACTACATAAGATCTATTATTTCGGCAAGGTGACATTGAGTTTTAGAACAATTATTACCAATTGAAATTCGACGTAAATAAGATTGGAAAATAACAATTATTTAGCACAAGGAAAGGGCAAAAAATGAAGAAGAATATAGACACAGAACAACATAGTAATTTTCATCAAAATTATTTAGCACAAGAAAAGGACATGAAATGTTGTAAATCTTTGCAAATGCAATATGACATCACCTCTTTCAACACAGAACAACAAATTTGGAATTTCAGAAGAATATAGACTGATAGCCACATGTGATTAATGTCATGTCGTGTTATACAGGGGCATGGCCGTAGTTGCAATGCTATACTATGATATTTTGGTACCAGTTCATCAGGTCTGGAGAATTAGCCTTGTATATGATTTTCATGGGCACTATGAGATATCATTACACTCGCAAAGCATTGTCTAAGGCTTCCATTTACCAAATATTTTACAACCTAAATAACATGGTGGCAAAAACTCTGAAATCTCAAATTCAATGACCTCAAGTAATACACATCTTAACACACTACTACAAGCAACTTGAGAATTGTCATTTTGGCAAGTTACAGCAAGGGTATAAATAGACACTTGAGAGTAGGTCCGATGGGCTCATCGGACCTACTCTAGTTCGATGAGTTTAATCACCGTCGATTTGCTTTAAGATTCGTGCAGAACGCTTTAAACTTAGTGCAGTCTGTTTCAATTTTTTCGTGCGCACAAATATTAAATTAGAGGGGACGGTCATTATGCTCGTTGAACCTAAAAGTAGGTCCGATGGGCATCGGACCTACTCCGTTCTCATAAATAGAAGAGGAAATTATTAGTACCCAAAGGCTTCAACTAGTCTGAACTCTTTAGGAATAAAAGCTTGTGCAGTCTCTGCTTTGACTAGGTGGAGATGGTAAAGTGCACTGTAATAAATCAAACCACATTTAATTGCACTGTAAAAGAAGGAAAAAAACAACAATTGAGAAAGAATAATAAAAATTGAAGAAAGTATGTACTTGCCTGCCTCTGGAAAACAAAGGAGGCCATTTCTCTGTGTGTGTGTGGTTGCTTGATTGAATTTAATTTACAAAGCACGTTTTGCCTTATAAATTTACTTGGACCAAGTATCCTTTATATTTCATAATTTACTCAATCTTCTCAATATAATTCAATCTCAACCATATTTCATAATTTTATAATGAGAAGAGCCAGCGATCGAGATGAACTTATCTGACAAACTTTGGCTTGACTGGAGAGCTAACCTGAAAGGGAAAGTGTTAGTATATGTACTTACATGTTATGCATGAAGAGGGAGTGGTAGGCCTGTGCCGAAATGATATGCACTTTGATCTTGTTTTCTGGGTCCCGATTAAGAAATTGGTCGTTCACAAATACCTACAACAAATTTAACCTTGATAAATTATAAGACTATCCTTCCAAATCACTGAATCACTGGATAAGCAGAATATTCTCCACTGAGAATCTCTCAATTTCAAGAGTATAACTCAAAATTAGTTTAAAGTCACCTATGCATTAGTTTGGATATGATTGATTGTTTTAAAATTTGCCTACTCTATAGAAGATTTGAACAACACATACCAAGGAGCTATTAACACTTATCATCAAGCAATTTTCAATTAATATAATGTACTGTTGTGAAATCTAATATACAACCAAATTTCAAAATTCAAAGTGACATCATAATGTGTGGCAAGTTTAAGAAAAAAAACCATATGAATATTCTGCTACCGTTCTCAATTCATGAAGTCAAAAGCACACAAAAAGTCTGGAGTCCTTATCAGAATGATGCAAGTTGTGGCTTAAATAAAATAATATTATTCAATTGCTCCTGTTGTGCTAAAAGATCAACATGATCCACATGAACCCTACAATTTAAACAAAAAGAAATAATGAATTATTACATCCACTAATAATTAATATACCTTGATAGAGTTCAAGTTTCACTTTTTTTATCTCCGAATTGTTCAGAGAAGTAGATATAGCTTAACAGAGTTCCAATTTCACTTTCATGATTTTGAAATTATGCAAAAATTTAATTACACACGTCTCAGCAAGTTCAATTCAAACAAGTATCAAGCAAACATGATGCAAATGCAAACCACACTTAAAATCCCAATTCTGGTCTGTTGGAGTTGGAAAAAAATGACCCCATTTACATCAATTTTGCCTGAAACTCCCTAATTAGTCAGCATAAAATCATAATAATATCCCTGTGAACAACCTACTGTCATCCGGTAAAATCAGAAAGTAAAGAAAGCACTAACACATACCTGCATCTTGACCTCTGTAAACCTCTGCAATCAAAACTCTTCGGCAACGTCTGCACCTCAGATTTACCAAAGCTCCTCAGAGGCGACATCATCCTTGACAACCCTTTTGTCTCTTGGGGACCGACCCGTCTTGGCGCCAGACAGAGTGGCCAATGCTCCAGTCCATGTAAGAAAGAACAATACTAGTGTCGGTAAATTAAAACGAAACCAGTTATCGGTTGCTGATCGGAGACAGAGCGGAGAGCGCGGGTGCGGCTGAGAGGAGGAGGGCGTTTAAACCCTAGGCGAAGGTGTTGGCTAGGTTTAGTGAGGAAAAGGGTGAGCGGGAGATGACAAAAAAATTTGTAGATCGACACGGAGAGCGGGAAAGGAATAATTAGTGAAATTTTGGGAGGGAAGTGAAAATTTTGTGGATCAATTGGTTTTCATCTTATTTACAAAAAGGAGATGGGAGATCTCGCTAAATCCAGAGGGTAAAAGTAGAAGGGATTTGTATCGCATTTACTGGAGAGATTTCATATGCTCTGAGGTAACATAATATTTGTGTTTAGATCCGGAACATCTGATCATCAATTCACACGGATATTAAAGAAATATGTGCATCACAAAGGGTCGGATCTAAACATAATATTATGTTACCTCAGAGAATTGGGACTCCCTACCCACAACCTCATAAATAAAAACATCAGCATCATTCGTTATCTATCGGACGGTTTGTCGCGTGATATATACTAATTAGGTAATTTATGTACATTAATTAATATGAAAAAAATTCAAATATTTTTTTAAAATTAGGTACATCTTCTATGGCCAAATTATACTTATAAGTGTCAGTTTTAAAGACTTTCATCATTATTTGCCCCTTCAAATTTAGGAAATATTTGCGGACCGTTGATTTTTATGTGAACGATCGACGGTCGATCTGCAATGAAATTATTCCAAATTTATTTTGAAATGATCAAGGGAAGATATTGAACACAACCAACGTAAAATTTTTGAAGATCTGTTGTGTCTGAGCTTAGATCCAATGTGAAGTGTTTATAGCCTTTCGATGTTTCAATATTCCGTCAACTCGATGGATAGGTAAAAAAAAAAAAAATTTTGTCAAAATTTGCTGCAAGAGAATAAATGCAATGCTCTTTAATTTCAACGGTTCCGATCGAGCAGCGGACGATGTATTCCCATGCGCCTTCATTAACTCACAAACGAGAGTTTATGTAACATGAAACATAAACTCTTGTTTTGTGAGTTAATGAAGATGCACGGGAATACATCGTCCGCTGCTCGATCAGAACCGTTGAAATTAAAGAGCATTGCATTTATTCTCTTGCAGCAAAATTTGACAAAAAATATTTTTATTTACCTATCCATCCATTTGACCGAAAATTGAAGAATCGTATGGCCATAAACACTTCGTGTAGGATCGAAGCTCATACATAATAAAACTTTCAAACTCTTATGTTGGTCATGTTCAATGTTATCCCTTGATCATTTTAAAACATATTTGAAATGATTTGATTGCAGATCGACCGTTGATTTTTCGCGTGAAAATGAACGGTCAAAAAATGTTTTCTAAATTTGAAGGGGCATATAATGATGAAAGTCTATAAAAATTACATGTATAAGTATTATTTGATCATATAAATATAAAAATTACATGTATAAAAATTATTTGACCATATAAATATAAAAATTACATGTATAAAAATTTAGATAGTCATGCATCAAGTGATTACTAAATATCAAGCTTTCACGCCGTCTGATAAGTGAAAAACGGTCCTGATTTATTCATTCTAATAGCTATGGGTAGGGAGTCCCTATACTCTGAGGTAACATAATATTTTTGTTTAGATCCGGCAGTAGATGATGCATAGGATTTTTTTATATTGGTGCGTGAAGATGATTACACGGCCCGATCTAAACACAGATATTACGTTACCTCAGAGTATATGAAAAATGAAAACCCTTTCTATCTTTTCTCTCTGTGAGTAGCGTTTTTTTTACTCTTACTCCAAAATCTTTCCTCTCTTTGTGCTCTATCTCCACTCTCTGAAAACCAAATCGACTAACCCTCCTTCAATTCCCTCCAATTTTGGGTATAGAAAGAAAATAGTCACTGCACTAAGTTCCTCCCTCATAAGTTCACCGACTAAACTCTCTGAAAATTTTCACTTCCAAATCGACTAAATCCTCTCCTCATAAGTTCCTCCCCTCTTTACTCTCTAAGCAAAGAAGAACAACCCCGATCGTCACCGCACTAACTTCCGACCTCTCAACCGGAGCCAAATGGAAAAAACCCTTTCCTCTCAACCGTCTATGTAGACATTGCTGAAACTCCCAAAGAAAATCCTCTAAACCCTATCTCGGAGAAACTTCTCTCTTGTCTTCCCACCTCCTTTGTTTCCGTCTCAATTGCATGTTTTGTTTCCTCTTTCTCCTTTTGTCAATCTCTCTCTCTCTCTCTCTCTCTTTGCTTAACGAAAGAAGAAAACAGATACACACAGATAAGTTCAACACACAAATTCCCACCAAAATGACGAATAATCAGGCCATGTTCGTGAGCAGCAACAACAGTGAGGCTACACTAGTTGGATCCAAGATGAAGCGGAACACTGGCCGCAAGAGCCCCATTGAGTGCATTGACGATGAAGATGCTCGCCAGGTATTCGACAAAATACCTCCTTGAAATTTCTACTCTTACTAATTCTAAAATTTAACTAGCTTTTCTTTTATTGGTACTGTGCATTATGGTATTATGGGAGACATTGACCTGCTAATACCAGCTTTAATTAAAGTATGAACTTATCTCTTCATATATACCTAGTATCTGAAGGAACGGTTATTGTTCATCCAATTACTTATTTGCATATTTGAAACAGGTTTATGGGCATTAAATTTACGAGAGCTAATCCTACATGATTTGTAAAGCACGTCACAATTAATGATTTCTTAATTTGAATTTTGTTGATCATTTTTTTCAATTTGGAAAAATTGTCTATCTACATTTATAACTGCAGTACATGGTACGGTACAATACCACTTTCGGCATCAGCTGCAACTGATGGCACTGTTAAGTTGTACCAATATGAAAGTGGTATGCTGCAACTGTGTTTTAAATGATATTTTGACAATAATTTCCATCACGTTATTTTTCTTATTACCCAGTTGTATGAACCATTGGCCAAATTCAGGTGCTTATTACCCAGCCAAACCATGCAAATTTTGAAGATTTCATCTTATGAAATAGAGCATCTTTGTTGATTATACATCTCTAATAATTGTGCAGTGCAAGATGGATAGGAAATCATGGTTTTTTCGATTGGAATTTGATGATGTCCAGCCGGGGCAGAGTTTGAATGAACAGAAGAGTAGTAAAATTAATGAAGGGTACAAGACATGTGAGATGTAATTGCAATTGCATCAATGCGGAAATTCTGCAATTAAGAAATGAATTTGATTTCAATTACTCCATGACAGCTGTTTGCAATTGTAAATCAATTGCACCAATGGAGATGCTCTAAGACACTGGTACGTAGATTTGGTTTAGGGTTTTGTTCTTTTTGTTATCTGTTAATTTTCAACTTAATTTGGTTTAGGGTCAAAATTTCTCTACCACTGTCGATGTGTGATATGGACTGTTCAAGGTCCATTTTCAACTTAATTTGTATATTCTCATTCACAGATACTTGTAGTATACTTGTAAAGACTTGTACACTTAAATCTTACAATTACAGGAATTTTATTTCTAATTTTTATGTTAGTCTTCAAATATGCAAGGGTAATTTAGGCAGTTCTTAGCACACTTGTTTCAACTTTTTATACAGATTAATTTAGTGAGATGTACTGTACCAATTTAGTGAGGCATGTACTGTACCAATTTTGTTTCAACTTTTTTGGTTTAGGGTTTTATACCATGAAACTGAGAGAGGAAAAGCTTAATTGAAGAAAGAATCTTTGTATTTCATTTGTTTTCTTATTCTGTTACATGAAGGGATTACATCTCTATATAAAGACTAATCTCTAATTGTCTCTAATTACACATCTACCACTAACTACTCTAATAGATTAGTTACAGTCTTTGACTCCTAATTGTCTCTAATTACGATCATGCCCCTATACTCTATTATACAGATTAATTTAGTGAGGCACACTTGTTTTCTTACACGTCTTTATTCCACTAAGAATAGTTGTGATATTGATAGATTATTTTCATGATGAATTCTATTTAAAATTTCAGGGGTGGCCAAAGGGTGTCACTCCCAAATACAGCTTGAAATCTCTTGTACCTAGGCTCTTTGAACTCCTTGGAGTTGAGGTATGTTATGATATGCATGATCTTTCAGCCAATTTTAAGATTTGTGGTTTTTCTGTGTGCTTTTGTCATATGGATTGTTATGGTAGTGTGTTTGATCATTTTGATTTTGGGTTGAATTGGTTCAGGTTATGATTCAATGTGTAGGCAAGTCCAATTGCAAGGTCTCTTATTTACAATAATACTGGTACTTGCAAGGTCTAATTAATAATTGTCACATCTCCTCTTAATCAGTCCCTAAATAATCTGCCATCTCACTCTTAATCAGCCGCCCCTAAAAAATGCTAATTACAAGTGAACTTACTGTGTTCTTTGCTTGCTGGTATCCAGATCAACCTCTGAACTAATATGGTTAGGTCAAATTTGGAAGAAGTGCTGATTTGTTTAAGGTAAAACCTATGTATTTACTAACTATACATTCATATGCATTACACCTATATATTTACATAAAAATTGATGTATCACTCAGTTTACTTAACCTAACTAGTATAGTAAGCAAGGCATAAGAATAAGTTTAGTTTTGTCCTACATGTGTAAAATAATCAGTAGTATTGTCCTAGCAATAAAATAAAAGAATAAAGGGCATTTCTATAAAATAAGTAAATAAAAGGGGTCTACTGACAAAGAATATGAAATGAGAGCATGAAAATATAAATGAATATATCAAGGTCACTTGTCTTATGTTACCGTACCTATACTATATCGGCACCAAACATCAAAACAAAAAACAATGCAACTGGTATTAGGGGTACAAAGACAAAAATTGAATAGAATCCTGAATTTCTGATTTCTTTTGTTATGATATAGAAAGCATAATCAAATCATTGCATTTAAGTTGAATTTATTTTTCTTTTGTTATGATAACGATTTTTTTTCCTGCATTGATATCTTCTTTGAAAAATTATTTTGCAGATTTTGCATCAAAACATAGAGAAGTTTCCTTTTATGACCATGTAATAATTTTTCTTCATTGAAATCTTTCTTGTAGGAAGGTGGCTGTCTAATTAAAATAGGATGTAAGCTGCACATAATTTTTAGGAGCAAATGGAGAGTGAAAAAACACTAGTTCAAGCATTTAGTAATAAATTAGACAATATATGCTGTGGTAATATTGCTTTGGATGTATCATTTGGGTCAAAGCAAACACATGTTTCATTTTTTGAATCGCAATCCAGTTGCAAAATTTCTCACTGGAAGCCATTTCAATGAAATTATATATTTTGATTCCTCCCCCTGATTTGCAAATAGTATGGTTTTGTAATTAATCCTCTCACATAAACTCTTGTTTTGGATAGGTAAATGCTATAATTTTTGTATGGTACAATGCTTTTAATTTTTGTATTGAGATGTAATGATTTTTTTTTTGGATTTAAGATGTGTAAGGTCTTTTTATAATTGCAAGGGTGCTAGTTCCTTTTGCACATAAGTAAGCAATAGACTGGAGCATCACAAAATTCAGTTAAGAGATTATAGTTAGACATTAACTGATGTTGTTAAGAGATTAATCAGGCCACTGCGTGGGCTATAAAAGAGATGTAATACCACTTTGGACAATTACGAAAGAATGAAATAAAGATTCATAATTTCATTTCTTGCTCTTAATTAAATATTGGTTGTTGCTGTGATCTATTTTTATTAAAAATTCAAAGGAGATCTCAAATATACAGAAATATTATTGTCTCTAGGAATTAAAATAGATTTCCATCAGTCTCAAGGAATTACATAAATATTACATTAATATTGAATGCAAATAGATTTCCATCAGTCCAATACCCTCTCTTTTATTCTCTTTAATTTACATGGACCTTTGGAATAAAATAATAAAAAACGAATCATCAAAACTTGTTACATGGATAAGCCCATGGAATAATTTCGTCCCAATTCTGTAGACTTATTACATGGATAGTGTAGGACTTTTTACATGGACCTTTAGAATAAAATAATAAACAAATAATCATCAAAACTTGTTACATGGATAAGCCCATGCAACTGTTGGGTCTCACTTCTGCAGACTTGTTACATGGATACTTCTTTTGGTTTTTGCATGGACCTTCATTAAAATATACTATCAGGCGTCGCTGGCGGGTCATGGGTCGTCAAATATTAGTTGCATGGGTCAGTAAGAGACAATTGCATGGATAAACATCAAATCTTTTGCATGCGTTACTTTTTGCATGGGACACCCATGCAACAGATATTGTTGTGTCAGAAATGCCAATTCTTTTGCATGGGACATTCACATTCATGTAACAACTAAGTTTTATCCATGCAAGAAACCAAAATTCTAGTAGTGAAAGGGATTAGGCTAATCAAAATTTATAATTAGTGTTTCTGTACACAACTCTCTGTAACAGGCCTACAGGCGTTTTAATGATAAAAAAAAAAATTTAAAGTCGAAGTAGTGGATCCAAACCGCTTAACATGATCTTATTATAAAAGTGTACTTGAAGAACAAATTTTTTTATTTTTTTAGATATATTGAAAATCACTACTTTTGATGGTCTAGAATATTTAGATAAGATGATTTTCAACCTATCTAAAAAAATAGAAAAAATTCTAAAATAATTCTAAAATTAGATCTATAAATACATTTTCATATGAAGATCATGTTAAGTAATTCAGATCGATTGTTTGGACTTTGAAATTGAAAATATAAGTTCATAGCACAGACCGGTTTGCACATTGCAAAGCACCATAGCCTCACTCCTTTTTATATTATATAAATGAATGAAAACATCTATATATCTTCTGTTGCTAAACTAACGATACTTTATTTTCAAAAAAAAAATGATAAAATAAATTGAGAAAGATTTGTTAAAACTATAAATTAGTAAAAATTAAAACATAAATTGAAGGGCATATAAGTTAAACTACTTTTAAATCATCTACATACCTCGCAAGTTATGAAAAAGATTTATCCAAACTAAACTTTCTTAATATTTTAATCAAATTTTGGATCATAATGAACTTAAAAGAATATCAACTCAAAATGAGTTAGAAGGAAAAAAACCAACTCAACACATCATAAAAACAAATTTTCCTGGATTAAAAAATCTCATACAAACCCATAAAATTATGTTAATTGAAACGAGACCCAAACTATTCAATAACATACTTCGCATTGAAAATTTGACAGCGCTTTTGAGAACCAACATTCAGACATTTTTTTTGCTCACATACCATTGTACATTTTGTTTTAATTCAGTCAGCTATAACTCCGGATATTGTATTTTGTAATTTCGCATTTTATAAGAATATATGGGTACAAATTTCAATTTTGTAATTATAATTGGTTGACCTTTTCAGTTCACAAAAAGAATTCCGCAAAAGAAGTGGAAGTGGTGAGGTGATTAACAACCTTGTCGTGTGGGGCCTCTCTCTCACTTGTGTTGCTGCTGACCCCTCTCTCTCTCCATACTTTTTCATTTATAGAAATAATCTAAAATTTAATATAGACAAATAGATAGATTGAAGGGTAAATTTCGCTGGAGGTCACTAAACTTTGTCATTTGTCACAAATTGGTCACTCAATTTTGATTTGTCCATTTTTAGTCACTCAACTTTGTCATTTGTCCCAATCAAGTCACTTTATATTTTTCCGTCCAAAATGTTAACGGAATATTCTCATTCCGTTAGCATTTTGGATGGAACTAGTATATTCCGTTAATATTTTGGACGGAATGAGAATATTCCGTTAGCATTTTGGACAAAAAAAATATAAAGTGATTTGATTGAGACAAATGACAAAGTTGAGTAACTAGAAATGGACAAATCAAACTTGAGTGACCAATTCGTGACAAATGACAAAGTTTAGTGACCTCCAGCGAAATTTACCCTAGATTGAATATAAACTTCGATCACGTAGAAAGTGAATCATTGGTCACAACTTGTATTTCTTTCTGTATTAGATTAATAGAAAGACGCATCTGTTTTTTGTTGCGTTACTCCGGAGACTTACGTCTTTCAGTGGCTGAACTCCGTTATCAACTCATGTGTCAATTTTTATAACTCTATCTATTTATTTTAATGTACTTTATTTATTTTAGATTTACAAGTTCTTGATTCCGCTAAGAACTTAAAGTAGATAAATTTACTTAAATACACGAACGATTTTTCAACTTGTCTATCCGACCAATAGTTACAAGTTAGGAACAACCCCATATTCACCCATTTCTAGGTACCGTTAGGAACAACAATTATCTAATATTTTATAAGAAGGGTGGATATATAAAACATTAAAAAAAACAATTAAATTTCAATATACATAGTTAAAATTTTAAAATCATAGGGGTGGCTTAGCACCCCTATCAATACTCTTATATCTGGCCCTGGGTAATTCTAAAGGAATCGAATCAATAATTCGGTTCTTTTTAGTTGCGACACCACGCCACACGACTACACAGAAAGTCACACAACAAATTCAGATCTTAAACCCTTTAATTTCATACACATCTATGAATCACTACCACATAAAATCTTAATATCTAAATGAATCGAATTAATAATTCAGTTCCCTTAGTAATGCCTAAAGAAACCAAATTAGTAAATCACTGATTTGGTTTCTTTCATGAGATTGAAATTTCTTTCACTGATTCGGTTTCCTTCACTCCATCCAATTTCCTATATTATGTTCACATAATTTCTATAAATAAAAAAATTCTACTGTCTGTCTCTGCTTTTGAAATTACTCTTTCTGCAGTATGTGATGTCAAGCATCCTCTACTCTAGCAATAAGAAAAGGAACCGATTTTTCAAAAGGCCTACTTGGCCCTTCCTTAAGGACAGCTACTTGTGCTTTTCTTTCAACCAAAACCAAAAAGAATTAACAAATACCTCTTGCTCAAACTATAGAACAGAGGAAAACCGATTGCACATTATAGGGAGAGAGAGAGAGAGGGAGAGAGGGATGCATCATTGAAACCCTTCAAAATTTCAATTTTAGCACTGATTGATCAGCCTTGGCTCCTTAATTAATTTCACTGTGTAAGTTTACATGTACCTTGTTATTTCATTGGAGATACACCCTTCTTTTACATGAATTTGTCTGAAATATTATGAAATTAGGTTGAAGCGATCGACACAAGGAAGAAGACTCAAATGGAATACAAAGGCGGGTCGACCGGCTTCATTTATAACCTAACAACCCTGCATGAGGTAGAAAAAGAAAGAGAAGGCAACAATTTCTCAAGTTTGTTAGATATATATGCGCACGAGGCACTCAATCTACATAACATATGCATATATGCAAATCAAGTTGTTTATGCCAAGTTTTCTCTGACATCCAATCCTGACGAGGCTCTTTCTACTCGCGTCGTTGCCAGTGGTGGGAATAGCCCGCGCTAACGAGGAGGGCTCAAATGCCCCAATGCTTCATGCCCCATTCGTGCCCCAACATCTATATCTTCAAATGTAAAGTTCAAATAGATAATCCCAACCGATCAACATGATATCCATGTTAAAATATGATTGGAGACCAAATTTTATATTTTTTGGAATTTTTTTACTATTTTTTAAGATATGTACAAAATCATTGTTTTTAGATGGTCCAGAATTTTCTGATTTTGTACCTATCTTAAAAATAGTAAAAAAATTCCAAAAAATATAAAATTTGGTCTCCAATCATATTTTAACATGGATATCATGTTGATTGGTTTCAGATTATATGTTTGAACTTTGCATTTGAAGATATAGATGTTGGGGCACGAATGGGGCATGAAGCATTGGGGCATTGGAGCACTCCTCATATATATATATATATATATATATATATATATATATATATATATATATATAGGATTTTGCTAATATGCTACGCGTAGCATAGAGCCCCTCCGTGCTATGGATTAATTTTTGAGTTTTCAAAATCTTAACGGTCGATCTGAACTGTTCAACATGATCTCCATATGAATATGTACTTGCAAACCAAATTTTACATTTTTTAGAATTTTTTTACTATTTATTAAGCCACTTTGAAAATCGCTGATCCAATGGTCCAGAAAAGTTTACTGTTGTGTACAAATTAGTGTTTTTTCAAAGTGGCTTAATAAATAGTAAAAAAATTATAAAAAATGTAAAATTTGGTTTGCAAGTACATATTCATATGGAGATCATGTTGAACGGTTCGGATCGACCGTTAGGATTTTGAAAACTCAAAAATGGAGCCATAGCACGGAGGCCTCTATGCTACGCGTAGCACTGTCCTATATATATATATATATATATAGAGATGGGCTATGGTGCATTGCAATGCATAGGCACCCTTGTGCATTGGACCATAAATCACCGATTCAAAGTCCAAATGACCGATCCAAACCGTTCATCTTGTTCTCCATATTAATATGTACTTGGGGACCAAATTTTACATTTTTTGGAATTTTGTTACTATTTATTAAGCCACTTTGAAAGTTTCTGATCCAACGGTGAACAGCAAAAAACAGTAAAATTTTATGGACCACCAGATCAGAAACTTTCAAAGTGGCTTAATAAATAGTAAAAAATTTCCAAAAAATGTAAAATTTGGTCTCCAAGCACATATTAATATGGAGAACAAGATGAACGGTTTGGATCGGTCATTTGGACTTTGAATCGGTGATTTATGGTCCAATGCACAAGGGTGCCTATGCATTGCAATGTATAATAGCCCATCTCTCTCTCTATATATATATATATAGTATGGCTAATGTGCTTCCTCTAAAACTTCGGCCTCGTGCTTCCGGGGGCATATTTAGTGTTTGATGTTCAAACAACAAATTCAAATCGTTAGATGTTCAATATATATTAAAATGTACTTGGAGACCAAATTTTACATTTTTTGGAATTTTTTTACTATTTATTAAGCCACTTTGAAAATTTCAGATCATATGGTCCAGACTGTTTTCACTGTTGACCCGGATCTGGAATTTTCAAAGTTGTTTAATAAATAGTAAAAAAATTCCAAAAAATGTAAAATTTGGTCTCCAAGTACATTTTAATATAGATTGAACATCTAACTGTTTGAATTTGTTGTTTGAACATCAAACACTAAGATATGCCCCCGGAAGCACGAGGCCGAAGTTCTAGAGGAAGCACATTAGCCAAACTCTACATATATATATATATATATATATATATATATATATATATATAGAGAGTCATTTATTAGTTTTTAAGCACTAATATCATAACGTTATAACTTCGGCCGAAGTTATAATGAGTCGTCTATTAGTTTTAAAATCCAAACAACCGATCCGAACCGTTCAACTTTTTCTAAATATTGAAATGTGATTGGAGACCAAATTTTACATTTTTTGGAATTTTTTTACTATTTATTAAGCCACTTTGAAAATCGCAGATATGCTGTGAATAGTAAAAAACAGCAAAATTTTCTGGACCACCGGATCAGTATTTTCAAAGTGGCTTAATAAATAGCAAAAAAATTCCAAAAAATGTAAAATTTGGTCTCCAAGCACATTTCAATATAGAGAACATGTTGAACGGTTCGGATCGGTTGTTTGAATTTTGAAATTGCAAAAACAACTCGTTATAACTTCGGCCAAAGTTATAACGTTATGACATTAGCCTATCTCTCTCTCTCTATATATATATATATATATATATATAGGGTCCGGCTAATTTGCTGCTGGCAGCATTTCGGCCAGCTGCTGCCGGCAGCAAATCTGCCATACGAATGTTCAAACAACCGATCCGAACCGTTCAACGTGTTCTAAATATTGAAATGTGCTTGGAGACCAAATTTTACATTTTTTGGAATTTTTTTACTATTTATTAAGCCACTTTGAAAATTCCAGATCATATGGTCCAGAATTTGTTACTCTGTTTTTACTGTTCACCCGGATCTGGAATTTTCAAAGTGGCTTAATAAATAGTAAAAAAATTCCAAAAAATGTAAAATTTGGTCTCCAAGCACATTTCAATATTTAGAACACGTTGAACGGTTCGGATCGGTTGTTTGAACATCTGTATGGCAGATTTGCTGCCAGCAGCAAATTAGCCGGACCCTATATATATATATATATATATATATATATATATATATATATATATATATATATATATATATATAAACCATATAGTTTAATATATATTATGAAAATATTTATGGATATATTTATGGATATCTGATATTAGATCTGTATCCGTATATATATAGAGGGGAGTTCAAATGCCTCCATTTTTAAAAACTTTAATAATTCAAAATTTAAAACTTAAAAGTCAAAATAAAATCGTTGGATATGATCTACCTCATTTTATCTATGTGCTCACAAAAAATTATATTTTGATTTTGTTTTTATGTGAATCAATAAGTTGAAAAATCAACGTCTAGAAATTATCCACATTATTACTTTTTTTACAAGCTCTTGATGACAATCAAAATAAAATTGAAATGTCATAACTTTTTACACGTGCATAGATAAAATGATGTAGATCATATCCAATGGTTTTATTTTGACTTTTAAGTTTTAAATTTTGAGTTCTTAAAGTTTTTAAAAATGGAGGCATGGTGGAGGCATGAAAAATGGAGGCATTTGAACCCTCCTCATATATATATAGAGATAGACTATGGTGAGTTGTGAAGTAAAACGTCGTTTTACTTCACGTCATATTTTCATTTTTAAATCCAAACAACTGATCCGAACCGCTCAACATATTCTCTATATTGAAATGTGCTTGGAGACTAAATTTTACATTTTTTGGAATTTTTTTACTATTTATTAAGCCACTTTGAAATCGCTGATCCACTGTGAACAGTAAAAAATAGTAAAAATTTCTGAACCACCGGATCAGTGATTTTCAAAATAGCTTAATAAATAGTAAAAAAATTCTAAAAAATGTAAAATTTAGTCTCCAAGCACATTTCAATATAGAGAACATGTTGAGCGGTTTGGATCGGTTGTTTGGATTTTCAAAATAAAAATATGAGCGTGAAGTAAAAATGACCTCTTACTTCACAACTCACCATAGCCCAGCTCTCTCTCTCTCTCTCTCTCTATATAATCTGGCTAATATGCTACGCGTAGCATAGAGAGCCTCCATGCTACGGCTCAATATTTGAGTTTTCAAAATCCTAAAGGTCGATCCGAACCGTTCAACATGATCTCCATATGAATATGTACATGCAAACCAAATTTTACATTTTTTAGAATTTTTTTACTATTTTTTAGATAGGTAGAAAATCCCGAAATTTTTATTTATAACATTTTAACAAAATAAATTAATAAAATAACCATTGTTTCTGGTCAATTCTAAATCTAACACGGCCGCAGAACACCGGAGCGAACCCATATGAGGGAGGCCGCAGAATGCCGGAGCGGACCCTGTTTTTTTTTTTTTTTTAAATCTGATTCTGAAGTTGATTATGATTTTGTTTTGGAAATTTTTATCAAAAATGTAAAGTTTGTACTGGAAGTTGTGTGTTATTACTTATGTTTGAAATGTCGTTTAATCTGAAATTGTTGTTCGTCGTTTGTTTGATCAAAAGAAACATTACAATAGAAAGCCATATAAAGAAGCATACAATAGAACAATGCTAATGTTATCGGAAATTACAAATACGTCTAATTAACCGAAAATAAACAACATTTCTACGAGTACAATTAAAAAAGCAACATTAACTCTCAATCTCGTGCAGCTCGAGCAGCTCTGTTTTGTCTTTCTTGTGTATCTCGGCCGGCTTGGTGTCCTCTTCTCCTATTATGTAGAACGTCCATCCACATTGGAATTCTGTCGTGCTGTCTTCTGCCCACAGCAATATTTTTTTTCTCTGGAACAAGGACCGGGCCATTGTGTTGAGGCCATTCCGACTGATTTCCATAGACATGCCATTGTGCGCTCCATGTGTTGATTAGTGTATGGATGTGATAGTAGTGACTTACAAAGACGCCAGGGTCGATGCCTCGGAGACGACACACGGACAGAACATGAGAGCACGGTATTCTCTCCAATTGAGGCTTCTGGCACGTGCAAGTTACCGTGTGATCATCCCCGATTATCACCGTGTATTTGTAATTTGCCTTGGTAAACCGACCAGAATCGTCAGGTATGAAAGCGTGAACTCTCTCCTGTGTGGAGGTTACCTCGAACTCGTTGTTGTTTCCAAAGCCCCCCAGCGTCTTCATTTTATCGGACCTCTCGAACCGTTTGTTGATCAGCTACAAAAAATTAAAAAATAATAAAGAAGTCAGATTTTTTTAACAAAGTTCATTAAATTAAAAATTATGAAGAAAGAACTACAAATAAAAGTACCTGATTCACACGACACGAGAATTGTTGACCTTGACTGACTTCCCATTCTGCTTTGGCCCTCCTTTGCGCAAACCATGTCATACATTTGTAAAATGTGTCTTCAATTATTGCTGCAACCGGTAGCCTACGAGAGGACTTGAAGACCTTATTAAGCGACTCGGACCCGTTTGTAGTCATGATGCCCCAACGGTAACCACCGTCTAGTGCTTGGAATATCTTCCATGGTTTGGGGCACTCGTTCTCATCTTGATCCAAATATTTACCCACCCCGTCCAGCCAATTGAGGGCAATGTCACATGCCTGCCCCATTGCTTGCATTCCTTGTTCGTACCTCCTTATCTTCCTCTTAGCCACACATATTCTAAAAAAAACGGATTGCCTTATCACTGCAACCGTTCTTCTTCATGTTCTCGGCTATGTGAGTAGCACAAAGACGGTGAACACATTGATCCTCATCCTCCTCGTTCCACCCCATATCATCTTGTCTGAACACCTTCTTGATACCCTTTCCCCTATCAGTGATGACACACATGAATCTGGAGTGGATTACATTACGGCGCAACCATTTCATGAACCACGCACAATCGTCATAACTCTCTGATTCTACCAGTGAAAAAGCCAACGGGAGGAGCTAATTTTCAGCATCGTACCCGGTTGCAATCAACAGCTTGCCTATGGTAAAATAAATTTTGTAAGAGCCGAAATCAACTAAAATAAATAAAGTGAAAACAATCAAATTAGTTACCTTTATACCGGCCTGACAGGAAACATGCATCAACTGTGATCACCGGTCTGATATGTTGAAAAGCAGCTATGCACGGTCCAAATGCCCAAGCCGCCCTATGAAAATACCTCCATGGTCCAGGTTCACCAGTGGGATATGAGGTCACCTCAAACAATGTTTCTGTCAATAAATTTAAAAAAATAAGTTCAATTTTTGATTGATAATAAAATAACGTAAAAATTGAAGGAACAATGTAGTACCTGGGTTGCTTCTTTTGATTGCCTCCAACAATGGAACTACAAGAGCGTATGACCCCTCCTAACTGCCAAATTGACGGGCTATTGCCAACTCACGGCCACGCCATAGCTTGTTGTACGCCGGTATCTGACCGTTGTACCTTTCAGCAACAGCAATTCGGACAGCTTGAATACTCAAGTCGACATCGTTCCTCATGTGAGCGGATATACACTCGGCAACCATAGCAGCTGACAACTGGGCGTGATCTGTTCTTGTCGCATCCGCGTGGCATGAATGTTGTGTTGGGCACTTGGAGACACGCCATTGTGTTCCATAACCGGTGGCCCTTGCGAGTATGTACCACCCATAGTAACTGTCCTTGCACTTGAACCTCATTCTTGTGCGGTCACTGTGCGTAGGTTTTACCTCTTTGTTGCAAAGGATGTGAAACCTGGCAATTGCGCTCTTCATTGCCTCTTTTGAGTCATATGTTTGTCCCTCGGACAATTCATTCTCATACTCTGCCCTACTTCCAAACAAACCCGAATTGGCTTCCATAAACCCTGATGTGTCGTTGAAAGCATGAATCGGGTGCTGAAACCCGCGATACATTATCCGAAACCCGCGATCCATCTTGAAAGTCCTTGGTTTGCCAAGCACAGGCCCGGTATCTTCCTGGTCAGAATAATCGCTCATACCCTCAGGATCAACAGGACCCCAATTTTCCTCTGCCTTTAGTATTTCCGGATCCACTTCTTCATCGGATTCATCCGGATCACAAGTTTGACCCCAATGAGCGGTCCGACTAGATGAAGGCTGGTCCCTCTGAACTGGGGTCCGACGGGAGGGTCGGTCCCTCTGAACTGGGGCCCGACTACTGGACGGTTGGTCAATTTGGACAGGGGACGGACTAGAGCCGGATGAGTTACCCCGACTACGACCCTGGATTAACCTTATAATTGGGTTCGAACGCCGGGCTCTGGTAACCTCCACATATAGGTCAATTATCTTGTATGCACCCCAGAAAAACTCATGGTTTGGTTGTACAATACCTGCCAGACTCCCTCATTTTGAACTGGAAATAGTTGAAACCAGGTTTGTGCCGAACTAGTCGGCATGCTAATTTTGGCATCAATTTTAAGGTCATACTGACCCTGATCCAACCCCAAATTCTGACATATACTTGATTTAAGTCCCAAATAATCAGTACCCGGCAATACCGGGATCACAGTAACAGGTCCAATACTATAGTAAACCCCGTTAGGACCTGTTAAAACATCCCCACCAGTGTAGATGGATACCATAAGAGCCATTTTTCCAATTCAATACAGAGGAAACCTACAATTAAAAATTAACTAAATTAATTATTCTAATTAATTATTGCTAAATTAATTATTCTAATTTAATTATTGCTAAATTAATTATTCTAATTAAATTATTAATCTACTGAAATAAAAATAAAAAATTTAAAAGAAGAGAGAAAAAACTTACAGATCAGAGAGCTAACTCAGGAGAGAGAATGTGCGAGAGTGTGGAATGAAATTTCCCTGTCATTTTCGGGATATAAAGAACAGGGTCCGCTCCGGCATACTGCGGCCCCATATGGGGGTCTGCTTCGGCATTCTGCGGCCTCCCTCATATGGGTCCGCTCCGGTGTTCTGCGGTCGTGTTAGATTTAGAATTGACCAGAAACGATGGTTATTTTATTAATTTATTTTGTTAAAATGGTATAAATAAAAATTTCGGTAGAAAATCACTTGATCTGAAAATTATGTACCATTCAGATCAAGTAATTTTCTACCTATCTAAAAAAATAGTAAAAAAATAGTAAAAAAATAGTAAAAAATTCTAAAAAATATAAAATTTGGTTTGCAAGTACATATTCATATGGAGACCATGTTGAACGGTTCAGATCGACCGTTAGAATTTTGAAAACTCAAATATTGAGCCGTTACACACGGAGGCCCTCTATGTTACGCGTAACACCGTAGCCAACTCCTATATAGATATATTTAACTAAATGTTGTTTTATTTGTCTTCTAATATTTCAGATCACATGCACTATTCCTATCTCTAAACATGCTTTAAGAAAACCTCTTTATCTAGTGGATGGAATTTGTCCAAAGAGCTTTGGACAACTTTGATCTAAAGTCGGGTCTACATTGTCTGATCTACATTGAGATCTGTACAAACAGGTTTAGAACTTAATAAATTAAATGGTAACGTAGATGTAAACTGCCCGTAGGGGTGTCAACGGGTACAGTACGGAGTCGGATGGAGACATTTTCACACCCGTACCCGTTATGATAATAAAAAAAATATTCACTCTTATCCGTTTTTTCGAATACGGTATGGATCGGGTAAACGGATAAAAAAGTGCCATTGATATTTCGATTTGTGCTTTCGATAAAATATTTTTCAAAACAAGAAAAAAAAAATAATGAATACAACTAATTTGTATTAAAAAAATTTAGTAATACTTTATTGTATCATGTATTATCTTCATACAAATATATATCTATATATATAATTTTATTTTTAAAAATTATTCAAATAATGGGTAAGATAACGAAAAAATCATTACCCGAAATTTTACCCTTACTCTTACCCGTTTTTTCGAATACGATACAGGTCGAATAAACGGATAAAATGGTATCATTGACATCCCTAACTGCCCGTACAAACTTTTACACAAATCAAAAGGATCAGATCCGACTTTGTACAAAACTTTATCCAATCTCTTTCAACAAAAACACCACCCTTATTTGATTACTGAGAAGCTATGTTACTCGGATACTCCAATATAGGCTCCGTACCCATATAGGATATGTATCAGACACGGATACGCATCCGATATGTATCGGATACGCCAGATGGCGTATCGTCTTACGTGGCGTCGCTTTAATCTCTCGATACGGTCTCTGATACAGCCCTGACACTTCTGGATACAGCCTATATACGTGCACCGAGACTGGATACGTCTGGATACCTGCACCACGGACCATGCCTAAAATATGGTTTTTCTTGCACCTGTGGAGAATTGAACCCTGGTTCTTCCTTCCAGCGACATACACCCTTATCATTACACTAGATCATATTTGATGTTTGATTCTAGTAGCCATGTATTCAATGTATACCTAGAATTTTTTATATTTGATTTATATAATACAAGTGTTGAATTAATAATATAATTAAAATAATTAAAATAATATAATATAATAGACATCGTATTTTTTATTTTAAAAATTGCCGTATTATTGTATTTGTATCGTATCCTATACGATACCTGTACATAGCTGAGAAGTGAAAGAGGCGAGCAAATTTGAAAGGCCTGGGATATATGGCCCATGTTGGATTTATGGGTCTAGATATGTATAAGCTTTAATTATCAAGTGGTTCTGCGTTATTTTTCTCCCAAAGAGGAATAGAGCATTTGATTCTGAGCAAAGAGTTCTGACACACGAGGGAAGCTCGTGCCAGCAGATGAATGCCACGTGCATGCAGCCTTGCAGAAAGGAGGAGAATCAATAAATTGAATGGGTTTGGATAAAGTTGGGCTAAACAGTTCAATCTGTGTTGAGATTCATACCAACATATTTAGAACTAAATAAATTAAAATGATCATGTGAATCTATACCGTTTATGTAAAATTTTACACGGATGAAACAGTTCAGATCTGATTTTATATAAATTTTGGAGATTTTATATAAATTTTGTTCAAAATACTTTGAACAAAAACAAATTGTATTGACTACAAGAAATTGTCACCATCCGCGAAGGTAAAAATATTTTTATTATTGGTATCCTCACGGATACTCTTGTTATTAATAATGATACCATCAAAATAGTAATTTATATCGATGTACTCTCAACAATAATTATTTTTTACTTTCACATATAGTGATAGATTCTTGTAGTATCCCTTCAAATCTTGAGTTGCAATAACTAAATCCGGAACGTTCTTTTAACTTCGCATAAATCTCAAAACTGATCCCATATGTTTTTCATAAACACCGGATTAAGTTCGGTCCAGCTGAAATTAATTCAGACCGTCCATTACCCATTGCAGTCCTAAAAAATCTGAGGGGAGACGGATCCGAACAAAAACTCCCCCCTAATTTAATTACTGAGAACTGAGAAGTGAGAGTAAAGAGCAAATTCGAAGGGCCTAAAAGTATATTGAGCCCAAGTTGGATTTTTAGGCCTAAAAATGTTTCTCGAAGCAGTTCTGAATTGTGTTTCTCTGCAAGTATGAATGCGGCATTGAGGATTTGATCCTGAGCAAAGAGTTCTGACACACGAGTGAACCTCGTGCCAGCCGGTGAATACCACGAGGAACTTGTTACCGTTTTAAAATTGAGAGGGCGGGAAGACATATGTGGTCATTGTCAATGCTTGATTTTTAAGTCTCAGCAAAATTGAGAGGACGGGAGGACATATCTTGTCATTGTCAACGCTTGATTTTTAAGTCCAAGCAAAATATGCAAAATAGTATATAAAATTATAGTGTATAATTAATAACTAGGATGTTTTCAAGCTTACGAAATTTTTGGTGAACTTTACTATAAAATTTATCGAATTGAATTCAAGTAACAAATTCAAACTGTTGAAACCAATTTATTTCACAAGTAATGATGTATTTACATATCAAATTTACAATTTTTAATTAATTTAGTATAAAGTCAAATTGTAAAAAAATGATGAAAAATAAATGCACTAAAATTAACTTATAAATCTTCTTTTTTAACCACTTGATTTTGTACTAACTTAAGTCAAAATTTATAATTTGACATTTTAAACACATCATCTTACAAATTAAATAGATTTTACTTTTTTAAATTTATTTTATATAATTAATTCACTACAAAAATCTATCACTGTCAGTGTTTTTTATCGAGGGTAAAAAGTAACTATTTCTAAGGATACAGAATGAACTCTGCTGCTTTTCTTAGAGAAAAGCAGGGTCTTGCTTTTCCGATCCCAACCATTCAAAATCGTTGAGATTTGTGCATGAAAAAGTTTTTTTATCGAGATACGTGAATAGAAAATTTTGAATAGTTGGAATCGGAAAAGTAAGATCCTGCTTTTCTCTAAGAAAAACAGCAGAGAGTCGGATCTGCACCGACAAAATATATATGTATATATTAACGTGTATAGACACACACCGCTAAAAATAATTCCTAACATTTATGAAAAATAATCTAAAGACAAAATCACTATTGATGCAGCATTTCCTCACACAATATTAAATTATTTGAATTCATCAAAACTGATTACCCAACTCTAATTAATTTTTAATTTCTAAAGTAATGTTATAGTTATATATCTTCACAGATAGGCCAAGTTGCACATGCATCAATATAAATTGTACAGC
The DNA here is from genome assembly GCA_028015225.1 of Carex myosuroides. NCBI lineage: Eukaryota > Viridiplantae > Streptophyta > Magnoliopsida > Poales > Cyperaceae > Carex > Carex myosuroides. The sequence continues at coordinate 13,123,854 of CM051470.1, forward strand.
CCCAAGACTGCTGCTTCTCAAAATTAATTATCACTCGACATATCTTTCACAAAGTTCCCTCACAATGATCAATGGCACCCAATAAATCCAGTATGAGAATACTTTCTCGGGCTCCACATCAATCGAGCCGGGCTATTTTTGCGAATCTCTCTTGCCGGAACTCGAGTGGAAGGACGATTACTTCCTTTCTACAACTCCCTCTCCTAAAGATAATCCTTCTTCATCAAATCATTTCCACAAGAAGTTGAATCATAATGCTTACGAACGGGACCGGTGAAAGAAGCTCAATAGCTTGTATTCATCTCTCTGTATGCTACTACCTGAGTCTGAGAGAAGTGCAAGTACTAGACATTTTTTTTTTCTATAGACATAACTAATGATCGATATTATTATACGAACAAGATAGTTATACATTTTACTTGAAAACAAGCAAAGGGAAGAAATTAAAGTGCTAGTAGAAGAGAACCTAGCTAGTAGTTTAGCAATGAACTGTTCCACAAATGAATTCCCTAAAATAGATTATGTAATTGCATGAAATTGATCTCGTAGCATTGTACTGATTGGTTATCTCCGGCCTCGAATAGTTTAATTTGATTTCAGTTGGAAATTAATAGTGCAAAACAGGAAGACCAGAATTTCATTAATTGTTATAGTGCCAGCAATTTAGAATTTCTCAATTATCACCTAAATTAATGTACTTACATTCTGAAAGTTACTATTCTTTTATCCTTGTTAAACAAATCAGAAGAAGATGAGTATTCCGGTAACGGTCTCACGAGTGCTCAAGTACATATATACCGGAACTTCAGAAACAAGTCGAGAAAATGACAAAAAAGAAACAACAGCTGCTTATAAAAGGTTCTCAATGGCGAAAACACAACTCAACATTGAACTATAGTATCGATTCTCTTGTTGTTACTGCTACCTGTCTCACTGACAAAGAGGTCATGGTGAATATTTGCATATTAAGCAAAAGAGCTAACAGAACTTCTCTCATCAAGTATTTAGAGATTTTGGAAGGAGAAGGCCTTAAGCTAATCAATGCTTCAACGACATCGGCTCCTCTTGGAGAGAGAACATTTTATAACCTCCATTTTCAGGCATACACCTGATCCTATATTCCTATACATTGTCAGTAGTTATTTGATATTTTGAGATATTTTGATCTCTGAATTGTTTTTGTTCTTACTCAATTGACAAACCATTAGCTAGCTAGACTTGATATTCATAATCTGTTGAAGTTAGCTAGTGTTTCTGCTGATATTTTGCATGAATAGAAATTTTCTTTTGTTTAGTACCCAGAAGGATCAAATTAATATATAAGCTGGAAAGTGAAAAAATGCTGCCTCAATTTTCTTTTTCTTCTTTTTCTTTGCCTTGAGATGCAAGTCTACAAATGTACAATCTTTAAAATGAATTTTCACAAAACAATTATATCTTAAGAAACAAGCTAGTAGTTTCTTTAATCACCTTTTGGTGAACCTCTGGATCTTGGTTACATTTTCATTTGTAGAATATATATATTGTCATACGCGATATACCTTAATTTTCATTTTCTTTTTATTATTTTTGTACAGATATTACAAGGGAAAGGCATGGAGGGGGAAGTCTTATGTGAACATCTCACTGGAGCTGTTAGAGAGAGAGAGGAATAATACGAATTGCTATTACTGGAACAATAGAAAAATATTTATTGAGTGACTATAAAATGAATTTGGTCCCTTTGCTATACCTTCTCTAATGTAGGATATTAAACATTTTTCTTTCAGATAAACATTCGCCATTGCTATGTCTAAACTTGACTTTAACAATAATTTGATGGTATTAATTGAGTTTTGTCCAAAGAACTTTTAACAAATTTTATCAAGAATCAGGTCTAAACAGTCTGATTTGTTTCGAAATTCATCCAAATAAATTTAGAACTTAATAAATTTAAATGATCTCGTAAATTTAAACCATTCATATAAATTTTCGCACGGATCAAACAATTTAGACTCAACATTGAATAACTGTTGAAGAATGATCTCAAAATATAATTCATCATAGATCAAGGGTATATGTGCAAAAGTGTAACAGGTACAGCTGTATAGAGCATTAATTAGGAAAGGTACCAACGGTACACTATTTCTAACCGTTGGCAAAATTGTAATACATATAGAGAGGATCTGCCACTGTAAAAAATACAACAAAAGAATACAAAAATTTTCATTCTCCTCAGCTTTGCATCTCTTCACAAAAATAACATGGTATTAGAGCGCCAAGTTCTGTGACCGAAAAACCGCATACTATACCAGTAAGCTGGTATTCACAAAACAAGCAAAAAACCCATAACATAAAAATCAACAAAAGAGCAAAATGGCTCAAGAGGGGCAACACGAGGCTACCAATAATACCTCCAACCTCACAAATACTTTACTCAATGGCAAAAATAAAGAACTAGAGTGCTTAGCGGTCGAGAGATGCGAGAATACATCACAAGAGAAAATAAAGAACCCACAGCCGCAAACCCAGATCGATTTACCGACCGAACCCGAAAAAAAGGCAGCAAAGAAATGGAGAACCAAAAATGACAAAATCATAACTCGGCTCATGAATTACATGGAGGCATCCTATAGATTCTACCCTGATTATAGGAGCTAGACTCCTATTTTTACTAAAAAAAAAAAAAGATTCTACCCTGATTGTTTATCTGTGGGCTAATCTACTCCCTTTCTGCACTGCATCATCTTAATTAGGAACAACCTTGTAATGAAAATTTCACGGGTTAATATCGTAAAAAGAATTAGATATACTTTTTTAAAAAATGTGTTTAAATGTGTGAGGCTAAATTTTTAAATACAGTATCATAAACGGTGATAAGTATATATTTTATTTTTAGGCCAAAAGAGACCATCTTTCAAAAATCATAAAAATAGTTAAAATAATTCGAAAATAATAAAATAATTGTATTCTACAAGTTAAGTATATAACCAATTTATTACGTTACTTAATAGGTTGACATTTCAAACATGAAACATTAAAATTTGATCCGTACGCAAGTACTTCACCGAAATTCTTACGGGTCAAACTTAAAAAAATTATATTCGAAATGTTGAGTAGTTCAGTAAATTGGTTATATTAAACTTGTAGAATGCTAATTTTTACTATTTTTAGAATTTGTTTTACTATTTTTATGTGTAAAATGGCCTTTTCTAACATACCGACAATGCATCAATATGCACACAAAATTTTCATTTGTTTACCGCTTGACTTGAAACTAAAGACCAAATCACTATTGATGCAGCATTTCCTCACACAATATTAAATTACTTAGATTCACTGATACCGCAACTCTAATTATTTTTAATTTCTAAATGAATATAATAGTTATCCTCACAGATAATCTATAATACAATTGGCCAAGTTGCATATCAATATAAATTGTACAGCCCCAAGACGCTTCTCCTCAAAATTAATTATCACTTTGCATATTATCTTTCACAAAGTTCCCTCAAAATGATCAATGACACCCAAATCCCGTGTGCGAATACTTTCTCGAGCTTCATATCGATCGACCCGAACTATTTTTGCGAATCTCTCTTGCCGGAACTCGAGTGGCAAGACAAATACCTCATTTCTACACCCTCCCGTAAAGAAGATCCTTCTTCATCAAATCATTTCCACAAGAAGTCGAATCATAATGCTTACGAACGGGACCGGCGAAAGAAGCTCAATAGCTTGTATTTGTCTCTCCGTATGCTACTACCTGAGGCTGAGAGAAGTGTAAGTATTAGAAATATTTTCTTTCTTATTTCTATTGACATAGCTACTAATCGATACTATATATTATATGAACAAGACACACTACTAGAATGGGATCTTTTTCCGTGGGCAGAAAATGGCTTCTTCCATGGGCTTACGCACGGAACAAGCCCTGAAAATGGTTTTTCCGTGCGCCCACCTCGGAAAAAGGCCGTCGCAAAAGGCTTCGATGGAAATACCTAGTATTTCCGAGGGGGCCGATGGAAATACTATTTTCCGGCTTTTTCCATGTGCTTGCCCATGGAAAAACTACGCACGGAAATACTTTTACATCCGACCCTTGGACTTATTATTTCCAAGGGAAACGTCTGTGGGTCCCACCATATTTATTCCAAGGCAAGCAAACATGGGCCCCACAGAGTATTTCCAAGGCTATCCAACATGGGACCCATCGTAGTATTTCCGAGGGCAGAGTATGTGGGACCCACAGTAGTTTTTCCGAAGGCAGAGTACGTGGGACCCACTGGAGTATTTCCGAGGGCCGCAGGTGGGACCCACCGATGTATTTCCGAGGGCAGAGTATGTGGGACCCACAGTAGTTTTTCCGAGGGCAGAGTACGTGGGACCCACTGGAGTATTTCCGAGGGCAGCATGTGGGACCCACCGCAGTATTTCCGAGGGCAGCATGTGGGACCCACCGCAGTATTTCCGAGGGCAGCATGTGGGACCCACCGAAGTATTTCCGAGGGCAGCATGTGGGACCCACCGTAGTATTTCCGAGGGCAGCTTGTGGGACCCACCGTAGTATTTCCGAGGGCAGCATGTGGGACCCACCGCAGTATTTCCGAGGGCAGCATGTGGGACCCACCGAAGTATTTCCGAGGGCAGCATGTGGGACCCACCGCAGTATTTCCGAGGGCAGCATGTGGGACCCACCGAATTATTTCCGAGGGCAGCGTATGTGGGATAGGCCGAAGTATTTCCGAGGGCAGTTATTGTGGTCGTTTTTCCAAGGATATATCCACGGAAATAAATTGAATGACATTGTAGCAGCATGCTCTCATCTACAATCCTCCCCTTACCAATCAGGTTCAATACTCCCTGTACCAACCAGGTACTGTATTACCTTCCCCACTAAATCCCATTCAAACACATATAGAAAAACACATTCCCATATAGAACAACACATCCTAAGTTAAAATGGGAAGATCCCAAGTTTAAAAAAGAAAATTAACACATCCTAAGAAAATGAACACAACCAAGTAAATTAACACATCCTAAGTTTACCCCACAAAGTTGGAGAAACTTTAAATAAGCATTAACATGACGTAGTCTTCATACATTGTACCAAAATATGTGCAGAAAACATAACAACATCAGATCTATATTGCACTTACACTTCCAACTATACCAAAATATACCCACTACCACTACTATACCAAAATATACCATATTGGACCTATAACTATACCAAAATATACATACCAGTAGTTAACCTAAATTCACAAGATAACTTACCCCAAGTTCGTTCATTTGTTAGAACTGGTAAAACATGTCCGAAGAGCAAAAATGTCCAATTTTCTGCACTAGAAGGGATGGTTCCCATTGTAGGCAGAATCCCCGCACCATTGGCCCATTGCAGCTTCATTTGTGGGTACGTCATCTATTCCAGCATTAGCTTGATTTAAGAGTGATTGGAATCCCTGATTTGGCTGTATAGGAGAAGCATTACCCTATTTATATCACATGGAAAAGAAACAACATGTTATTGTTATGAATGTGTATTTTGCATAGTTTGTTTTGAGTCAGAAAAGGAGTCTAGTACCAACAACACCCTCTACTAAGTAATATTATCATCGGGACCCCTAATTAACCATCTAACACAGTGGCAGATTCATGTAATGCGAGAAGGTCAATTCCATTAGAACAAACTACTCCATATTAACATATCAACTATATCTGCATCCATGCTGAGGTAACCCAAACTAAGATAGAAAGGATGTCAAAGAAAGGCTGTCAAAGGAAAAAGGTAAAATTGACTATTACACCCTCTCTATATCTTTATCCCTTCACTAGAAAGGCTGTCAAAGAAAAATAGGAATTTTGGCTTGTTCTTATGTAGCTTACGATGAGATAAGAAAGCAAAGACATTTTAAAGATTGGTGCAAATAAAGGAGCAAATAACTTTGCAATATAAGCTTTGGAATCACTCTAATCACACTAAATAAATGGATTTATGTAAAACTGAGGTAGAACTTCTTACCCGGGAGTTGCCCGTCTGCATGTGTGAAGCTACTTCCTGAGTTGGTTGAGTGGGACCTTGACCCTAAGGATTGAATAAGCAAGCCCAAGTGTTATAACTTGGAGTTGACAAAATCAGATCTGATTTGTAACATTTAATGGATATACTTAAGTCAAAAGTGTTACCTGAAAATTAGGTAAATTCCCAGTAGAAACTTGCTGAGTTCCCGAAATGTTTCCTTGAACCTAAGTTAAACAATGCCAAAGATCCAATTTTAGTGTGACAATATATCTCAACAATAACGACAATAACAACAGTAGCAACTAAGTTGCACCCAAATATGTTTTGAATGCAATTTTCAGCACATGCTTTCAGTTGCGACAAACAAGTATATCAGTAACCTACATGCAAACGTAGTGAGATATTAAAGTCTGTCATCACATCAAATAAAATAAGGGAATTAATTTAGCCATCAGGTAGGTGTTAAATTACCAGTGGATTGGGCCCTTGTGTCCCAAACATCGAGAATAATTGGTTGATGCACATTTGATAAGATGCTAGTTCTCTTTTCATCTCAGCCCTATCCTCAGCTTGACGGCGATCACTGATGTCTAAGAGGGATTGTACTTCCGTGCGAGAGAAGCTTGCCTGCACTCCATTGGTTGTCACTCCAGAAACAGTAACTGAAGATGCTGTGTGCTTGGGCCTGGATCGATTGGTTGCTGTTTGCGCCTTCCCATCAACCATACTTCCAAATCCTAGGACCCTACCATGGCTTGCTCCGCCAGCAGCCGACATGAACATGGTGGTCTCGTCCATGTCGGCATGGGCCTCCTCAGCCATCATGTCGTTCACCTTTTCCTATGAGTTGCACCATATGAGCAATATAAAAAGATGTTATTTTGACCTTGTTATGTAATGAATAAATTTCTTGTAGTGAGATCTAATTTATCACATACCCTCAAACAGTAGGCAACAAAATCAGTAAAAAATGATATGCATCAGAACTGCTTCAGGTACAAAATTTTTGTGAGACTCGATTCTGGTACCAGCACCATGCCGAGCCAGTTTGCAGTTTTGCCCTTCTAGTAGTGAGATCTAATTTATCACATACCCTCAAACAGTAGGCAACCCAAAAAGTGTTAATTTCTCACATATCCTCAAAGAGTTCTTAAATTTCTTATTTACCCCTCAACACCTAGATATATCTAATTTATCCCCTAGCTCTTAATTTCAATTCAGCAAATTGATGTAAATTCAGCACATTAATGTAAATTCAGCAAATTATCAGCACAAGGATGTAAATCGTCAAATTATGAAATGTACATAGTGCAAATTCAGAAAAATTCAGCAAGCTCAACAACATTTGCACTTAGGTATTCAGATTCAGGAAATTAATGTACATAGGGCAACTTACGTAAACTGCTTTGATTCTTGTGTTGGGAAATTGCAAGCAGTTCACATCCAACTCTTCAGTTACACGGGGAATCTCCTCTGTATTTGGGTCCATTACCCCATTGTCATCAGTAATCTCCGCTGGTCCAGACTGAAGGGCCTTGGCAGCTTCCAGTTGGGTCTCAATGGGTGATTTGCCTTTGTCTCGACGACAATGAAGATGGATGTAAAGTTCCCTCATTGTTGGATCTTCTCCATTTTTTAAGTTTTTCTCCACATGAAAATGAATAAACAAGTCAGATGATGCTGAAATTACACATTGAGTTTCATTTTGAATTAATGTTCATTGAAACTCACCAGTTTACCAAAATGCTGGTGTGCACTTGCACATCCAGCATAGTGAGAGACCGTCAGTCCAGATGTAGTGCGGTTATCATGGTTTTGTTTACTCACTTCTTGCCATTCATCTGTGTCAAAGATGTCGCACAAACCGTGCCAGTATGCGTGGGTTAGGCACCAATGTGGAACAAACTTCTTCCATGCCGGTATGTTTCTACCGAATTTTTTTATGCAATTTTTCCTTGCCTCGTGTAGCTCCCCGCTGTACCTCTTTGCCGCTATTGCCTCCAGAACTTCCCGACAGCGCTGGACATCTTCCCCATCACGATATCTAAATTTCTCCTTTAAAAAAAAAGACACGTATTCCATTAGCAGGGTTACATGTTATTAAATTCAGAGACATGCGATATGTAAAATTCAGATTTTATACAGTAACAATACACTCTCAAATTCGATGTAAAATTCAGATTTTATACAGTAACAATACACTCTCAGATTTTATACAGTAACTATAACAGCTCTGAAACTATAACATTGCTGACATACAAGTCATTTTATTTTGTCAATGATAACAGTTCTGAAATGGAATGGACCTTGCAGGAATTTGATAATAAAAAAAAAATTACTAATAATGGAAGATAATAAGAAAAGAGACTACCAGAAATGCAAATTCGATGTTATTTTTCGTGGTATCATCGAAGGCGTGGAAACTTCTCAATGGTCCAGGCATATGGTTCAGGGCAAGCCTTGTGATAGAAAAGTTGTGGTTTCAGAAAATGACTTAGGGGTTAAATGGTTGTATTTTTTTGTAAAAATGAAAAACAACAATACCTAGTGATGGCTGCCGTTATTTCCTTTGGTTTTTCTACACAAGTAAACTCACAAGAGGAAATTGGCCAGATTATTGGTCTGTCTTCCACTACATTTGTCGATTTTCTGATGATCCCCGGGCCACGTCCCCTTTTCTTTACGGGTTCGGTTGGTGTAATTTCAACATCTGGCGTAGCATTTGAACCCTCGCCGAGCTCAAGTAGTGCCTGTGATTTACGCTTTCTCCCTAATTTTTTTTTTGTTGATGTTGCTCTTGATATAACAGGTTTCCTTGGGGCCATCTGTGTTTGAATGAAAAGCAGACTAAGCTGGTCGATTATAATTCAGGTTTCCTTGGGGCCAGGTCTGTTAGTCATTTCTTTCTTCTTTTTCTTTATACATGATTTGGGGCATACGGCATAGTTTTACCAAGGAAGCATGAATTCCATGCAAAGGACTTATGTGCAAAATCAATGTACAAAAGGTGAAATCAACATAATATGTGCCACTTTTGGCTTTTGGAATGGGTATGTACTCATTGTTGTAATTTGAGAGTGAAAATGTCATGCTTTGAGAACGTTGTGTAAAAATAAAGTGAAAATGTCATGATGTGATAGTGAATTTGAAATTTGTGACACTCAAATGTCATGCTCCGACTATTGGATTAGCATGACATTTCATTCCCACTATTCATTTCCTCTTTCACCCCTCACGAACCTCAGCTATATCATATAACCTGCGAAATGGGAAATACTCCACATACCATAGTAATTTAATAAATATGCTGTGTACTCCTAATAAGAACAATTGTGAACTCCCAAGTTTCTTGTTACATTGAACTGGTTATGTACTCATTGTTGGAATTTGAGAGTGAAAATGTCATGCTTTTGACGCATGTTTTGTGTAAAAGGAAAGTGAAAATGTCATGCTCCGACTATTTGTTCCTTTGCAAATGTCATGCTCCGACTAGTGGATGAAAATGTCATGCTATGAGACTGAAAATGCAGACTTTCAAAATGCTATTATCTTATTACTATATATTATTGTAGCAGACTCTAATTAGTAAGAACTTATTAATTATAGAACTGCATTGTTATCAGTTTTGAAAAAAGACTATACATGTACACTATATTGAAAAAAGAAGGGGTATATCACTGCATTGTTATAACAGCAGTATAAATTAAGCAGACTATACATGTACACTATATTGATAAAAGATGGGGTATATCACTGCATTGTTATAACAGCAGTATAACAATACACTATCAAATTCACTATCACTCTCAATTTTAACATTTTCACTCATAAGCAGTATGCCAATTTTAACAAAGAGGAAGTCATAAGCAATACAATACACCCTCAAATTAACATTTTAGAGCAGTATAGAATACACTCATAAGCAGTATGCCAGTGCTTAACTTTTTCACTCTCAAATTCACTATCACTCTCAAATCTGACTCGGTTCAATGTTTTGTGTAAAAAGACAGTCTGTTCAACACAAATTGAGTGTGCCCCGACTATTCTAGAAATTTTGTAAATTTCAAGCGAAATAAGTAAACAAAAATTAATCCTTAAGGGAACAAAAAATTAAATGCTTAATGTGAAATACGTGATCTAAATGTACCAGTCCGACTATTGGATGGCCGTCGACTCCGAGATTCCAAGCTTCTAGATAAGTGATCTAAGATGAGAATAAGGAGGCAAACTTAGAGGTGACCTGGTAGGTAGAGGGGGGGGGAATGACTGGGAGAGGAGGCGGGCGAACTCTGATTTACCAATTTCCTCTCGGAAGGGGGGGGGAGTGAGCGGGGGTGGGGGATGCGGTCGAACTGTGATCAGAAGGGGGGGGGGATGAGTTGGAGAGGAGGCGGGCTAATTGTGATCGGAAGGGGGGAAATGAGTGGGAGAGCAGCCGGGTCATGGGTCATGTAAACTAATAAGAGGAGAATTTGGGGGGAAATGAAATCGTATCAGCTCTCCTCTCAGTTACTGTAAATATTCCATTCAATTTACGGGTTGAAATTAATTCTCATCATCTTTGAGATTCGTGTCAAGATCAAATAAACGGTCCAGATCCAGTTATTGTTAAACGTTCGCTATTACGGTACCGGGGGATGTGAATGCACTGAAAAGAATCTGCCGCCTAAGGAACAGCAGCAAAATTTCGGGGAAAGGACATATCAATTTTTGCTTCGTGCAGCGCATTAAACATAAGGGCAGCCTTCAATTTATGTTGATTGTTGCGCTGTTTATAGTCTAACTACTCTGTCCGGATCAGCTGGACCCAATGAAAGAAGATGTTTTGAAAAATGAAGGCGCCAATATAATTTTAAGAGATATTGAAACTTAATTTTTAACTGCAGTTGAATTGATTTCTGACTTGAAATTGCTTACAAATTAGAAAGTTGAAAGATATTAAATAATTCAGTTAGTAATTTTAAGTTTTTGAATTATAGGTAATTAGTATATATATGTTACTGTTGTGATTAATATAATATATATTATAAATATGGTGCATATATAAGTGGGATTCAATTAAAATTTGTAGGAAAATTGGTAATATATGTTGGTGATATTAATAAAGGTTAGTATGACAATAAAATTAATTCTTGAACATTGATAATGCATTAGTAAAAATAATGTGAGGTGTTGATATTGTAAAACATAATGCATTATGCATCATTCACTTGTGCCTAACTTCAATGTACATAGGACTTGAACCCCTGTTGTGTGCAGTAGTGAAGGAACGAAGACGAAATTGCATTCGGTGATCGATCGGAACCGTTCAAATGAAAGAGTATTGCATTGATTTGATTGTACTAAAATTTGAGCTAAATCAAGATCCATTTAATGATCCATCCAAGCGAAACAATATAGCAACATCGAAGGGCCGTAAATAGTTTACCTTGGATCGAGGCTTTCTAGTATCCGGCCTCCTTGACTTTTATGTTCTTAAGGTTTCATGTTCTTTGTTGATCATTTTAAAAAAAACTAGATGTAATTTTTCAGCAAATCGACCGTTGAATGATCATACGGAAATTAACGGTCCACATTGTTTTGAACAATTAGAATGAGTAAATAATAATTAAATTGTACAAAATTGACATTTGTAGATTTGATTTGGCCATAAAATCACAAGAAAATCACTTTCTCATTTTAGACAATTTTTTTAAATAATTCATGTACATGCATTACCAAACAGAAAGGAAGTTAAATTTTAGCCCTCTGATCGGTGATGTAGCGTCCTGATCTTCACTGGAGCCATCCGTTTTGTATTATTTCAATTGGGTTGGCAAAGTTAGTAAATGCGATACAGAGATGTATTGCGGTGCTTTTGGTACAGTTGTACATTTCTTTACAAATGAAGGGATCCGAACCGACCCCTACGGAAGCCCGAATCTCAAAGTGACTGATAGGCTGTATCTAACCGTATATTGCGGTGAGTAGCGGTCACAATTAGAAGAGGATACCCCTCCTTCAGATATCTGGATTCCTTGAAGTGAGCCCGGACTTAGAGATTTTTTTCAAAAACTCACTCGACACTCCTCTCCCCTTCTCCATCCTCCCAAAAACCGATCCATATTCTCCCTTCCCGATCTAACCAAATCGGCGCCTCTCCATCGTTCCGCCAGTCTCCCGATCTCTGAGAAGAAAGAGGGCGCCGCCACTCGCTCTTTTGTGTACCGCAACCAAAGACCTAAACCCTAGCGCCGTCCTCGCTCCATCGATCGACAGCCATCTGGTAAGTTAGTCCGCTCTTTCAGATTTATTTACGTTACCTTGGTTAATTTTGAGAAGAACTTGTTCAATGGGGAGTTTAGTCCGATGGATTTCATAAATGGGATTTCAGAAATGGGTTTAAAATTAACAGGTTAAATGTTTCAGAAATGGGTTTCTTGCAGTTGTTCATGTAATATTTGATTAATTATTGCAATCTGGCGGAAATCTCTCTCTCTTAAATAAATACTACTGGTGTTTTTTTTTCTAAAATAACTGATGAATAGTGAACAATAAATGCTAACAAGGATTAAATTACCCCTATCCACTTGAGCAATTAGCCACTGTGTTCAATTTGTCCCCTTTGTCATGGATGTGTACACATTTCCTTGTTAGGAGCAAGGACACTCTTACTAAAAATCATACTCTTACTAAAAAGTGAAGGGGCAGTTTGAAACACATGTATAACCTCCACTACAGTGACAAGCCATCTATGACATATCATATTTAATAGTAAATAATAAAATAGTGATAGATAATTTATTTACCTTTTCCTTTTCTAGTAACATACAATAACTTTTGTCTTTTTATTTTAAACTCCAGTAAAGGTAAAAAAATATGCAGAAAGATGTGCAGTAGTGGAGGTTATAAATTACTATGCTTGCAAAATACATTAAAGTTGGGTAGTCTTTCTACAGTTTGTCTGCATACTATGATTGGAAAAATAATTTTTACTATAATTATATAAACACTTATTTTTTCTATAATTTTTCAAATCATAGTAATTTTTACAATAACTTTGTCTACATATTCCATTATAAAATTCAGTACAGATAATGAAAGAAGGATTGCAGTAGTATTTCTAATTTTTCCTTGAGATGGGTAAATTACTTTGTCTGCTAAGATACTGTTATTAGGTTAACTTGATCTGCTATTTTTGAGTGCTATACTGACCTTAAACCTCTAAAAAATTGATTGTAGTGTATAAAGACCTAAATAGCCTTGCATATATATTTTTATAGGAATAACCTTGCAATTTATATTGTTTTAGTGTTCACAATCAAATGGGGACTAAACATAATTATTAAGTGTTTATTTTTGAAAATACCTTTTCTAGTTTGGTTCTTGTGTCTTTTGCTGGTTTGCGGTTTCCCTTCTGATCCCTTACATGCGCTTGATTTTCTTTTGAGTTTACCTCCCTGTTGCGATTCTGTTCTCTCTCGGGTAATCATTTAAGCACCCCAATTTTACTTGATTAATGTTGCTTGAGATGTGAATGATTGTGGGATTTTGCGACGAATTGGGATTTTGATCGATTGGGTTCATGCGCTTGATTTTCCCGACCCGATTAGGGGATGAATTTGGGGCTTGCTGGGAAATGTGTATTACATTTAAATTTGGTCATGGATTGTTTTACCTCTGTGTTGTGTGTGAACGATGTACCGACCAGTCAAGTGCCAGTTCAAGTGCCAGCAACTCCATAAAAGAGAGAAAGGGATGGAGTGAGAGAGGGAGAGAGAGTACGGGATCCTTGTTTCCTTTATTAATTCCGATGTTAATTAACTTTTGTATTAATTGTGAATGAATTAATTGTGATAGATAAAGACAGGGCTTATAAGGGTATAATAGGTATTTCCTCTGCATGTTGTTTTCTTTGAGCTCTCAATTTCTTATAAAGTGGCTTACATGAAACCTCAATTTCTTATAATATGTTTCAGATCTGGAATGGCTAGGGTGACGATAAGTCCAAGTACGAGATTGTACATCGCCGGAAATCCCCGAGACTCCACCCGCAGCAAGAGACACAGGTTGGCACCCTCCCGCCCTCACCGCCTCAACGGAATGAGGTCCCCGTTCATACACCATCTGCCGAGCTGTCGCCAGTGCCACCGGTTTCCACCCACCCAATGTCACTGCCTCCCGCCGTCAGTGGGCATGCTGCTCAAACAACACCAATTCAGCTTCATCACAATGAACCCCCCTGTAATAAGAAATCCCGGGGTAGAACGAAGGAAGAGATCCGGAGGTCTGCTAGGCTGAACCCCGCTTTTCGGGCATTGCACAAACCCTTTCAAATGAAAGAGCCCCTTGCTACTGTGCATGAGGTTGATGATACTCCCCAGTCCCCTCCCGTCGAGCCTGATGAGGCTGCTCCCCAGCTGTCGCCTCGGCCCATGGAATCAGACCCATTGCCATCGCCGACAGCCCAGTCACCGGCTGAAAAGGAACCCGGTGCCGAGCCAGATCAGGCTGGTCCCCAGTCGCCCCTTGCTGAGCCAGAGGTAGCTACCCAGACACCAGCTGACAAGTCGCCCATTGCCGAGGCAGAGGTCGCTACCCAGCCACCAGCTGACAAGTCGCCGTCGCCCATTGCCGAGCCACCTCGAGATTCCCGTGATGAGCCACCAACTGAGGCTGATGCCCAGGCACCGCCGCGGTCAGCCACTGGTTCCTCGAAGTGCAGAATTTTTATAGGCCCCAATCCTCGCGGTGCAGGGCTTAGAAGTGCAGGATGTACGGAGACACCATCGGCAACCGAGAACAGTACTGACCTGCCACTCAACTCTCTAGATGCAGGTTCTTCCCGGGCACCTACTCAAGTAGGTACTGATTGGGATCTGTGGGTAGATCGCGCCCGATCCCCGATCAGTTTACGTGACTTCTCGCTGACTCGATCCCAGTCACCATCTGCCCATGCACCGCCTGAACCCTCGCTGTCCAACCAGCGGGCAAGTACTGTGCAAGAAGATGATGCATCTGGAATGCAATACACCGAAGATGAGTCTAGCCCCCATCCCGCATTACTGGATGACGATGGCAGTAGGAGGTGCTTACGCCGTCGTCCCCTCTGTGGGATTACTGAAGCTCTTGACGCAAGCGGGCTAGAGCTCGATGAGTCGGCAGCTCAAGCGTCAGCTGTTGGGAGGAAAAGAAAAAGAAGTAAGGGAAACAAAGATGTGAGTTGTGGGCGGGGTCTTGCAAGGCCTCGTGACCCGGTGCCACCAGAGGACAGACCAGAATTGGTGGTCGTCGGTGATGCTGAGTTCACATCATCACCCAAGTGCACAAAGATAATCACCACGATTAGGCTTCTTACACTATGGAACTTGCCCGGACCTTACCGGAGCTGGAACATGTTTCCCTCTCAGACAAGACTGCTCGTTCTAAAATAGTTCCTCCAGAGGTATTCATGGGGGGTTGAGGAAGACACCGTGCGGTGTATTGATGTGTTTGAGAGAGTAGCGGCAGAGACATATATGCGGGAACTGGCGGAAACGAGAAGGTGGCTCACGAGAAAATTTGGAGAGGAAAAAGAAGTATGGATAGACCATCCTCCTAAATGGTGCAAGAACCTGGAGTACTGGAAGGGTTTGGTTCTCATTTGGTCGAAGGATAAGTTTGTCAATGCATCAGCCACCAACCGTGCAAACCGCATTAAAGGAGGTAAAGAAGTGGTGCATCACGTGGCTGGCTCCAGGAGCATGTATCGGCACAAGGAAGTTTTGGTAATGATAAATACATTAATTTTACTTTAGCGAATTTCAATTCCTTGAATTTTATTAACGTCATCTGCATACATTCCTGTTACAAATTTCAGATTTCTGAGAAGGGATTACCAGTTGGGCCGAAGGAGGTCTTTGATCAAACTCACATGCGTGATACACCACAAGGAAAGAAATACGTGAACGAGAACGCGGAAAAGGCAGCGGT
Organism: Carex myosuroides; assembly: GCA_028015225.1. Lineage (NCBI taxonomy): Eukaryota > Viridiplantae > Streptophyta > Magnoliopsida > Poales > Cyperaceae > Carex > Carex myosuroides. The sequence continues at coordinate 13,139,809 of CM051470.1, forward strand.
AAGTATTTAATATACAGTTTTGAGATGTGTTGTTATTAGATATTCTTGTAAATAGATAGTCTCTGTAACTGAAATAGTTAGATTCGGTTACAACAGCAATGTTCTAGATGCTGTTCTCTGTTAGTTCACTTATAGCTGATTAGCTATTGTAGCAATGGTTATATAACCCACATGATTGTAACACTTGAGTAATAATGAAATACAATCATTCTGACAAATACTTCTCAATCTCTCTTTCTCTCTCTCTCTCTCTGATTCCTATCAGTTGTGTTAAGTCCCCTATTTGAACATATTGGAAAAAAAAATACATTACAAAGTCAGCCTTAACTTGATAATTAAACTCCATTAGAAGTTATGCAAAAAAAAAATTGATTGAAGTCTTTTCTTGTCAGCCATTGCCAAGAAAGTGGATGGTACTCCTAAAATTAGCGGTAAAATGCAACTATTAAGCAAAATCATTCTGAAGTTTTAATTAAAGTTCAGCTTTAGCCTACTACATGTGACAACTTCTTGTATTTATTCTATGTAAATTTCAGATTAATTACTGGTAACATGCTATTGTTAGGAGTGACCCATAAAGCCCAAAGAAAATTAAAACTCTTGATTACCAACATACCCTTATAAGAAGAAAGATAAGAAAATAAAGATTCGTTGCTTACAAACAGACCTGGTTAGGCACTATTCCATCCACCAGCTGGAATAATACACCGAGAGACCAGACACAGTGGTATAATTGGAATACCCTAATTTTGAACAAGAAAAGCCCTATATTGATTGAAGTCACAGACAGCCCTATTTATGATGCCAACAATTTTAGTGTTAACCAGACACTTGTAATTGATCTCTGAGTTATCAGTTTGATCTCCTGTAGTGACACTTGTAATTACAACATATCATACAATCCAGGATAAAAATTAAATATATACTTGTTGTAATTGAACAAATTGATACTGACAAAATGGAGTGACCTATAGAAGATGTGCGCATAATTTACTTGTTTGTATATTTAAAGTCCTTGTTTTCTTGCAATTGTTGCTTGTACTACCTAAAATGGCTGGGTGCTACGCCTTACTGTCCAAAGAGCTTAAGACTTACTGGGTGCTCACCAGTTTTCTTTTATAAAAGTTCATTGATAGTGTACTAAGCTGCTGAGATGTGTTGGAATGAATCGTATCTTTTTCTTTTTCTTTTTATCTTAACAAGTTTTGTTCCAATGGTGGCAGAAAGAATTCCTGGAGCTTAAGGCTTTCTACGGGGATACGATGGACGATGAGGAAATTTGGGAGATCGCTGTGAACGGGGAGGACAGGCGAGGGAGGCTATTCGGATTTGGATTCAAGAGTAGGACCAGCAAACTCACCAGAGTCTTAGAGACAGTGGAGGGTGCCCCATCAGAGCCTACAAAGAGCACAGCTACCTCCGCTGAAGATTCGAAAAGGAAATACACAAAAGAGGAGGTCGCAGAGTTACTTAGGGCGGAACGTACTTCCTTTGTTGCTGAGCTAGCTGCACAAGAGCAGCGCCACAGAGCATATATGGAAGAGATTAAAAAGAATAGTCAGTTCACGAGGGACTGTTTTGCGCAACTCTTCCGAGGGCAAGGAATGGAGCCTCCAAAATTTCCGGTAAGCACTTTTCTGTTGCTAACATAAGAAATGACAGGAGAACAACATTATAATTAAAACTTGTGGTAACTACTGGTTTCTGTGCTCTGTAGGAGGGGTCATCGGAGGGCAATGCCGGTGGGGGAGAGAACCCTCAACCATCCAAGGGCAATTCTGGTGTGGAAGAGGATCATCGTCCATAAACTGTGTTACTTTATTGCAAAAGGATTATGTTTTGTAATAATATAATAACATTCGCATTAACTTGTAGCTAGGATTTCATTGGACTGTTTGAACCCTTAACTTAGGATGTTTTAAACTAATTATTCAGATGTCATATAATTTGTAGGATGTGTCAAGGTACTCATGTACTTGTTAATTTATGTCGTGTGGGATGTGTCAAGGTAGTCAAATTAACTTGTTAATTTATGTCGTGTAGGATGTGTCAAGGTACTCAGAATCTTCTCATTTAACTTGTGTATATTATCTAAATGTAGGATGTCTCTTCTTGTTTTTTTAGGGTGTTGCATAAGTATCTTCTCATTTAACTTGTCAATTTCATTAGGATGCTGCATAAGTACTATAGTACTTGCAAGATGTCTCTTCTTTTTATTTCGGTTCAGGTACAAAATTTTAGCTGCGTACACTTTGGGTACGCTCTGAAAATGTAGCCACATTTAGATAATATACACCAGCATTTCCGACGGTAAACCGATGGAAATACCTCCAATATCTTTCTTCCCATTCAGCTCGCCCCATCTCAGTCTAATTTATGTCGTGTAGCTCTTCAAACACTATGCCCAGTCGCCCCATTTGAACTCTTGCCCCAACTGAGCTCTAAGTCCCGGATCTCTCGACCCTCTTCCTCTCTAAGACCGATCTAAGCCTCCAAGTGTTGGAGCTCTTCCGCTTTTAAGTCCCGGACCTGTAAATCCATGATCTCTCTCCACCCTTGCCGCAACTGAGCTCTTCCTCTCCCTCTCCGTGGAGCTCTAAGTCCACAGGCTCTTGCTGTTCATCTGATTTGAGCTCTAATTCCAGGCGCTATTCCTCTCCTATACAAAGGTAAGCTCTTGTTCAGTTTTATCTCAAATTCCATTGCATTATTGATTAATCAGCCCCTTGTCAGTTTTATCTCAGCTTGTGTTTGATTGATTATTCAGCCACTGTGAAATTAAATGAACCAAAAAAATGAAAACACTGTGCTTCATTATCTCAGCTTTTGTTTGCTTGGAGATAGTCATTCAAATGAAAACACAGCCACTGTCTCGAGAACCAAAAAAAGTAAGCTCTTGTGCTTGATTAATCAGCCACTGACTCGAGAACCAAAAAATGAAAACATAGCCGTCTTGTGAAATTGTGTTTGAGGGATGATATATAATTAACTCATACCCTATTTTTTACAGATAGTCATTCAAATGGCCAATGATCGGGAATGGATGTACAAGTATAGTAGGAAAAGTATGGGTGGAATTCTTCACCCTACATTTGTGAATGGTGTGACCGAATTTATTGCACGAGCATTATCCATACCCTCCGTTGTGAGTGTCGATGATAGAGGTGTGCAATGTATGCCGTGTCCGTGTGAAAGATGTGACAACCTCTATAACAAAGATGTGCAAACCATAGAAATGCATCTTTTTTGCCATGGCTTTTGCAACCTATATGAAGTGTGGCACAAACATGGGGAGCTGCATCCAAATTCATTGAACAATTCGCCGCCTGTGAACGCAGCCACTGATCCAATGGTTGACATGGTAAGGGATGCTGCTGGTCAAGAATTCGATTGGACTGAAGAGACACCTATGGGAGCGGCTAAAAAATTCTTCGACATGATGGATGCTAACAACAAACCGGTTTGGAAAATTAACTCGACGGGTGAAATGGAATGCGAAAAACAAACCGTCTTGTCCGCGGTGACACAAGCCTTTGCTTTGAAGGCGAAACACCAAATGAGCCAAGCATGTTTCGATGGGATGATGGATCTACTTAAAAGCACGCTTCCTCCTAGTGAAGAACTACCTAAAAATTTCTATCAAGCGAAACGTTTGGTCGAGGGATTGGGCATGGACCATAAGAAAATAGATGTATGTCCTAACTTCTGTATGCTATATTATAGTGATGCGAACAAGAAGAAGACCTGCTGTGATGTATGTGGCGAGCCAAGGTATAAGCCTCTTGGACCCAATAAGAAGGCGAAGCTCGTTCCACAAAAGCAACTTCGTTATCTCCCTATCACCCCACGATTGCAAAGGATGTACATGACCGCAACATCTGCGAAGAATATGAGATGGCACAAGGAAGGTGTGCGTCACAAAGCACCGATGATGGTGCACCCGGCGGATGGTGAGGCTTGGAAGCATTTCGCTCGGAAACATCCCACCTTTGCAGAAGAGCTAAGAAATGTTTGGTTGGGGCTAACAACGGATGGGTTCATGCCATTTAACTCGAGTGCAGCTCCTTATTCGTGTTGGCCGCTATTTGTTTTTCCGTATAACCTACCACCTGGGATGATAATGAAAGAAGATAGCATGTTCCTTGCGCTAGTCATCCCGGGACCAAAGCATCCGGGTCGGGACATTGACATACTCCTTGAACCTTTGATTGATGAATTGAAACATTTGTGGTTAAATGGAGAAATGACATGGGATGGGTATAAAAGAGAGAACTTCGAGATGCATGCACAACTTCTTTGGACGGTTAGTGATTACCCGGCTTATGAGATGCTGTGTGGGTGGGGTACAAAAGGCAAATTAGCGTGTTATTATTGCATGGAGAAGACAAAGGCCTTTCAACTCGCGCACGGTGGAAAAGCAAGTTGGTTCGATTGTACAAGGTGCTTCCTTCCTCCTGATCACGCATTTCGTCGAGATAGGAAGAATTTCAAAAAAGGTAGAGTTGAGAATGATCCCCCACCACCGAGATTGACGGGAGAGCAGCTGCTTGATATAGTGAGTTTGATCCCAGATATTAAATGGGGTAAAGAGGGAGGATTACAACAAATTGAGGGTTATGGTACAACCCATCATTGGCAGAAAAAAAGTATTTTCTGGAGTTTACCCTATTGGAAAGACAATTTGTTGCAACACAATTTGGATATGATGCATTTGGAGAAGAATTTCACAGAAAATTTGCTATACACGCTGTTAAACATAGGTGGTAGAACCAAGGATAATGAAAAACCAAGGAAAGATTTGGCTCTTTATTGTGATCGCCCCACCCAACACCTAACTCCATCGGATGGTAACCCGGGAAAGCTAAAAAAACCAAATGCACCGTTCGCACTCTCTCCAAATGATAAGAGGATTGTTTTAACATGGCTCAAGGAGGTAGTAAGGTTCCCTGATGGCTACGCATCCAATTGGTCAAGGATGGTTAACCTAACCACGAGCAGCTTCACCGGGCTTAAAAGTCATGATTTACACGTGTTCATGGAGCGCCTCCTCCCCGTCGCATTCCGAGACTTTGTCCCGGACCCTGTATGGGATGTTCTATGTGAGATTTCAGCATTCTTTAGAGAGATTTGTGCCAAAGAACTTGATCCAACGAGGGTCGCGGAATTAGAGAAAGATATTGTCGTCACAATGTGCAAGATGGAAAAAATATTCCCCCCCGGTTTCTTTGATTCAATGGAGCATCTTGTGCTGCATGTAGCATACGAGGCTAGAATGGGCGGGCCAGTAGGGTCTCGATGGATGTATCCATGTGAGAGGTGTGTTGTGCTTTAAATACTTTGTTTTAAATTTTACTTAAGGCACACTAAGCTTACAACTAACACTAAACCGTTGTTGCAATTACAGGCGTAACAAAGAACAAAGGATGAGAGTCACGAACAAAGCACGTGTTGAGGGTTCAATCGTGGAGGCCACAATTGCCAAAGAAATTGGTACATTTTCCGCACACTACTTTGCAGAGAATAACAAGATTAGCCAAGAAGGAGTTGGAACAAGTAACCGTTCGGCGGGGCTACTTTCTATATTCGACAATGCGGGCCGTTCCATTGGCCGGGAAAGACAAAAGCCTCTCGATGACAATGATTGGGATGCGGCACACACTTATGTCATCCTCAACTGTCCTGAGATCTGTGAGAAGTACATGGGGTACAATCTTATAAATATCCTTTTGATGTTTTCTAATTAAAGTATCTACTCTAAAACATATCAAAATCTCATGTTTGGACATATTCTAATGTGCAGAGAGTTTGATACATGCATGCTCAACAATGGGGTGGCCACAAGCCCACAAGACTTGCCAAAAGTCCGTCAAGATGGTTTTGCACCTTGGTTACGCAAAAAGGTAATAAATTCTCGTGATGAAGACGATTACTACATACGAATGGCAGGAGTCAGGCCAAGCAAACAAGCGTACTTCTACGATGGGTACGAAGTCAACGGGTATCGATTTCACACAGAATCATCTGGAGAAAACAAGGTAACTCAAAGTAGCGGTGTTTGCATAAAAGGAGAGTGGGATGCAAATGGCGAACAAATCGACTACTATGGAGTTCTCCAAGACGTCATTGAGCTAGAGTATGATGCCCACAAAGTAGTTCTCTTTAGGTGTGATTGGTTTGACATAATAAACGGTGTAAAAGTGGACCGCAAACATGGCATTGTTGAGGTCAAGCATACTTCTCGCCTTGCAAATTACGAGCCTTTTGTATTAGCGGCTCAAGCAACCCAAGTGTGCTACCTACCTTATGCATCCCAAAAGGCCGAAAGACGCCCATGGTGGGTGGCAATCAAAACAAGCCCGAAGTCGAGGTTTCGTGTCGAGGGCGACGATGCAAACCTCGAATTTTACCAAGAGGAAAGACCGGATAATCCAATTGAGCCAACTATTGGACAAGACTTTGATTGGGATGGTATGCTCCAACGAGAAGACGAGTTCGAGCTAGTTAACGAAATGACAAACCTTCCACCGACAACATCAAATGAACCGCCAAGTTTGGCAAGGGATGAAAACAACATAGAGGAGGGTGAGGGAGAGCATGACATGGAGCAAGATGATGAAGACATGGATGATTCCGATGAAGAGTATTAATTGGTAAGTGTTTTGACATATGTGTTACTTTTTGCATTTCAAATTACTTAACATTTTACTATCCAGTAATGCATTTTGGTCAAATGCCTTTTCTAACATTTTCTTTTTTTTTTGTTTTGTAACAGGTTTTTACACAAGATTCATTCAAAGGGAGATCTTAGTTATTGCTTCCATCCGTGATTATGTTTTGTACCCAAATTAAATAGATTGGCTTAGTCCAAAGAGTAAAAATTAATGTTTTCACTTAAAGGTTTCGTTTTAACTATCTCTATTAAATACTGCTTGCTGCTGTTATTTAGTTTTGGCCAACATTTAAAGGGAGATCTCAAATAAACAGAAATGGTCCTGTCTCCAGAAACAAAACACTTCCGACGGTAGCCTTATGGAAATACTACGTCTAATCAAAAAATAATATTAACTGGATCAGTAAAACATTTCCATGGGCATAGTGGTCCAGTATTTCCATGAGCCTTCACTATAAAATTATATAAACAGAATAACCAAAACATTTCCAAGGGCAGCTCATGGAAATAACATGTCTTTCTACTTCTAACTTATTTCCAAGGGCAAGGGGTGAGCTATTTCCATGGGCTATCAATAAAATATCATATTTGGTCTGTTTGGCGGGTAACGGGTCATGCAAAAGTATTTCCAAGGGCTAATAGTTAACATTTCCATGGGCCGACAGCTCGGATTTCCATGCGCGACTAGTTCCGTCGGCCTGCCGTCGGAAATTATTAAATGTGTCAGAGAAGGCGATTTTATTTCCGTAGGCCACTCCTACCTTCGGAAATAACATGGGCTGCCCTTGGAAAATCCGGAAATTCTAGTAGTGACAGTTATACTTATAGTGCCAACAATTTACAATTTCTCAATTACAAGAACAATTTACAATTTCTCGAATAGTTTAATTTGATTTCAGTTGGAAAATTAATAGAGCAAAACAATAAGAGACCAGAATTTCATTAATTCTTATAGTGCCAACAATTTACAATTTCTCAATTATCACCTAATTAAATGTACTTATATTCTGAAAGTTACTATTCTTTTTTCCTTTTTAAACAAATCAGAAGATGATGAGTATTCCGGTAACGGTGTCACGAGTGCTCAAGTACATACCAGAGCTTCAGAAACAGGTCGAGAAAATGACAAAAAAGAAACAACAGCTGCTTATAAAAGGTTCTCAATGGAAAAAAACACAACTCCACACTGAAGGATCATAGTATCGATTCTCTTGTTGTTAATGCTACCTGTCTCACTGACAAAGAGGTCATGGTGAATATTTGCATATTAAGCAAAAGTGCTGACAGAACTTCTCTCATCAAGTATTTAGAGATTTTGGAAGGAGAAGGCCTTAAGCAAATCAACGCGTCAACGACATCGGCTCCTCTTGGAGAGAGAACATTTTACAACCTCCATTTTGAGGTATACACATGATCCTATTCATTGTCAGTAGTTATTTGATCTCTGAATTGCTTTTTTCTTACTCAGCTGACAAACCATTAGCTAGCTAGTGTCATTACTCATTTGTTTCATGACGAAAGGTTTTCTAATATAATTGAGTTATTTGACATTCATAATCTGTTTCAGTTAGTTAGAGTGTTTCTGCTGATATTTTAGCATGAATAGAAATTTGCTTTTGGTTAGTACCCAGAAGAATCAAATATAATTAAGCTGGAAAGTTAAAAAGTATATATGCTGCCCCAATTTTCTTTGTTTTTTTTTTTCTTTGCCTTGAGATGTCTAAACATGTAGAATCTTGATTACATCTTCAGAAACAAGCTAGTAGTTCTTTAAACACCTTTTGGTGAACCTCTGGATCTTGATTACATCTTCATTTGTAGAATATATATTGAATTGTCACAAGTTATATATCTTAATTTTCATGTTTATTTTTATTATTTTTGTACAGATAGTGCAAGGGAAACGAATGGTGGGGGAAGTCTTATGTGAACACCTCACTAGAGCTGTTAGAGAGAGAGGAATAATATGATTATAAAATATATTTGGTCTCTTTGCTATACCTTCTCTAATGTATGATATTATTAAACCCTTTTTATTTAATGGTATTAATTGATGAGTTTTGTCCGAAGGACTTTAACAATTTTTTATCATGAATCAAGCCTAAACCATCCGATTTGTTTCAAAGTTCGTGCAAACAAATTTAGAACTTAATAAATTTAAATGGTCTCGTAAATCTAAACAATCCATGCAAATTTTTGCATGTACAAACAGCTTAGATTCGGCAATGAATAAATCTCTGTCATAAGCCATTTGAACAAAATCCCCATCGTCCTTATGTAATTATTACTTATCCATGAGGCGGTTGAAATTTATATGTTTAGCAATTTATTTCTAGGATATATGCAATGTAACAATGTATGCTTTTCTTTTTAATCAAGTACTATGTCTACGGGCTTTTTTCAAAAAAAAAAAAAAAAATCTCAGAAAATCATAACGGTATATGAACATATGTGTTATAATATGCGGATAATATATATATCTATGTGTGTGCGTGTGTGTATATATACATGTGTATAGACACAGACACACACACATGTATGTATCTATGTCTGTATGTGTGTATGTATGTATGGTATATAGAGCATAACTAGGTGTTTTTAAACTTGCTAAGTCTCTTAGTGAGCTTAGATTCAAATTCTGTTGAATTATAGCTTCAAACCATAAATTAAAACTATTGCAACCGATCTACTTCACTAGTAATGCATTTAAATACAAATTTGTTTTGATTTTCAAATTAATTTGTTTAGGTTTATAAATTAATTTTGATGTATTCATTTTTGAATATTTTTTACCACTTGACTTTATGCTAAATTAGTTCGAAAATTTAATAATTTGAAATGTAAACACATCACTCGTTAACTAGATGGTTTAATTCAACTGTTTAAATTAGTCGTTTGAAGTCAATTCGACAGATGACACAACTCCACACTGAAGGATCTGAATGGAAACAACAGCTGCTTATAGAACACTACTACAGAAAAATGGATTGCACACGGACATTAATGGAAGAGCTACACGGATTTCCTGCTGTGTTTAAAGCCAGGGTGTATGAATAGGTCAGACTACACACGGATATTTAACCGTGTGAGATTATAACAATTTCTACACGGATTACTTTGTAAACCGCCGTGTACAAAGACCTGGGGTGTCGCTCTACAAGTTACCGAGCTACACGGATATCCCCTAATTAACCGTGTACGATTCCTCTTTCTACACGGCTTTGTATTAAAAGTCCGTGTAGCTCTCTTAGCTATTATACACGGACTTTTGGTAAATATCCGTGTACAAATAGTTGAAGATTTTTTGTATTTCGCCTCCAGCAAGGCTATCATACATGGATTTTTCTAAAATATCCGTGTATGATTAGTATTGCACACGGTTTTTTATAAAATGTCCGTGTAGCTCTATGCTATTGTACACGGACAACTGTTAAATAACCGTGTGCAAGCTAATTTTTTATTTTGTTTTTTCTATCGTACACGCACAATTGTGAAATATCCGTTTATAAATACCTTTTTTTTTGTATATTTTGTTTTTGGGCTAGCCTCCAGCTCTGCTAGCCAATTTTTTGCAACAGAAATACAAATATTCATTCGATACAGATTAATTAGCAAGAAATTACTAAATTTATACAAAATTCATATAGCAATAAATTCATTCGAAACATATTTTTATTACAAATCTATGCAAATCCATATCGAGGATTACAAAATTCCATGGCAAACCACCTTGCCCACATGCACCGCACATCGTCGATCTGATCCTTTGTGTAATGCGCTTGCTTTGTCACATTCTACAAAATTATAATTTGATAATAGTTAGTATTTCAGAAAAGGTAGATATCAATTGCTTATTATATAGGAAATTAATATGAAGTACATACCGCTTTTGGGAAATCGAATTGTATTCTTTCGACAAAGTCAAACATGAATATCATCGTGTAATAAGCGCATTCCCATCCCTCCTCCTGTTGCGGGCTCTGAAATTTACATTTAGCGGCATTTGTTAGAATGACAATAATTTTTTTAACAAGATATGAAATTTCTAACTCATAAAGTGTTCTCACCAACATCCACTTCCAATTCAACTTGCTTTTCTTGCGTGTGCCCGTGCTATCTGATCCTCCCTCTTTAATATATTTCGCAAAAGCCCTTACAAAATTGAGTGAATGTAATTAGCAATTTTATAATTTGATATGATTGAAAGAAATGCAAACCTATAGAATTATTATTGCTTACTTATTCACAAAAGGGAAGATAACTTTGCACTTGTCAAGCGCGATCCTTCCTTTGGGCTTACAAGAATCAACAATTATGCGCACATTTAGGTACGACACAATGAGAATCGAACACCAATGTTTGCTGTGGGATCGAGGAGAAGAATTATAGTACTTTAGCATATAAAAGTGACACAAGTGTTTGCTATGATTGATGGTGTGATTTCATTTTTTTATGTTTAACTTTTATTTCCTTTATACAATTCTTTAATTTAAAATATAAACAACACATAAGTTAAGATTAGAACTAACCCCTCGTGGTATGGCATGAGAATGAATTTCTTCTCCTCCGCCTTAGCACGATGCATCGCAGAACACATGTACTCGATAGCCATATCCGGATAATATGTCACTGCCGTAGAACTCACTTTCTCCGGGTCCAGAAACATGCACAAGTTCTTCTTTTCAACCATCTCATCACAGTTTCGGACTAGCTTCCTGAAAACTCATCATATTGTAATTAGAATATATATTTGAGTTATATACAATAATGAAAAATTTTTGATCACTAACATGAGGAAAATGGTGATGTGTGACACATCGAGCCATTTGTCGGATGACGAGTGGTGGAAGAGGTCCTTGAAGTCTTTGAACGACAGCAGGAGATCCCTGCCTTCGTGTAGAAACATCCCAGGTGGGACAGGGATGATGATAGCCTCCATGCCTTCGGGCGCCGTCATCAAGTAGTCGTGGAGAAGGGGCAAATCACTGGGCAAACGGCTGTATTCTTCTTCGGTGACCATAGGACGGGGCGGTGATTGTGGCGCGTCAGCCCCGATGTCGCAAGCCACCTCCTGACGTACCGGTGACATCGCCGTACCGGTGACATCATCTCCTCGTGTCTGTATCAAATTATAAATGGATTATTCTAGTATTTCAAAAAGAATGAGTTGAATGTAACAAATAAATGGATTTTTTTATGGATTACCTGATCCAAAATAATCTGACTCTTGGGCCATTGGACAAATGACATCCGTGCCTCATCAAGCACAAGCATGTCGTCGGTAGGGACAGGAAGGGGTACGCGCTGCCATCCATCCACGACTAACTCAATATGCACGCATGCATGGTCGGGCCTTAGCTGACCAAAGTGTACATTTTTCGCTCCTGGATGTACAACACCCTTAGCAACGGTCAGAGGAACACTATCAAGCCACAGGACGAGGTCGCTTGCTCTGGGGTCCTGCAATTATCAGAAAGTTGTTTATTTTGATGGTGCGATATTGTCTAACAAGGTTACAAACAGGTTTTAATTACCTTTATATTATGAACAAGTATTGATTACCTTGAGATTATTCAAATCGTCTAAGGCCCACGTGCCGATGCTTGACTACTTCGCCGAATTCCCGGCGAAATGGAAGGTGGTTGCTCGGATGGCTGCGTAGTTGCTGATCTAATTTGTGTCAACATTGCTTCCATCTCAGCAAACCTTGCGTCGTACTCTTTGCTCACCTCCGCGCGTATCTGCGCAACTATCTCGTCTTTGTTTACCTTGGCACGAGATTTTCTTCGAGGTTTTTGTCCCTCCACTCGGAACACCTCCTTCCAGCCCCTGTAGACCCCTACACCCCTTACTCGACCCGGGTGTTCTGGATTCTCGAGCGCTGCGGACAAGGAATCATTTTGTCGTTCGACACTCCGGGCACCCGAGTTGACCTCCTCCTCCACTTCCAACTGTTCAAGTAGAAGAATTAGTTAAAGCAAAAGAACAATTAATGTACTTTCGGAGTTATAATTTTCGGATGAATGTCACAAAGTAAGTATAAAGGACTCTTACCATTTTTGAGCCACGGGTTGCAAATCCTTTGGGAGTACTATCCTCCCGTCAGCGGTTACCTCGGCTCTACCCATGACCCAATCTTTGCCCCTAGGATTTTGGATCCTAACCATGGGTGAGTCAGAATCCTTGTTTTGCTCCAGGACTTTCCTCCATTCTGTCGACTTACCCTCGTAATCAGCTGACCCTAGATGGTGTGGATACTTGTCAAAGGCAACGGTCCTCCTGCCTTTATTACTTTTTGCCTTCACAGAAACAAGACAATAACGATCAGTTAGTTTTAGAAAGATAAGTACATATCGAGAAAGAATAAGCACAAAAGAGGCACGAGTTAGATACCTGGAACTCTTTGGTAGACTTCAAAGCTTGAAACGCATCCCAGTCCTCTTGTTTTAGCCATTTGTAGTAGCCGATCGGAGTTCTCCCTTTCTCCATGAACTCCGTCTTCAACGTGCTCTTGAATTGCTTCCAACCATTGTTCATAATCTTCAAAGTCTTATCCTTTGGAACATCATTCTCGATGTTCCACTGAGCCTGATTAACACCAAAATTTAGTGTATTTAAGTATAGATCATACATAAGTGAAAATAAAGAAAAGAGTTGTTAGGCACTTTACCTTCACCATGTTCCACCACTCGTTCTTCACCGCATCCTCAAAATGATCCCATCTCTCAACAAGGATACTCGCTTTTTGCCTCACCAAACTCGTACACCAATTTGAGTATTTCTGCTGTTTTTCTCCCTGCGCACGCCCGTCTTCTGTGAACCAGATTTCTTGATGGGTGTGCTCGGACATGCTCGTGCACATTGTCGGCCCTCTTCTCCTTCTTTCTGATGAGGCAGTAGCTTGCTGCTCCTCTTCTGCCATCATATCGACGTACTCATCCTCATCCGACATGGTTCTGCATGAAATTAAATATCAAATCATAAGTGACCAATAATTGATATTCTTGTACAAAAATTGATATTCTTGTACCAATAATTGAAATTAAAGATCAAATCATAAGTGACCAAATCATGAAATTAAAGATCAAATCATAAAATTGATATTTTGTACAAAAATCCTATAATCATAAAATTGATATTTTGTACAAAAATCCTATGAAATTAAAGATCAAATCATAAAATTGATATTCTTGTACCAATAATATTTTGTAACTTGTGAAATTTGTTTCCGTTTCTCAAATATATTTATTTATTTATAAAGGGCTGATTTGGTATTTGATTGAAACAAATACATTAATTAGAGACTCAATCGATCAAATTCATTTTAAATTTCAAATTAGTGAGTTTTTTTTAAATAATTATTAATATTAAAAAAAACTTATCTATAATATTTTAATCTAAATAATTGAAAACACATCTAATAGATGCTATTTTTTTTTAATTTCAATAATAGTTTTCAAATATACACACCGTAAGAATTAAATGAAATGTACTATGAAAAAACAATGTGTTGGTCAAATAGAAATAAGAATATATAGCATGCATTGGTTGTTTCATTAACTTATAGTCTAATAAGAATATATAGCATGCACAATTTTTGACATATAACCTAGATTAATCAATTAACCTAAAATACCCTAAAATACCCTATATCAAATTAACCTAGATTATTCAATACTAACTCGGTATAGCACCATAAAGATATCCGGTAACAAAATTAGCCAACCATGGCTAACGGGTTCAAACCCAATAAGAAAAATAACGAGAGAGAGAGAGAGATGCTAACCACGGGTGAGAGAGACCGCGGGTTAGAGAGAGAGAGACCACGGGTGAGAGAGACCGAGGTGGTGAGGCGGCGAGGCGGCGAGGCGGTGAGGCGGTGAAGAGCTCGGAGAAGGCTTTCGAAATTATCTGTGAGGGTTTTTGGAACTGAACCGCTTAATATTCTCTGTGAGGGTTTTCGGACTTGTGAAAATTTTGGCAGAGAAGGATTTCGAAATAATAGTGTTTTCCTCATTATACACGGACTTTTAACTTAAAAGACCGTGTACAAAGAGCTTTCTACACGGACATAACTCTAAAGTCCATGTGCAAATATCCTTTCTACACGGACATCTAGCTAATAGTCCGTGTAGCTCTCTTCCATTTCTACACGGACTATTAGCTAAATGTCCGTGTATAAATAGGTCCGACAGGCGGGTCCCAGGTTCAGTAAAATTTCAGGAGGTGAATATTTATAAAGTAATAATAAATTAAGTAAAATTTCAGATTTCTAATATTTAAAAACTTATACCGATATTTGTACCAAGCAACTAATATTAAAATCTAATAATGAAATTTTATTTATTTTATTTTATTATTAAATGTTTTAACTAATATTTTCAAAAACTAATACTAATATTTGATAATATTATAGGCATTAAACATAATCCTTCATTGTTGCAATATTTGATAATATTTGATAATCCTTCATTAAACATAATCCTTCATTGTTTCAAAAACTAATACTAATATTTGATAATACTAATACTACATTATGCTTTTTTCCTTATTTCCCTCTTTTTTTCCTTTTTTATTTGATATATTACAAGCTAAGGTTGCAATATTAAAAGCTACACGGTCTTAAACAAAATAAATATTATACATTATGCTTTTTTTTCCTTTTTCTTCTTTTTTCCACTATTTGAACAGTACCCTCGGCCCATAATCCTTCATTGTGGTTGGACCGCATGTAGTCAGCTTCGTCTACCCCTTCAAGTGTTGCTACCTCAGTTTGCACATCGGTACAAAATGGAGGTACTTCGTCGAACTGGTCGTACTCTTCTTCATCGACGACATTTTCTACCCCGACAATCCTTCTTTTTCCGGATAGGACGACGCTCAACCTAGCATCACTCGGGTCAGTGGCATAAAAGACTTGGGTGGCTTGCTTGGCGAGTATAAACGGATCATCAACATGCCCAACCCTGTTTAAATCAACGAGTGTGAACCCGTCGTTGTCAACTTTAACACCTCGGTCTTCGACCCATTGACACCGAAACACGGGAATGCTCAGGCGAGGACTGTAAATGAGCTCCCAAATTTCTTGAATAACGCCAAATATGACTTTGATGCTATTACAGCCCGGCCATCTCCGGATCTACTGAATTCTTGAGAGGTCGCCACCAACGTCACCCCACTGTTTTGCATCGTGCTCTTATCACTCTGGGATTTAGTGTAAAATGTATATCCATTAATCTCGTATCCTTGGAATGTTCTAACAACAATTTGGGGTCCTTCGCCAAGCAGTTTAACAATTTCAGGTACGGGGTGTGACTGCACTCTTTCTTTCAGCCATCCTATAAAAGAACGATTATGCTCGTTAGTAAGCCACTTCTGACTCCTCGTGTAGTTTTGTTGTTGAAGGATTGTCATGTGCTCATCTATATAGGGAGCAACATCTGTCATGTGTTGTAGTACAATAAAATGTGCCTTTTGTAGTTCATTTAGATCAGCAACTACGGCTCTCAACCCAATTGTCCCGACTCCTTGGAGCCTTCCCTCGTATCGAGATTTTGGAACGCCAATAGGATCCACACCGGTCAAGTAGTTGGTGCAAAAATCAATCACCTCCTCCGTAGAATATCCTTCTATAATGCTGCCTTCGGGTCGATGTCGGTTCCTTACGTATTTTTTCAAGATGCCCATGTATCTCTCGAATGGATACATATACCGAAGAAACACGGGACCACAAATCTTAATTTCTCTCACAAGATGAACAACAAGGTGAACCATGACATCGAAAAAAGATGGCGGAAAATACATCTCAAGTTGGCAAAGAGTCACGACGACCTCCTTTTGCAAAGAGTTCAATTTTAGAGGGTCTATCACTTTGGAATTTATTGCATTGAAGAAAGAACAAAGCTTCGTAATGGTTTGACGAACATGCTTTGGTAAAATTCCCCGTATTGCAATGGGAATTATGTGTGTCAATAAAACATGACAGTCGTGAGATTTCAGACCGACCAGTTTCAAGTCCTTCATCGACACCAACTTCTTAATATTCGAAGAATATCCTGATGGGACTTTTATACCATTGAGGCATTCACAAAAGCTTGTTTTCTCTTTCTTTGACATTGTGCACAGTGCGGGGGTAGGTATGTGCGCTTCCCTTTCTCCTGCGGTGCGAGCTCGTGTCGTATTCCCATCTCTACCATGTCTTTTCTCTCTTTAATACCATCCTTAGTCTTCCCCGGAATGTTCAATAATAAACCAATTAAACTGTCACAAACATTTTTTTCGACATGCATGACATCTAGGCAATGCCTCACTTCTAAATATTTCCAGTACGGTAGCTCCCAAAATATGGACCTCTTTTTCCAAATATTCTTCGGTTGTGCTTTGGCGTATTTTCCAAAAACAACATCAATGTTTTTTACCCGTTCGAAGACACTCTCCCCGTCTAATGGATGACGAGCAACTCCAAGCTCAATTTTCCCGTTGAATGCCATCTTCTTCTTACGATATGGGTGATTATTAGGAAGAAACCTACGATGCCCCATGAATACATTCTTTTGACAATTTTTCAACCTCAGCACCTGCGTGTCATCTTCACAGATCGGGCACGCTTTTGCTCATTTACAAGTGTAACCCGACAAATTCCCGTACGCGGGGAAATCATTTACGGTGCAAAACACCATGGCCCGCAAGTTAAAGGTCTCTTTCATATACGCATCCCACACCGGGACGCCATCACGCCACAATTTTTGGAGGTCCTCGATTAATGGTGCGAGATATACATCTATGTCATTTCCGGGTTGTCTGGGTCCTTGGATTAGTAATGACATCATTATATATCTGCGTTTCATGCACAACCAAGGAGGAAGATTGTAGATGCATAAAAGAACTGGCCAAGTACTGTGCCGACTGCTCATACTTCCAAACGGACTCATTCCATCTGAGCTCACCACAATCCTAAGGTTCCTCGTTTCAGAACCAAATTCTTTGAAATGTCTGTCAATGTTTCTCCATTGAGGAGAATCAGCCGGGTGCCTTAGTTTACCGTCATTTTTGCGCTCTTCTTCGTGCCAGCGCAATAATTTTGCATCTTTGGGATTCGCAAACAACCGTTTGAATCTCGGTATTATCGGCAAATACCACAACACCTTAGCCGGAGGTCGGCCATTTGTGTCCTCGTTACAATCATCAGTGTCTTGGTCCTTACGACGTTTATATCGTGAAACACCGCATTTAGGACAGACATGCATGGCCTCGTACTCGTTACGATACAATACACAGTCATTCGGACATGCATGTATTCTTTCGATCTTCAACCCCATTGGACATATCAACTTCTTTGCCTGATATATTGTACCGGGTAACTCGTTGTTATCTGGGAGCATTTCTCCTAAAAGCTGTAATAAGGACGTGAAACTCTTATCGCTCCAACCATTTTCTGCTTTTAAGTTTAATAATTTCAACACAGCTGACAGTTTTGTAAAATTGGTACACCCGGGATACAACGGCTTCTTGGATTCATTAGACAAATTTTGAAATTTATCATAATTTTTATCACTAATTTCATCTTCCACATCACGTAACATATCCTCCAAATTTTCAGTAAACTCGTGTTCTACATTTTCATCAAAATTCCTCTCCATCTCATCATCGTCATTTTCGGGTTCGACGTTATCAGAATATTCGGCACTCTCATAATTCTCGTTCCAATCAAGTTCAAAATTATCAGAAATTCCAACATTCTCATCATTCAATTCACGATTACAATCTTTATTGGCACTACTACTTTCCCCAAATTTCTCACCATGCATGAACCAACATGTATATCTCTTCTTAAATCCCCGACAAATCAAATGAGCTCTAATTTCTTCGATGTCCAAAAATCTTAATAAATTTTTACAATCTTTACAAGGACATAAAATGTCTTCTTCTTTTTTCTTCACTCTATAACTCTTAGCAAATTTTATAAACTCATCAACGCGAACCAAATATTCTTCACTGTCACGTCGCATTTCATACATCCAGCTTCGATCCATCTGTAAATTAAATTAAAAAAATGATTTGATCAATTAATCATGCATGGTCAACATTCTCCTTCGTGTACAAAATTTTGGGCTTACAAAGGGCCGGTTTACAATCCTAACCCACTCTTTGAATATTATGTCTCATATGTGAACACATATTAGCGAGATTTAATTAGCATTTGAGAAAAATTCGGCAGTATTTTCCCTTAACTCCCCAAGTATGCGTACGAACCACATACTCGTAGGAGCAATAAGGGAAAATACTGTCGAACTTTCCTCAAATACTAATTAAATCCCGCTAATATGTGTTCACATCCTAAATGAGACATAATATTCAAAGAGCAGTCCCAAAACGGGGACTATCCAAAATTAATCCCTATTGGATTAATTTTGAACGGGCATGGACCTAAAAGCATCTAAAGGTCGGTTATTGGACCACAATACACTAATTAATTACATCTAAAATTAAGAAATCAAGCATGCATGAAATGACCTAAATAAGCCTAAATAACAGAAAATTAGAGGAAGAAAATGATTTAAATACATATTACTAACCTTAGAAAGATGGAGAGGAGAAAATACAAACTTAATTCAAAGATCTCAGATCTCAGCTGCTGGCCTCGATCAATTCGCAGAAATCTGATAGGAAAAAGCTCAGTTCAGAGAGATGTATTAACTAAAAGACACTACTAGAATATGAGTTTTCTGCAAGGGCAGGAAAATGGCTTACTGCATGGGCTTACCCTTGCAGCAAGCCCAAAAAGGGCATTAGCATGCGCTTACGCTTGCAAATGTATCCTTGCTATAGCCTTCGACACTAATACTAAGTATTGGCAAGGACGCGCATGCTAATACTTTTTTCTAACTTGTTGCATGCGCTTACGCTTGCAACAACCGCGCATGCAAATACTTTAAGAGTTGGTCCCGTTTGTAGTGTTTGCAAGGGTAGACAGCGTGGGACCCATCTGATTATTTGCAAGGGAGGGAACGTGGGTCCCACCTGGACTATTTGCAAGGCCAGGTAACGTGGGTCCGACCTGACTATTAGCAAGGCTAACACGCGTGGGCCCCACCCGCCTATTTGCAAGGCTAAGACAACTGGGTCCCGCCTGACTATTAGCCAGGCAAGGGAATGCGGGTCCCGCCTGACTATTAGCAAGGCAAGGGAACGCGGGTCCCGCCTGACTATTAGCAAGGCAAGGGAACGTGGGTCCCACCTGTCTATTAGCAAGGCAAGGGAACGTGGGTCCCACCTGACTATTAGCAAGGCAAGGGAAGGTGGGTCCCACCTGACTATTAGCAAGGCAAGGGAAAGTGGGTCCCACCTGACAATTTGCAAGGATATGATTGACATTTTTTGGATGCACTGCAGTTCATACTATTTGCGTGGAAGTACCAATGGATATAATAACAGGAAATGACTGCAAATCAACATGCTCCAATTATAAATCCTCCCTGCTGGTACCAATCTGGTACCAGCCCAGTGCTGTTTTACAATTCCCAGATTTCCATTCATAAAGGTTTACATAAAACTGATTGAAAAATAAGTATAAAGCAACTAATAAGCATTGACCAACAAAGGATAATCATCTTACATTGTACTAATAAGCATTGACCAACAAAGATTTACATATTTTGTCATCTAGAGTATACCCAATAAAAAACTTAACTTCTAAATATACCAAAATGTATCCACCTATCAAGCATTCACAAAATAAACAACCCCATAAATTAACAAAATGTACCCACAATATTACCTAAATATTGACAACCACCTAGTCCTCCCTGGTTCAACCTGAAGGTTGATTGCCCCACCAATCGGTCATTGTGGCATCATTCCCTGCAATTTCTTGTCCATTATGAGAACTCAGCAGTGCTTGGAAAGACCCATCCTGATTTGGATGTGAAGAACCATCAACATCCTATGTATACCAAATTGTAATGTTAGAACATGTTCTTGTTACCACAGTAATGTTGCATATATTAGTGTCGAACATCTATTTCCTGTCAGACTTGACACAGTGCTGATCACTTAGATTTTTAGCTTAAAATGTTACCTGTGAATAACCCGTATTCCCTAGTATACCATCTTGTGGTAGTTCATGAGCGCTAGCTGGTGCCTAAGTTGAAAATGACAAGGCACAAATGTTAGTATAGGTTGTTGTCAGAAAAGCATTCATCTCAAGTGTGTACACTGTGGGTATATGTGAACACAACAACCCTTTAATTTTTAGCTTAAAATGTTACCTGTGAATAACCCGTATTCCCTAGTATACCATCTTGTGGTAGTTCATGAGTGCTAGCTGGTGCCTAAGTTAAAAATGACAAGGCACAAATGTTAGTATATGTTGTTGTCAGGAAAGCATTCATCTTAGGTGTACACTGTGGGTATATGTGAAGACAACAACCCTTTAATTTTAAAACCCTAAAGTAATCCCGAATTAGCTCAGACTTACATGTGAAGGAGGCTTTAGTAGGCCATGCATTTTGAATAATTGGGAGAATAGTAATTGATTTTGTGCTTGATCTCTCATCCTCTCTTCGCGCTCCTCGGCGATACGGCGATCACGGTCTTGCACGATCGCATCTACTTCTGCCCTAGAGAAGGTCTCCTGCACACCACTATTTGTCAACCCAGATACAGAGGATGCTACATGGCTCTGCCTTTCCCGGTTTGTCGATGTTTGCACCCTTTTTTCAAGCATGCTTCCAAAGCCTAAGATGCGGCCACGGTTTGGTCTGCCAATGGCTGTAAGAAATAAAGTATTGTCGTCCAATTCAGCATAAGCCTCATCAGCCCTCATTGCCTTAACCTTCCTCTATTAGAATACGAAAAAGATGAGAATATGAAAAAGATGAGGAATAAGGAAAAAGGGGAGACCAATTAGATGTAATAAAGTTCAAATCTAAGTGATGTAACTGGTAACATCACTTAGATTCTCTGGGAAATGTAATAAAGTTGAAATTGAGATGGCATTATTCCAAGGCTGATCGATGAGACTAACTCGTGTTCAGGTTGAATCTCATACACATGCCTCAGGTTGGATATTATAACAAATTCTAAGAGTGAATGAACTCGCTGGTAAAGAAAGAAAATATTGAAATTGCTTGGTGTGAGTACTAAATCATTCCGTACTGATTAGAAATTAAGAAACTGATATCAAGATAAAAGGTTTAGAGCGATTCCGTCAACTTCATTACTACTATTTTAATGATAGATTTTTCATTCTGATCTAGTATGATACCAGTAACATTGTTCTAATAAACACCACCCAACAACAATTAGCAAGGTACCTATCAACTATCAGCAATTGCCTTAGCAAAGAAAAAACCATTAGCGTGGTTATTCTCGTCTCTCTTTTGTTTTCTTTTTATATTCAAATAAAATCTGAAATTGACCAATATACAAAGAAAGCCATAAACCTATGAGAAACTACCGCCTAAGTTCATTCAACAAAAATGAAACAAAAGAAAGCGCCTAAAATATTGAATAAGGTTAATGTCCAGGGAAATTTGTCAATTTTCTTTGGCTATATGGTGAAGGAGAGAGAACAGAGGAGAGGAGGGTATATGTGTCAATTTTATTTCTAAAATAATTAAATAAAAGATTAAATAATTAATAGGGGATAGATGAAAGAATGTGAAGTTTGAATGGGGAAATTGGCTATTTTAAAAGTTTGTATGGGTACACTAGAAATTTGCCCTAAAAAAAATGTCAACTAGTAAAATTCAACTTACATAAACTTGCTCTTTTCTCGCGGTTGTAAATTGCAAGGAGTTGATATCATACTCTTGAACCTGCCCACTTGTCTCATCGGCTGTTGGATTCACGCCTCCATTACCATCGCTTTGTTCATTAATTCCGGACACACTCTTGTCGGCAGCATTTATTTGGGCCACCACTGGTGATACGCCATTTTCTCTTGCACAGTGCATATGGATGTAAAGGTCCTCCATGGTTGGCTTTTTCCCCTTGTTCAAAGTTGTCTCCAGATGAAAAGCAAGAATGACAATTAAAGGTTAGATATATGCTGAATTTGGAAATAGTGATAATATTGGAACATAAGTATTCGAAAGTTTACCAGTTTCGTAAAATGTTGGTGAGCACTAGCTGATCCAGCATAGTGGGATACCGAATTTCCAGAGGCAGTGCGGTTTAGTTGGTTTTGTTGACTGACTAGTTGCCACTCATCTGAGAAGAAGATATCGCAAAGACCTCGCCAATGTACCGGGGCCACACACCAATGCGGCACATTGGCCTTCCATGCCATAATGTCCCAACCATATAATTTTATGCGATTATGCCTTGCTTTAGCCAGCTCCTCACAGTACCTTTTGCCTGCTATGGCATCGAGTACTGTACGACAATGGTCAGGATCTTCATCCTTTGCATATCTATATCTCTCCTGCATCCAAGAAAATTTTGGAGTTAACATCCAATTATAATTGTACCATATATATATATTTGATAAGACACCCTACCATTTGCACCTGTAGGTTTTGGTAAATCATTAATCGCGAATATTTCATTCAAGCACTGCAGTACCTTAATTTGGCACTGTTTAGGACAGTCAAATTATGTGGGTTTTCAAATTGAGCTGAGGTACTACTTTGTGGCTGGTTTTTTGTTGTTCATTGAGTGAATTGAGTTGATTCAAGATTGGTTCTGGGTGGTATGCAATGTGTTGTGGATTTTATAACTGCCCCTATAACTTTTGCAGTTTGACCCCTATACTTTATCCATTTAGCAAATTATCAACGTGATGAGCTTGCTGGCAAAGGCTGAGGGCTTATAGATCCTATTGCTCATGGTTATAGATCCATCAAATGTTAAACTAATGAAAAAAAATTTGTATACTAAAAAAGAAGGAATATTTTAAAGAGTACTTTTTATTTCTGACTTGTTAAATACTACTACTACTGATATAATAAAGAGAAATTTAGATATATGCCCTTCATAACTTCATTAATTTGATATTTCCCCATCAACATTTCTAAGTTAGCTATATCCCCCTCTAAACTTATTTATGTTAGGAATATAAGTATTAGTAACTTATTCACCTAAAAATATAGTTCTTTAAATGACTGTTTAACCCTTTCTTGCAAGACACAGTTTTCTTGCTAACCTATTACTTTCCCGTATATTACAATGAAACCACTTTGGGGGAAATTTTGTGATGAATGTGAAAATACATTGGACCACATGATGCAATATTGTAGTTGATCCCAGTTCAGCCACTAGATTCTAAATTGATGATTTTACTAAAGCTATTTCTAAAGTGGTAGTAAGTTAAGCTACCAATTTGGTGAGTACCGGAAGGAGATACGTTCAATCTAAGATTGGGTTTAAAACCACAACAGAGACGATGAATTACGATAATTAAAACTGAAAGTGAATAAATGTTACCAGAAACTCCCTCTCTAGGTTTTTCTTAGATTGGTCATCGAACGCGTGAAAAGATCTTAAGGGTGCAGGCATGAGGCTAAGGGCTAGCCTAGTGATTGTCGATGTTATCAACTTTGGGTTGGTTGCACAACTGAACTCGCGTTCGCCAACTCGCCATACCTCCGGTCCTTCGTCAGGAGCATCCTTCACTGGCCTTATCTTTCCCGGGCCTCGCCCCTTTTTTTTTGGAGGTTCAGTTGGTGTAATTTCACCTTCGGGTGTACCAATCAAACTGTCACCAACAGCTAGTGTTGGATCTGCACTACACTTCCTCTTGGTGTATTTGGTTGCTTTTGCTCTTGTGACTCGAGACTTGTTGCGGGGAGCCATTTGTCTTTTGCTATCAAGGGAACAGATATGATGTTATATAACAATGGAACAACTAAAGGAGCAAGATTTGATTAACCCACTTTTAGGTCTTCGGTCTTACAACTCTTAACCTTATAAGTATTATAATTAGTATAAAACTATAGCAACCCTTTACCCTTACATGAAATATATGGTAATAATACCTTTTAGCTTCAGGTCTAAAATTTGTTACTATAGTTCTGATCTAAATTACAAATACCTCTTAATTGCATGGCAAAATATATAGACTGCCACATTAATATGTAGTTGGTGTACATTAATTAATATATCAGCTAAATATTTAACAGCTAGTGTTGGTTTTTATGTCAAATAGCAACAAACAAATTTATACAGGGCATGCTCAAAATGCAGAACACCCTTATCACTATGTTTTATCCCTTCTACAAATGGGAAAAGGTTATCATTTAACAAAAAAATATGGTAAAAGTTAGAAATAAAATGGGTAAACTATGTAATCTCATTTAATTTCTAATGGGTTTACAATTTTTGTCTAATGTGCAGCATCAAACTTTAGAATTTGCAACAAATGGGTGAAAGGGAAAAATCAGTTACCTTGTTACTTCAATAGCATGATCCCACAGAGATAGAGGCCAATGGGTACCTAATTTCACACAAAAATGCCCAAATCAGCACTGATTTCTTTTATGGCTTAGTTCAATTCCGACATTCTCAAATCAAGCGGAAAGAGGACGGTATTGAGTAAGGAGATGATGTACCTAATGGGTTTCTCCGAGTATTGCACAAAAGAGAGAGGCGAAAATGTTGTGGTAAGAGAGGAAGATAGTGGCGACCGTTTTGATTTTCTCTCTGTAAATCCGATTTGGTAAAGTTGATTTCAACTCTAGATGTGAATGTAGTACTTAACCTCTGAGATACCTCATTATTTGCTTGACACTCGTGTCCTGATCTAACTGATTTAGTTGAGTTTTGAGATTCTTGCAGATAATGTTTGAACGGTTGAGATTGTTATTTTTGGGATCTCAAAATCTTAGATATCTCAGAGAGGATAATGGGCGGGCGCCCGAAATGGTGAATAAAGGTTTTGGGGGGAAAATGGAATTTCGCCTGAGCGCCCAAGTACAATTAGAAACAGAGCGGTTATGGCTTCGCCCAATCAGCGGTCCAGCTACAAGTACACAGGTCGTGCGCTGCCAATAGCGGAACTTGATCTGTTTGAATCTTCGGCCAAAAGTCATGTATAAGAAAATAAACCTGCTGTTATTCTTGTTCAATTTGAGGAACCTGTTATACCGATCCCAGCCGGTGAAAATGGTTAAGATTTGCAATTAAATTAAGAATCCCTTGAGATCAGCATCATCGGAAAATGTGAACGTTTGGGATGATAATAACATATTTATGTTATTCCTGGATAATAACAGGAGATCTATTTGCAACAATTGAATGAGATAAATAAGATGGCAGAGATTTATTTTCAACAATTGAATTGCCTAAAAAGGTCATATATTTTGTTAGTAATTTGGTGAATAAAGGTTTTTCATGTTATATTTTATTTAACGAATTTAAAATTTTTGTTTGTTTGTTTTAGTTTAATTTGTAGATGTAATATATGTATATATTTTTGTAATTCCTTGAATGATATTTGTATTACAAGGTTAGTATTTTATTTAATTAGTGAGATGTAAAGATTATAAATAAAAATATGGAAAAAAAAGAAGGAATATTGATAATTCATGTGGGTAAATGTTAATATTTTAGTTTATTGCTATATTAAATAATTTTTGGAGACATTAAATTATATTGCATTTTGTTTATGTTGTATATATAGATCACATCATGCATGTTTGAATATGAATCACAAACTCTTGTTGGGCGAGACAATGAAGATGTAACGAATTAAACCATGTGGGTGTCGATCGGAACCGTTGAAACCGAAGAACATTACATTTATAGTCCCGGGGAAAAGTTTCATCACGTAAAGTTTATATTTACCCCTCCATCTAATTGACCAAATATGTAAGCATCAAATGGCTACAAATAGTTTGCGGTGGATCGAAACCAAGACATAACCGAACTTATTGGATTTTAGGTTTGTTATGTTTAATGTCAACTCTTGATCATTTCAAAATAAATTTTGAGCCGTTTCATCGTTGATCGACCGTTGGATTATCAAATCAAAATGAACGGTCCAAATATATTTCATTGATTTCTAGGGGAAAAAATGATGAAAGGTTCCCAAATTTATGTTATTAAGTATTAGTTTGCGATATTAGAGTTTAAACAAAAATTATAAATTTTTTTTTTGGATTTTTGCATAATAGTTTCTGTATACAACCAGTATCTAATTAATAACAAATGCAGAAGCCAAGCCGTCTGATTGTTGATAGATGGCCCTGATCTACTCATTAAGTATGGTGCTGGCACTGAGTATCTATACTCTGAAGTAGCACATTTATTGCTATTCAATCTGACCCTACACGATGCATATTATGCTTCAATATCCGCGCTTGAGTACCAATCAAACCGCTCCGATCTGACCACATATATTACGTTACATGAGGCCAAAGGCTTCGGGTAGGTCTCCCAAGTAAATGCGGGTAGATGTCCTCACCGGTACCGTAAAATATTCCCTTCACTTTACGGTTTTAGATTAATTCCCAGACGCTTCGAGATTCGTGCCAAGTTAAATAGAACGGACAAGATCAAGTAATTGTAATATATTCCCTGTTACGGTACCGACGGAGGATGTGAATATCAAGAGACGCAACCCTTTCAAAAAACTTAGCGTATTTTTGGAAATACCACTCTCAAACACTCGCTCTCTCCACCTGTCCACCATAAGTCGACCGAGAACTCCGACCGTCGCCGTCCTGTACGCCCAGCATCAAACGATCCGATCGTTGATCGCCGTCGCCTACCGGAGTCACCGACGCCGATCTCCTCTCTACTAGGGCTCCGAGATCCCCGATCGTTTGGATATCGGACTCCGCCGTCAATCGGTAAGTTCTTTTGATTTAGGTTAATGCTTCACAAACTGCACTCACAATGGCTTCCCCCTTTTCGTTTTCTTCACATTTAGGTTAATGGTTTCGAAATGTATGAGACCCGCAGAGATTTCCCCTTTTCGTTTGATTTAGGTTAATGCTGTCAGAAATCTTTTGATTTAGGTTAATGCTGTCACATTTAGCTTAAATTTTGCAAGTTCGCATGGGTACACCAGAAAATTTGTTGTAGAGATGTACCCATCCATGTACGATGCCCATTAAACGGTATATACTTAATGTAAGGAAAGGATTGCTAGCTTCTTTGTTTGTGCATTGTTGCTCTGTCACCCTACGCTATTATTTGGTTGAGAGATTACACATCTTAAATTAAGCACATGTTAATATTGTTAGAAATATTATTTTCTAGCAAGTTATTTTCTCTTGAGTGAACCGTGACAGCATTGAACTTTTTATTCCTGTTCCTTTGATCCTTTCTACTTTGTTTGTTGAGAGGTCCAAGATATTAGTTCAGTGTATTTGTTTGTTGAGAGGTCCAAGAGATTACACATCCTTTCTACTTTTTTTTCCTGTTCCTTTGATCCTTTCTATTTTCTCTTGAGTGTATGTGTTGCCTGATTTATGTATTCAGTGCTGTTGTATATATTAGTTCAAATAACAGAAAAATAATTTTGCCACCACATCTTTGGGTTGAACTTTTTTTCAAAGTTAAAAGCAAAATCATGCATTCTCTAAGTGTTATTTGCATGTAATATACTTGCTAGAATGCAAAAATTTACTTGCTAGAAAATAACTAAATGAATAATTCATATCTTTAATATTGTTTAGATAATATTTTGATTTTTCTTGCTAGATAATATTGTTTAGATAACTAAATGAATAATTCATATACTTGCTAGATAATATTTTGATTTTTCTTGTTCATTTATTTTTTAGATGTGTCATGTGTCGCAACCGCAGATGTGTCGCAACCGCTTGAGCACTCCGTCACAGCAGCAGATGTGCAAATCGATGACTCCGAGCCATTTGTTGAACCCCGGGAACCGGAGCCACAGCTGGCTGCTCCACTTGTTCAGCCAGAGGTAGCAGCCCCCAGCTTGAAAATCTTTTGGGGCCCTAATCCTAGGGTTTTGAAGCGAAGCAGGCCAAGCCAGTCAGATGCAAAGCCAAGCAGGCCCCCGAACACACGGCCCTCCCAGTCAGAACCCACGATGCCAACCGCAGAAGTACATAATGAATCTGTTGATACGATTATGCACACCGAGTCACCGCCATCTTCAACGACATCATCGCCACAACCGGAGGCTGGTGACTCCGACTGGGCTTATTCCTCACAGTCACGGTTCACTCAAGAGACCGAGGAAGAGACATCTGAGGTCAATACTTGTTCAGAGGAGGAGTCTGCACATCCAGCAGTCAATTTTGATGATGGCGGTAAGCGAACGCTAAGACGCCGCCCACTTCGGAACTGTGATGAAGCGAAGGAAGCCAACAATAGAGAACTTGACGAAGAGAGCGCTCGGGGGGCTGAAGTCAAGACAATGGGCAAGAGAAAAAGGGCAGGGAAGTCTGAAGTCAGGCGGGGCCGAGGTATGGCCAAGCCTCGTAAACCAGCAGCACCTGGAGCGCGCCCGGAATTGATGGTTGTCGGTGACGCGGAGTTCACATCCACTCCTATTTGCACAAAAATTGTCAGCACAGTTAGGATCCTAACCTTAGAGAACATACCGGGACCGTATAGGACGTACAATATGTTTCCTATCAAGGCGCGGTTGGAGATTTTGAGAAGATTCTTGCAGAGATATTCCTGGGGGGAAGGGGAAGATGTGCAACGATGTTTGGATGTCTTTAAGAGAATAGCATCAGAAGCATATTATAGTGAGATGACTCATTTGAGGAAAAAGTACACGGCTAAATATGGATCAGACAAGGAAGTGTGGAAAGACTTCCCTCCACAGTGGTGCAAGAATCCGGGTTATTGGAAGGGGTTGTGCCTCATCTGGTCGAAGGAGAAGTTCGACAAAATATCAACCACCAACCGGGATAACAAAAAGAAAGGAGGGAAGATCATCCATCATGTGGCTGGTTCCATTTCTGCATTTCGGCACGCACAAAAACTGGTATTGCATAAAATACCCTTTTCATTATTCCTGCCAGTGATTCATGTTTTTAATCCCTCCTAATCAAATTCTCATTAATTTGATCTGCAGGCATCCGAAAAGGGATCGTCCGTGGGGCTAAAGGAGGTTTTCGATCGAATGCACCTTAAGGATTCAGACGCTGGAAAGGTGTATGTAAACGAGAAGGCAGAGGCCAAGATGGTAACTTTCAAATTTCAAATGTGTTTTTAATGGTTGTTTATAACCAGGTCAATGTATATCCTTGCCCGTTGTTATGCCAGATAACCTGAAAGGCCATTAGAATAACAAGTACTTTTAAATTTAGAAGGGTGTACATGAAATTTCTTGGCACTTGGGGAGTCACTTTGGGAGATTGGCAACTAGTCTTTTTGTATGAATTTATGTTAGATTGAATAAAGGTTTTTTGTAATTCATGCCCTTTGTTATTAACAAATGCAGAAGTGTTTTGAGGACCTCAAGCGTCAATACGGGGGGGTGATGTCAGATGAGTCACTTTGGGAGCTTGCTGTAGATGGAGAGGATAGGCGTGGTCGGTTGTTCGGCTTTGGAAACCGCTCGAGGATATCTAAAGTCAACCAAGCATTGGCTGCAGAGGATGCAACCGTGTCGGATCCTGCCAAGAGTACTGCCACATCGGCTGTAGACGAGAATGAAAGATTCACAAGGTCACAGGTGGCAGTGTTAATAGCCTCCAAGTTAGCAGATGAACGAAGAGCTTTTGCCGCCGAGATAGCTGCCCAAGAAAAGCGGCACAAAGAAGAGTTGGCATTACATAAGAAGAACGACGAATACAACCAAACATTATTTGCGGCGCTCTTCCGAGCAACTGGAGCGCCTCTTCCACCGCCAAATGTAAGTTCCATATCTCAGTTGCACTTTATTTATGAAAACAACTTAGTAGCACTGTTAATGTTCTGATTTTTGTTTGCCTTGTAGGAGGGGACATCCAAGGGACATGATGGTGAGGGAGCCAATGGGGGGGGGAGAGGGCCCACAGAATTGAGATGCCGCTCGATTGAATTGGCAATGTCCATAGAGAACTTGTAAAATATTTAATGAACAAAGTAGGGTGTCAATTTATGTGTTTTACCTTTCAAAGAAGTAGGGTGTGAATCTATGTAGGGTGTGAATTTATGTGTTTTATTTACTGTGTTTTACCTTTCAAAAAAGTAGGGTGTGAATTTATGTGGCCTCACAGGTCTTATATACTGCTATCATTCATGTTGTTGTGATTTATAATAAAATATCATTCTAAGGAGATACAAAATAAACAGAAATTCTACTATCCAGGAACTAAACAATTGCAAAATTGTTTAGATTCGACAGTCCAGAGTATTTGCAAGGGCAAGGGGTTGAGTTATTGCAAGGACCTCCAATTAAATATAATATCTGACCTTCGGTTAAGTATTTGCAAGGGCATGAGGTTGAGTTGTTGCATGGGCCTCCAATTAAATATAATATCGGACCTTCATAATGTATTTGCAAGGGCATGCGGTTGAGTTGTTGCAAGGAGCTCCAATTAAATATAATATCTGACCTTCGGTTAAGTATTTGCAAGGGCATGGGGTTGAGTTGTTGCATGGGCTTCCAATTAAATATAATATCTGACCTTCATAATGTATTTGCAAGGGCATGGGGTTGAGTTGTTGCAAGGAGATCCAATTAAATATAATATCTGACCTTCGGTTAAGTATTTGCAAGGGCTTGTGGTTGATTTGTTGCATGGGCCTCCAATTAAATATATTATCTGACCTTCATAATGTATTTGCAAGGGGAGACAGAAATCATTTGCATGCGTGCACATCAAACATTTGCATGCGATACAATTTGCATGGGATACCCTTGCAACAAGTTTTATGAATCCAGAAATGCCATTTCTTTTGCAAGGGCTTTCCTCCCCTTACTAAAACCAAGTGCTGCCCTTGCAGAAAACTCATATTCTAGTAGTGAGACTTGATCAAAACGGCGCTGGAAGGGGAACACATTAAAACCCTACACTATTATACACGGCTATTTAGTTATAAAGCCGTGTAGCTCTCCAACTAAACATACACGGCTCTTTTGTTATTAATCCGTGTACAATTATACTATTTATACACGGATATATTATCAAAAAACCGTGTGTAATATTCCTACACGGCTTTGTATTAAAAGTCCGTGTAGCTCTCTCAATTATTTGCACACGGACCTCTTTACACACAAATTTTTGGTTTCTAATAAACCGTGTAGCTCTCTCTAATAATTCTACACTGATTATTAACTAATTATCCGTGTAGAAATCGTGCAGATCTTTTGAACAAGTAAAAAATCATATTTTGTACACTGTTTTTAATATAATTGCCAAATCCGTGTACAATGTGCAGTGTACAAATTTTTGTAGTAGTGGAAGGTTCTCAATGGAAAAAACACAACTCCACACTGAAGGATCATAGTATCGATTCTCTTGTTGTTAATGCTACCTGTCTCACTGACAAAAGAGGTCATGGTGAATATATGCATATTAAGCAAAAGAGCTAACAGAACTCTCATCAAGTATTTAGAGATTTTGGAAGGAGAAGGCCTTAAGCTAATCAATGCTTCAACGACATCGGCTCCTCTTGGAGAGAGAACATTTTATAACCTCCATTTTCAGGCATACACCTGATCCTATATTCCTATACATTGTCAGTAGTTATTTGATATTTTGAGATATTTTGATCTCTGAATTGTTTTTGTTCTTACTCAATTGACAAACCATTAGCTAGCTAGACTTGATATTCATAATCTGTTGAAGTTAGCTAGTGTTTCTGCTGATATTTTGCATGAATAGAAATTTTCTTTTGTTTAGTACCCAGAAGGATCAAATTAATATATAAGCTGGAAAGTGAAAAAATGCTGCCTCAATTTTCTTTTTCTTCTTTTTCTTTGCCTTGAGATGCAAGTCTACAAATGTACAATCTTTAAAATGAATTTTCACAAAACAATTATATCTTAAGAAACAAGCTAGTAGTTTCTTTAATCACCTTTTGGTGAACCTCTGGATCTTGGTTACATTTTCATTTGTAGAATATATATATTGTCATACGCGATATACCTTAATTTTCATTTTCTTTTTATTATTTTTGTACAGATATTACAAGGGAAAGGCATGGAGGGGGAAGTCTTATGTGAACATCTCACTGGAGCTGTTAGAGAGAGAGAGGAATAATACGAATTGCTATTACTGGAACAATAGAAAAATATTTATTGAGTGACTATAAAATGAATTTGGTCCCTTTGCTATACCTTCTCTAATGTAGGATATTAAACATTTTTCTTTCAGATAAACATTCGCCATTGCTATGTCTAAACTTGACTTTAACAATAATTTGATGGTATTAATTGAGTTTTGTCCAAAGAACTTTTAACAAATTTTATCAAGAATCAGGTCTAAACAGTCTGATTTGTTTCGAAATTCATCCAAATAAATTTAGAACTTAATAAATTTAAATGATCTCGTAAATTTAAACCATTCATATAAATTTTCGCACGGATCAAACAATTTAGACTCAACATTGAATAACTGTTGAAGAATGATCTCAAAATATAATTCATCATAGATCAAGGGTATATGTGCAAAAGTGTAACAAGTACAGCTGTATAGAGCATTAATTAGGAAAGGTACCAAACGTACACTATTTCTAACCGTTGGAAAAATTGTAATACATATAGAGAGGATCTGCCACTGTAAAAAATACAACAAAAGAATACAAAATTTTTCATTCTCCTCAGCTTTGCATCTCTTCATAAAAATAACATGGTATTAGAGCGCCAAGTTCTGTGACCGAAAAACCGCATACTATACCAGTAAACTGGTATTCACAAAACAAGCAAAAAACTCATAACATAAAAATCAGCAAAAGAGCAAAATGGCTCAAGAGGGGCAACACGAGGCTACCAATAATACCTCCAACCTCACAAATACTTTACTCAATGGCAAAAATAAAGAACTAGAGCGCTTAGCGGTCGAGAAATGCGAGAATACATCACAAGAGAAAATAAAGAACCCACAGCCGCAAACCCAGATCGATTTACCGACCGAACCCGAAAAAAAGGCAGCAAAGAAATGGAGAACCAAAAATGACAAAATCATAACTTGGCTCATGAATTACATGGAGCCATCCATTTCAGATGTTTTTCTCCTTGCTGACACGGCTTTTGAGCTATGGCAAGCCGTGAAAGGTATGTACGGGCAAGAAAATAATTATTCCAGTATCTATCAACTCAAACAAGAAATCCAACAAGAAAAGCATGGCACTAGAAAGCATATAGAGTACCTTGGTGCTCTTTAAAAGAAAAAAGATGAGCTCCGATCGTAACGGCCGCCAACCACCGACTTGGCCATAATAAAAAAATGAGAAGAAGAAGATGACACTAGTACAAAAAACCCCTTCACCGACCCTCAATCACCGACTGTTTTAATATGCAACAGTCGGTGTAGAGACTGCTGGTAAAATCGTAAATAAGAATAACCTCAACACTGACTGGTCCAATACAAAAAACCGTCAGTGAACCAACACCGACTGTTTTTTAAGAAAACAGTCGGTGTTGATCACAACCTACACCGACTGTTTTTCATAAAAAACAGTCAGTGTTTAGCATTCATCAACACCGACTGTTTTTTCAAAAAAACAGTCGGTGTTGGTCACCGTCTACACCGACTGTTTTTCAGAAAAAACAGTCAGTGGTTAGCATTCTTCAACACCGACTGTTTTTAAACAAAACAGTCGGTGTTGGTTGACATCTTACACCGTCGGTTTGTTAATAAAAACAGTCGGTGTTTGTCTATGTTGTATAAATTCTAGTTTACAGTCGGGTATATGGTGAAACCGACGGTGTTTGATGATTTACCGGCTGTTATTTCTTGGAACCGTCAGTGAGGTTTCATTTAACTCGTAAATCCTCCAACACCGTCGGTTCTGGTAGAGGCTGCTAAGTTATAGATATTTGAAGGTTGCTGCAGTCAGAAACAAACGAAACGAAAGGAAAAACAAAACGAACGAAAGAAAGAAGAAAGCTTTCCAAATCAGCATCTAGCCCGCCGTCAACCCTCGCAAATCTATCTCCCGCCTTGTTGTCTCTCTCTGCCTCCGCTCCGCTCATCCTCGGCCCACCTTTTCGACCTGCCTCGTCCCGGTCAGCCGCGTCCCGCTCAGCCGAACTGCCTCTCGGGTAATTTCTTGTGTTGATTGCTGATTTTAGTCAGAAGCTTAAAAAAATATAGTGAGTTTAGCTCCCAATCATCAATGATATAGGTGAGTTTAGCTAAAAATGGTGCTTTGTTACTTTTATAATCTGATAATCTGATAATCTGATAATAAGAGTAACTGAATCATCCTGGCCGATTTCTTTTTAGGGTTCCTGAGAGATAGGAGGCTTCAATTTCGGGTTTAATTTGGTTTTGAACAAGTTTTGGTTTCTGACAACTTGGGTTGGGACTGTGATTTGTTTTTCTTTGCAATTTAACTTGCTTCTGTTGTAATTTGGCTCTGAGATTGGTATGTCTACACAAGTTTGGGTATGCTCAATCTCAACTTGGGGTTGGTTGGGTTTGAGGGTAGGTTTTGAGTTATATGTTCATTCCATCACTTATTTTGTTTATTTCATTACATTTAAAACATGATTTTTTTGATTGATTTTGTCAAACAATGCTCCTGTTTCTTTTCATGGACTTGTTAAGGAGTTTGTAAACTATGTCCTTGTCAAGTTTCATAATTTTTAGGATTTTATTTCTATTTTTAAAGAAGGCAGACAATCAGAGGGGTATTTTAGTCCTTATTTATCCAATTTTTAGGATTTTGAAATGCCAACTTCAAAAATAGATATAAAATCGAAATAAATTCCAATAAATGTGAAATTTTTGTGATTTGATATGTTTTTAAGTCCTCTATATGCCTATGTATTTGGATTTTTCATTTGGGTCTCTGACCAGTCTGCACTGACTGATTTGTCACAGAGGGTCATTTTGGGACATTTTGAGCACCAATCCAGTACCAGTGACAATTTTGCTTGATTTTAATGCTGATGCCATGTATGCTTGAGTACCTGGGACTGATTCGGAAATAATAAATAACTAAGCTTCTTGACTTGCTGCGTTTCTTTTTAAAAAAATTGCTTTGATTGAGTTGTAAAGATATTTTATTTCAGTAAAAATGTAAAAATGGGTGGATACCAGCAATATTGTGACATCTGGTACAGTGTACCAGTATCATACTGAACAGTACCACAGGTGGTATTGTTATATCTGGTACAACGTGCCAGTACCGCACTGGACAGTATCAATGATACAAGAATTAATTCTTAATGAATAGTCACCTAATTAGCACCAAATTTTCAGCAATTAATGGCTCCAATTTGTTGTTAGACTACTTCAATGACTTTCGTTGTTGTTTCTCTAAGGATTAAGATGGTATTTTTGTCATGCATTTTTTTAATTCATTAAAGTTATAACCCCATAAACGAAGAAGTCAAGAAAGCCTTCTGGTATTTCCTTTGTTACTAACAACTGATATATACTCTCATTTAAACAAAGTCTGAATTCTCTACATGCCTTTCTTTGGATTTCATGTTAGAGAGTCACTAACGGTAGCAGAGGCAGTGGCAGTACCAGTTGGAGAGATAGATCTGTGTGACTTACATTCTGAATCCAAGCTCAAAAGAGAAGGTAAATTTAATTAAATTTGTTAATGGTTAGATTAATGGCTTTATGTTGATTGGTATTTCCTAATTTCAACCCAATTATATATGGAATAGTTTGTAGCTTAGTATTATTGTATTGTGCGATCTATCCAATTTGCCTTGAACATTTAGTATGCCTTTTAGGTCGATGCCCGTTCAAAATTAATCCAATAGGGATTAATTTTGAATAGTTCCCTGTTGGGACTGCTCTTTGAATGTTTTGTCTCATTTAGGATGTGAACACATGTCAGCGGATTTGGTATTTAAGAAAAATTCGGTAGCATTTATCCTTGTTCCCACGAGTACGTATTGGATTTCATCTCCAAACGGATGTGATTTTTACGCGTACTTGGGGAACAAAGGGGAAATGCTGCCGAATTTTTCTTAAATACCAAATCCCGCTGACTTGTGCTCACTACTGAGACAAAGCATTCAAAGAGTGGGTTAGGATTGTGCACCGGCCCTATGTAAGCCCCAAATTGTAATTTTAAGAGCCATTCATGACCTCTTATCTAATTATTTTTATAATTACAGATGGATCGAGATTGGATGTATGGAGCTCGTAATACCATTGAGTATTTAGACGGTGTGAAAAGTTTCATAAAATTTGCTGAGCAACACATGAAGACAAAGGGTGATGACACGATTCCGTGTCCTTGTAAAGATTGTTTGAACTTGAAGAGGTTTCGCACTGTTGAAACGGTGAAGAATCATTTGATTCGTCGTGGTTTTAAAGAGCGATATAAACGTTGGATCAGGCATGAAGAGAGTTATGGAGAAACAAGCACCGCTGCTAATACTGAGATTGGCAAGGAGGATGAGGATGCCAGTGTTGATAGTGATCAGGAAATGGATGTGAATTATAATTTTAACCCGAATGACAATTTAGGAGAAATGTTTAGTGATGATGAAAATGACATTGATGTACAAGAGTTGTATGCTGAATCTGAAAAACCCTTGTTTCCTGGTTGTGAAAATTTTACAAAAATGCATGCTGTGTTAAAATTGTATAATTTAAAGGCAAGTAACAATTGGAGTGATAAAAGTTTTACCGCCTTATTAAAACTCTTAGGAGATATGCTCCCAGATGAGAACGAGTTACCAAGATCATGTTATCAAGCCAAAAAATTATTGTGTCCTATGGGTTTAGATGTACAAAAAATACATGCATGTCCGAACGATTGCATATTGTATCGGAACGAGTATGAAAAATGTGAAGTTTGTCCTACATGTGGTGAATCTCGTTACAAAAGAAAAAATCAAACTGACGGTAATAGAGATACATATAGAAAAGGACCTCCAGCAAAAGTGTTATGGTATTTCCCCGTGATACCGAGATTCAAGCGTTTGTTCCAAAATCCTAAAGATGCGCAGTTGTTGCGTTGGCATGCCGATGTCCGAAAAACAGACGGAAAACTCAGACACCCTGCTGATTCACCTCAATGGAGAAATATTGACAGAAGGTTCAAAAAACATTTTGGTGATGACCCAAGAAACCTAAGGCTTGGTTTCAGTTCAGATGGAGTGAACCCGTTTGGTAATATGAGCAGTCAGCATAGCACATGGCCGGTTTTATTGTGTATTTATAACCTTCCTCCCTGGTTAACTATGAAACGCAAGTACATTATGTTGTCGTTGCTAATTTCAGGCCCAAAACAACCCGGAAACGACATAGATGTGTATTTAGCACCGTTGATTGAGGACTTGAAAAAATTA
The DNA here is from genome assembly GCA_028015225.1 of Carex myosuroides. Taxonomy (NCBI): domain Eukaryota; kingdom Viridiplantae; phylum Streptophyta; class Magnoliopsida; order Poales; family Cyperaceae; genus Carex; species Carex myosuroides. The sequence goes on from CM051470.1 coordinate 13,177,827, forward strand.
TGGTGCGACGGGGTGCAAGTGTGGGATGCATACAGTAAGGAGAATTTCAAATTGCGAGCAATGATATTTTGCACCATAAATGATTTCCCGGCATATGGTAATTTGTCGGGTTATAGTAACAAGGGGAGGAGAGCTTGCCCTATTTGTGAAGACGATACGGTTGACATTCGGTTACAAAATTGCAAAAAAACAGTGTACATGGGTCACCGTAGGTTTCTTCCTCTTAATCACCCATATCGTAAGAAGAAGAAAGCTTTCAATGGTGATATTGAGACTGGACGAGCTCGTTCTCCGCTGACCGGCAAGCAAGTGTATTCGCGAGTTAAAGGTATCAAAGTTCAATTCGGGAAATTTGTTAAGAAAAAAACATCCCCGGAAGGTGAAACTTGGAAGAAGAGATCAATTTTCTGGGATTTACCATATTGGGAGGAATTACAAGTGCGACATTGCCTTGATTTGATGCACATAGAAAAAATGTTTGTGAAAGCTTAGTTGGTTTGTTGTTGGGAATTCCGAAAAAGACCAAAGATGGACTAAATGCTCGCAAAGATATGGTCATGATGGGCATAAAATGGAGAGAGGTTGCACCTGAACTGAGAAAGACCAAAGATGGAAAAAATACTTGAACTTACCTTTCTCCAGCTTTGTACAATTTGTCGAAAGAAGAAAAAAGAAGGCTTTGTCGATGCCTTCATAGTGTTAAAGTTCCTTCTGGATATTCTGCCAACATAAAAAAGCTCGTGTCAATGAAGGATTTAAAATTGATCGGGATGAAGTCTCATGACTGTCATGTTTTGATGACACAGATGCTACCTATTGCAATCCGTGGTATACTTCCGGAAAAAGTACGATTACCAATTTTAAAGCTCTGTTTTTTCTTTAATGCCATTTGTAGCAAGGTTATCGATCCCGAAAGTTTGGATGAATTGCAGCGTGATGTTGTCGTCACTTTATGTGAGCTTGAAATATACTTCCCGCCGACCTTTTTTGATATCATGGTTCACCTAATTGTTCACCTGGTCTATGAAATTAAGCTTTGTGGTCCTGTGTTCTTGCGGTATATGTATCCATTCGAGAGATACATGGGTTTCTTGAAGGGATATGTAAGAAACCGATATCGGCCTGAGGGGAGTATTGTAGAAGGTTATATTGCAGAGGAGGCTATCGAATTTTACAATAGTTATATAGCAGATGTACAACCTATTGGTATTCCTAAATCACGCCATGAGGGCCGGGTTGAAGGTGTAGGAACCATTGGTTTGGAACCAATCGAGGCTGATAAGTCTTTGCACGAAAAAGCACACCTGTTGGTCTTACAACACATGACATACATCTCTCCGTACAGTGACGAGCACAAAACCTTTTTGAAAGAACTTAATCCGACGAAAGGAGACTTGTGGATTACCAAAGAACATAATAGTAAGTTCGCAGAATGGATCAAAAACAAAGTTATTCGACAAAGCGAGAGTGAATTGGCAGATAAATCTATAAAATGGTTAGCAAGAGGTCCAACTATTATTGTGAGTACGTACCAAGCATATGACATCAATGGGTACACTTTTTACACAATAAAACAAGATGAAAAAAGCATTAATCAAAGTAGCGGTGTAACTCTGGTAGCTACTTCAGAAGAATTCTCCAGATCTAAAGATACCCGGGCAGTACATGCGAAGAACTCGTACTATGGTCAAATTGAAGAGATATGGGAGCTCGATTACGTCAAATTTAAGATTCCGTTATTCCGGTGTAAATGGGTTGATAACCGCTGGGGTGTTCAAGTGGATAAGTACGGATTTACTGTCGTGGATTTGGAAAAATTGGGATATAAGAATGATCCATTCATACTTGCCAATCAAGCCACCCAAGTCTTCTATGTTGAGGATCCCCTCAATAGTAAGCACCGTATTGTCCTTCACGGTAAAAGACGCATAGTGGGCGTTCAAGATGTGGTTGATGAGGAAGAGTTCAATCATTTTGAAGAAACACTCCCATTCTCTATTGGCGTGCCATCTAACGAAGTGAGACTTGACGATGTTGATGATGCGAGTTATTTACGGCAAGATCATCAAGATGGAGAATATGTGAATTAATTAATCAGTCAATGTGTTATATTAAGGTATATTGTATATATATTTGTTAGCAAATTCTTCTATGGGCATATGTACTTGGAGGTCAAATTTTACATTTTTTTGAATTTCTTTACTATTTAAAAGATGGGTACAAAATTCAATGGTCTGAATTTGACTAGTTTTATAAAATAAATTAATAAATAGTAAAACAAATCCAAATAAACATAAATTTGACCTCCAAGTACATTGTAATATTGAGAAAATGTTGAACGGTCGGATCGACTGTTTGAACTTTGAAAATGAAAATATGCTCATTTTACAAATAGGTCCTTATGCCCATAGAAGCATTGGTCTATATTTTATGTGAATTAATTAATCAATGTTATTTGCATAAAATTATTTTAATATTACTGTATATATATTTATTGCAGGAAAAATTTTGATTCTACACCGACTGTTGTTGGGTAGAAGCCGTCAGTATAGTGTCCTACACCATCTTTTATTGTTGAAAGCCGTCGGTATTATTTTTTTGACCGACTGTTTTGTTTATTACGGAGAAGACAGTCAGTGTTTTATTGGGCGCGATTCTTTCTTTCGATCAGCCGCCTAAGTCCTTCGAAATTTCAATTCCCTCTCCGAAATTTCGATTTGCGTTAAACCCTCTTACCCTATCTCTCCAATGCAGAAATTTTCATAACCCTCTCACTTCGGCCTCCCTCCGCTTTTCAATTTTGAGACAAACCTAAGATCCTCAGCCCCGCTCCGCCTATCGCTCAGCCCCGCTCCGCCTATCGCTCAGCCCCGCTCAGTCCCCCTCAGCCCCGCTGGACCCCGCTCAGTCCCCGGTCAGCCCGCTCAGTCCCCCTCAGCCCCGCTCCGCCTTGGCGCAGTTCTACAAGATAAAGAAGATTTTCAGTGGGTCAGTATTTACTTCCTCTCAAATTATATCGGTCACTTAATTATTTTTTGTTGGGAGTCGTCAATGAATAAAATTATAAGAAATGATATTGCATTTATTTGGATGTAGTTAAGCAATGATGCTGTCAATGTGATAAATATCACCACCGGCACATTTCTTGCTGTGCTGATACAACTATTGAGCTTCAGATTATTATATTCTTTTGCTGATACAACTAGTGTTGCTTCAGATTTGTTTTATTTGAAACAAAGGAGTTCATCCAGAATTTTTCTTACTATTGAGCTGTCTGTTATTTTCTTCTCTTTCATTACAAGAATTAGGTCAGTGAGAAGGTGCTGTATCTGTAATTTCTGTAAGATTTAAAACTTTGGTTTTATTTCTTAGTTAAAGTTGTGTTTGCTTTGCTCCAGGAATCTTCTTTCTGGTATTTGTACTGGTTTGCATTTTCTTGTAGCATATAGCTTTCAGACTAAGTCAGATCGTGTCTCACAATATAAGATGGATGGGAATAAGCTAGATGATCTTGTATGTGTGAAGCATGAGCTAACTTCTAATTCATAGAGGTGCTGAATTCTGAGTTAAGAGTTTGATTTTGAGGCTTTTTTTTTATGGATTTTCTTACATTGTTTATGTAAAAGTTTTATTTTAGTTCATTTTTTGATACGTAGTACTTGTTTACTTCAAATGAAAAGTAATATTTTTAATCAACTGATCCTAAGATAGTTTAATTTGACCTGTAAGCATAGCATACTCTTGTGGTCTGTGCGATGGAGGGTAGAAATATAAAACATTGTTTCACAGTTGGGAGTTGGTTAGATGCTTGGCTAGCTACTATTGAGGTGGTTTAAGTTTTGAGTTCCTTTCTTGTCATTTTTGGGTTTGACTAAATGTGGTTTCATTATCTCAACAAGCTATAATTCATGGCCGTTTGCTTAGGTAATTTAGCAGGCTAACTGCTGATTAGTGCACGAATAACCTATCGATACATCATTAACAGATTTCTCAACAAGCTATAATTCATGGCCGTTTTCTTTAATCAACTGCTCACGTCGTCTGTTTGGAAATAACCTATCGATACATCATTAACAGATTTGTGCACGAAACCTTATCCTGTATAGCATTATGTAAAGCAACATGAATCGCTTTAATAGTCCATGCAATAACATGATTGTCAACTCTCCTGCAATAAAATTAGTCTGTTCACCTTTAAATGAATATATTAGGCAGAATAATGTTGTATTATTATATTCTTTTGCTGATTACATCTACTGTGATTTATCTTTACTAGGCAGAATATAATAGGCCAATATGGGAGAACCTCCATTGGAGATCGAACGGGCCAGGGAAGAGAGGATAAACGAGATCAATACGAGGATGGAAGATCTTGGCATTCCCACTCTATCACGTGTTGTGAACGGTCCATCCAATAAGAAGAAACCAGATCCAACGAGGAAGAGAAGGGTTGAAATGTCGAGTGAAGAGCGAGGTGTTGTTGGAGAAGGCAGCAGCCCTATGCCCATAGAGGAGTATAATCCTTCGACTTCCGATGGTGAATCAAGTACCGAGGAGGAGGAACCACAAAAAAAGAAGAAGAAGAATAAAAAGAAGAGCAAGATGGATTCAATCGAGGCTGATCCTTCTAGGTATATTTTAAGAATAAATTGTTGAAATTGTTGAATAATGTTAAATTACATTCAACTCAGTTTCCTTTTAACTATTTTTTTGTGACAATTGTAACCGATATCGTTTGTGATAGGTCGGGTGAAGAGCAACCCATGCTTGGAGAAGGCAGCAGCCATCAAAACCAAAGTGGAGCAATTCCCGGTAAATGAAAAATGCGTATGGCAATTAATTATTCCTACCTGCTAATTTCTGAGTTATGTGTCATTTTCAATCTGGCACACTAGCCACCCTCTGAATTTTCTAGATTCTAAATTTCTTAGTTCTCAAGTCACAATAACAGAGGGCTCTTCTTTAGTCACAGTCAATTTGACAACATTACCACATTTTTCACAAGTTCATATCAAATTATTCGCGTTTCAGTTCGTCAGATTATTTAAATTTTTTCCCATTTTGGCTTCCCAGTTGACATATCGCAGTAAAACTAACAGCACAAAGAAACAATAATAATATAACACAGTAATCATAGAGATTCTACTAATAACCAACTTATTCACATAAATCAAATAGGTTGATTCCTTGATGTCAATGTTGGCTGAAACATAAATTATGCTTTGAAATGTTAAATTATGTAATTACAGGGATGGATATGCTGCTGTACAATCCTTTATCCACTTCCGATGAATCGAGTGGTGAGGAGGAAGCACCACAAAAAAAGACGAGAGGTCGGACCACTTGTGCAAAGTTAGCAAAGAAGCATTTACGTATCAAGTTCAACAAGCATGGGCATCCAAAGGGAAAAATGTTGAGCCAATACAAGACATACGTTGCAAATGTGTCGAAAGAGAGATTTCCCATCACTATTCCGAATTGGAAGGCTGTTGACAAGAAGTTGAAGGAAGAGTGTTGGGAGGAGATAAAGGTACAACTTAAGTTCAAAATAATAAAAATTGTGACGAATATAATTTTACTTTTAAATCTTATGTGATAATTTGTGCTGCAGCAAACCTGGGGAATAAAGAAAGAAAGGGGCTTCAAGCATGCCAAAAAGAAAATGAATGCAGCATGGAAGAATTTTAAGAGTGATCTCGTAAGGTTTTACATAAGGAAGGACAAAGTTCCATTTAGCAAATACTCGTGGATAAGTGAAGAAGTTTGGAAAGAATTTGTGAGGCAGAAGTCGACGCCAGAGTTTCAGGTAGGATTTAATCAAATCATTAATTTTTTCTTTTCGTTTCTATTTTTCTCTTGTATACCTAACATGCATGTTTCCTTCGATTGTAGAAATTAAGTGACCAAAATCGCGAACTGTCCAAGAGGAATGACAACCCACACCGCTTAGGATCCCGTGGATACGAGGCAAAAATACGCATCTGGAAGAAAAAATTCAAAGAGAACTCAGAGGATTTGGCACCTATCCGAGATATTAAGGATGAAAGGTGCCAACAGTACGTCTTGGGACGAATGGTTACTTTACCAGATGGGACTCTTACGGCCCCTGCAAAGACCCAAGCTCTGATCAATAGAATTGTAAGTGTTGATTGGCATCTTAATTCTTAACATGATGGAATACATCACTTATCTGGTGCATCTTTAGTCTTATTATTCTTTGGGCTATGGGTCGGCTTGTCACCGGTTTATAGGCTTAGTAGCTATCCAAAGGGGTAGTTTTGCAGATTAAATGAGATGTATATTTATCACCTTTATTTTTTTGGTATACTAATATTACACAGAAATTTATTACATGGAGATCTCTTATGTTGTCCAAGAGAGTAGTACCATGGGTTAAAATATTTCAATCAATGTCAATTTTTTTGTATATAATATATATTTAATAAAAAATTTAATAGGCTCACAGTGACATAATACTTGCTCTTATTTTCTTTACAATATTGCCGTACTTGCTCTTATCCAATAGTAAGCACTCTGATTTTCATGTTAGGACCCCACCTTTCTCTTATTTTCATCTTAATTTTGAGTTAGATTGCTAAATTTGATTTTAAAAAATAGTATGTGTGAATGAGTTTATTTTAATTTGATTAGTTATATCATATATTCTGTTTTATGTAATTGTAAACTCATTTTGTTATTTATTTTTCTAAATAGATAGTTTTTTTTTTCTTCACCACCAGACACCAGTTCAAAAACCATGAGCCACTGATTCAAAATATATTACAATAAGCCTTCTATAAACTGTTACGATTAACCTTCTTTGGGTCTGTTTTGACACTGGTACCGGTGCCTTCTTTGGGTCTGTTTTGACACTATACTGTGCTCTTTTGCAATTGTCTCTTGTAAAGGGATTATTCAAGTGAAAAAATTCATAGTCTTGTGCAACAGAAAGACAGCTGGAGGGGGACCTTGAAGTCAGTGGCTCGAGTGATTTTTCCAATTGTCTCTTTTGCAATTGTACTCATTTCTTACATTTTTTCAACAGAAAGACACACAACAAAAGGTCAACTCGGGGGACCTTGAAGTCAGTGGCTCGAGTGATGTGCTCACGATTGCTCTAGGGAACCCAGAACATCCAGGTCGGACGAGAGGTCTTGGGGCGCACGTGACTTGGAAACAAGGCTTAAATACATGTAGGGCTTCGAGAAAGAGGGGACTTAACCAAGCTGAAATGAAGGATTTTGCAGACGAGATAGAAAGACGGTGTTACGCGAAGGTGAGGGAGGAGATGAGGGAGGAGATGAGCGATATGCGGGCTGCAATACTTGCCTTGTCCAAAATGCAACAAGCTGTGCCAGATCAAAACAGTCCGGGATTTCGTCGTAGCAGTCAACACTCCAATGCAGTTACAACAAGCCCTCTAGATGCGATTCTGGTATGCATTGCCTTTATTTACAACAAGCCCTCATATATTTCTTTCCTCCTCTTGTTGTTGATATATTTTGGGAATGAAATCTGCTGTTATCCAAACTCCCTGCTATCCCTTGCTATCCCCTGCTGTCCTCTCCATCTCTCTCCTCGTCTTTGAAGAGAGAGAGAGAAAAAGGGATAGTAGGCTGTACATGCAGATGTTCATTTATGTATGCTGAATTGGCTGCATTATTTTATGACTATATTACCCCCATTTATGTATGCTGAATTCACTCCTGTATGCTCAATTTCTTTTTTCTCATAGAAATAGAAGCCCTCCTACCAGTATAAATTTAAACAAACACCTTGTTTAACATTATGAAAACCCTAATAAACATTACAGAAGCCTAAATAAATATAATAACATTAGCCACTGACCCCACCTATCAGTAACTCACATCATACTTACACATCATCTAAAAATCTAACCTTGCCAACAAACAGTAGACACAAAGCAGCAGATTGCACAGATCTGGTTTCTGGACTGTTTGTATCTTGTTTAACTTCCTACTATACATGATTGCGAATGAAAAATAAACAAATATACAAAAGCTTGCTATCTCACTTTCAATTGACAAATGTACTTCAATTGCAGGTAATCTCACCTTGCTATCTCACTTGTAAAGTTGGAGAGGAGCACATTAAGATCGCGAATGCTAGGGTATGGCCGTGGAAGGAGGACGAATCAGTCCACTGTGTGCCTCTGTTAGAGGACCACATGAAGGTGCAGGTGGATTCTGTTGTTGACGACATGTATCTCAAGTTTCCTCTTCCAACTAAAGTTAATAAGGATTTTGTCAAAATCGAAGACACCTTCGGAAGTTTCATTCAATGGCCGAAAGATTCGATTATTTTGGACGAGGTGAACTAATATTTTTATTTATTATCTATTTTAATTTGGAAGATCCACTAAATTCGTGATGTTTCAATAACCCACTTTTATTCTTTGACTTGCTTGCTTTGCTGTCTCAGTAAATTAAATCTGACCAGATTAATAACTCAATTTTACCTCTTGAATTGTGGAAATTAAAGTTCTGTCATTGCTGTTGCATTCCATGGCCTCTGACCTGAAAAACATGGTTTCTATCTTAATTCTAGAGGTCATATACCACATATTCAGTGCTTTATAGATCCTGGGTGCTTGATGTAATGTCATGTGAATAGACCAAGATGTCATGTGAAGAATTAAAGATATATATTAGTTCACAAGTGTACTGATTTAATATCTGCTGTTGTAGTAACTGTAATCGATATATTTTATAAAGGAGAGTATCTTCACATTCCAAAATACCCATGCGTGGCAAAAATATATTCTGATATATATGCTAAGCGGTTATTTAAGGGATTTTGTAAACTTTTTTACACCAAACACGATATATGCATAACAATGCAAATTGCTGACATATATATGCATATGAAAAATAGATATAAAGACGACTCATCTAGCTACTAGCCAGAAAAAAATGAAACTTAAGGTGATTTGTCTTGTTTCTGTCTTGTTTCTGTACTAGTGATATACTGCTGGAGGTTGGCTTGAGGAAGTTAATTACAAATATTCACATGATATGATACACTTGATTCCCTGAAACCAGACACTATATCTATATAAATAACAAGTTGTTATACCACTATATTTAACAAGTTGTTATTTTGTTCTAGTGTATAGACCAAGATGTTTCAATGCCCGCGTCGGCATCTCATGAAGTGGCGAAATCCATGCATCGTAAGGCGCTTATTCCAAAGAAATTGTTAGCGAGGGTGGGACCCGAGTTCGCAGCCATAAATGAGAGGGTGATGAGAGAACCGCATGATAAGAATGGGTTCCTCTTGGAAATTAAGGAGGGTGCGTTACTCCCTCAGTCGACGCTAATCAACTTAGGGTTTAATGACTTGACGGATCTAGCGAAGCAAGACATGCTCGATGTTTCAATAATATCCATCTGGGTTATGTGAGTTTCTTCAACTTAATACGCATAGTGATTAATTTCAAAATTAACTCATTTCAACATTTACGTAGTTTCAAGATCACCAATCAATTTTATTAGGTTTCTTAAGCTTTCAGTGAGTTTGATCTTGATAGGAATTATTATATATCTTTATCACATTAATTTACATAGGAATGTTCCACAGATAAGTATTAGAGACACCTGTCTGTATATATTTCAGTATTAATTGCAGAGCACAAGGTGTTTAAATTATCTTTGACTGTTCAATATGTCAATTTAATCAATTTTTATATGCTTTGATACAGTTGTACTACAACATGAATTTTATTTGCTTTAATACAAGTCTGAAACAAAAAATAATTTTAATAAACTTGCTAACAACTAACATAAAAGAAAGCTCAACAGAAAGCCAAGACAAAAAAGAAAGCTCAACAGAAAAAATAAATAAAAAAAATAAAAAAGAATGGATGCCAAAATATATATTTTTTCTACTTTTAGTGGGTATCCAAACATATTAGAAAAACAAATAATGGATGCATTGCATTGGATTTTGGGTCAAGCAAGAGAAACCCAACTTTAGACCAGCTATTTCCAGCAAATTATCCCCAATTTGTTCATTGCGATGAAATTGTCAACAGTAGGAAAACTAATTAATCCTTATCTCATGTTCAATTTCTGTATTGGAGTCTTGGAGATGAGTTGACAGGAATTTAATCCTTATCTCATGTTCAAAAAGAAAAAAAAAAGAAGAATATTTTTTGGGAGAAAGATAGGAATTATTATATATTCCTATGTACATTTTGGCTCATAGTTTGTCCCTTAAGAACCAGTTAAGCAATTGAGCAATAAGGTGCCCAAAAAGAATGTCAAAAGGATCTGACTGGTATGGCACTACAATACTGTGTCGCTCAATGCAATAAAACTCTGACTGGTATGGCACTACAATACTGGTATGGCACTACAATACTGTGTCCCTCTAAGTGCAATGCAATAAAACTTCCTTAACACCTCTTGTAATGATTTTCAGATATTTAAAGAGACTTGCCACTGATCTGGGTCGCGAGGTTGACATCGGTTTTTTAGACCCTAGTAGAATATCTTCATCACTTTTTAATTCTGCTGAAAAGGAGGCCGCTTCAAGCTACTTGCTCGAGTCATTGAATAATATGCAGGATAAGAAATTTATCCTTGGACCATACTTTCAGAGGTTAGTTGTTACTTTTATTTGAGTAATGTATATACGTTTAACAACATATGTAGATTGATTCTTACTATTTATTATTGTAGTAAACACTGGGCGCTTCTCGTTTTTGTCATGCGTGATAATATGGTGTATGTTATTGATTCTCTACCGCCAACGGAACCAAGTTACGATATCACGTTGCCATTTAAAGAGTGAGCAATACTATTTGTTGGTAATTACTAATTTCATTTACTTACAATCAACGTATTATTTGTTGGTAATTACTAATTAATTCCTTGACATTTAATAAATTTCAGCATTTTTGAATCTTATGTGGAGGCCGGAGGAGTGCACAAGGAGGGATCAACGGAATGCAAGTGGAAATTCATCAAGGTGTCAACTTCTACACTTGAATTTTAATTTCTGCCAGTTCTGTGCTAGGAGGTCCAATTATTGTGAATTATTATTAATTATTATGAATTTGTTACCAAATTCATTCTCAACTGATGCCCCCCAACAGAAAAAAAAAAACAAAAGCAAAAGAGAAAGGAGCTTAATTATAGCTACATAATCTTAATTATTGATTTTACTTAAATGGAACATTTCAGAGCCCTAAGCAAGTAGGCGGCAAGGTGTGTGGATTTTACGTCATGAAACACATGCAAGACCTAGTCACTACGCAATTTGACGTATTTCCTAATGTATGAATTTTATAATAGAACTTGATTAATTTTTCATATAGATTAAATATAATTAACTTCTCAATTTGTATTCATGCAGTGTGATTTACCGATAACAAAATATACGCCGACGCAACTTCATGCAATAACACGAAAATGGTGTGCCTTTTTTTTGGACAACTTCTAAACTATTTATAAGAAATGCAATATATGTTGTTATGTTCATATGCTTATTTTGTAAATGTCTCATATATGTAAATTTTGTTATAATGTGTTTTTGGTGAATGAAATATAAGATCTGTTGGATTTGAGTAGACAGTGGTGCAGTTTCTATGTATTATCTCATTTCTAATATATTTGCTTGGTAGCCTTTACTAAAAAGAAATATAAGATCTGTTGTTTATATTGTGTTTTATTATTGTTTGTGTTGCTCAAATTAATTGCATGGTATCCTAATTAATGTTAATGAATGCCGAAGATTAATATATTGCTAGCAAAATATGGAGGCTAGCCCCGATATAAATAGAACCACGCCAAAATTTTAACAAACACCGACTGTTTTTAGGATCGACACCGACTGTTTTTAGAACAAACTAGTGACTATATTTCAGAACTACAACAGCCAGTGTAGGCCGCCTACAACGCCAATTTTATAAAAAAAACAGCCGGTGTACAAGGCCAATACCGACTGTTTTGACAAAAAACAGCCAGTGTAGGCCGCCTACAACGCCAATTTTATAAAAAAAACAGCCGGTGTACAAGGCCAATACCGACTGTTTTTGACAAAAAACAGCCGGTGTAGGCAGCCAGCACCGACTGTTTTTAACAAAAAACAGCCGGTGTAGGCAGCCTACACCGACTGTTAATAACAAATAACAGCCGGTGTAGGAAGCCTACACCGACTGTTTTTTAACAAAACAGCCGGTGTAGGTAGCCTACACCGGCTGTTTTTTGTTAAAAACGGCTGGTGTTAAGACCTACACTGACGTTTACTTAAACCGTCGGTGTTAGTTCTCTACACTGACTGTTATTTAACCGTCAGTATAGCTGTACCTATACTGGCGGCGCCATCACCGACGCCTTGAAAACAGTCGGTGTAGGGTTTTTTTAACAGTCGGTGTAGGTGTTTTTTGTACTAGTGTGACATACTCGAGTACCTTGCGGGATTAAACCATAGTTATGAGGGCGTACAAGCTCAGATCATGAATACCATTCCTCTTCCCTCTTTTTCTCAAATAAAAAACATGATCCAACAAGAGGAGAGTAGAAGGAGGCTATGGGCGGTTCACAAGTCACAACCGACGAGCAACACGAAACCCTCGTCCTTGTAGCAACAAAGAAACCCAATTTCCAAAAAGTCAGCCAAAACCCTAGTTCCCAAATTCGCCCAAGTCAAGGAGAAATTGGGAAATGTTCAAACTGCAAGAAGGATGGGCATACCCATGAAACTTGTTGGTTTCTTCACCCCATCTCAAACCAAAACATTGGAAGGGAAAGGAGAAAGGTAGAGGCAACCACTAGTGGAAAAACAATATCAGGAACGGTTAAAAACACGCATCAGGAACGGACCTAGAAGCGACACTGACCCAGCTGTTACAGATAGTAGAACTAATCAGGAACGGTTAAATAACCGACACTAAATCCCATAATCAGGAACGGTTGTTTGATATAGCCGATACTGATATGGACAATCAGGAACGGTTCTTTGTTATTAGCCGATACTGATGTTGATAATCAGGAACGACCTTTAAGAACAACCGATACTGATTTTAACAATCAGGAACGGCCTTTTAATAAACAACCGTTACTGTTCATATTTTTTTTTTTTTTGCAAAATGTGGGTATTCGCATGAGCTAATTCAAATATCACATTTAGATCAATAATTAATATGCCACAATCACAAACAAAAGACATCAAACAAGTTAATTGCCATAAAAAAATATCCAAATTTAATTCCATATATCCACAAAACACACAAAATTTGTTATCTTCTCCTCTCAAGATGTTGTCTTTATTTTGTACAAGTTGTGCTGTCATCATCTCCCATTTTGTCCATATTTTAGCTGCTGCTACCTACATGAGTTGTACCTAGAAATTAATAAAGCAAAATTGACAAGTAACAATGTAAATCAACATATCAATGTGATGAGTCAATTGTATAGTGTACCTGGACACTTATGTCAGGAGATGTTAACCTCTTGTGATAGGCAACAATGAAATCATCCCTTTCGTCCTCTGGAATGAAATCTCTAAACATCTCCCATGATGAATTAAAGTGCAATTAAAGTGTTCAATTAAAGTGCAATTAAATAGGCAAGGGCTAAGGTGCTTCCCCATGAGCCGCCAAACACCTATATATTCATATTATATTCCTCAGAAAATGTCATTGTGTATAAAAAATTATGAAATAGATACCAAAAAGGAATGGAGAAAATGTGACACCTGCCACTCTGGGATCTCGAGATGCTTCCTAAGCTTCTCTATATCCTCCACCAAGTCCCATGTTGTATTTTGCTCTAAGCATGCATGAGGTGTGCTTTACTCATTGATATAACAAAATAAGCATATAGAACTATCAAATATGTAGCATCTAGCATCACAACTATCAGGATTAGAAATATACTACTCCTGGTCTCTGTGTATCTCACGTGAATTGAAGAATCAAGTATAATAGATGAATACAAGTAATAAATGAGGGAGCACACCTGATCGAACAAAATGATACGGTAGAAGGTGGGATCAAAGAATTTTCTGTTACCGGGTGATGTACCAACTCCTGGACCACCATGCAGAAACACCACCGGCTGCCAACAAACATCACTTCTAAATTATAGTTGGAAAGGGTAAAAAAAGCTTCATATCACAAAAATTAAAGAAAACAAACTCTAATCTGGTTCTATTTGATTTTTGCATGATGTTTATTAATGTAAATAAATGCACAATGGTAGCTAACTGACTTGGTACCGAAACAGTAAAATGCTGAACTCTGATCCATAACTGAAATTTCAAGCTAACACCAACAGAATATAAAATCTAGTACCTAGAAAGCCATAAATACTGGAATTAGAGAATATCAATGTGTCTAGTAGAATCTAGTATAAAAAATGGAATAAAAAAAATGAAGCATACTGACATGGCCATCTGGCTTCCCAGACTGCTCCCAGTATATCGTATGGATATCTGACACCTTTAAGAAGCCTGAACTGTATGGTTCTATTTGCGGATACAGGTTTCTGTTGAGTTCCATTACTGCTTTGATTGGTTGAGCTGAAGTTGAACGAAGACCCTTAGACTGATCAAATAACTTGTATTTTTCTACAAAACCAAGGAAATAATCCAATATTGAAAATTTGCAAATTGTAAATCATCTGTAATCGTCTAGATTTAGCATTTTTCATTCATAGCATTTTTCTATGCATCTGAGGCCAATCCAATCAAAGAAAATAGACAAATTTTAAGAAAATTGAAGAAAGATTTAGCTATTACCACGAAATTAGAGTTAGGGTTAGGTTTCGACAAGGGGAAAAGGGGGGAAAAGCTGTGTATGGCGAATAGAGTCAGAGTGGAGGCGGTGTGAACGGCGAGCGGCTTGAGTGTCTCGGTCCGACATGGGATGCAGTAATGCGAGATGGAAAAAATCAAAACCGTACCAGGTGACCGATCTTCAGTGGTGTGAGGTGCGGTGGATCAATTCGGAGCGAGGTGCGGCGGAGAGAAGCAGCGCCTAGAGTGACCTCCAGGTGCGGCAGAGCGAGGTGCGGCGGAGCCGCCCGCGAGAGAGAGAGCCCGAGTGAAAAGCTCTAGGCACCGCAGAGAGAGAGAGCCCGCGAGAGAGAGACCCCGGGATGGAACTTGAGCGCGAGGGAGAGGGTCTGAGTCCGAGAGAGATTTCAAAATCTGTTTTGAACCCTAGCTTGACGCAGAATGAACCACTTAGCAGCGCGAAACTAAAATAATACCTATCAGGAACGGTTCTAAAACAACCGATACAAGTACTACTAAATCAGGAACGGTTTTAGAACAACCGATACAAATACTATATAATCAGCAATGGTTCTAAAACAACCGATACAAATACTACTAAATCAGAAACGGTTCTAGAACAACCGATACAAATACTACTAAATCAGGAACGGTTCTAGCTCAACTGATACAAATACTATATAATCAGGAACGGCTCTTTACAAAGGACCGTTCCTGATTTGGCCAGCACTATCAAGAACGGATTTTTAAATAAACCGTTCCTGATAAGTGAAATCAAGGTCGGCTGTATAATATGCCCGTTGCTGATAGTTATCGCTATCGGTTAGTGCTTAAATGCGACACTGATGGGGCGACACTAATTGTACTTTTTCCAATAGTGAACGGTGGAAAATGAAGAAAAAAAGGGGAGAAAATGAAGGGTTCGGAGGAGGCAGCGTAAAGAAATGAGGGGGTGGAAGCGGGTTTGTGACCCAGACCCAGACCCGATTTAATCAAATGGATTCAACCAAGTCCACTGGCGGGTTAGACGGGTCAGTGGATCAAATGCAGAACCTCTTTCAGTAGCTCTCCGTGTTGCTAGCCAAACAAAACTTCTCCTTTTCTGGTATTTCTTCATACTCAAAAAATTTAAATTTGTTAGATAAAATAATTATTGACAGTGGTGCTATGGACCATATGTTTGGCAACCAAGCTTTTCTAAAAAAATTAGACATGACAAAAAATGATCAATTTGTCTTGGTAGCTAATGGTATGAAGGCTAAAATAAATGGTATAGGTGAAACTATATTTTGTAACAAAAAAATCATTAACGTGCTATGTTTGGATACTTTTCCTATAAACCTACTTTATGTTAAAAAATTAACACAAGAATTAAATTGCAATGTAATATTTTCTTGCAAAAATATTGTATTTCTTGAAAATGAACACTATTTTTTGAACTAAAAAAATTATTTTTGTGTTTCCGCTAATTAATCCATTGATGTTCCTTGCCCAAGGAAGGCGTTGGAGGAGTAGATATTTGCCTTTGGCATAGAAGATTTGGGCATCCTTCCGACAAGATTTTAAATTATATTTCGGATTGTAAAAATTTAAATTGTACTAATTGTGAAGTTTGTAAGTTGGCAAAACAAACAAAACTTCATTTTTCTCATTCCATTAGCAAGAGTGAAGCTATGTTTGATTTAATTCATTCGGATGTTTGGGGACTGGCCCCAAATTGAATCATATAATGTATTTAAATATTTTGTTATTTTCATTGATGATTTTTCAAGAACTACTTGGTTATATTTACTCAAATCAGAAAATAAAGTTTTTAGTAGCTTTAAAGATTTTTTTTGTCTCATAGAAAATCAATTTAATGCCAAACTAAAAATATTTAGATTGGAAAATGGAACAGAATTTGTAAACAAACATTTTACAACTTTTTTCAAAGAAAAAAGAATTATACATCAAACCACTTGCATCAATACACCCGAGCAAAACGGAGTGTCGGAAAGAAAAAATTGGCACTTATTAGAAATGACAAGAACATTGATGTTTCAAAGCTATGTCCCTAAAATATATTGGTCGGATGCCATACTTTGCACCACACATTTGATTAATAGATTACGGAGTTCAAGATTAGAAAACAAAACCCCACTAGAAATTATTTATTAACAAAAAATCACCTTTGATCATTTGAAAATATTTGAATGTACAAGTTTTGTACATATTAAAAGAAAAGATAAACTAGATTTTGTATCAACAAAAACTATTTTCTTAGAATATTCATCATTCAAAAAAGAATACAAATGCTATGATCCTATTAATAAAAAGTTATTTATTTCTAGAAAT
This sequence comes from Carex myosuroides, assembly GCA_028015225.1. Lineage (NCBI taxonomy): Eukaryota > Viridiplantae > Streptophyta > Magnoliopsida > Poales > Cyperaceae > Carex > Carex myosuroides. Next base: position 13,194,924 of record CM051470.1, read on the forward strand.
GTTATTTTTTTGAAATGAGCCGTATTAAAAAAATTGGGAGAATTTCAAGCGTCTAGTCAAATTCGAAATGAAAAAATAAATTTCATGATACCCTACATTGAAAATCAAATTCAAAATAATTTTCATAAAAATGATACAACTGATGTTGAAGAAGAAATAGATGAAAATAATAATGACATAAATGAGACCGAAGTAGGAAATAATTCGGGACTTAGACGAACATCTAGAGTATCACAACCATCGAGTAGACTTAGAGATTATGTGACCTATACCGTCCAATACCCTATACAAAATTTTGTTTCATATAAAAAAATTTCGTCTTCATACCAAGCATTCCTGACAACCATAGAAAAAGAAATAGAACCGAAAAATTATCAAGAGGCCATTAATAAACCAACTTGGAACAAAGCCATGAAAGAAGAGCTAAGAGCTCTAGAAAAAAATGAAACATGGGAAATTGTTCCATTACAAAAAAATAAAAAACTCGTTGGGTGCAAATGGGTTTACAAAATCAACTATAATTGTGATGGTACCATAGAACGGTATGAGGTAAGGTTAATGGCCAAAGGATTTACACAAACCTATGGTATAGATTACAATAAAACTTTTGCACCGGTTGCAAAAATGAATACCGTTAGAATTTTATTCTCCATTGCCGTAAATAATTATTGGAACCTATACCAAATGGACATTAAAAATGTCTTTCTTCAAAGAACACTTGAAGAAGAAGTGTACATGACACTACCACCGGGCCATAAAATGGAAAATACCTCTAACCTAGTTTGTAGGTTAAATAAATTAATTTATGGATTGAAGTAATCTCCACGAGCATGGTATGGCAAACTTAGCTTTTTTTTTCATTTCTTGCAATTTTAAAATTAGCAATGCCGATCATTCATTGTTTACCAAAAATGAAGAAAAAAATATAACTCTTGTGCTAGTATACGTAGATGATTTAATAATTACCGAAAATAATTTAGAAGAAACTAGAAAAATCAAACTCCAATTGAAAGAAAAATTTGACATTAAAGATTTAGAATATTTAAAATATTTTCTAGGAATAGAAATAACTTTTTCAATCAAAGGCCTATTAATTTCACAAAGAAAAATATACCTTAGATTTACTAAAAAAAACCGGTAAATTAGGTTGTAAATCGGCCTCCACACCAATAGATAATAAGTATAAATTAAATACCGAAGATGGTGAATCTTTAGAAGACATAAACCAATTTCAAAGACTTGTAGAAAAATTAATTTATCTCACGGTAACCCGTCCGGATATTTTATTTTTCGTAAGTTAAATTAGTAAATTTATGCATTTACCAAGAACATTACATTTGGAGGTCGTAAATAAAATTTTGAGATATTTAAAAAGAAATTCCGGAAAGGGCATATGAATGAAGAATAATAATTATAATGCAATATGTGACTATTCTGATGCAGATTGGACCGGTAGCTTTGAAAGAAAATCTACCACCGGTTTTTGCACATTTGTAGGCGGGAATTTAGTCACATGGAAAGGCAAGAAACAAAATATCGTGACACGATCAAACACGGAAGCGGAGTATCGAGCCACGGCATCAACCGCAAGCGAATTGATATGGCTCAAACAATTGCTCAAATTAAGACATGAGAATCGACCTTGATCAATCCATGAAAATGTATTGTGACAACAACTCGGCACGTCACATTGCATTAAATCCCGTTTTTCACAAACGTACCAAACACATATAAGTCGATTGCTATTTTATTAGAGAGAAGGTCCAATCCAAGGAAATAGAAACACCGTTTGTTTCAAAGTGAGGATGAACTAGCAGATGTTTTCACAAAAGGGTTGGATCCAAAACCATTTGAAGAAATCACAAACAAGCTAGGATTACTCGATCCTAGCTTAAGGAGGGGTGTTGAAGAATGATCTCAAAATATAATCATCATAGATCAAAGATATATGTGCAAAAGTGTAATAGGTACAACTGTATAGAGCATTAATTAGGAAAGGTACCAACGGTACACTATTTCTAAAAAAATTGTAATACATATAGTAAAAAATACAACAAAAGAATACAAAAATTTTATTGTCTCCTAAGCTTTGCATCTTTTTATAAAAAACACAATAACACTCTGTCCAAAGACATTTGAACAATAACACTCTGTCCAGGTGCATGCAGCCTTACAGAAAGGAGGAGAATTAAAATTGCTAGCCCCGTGTCAGTAAAGATGTTGTATATATAATATGATAACGCCAATGGACCACTCTTTGTTAACGATTTAAAATTGAGAGGGCGGGAGCCGGGGGGACATGTCTTTCGTTGTCGGTGCTTGATTTTTAAGTCCCAGTGGGGGTATCTGCAATGAAATGAATGAGTCAATGACCCGAAGAATATACCCGAAGATTATGCTTCAAATGATTACATCTGAAATTAATTTAAATGTTTTATTATGCATTTTTCCGCTCTTTTTGATGGTTCTAAAATTGATATACTCTATTAATAATTAATTGACATAAATTTAATAAATTTTAGAACTTTGGGACTTTTATTAGCGTATTAGTTCCCAATATTGTTTGATACAAACAATAAATTTTATAACATTTGTTTTTTAGATCTTCGATTTTCAATCACAATATATTTAAATTATATTATGCCGACACAATATATGGGATTTTTTTAAAAACAATAATTAAAATAATAAAAGTTAAAGAACCAACATGATTACCGAGTTTTTTACAAAAAAAACAGCAAAAACTGAATAGGCTATTCGGTTAAGAGTTTTTTTTTGCTTCACCGAATAGCCTATTCGGTTTACAGGGCAATTTCTTCAGTTTGTAGGGCAATTCGCCACAAAAAATTCATGAAATGGCTTAACCGAATAGCCTATTCGGTTTGGTGTTTTTTTGGGTTTAACCGAATAGCCTATTCGGTTTAGGTTTTTTTTTTTTTTTTAAAGACAAAGAAGAGCAAAATAAAAAAATCTAATACTGAAAATTTGATTTTTTTTATTTAAGTTATTTGACTTCTTTTGATATATAATTAGCATATTTATACTAAAATACGCTAAATTACTTGAAATTATGTTGAATTACACTATATTAAGTTTAATTACACTAAATTACATTACATTAAGCTAAAATACGGTAAATTACGCTAAATTACATATGAATAGAGACGATATCTTCACTGAAAAAGCGAAAAACGACGGCGAAACTTCAAACGGTCATAAAACGGCGCTCGAGTGTCCGATTTCAGCAAATGACCACTTTTCGGAAAGCTTGTGAAAATACGCATGCGTCCGTGCCAGTGATGCAAGATTCCAAAATTGAGAATCGCCAAAAAACTAAGGGAAGAGCTTCAAAACTTGAGTTGAAGTTTTCGATTAAGACTTTCATTTCTATTATTCAATCCAAGTAGCTCAGTAAATTAGTTACATAATGAAATAGTAGAATACCAATTTTTACTATTTTTGGAATTTGTTTACTATTTTTTATGATTCGTGAAAGATGGCACAGAATCGGTCTATTTTAGCGTAATTTTGTGTAGTTTATCGTAATTAGCGGAGTTATTGTAATTTAGTGTAATTTAGTGTAATTCAACATAATTTATTGTAATACAGTATAATTCAATATAATTTCAAGTAATTTAGTGTATTTTTTTTTTGTTGCTAATTATAAATCAAAAGAAGTAATCTAACAAAAAATTCAAATTTTTAGTGTTAGATTTCTTTATTTTGATCTTCTTAGTCTCTATAAAAAAAAAGAAAAAAATCCGAAACCGAAATGGCTATTCGGTTTAGGCAAAAAAATCTCTAAACCAAATAGCCTATTCGGTTTATGGGTGGTACACGAAAAGTTACACAATCCGGGGATTTATTTTTGTGAAAATAGGGTAAACCGAATAGCCTATTCGGTGAAGCAAAAAAAAAACCCCTTAACCGAATAGGCTATTCGGTTTTTGCTGTTTTTGTAAAAGTCCCGGTAATCATGTTGGTTCTTTAACTTTTATTATTTTATTACTGTTTTAAAAAAAAATCCCAATATATGATACATCGTACCTATTAATAATGAATTAGATACAAAGAAGAGGAGGGTTCAAATGCCTCCATTTTTTGTGCCTCCACCATGCCTCCATTTTTAAAAACTTTAATAACTCCAAATTTAAAACTTAAAAGTCAAAATAAAACCGTTGGATATAATCTACATCATTTTATCTATGTGCTCATAAAAAATTATCACATTTTGATTTTGTTTTTATGTGAATCAATAAGTTGAAAAATCAACGTCTAGAAATTATTCACATTAGTATATTTTTTACAAGCTCTTGATGACAACCAAAACAAAATTGAAATGTCATAATTTTTTACACGTGCATAGATAAAATGATGTAGATCATATCCAATAGTTTTATTTTGATTTCTTAGTTTTAAATTTTGAGTTATTAAAGTTTTTAAAAATAAAGGCATGGTGGAGGCATTTGAACCCTCCTCTACAAAGAATACCCAGCAGTAACGGGGGCATTGATTCCTAGGCCGTGATTTTTATTTTTACCCAAAAAAAAAATATATTTTAATATAAATAACCACGTTTTTAAAAGAATTTTATTTCTACCCAAACCGCATATATTATTTGCGGTTTGAATTAACAATTCAGACCGCAAAGAATATATGCGGCTTGAATTATTAATTCAAACCGCGCAGAATATATGCAGCTTGAATTGTTAATTCAAACCGCAAATAATATATGCGGCTTGAATTGTTAATTCAAACCGCAAATAATATATGCGGCTTGAATCTCTCTTTCTTTATTTCTTTTAGTTTGCGGTTGCACCCGGTACTCTGTGAGCCAAGTGAAGGTTGTAACATGGACCACGATGCTCCGGGTCTGTTTAAATCGAAGGGGTCGGGGAGCGCGGAGCGCTGTTTTTAATTCAAGCCCCATAGTTGTGTAAGTCCGGTTTATCATGAACCGAAACACTGACATTCTTGGTCTACGGGTTATACTCCCCTGCACCGTGTTCAGGGAGAGTGAGGGGGTCGAGCGCTGGGGACTGGGGTGCTGAGATTTAATCTAGGGTGTAGGATTTAGGTGAGCCTGGCGTACCACGCGCCGTATAGCTGACCACTCGGTTCACAGAGTTTTATCTGTCTAGACCAAGTTTATCTATCTTCTGTTGCCAGCGAAATTTATGTTATATCACTGATTTGTGTGCCCAGGCTGGGGTTTTGTTTGTGTACTCCATTTTGTACCCGAATTAATCAAGGGTAATTGTTATGGGTACCCAGTGCCCAGACTGATTCGCTGATAACACTAATTAATTATAAAAGAAGTTCAATTGAAAGGAGTTTGTTTATTAATCGGATCGGAATCAATCAAGGAAAGGGTCAATGTCTCTTTCAGAGTGATTGTTGGAATGTTTAACAGATTAATCACGGATTCCTAGGGTCAATGTCTCTTTCAGAGTGATTGTTGGAATTAATCACGGATTCCTAGGCCTTCACTACCTGTCGCATGTCCAGATTAATTACTGTGTTGTTTATTGGATTTGAGCGCGACACACTATTTCCTAGATAGTTGTACTTGCTGTCTTTTAGTGACCTATTTATTTAATAAGCTTATTTTTCATGTTTTCTTTCACCAACAACATTATCGGCCTGTTTCCGTAGAGAGCACGTTGGGTCCGATGTCTATTGGACTCAAATTTAGAACTGTCCGATCTGTTTTAAGATTTGTGCACACAAATTTTAAAGCAGACGTGAAAGTTACTGGTGCGAATCTTAAAGCAGATCGCACGGTCATCGAACTCACTTTGAGTCCGATGGACATCAGACCCAAATTGACCTCGTTTGCATACAGGCTACTGGCAAAAAAAAAAGCATTATCCACCTGTACGGTTATCCCATTTAAAATGAAGATACTCGATCCTTTGATGGGGAAGTGGGGGTGCGTGGGATGTACATCAGACTCAAATATGTCTATTCAGAACCGTCAAATTTGTTTCAAGATTCATACGTATTGCTTTAATATTCGTGTAAATCAAGCGCGCATGTATCATAAAGCTAATCAGACTGTTCTAAACAGGCATCAGACTGATTTGAATTGAATGCCCATCGGATGCACCCAGCTTCCTTTAGTGAGTCCATATAACATATATATTATTTAACGTCCAATCAGAATCTAGACTAATTCGATCCAAAATAAAATGTATGGGACCCTTAATATTGGTACAAATTCTCATCAAACAGTCCGGATCTAAATAGAAATACTATGCTAATTTTTTTTGACGGAGAAGAGCCTAAGAGGGATACAAATCCATGTCAGAAATGGCAACTTTGAATTTCTAAAGAAGCTGCAGTTCGCATACCCTGTAAGAGACTGACTGACACACGTAGTCTGGCCAATAGTAGGTCAAGAAATATTGGATGGTCATGTGCATGGGAGGGGGTTTCGGAGGAATACAAATAACCTCTGGCTTTTTTCAAATTTGGCCAGCATCTGAAATAATTAGTGAATTACAACTCTATTGTACCACAATTGGTGCATTGATTTTTGCCTCCATAATGCTTTTTGCCAGTTGGTTCCATTATCATAAAGCTGCCCTAAAATTGGCTTGGTTCCAAGATGTAGAATCTATGTTGAATCATCACTTAGCAGGGTGCCTCCATTTGGTACGAGGAAAAAGCATGCATTTTTTTTGTAATGAAATATAAGGCCATTCTGTGGGCATCTCCACCCTTTAGATGCGAAAAGAAAACCACATAGCTCGCATACCTTGTCGAGATTAACCAGGGTATAAAATATCTGCGCGTCATCTGTTTTTGCAATGAAATATCGATGTATTGTTTTCAAACTTTAAACAATTAATCATAACTTTTGGTGAGAAACTCTATTTTGAGCGTTTGATCCCAAATTAGAAAGCTTGCGAAGAGACGGAGACCACTGTATTCAGGGCATGGCCCCGAGACGTTGAAACAAATTAGAATTGCAAAAAAAAAAAAAACGTTGTATAGTGCCTCATAACTTCAGTTGAAGTTTCTAACCATGAGCAATAATATATTTTTCTTTTATTTCAACTAGAAATGACTCGTTAATTATTTATCAGGATACTTAATTAGTTTGATAATAACAAACATATTAAAATTAAGTACTAATATTTGTGTTATAAAATAAAGATAAACAAACATAAAGAAGATACAGAGAATGTAAAATATGACAATATCTTTATTCATATATTTTTCATGTGTATAATACAAGATTACGAAGGCTTTATTTATAGGTTACAAATTGTAAATGAAAAACCATAAATTAATTACAATAATAAATGGGAAAATGAATTCCAATAATAGTGAGATATGAATTCCAATAGTAGTGGAGGTAATGGAAAATGAATATTGAGAGTTATGAACATTCACATTAATAATATATTCATAACAATTTGAAGGTTATTTCTATTTATTTTTGACATTTTATACCGTGGACCTAGAATTACCCATTTAAAAAAAAAATGCTTCCACATACGCAGAATGGATATGTAGAGAACTATTTTTGAAAAAAAAAAATTTGAAATTTTGAAAAAGCGCTGACAAGGTCAGAGTTTTAAAATATTAAGACGGTAACTAAAAAAATTTCGGTGAACAAATTAAGGGTTAGTTTTTGTATATCATTATAGACTTTTTAAATTCCTTATATACTTTAAACACTTGAATTTATATAATATACCTCTTTAACTCTTACAACTCTTTTTTTTTTATCCATTACACAATATTTTTAGAAATTAACCATAGTTAAATCTATGGTTAAAATAATAAAAGATAATTATTTCTTATTTTATTTTACGTTTTATTTTCGATCATGAAATTTAATGGTCACCTCCTTATTTTTCCATGCTCATGGGCTCTCCATATCTCTTTCCTGCTTCATCTCTTGTTTTTCTCGTCATGATTTTCCAATCAATTGGACCAAAATGCCACCAGTGCAGTTCGGGTTAGATGATCTTTCTGAATGATGCGTTCAAATCTGCTGAAATCCCCGCCTCTATTTCAGGATCCTGAAATCCCTTCTCTCTCCTCTCTTCTTTCTCTCTCCTAAAAGATTTGAGGAGAGAGAAAGAAGAGAGAGGAGAGAGAGAGAGAGGAGGGATTTCAGAATCCTGAAATCGGGGTTGGAGATTTCAGCTGATCTCAATTCCTGAATGACAATTCTTATAAAAAGCTCAAACTGCTACTAGATTAAGTACCACGTGCGGAAGGAGCAGTTTTGGATATATATGTCTGGATTGTTTGAAGAAAAGTGCTACTAATGATATACATGTTTTATTCGGGCATATCCTTCAACTTCTGAACAAGTACTGGGGTGGTTCATTCTGCAATTGAAGTTTTGGCACCAACTGTCATGTATAGAACATACATGACCTGTGAATGGCATTACATCAATCTAGAGACGGATGTAATAAGGCAGTATGGGGATCAATTGACACTCATTTTTTTTAATTTTTTTTATATTAATATATAATTTTGTATATAATTTACAATAAATGTCATGAAATAGTAAAAATGACATCTATTTTAGTAGAAAATTTTTATATGATTGACCTCATATATATTTGACTTCCATAGTTCAAAAGTCTGACTCTACCCCTGCATCAATCAGTAATAATTAAGCTTGCATCAATTATTTTGGTCTTTATCTTTTATTCATAGATTTGATTCTAATGACATGCTGCAAACTCAGAGACGTCTTATGAATCCTAAACAAAATCATAACGATCTTCAATTGAAAAGAAAACCTCCAATTTTTGACAAAACCAAAAGTGAAGGAAGAAATCTTGTAACAGTAATTAAATCATACGCAAAAAAAAAAAATAGTTTAATCCCACCAAAAAACCTCCTCAAATCAAAGAGGCGATATGATCAGTCTCAATCGGCAATGTCGATCTGGCCTTGTCTGAGTGGTTCCTGTGGTCTTCAGACGCGACAAAATTGCAAACGATCGATTACCTAAGCTTGCACGATACTAACGATGCCCGGACCACCTGACCAAGTGTCACAATATTTGTACCTGGGGAATCGCCTTTAAACGGAGATATTAATATTAAATGGTTTGACTTTGACATTAAACAGCTTATGTATGTTGAACGTAATACAATAATTAGTGCTACTTACAAAGGACTGGTTAGTTGTTATTTGACAATCAAGTTTAACAGGTACAGCTGTATAGAGCATTAATTAGGAAAGGTACCAAAGGTATACTATTTCTAACCGTTGGAAAAATTGTAATACATATAGAGAAGATTTGTCATTGTAACAAATACAACAAAATAATACAAAAATTTTCATTCTCCTCAGCTTTGCATCTCTTCATAAAAATAATATGGTATTAGAGCGCCAAGTTCTGTGACCGAAAAACCGCATACTGTACCAGTAAGCTGGTATTCACAAAACAAGTAAGAAACCCATAACATAAAAATCAGCAAAAGAGCAAAATGGCTCAAGAGGGGCAACACGAGACTACCAATAATACCTCCAACCTCACAAATACTTTACTCAATGGCACAAATAAAGAACTAGAGCACTTAGCGGTCGAGAGATGCGAGAATACATCACAAGAGAAAATAAAGAACCCACAGCCGCAAACCCAGATCGACTTACCGACCGAACCTGAAAAAAAGGCACCAAAGAAATGGAGAACCAAAAATGACAAAATCATAACTTGGCTCATGAATTACATGGAGCCATCCAATAGATTCTACCCTAATTATAGGAGCTAGACTCCTAATTTTACTAAAAAAAAAAAAAAAATCTACCCTGATTGTTTATCTGTGGGCTAATCTACTCCGTTTCTGCACTGCATCATCTTAATTAGGAACAACCTTGTAATGAAAATTTCACGGATTAATATCGTAAAAAGAATTAGATATACTTTTTAAAAAAATGTGTTTAAATGTGTGACGATAAATTTTTAAATACAGAATCATAAACGGTGATAAGTATAAATTTTATTTTTAGGCCAAAAGAGACCATCTTTCAAAAATCATTAAAATGGTTAAAATAATTCAAAAATAATAAAAAATTGTATCTACAAGTTAATTATATAACCAATTTATTACGTTACTTAATAGGTTGACATTTCAAACATGAAACATTAAAATTTGATCCGTACGCAAGTACTTCACCGAAATTCTTACGGGTCAAACTTAAAAAAATTATATTCGAAATGTTGAATAGTTCAGTAAATTGGTTATATTAAAATTGTAGAATACTAATTTTTCCTATTTTTAGAAATTTTTTTACTATTTTTATGATTTTTGTAAAATGACCTTTTCTAACATACCGACAATGCATCAATATGCACACAAAATTTTAATTTGTTTACCACTTGACTTGAAACTAAAGACCAAATCACTATTGATGCAGCATTTTCTCACACAATATTAAATTACTTAGATTCACTGATACCGGAACTCTAATTATTTTTAATTTCTAAATGAATATAATAGTTATCCTCACAGATAATCTATAATACAATTGGCCAAGTTGCATATCAATATAAATTGTACAGCCCCAAGACGCTTCTCCTCAAAATTAATTATCACTTTGCATATTATCTTTCACAAAGTTCCCTCAAAATGATCAATGACACCCAAATCCCGTGTGCGAATACTTTCTCAAGCTTCATATCGATCGACCCGAACTATTTTTGCGAATCTCTCTTGCCGGAACTCGAGTGGCAAGACAAATACCTCATTTCTACACCCTCTCGTAAAGAAGATCCTTCTTCATCAAATCATTTCCACAAGAAGTCGAATCATAATGCTTACGAACGGGACCGGCGAAAGAAGCTCAATAGCTTGTATTTGTCTCTTCGTATGCTACTACCTGAGGCTGAGAGAAGTGTAAGTATTAGAAATATTTTCTTTCTTATTTCTATAGACATAGCTACTAATCGATACTATATATTATACGAACAAGACAGTTATACTTATAGTGCCAACAACTTACAATTTGTCAATTACACGAACAATTTACAATTTCTCGAATAGTTTAATTTGATTTCAGTTGGAAAATTAATAGAGCAAAACAATAAGAGACCAGAATTTCATTAATTCTTATAGTGCCAACAATTTACAATTTCTCAATTATCACCTAATTAAATGTACTTATATTCTGAAAGTTACTATTCTTTTTTCCTTTTTAAACAAATCAGAAGATGATGAGTATTCCAGTAACGGTGTCACGAGTGCTCAAGTACATACCAGAGCTTCAGAAACAGGTCGAGAAAATGACAAAAAAGAAACAACAGCTGCTTATAAAAGGTTCTCAATGGAAAAAACACAACTCCACACTGAAGGATCATAGTATCGATTCTCTTGTTGTTAATGCTACCTGTCTCACTGACAAAGAGGTCATGGTGAATATTTGCATATTAAGCAAAAGTGCTGACAGAACTTCTCTCATCAAGTATTTAGAGATTTTGGAAGGAGAAGGCCTTAAGCTAATCAACGCGTCAACGACATCGGCTCCTCTTGGAGAGAGAACATTTTACAACCTCCATTTTGAGGTATACACATGATCCTATTCATTGTCAGTAGTTATTTGATCTCTGAATTGCTTTTTTCTTACTCAGCTGACAAACCATTAGCTAGCTAGTGTCATTACTCATTTGTTTCACGACGAAAGGTTTTCTAATATAATTGAGTTATTTGACATTCATAATCTGTTTCAGTTAGTTAGAGTGTTTCTGCTGATATTTTAGCATGAATAGAAATTTGCTTTTGGTTAGTACCCAGAAGAATCAAATATAATTAAGCTGGAAAGTTAAAAAGTATATATGCTGCCCCAATTTTCTTTGTTCTTTTTTTTTTCTTTGCCTTGAGATGTCTAAAAATGTAGAATCTTGACTACATCTTCAGAAACTAGCTAGTAGTTCTTTAAACACCTTTTGGTGAACCTCTGGATCTTGATTACATCTTCATTTGTAGAATATATATTGAATTGTCATAAGTTATATATCTTAATTTTCATGTTTGTTTTTATTATTTTTGTACAGATAGTGCAAGGGAAAGGAATGGAGGGGGAAGTCTTTTGTGAACACCTCACTGGAGCTGTTAGAGAGAGAGGAATAATATGATTATGAAATATATTTGGTCTCTTTGCCATACCTTCTCTAATGTATGATATTAACAGTGGCGGATCATAGGCATGCCTGGGGGGTGCTAAGCCACCCCAAGGTTTGAAATTTTTTTATTACTAAGTATATAAAAATAATATTATATGGTTTAGTTTACGTGTATAAGCCCCCCAATAATAATATACAAAGTTACAAGGCTTCAATGTAAAATTTAAAAAACAAAATTAGATATGAATATTATGTTTTTAGTTTGATTTTGATAGACATGACACTTTGTTGGTGTTAGTTATTTATTGTATCATTTTGTGAAATCAAATAGTGAAGGATCTTCTTATCTTGTGTTATATTGTGTTATGCATTTTTTTATTAAAAAAATTAATGATATCATTTAGCTCACCTATACTCAAATCCTGGTTCCGCCCCTGGATATTAAACCCTTTTTATTTAATGGTATTAATTGATGAGTTTTGTCCGAAGGACTTTAACAATTTTTTATCATGAATCAAGCCTAAACCATCCGATTTGTTTCAAAATTCGTGCAAACAAATTTAGAAATTAATAAATTTAAATGGTCTCGTAAATCTAAACCATCCATGCAAATTTTTGCATGTACAAACAGCTTAGATTCGGCAATGAATAAATCTCTGTCATAAGCCATTTGAACAAAATCCCCATCGTCCTTATGTAATTATTACTTATCCATGAGGCGGTTGAAATTTATATGTTTAGCAATTTATTTCTAGGATATATGCAATGTAACAATGTATGCTTTTCTTTTTAATCAAGTACTATGTCTACGGGCTTTTCTCAAAAAAAAAAAAAAAATATCTGAGAAAATCGTAACGGTATATGAACATATGTGTTATAATATGCGGATAATATATATATCTATGTGCATGTGTGCGTGTGTGTGTATATATACATGTGTATAGACACAGACACACACACATGTATGTATCTATGTCTGTATGTGTGTATGTATGTATGGTATATAGAGCATAACTAGGGTGTTTTTAAACTTGCTAAGTCTCTTAGTGAGCTTAGATTCAAATTCTGTTGAATTATAGCTTCAAACCATAAATTAAAACTATTGCAACCGATCTACTTCACTAGTAATGCATTTAAATACAAATTTGTTTTGATTTTCAAATTAATTTGTTTAGGTTTATAAATTAATTTTGATGTATTCATTTTTGAATATTTTTTACCACTTGACTTTATGCTAAATTAGTTCGAAAATTTAATAATTTGAAATGTAAACACATCACTCGTTAACTAGATGGTTTAATTCAACTGTTTAAATGTGTCGTTTGAAGTCAATTCGACAGATGACACAACTCCACACTGAAGGATCTGAATGGAAACAACAGCTGCTTATAGAAGGTTCTCAATGGAAAAAACACAACTCCACACTGAAGGATCATAGTATCGATTCTCTAGTTGTTAATGCTACCTGTCTCACTGACAAAGAGGTCATGGTGAATATTTGCATATTAAGCAAAAGTGCTGACAGAACTTCTCTCATCAAGTATTTAGAGATTTTGGAAGGAGAAGGCCTTAAGCTAATCAACGCTTCAACGACATCGGCTCCTTTTGGAGAGAGAACAATTTATAACCTCCATTTTGAGGTATACACCTGATCCTATATTCCTATACATTGTCAGTAGTTATTTGATATTTTGAGATATTTTGATCTCTGAATTGTTTTTGTTCTTACTCAATTGACAAACCATTAGCTAGCTAGATTTGATATTCATAATCTGTTGAAGTTAGCTGGTGTTTCTGCTGATATTTTGCATGAATAGAAATTTGCTTTTGTTTAGTACCCAGAAGGATCAAATTAATATATAAGCTGGAAAGTGAAAAAATGCTGCCTCAATTTTCTTTTTCTTCTTTTTCTTTGCCTTTAGATGCATGTCTACAAATGTAGAATCTTTAAAATGATTTTTCACAAAACAATTATATCTTAAGAAACAAGCTAGTAGTTCTTTAAACACCTTTTGGTGAACCTCTGGATCTTGATTACATCTTCATTTGTAGAATATATATTGAATTGTCATAAGTTATATATCTTAATTTTCATGTTTATTTTTATTATTTTTGTACAGATAGTGCAAGGGAAAGGAATGGAGGGGGAAGTCTTATGTGAACACCTCACTGGAGCTGTTAGAGAGAGAGAGGAATAATACGAATTGCTATTACTGGAACAATAGAAAAATATTTATTGAGTAACTATAAAATGAATTTGGTCCCTTTGCTGTACCTTCTCTAATGTAGGATATTAAACATTTTTCTTTCAGATAAACATTCGCCATTGTTAATTGAGTTTTGTCCAAAGAACTTTTAACAAATTTTATCAAGAATCAGGTCTAAACAGTCTGATTTGTTTCGAAATTCATCCAAATAAATTTAGAACTTAATAAATTTAAATGATCTCGTAAATTTAAACCATTCATATAAATTTTCGCACGGATCAAACAATTTAGACTCAACATTGAATAACTGTTGAAGAATGATCTCAAAATATAATTCATCATAGATCAAGGGTATATGTGCAAAAGTGTAACAAGTACAGTTGTATAGAGCATTAATTAGGAAAGGTACCAACGGTACACTATTTCTAACCGTTGGAAAAATTGTAATACATATAGAGAGGATCTGCCACTGTAACAAATACAACAAAAGAATACAAAATTTTTCATTGTCTCCTCAGCTTTGCATCTCTTCATAAAAATAACATGGTATTAGAGCGCCAAGTTCTGTGACCGAAAAATCGCATACTATACCAGTAAGCTGGTATTCACAAAACAAGCAAAAAACCCATAACATAAAAATCAGCAAAAGAGCAAGATGGCTCAAGAGGGGCAACACGAGGCTACCAATAATATCTCCAACCTCACAAATACTTTACTCAATGGTAAAAATAAAGAACTAGAGCGCTTAGCGGTCGAGAGATGCGAGAATACATCACAAGAGAAAATAAAGAACCCACAGCCGCAAACCCAGATCGATTTACTGACCGAACCCGAAAAAAAGGCAGCAAAGAAATGGAGAACCAAAAATGACAAAATCATAACTTGGCTCATGAATTACATGGAGCCATCCATTTCAGATGTTTTTCTCCTTGCTGACACGGCTTTTGAGCTATGGCAAGCCGTGAAAGGCATGTACGTGCAAAAAAATAATTATTCCAGTATCTATCAACTCAAACAAGAAATCCAACAAGAAAAGCATGGCACTAGAAAGCATATAGAGTACCTTGGTGCTCTTTAAAAGAAAAAAGATGAGCTCCGATCGTATCGGCCGCCAACCACCGACTTGGCCAACCACCGATCCTCTTCTCTCTTTTTCTCAAATAAAAAACATGATCCAACAAGAGGAGAGTAGAAGGAGGCTATGGGCGGTTCACAAGTCACAACCGACGAGCAACACAAAACCCTCGTCCTTGTAGCAACAAAGAAACCCAATTTCCAAAAGGTCAGCCAAAACCCTAGTTCCCAAATTCGCCCAAGTCAAGGAGAAATTGGGAAATGTTCAAACTGCAAGAAGGATGGGCATACCCATGAAACTTGTTGGTTTCTTCACCCCATCTCAAACCAAAACATTGGAAGGGAAAGGAGAAAGGTAGAGGCAACGGTGGAAAATGAAGAAAAAAAGGGGAGAAAATGAAGGGTTCGGAGGAGGCAGCGTAAAGAAATGAGGGGGTGGAAGCGGGTTTGTGACCCAGACCCAGACCCGATTTAATCAAATGGATTCAACCAAGTCCACTGGCGGGTTAGACGGGTCAGTGGATCAAATGCAGAACCTCTTTCAGTAGCTCTCCGTGTTGCTAGCCAAACAAAACTTCTCCTTTTCTAGTATTTCTTCATACTCAAAAAATTTAAATTTGTTAGATAAAATAATTATTGACAGTGGTACTACGGACCATATGTTTGGCAACCAAGCTTTTCTAAAAAAATTAGACATGACAAAAAATGATCAATTTGTCTTGGTAGCTAATGGTATGAAGGTTAAAATAAATGGTATAGGTGAAACTATATTTTGTAACAAAAAAATCATTAACGTGTTATGTTTGAATACTTTTCCTATAAACCTACTTTATGTTAAAAAATTAACACAAGAATTAAATTGCGATGTAATATTTTCTTGCAAAAATGTTGTATTTCTTGAAAATGAAAACTATTTTTTGAACTAAAAAAATTATTTTTGTGTTTCCGCTAAATCCATTGATATTTGCCTTTGGCATAGAAGATTTGGGCATCCTTCCGACAAGATTTTAAATTATATTTCGGATTGTAAAAATTTAAATTGTACTAATTGTGAAGTTTGTAAGTTGGCAAAACAAACAAAACTTCATTTTTCTCATTCCATTAGCAAGAGTGAAGCTATGTTTGATTTAATTCATTCGGATGTTTGTGAACCGGCCCCAATTGAATCATATAATGGATTTAAATATTTTGTTATTTTCATTGATGATTTTTCAAGAACTACATGCTGCAAACTCAGAGACGTCTTATGAATCCTAAACAAAATCATAACGATCTTCAATTGAAAAGAAAACCTCCAATTTTTGACAAAACCAAAAGTGAAGGAAGAAATCTTGTAACAGTAATTAAATCATACGAATAAATTCCCAGTCCAGCGGTGAAACCTCATTCTAGAGGTCAAGACAACACTGTACGCAAAAAAAAAAAAATAGTTTAATCCCACCAAAAGACCTCCTCAAATCAAAGAGGCGATATGATCAGTCTCAATCGGCAATGTCGATCTGGCCGTCTGAGTGGTTCCTGTGGTCTTCAGACGCGACAAAATTGCAAACGATCGATTACCTAAGCTTGCACGATACTAACGATGCCCGGACCACCTGACCAAGTGTCACAATATTTGTACCTGGGGAATCGCCTTTAAACGGAGATATTAATATTAAATGGTTTGACTTTGACATTAAACAGCTTATGTATGTTGAACGTAATACAATAATTAGTGCTACATACAAAGGACTGGTTAGTTGTTATTTGACAATCAAGTTTGACTACAAATCTATGATTAAAAATTCAAAGTCACAAATCATTTGATTATATGGCATTGTCAACTTGCACAACCTTTTGTGTTCAATTCAGGTAGGAAAACATTATAAGCATATTTTTATGGTTTAAGATACAGTTAATTGAATAAGTATTGGAGTTGACATGAGAAAAAAAAATACAAAAAAACATAAATAAATTTATTCTAAGCATTTTAGACACGTACATGAATTTCCCATTATCTGATTTTGTAACCACACCATCTCATTAGTTGGCAGCAAACATAAATAAATAAATTGATATGATTTTATTTGTACACCTAATATTCTTTGTTTTTTGTTGTACTAGTAAAAGTTCTTAATATGTTCTCTCTTAATTTCTATCAGGAGTTAATTAAGGAGTATGAAATTTAAAAAGACACTACAAAATTAAAGCAATCATTAATAAGATCTTGGAAATTAATAGAAATGGAATATACTTTTTGAGAGGAATATACTAAGCATATATACCAATTGGTCCAGTACTACTTAGTTATTTAACAAAAGTGCAAAACTAAAATTTTGGGGTCTATAAATAAACCCAGCAACCAGTGATGGTACGAAATGTGGCTGGTATACAAGTGGTACTATTTAATCGGTTAATGGAGAGAAGGTAGTTAACACTGTTGGACAAGCAGCAGTAATCAAAGAAAAATGTCATTAAGGCCATAATGGAGCAAGTACTCAGAACAGGGAGAAAGAGAGAAAATAATTTAGAATTATAACTTAATTAACATTGCTCGTTGGGATTTGGATTTCCAATTCCTCTTCCTCTTTTGCAGATTTCTACAAAAATAAATATTAGTCAACAATAAGTATCAAGAAGCATTTAGATTTTAAAAGATAAATGAATGGAAAGATAAAATTGAAGTCTTACTTTGTAACATTTGTATTGTGGTTTTTGAGTTAGCTTTTATCCAATCACTTCCACAAACTAGAATATCCACCATATCTTTCGAAAGAGAGCTTCGATAGTCATCTAATTGCACTTCGTACAGCTATAAATAATTAGAATATGAATCAAGGTTTGGACTAGCTTGGTAGTGTTTTACTTTTGTATGCTCTTACAATTTAATTGCAGCTATAAAGATGAAAGTCAAAGTCAGTTCTTTATTTCACGTAGTTTATTTCATTGTCTAATGTTCTTTGCCTCTTTGGTCCATAACCGTTTCATATAAGCTATTGCTAGTTACCTCTACTGGTTTCATTGGGGAAGACATGTGTTTTATAATGCCAGCACACACTACCATTTATATCATTTCACATACTTTATAATGCCAGCACACGCTACCTCTAATGGTTTTAATGGCTATTGCTAGTTACCTCTACCTGCTGTCATTTCTATGTACATGTCCTTGCTGGGTTAGAAGTTCTGTCTAATTTATCAAAAAACTAGTGTCGTAATGCTTGTTTATATCAGTTCCATTAGAAAGGTCGCACTTTGCTACTTTTTGTAGTGTCGTAAATTTAATGAATCAGGGTTAAATTAAGAAGAGAAGATCGTACAGCTATAAGTAATTAGAATATAAATCAAGTTAAATTAGCATTCAATCTTGGATAGTTAGATTAAGAAAAATTTAATGCAATGATAGTGTAAAATATAAAGGAACAAGGATCATGCTTTAAAAAATTCAAAAAGTTGCAAAATGACACATTTAGCATAGCGGTACAGTACCTTAATAGAGAAGAGAGCGAATGGGTCGCGATTGCTGTGCTGGCCCCGTCGTGCATGGCTCTGATAGTGAGAGAAACGGGGCTAGGGCTCTGGTAGCGAGAGCGAATGGATCGCCGGAATGGCTCGCGGGATGGGTCACGGCCTCGCGAACGGGGCTAGGGCTTAATGGTTTGGCCTCGCGGGAATGGGGCTTGCGCCTCACGGGATGGGTCGCGGCCTCGCGGGAACGGGGTTAGGGTTAGGTGGTTAGCGTGAGAATGACAGAGAGAGAGAGAGAAAGAGTGATGGGGACTTAGGGTTAATGGTTTGGGCGGGATTAGGTTACATTCTGTGACTTGAGGGATTTCAGATTTGGGTTTGGTTACTTTGGAATTTTTTGTGTCCAAAACTATGTAACTTTATGTAACTCGAGTCATAAATGAGCGAGTTGAGGTCAGCTCAAACTCAGCTCATTTATTAAACGAGTCAGCCAACTCGAGTTGGAACTGACTCGAGTTGTAAATAAGCGAGTTAAAGCGAGCTGTAAATGAGCGAGTTACGAGCGAGTCAAGAGTTCGAGCAATTTTGCCCAGCCCTAATCCTGAGCAAAGAGTTCTGACACACGAGCGAACCTCGTGCCAGCCGGTGAATACCACGTGCACGTAGCCTTGTCGAATAGAGGAGAACTGATACAGCCACGTCTCACTGTATCAGTAAGTTACTGTATAATATCAATGGACTGCCCAATCAGAAACTTGTTAGCGTTTTAAAATTGAGAGAGCGGGACAACAACAAAGTAGGTACTTATCGCGAGGGAACTCCGTCGCGAAAAGTACCGTCGCAAATAGAAAAAGCACGTTTATGACGGTACTCCGTCGCGAAAAGTCACTTTTTATCCTCGCAAAAAGTCACTTTTTATCCGTCGCGAAAAGTCACTTTTTATCCTAGGACATATCTTGTCATTGTCAATGCTTCATTTTTTTTTTATATAACAACTATATACCCAAAAATATCTACATCTCTCTCTATATATTTTTGCATAACTGCCCGTAGGTTTTTAATATTAAACATGAAAGTAGTACATACAAGATTACGTATCAGAAAATAAGAGGAAAGAATATATATACCTAGCAAAACACCTATAGATCTTTTACCCTGATTATAGGAGCTAGACTCCTATTTTTACTAAAAAAAAAAAGATTCTACCCAGATTGTTTATCTGTGGGCTAATCTACTCCCTTTCTGCACTGCATCATCTTAATTAGGAACAACCTTGTAATGAAAATTTCACGGGTTAATATCGTAAAAAGAATTAGATGTACTTTTTTTTAAAAATGTGTTTAAATGTGTGAGGATAAATTTTTAAATACAGAATCATAAACGGTGATAAGTATATAATTTATTTTTAGGCCAAAAGAGACCATCTTTCAAAAATCATAAAAATAGTTAAAATAATTCAAAAATAATAAAAAATTGTATTCTACAAGTTAATTATATAACCAATTTATTACGTTACTTAATAGGTTGACATTTCAAACATGAAACATTAAAATTTGATCCGTACGCAAGTACTTCACCGAAATTCTTACAGGTCAAACTTAAAAAAATTATATTCGAAATGTTGAATAGTTCAGTAAATTGGTTATATTAAACTTGTAGAATACTAATTTTTATTATTTTTAGAATTTTTTTTACTATTTTTATGATTTTTGTAAAATGACCTTTTCTAACATACCGATAATGCATCAATATGCACACAAAATTTTCATTTGTTTACCGCTTGACTTGAAACTAAAGACCAAATCACTATTGATGCAGCATTTCCTCACACAATATTAAATTACTTAGATTCACTGATACCGCAACTCTAATTATTTTTAATTTCTAAATGAATATAACAGTTATCCTCATAGATAATCTATAATACAATTGGCCAAGTTGCATATCAATATAAATTGTACAGCCCCAAGACGCTTCTCCTCAAAATTAATTATCAATTTCCATATTATCTTTCACAAAGTTCCCTCAAAATGATCAATGACACCCAAATCCCGTGTGCGAATACTTTCTCGAGCTTCATATCGATCGACCCGAACTATTTTTGCGAATCTCTCTTGCCGGAACTCGAGTGGCAAGACAAATACCTCATTTCTACACCCTCCCGTAAAGAAGATCCTTCTTCATCAAATCATTTCCACAAGAAGTCGAATCATAATGCTTACGAACGGGACCGGCGAAAGAAGCTCAATAGCTTGTATTTGTCTCTCCATATGCTACTACCTGAGGCTGAGAGAAGTGTAAGTATTAGAAATATTTTCTTTCTTATTTCTATAGACATAGCTACTAATCGATACTATATATTATACGAACAAGACAGTTATACTTATAGTGCCAACAATTACAATTTCTCAATTTACACGAACAATTTACAATTTCTTGAATAGTTTAATTTGATTTCAGTTGGAAAATTAATAGAGCAAAACAATAAGAGACCAGAATTTCATTAATTCTTATAGTGCCAACAATTTACAATTTCTCAATTATCACCTAATTAAATGTACTTATATTCTGAAAATTACTATTCTTTTTTCCTTTTTAAACAAATCAGAAGAAGATGAGTATTCCGGTAACGGTGTCACGAGTGCTCAAGTACATACCAGAGCTTCAGAAACAGGTCGAGAAAATGACAAAAAAGAAACAACAGCTGCTTATAAAAGGTTCTCAACGGAAAAAACACAACTCCACACTGAAGGATCATAGTATCGATTCTCTTGTTGTTAATGCTACCTGTCTCACTGACAAAGAGGTCATGGTGAATATTTGCATATTAAGCAAAAGTGCTGACAGAACTTCTCTCATCAAGTATTTAGAGATTTTGGAAGGAAAAGGCCTTAAGCTAATCAACGCGTCAACGACATCGGCTCCTCTTGGAGAGAGAACATTTTACAACCTCCATTTTGAGGTATACACATGATCCTATTCATTGTCAGTAGTTATTTGATCTCTGAATTGCTTTTTTCTTACTCAGCTGACAAACCATTAGCTAGCTAGTGTCATTTGTTTCATGACGAAAGGTTTTCTAATATAATTGAGTTATTTGACATTCATAATCTGTTTCAGTTAGTTAGAGTGTTTCTGCTGATATTTTAGCATGAATAGAAATTTGCTTTTGGTTAGTACCCAGAAGAATCAAATATAATTAATCTGGAAAGTTAAAAAGTATATATGCTGCCCCAATTTTCTTTGTTCTTTTTTTTTTCTTTGCCTTGAGATGTCTAAAAATGTAGAATCTTGATTACATCTTCAGAAACAAGCTAGTAGTTCTTTAAACACCTTTTGGTGAACCTCTGGATCTTGATTACATCTTCATTTGTAGAATATATATTGAATTGTCATAAGTTATATATCTTAATTTTCATGTTTATTTTTATTATTTTTGTACAGATAGTGCAAGGGAAACGAATGGAGGGGGAAGTCTTATGTGAACACCTCACTAGAGCTGTTAGAGAGAGAGGAATAATATGATTATAAAATATATTTGGTCTCTTTGCTATACCTTCTCTAATGTATGATATTAACAGTGGCGGATCATAGGCATGCCTGGAGGGTGCTAAGCCACCCCAAGGTTTGAAATTTTTTTATTACTAAGTATATAAAAATAATATTATATGGTTTAGTTTACGTGTATAAGCCCCCCAATAATAATATACAAAGTTACAAGGCTTCAATGTAAAATTTAAAAAACAAAATTAGATATGAATATTATGTTTTTAGTTTGATTTTGATAGACATGACACTTTGTTGGTGTTAGTTATTTATTGTATCATTTTGTGAAATCAAATAGTGAAGGATCTTCTTATCTTGTGTTATATTGTGTTATGCATTTTTTTATTAAAAAAATTAATGATATCATTTAGCTCACCTATACTCAAATCCTGGTTCCGCCCCTGGATATTAAACCCTTTTTATTTAATGGTATTAATTGATGAGTTTTGTCCGAAGGAATTTAACAATTTTTTATCATGAATCAAGCCTAAACCATCCGATTTGTTTCAAAATTCGTGCAAACAAATTTAGAACTTAATAAATTTAAATGGTCTCGTAAATCTAAATCATCCATGCAAATTTTTGCATGTACAAACAGCTTAGATTCGGCAATGAATAAATCTCTGTCATAAGCCATTTGAACAAAATCCCCATCGTCCTTATGTAATTATTACTTATCCATGAGGCGGTTGAAATTTATATGTTTAGCAATTTATTGCTAGGATATATGCAATGTAACAATGTATGCTTTTTTTTTTAATCAAGTACTATGTCTACGGGCTTTTCTCAAAAAAAAAAAAATCTCAGAAAATCGTAACGGTATATGAACATATGTGTTATAATATGCGGATAATATATATATCTATGTGTGTGCTTGTGTGTATATATATACATGTGTATAGACACAGACACACACACATGTATGTATGTATGTCAGTATGTGTGTATGTATGTATGGTATATAGAGCATAACTAGGGTGTTTGTAAACTTACTAAGTCTCTTAGTGAGCTTAGATTCAAATTCTGTTGAATTAGCTTCAAACCACAAATTAAAATTATTGCAACCGATCTACTTCACTAGTAATGCATTTAAATACAAATTTGTTTAGATTTTCAAATTAATTTGTTTAGGTTTATAAATTAATTTTGATGTATTCATTTTTGAATATTTTTTACCACTTGACTTTATGCTAAATTAGTTCAAAATTTTAATAATTTGAAATGTAAACACATCACTCGTTAACTAGATGGTTTAATTCAACTGTTTAAATGTGTCGTTTGAAGTCAATTCGACAGATTTTTTAGTTAAGCTCACAGAGAGGCTTGGTGAGCTTAAGAACACTCTAGTTCTACTCCTAATTATGTATATTTATTTATTGAAAATAAATTTAAAACTATAAATGAAATATATATTTTTTAAAATAATTTTAGTTAAAAACAACAAAATACAATAACATACTAGTATAATTTAAAATTTATTAAAAAAAATCATATCATCATCAGTTGTATATAGAGTGGGAAAAATGGCACGGCGGAGCCGGCTCCCTCACGGAACGGCATGGTTACGGCACGGAACGGCACGGCACGCGTGTCAGTTACGTGCCGTGACTCGCGTGTCCCGTGCCGTGACCATTCTCGTGCCGTGCTCATCTTTTGAAACTTTATCACGGCACGTCACGTAGTCACGCGAGTCACGTGTAATTAGGACCATTAAATATTGATTTAATGGTGAATTTTGAATACTAACATAAATTATGATTAAATGGTCACGCGAGTCACGTATGGTCACGGCATGTTAGGCACGGCGTGACTCACGTGGCGTGACCATTCGCGTGCCGTGACCACTCATTGACATTTTGGTCACGACACGGCACGAGACCAAAGTCACGGCGTGTTAGTCACGGCACGGCACGTTTTTTCCACTCTAGTTGTATATATATGTCCCGACCTTTTTATTAATATCCAAAGTTTAATACAAATTATTAATTATGCCCAGAATCGGACCCAATATCGAAAAATTCCCAAGCCGGCCAGAAAATGGTCGGCTTACTCCCCCCCTAAGCCGGCCATGAAAATGGCCGGCTTACTCTTTTTTTTTTTTAAACCCGCAAAATTTTTTATTCAACTTTGGATATTAATAAAAATGTCGGTTTAATCTTGATGAGTTTATTTTTGCTGTTTAACATATTTTTCTGTTTATTTTTTATGTTGTGCTACTATTTTAATGTTGTAATATTTTCTGTTTAGCATTATCATGATAATTTATTTTATCTGTAAAATATAAAAATAGTACCATAAAATCACACATACACAAGAACCGAAATATAGATAATCCAAATATACCAAACATAAATAGTATATCAAATATAAATAGTACAAAACTAGTAAAAATACAACTAGAACGGAGAGGGGGACCATCGCTGAGGCGGTACTCTGGCGTTCGCCCGGCGCCAGCGTGGCCAAGCTCCGTCTCTCTCGGGCTCATCTGGGGCATCGGCAGACCTGAGTATCTGCTCGGCGGTATCCCATCTGGCATCGCCCATGGAGACTGGCTGTACTGGCGGAGGTGTACTGAAGATAGATACGGCAAACTCAGTCCCAAATGCAGGCTGAGTATGAGACCCACTACCACTAGCCTCTCCATCATGCGGCATCTCTGTGCCATATCGGGGCCATGCCAGTGCCGTAATGAAATCCTCATCGAATACCCCGAAGCCTTGGAGACTGCACGAGAGGGACTCGTACTCAGAAGTATCGGTCTCCGTAGGTGGTGGCTGTGGCGGCATCTCTGCCGGACCCTGCAATCATACATAAATTATTAAATTTGATCTGAATGGAGAAACTTATCACTACAACAAAACCGGTCTTCAGCGACCGGTAGGATTCTGAAAACAAAATTAAAAATAAAAAAGTTAAAAGTTTCGGAGACCAACCCTTCTGCGACCGGCGCATGTAGCCTTCCGCGACCGATTTGGCCCGGTCACTGAAAGGTATCCCTAAATCCCCCGTCAGAGTCTCTCTTCTCTCTCTCCCCCACGTTTTAGCCGCGTTTTAGGTTTAGCGAAAAACAAAATTCCCAAACCCGCTGCCGCTCGATCCCGCTTCCGCCCGACCCCCGGCCACCGTTAGTGACCTCTCCTCTCTCTCTCGCCCGACCCTGCCGCCCGACCTGCTTCAGCGCTGGAAGGTACTTGCCTCCACTTCAACTCGCTTCTTCATTTCTTCCTTTACTACACAATGGAACCGGAATCCCAAGACAAGATACTTCTCTATCCACCTGTGAACTTTTCCCGAATTTCTTAGTTTATAATTCTAAATTGACTTCTTTTGACACTACAAAAAGTAGGCACTTATCGCGAGGGAACTCCGTCGTGAAAAGTATCGTTGCGAAAAGAAAAAGCACAGTTATGACGATACTCCCTCGCAAAAAGTGCCTCGCGATAAGTGCCTACTTTTCGCAACGATACTTTTTGCGACGGAGTCCCTCGCGATAAGTGCCTACTTTGTTGTTGTGTGATTTAATTTCACTTGCTGATACAGAACATGCTAATAAAATGGTATGGATGCACACACCATATAACCAAATGTATGCACATAAATAAGCGAAATAATTGTAATTTACAGTGTTGAAGCATGCTTAGCATCTCCCAAGTCAAAAGTCTGCAACAGAAATGATTAAAAAGACTTTAATTTGTTGATTTGTTTGTCAAAACTAGATGAAATGCATAAATTGCAATATTCTCCTTTTTAGATCAAATTTAAGTTTTTCATTAAAAGCTGAATTTGATTGGTCAACATGTTACAGTGCTCAAATATTTATATACTGTTCTTATGCATTTGATAATGCTTTGTAAGCAATGAAGTGTTTACTTTTTTTGTCAAGGAAAGAATAATATTAGTTTGTAATTGAATTTTCTCTTTGTTAAGTTCTGGTGTAAATATTTGCTTAGGGACAGTTGTATTACACGGGTTTGTCTGATTAGATTTACTGTAGCTTGGTATGACATCTTTATGCTGGAATTTTCTATTGCTAAGTAATTTGGTATTGCTATGTTGGTTATGTCCTTTTAGTTTTAGTTATTAGTTTTCACTTTTGGATTTATTACTCTCAATGTTGTAATTTTATTAGGATACATGATGGACATAGTTTGATTATTTCTAATACTGTTAACTATAAAACCCCCTTTTTTAAGATGCTTTGGGTGATTATAAGTCATAACCACTTGGTCCACTTATTTGGTTTATTCTAATCCACTGGTAATCCCCTCTCTCTCTCTTCCATTGTGTAAATAAAGACAAAGTAAGGACTTTCATACAAAAATAAGCTCTCTGGTACTTATGACAAACAAAAATATCAATGAACTCATTCTAGATTTTTTTACTTCTTGCTTTGTTATTTATAAACCTATACAGTAGTTATAATCCAAGGATTTATAGTAAAATAAAAAGAACTAAGGGCAAAATAAGTATATAAAAGGGGTTTTCTGTAAAAGGAGCTATGTCAGAACCATTGAATCCATGACCTTCATAGTTGCTCAAGGATTTTCACCTTTGTAAATTCACTGTTTTTGACAAACTATGTAAATAAACTAATGATAAGGGTCTCTCTGTGAATTTCCTTTTACCTTTGTCAGACAAAAATTGAACTTTGCATATTCACTTTTATGTGATGTTTTTTTATCTTTAGATGTTCATATCAGAAAATACTTGAGTCAAAAATCATGATCTGGACTGTCATCCATGAACCAGACTCAAGAACAAGCAATAAAAGGCCTTGCATCCATGAACCAGACTCAACAAAAGAAATCAAACGAATTAAATTCACAGAGAAATCACTTGAAAATCCACTCCTCAAATACTTTTAAGGCAAGTTGATACCCTTTTACACAAATCACTTGAAAATCAAACGAATTAAATTCAAAGTAAAATGCAACTTTTTGTTTCAGTATTGATATATGAATGTGTGTAATTCTTATTGCTAGCAATTTTATCATTATTTTACTTTTAACCCATTATTTTCCTTAATATTCTTGTAGGGCCCACATCCTTTGCTCCCATAATAGACAAGGCTGTGGATATTGTTATAAGGAGTGGATATTGTAGGGCCCACATCCTTCTCTCTCTCTCGGGTTATACCCATTGTTTCAACCTCTTTACCTCTTTACTTTTGCCTGCAAATCATCAAAAAATGAACCATAGATATGCTGTTGTGTACTGGTACTGGTACTGGTACCATTTAACTAGATTCAGTTTGGAGTTGCGATTTATTTTGACCTTGGATTATGTATGCAGGACATAGTGGAGGCAAAGGAATTTTTATCAAAGAATGGGGTTGATGTGGCATCTGATTGAGCTCTACTAATTTCTTAAAAGAAATCAGTAGAATAACTTTGACAATAAAGAGAGTGATAACATCTTTTTTTGTGTTTTAACTTTTTCCCTCTTTCTTCTAGTTTTGTTACTTTGAAATTTTGTATTGGGACTCAAATATGTTTTTCTCTGTTGTTGTAAAATATATGAGTGTAAAATATTATAACGGGTGCATCAGAGATTTTATTTATTTTCTGGATTGATTCTCAAGCAAAATATTAAATATTTTCTGGTATAATCAGATAGTGGATTGAATCAATTATTAAATGGTGTCAATTTAAATAATAAAAAAAATTCCAAAAATCTGACAGAAACTTTCTGCGACCGGTTAAGAGTATCTGCGACCGTCTTTTTGGTCTCAGATACCTTTTTCTTGACGTCAGAAAAAATAACAGCGACAAAAAAAAAAGTGGTCGCAAAAAATGTATCTGCGACCGGATGACGTCATTCAGCGACCGGTGACGTCATCAGAAGAGTATCTGCGACAAAGCTTACAGCGACCGGTCTTTCAGCGACCGGATTTGGCTTTCTGCGACCGAAAATAGTATCAGCGACCGACGCCAATACTTTCTGCGACCGGAAAATCGGTCGCTGATGGTCCTTTTTGCTGTAGTGTATTAAAACCTGACTGATACTGAAATATGACATACCTGAGTCTGCACCGAACGTCCATGCTCATCGTACTATGCCGTCCACCCAATGCTGGACAATACCCAACGATGGTAGTCCCACTCTGAATGTGAATCGGGGGAAGATGGCATATCATCTAGCAGAACCGGGCTCGAGTCGGGCTCCGTCGGATTTATCTCACGCCAGTTGATGTTCTCTCCGGCGTCTCGCAGCATACCGATGATCTTTCCACCGTGCCCGGCATCCTCAACCACATTCGTATTCCTCTTAAGGGTGTTTCTTTTCCAGCATGGCGATCACATGCTCGCACTCCTTGATCGCGGCCAGAAGCTGAAAAAATTTGGCATGTTTAATCGAAGTGCGTGTTAGTTGCTATTTTTTAATTAATTTTATTTTGTTTTAACGCGAGTTGGTCCAAATTTTTCTGGATGTACAAAGATAATTAAACTCAACCTATGATGTAAAAGCTAGCTAGGTTCATGCATGTGTCCATAAAATGTGTGGTTCATGCGTTGAAAAGTATGGCTCTGTATTAATTTAATTCAAAATGTGATTCTCTACATTAGATTAAGTATAATTCCAGCGCGTATCTAATTTCTTATATATTCTTTTATAGTTATTGGTAACTGTTAAAACTTGAAAACTTTTAAACTGATTATTGGTAAACATTTTTTTCTTCTAAATACTGAATTTCAATTTTTATAACTTTTAAACTGATTTTACATTATTAATTTGGGGTAATGTATTGGATCGACCTCCTCTAAAATTTGATTCGTATTACACTTGATTAAGGATGATTCTAACGTGTATTTATTTTATATATGTACATATATATATAGAGAGAGATTGGCTAATGTGCTAACGTTATAACTTCGGCCGAAGTTATAACGAGTCGTTTATTAGTTTTTAAAATCCAAACAACCGATCCGAACCGTTCAACTTTTTCTAAATATTGAAATGTGCTTGGAGACCAAATTTTATATTTTTTGGAATTTTTTTACTATTTATTAAGCCATTTTGAAAATCGCAGATCTGCTATGAATAGTAAAAAACAGCAAAATTTTCTGGACCACCGGATCAGTATTTTCAAAGTGGCTTAATAAATAGCAAAAAAATTCCAAAAAATGTAAAATTTGGTCTCCAAGCACATTTCAATATAGAGAACATGTTGAACGGTTCGGATCGGTTGTTTGGATTTTGAAATTACAAAAACGACTCGTTATAACTTCGGCCGAAGTTATAACGTTAGCACATTAGCCAATCTCTCTCTCTCTCTCTCTATATATATATATATATATATATTATTTTAACAAATATTCAAAATAGAGCTAGTAATTTAAAATAGAATAAAAGTAATTTTCAATGCCAATCTACATTTAAATATTTTTATTATATCGCAAGTTAAAATTAATCTCATAATAATTATTGGTAACTGTAAAAACTTTTATTTGTTTATACAATATATGCTAAAAACTTTATTAATTTGGCCTTTTCTAAATTATTAATTTTAAATTGTTATAAAACTTTTAAACTGATTTTTTATAAAGTAATAATTTCGTGGAATGTATTGACCTCCTCTCAAATTTTTATTCAGACTATTTGTACAAATTATAAAATATTATCTAAAATTTAATGACGGGTCATCCACGCGAAAGAGAAAATAAAATATTTACATAAAGCTTCCACTACTATAGTTTTTATACCTCCACAAAAATTTCATGACATAAGACAAGTTTCAACCGAATAGTCTCTTAAATATTAAAATCATAATAACGTAAAGGACTGACAACAATAAAATCAAAATAAATTACATGCAATTCAGTTAAGGGTTAGGTAGATTAATTTAATGACGAGTCAGGTCTGGTAACAGTTAGGTAGATTAATTTGCCAATAAGTTTCTGAAACTGTCATATGTCCTTTAAGGGTTCACCGTCTGTAGGGTTTAATTTGCAATTCATTTCCATGGGTGTGTTAACTGGTTTAGAGCCTAGTTTACTAGTTTTCTTGAGTAAGTCTAGGGTATATTTCCTTTGAGACAGAAAGAGACCTTTATTAGAGTGTGCTACCTCTATGCCAAGGAAGTATTTTAATTTTCCTAAGTCTTTGATATCAAAATTTTCTTTTAAGTGGTCTTGTACTGTCTTAATTTCATGATTCATGTTACCTGTAATAATGATGCCATCTACGTATACTAAAACAATAACAGTTGAGATTCTTGTGTGTTTGGTGAACATGGATGAATCTGCAGAACTTTTAGAAAAACCAAGTTTTGACAATGCCCAGGTTAACTTGGCATACCATGCACGAGGTGATTATTTAAGACCATAAATTGATTTGTGCAACCGACATGCAAGATTTTTGTTAAGTTCACTAGGGTGGCCAGGTGGTAGGTTCATATAAACTTCTTCCTCTAAATTTTCTTGGAGGAATGCATTTTTAACATCCATTTGAAATAAATCCCAACCTTTGTTTACTGTTATTGATAATAGTACCCTAACTGTACTCATTTTGGCCACAGGTGCAAAAGTTTCAGTGTAGTCTATACCATACGTTTGGGTAAAACCTTTAGCTACCAATCTGGCTTTATATCGTTCAACCAAACCATCACTGTTATACTTGATCTTATAAATCCATTTACATCCTACTGATTTTTTTCCATGAGGTAGATTTATAATGGTCCAAGTTTTATTTTTCTCAAGAGCATCTAGCTCTTCATTCATTGCCTTTTTCCATATAGGATTTGTTTGGGCTTCATGATATGTTGATGGCTCGGTTTGACTTGATATAGAGCTTAGAAAGGCATGGTATTTTGGGGATACATGATCATAAGTAAGATGATTTTGAATAGGGTATAATGAAGTGTGATATGTAACGAAATCCCTTAACCTGCTAGGAGGTCTAGTGGAACGTATTGACCTGCGAACATAATTTTGATTTGTGTCACCTGAGACTTGAAGAGTGTCATTGTGAGATGCATCTTCATCTTCAATTTGTTGTTCTTGAGAACTTGCGGGAACTTGACCTGAAATAGTTAGTATTGGCCTAGGTTGTTCTTCTTGGTTGTGACCAGACTGACCCTCTACACTAGGTACCAAGTTACCTTCTTTGAAGTATGGATCATCTTCACGAAATGTTACATCTCTAGATATGCACATTTTCTTTTTATTAAAGTCATAACATTTGTATCCCTTTTTTCGAGATGAGTAACCTAAGAAAATCCCTTTAATTGCTCTTTTTTCCAATGTATCTCTTTGATTTTCTTGTACATGTATAAAACATTTACATCCAAAAACTCTTAATGTTCTAAATTTATTTTTTTGTTATTCAAAACTTCTAAGGGAGATTTATCATTTAAAATATGACTAGGGGTTCTATTAATTAAATATGTAGCAGTGAGAACGGCTTCAGACCAAAAAGTTTTAGGTACATTTGTTTGAAATAATAATGCACGTGTAACTTCAAGTAAGTGTCTATTTTTTCTTTCTGAAATTCCATTTTGTTGAGGTGTTCCAACACAAGATGTTTGATGCAAGTTTCCAAGTTCTTTGAGAAAATTTGAAAAATCCTTATTAATATATTCAGTACCATCATCAGATCTTAGAGTTTTAATTTTTGAATTAAATTGGTTTGAAATCATATTTGAAAATTCTTTAAACGTTGAAAAGACTTCACTTTTAATTTAAGTAGATATAACCATGTAGTTCGTGAGTAGTCATCAATAAATGTTACAAAATATTTATAACCATTAAATGAATTTATAGGAGCAGGGCCCCACACGTCAGAATGAATAATTTCAAAAGGTTTAGTGATTTTGCTAGTTGAAATTCCAATGTTTTTCGGGTTTGTTTAGCATACTTGCAAATATCACAATCATTTGAATCTAAATTTAAAAATGGCATAAGTTTTTTCAAAGATACATCAAAAGGATGGCCTAATCTATGATGCCACAAATAATTATTATTACTACTATACTATGATAAGCATGATTGGTTGTCTCAAAAATATAAAGTCCATTTTCTAATTTTCCTTCACCAATCTTCTTCCTGTCAATCGGTCCTGAAATGTCACATTATTTGGTGAGAAAATTACGTTGCAATTAAATTCATTTGTTATTTTACTAACAGAAAGTAAGTTTGAGGTAAAAGTGGGCATGTAAAACACATTAGAAATATTTTTTTCAAATAATGTGGTTTGTCCTATGCCTTTTATTTTCACCTCGTGACCATTTGCTACACAAACATGTGGTGTTGTGTTATTTTTAACTAGATTTTGAATATTTCCAATATTTGCAGACATATGATCTGTTGCTCCAGAATCTATGATCCATTTATTTTTATTTATAGCTAAATATGAGTAGCAATTATTCAAGTCAGATCCTGGAACATAATTTTGGACATTCTCAGGGTTTGTACAAAATTCCTTAGAAATTTTCACACCATCAATATTTTTGGATAAGTATAGGGTTCGGATTCCAAATGTTGGGTTTAGAATATTTCCCATCCTTTCTTCCCAAACTGATGTCCGAAGAAAAATATTTACCTGTTGAACGATGCTCGTTGCTCGCCTCTTGTCCAGCGTTCGAATTCGCACTGAAGGCCTGAATCAACTGGCCAATCTGTTGGAGAAGAAGGGAACTAGACGCCTCCTGTCCCGAGCCACTGGCTTGTGCAGTTGCCGCGTGCGGAATACCTCTAGTTCTTCCCGTCTTCTCCTTCTTCTTCGCTGGTCGCATGTGAGGATACAGAAACCAGAAACGATCATTCGTATGTCCATTGCGGTCACAGTGATCGCATTTTGCACTCGAATTACCTCTCCCCCCTGCTAGTGTTGGTCGGGCCGCTGTTGAAATTGGGCTTGCCGGTGAAGCTTTTGTCTACCGCCATTGCTAGCCTCTCTTCTTCAACATGTTTAACCTCTGGCATCATAGTTTTGCGCCTTGATTCTTCTCTCTGGACCTGAGCTGCCACACTTGTTGTTCACACAGAAGCGTATGCACAAAGTGTCAGTATAGCAAGCTATACCTTTTAAACCTTGGTACACCTTTCGATTCAGATTGCAAGTGTACAATCCTATCGAGTAGTATAATCAGGTATCGATCCACAGGATGGTTTGAATATTTTCGGACTCTACTTAGATTATAAAATACTAGAAGTCTACAAAGGTTGGTTTTGGTTGTTTAAATTCCTAAACAAATTAATGAGAAGATTTAAAACAGTAAAGTGGTTTTAAGATGAATAAAAAGGCATTTCCAGGGTTATGACTTTATCTCAGTTCTGTCTCGAGGTACCCGGTCCGTGTAGTGTCCTACACTGGTCGTGTCCAGTGTACACCGGCTGAGTACTGTCGTACACGGTCCGTGTGGTCCCCGAGTGAATGCAGCTGTTACTGTTTCTGTTTTGTTCCTTTGTGTAGAGTTCTACTGACCAGACCTAATGTTCCTAAACCTCAACTGTCGTTTGTTGGTTCATTAACTTGGTATGGAATTGCAATATCTGCCCTCGTCGGGTTCTAGACCTCAACTGTCGTATATTGGTCAAAATTACCTAGTTGCTTGTTTGGTATACTGAAGGTAACCTCTATCCGTCGATATGAGAAAATATTCACCTGTCGGCTACTACTTGGTTTCACCTTTCGGATCACTAATCCTACCTCATACTTAGTTTGGTTGAGAGATTATAAGGGTCAAAGTACCTTCTAGATGTGGCCATTCACCTAGTGGCAAACCAATAAGAATCAATCAATTTAATCTAAGCAATTGAAATGAAACACAATCAAGCAAACACAAATTTCAACACAAGAATCTAATAACTAGCATGCAAAACAAAACATTCGATTACATCACAACTAGGAGTGCTAATTGAGCAGCTTTGTCCGTGAACAAATGGTCCGGACAGTAACTGAACAAATAGTGGACGGATTTATATCTGAACACGGCCCAAAATTCAGTTCAGATCAATTTCCTTTTATGAAAACGGGCCTAGTTTGGACGAACCTTGGACGGACCATTGAACAGCTCGAGTTTGAGTCAATCAATCTGATCGATTCCTTCCTGCTCGAACTTTCCCTAATCTTTCTCAACTCCGCCTCTCTCTAACTCTATCAACTCTCAGTTCGATCTCACCCCGCCTCTCTCAACTCTCTCAACTCTCAGTTAGATCGCCACCACTCTCAGTCCGCCTCTCTCTCTCTCACGTGCCGGCGTTGCCTTTCCTCCGTCGCACCGCCTCATCGCCTTTGTGTCTATTGTCTCAGTTGTGCCGCCTCTTCACCTCAAGGTACTAATAAGGCAAACTTATTTTGCACAGTTTGAGTTTGATTGAAAAGGAGACAGGCTGATATGTTATTTGGTTAAATACCCAAGTTTCTCTATTTTGTTTCCTTATCTCTGTTGAAAAAGGTGAAATTGTAAACTTTATGTTAGTATTTGTGCTTTCTTTCATTGGCTTGTATTTTACATGGTAAGCAAATGGTGCATTTTGACAGATACACGGTACTGAATTTAAAGTCAAGTATAGTTGGATTTTTCCTGTTTCTGGTTGTCCAGACAACTTTACTCAAATTACTTTCATGCCATTAAGTTACCAGTACCAGTACAAGTTCTGAACTTTACTCTTTCTCGTACCAGTACCAGTTCCAGTTCTGAACTTCTCGTACTAGTACCAGTTCCAGTTTTGAACTTCTCGTACCAGTACCAGTTCTGAACTTTACTCTTTCTCGTACCAGTACCAGTTCTGAACTTCTTTCCTCAAAAAAAGGGGGGTAAAAATATCACAAGCACAGAAAACCAAATAAAAATTAAAGATGAGCAAACTATATTCAGAAATAACAAGTTATAAAAACTCAGTCAACTCGTACCCTTTTCAATGAAGTACTCTTTTTATAATGCAGCTAGTTTATGAACCAATTCTCATGTCCGTACATTGTCGAATTTACTGGTATGAATTCACTGGCAGCAGTACCAGTCATAGAGCAGATTGCATTACATGACATGATTTCACTATTTTTACCATGTACAAATTTTAGTATCAGCAAAGGGCCTGAATGTAGTTACTTTGCTTAAATACTGGATAGGGTGGTACTATATCTCAGTAGCTACAATTCATAGTGCAGGGACTGGAGCTGTTGACGAACTGTGTTTTAATTTTACTGTGTAAAGAGTAAAGAGTAAAGAGTTGTTGACTGTTGAGGCCTGGAGCTGTTTAGCTTACTGTGTTTTAATTTTGAAGCCTAATTTTGTTTAATTTTGAACCTTGTTTAATTTTGTTTAATCCTGTCAAGTAATGTTTAATTTTGCACCTTTTTCATTAGGTTTTGTTTTGTACAAAATTTGTAATGTTGTTGGATAAGTCGACTTGGCTATTGTCCATATGTCCATACAAAGACCCGTTTATTGTCCATATGGACATTTTCCAAACTGAGTAAGTAATGATCATGGACAATTTCTGGACAACATTGGACGAACTGATCATGGACAAAAGCTCTTCATATTTGGACCGATCATGGACTGGACACTTCATATTTAAATGTTGAACAGGGTTGAGTTTGAACCGAAGCCCGCTCATTAGCAGCCCTAATCACAACCCTAGAAACTAAAAGGTCTACTCAAACATAGTTCTAAAACAGATAAAAGAGATGATAAAGATAGAGCTCATGGCAAAACTCGAAGTAGTAATCTACTCAAATTACATCCCCGGCAACGGCGCCAAAAACTTGTTCAACGCAGAAGTGTATGCACAAAGTTTCAGTATAGCAAGCTATACCTTTTAAACATTGGTACACCTTTCGATTCGGATTACAAGTGTACAATCCTATCGAGCAGTATATTCAGGTATCGATTCACAAGGACGGTTTGAATATTTCCGGACTCTACTTAGTTTATAAAATACTAGAAGTCTGCAATAGTTGATTTTGGTTTGTTTAATATCCTAACAGTTCAATGAAAAGATTAAAAACAGTAAAGATGTTTTGGAATTAATAAAAGGGGTCTTGATCACTCAAAAGAGAGCAATATTTCTTTTAATATTTATAAACTCGTAAATGCTATCGGTTCGGACTGCAAGCGCACAATCCTATCGAGTAGTATCTTCGAGGTCAATCCACAAGGAATATTGGTTCAGGGTTTTGAGCGATCGAATCACAATCTTTCGAAAGGCTAGACGAAATCTGAAAATTGAGAGATGTTGTTGTGATCAATGTAAATTAGGAAGCAATTAAAAGTAATTAAAATAAAGATAGAGATGAGAATTCCTAGGGTTTCGGCACACCATTGCTACTCAATCCGTTTTGATAATATATTCCTGTTGCGTCTGATTTCCTATTGTTGTTTTTATGAAAGACACCAGATAGGTCACTGCGATTTATGTTACGCAAGAATGACAGATCTTTCATCGAGATTCTACATAGGACACTGCGAGTTTCCTTACGCAAATGACTGATCTCTTAAATACCCCAAATTACTACACAGATCACTGCGATTTTTCTTACGCAAGTGATGGAATTTGGTTCGCATTTTGTTGGTCTGGTTTATGGTTTCCCCGCTAAGGTTTTCTTCACATAAACCTAATATATCTCAACGAGGCTAATTCATACAAATAGTTTCTCTTACCATTGAAGCTCTGTCACTACCCTAATGGACTAAACTAGATCATTGAAGTTAGATGAAGAGATAGTAAATCACAAAAGCATTTAGATTCAACAACAAGAAATCATAATCAACAGAAATATATATATCAAAACATCGAGAGTAACAAGGTTTACTGCCTAGTCCTAAGAAAAGGAACTTAGCCGCGGAACGGCATGGTTACAAGCACTCCTCTCTTCTCTTTTTAATCAAATCTAACCTTAATTACAAAGATGATTTCTTCTTCTGCCCAGGGGCCTTATATAAGAGTGGAGGGACGTCTGGAGATGGAGTAGGGGCTAAGAAACTGATCTGGAACAGCTGTCGGTAGTTATTCTCCAAGAGGCGCCATCAGTTACGGACCGTATCAGGTGATACGGTCCGTATTAGGACCTTGTCAGTTAGGGTTTTAATGCTTCCAGCGCTATCTCCTGGTCTGTGCTAGGCTTGGTCCGTATTTGCCAATACGGACCGTAACAGAGACTTCGTCGATAAGCGTCGCTGATCCGATTGACTCGATTCTAGCTCCATTTGGTGTAAAATAGTCCCAAAACCTGTTTTCTGCAATAAAACATAAAGAAGGGTGACAGTAGCCTTTTTCTTTAATTAATTAAACATAAGTGTGAGAAAATATGCAAAGCCTAAGCCAAAACCCTACGTAAATCATCATTATTTTGACTCTGATCACGCCTCCCAACTTGAATTGTTGCTTGTCCTCAAGCAACGACATCCCAGCTGGTCAGAGGTCCGGTCTAGGTTAAACCATACAATCTCAAGGACTTGTT
Source organism: Carex myosuroides (assembly GCA_028015225.1). NCBI lineage: Eukaryota > Viridiplantae > Streptophyta > Magnoliopsida > Poales > Cyperaceae > Carex > Carex myosuroides. The sequence continues at coordinate 13,232,706 of CM051470.1, forward strand.
TAAAATTAAATTTGAACTCGAATTTGGTACAATTGACATGACAATAAAAATTTCAAACTCTAAAATACTCATGACCTCTCCCTTGAACAATTTATTCACCCCAAGATTGACCTCATTATACATACCCTAGAAAAATTATAATCGAACAATTTACTTCACAAATATCCTTAAAATTGAGAGTATTAATTTCCCCTTCGATTATAAATGGATCCCTTCCAATCAATAGGAATTCTAATGATATATATTTTGATTTTCCTTCCCAATTGATTGGAGCAAAGTATGACAACTAAGTGTGTTGGATAGACAACTAGATGAAAAAGAAGACGAAAAACAACTAGAAGAAGATGAAATACAACTAGTAGTAGATGAAAACAACCAGTACAACATGAAAGACAACCAGTATAAGTCAAAAGACAACTACAAGAAGATAAAAAAGAACCAATAGAACATGAAAAACAATCAATACAAGATGAATGGTAACGAGAAGAACTTGAAAGACACCAAGAGGAAGATGAAACACAATCAGTACAAGGTGAAAGACAACTAGAAGAGGGTGAAAGACAATTTTAGAGGATAAAAAACAACTAGAAGAACACGAAAGACAACTAGAACAAGATGAAATACACCAATAGTAGATGAAAGACAAATAGCAAAACATGAAAGACAAGTTCAAGACAACCAGTAGAATATGAAATACAATTAATATAAAATTAAAGAATACTAGAAGAACATGAATGACAACTACAAGACATAAAATCAAAGAGAATAAGATGAAATACGACCAGTAGCAGATGAAAGACAACTAAAATAACATGAATGACAACTAGAAGAAGATGAAAAACAATTAGAACAAGATGAAAGACAACTAGAAGAAGATGAAAATAACCAGTACAAGACAAAAGACAACTAGAAGAATATGAAAGACAACTAGCAGAAGTTGAATGACAACCAACAAACATGAAAGACAACTAGAATAAGATGAAACGCAATCTGCATATGATGAACAACCCGTACAAGATGAAGACAACTAGAAGAATAGGAAAACAATTAGAGGAGGGGGGAAAACAATTAGAAGACGATGAAAGACAACAAGAAGAACATGACAAATAAGAACAAGAAAACAAAATATAACACCAGTAGTAGATGACAGACAACCTGTACAACACGAAAGTCTACTAGAAGAAAATGAAAGACAACTAGTAGAAGATGAATGACAACCAGTAGAACATAAAAGACCACTACAAAATGAAAGATAACTACAAGAACAGGAAAGACAACTAGAAGAAGACGAAACGCAATCAGCATAAGATGAAAGACAACTAGAAGGGGATGAAAGACATCTAGAAGGGGATGAAAGACAACTAGAAGAACATGAAATACAACCAGTAATAGATTTAAGACAACCAGTAAAACGTGAAAGACAACCAGTACAAGACGAAACACAAATAGAACAAGATGAAATACTACCGGTTAAAGATGAAGGACAACCAGTGGAACATGAAAGACAACCTGTACAAGACAAAAGACAACAAGAAGAAGATGAAAAATGACTAGTAGAAGATGAATGACAACAGCATAACACGTAAAGCAACCAATATAGTATAGCAAGAAGAACATGACAGAAAACTAGAAGAAGATGAAACACAATCAGTACTAGATGAAAGACGAAATATCACTACTAGTAGATGAAAGACAAAAAGTAAAATAGGAAAGACAACTACAAAAAGATGAAAGACTAGTAGAAGATGAATGACAACAAATAGAACATGAAAGACAACCAATACGAGATGAAAGATTACTAAAAACATGAAAAACAACTATTAAGAAGATGAAACAGAATCAGCATAAGATGAAAGACAACTAGAATAAGATGAAAAACTACTAGAAGAATATCAAAAACAACTAGAAGAGGATGAAAGACAACTACAAGAAGATGAAAGGCAACTACAAGAAGATGAAAGACACCAGTAGTAGATGAAAGACAACTACAAGAAGATGAAAGACACCAATAGTAGATGAAAGACAACCAGTAGAACATGAAAGACAACCAGTAAAACACAAAAGACAACCAGTACAAGACGAAATACAACTACAAGATTAAATACAACCTGTAGAACATGAAAGGCAACCACTACCAGATGAAAGGTAAAGAAAAGAACTTGAAAGACAACTAGAAGAAGATGAGACACAATCATTACTTGAATAGGATGAAAGACAAATAGAAGAACAAGAAAGACAATTAGAAGAAGATGAAATACAACCAGTAGCAGATGAAAAACAATTAGTAGAACATGAAGGACTACCAGTTCAAGACGAAAGACATAGAAGAAGATAAAAGACAATTAGTAGAAGATGAAATACAACCATTAGTAGATGAAAGACTAACAGTAAAAGTACAAACAAAAGACAACTAGAAGATGATAAAATACAACTATAAGAAAATGAAAGACAACCAGTAGAACAGGAAAGACAATCAATACAAGACCAAAGATAACTAGAAGAACAAGAATAACAACTACAAGACATGAGAAACAAATAGAATAAGACGAAATACAACCAGTAGTAGAAAAACACAACTGAAAGACATGACAGACAACTACAAGAAGATAAAAAACATTCAGAACAAGAAGAAGACAACTATAAGAAGAAGAAAAACTGTTAGAAAAGCATGAAAAACAACTTGAAGAAGATGAAAGACAACTAGAAGAACATCACCAACAACTAGAAGAAGACAAAATACCACCAGTAGTAGATGAAAGACAACTAAAAGAAGATGAAAGCAAAAATCAGATACAACTAGTTGTAGATAAAAAACAATTGGTAGAACATCGAAGACAACAAGTACGAGATTTAGACAACTAGAAGAAGATGAAAAACAATCAGTAGATGAAGAAAAGACAACCAGTAGAAGAAGAAAAGACAACCAGTAGAACATGAAAGATGAAAGACAACTAGAAGAACATGAAAAACATCTAGTAGAAGATGAAAGACAATAGTAGAACACGAAAGACAACAAATACAAGTTGAAAGATAACGAGAAGAAAATGAAAGACAACTAGAAGAGGAGGATAGACAACTAGATTAAAAAGAAGATGAAAAACAACTAGAAGAAGATGAAATACAACTAGTAGTAGATGAAAACAATCAGTACCATGAAAGACAACCAGTATAAGTCAAAAGACAACTAGAAGAAGATAAAAAACAACAAATAGAACACAAAAAACAATCAATACAAGATGAATGGTAACGAGAAGAACTTGAAAGACACCTAGAGGAGGATGAAACACAATCAGTACAAGGTGAAAGACAACTAGAAGAGGGTGAAAGACAATTTTAGAGGATAAAAAACAACTAGAAGAAGATGAAATACACCAATAATAGATGAAAGACAAATAGCAAAACATGAAAGGCAAGTTCAAGACAACCAGTAGAATATGAAATACAACTAATATAAAATTAAAGAATACTAGAAGAACATGAATGACAACTACAAGACATAAAATCAAAGAGAATAAGATGAAATACGACCAGTAGCAGATAAAAGGCAACTAAAATAACATGAATGACAACTAGAAGAAGATGAAAAATAATTAGAACAAGATGAAAGACAACTAGAAGAAGATGAAAATAACCAGTACAAGACGAAAGACAACTAGAAGAATATGAAAGACAACTAGCAGAAGTTGAATGACAACCAACAAACATGAAAGACAACTATTACAAGATTACAAAGATAAGTAGAAGAACATGAAAGGCAACTAGGAGAAGACCAAAGACAACTAGAAGAACATGAAAAACAACTAGGAGAAGATGAAAGACAACAGTAGAACACGAAAGACAACAAATACAAGATGAAAGATAACAAGAAGAGGATGAAAGACAACTCGAAGAAGATGAAATACCGCCAGTAGTAGATGAAAGACAATTAATACAACATGAAAGACAACCAGTACAAGACAAAAGACAACTAGTCGAAGATGAAAAACAACCTGTAGAAGATGAAAAACAATCAATACTAGATGAAAGGTAACGAGAAGGACAAAGACAACTAGATGAAATTGAAACACAATCAGTACAAGGTGAAAGACAACTAGAAGAGGTTAAAACACAATAGTAGAGAAAGAAAGGGAACTAGAAGAACAATAAAGACAACTAGAAGAAGATGAAATACAACCAGTAGTAGATGAAAGACAAATAGTAGAACATGAAAGACAACTAGTACAAGACAACCAGTAGAACTTGAAAGACAATCAATACAAGACATAAAAAAAAGAGAAGAAGATGAAATACAACCTGTAGTAGATGAAAGATAACTAAAATAATATGAAAGATGATTAGAAGAAGATGAAAAACAATCAGAATAAGATGAAAGACAACTAGAAGAAGAAGAAGAAGAAGAAGAAGAAGAAAAAATTACTAGAAGATGATGAAAAGCAACTTGAAGAAGGTGAAAGACAACTAGAAGAACATAACAACTAGAGAAAGACGAAATACCACCAGGAGTAGATGAAAGACAACTAGTAGAACACGAAAGACAATCCGTACAACACGAAAGACAACTAGAAGAAGATGAAAGACAACTGGTAGAAGATGAATGACAATCAATAGAACATGGAAGACCATTACAAGATGAAAGATAACTAGAAAAACATGAAAGACAACTAGAATAAGATGAAACATAATCAGTATAAGATGAAAGACAACTAGAAAAAGACAAAATACTGTTGAGTATTTTAGAGATGGTGTTTTTATACTCTTTTAACTTTTAATATTTATAAACCTTCGTACACAATTAATAGGTTAGTTGCAAGCGCACAACCTATCGATTGTAGTATGTAGGTATCGATCCACAGGGAGATAGGGAAATACCAATTTTTAAGAAAGAAAACTATTTTTAAAACTAAACAATAAAAGTAAAAATGGGGGTTTTGTGTAATTTCGTTTTTAAGGAAAATTAAAGTTTCGTAACAAAAAGCAATTAAAAGTCGGGTGAAAATCAAGTTGGAGAAGTCTAGGGGTATTCGGTCCACAATCCCTTGCTAATTCTATCTACTCGGTTTTGTTTAAATTCATGTTTGATATGATGAGGTTTCTAACCTAAAATGTTATACAGGGTCACATCCGTGATTAAATAACGTGCCTAGATCACCTAGACCATGAAGCTTGATGTTAGCCTTTGGAACAAATATTGATACAAATACTTTGGGTGGATGGATTAATGTTCCTCGAATTCTAGGGCTGTCACTAACCTAGAGGGATATTTAAGTCACATGCTCCAAAGTATATATCAATATTTGTTCTAAGGTGTCATAATTAGGTTTTGACTTCACGATTAAGTCATTCACCAAACCCTAACCTTAATTCCTATAGTTCCGGTTTGGATATCAAATTTGGTCCATTCTAATCCAAATCCTAAAGTATTTGCTTATGATTTCAACTAGTACTTTCCTTACCTTGACCAATGCTAGAATTTAATAAACTAAAGCGGAAAGAGTACAATCAATCTCCTAGTTCCTGCCCAAGTTCTTCCCTTGTCGCTCAAGCAAAACCTCGAATTCTTCCTTCTCTTCCTTCGCAACTTTGATCACCGCTGAAAAGTGGAGCAGAATAACTTCAATTGAGCAATGATGAGCAGTGATGATTTCTCCTATAGTCTCTTAGCCTTATATAACATTTTCTGAACTTGGAGATCAAGTCGTTTATTTTCGGCGCCCACTAACTTAGTCATTTTCTGAACTTGGGGATCAAGTTGCTATATTTTCAGCACCCACTAAGCCTACTAACTTCTATATTTCTAATTCTGTGATTATGAACTTGGAGACCAAGTTATTCTAATTTTGGCACCCACTAAACCCACTAACTTTCCAATTTCAGCAATTTTCCAGGCTAATGCGGCCATTGATGCGCTGTACAGAATTATACATTCTGAATTTGGATTTGTTTATTCATGAAAGTTGTAGATCTCTTTGTCCTGGTTCCGTCAAGCTTTGAATCACCCAAATCGGAGTTCGTATGACCAAGATATGGCCAAAATACAAACTGTGTGTCGCTGAGTGCGGGTGGTGCATCCGCACTCTGGGTCAGTGCGTCTGCACTGAGCTCGGACTTTTCTGTTTTCATCTCCTGATGGCTGAGTGCGGGTGGCTGACCCGCACTGGAGGTCAGTGCGTCCGCACTGGGCTCTGTTTCCCCTGTTTTGCTCTGAAATTCAAACGGGCATAACTTATGATCCGTAACTCCGTTTTCAGTGTTCTACCACTTTTCAGAAAGCTTGCGAGAAAATCTACAATTTGCTCCATTTCCTGTAACTTAAATAAAGTTTGACAGTAACTTGATTCTTGGATATATTTCATTTTATTCTCTAATAAAATACAAGATATTTGGTGCTATTATGTGATAAAAACTAGATTGAATGTGTATATAATTTAGACCTATCAAATACTAAGTAGAAGAACAAGAAATACAACTAGTAGTAGATTAAAGACAACCAGTCGAACATGAAAGACAAGGTTGAACATGAAATTCAACCAGTACAGAACGAAAGACAACTAAAAGAAAATGAGAAGAAAGTTTTTCTTTTGTTATTTTTTGTAACTGGCACCAAATTAGCAGCCTGTCCAGTACTAAAAAAAAAATCAGAAAAAAGTATAATTTGCTCCCAGTGCTCAAAGAAATATCTCACGGGCCAAATTATTGGACTGAAATTAATATGTTAATTTCTGAAATTAAATATGAGTTAAAATTATAATATATCAATATTTAATATTTGACAGTATGGATTACGGACAATTTACCCAAAAAAAATGACTGTCTAGATAGGATATTTTGGAATTTCGAAAACAATAAAGAATAGACAAATAAAAAAAATATTAGAACAAGTAATAGAAGATGTTTACAAGTAGTATTCTTTACCTTTATAATATTTTATTGTTATACAAGTAGCTTCTATCACTGGTTCTAATATTATAAGAAGTCATAGAAGCTGTTTACAAGTAGCATTTTTTTACTTCTTATTTAACTATGATTGACTTCTTTATTGAGCATCACACAGACTACATTCAAGAAATTTACTTCCCCTCAGGTTACCTGACTGAGTACAATTGAAATGGACAGTCCAGGATCCGTCCTTTAACTTGGCACGAATCTCAAAGCACAAATAATACAGCCCACCCACTCAACTCCGCGCGCCTCCAGTAAGCACTGACTGAGAGTAAATCTGGACCGCCCGTTTCAATTGTGTTGAGTTAGATACATGAGAAGACAAGGTCCAAAATATTTATATTTAGACTCGGACTGTCGCGATCAGATACTGTTTGCATTTTCAATGTAACTTTCATCATATGCTTTTGCAAAAAAAAATTTTAGAAAAGAAAAACAGATATTGTTTGTTTCTATAATTTTATTTTTTAGAAACAATTGATATATTTTAGCTTAATTTCACTAGCTAGAAACAACATGTCACTTGTTCGATCCAACCATCAAATTACAGTTGAAAAGTTCCAATAAGCACCTTTAATTAATAAGGGTCAAAATTAATATAAAATTAAGATTATGCTCGTCAAATATCATCGGCCATTTTTTATTGGCTGGTAGGAGAGGTATCTGTTAAAACATCAAGAGATTTGTTTTTTATTATATCGCCTTAATTGGTATTTGAACAAAACACAACCACTTTTAGTAAAAATAATGTAAAAAATATTCTTTCGTCATACCAAGAAGATATTTTTCTTTTTTATAATAGAAATAAGAAGTCAACTTGTCACAGAATTAATACTTATGTCATAATAGATCCGAATAAGTTATAGTTTGGTTGACAATTGGATATATACAAATTGAATTCAACAAAATTACATGTACGTAATCAAACAAAGAGACCGCAAAGTTAGCTAGTGACGAATCTAGCTTTTTTTTTTATATACATATGTAGATTTGACTTCCATAAGAAACATTAACAACAAATAGATGTAGAAATTTTGAAAGGTATTATTTAGAAAAGAACTAGTAAAAACAAGCATATTTATACTTTTTTTGTTGTTGGTTCCCATCTTATATAAATTATCACAGAGGGCTGCAATATTTTAAAATTTAAAATTTTATATTTAATAATTATATTAGATTTTGTTATAATAATAAAATCATTGCCGTCTCAAAGTTTTTGGATTATTCTAAAGACTTAAAGTTATTATTATTGTAAAAAATCCAATTACAATTACCAAATAGAAATACAAATTTTCAAATTTTATTAAACTAGTTGGGTACTCCAAATTTTATTAAATAAATAGTTTATTAACAGAAGAACAAATTCTAAAATTTTATTAAAAATAGCAGAAAAATTATAAACTTTTTGAATCATAAGAGAGGTTTAGTCCTTTAAATCTACCCAGCCTACCAAACCAGAATTTTTTTTTTATAAACCTTCACCCAAAGAAAAAGAAAATTGAAAACCAGATTGATTGCTTATTTTTTTTTACAAAAATCATCATTACCAAAAATTATTTTCGGTATCTGTTTTTTTTTTAATTTCGAATTTGTATTCCGGTACACACCCGTTCCAATCCTTAATGTCTCATACCGAAAATGAAATTCGGATTCCAAAATTCCATACCGAATATCATTTTCGGTTTTCAATTGAAGTAAATATGTATTAGAAATTCACCCACCACACTTATTTATTTATTTATTGGACGATTTTTTTTTCTAAAATGAGGGGTTCGGTGTTTCTTTTTCAAAACTAGCTAAAGGGTTAACCCAAATTAGATATATTAATATTCAAGAGCATAGTCACAAGTTTGCGAATTATTTGTGAATAATTCTTTTTTTTGGTAATAGCCAACGGAACGCCGAATAATTTGGTTAACCGAACTTTGACCGAATTATTCGGAAATTTTCCAAATTTTTCCCGAATTCTATGAATTATTCGCGAACTTTTTCCGAATTTTTTTGTTTTTGTTTTTGTTGCTCCCTTGTGGAACTGAGATCTCCGGTCCAAATATTCCGAATCATTCCCGATCCGAATTATTTCCGAATCACAATTTTTTTATCCCGCCGAACCAAACCTGAATAATTCATTTGCCTCTATGTTCAGAGCGATGGTTTAGGTAAGTCATTTTTCCTTGAATTTGGTTGGCACAAGATTAAAATTTCAATAAATTACAGTTCAAGTTAATAATAATAATTGAATTTTAGTGCATATAATTTTTTACTTCTTAAGATAACTAAATTTTAATTTAGTGATGATAAAAGATAATATATTTTGTGTGAAAAATCATACATTCAAAAATTAAATAAAACTCTTTGCAAATATATTAAACAGTTCAATAGCTTGACTTTGACTTCAAACCACTTCTAAAATAATTAAGTTAATTTTAAAATTAAGTCAATTTGTGTTGCATTTTATAGCAAGCGAGGAATCTAACTCGGCTGTCACAGCTAAAATTAATTAAAATGGAGAAATCATTGTAATTAGTGACATCAAGAGAAAAGTCTGGTTGGTTTTTAATTTTTATGCTGAATTGTAAAAGCATTAAAAGAAAATGAAAGTGACAAGTTTCTATTTACAATGGTTTTTAGTATTGATTTAAGACCGTGACATAATCGAATACATTGAAAACTATATAATATATTAAAATGTCAAAAATCTCATTTTCATACCTCCTATCTCCTGTCATGCACTTGTCACAGAATTAATACTTATGTCATAATCGATCCGAATAAGTTATAGTTTGGTTGACAATTGGATATATACAAATTGAATTCAACAAAATTACATGTACGTAATCAAACAAAGAGACCGCAAAGCTAGCTAGTGACGAATCTAGCTTTTTTTTTATATACATACGTAGATTTGACTTCCATAAGAAACATTAACAACAAATAGATGTAGAAATTTTGAAAGGTATTATTTAGAAAAGGACTAGTAAAAACAAGCATATTTATACTTTTTTTGTTGTTGGTTCCCATCTTATATAAATTATCACAGAGGGCTGCAATATTTTAAAATTTAAAATTTTATATTTAATAATTATATTAGATTTTGTTATAATAATAAAATCATTGCCGTCTCAAAGTTTTTGGATTATTCTAAAGACTTAAAGTTATTATTATTGTAAAAAATCTAATTACAATTACCAAATAGAAATACAAATTTTCAAATTTTATTAAACTAGTTGGGTACTCCAAATTTTATTAAATAAATAGTTTATTAACAGAAGAACAAATTCTAAAATTTTATTAAAAATAGCAGAAAAATTATAAACTTTTTGAATCATAAGAGAGGTTTAGTCCTTTAAATCTACCCTGCCTACCAAACCAGAATTTTTTTTTTATAAACCTTCACCCAAAGAAAAAGAAAATTGAAAACCAGATTGATTGCTTATTTTTTTTTTACAAAAATCATCATTACCAAAAATTATTTTCGGTATCTGTTTTTTTTTTTAATTTCGAATTTGAATTCCGGTACTCACCCGTTCCAATCCTTAATGTCTCATACCGAAAATGAAATTCGGATTCCAAAATTCCATACCGAATATCATTTTCGGTTTTCAATTGAAGCAAATATGTATTAGAAATTCACCCACCACACTTATTTATTTATTTATTGGACGATTTTTTTTTTCTAAAATGAGCGGTTCGGTGTTTCTTTTTCAAAACTAGCTAAAGGGTTAACCCCAATTAGATATATTAATATTCAAGAGCATAGTCACAAGTTTGCGAATTATTTGTGAATAATTATTTTTTTTGGTAATAGCCAACGGAACGCCGAATAATTTGGTTAACCGAACTTGGACCGAATTATCCGGAAATTTTCTGAATTATTCGCGAACTTTTTCCGAATTTTTTTGTTTTTGTTTTTGTTGCTCCCTTGTGGAACTGAGATCTCCGGTCCAAATATTCCGAATCATTCCCGATCCGAATTATTTGCGAATCACAATTTTTTTATCCCGCCGAACCAAACCTGAATAATTCATTTGCCTCTATGTTCAAGAGCAATGGTTTAGGTAAGTCATTTTTCCTTGAATTTGGTTGGCACAAGATTAAAATTTCAATAAATTACAGTTCAAGTTAATAATAATAAATGAATTTTAATGCATATAATTTTTTACTTCTTAATTTAGATAACTAAATTTTAATTTAGTGATGATAAAAGATAATATATTTTGTGTGAAAAATCATACATTCAAAAATTAAATAAAACTCTTTGCAAATATATTAAACAGTTCAATAGCTTGACTTTGACTTCAAACCACTTCTAAAATAATTAAGTTAATTTTAAAATTAAGTCAATTTGTGTTGCATTTTATAGCAAGCGAGGAATCTAACTTGGCTGTCACAGCTGAAATTAATTAAAATGGAGAAATCATTGTAAATAGAGACATCAAGAGAAAAGTCTGGTTGGTTTTTAATTTTTATGCTGAATTGTAAAAGCATTAAAAGAAAATGAAAGTGACAAGTTTCTATTTACAATGGTTTTTAGTATTGATTTAAGACCGTGACATAATCGAATACATTGAAAACTATATAATATATTAAAATGTCAAAAATCTCATTTTCATACCTCCTATCTCCTATCATGCATTTGTCACAGAATTAATACTTATGTCATAATCGATCCGAATAAGTTATAGTTTGGTTGACAATTGGATATATACAAATTGAATTCAACAAAATTACATGTACGTAATCAAACAAAGAGACTGCAAAGCTAGCTAGTGACGAATCTAGCTTTTTTTTTATATACATACGTAGATTTGACTTCCATAAGAAACATTAACAACAAATAGATGTAGAAATTTTGAAAGGTATTATTTAGAAAAGGACTAGTAAAAACAAGCATATCTATACTTTTTTTTGTTGTTGGTTCCCATCTTATATAAATTATCACAGAGGGCTGCAATATTTTAAAATTTAAAATTTTATATTTAATAATTATATTAGATTTTGTTGTAATAATAAAATCATTGCCGTCTCAAAGTTTTTGGATTATTCTAAAGTACGATGCCAATTCCCAGTTCCCACCCATTAAACATTTGTATTTGAAATAAATAAGCATTAGTAACAACAAATTGCAATTTAAGGAGAAACCTTGTAATATGCATTAACAAACACTGTCATCAAGCATGCATTGTACCAAAAACAGACAAGCATAACAGCCACATTAATATAATACACTTGTGCCTGTACCCAAAATACATGGTTAAACCATAAACAAAGATTTACAAAAGATTATATCCCCCAAGGCTTCGCACATGTTAGAACTTCAAAATACCATACTGATGCTAAAAGGTTTAGTAGAATGCCTTGCCATTGTTCTAGGTGTCTGTCCCAAACCATTGGTTCATTGCGGCTTCACTACTTGCTGCCTCCTGTCCAGTCTGTCCCTGACTTAGTATTGTTTGGTACCTCCCTCCCTGATCAACTTCTCTAATAGCCGTAGCTAGTTCCTACGTATACCACATTGCCAAAGTATTTAGGTTAGTTTAGATCATACATTTATGGTACCATTTTTTGCAAGAAGAGTATATCACAATATGAGTGCATTGGAATAATTCACAAAAATTTGTAACATGTTAGCTGAGTAAAAGTTCACCTCATTGATTCATTCATTATTTTGACCAGTGTTGCAAGAACCATATATCATTACTTGTATGAGAGTAACTTAAACCGGATTTTGTTTTGTAAGCTTAGTTCTGACCTGCAAGTTAGGATGCATATTACCCACTACAACCTCATCTGGTTTATCAGAACTGAGTGCTTGAGCCTACATAAAAAATGCAGTTGATAAAAGTCTTAGTATTATGCCAAAAATAACAAAATCACATCCACGTAATAGTAACCAGAATTAAATTAGATCCTGCTACATTTATTCATAGTAATAAATGATATGATGATTTTTGTACTCAACAAAATACCAAAGTGAGTTATGAAACTCAGATTGAAATCCCTGGAATAGGCCTAAAATAACAACATACCATGGGTAAACTACTCAGTGGGGAGGTTATAAATGAAGTTGCCTAACAATGTTCGTACAATATTTTCTATTGATAGTTAGGGTTACATACTGTTAAATTAGTCTGATTGCCGGCAAGCAACGAGAATAAATGGCCGAAGAGATGGTTATTGTTTGCTTGTTCTCTCTTCCTCTCTTCCCGCTCCTCCTCCTGCCGACGATCACGTTCTTCTAGCATAGCACTCCATTGTGATTCTGTGAAAGTTCTCTCCCCTAGGCTTGTGATGCCAGAAACAGAAGATGCGGCCCGGTTTGGCCTGACTCGCCTGGATGGTCACTACTACAAAAACTGGTTTTGTACACTGCACATTGTACACGGATTTGGCAATTATATTAAAAACAGTGTACAAAATATGAGTTCAAAAGATCTGAACGATTTCTACACGGATAATTAGTTAACAATCAGTGTCGAATTATTATAGAGAGCTACACGGTTTATTAGAAACCACAAATTCGTGTGTAAATAAGTGTGTGTGCAAATAATTGAGAGAGCTACACGGACTTTTAATACAAAGCCGTGTAGGAACATTACACACGGTTTTTTGATATATAGCCGTGTATAAATCTTATAATTGTACACGGCTTTATAACTAAAAGGCCGTGTAGAAATAGGTGGAGAGCTACACGGATATATAACTAAATAGCCGTGTATAAATCTTATAATTGTACACGGCTTTATAACTAACAAGCCGTGTAGAAATAGGAGGAGAGCTACACGGATATATAACTAAATAGCCGTGTATAATAGTGTAGGGTTTTATTATCTTCCCTTCCAGAGCGCCGTTTTGATCAAGTTTTTAGTTCATACATATCGAACTGTGCTTTTTATTTCTGCGAATTGATCGAGGCCAGCAGCTGAGATCTGAGATCTTTGAATTAAGTTTGTATTTTCTCCAGCAGCTAAAGTACTATAATTCTTCTCCTCGATCCAACAGCAAACATTGGTGCACGATTCTCATTGTGCCGTACTTAAGCACGGGCATAATTATTGATTCTTGTAAGCCAGGAGGAAGGACCGCGGCTGCCAATTGCAAAGTTATCTTGCCTTTTGTGAATAAGTAAGCAATAATAATTCTATAGGTTTGCATTTCTTTCAATCATATCAAATTATAAAATTGCTAATTACATTCACTCACTTTTGTAAGGGCTTTTGTGAAATATATTAAAGAGGGAGGATCACATAGCACGGGCCCGGGCAAGAAAAGCAAGTTGAATTGGAAGTACTTGAAGGTGAGCACACGGCCTTGAGTTAGAAATTTCATATCTTGTTAAAAAAATTATTGTCATTCTAACAAATGCCGCTAAATGTAAATTTCAGTGCCCGCAACAGAAGGAGGGTTGGGAATGCGCTTATTACACGATGATATTCATGTTTGACTTTGTCGAAAGAATACAATTCGAATTCCCAGATGCGGTATGTACTTCATATGAATTTCCTATATAATAAGCAATTGATATCTACCTTTTCTGAAATACTAACTATTATCAAATTATAATTTTGTAGAATGTGACAAAACAAGCGCATTACACCAAGGATCAGATCGACGATGTGCGGTGCATGTGGGCAAGGTGGTTTGCCATGGAATTTTGTAATCCTCGATATGGATTTGCATAATTTTGTATAATTTGGTGTATATGAATATTGTATAATTTATTGCATATGGATTTCTGGCTAATCTGAAAAATATGAATTTCTTGCTAATATGGATTTATTGCTAATCTGGAAAATATGGATTTCTTGTTATATGAAATCTGGAAAATCTGGAATATATAGTTCTGTAACAAAAATGGCTAGCAAAACTGGAGGCTAGCCGAAAAACAAAAAATACAAAAAAAAAAAAAATGTACTTTCTACACGGACATTTAACTAAAGTCCGTGTAGAAAAAAGATAGCTACACGGTCATTTAGTTAAATGTCCGTGTAGAAAGAGGAGAGCTACACGGACATTTAACTAAATGTCCGTGTAGAAAGAGTTAAGCTACACGGTTTTTTCGTTAAAAGTCCGTGTACAAAAAGAATCGTACACGGTTTTTTAGGTAATATCCGTGTAGCTCGGTAAATGGAGTGCGACACATTCTGGTCTTTGTACACGGCTGTTTGTGAAGTTATACGTGTAGAATCTTTAAAATTGCACACGGCCAAAAGTCCGTGTGTAGTTATTGAACTAATCGTACACCCTCGATTTAAACACGGTAGGAAATCCGTGTAGCTCTTCCTTTATTGTCCGTGTATAATCTCTTTTTTTGTAGTAGTGGGTGAAAAATGATTGTCGAGGACACATCCAAATCCTCGGACCCTGCCACTATTCACACAAAGTACCAACTTGTAATGCATTCATGACAGATAGCAAGAGTGCCCAACTTGTCAATTAATTGCATCAATCCCGGTTCGGAATGAAAACCAAATGCCAGTTCATAGTTATTATCAATTCGCCGAATTATTTTGGCACAAGGTGTGTCACATACTCGCAATTTGTGCGAATTTAAGGCCGTGTCTCTTTAGACATGATGCAAACTGAAGATGACCAACAAACCAACAAGGGTTTGTTCTGCATTTTTTTTATTAGACGGGAATCTTGAATCAGTGTGAATGTCACATTATGATCCCTGGAAAAAAAAAAAAAAAAAAAAAAAGTGCTGCTGGACCCTAAAACGTCCGAGACGTTTGTTAAACGTTCCAGACGTTTTCAAAATTGAAACTTGATTTTCCAATTCCTGCGAGTTTAGTTAAATCGTTACCAACGATTATAAAACGTTCCCAACGTTTTAAAACGTTTCAAAACGATTGGCTCTGTAAAAATTTGATCAAAAACAGGATTTCTACATCTTCGAACTTAATTAAAACGTTACAACGGTTTCGAAAACGTCCAAAACGTTTTATGATATTTTATGAACGATCAGGGTCTATTTTGCAAAATTCTCTCTCTCTCCCTTCATTTCTCCCTGTGTGGTCCGATCCCCTTGTGCTTGTGCGTGTGTGTGTCCGCCAAAACAAAGAGAAAGGAGAGGGATCTCCCTTCTCCTTCCAAAAATCTATCAAAAGCTTTGAGAAATTGAAGAAAGAAGTGGAAAATCTTGATTATCTCTCTCTAATACTCCATTGGTATTTCCCTTTCCCTCCTCTCTTCTCAAAATTCGAATTTTTCTCCATTGTTAGGGTTTTGTCCTAAATCCAAAATTGTGTATAAATTGTGAGTGATCCCTCCCCATTAAACTTCTATGTTGTTCATTTGGCAATTTATTTCCCAATTTGTGCTAAATTTCGATTTTCTATCTAGGGTTTGGTTCAAACCGAAAATTGAGAAGAATTGTGATCAATCTAGTTTAACCCAACCAATAGAGGTGTTAATGGGTGTAGGCTCGGTTGAGCAAGATTTTGCGGGACCTTTCGAGACGTCCGAACCATAAGTGCGAGATACGCTCTTCGTAATCAGGTGCGGGGTTTCTGGACTTGTTTGATAGTTTATATTCAGAATTAAACTGTGTTTCGATTGACATGTTGATTATCGGTTAAATTGCATTATCGGATTGTGTTGCATATGCATTGCATTGCCCAAATTAATTGAAAATTGAATTGTTTTATTTGATTGATCTGCATGCTGGTATGGTATTATTTGTGTATTGATCTGAATGATCTAATTTGGAATTAAAAGTCACCGTGATTTATATCACCATCGGTTGGTGGATATGGTATTACCGTCTCCCATCGTGGCGACGTCACCCAGGGGGTGAGTTCGGATTTGTCAAAGTCTGTGCACGGACTTTGACGACCCAGTATTCTAAAGCTTTAGTTTGTCTGGCCCTCAGCAGTTCCCAGTACCGGTTGGGATGAGGGGTAAGTGACTCTGTATTATGAATTGGACTATATGTGACTTGTGTATCGGATGGCATTACCCAGGGGGTGAATGCGTTTGAATGGTCGATTGGTTTTAAATGTATCGGAGGCATTACCCAGGGGGTGAATGCGGTTGGATTGACATTTGGTTTTTATATGAATTTTTCCGGATATGAAATGGAACCAGACTTTTATTTACACGGTTAAACCTATAACTACCAGATCTTCTGAATCCGAGTTAAACCAAATATTGTGTGATTGAATTTCGATTTGGCAATTCCTGAGTTGGATTTCATTTGGCTTATTGATGTCGGTTTTATGCGTGCATGTTTATATATCATTATGAACTGTTCTGAGCTTTATTTGTGCTTTATTTTTGAATATAATCTGTGATTGCAAGTCCAGGAGCGAAACGTGGCAAATTTATCGCACTGAGAAATTTATTTCTCACCCCCTGTTGGATTATCTTTTCAGGTCCGGGATCAGCAGATCCGAGAGAGACACGAGGTCGGTAGGCCTGGTCATTCCGCTGCTAGATTGTCTGGTATGGGGACATTAGAGATTATGTATATAGATATGTTTTGTTGATGTACATATATAGTCTCTATGTCATTTTTGGTGATGCGTATCCATCGAGATACGGGTTTGTATGACATTACCTGACCAGCTGGGATTTATGTTATTTGTTATTGGTTGTTTGTTTATGTTTTCCTTTACTTTTATATCGTAATTGCCTTGTAGGCATACGGGAAACCGTATGTCTACGGCAGGAGAGCACCTGTCGCGCCTCGTTGGGCTGCGGGGTGTGACAGGTCCCCCTTCGGTGGTATCAGAGCATGGTTTAGAACCTGAACCATACTTGTTTGGATACGAGAGTGGTATGCGTATTAATTGGGGTCGGCACGACTATACGAATTTCGTATGATAAATAAGGAATATAGAATGTTATAAACTAACTTTGTTTATTCAGAAAATGGAAACACGCCGAGGTAGAGGCAGACCTCGGAGGAACCCTGAACCTAATCCGGAACCAATAATTGAGCCAGTTGTGGATGAGGCTGGGGCTGGTCCAGCTGGTGCTGGAGGTGCTGGAGGGGCTGATGTCGCTGGAGGAGTTGGTAGAGACCGGGACTTGGATGACCGGTTGATTGCGGCCTATGAGAGAGGTCGTCAAGCACAGATGCGGGATGTCGCACCAGTGGTTCACGGTGGGGCACCCGAAGATTTCAGAAGGTTATATGATGCATTTCTACGTTTGAATCCGCCGCGTTATGATGGAACCGGCGGGTATGCGGCAGCTGAATAATGGCTAGCTCAGATCAATGCAAAACTGAATTTATGCCGTGCTCCTGATGAAAATAAAGTGGAGTTAGTTGAGCAGCAGTTGGAGAGTGATGCTAGATTCTGGTGGGACGGGGCCCGACGAAATTATGAAGGCGAGGAAGCGAGGATTCCTTGGGAATGGTTCGAACAGCAATTTAATAGGTGGTTTCTGAGCAACATGCAGCATGAAGCACTGCGGAGAAAATCTCTGGAGTTGAGACAAGATGGGCGTCCGGTGGTGGAATACAATAGTGAATTTCTGGCCTTATCGCGCTATGCTACGGATGTGAGGAATGATGCGGAAAGGTATAACAGGCAGTACTTGGATGGGTTGGATGGACATATCTCTATGATAGTGGATACTCCAATGGCGAGGGAGTTACAAGCAATGATGGATCACGCTGAACAAGTTGAGATGCATGGTAAGGGGAGAAAGACGCAAGTAACTGAAAGGAATGTGAAACAGCGAGAAGATCAGAGTGGGCAAGTGTCGAAGTTGAAGGGAGGATCATCGTATACTAGACCCCCTCGACCGAACATGGTGCCGAGACCCCCGTTCAGACAAACCTCTATGCCGGGTTTTAAACCGGTGATGCCTTCGCAATGGTGCCGATCATGCAATCAAGCACATGATGAGGTTGAGTGTAGGCGCAAGGCGAGCGCTTGTTTCATATGTGGTAGCATGGGACATTGGGCGAGGGAGTGCCCGAATTCGCTTATAAGGATGCAAGGCGCTAGTGGCGCAGGAGGGTCCGCTAGCGTTGGGCGTGGCGCGCCGACGGGGCGCGGACGTGGCACATTTCAAGCTAGCGGGGCTAACGCTAGCAGGGCTAGCAGCATTGGTAGCACCGGCAGGGCGGCGGCGCATGCACTTAACATCGCTGGAACTTCGCGCGACGCTGCAACTGAGCAGGGACGTGGCCAGACCGACGTCATGACAGGGATCTTCGGTATATTCAAAGATTGATCTGAGAACAGGGTACCACCAGTTGAGGATTCGGCCTAGCGACGTGGACAAGACAGCATTCCGTACAAGGTACGGGCACTATGAATACTTGGTTATGCCATTTGGGCTGACGAACGCACCGGCAGCGTTCATGGATATGATGCAACGGGTGTTTCACGATCTATTGGATTCGACAGTTGTGGTGTTCATTGATGACATATTGGTGTATTCGCGCTCCCGAGAAGAACATGAGGTACATCTTAGAATTGTTTTGCAAAGATTGCGCGAACATCAGCTATTCGCAAAGTTCTCGAAATGTGAGTTTTGGTTGAATGAAGTTACTTTTCTGGGGCATATTGTTTCGGGACAAGGGTTAGCGGTGGATCCTGAAAAGATTCGGGCTGTTACCGAATGGCAGCGGCCGAAGACAGTTACGGAGATTCGCAGCTTTCTGGGGTTAGCCGGGTACTACAGGAGGTTTGTACTCGGGTTTTCGCGGTTGGCTGCACCACTTACAAAGTTGTTGCATAAAGGTGTGAAATTTGATTGGGGTACCGCGCAAGATAAAAGTTTTGAGGAAATGAAGAGTCGACTGGTATCCGCACCGATCCTTGCTATGCCGACTGCTGATAAAGAGTATACGGTTTACACCGATGCATCGCGATCAGGTTTGGGTTGCGTATTGATGCAAGATGACCATGTAATTGCCTATGCATCTCGGCAATTGCGACCGCACGAGCAAAACTACCCGACTCATGACTTGGAGTTAGCGGCGGTGATATTTGCGTTGAAAATTTGGCGGCATTATTTGTATGGCGTGAGATGCCGTATATTTACCGATCATCAGAGTTTGAAATACATCTTCACGCAAAAAGAACTGAATTTGAGGCAAAGAAGGTGGTTGGAGTTGATGAAAGATTACGATTTGGATATCCAGTATCACGCGGGAAAGGCGAACAGTGTAGCAGATGCGTTAAGCAGAAAGAGTCAGGTAAACCTGGCGTCGGTAATCACAAGTGAAAAGCATCTTCTTGAGGAAATGCGTAGGTTGGAAATTCATGTTGGCGCATCACGCGAATTAGCGTTGGAAGTGGTATCTAAGTGTGGTAAAAGCGAGGTGGGGACTAGCGCAACTGCAATTGCGTCGGTTGTGCTAGCAGCGGTTGAGATCCGATCGGAATTACACGAACAGATTCGTGCAGCGCAACGGGATGATCCAAAATGTCAGAAATTTAAATTGCATTACGAGTCAAATGCAGATTCCCCGTTTAAAGTTCAAGGAGATGATATTTTGAGGTTTCATGATCGCATTTGTGTACCGAATAGATCTGAGTTGAAGGATTTGGTTTTATCAGAGGCGCACGACTCGGGTTATGCTATTCATCCGGGGGAAGTGAAAATGTATCAAGATTTGAAGAAGTACTTTTGGTGGCCGAAAATGAAGCGAGACGTGCAAAGGTACGTTGAAAAGTGTCAGATTTGTCAGCAAGTTAAAGCGGATCGACGGAGGAAAGCGGGGTTGTTGAGACCGCTAGAAATACCTACGAGAAAATTTGAGTCGATCACAATGGATTTTGTATCTGGATTTCCGAGAGCAGTTAGTAGATATAACACTGTTTGGGTGATTGTGGACCGGCTGACGAAGATAGCTCATTTCATTCCGCTTCGAATTGAGACATCGGGGCAAGAATTAGCGGAGTTATTTCTGAAATATCAATTCAAATACCACGGTTGCTCACGCTATATTATTTCGGACCGAGATCCGCGGTTCACTTCTCATTTCTGGGAGAGCTTTCAAGAGACAATGGGTACTAAGCTGAGATTCAGTACAGCGCACCATCCTCAGACGGACGGTCAGTCCGAACGCACTATCCAAACATTGGAAGACATGTTACGCTCCTGCGCGCTAAGTTTACAAGGTTCGTGGGTTGATCACTTGTATCTGGTGGAGTTCGCCTATAACAATAGTTATCACTCGAGCATTGGTATGTCACCGCAAGAGGCGCTGACAGGGCAGCAGTGCAGTACTCCGTTGTGGTGGGGACCAGCGGGTACATATCCGCCTACAGGACCGCAAATGTTAGAAGAAATTGCTGAGAAACGAAAATGGTTCTGAGTCGACTCAAGTCAGCTCAAGAAAGACAAAGGAAATACGCGGATGTTCATCGCAGACCGTTGGAATTCCAAGAAAGTGATCACGTATGGCTTCGTGTTTCGCCTGTCAGAGGCGTACACAGATTTGGTGTTTCGGGTAAGCTAAGTCCTCGTTATATTGGGCCGTTTCAGATTTTGCGACGAGTTGGGCCGGTAGCATACGAGCTTGCACTACCACCAGCGTTGGACCGGGTTCATCCGGTGTTTCATGTATCACAGTTGAGCAGATATGTACGAGATCCGTCACATTGTATTGACCATTCTGATTTACACGTGCAAGACGATCTGACTTATCAAGAGGAGCCGATGCGGATATTGGATCGAAAAGAGCAACGGCTACGAAGCAAAGTGATTCAGCTCGTGTTGGTAAAATGGGGACGACATTCCGATAAGGAAGCGACGTGGGAACTCGAGGAGAGCATCCGAGAAAAGTATCCGGAGTTATTCAACAATTAAGGTAAGAAATCAAGTTCAGCGGACTGAACTTCATTTTAAGGGGGGGAGAATTGTCACATTATGATCCCTGGAAAAAAAAAAAAAAAAAAAATTGTGCTGCTGGACCCTAAAACGTCCGAGACGCTTGTTAAAACGTTCCAGTTTGTTAAAACGTCCGAGACGTTTGTTTAAACGTTCCAGTTTGTTAAAACGTCCGAGACGTTTGTTAAAAAAAATTGTAAGCTTAGTTCTGACCTGCAAGTTAGGATGCATATTACCCACTACAACCTCATCTGGTTTATCAGAACTGAGTGCTTGAGCCTACATAAAAAATGCAGTTGATAAAAGTCTTAGTATTATGCCAAAAATAACAAAATCACATCCACGTAATAGTAACCAGAATTAAATTAGATCCTGCTACATTTATTCATAGTAATAAATGATATGATGATTTTTGTACTCAACAAAATACCAAAGTGAGTTATGAAACTCAGATTGAAATCCCTGGAATAGGCCTAAAATAACAACATACCATGGGTAAACTACTCAGTGGGGAGGTTATAAATGAAGTTGCCTAACAATGTTCGTACAATATTTTCTATTGATAGTTAGGGTTACATACTGTTAAATTAGTCTGATTGCCGGCAAGCAACGAGAATAAATGGCCGAAGAGATGGTTATTGTTTGCTTGTTCTCTCTTCCTCTCTTCCCGCTCCTCCTCCTGCCGACGATCACGTTCTTCTAGCATAGCACTCCATTGTGATTCTGTGAAAGTTCTCTCCCCTAGGCTTGTGATGCCAGAAACAGAAGATGCGGCCCGGTTTGGCCTGACTCGCCTGGATGGTGAAAAATGATTGTCGAGGACACATCCAAATCCTCGGACCCTGCCACGATTCACACAAAGTACCAACTTGTAATGCATTCATGACAGATAGCAAGAGTGCCCAACTTGTCAATTAATTGCATCAATCCCGGTTCGGAATGAAAACCAAATGCCAGTTCATAGTTATTATCAATTCACCGAATTATTTTGGCACAAGGTGTGTCACATACTCGCAATTTGTGCGAATTTAAGGCCGTGTCTCTTTAGACATGATGCAAACTGAAGATGACCAACAAACCAACAAGGGTTTGTTCTGCATTTTTTTTATTAGACGGGAATCTTGAATCAGTGTGAATGTCACATTATGATCCCTGGAAAAAAAAAAAAAAAAAAAAAAAATTGTGCTGCTGGACCCTAAAACGTCCGAGACGTTTGTTAAAACGTTCCAGACGTTTTCAAAATTGAAACTTGATTTTCCAATTCCTGCGAGTTTAGTTAAATCGTTACCAACGATTATAAAACGTTCCCAACGTTTTAAAACGTTTCAAAACGATTGGCTCTGTAAAAATTTGATCAAAAACAGGATTTCTAAATCTTCGAACTTAATTAAAACGTTACAACGGTTTCGAAAACGTCCAAAACGTTTTATGATATTTTATGAACGATCAGGGTCTATTTTGCAAAATTCTCTCTCTCTCCCTTCATTTCTCCCTGTGTGGTCCGATCCCCTTGTGCTTGTGCGTGTGTGTGTCCGCCAAAACAAAGAGAAAGGAGAGGGATCTCCCTTCTCCTTCCAAAAATCTATCAAAAGCTTTGAGAAATTGAAGAAAGAAGTGGAAAATCTTGATTATCTCTCTCTAATACTCCATTGGTATTTCCCTTTCCCTCCTCTCTTCTCAAAATTCGAATTTTTCTCCATTGTTAGGGTTTTGTCCTAAATCCAAAATTGTGTATAAATTGTGAGTGATCCCTCCCCATTAAACTTCTATGTTGTTCATTTGGCAATTTATTTCCCAATTTGTGCTAAATTTCGATTTTCTATCTAGGGTTTGGTTCAAACCGAAAATTGAGAAGAATTGTGATCAATCTAGTTTAACCCAACCAATAGAGGTGTTAATGGGTGTAGGCTCGGTTGAGCAAGATTTTGCGGGACCTTTCGAGACGTCCGAACCATAAGTGCGAGATACGCTCTTCGTAATCAGGTGCGGGGTTTCTGGACTTGTTTGATAGTTTATATTCAGAATTAAACTGTGTTTCGATTGACATGTTGATTATCGGTTAAATTGCATTATCGGATTGTGTTGCATATGCATTGCATTGCCCAAATTAATTGAAAATTGAATTGTTTTATTTGATTGATCTGCATGCTGGTATGGTATTATTTGTGTATTGATCTGAATGATCTAATTTGGAATTAAAAGTCACCGTGATTTATATCACCATCGGTTGGTGGATATGGTATTACCGTCTCCCATCGTGGCGACGTCACCCAGGGGGTGAGTTCGGATTTGTCAAAGTCTGTGCACGGACTTTGACGACCCAGTATTCTAAAGCTTTAGTTTGTCTGGCCCTCAGCAGTTCCCAGTACCGGTTGGGATGAGGGGTAAGTGACTCTGTATTATGAATTGGACTATATGTGACTTGTGTATCGGATGGCATTACCCAGGGGGTGAATGCGTTTGAATGGTCGATTGGTTTTAAATGTATCGGAGGCATTACCCAGGGGGTGAATGCGGTTGGATTGACATTTGGTTTTTATATGAATTTTTCCGGATATGAAATGGAACCAGACTTTTATTTACACGGTTAAACCTATAACTACCAGATCTTCTGAATCCGAGTTAAACCAAATATTGTGTGATTGAATTTCGATTTGGCAATTCCTGAGTTGGATTTCATTTGGCTTATTGATGTCGGTTTTATGCGTGCATGTTTATATATCATTATGAACTGTTCTGAGCTTTATTTGTGCTTTATTTTTGAATATAATCTGTGATTGCAAGTCCAGGAGCGAAACGTGGCAAATTTATCGCACTGAGAAATTTATTTCTCACCCCCTGTTGGATTATCTTTTCAGGTCCGGGATCAGCAGATCCGAGAGAGACACGAGGTCGGTAGGCCTGGTCATTCCGCTGCTAGATTGTCTGGTATGGGGACATTAGAGATTATGTATATAGATATGTTTTGTTGATGTACATATATAGTCTCTATGTCATTTTTGGTGATGCGTATCCATCGAGATACGGGTTTGTATGACATTACCTGACCAGCTGGGATTTATGTTATTTGTTGTTGGTTGTTTGTTTATGTTTTCCTTTACTTTTATATCGTAATTGCCTTGTAGGCATACGGGAAACCATATGTCTACGGCAGGAGAGCACCTGTCGCGCCTCGTTGGGCTGCGGGGTGTGACAGTGAAAAAGATAAGAGAAACATGTTGGATCTTTTGTCCTTGGAAATGTTGAGAACATGCACGATAGAATTATTCGTTGCAAATTACGTCAACTTAAAGAGTTCCATTGTTATTTTTTCAAGTAGTTAGAAAAAATTCACATTGTTAAAATGTTTCTGCTAGTCAATGACTGATGGCGACAAGAAAAGGTTCTTTCACGATGACTAAGTGAAGAATTTCAACAAGAATGTACAGTCTACAATCGGGAATGTATCTAAATAGTCAAATACACAAAAGTTTATTCGAATTCTATATATATACTGTTATGCTGGTAATACAACGACAAGCACAAATTAAGGCAATATGAATGCATGGTCTATATAATTCTTTGAACCCAAAGAAGAATTTGCTGCACATGGTACTCGCATATTATTATATGCATGCTTAATTAGGCTTATTAGGCCTCTGTCTTTCCCACAAAGACTCTGGCAGCGATGAGGTCCTAATTAAGCAGGCACTTGGTGAAGGCATATTACTGTCGTACCATCACTAAAAAAAAGGCAATACCCAAAACAACAGATTTTTCTTGGAATAGTTACTGAGATAGTGTTTGATTGATACTTAAGAAAAATTTAAAGCTGTGATAGTATTACCAAGAAGGCCTTCTCGACTGCATTTTTTGTTTGTAGATCAAAGCTGTGATAAGATCTTAATGGTGATGGCATGTAGTTGAGCGCCAGCCTAGTTATTGATTTCACTATCTTCCGCGCGTCTCCATCACAGGTGAACTCGTGTTCCCCAATTGGCCATATCAATGGTCGGTCTGCTATGTCTGCTGTTGAGTCTACTACCTTTCCAGGGCCTCGTCCCTTCTTCTTTGGTGGTTGGGATAAAGTAATTTCCCCTTGCGGTGCAGCATTTGAAGTCTCCCCAGTGTGGAGTTGTTGGTTGTTTGTGCGCTTTCGCTTAGTGTATTTGACTGCATTTGCTCTTGCGGTGTGGTTTTTTCGGGGTGCCATATCTGATGTCCTAATAGTCAAAACAAACAGGTATTACCTGTTACTGTTGCACTGTGTTGTGAAAAAAAAATGTTTCTTCTCCCCCAATTGCTTCCATTGTTCAATATATTTTGACATTTTTTGGTTTTGAGTTTTTACAGTGGAGATGTTTCTCTTTATCTTACATTTGAGGCAACGGTTAAAATTTTACAAGGTTAGCATCACAAATTAGCACCTAACACCAGTACCTAATACCATCACAAATTAGCAGCTAATACCAGTCACCTAAGCCCAATATATTTGTTCAAGTGACCTTTTGTATCGGTACCAGAAACAAAGCAGAATTACTAAATTAAAGATTGTAAATAGATGGCAGCATTACTTAATTAATTCCAGCTAGGAAAAAACGTGCATCGTTATAGAATAGAAGAAGAACGACAAGCTTGTTGCGAAGAATAAAATAACAAAGGAAAATGTAAAGATTTACCGAAGCTTTTGTTAATCAGGACATGGCGTGGTTGGATTGCCTCCGAGAATTGACAATCGGTTGTAGGTGACGGTCAAGGGTGGTAGAGGCCGTGCTCGTAAATCACGGATGGGCGAGATTGAGGGAGAGACGGGGAGCTTCTTAATTTGGGCTATGGGAGGAAAGCTGGAAAAGGTGGGCGAGATTGAGAGAGAGACCGGGAACTTAGCAGATTGGTTTATGGGGGGAAAGCTGGAAAAGGGGGCGCTCTCAGTGGTAGTCATTCTCATTTGGGCGGGCGGCGAAAATTTTGCGGTGAGAAAGGGGGGAAAAACCGAAAGATTAGGTTATATAATTAACAGAGCACTTGTGACTTATTGTAGGTGGTAATTGTATCTTTCGTGTAAAGGCACTGAGCTGTGTTAGCTGGAATCCGCTCTGTCAATGTGGCCGATCCAGCTGGATCCCTACAGCCACTACTGGAAAATTGAAAATTTTATGTGAAAGTTGGATTCTCTCCAACCCATCTGGATTCAAACACATAAACACTAAATTGTAAAAAATTGTATTAAATCTAAATAGATGATTTAGTGATTGAAAAGTGATTAGTGTATTATGTTGAAATTTTCAATTTGATCTCTAAATTTTTTTTTTTTAAATTAAATTCTTTGGTAGTTCGTATTAATTGTAATGTTCTATTTATTGAAACGGGTATTTCAAATAGTATGTAGTAATACATTAATAGTTGAATGTATATTTTTATTAATTGATTGTACGTAAATTTGAATAATTTTCCGTACCAAATATAATTTGAAAAATGAGGAGAGTATTTGTTAGTTTTTTAAATAACTCAATAGTAGAATGATCTCTAGATAATGTATCATGTTTGATCAATTATTGAACTTTTATTAAACGGTAAATTAACGAGCTAAATTGTAACGTTAAATTTTATTAATATTTAAATTAAAAATAGTATAACGAATCTTAATTATACTTACAACAAACACATAAACACATTCCTCGCACTATTAGAGATTATTGAATCTTGTGTACAAAACATGATATGTTGATGTACAAATTTGGAAGAACCTTTACACAAGAACATGCAACATCAATCTTCGATGGATAGGCAAATGAAGAGACGTGCATTTGTGTCGTTCAATTGACGATCCAGACCGTGCAAATCACACACCATAACATTTTTTTAATTGTTGGAAATTTTGATAAATTTTTTTCTCCATTTGCCTATCCATCCATCTGATATAACATGAGAGCATCGTGTGGCTATAAATACTTCATGTCCGATCGAAGTCTAAACGTATTTGAAATAAATGTTTGGTTTGCATTTTATGTTTTTTTTTTACCTTGATCATTTTAATTGAGATTTGGACTGATTTAATCAAAAATCGACCGTTGATTTTAAATGCGAAAACGAACGGTCCGTATCATCTTTCTCAATTCTTCATAGCCAAAACTGTCATGGTTGATCAAAAACAATTTTTTCTTTGCACAATTTGTTGAAGTTATTTGTTAAAAAAATTGTAATAATTTTTTCATAATTTTAAATAACATTTTCTTCATAAATTTGCAGATCTTGGAAAAAATTGAATATCAGGTCCGTCTGATGTGAGTTCAAGGGTCCTGATTCTCAATGGAGATCTCCTTTAATTTGAGCTGTGGTTAGGGAGTCCAATTCTCTGAGGTAACACAATATTTAGATTAACATCCGACTAAGAGGAGTTCATTCAGATTCGTGCGAGATATGGTCCGATGGCCCGGATGTGAAACCTTTTTTTAAATTACCGCATGGAAGCATTTCGCACCGGGGTGGGTCAAGCTCATTTAATTGTAGACGGAGGGTTTTTCAAGGGTTTTGGACTTGGGGTTTTTTTTTGAAAACTCACAACTTCGAAACCAACCTTTCTTCTTCTCCCCCTTCCTCTTCCCTGTAACCCTCTCGAACCAGCTTAGAACATCGAAACCCAGCTCAGAACTTCCATTTTTAATCGATTTTGTGGGTTGGCTCAAGCCCTCTCGACCCGATCTCTCTATTTGAGGAGACTCCAGACCCGATCCGACAATTCGCCGATCCCTCTATCCTCTCTCTTTTCCAATGGCGGCGGCAGAACCATCGAGGGGACCCCGCACGAGACGGAGATGCCGTGAACAAGAACGATCGGAGTCCACGCTACACGGACAAGCTGGTAAGTGGTCTTGATTTTACTCTCCTTTTGACTTTGGTGATTGTCCTGCAAATTAGGAAGGAATTTAGTGTTCAACCGTCCCAAAGACCAATTTCTGATATTGCCGTCCCAAAGCTTTCTCAATTTCACCATTCCTGCACAGCCCCCAAATCTGGGTGCTACAGTCACGATATCAGGTTGATTAGGTATTTTTCCTGTTTTACTTGATTGTCAATATTAGTCGAACTGCAAGCGGCACACATTTAATCTATCAGAAGTATGTGATTATCTACTTTATATCTTATTTTGTACATCGAATTCGAAGAACTTTTTTTTTTTTTCAATTAATCAATATCAATTTGAAGAAGCTTCAAACATCTCGTGAGATTGCTGTTGTTGGGTTTCCATAGTAACTCTGACTTGACTAATTTTGTATAGTTACCCAAGAGATAAAATTAGATTAATTCATAGTAAAGTTGTCTAGTAAAGAAGAATAGATTCTGTATTTTGGATAATGTTCTTTTGCTGAGAAATTTTTAGAAGTGGATAGCTTTTACAAACCTGTCCATGTTTTTCAATTATTACAAATTCTTTTTTGTTGTGGAAAGTCACCAATACAAGTTCAGATCTAGTGTGGTGACTTCTGATAAAAGCTTTCTCAATTTTATCCGACTTTTCCCGAGTATATAATGTGTTTTACTGATTATGTAATAGAAGTAACTAGAAGTAATATCTAAAAAGAGTGATGTTGCTTGATAGGCTGATACTTAGTGTAAACAAAATATTCTTATTCTTCCATTTGGTTCTGTACAAATTATATGTTGAACCCTTGTTCTCCAAAAAATACAAAATACCTACTTTAATTCAATTCATGGCATATTGAATTTTTTTTGCCAGTATGAACTTTATAATTAACTCTATAAAATATAAGCCTTCTGTGTTATAACACTGCTTACGCACAGTCGTGTATTTTTTGGAGAAATCAAGTAATATGGAAAATACTGTGTCTTCTCAATTTCAACTTTCTTGTGCAGCCCATTTATTAGAGTGTTATAGGTTTTTGACATTAGGCTCAAACCCTTTAAATTCATGTCAGTGTAAAGAATGTAAAGATCTACAAGAGTGCTATAGGTGAATACATTAGGCTCAGGCCCTTTAAACTGATGGTTGTGTAGAAAACTCGTTGCCTTCTCAATTTCACTGTTCTTGCACAGCCCCTTTGAAAGGGTTTTATAGGTCACGACATGAGGCACGTGCCCTTTAGACATCATTTCACATAGAAAATCTGGTGCCCTGTCCATTTCACCTTTCTTGCAGAACCCATACATAAGATTAGTATACATCACAAATTGGGCTCGTAACTTACACAAATCAATTTCATCTCTCCTGCACAGCCCATATATAAGAGTGTTATAGGTTTATGACATTAGTCGCTATCCCTTTAGGAGTCATGTCATGTAGAAAAATCAAGGCTTATCAATTTGACTTTTCTTGTTTATTCCACCTACAAGAGTGCTATAGGTCACGACATTTTGTGACCTTATAGAACTGACGATCAGTATAGTGCAAAGGCAAGAGCTAACCGTGTAATTTTCAAATACAATTCTAATTTGTTTTCTTTGCAATGTGCAAGAACATGACTTAAAAAAATTCAGCATTTTCCGTTTTGTAATAACAGCTGTTATAGATGTTGAATATTATTTGACAGTTAACAATGTGGCAGATATCAGTGGTGATGCATCTCAGCCGGAGATGGCTTCTCGCCGGAAAACCCCGAGACCCACGCCCACTGTCAGATCAGAAAGTTCGAGCTATGAAGAGATGGTTGCTCGAACAAGAAAGATGCAATACGAGATGGTTGATCTGGAAAGACAGGAGCGGGGAGAACCACCCCGCTTTGCATCAGCCACTGACAGAACCACTCCGCCTGAACCGGTCAGTATTAACCATCGGGCAGAACCCGTCATCCCCCCCATCAGACAGACCCCGTCAGCCCACCACATCAGACAGGCCCGGGAGAACCACCCCATCAGACAGACCCGGTCATCCCACCCCGTCAGACAGACCCGGTCATCCCACCCCGTCAGACAGAACCGGTCATCCCACCCCGTCAGACAAACCTCCAATCTACAAATCCTCCGCAAGGCCCTCCAAGGCAACATAGGAAGGTCAATGTTCGACCAAAACCGAGGGGATGCGACTCAACAGGCCGCCGACGATCGGCTAGGCTGAATCCTATCGATGTAACACCAATCCTTAATACAAACACACAAGATTTTGATGTTGACACAAACACACAAGATTTTGATGTTGACGAAGGCTATGACACAGAGGAGGAGCCCGACATGACGCAAATTCAGGAAGGATTTGATGCGGCTACCCTCGATGATTACGATGAATTTGGGTTTTAATTGGTACGGTGACATTTCAAATTACTATGTTTTCACTAATTTATGTCTGTCAATACACAATATATATAATAACACAGAAAGTAGCCGCTCTTAACATGCATGATCTAAATGCTTAGTAAATTTTTTTATTTACAGGAGGCTTGCACATGGGTCAACAGTGAGCATTTATGGTCGGTTTTATGGGGCAAAATACGGGTAAGTTCATTAATTTTTGGGGCTGTCTTATTTTACTTAGATTAATACATTATTATGAATATTAGTAGAACTAGGGTGTTTATATTATGAATATACCAGTATTCAAAATAGAAACAGTGAATACAGGGTGTTTCACTAAATTAATGCTGGAAACAGTGAATTTTAGGGTGTTTCACTAAATTACATTAATTTCACTGCCCTTTTGGTTGGTGCTGTCCTTTTTGCTAATAGGCCCCTAGCTTAATGATTTTTTCTGTCCTCAATCATTTCCCACGTATTACAACTTTTATTTCAAACCTTTATTCCAAATTTTGACATGTTCTTCTTCATAAAATCTATTTTGTAAAAATGTAATGTTCAAAATAGTGAGTTGTACAAACCTAAATTAGATAGTACAAACTTCCAAGGAATAAAAAACAGTACTACTTCATATATTTATGCATAGGGATGGTTACATGATACATGACCTAATATTGTAAGAAAAACATAAGATAAATAGCCAAAATAAAAGTAAGAATTAGATAACAAACATAATCCCTCCAACCCTAAAAAACTATTCATGTCTCACTATTTGCCTCGCCCTTTTTTCTCTGGCGAGAAGTATCTGATCCGCTTGCCTCCGTTCTTGTTTACCTGTTCCCATATTCTCTTGCTTCTTCTCAAACTAATCCAAATATCCTCATCATCGGTATCCCCGGGTGGACCATAAGGAAAATCGGGTGGCCAAGCATAGTCATCATCCGATGATGAGACTTCAATCACAGGTGACCCAACTATTGGAGGCTCTTCGGACTCACTTGAAGGTTGTTCAGAGCCATCCTCAGGCTCTTGTTTCACGGGATTAGGGGCATGCACAGGATTTGGGTTTTCCTCATGATTGTTATTTTCGGCTGGATTGGGATTTTCCATTTCAACTCTACTAAATTGTTTTTCTCTTCTACTCTTTAATCTGATCAGATTTGTACTACCAATTGTAGGTGTTCAACAAGGTTTGGGAAAAGAATTTTTGTGCTGGCTGCTTAAATGGAAAGTGACTGCAACCTTTGGACTGCCACTCTTTGGACTGCAAACCCTTTGGACTGCCACCCCTTTGCCCACATGCATGGCCCCCTTTCATCAAGTCACATAATTGTAAAATCACATAATTAAAGGAACAGTCCAGCTATCAGTTTAATTATATTAATTGAGAGAACAGTAATTGAAATAAATTTTTCCCCCATTTTGGTAAATTAACTGCATATCTCAAAAAATTGGGCCAATTTTATCAAAAATCCCAATGCTTTTGTTTCAAAACTAAACTTATTTTATACACTGATTTATTTCGTGGTGCTATGAATTATTGTTATATGTTCACCATTCAAAGGGAGAGAAAAATATCAAATGCATATTTCTGGCCATTAATTCAAAAGTATTACCATTGGCAGCCCATGCAACTACTAATTATCAACAATCCAGATTATTACCATGGGCATGTGGGCCGAGTTTTAACATGGACCTCTAGCATAAAATATTATAAAAAGGTTTAACAAAACAATTGCATGCGCAGCCCATGTTAATAGTCCATCTCAACTATCCAGACTATTATCATGGGTATGGTGGCCGGGTTTTAACATGGACCTCTCGGATAAAATAATATAAAAAGGGTCAACAAAAACAATTGCATGCGCAGCCCATGCTAATAGTCGATCTGAACTCTCCAGACTATTAGCATGGGTATGGTGGCCGGGTTTTAGCATGGACTCTAGCATTAAATAATATAAAACAGAATCCACAAAACAATTGCATGCGCAAGCCCATGCTACTAATATGTCTCACAACTTTATACCTATTTCCATGGGCATAGGGTCAACTATTTGCATGTACCGTTAATAAAATATATTATCTGAGTGGATTGGCAGAGGCGGGCTCTCCCAAATTTTTGTACATGGGTACATGGGAGACAGTTACATGGATAAGCAGCTAGCAGTTACATGGGTAATGTTTTGCATGAGTCACCCCATGAAAAAGGTATACGAAATCAGATATGTCAAAGCTTTTCCAAGGGCCGTTAACACCCATGCAACAAACCAGTGCTACCCGTGCTACAAACGAAAATTCTGGTAGTGCATTTCTTTCTACAATTCCTTCGGTTCACCCTCGACAGACCTACGGTTCATAATCAGTCTATCGAGAGAGTTTATTGATTGTGGGGACGTTTAACTCCCAGCGGGCGCAAGCCCCCGCTGTTAATTACATCAGATGACCCTTCCAAGTCATACTGAATACCTCGTCCATTCCGGAATTTGTGCCTATTTTAGTGAATTGAATAGTGGGGCTAAAAGGGGACTCATGTGTTGGATTTGGGTTTGATTTGGTTGATTCTGTATGTTTAGACATGTGTGTGTGTGTGACTTCATATTAAAATTATATTTCGAAGTAGGAATTTGGATATTTGAGAAGTTTATATGCATTATTTATTCGTATTTGATTTATGACATATTTATTTATATTCTCGTTAATTATTTACATTTTATTAAGAAATGAGATCATTAATTTTAAAGAAAGGGTATTTTGGTCATTTCAAGATTTGTGATGAGGGCTTCTCGTTACTGCTGCCTTCATATTATTCGTGGTTTCAACTTGATTTTTTTGCGAATCGGGATTGTAGGAGGACTCCTATCAGCTTTCGATACCGCTTTAAGTCAACAGCAACGACTCCTTTTTCATGGGATTTGATCGTATGATACATTGATTTTAACCTGCAAGCATGAAATGTTAGATTTGGAGGGCATGTGGGAAATTTACTACATTTTTATATATTTATTTGGCATTCATTTCAAGGGTGTGCATTTATCTTTTCGCATGTGCAGTTTTACCATTTTGGTTGATTGTTGAGACTTGATATCTTTCAATTCTCTTGAAGGTTTTGGATGACACTTCACAGTCTTGTTCTATGACGTCAAGACTATGAGTCGGCCAATTTGCATGATTTTTCATGATGTTTAGCCATGCCAATCATTGGTGCGAAGTGATGACCTGAGCAGCAATTTTACACATTTTTACAGTTTTCTGGATTTTGTCTTTTTCATCGTGATTTATCCACTTGGCCATTTTAGGAGTTCTTTATATGGATTTAAAGCTTGACAGGTGATCTAAAAAATGGTCAAGCATCAGATTTTTCTGCAATTGGAGGCTATGATGAACAGTAAAGTGAAGTTGTGACCATATGACAATTCTTTACTGGTTTTTTTCCTTCTTGTTCTTTTGCAGGAAATTGGATTTTGTATCACAGATTTGAAGCCTTTAAAGCTTAACATTGAATGATTCGGTTACATGGTTTCGAAAAGGGATTAACAGAGAGCAGTTCAAGAGTGAGTTTGAGACATTTTCATTTATAACCTCCATTTTATGAATTTTCAAAGAGGGGTACTTGTCAGTATTTTCTCCAGTGCAGTTCATGAAGCTGAGGGTTCAAATCTCATCTTAATACTCAATTATTTTTCCATGAGTACTTGATTTAAGTGCACAAAAATGCCTTCTTTATATTGTTAGGCAGTCATTGTCCAGATTTCACATTTTTATCAATTTTATTTCTATTTTTCCACTATGATTTTCTAGCAGAAGGGTATCAGTTTTTTTTATTTTGCTACTATTAACTTGTGATTTTTGCTATGAGTAATCGGCTACATGAAATTTTGATTTCTTTAGATGGAAATGTTCATCTTGGTCTCTACTACATGCATGATTTATTTACTGACCTCATGATTTTTCTACAATGTGCTGGCAAGGGGTTTTAATACCACAGTTTTCGGTACCAGCAGCAGAAAGGAAGAAGCAGAATTTTGAAAAGCTGAACTTTGGAAGATCATCCTGAGAAATTGGCTGAACCAAATTTGATGTTCTTTATAGGAAAATTCTCAGGAAATGATACTCTACATGCTGGTAAAATTTCATGGCCTTTGGGGCTTCCTAGCTATACCATAATGGGATCTAAACACAGGGGTAAGCTGGGAAACAGTGCTGGAATTTTGCTGATTTTTCTCATATTTCGAAAGCTGAACTTTAGAAATTCATATTAAATTGAAATAAAATCCAAATAATATGAAATTTGTATCAATCTTGTGTGTTTTGGAATCCTTTATATAATAGTGAAGTCCATTTTTCAGTTTGATCCATGTGTCAGTTCAAATTGTGTATTTTACCAGCAGGGGTCATTTTAGCACTTTTGAGTGCTTTCCTTGTACCAGTGATACATGCCTTGAGGTTTGGTACTGGTCCACTGTTCCAGAGAGTTTTAGGGACTGGTTCAAGGTGATTAGAACTGACCTTGGGATTTAACCATTGTTTAAACCAATTTTGTAGCTTTTGAGCCATATTTTGGTATTAACAAACGAGAAGAAAAGAAGACAAGCTCCAAAAACACATATTTCACATTCTTAAATATAAAAAATTGTCAACAAAATTGGAAATTTGCAGGGAAGTCCCTGATTTTGTTTAAAATCATGTTTTTGATGTTTTGAAGGGCATATCATTGAGATTTCCTTAGGTTTAAAGATGCAAACACAATGAACAAGTATAACTTATTGTTTATTTGCATTTCAAACCTTCTATCTCTCACCATTTATATATTTGAGATATTTAACTTCTTTTTAGCATCTTTGCTCAAGAAATCAAATATTTTCTCATATACAAATAGGTCCAAAATGGCAAGTCATTGAAATATCATAGATTCAAAATATAAATGGCATAATATAGACAATGCTACTGCCCTTTACATTTTAAATCTCAATTTCTCACTATTTACATATTAAATCACTTAATTTCCTTCCTTGACTTGATCATACATGAGCATATTCATGCATAGGAAAATTAGGTATCTTTTAATGTGCAAATGGCCTCTTTAATAGGAATTAAAGAAGGAGCTATCCAGCTCAACTTCAATAACCCTTTGTTATATTTTTCATTCATTCTTTAATCCCATTAATAAAATAATTAAATGAATTAAATAGAGGCGGAGCTATCCAGCTCAACACCCTTATTAGACATCATTTACTTATTTTATACAAGGATTAAAGAATTTTAAAGAAAAAAGAAAAAGAAAGAAAGACAAGACCAAAATTTTTATGTTTTATGAAAGGCAATAGGCATGAAAATGAAATGGAATTGATTTTTTTTTTATTAACATTGAATTAAAAGGCATGTTTATTTTTATCTTTTTTCTTTTATTTTAGAATCCTAGGCTTCATCATCAGCTATGAAGCTGTTTTGCCTCATCTATTTTGTATTATTTTTTAGATCAATTTCACAATAGTATTGACGACTATATGAAATATCACCTTTTTTATCAGAAAATTCAGATCTTTGGCTATTGATAAACCAGAGCCTTGAACTTCTATCTTTATTTACTAAACAAAGCTTTAAACAAGGGAGTATCTATTTTTATCCTTCAGTGTTGCATTGATTGCAAAGAGAAGAGATTGTTATTTTCATCAAGAATTCAAGTTCATGGCCATAATTAAGACCAGAACCCGAACCCTCTTTTGTCAAGCACTGTTAGATCACGCAAGAGAAAATAAAGAAAGAAAGAAGATGAATTCTACAAGAAAGAAGAATAGAAAGAAAGAAAAAAGGAAACAAGAATCAAATAGAACAGTAAAGGAATGAGACAGATTTCGATCTCCAAATAAAATCACTTTATTTATCCATGGCATACATCAAAGCCTCTTAGGCATTACATGGTGAAATTGCTTAAAAGCTTCTA
Source organism: Carex myosuroides (assembly GCA_028015225.1). Taxonomy (NCBI): domain Eukaryota; kingdom Viridiplantae; phylum Streptophyta; class Magnoliopsida; order Poales; family Cyperaceae; genus Carex; species Carex myosuroides. The sequence continues at coordinate 13,269,613 of CM051470.1, forward strand.
TCTATTCTATTTGGATTTGATCGGGTTTAATACAAGTTTTCGCTGCCTTTTTCGTTTCAGAGAAGGGGTGTTGATTTGGGTATGATTTTTGCTATTATTTGGGGGTTTCTTCTTATAAACCGATATATCCTCTTTCTTCAGCTGCAAGGCTTTATATAGCCATGAATTAGGGCAGCAGTGGGTGTGGATCAATGCGGTGGCATCATCTGAAGCGCTCATTAGAATTCAATCTAATGGTTGTGGTTGAAACGCAGAGAGAGGCAGCTAGCATTTTGCAGGCGCCAGCTATGGTCCTTGCGTTTTTTTTTGTTCTCTTCTGCTCAACGGTTTGGGAGAGAAGGCTATTTCTCTCGGATGAACAGGGTGCACCATGAACCAGAGAGGGATCGCTGGGAGCTGATTGGCCGAATGATGTGGGGACCTCCTGTCAATTTAAATAAGAGAGTATGTCGCCACCTCCTTTTTTGTTTATAAATTACACACTGCCGAAGCTCCCTGCTTCAATTAATTGTAGTTCGGTCCAGCTCCTGTAGTAGCCCGATTCATCAATTGGGCTTGGGCCTTTAATTCACCCCTTTTCTATTTTTTATTGCTTTGATTAGATCCGGGCCATTGTGCAGCAACCCAAATCATTTTAATTTAACTAAAGTCCGATTTTTTTTTTTTAGTTCAACACATGTTGCGAACATATTTTCCAAATGTCATGATAGATCTATTTATCCCTCCATTTTAACATTTTAAATGGACAACTCAAGTTCCTATATATTTTCTTTATTTTCTTTTCTTTTTTAGCCCTTTCTCTCTTTTTTTATTATATATTTTTATTTCTAAATCCCACTTTTTTAGGGTCAAACAGATACGTATCGTTCTTCCGCATAAGTTATATGCACTGCAGTAACTACCTATATAACTCCTGGTTAAAGAGAGCGTTGGACAGTACCAACTATACACATCCCTTATGTAAGAAAAATAAATATCTCAACCAAAGAATTCTAGACACAATGAAATATCAATGACACAGAACACAATTCATATGATATTTCATTCTTAGGTCTGTCCAGTGCCATACATCTCCATGTATGCACATGTGTCATTAGATCAATAACTCCTTATTGTATAACCTGTAAAACATGGTCATCATCTAATCACTACACTTATCTTATATGGTCAACCAGTGTACCTTGCTGATTACCAAGATAAGGAACATTTAAGAGTAAACAAATTTATTCATTGTGAAGTTCTACAATTTAAGTCATCAACTCAAATGATCCACTAATATGAATACTCAAGGTATAAAATGATAAAATGATTCATTAATAAACTAAAATATCATTCATATGATCTGGGTCTAGGACACCAACACTAACATAATGTACGGCTCGGGTGGATCGGATTGAAATGCGCGATTGTTCGAGTTATTGAATGGTGCAATGCTATAGAAATTGCGATTGTTGTTGCTGAGATAGCTGACCTGCTCGTGTTCCTCATCCCATTCCGCCAGTGGGCAATACTCGTAAGAGTGCCTCCTGTCCCCACACATGACACATGGCTGTGGTTGATGGTTACTGACTGCCTTCATGCTCATTTTGATTAAAGCCTTCTGCATGGCCTCCTCCAGCTCAGCAGCTCTAGCAGATAGAGCTGTAATCTGATCAAATTTGGATCGGCCGCCTCCTCCAGCTCGAGAACTGTCGGGCCAAACCATTGTTGGTTTGTCGCCATGTTGTACATCAGATCCATGGTGTCTTGAGCTCCTTAGATGGTAATCGCCCTTGAGTTTGAAAGCCAGCGTGTTCTTGAAAGAGAGAAAAATAAAAGAAAAGATACAGATTAAAATCTGTGTTCTTGAAAGAGAGAAAAATAAAAGAAAAGATACATATTAAAATCTAGATTAACTAAAATAAGCAAAAATCCAGAAAAGAAATGATGCCGTCCCCGGCAACGGCACCAAAAACTTGTTCGCACAAAAGTGTATCACAAAGTTTCAGTACAGCAAGCTGTACCTTTTAAACCTTGAATTAACTTCTGACTAGACTGCAAGTGCACAATCCTATCGTATAGTTTAGTCAGGTATCGATCCACAGGACGGTTCAAATCTAATCTGGACTCTACTTAAATCAATTAGGTACTAGAAGTTGGAAAAGGTTGATTTGGTTTGTTTAATATTCCTAAGTTCAATCAATGACAGAAATAATTAAAATGACAGAAAGTAAAGTTTGGTTTTTATCAGATAAAGAAAAGTGTTTCCAGGGTTTTCGATTTCATCTTCAACTCTGCCTCTCGGTACCACACACGACCCGCATACTTTCACATGCAGCCCGCGTGGAAGACGCGACCCGTGTACTCTCATACGCAGCCCGCGTGGACCTCGAGTGAATGCAGCAGCTGTCTGTTTCTGCATTGTTCTTTGGTGTAAGGGTTCATTGACCGAACCTAATGTTCCTAAACCTCAACTCTCGTTTGTTGGCTTAATAAACTTGGTATCGGAAATGCAATTTCGCCTTCTTAGGTTTTTAATCTAAGTTAATTGTCCGGTTTACAAAAGGTAACCACTACCTCTCGATAAATGGAAAAGTTCACCTCTCGGATATTATTTGGTCTCGCCTCACGGCTCGTAAACCTACCTCAAATACTAAGTTTGGTTGAGAGAAACATCAGGGCCAAAGTACTAGAAAATATGCTATAGACATCTAACAGTAGACAATCAAGAATCATTCAATCAACTTCAACAAAGCAATTAAATCTACTCAAACAATTAAACACTAACATTCAACACAGATTCAAACAACATGCATACAAAACAAAGTATCAAACTACATCGTAACCCTAGAAACTAAGTAAACTACTCACACATAGTCAAAGAGCAAACAAAACAAATAATAGAAGAATTAGTCATGACAAAACCCGAAATACAAAGAAGATCCGTGAAGAACTTTCATTTTTCGCTTCTCAACTTTGTCTCCAAGCTAGCCGTCCAGTCCAAACCCTAGAATTCGTCTCTTGCTCTCCAAAATGCAGAATGAATCCCCATGTAGCAAGGAATCCCGTGATATAGCCATTCTGGCCGACCTTTCCTTCATTGAGCCTCTGTTTCCTTCTCTGTTTTGTTTCCGGAATAGGCTGACGCGACCCGCGGGTGGTGTGACGCTGTCCGCGTGTCTGTGTCTCTCGTGTGTGTAAAGAGCGATCGCGTCTGTGGTCGCGTCAGGGTTTGATGCGGTCCGCTTCGAATGTGACGCGGCCCGCGTGTAGAGTTTCAGAACTCGCTATCTTCCCTGATTTTGCTCGTTTTCTGCAAAATAAGAATAAAAACGCAGCAGTACCACATTCTATAGATATTCAATGTAATAGACACGATTTGGCGGTTAGAAACACAGATTTTGGTACATAAATTGGTCGGATTTATAGGTCAAATATCGAGACATCATGCATAATAAAAATTTAAATCATTGAGGTTGTTTAGCCACCTTTAACTAAGCTTTAGATCCAACTCCAAAGTGTATGAATTTAATAAATAGGAAAGTTGTATTTCTAATTCCTCCTCCCATATATAGAGACAAATTCATGCATGAATCTAGAATGGTGAACTTAAGAACACGCATGTGAGAAGCCATACTTAAATGTTCCAATTATAATTACATAAAGACTTTTTTCTTTAATTTAAAGTAAAATTAACGCTCATCTGATTCAGAATGAAAACTTATCTATTCATAATAAAACTTTTGTTATTAGTGTAACTTTAATATTTTAAAGAAATACTGAAAACAACCAAATCACACTATAAAACTACAAGATAAGAATTATGAACATTATTATTTTTACTACACACTTTAGTTATTAGAGGCGACCATTTTTGTGCAACAGTGACGGTACAGACAAGGGCGGAACTAGAAAATTCTGATAGGGTGGCTGAAAATTAAAATGTATAATTGTAGTGAGTTAGATTTGAACTCAAGAGCTCTCAACCACAAAATAGATTTTTAACTACTACGCTACAACTAAACATTTGTTATTTATTAAAGGTGACTAGACTATATAAAAAGTTAAAAAAGATAAAATTTAATTAAATTCTTATACATACAATTAAAATTTTGCAATCACAGAGGTGGCTTAGTCACCTTTGTCTAAGTCTTAGATCCGCCATGATAGAGATTTAGAGCATAGATCTCCCATGTGGGGGAGTGAGTGTGACACATTTTTCTATTTTTACTTTTGAAATGTGAGATGGATTTGAGAGATTGAAGTTGGAATAATATTAGATGTTTTACTAAAACTTATTACCTGAAAGTTTTGTTAAGGAAAAAAAAATCAAATATGCATGATTTTGTAGAATTCTATAGCACCATGTAATTAATATGGTCGTGTAGAATTTTATTTTTAAAACAAAATTTATTGAGAATTTGTTTTTATCTAATGATAAAGACAATACTTTTTATGTGGAATGACGCATGTTTGAAATTCGAATGAAAATTACTTATACATATTAAACTAGTTGGGTACTCCAATTTTTTTTTTTAAAGATTTGACAGAGGCTGTAAAAGAAAAAAAAACTACAGAATTGTGGTTTGATTTTGTTTTTTAATGACCAAAATTTGAAACTTGTAACTTTTTTAAATTGACCTATATGTTTGTAATGTTTCTATTTAGATTCTAATATATCAATATGAGAAATTATCAAGGTTTTAAATAGCAATTATCGCGTCATCGAAGAAAGACTAAATAAAAAGCTATCGCGAATAGCGTAGCTATAGCGAAAGCTATCCTACATAGTATTTTTTTTGTTTAAAAAATTATGTTTTATATTTCTACTAGTTATCAACATTATCTAAAGTCTCATATAGCGATAAGTAACACCAAATTGATTAAGGAATTAGAATATTCATATTGAACTAGTACAAAGTCCAAATTACTATTCAAAATATCTCTAATAATATCATAAACTATTTATCTTTTTTTCATTCAAAATAACCTAAGCATCATGACATAAACTATATTTTTTTTCTATTAAAAAAAAAACCTAAACATCATGGCATAAACTATCTATCTTTTTCTATTTAAAATCAAAAGCAATCTGGACCTTGAAAAAAATTGATCCTTAAAAAAAATTCAGTTTCGACCTTTAAATAAAAGCCTATGTAGCATAGCATGCGCTATAGCGCATAGCGTGTAGCGCAAATAGCGGACTGCTATTACTGCTATAGCGGTCGTAGCTGAAATAGCACACTTTTATCCCATAGCTTAGCGTTTAAGGTCCGAAAATACTATAATGCTGCTATTGCATCGTTATAGCGCACTATTTAAAACACTAGAAATTATTAAAGTAGCACTTCCAAATAAAAACTTTCTCCTCGCTTTGATGTAGCTTGGGCCTTTTGGCTCAGAGTTAGATCGGTTGATAAATAAATATCTCTTGTTAGGTAAAATAAGAAATTTAACATAGTGCATGCTGAATTTGATAGAAAAAAAAATCTTATTTGTTGCTTTAATTAAATAAATATTCTATTAACGGAAGAACAAATTCTAAAATTTTATCAAAAATAGCACAAAAATTATAAACTCTATGAATCATTAGAGAGGTTTAGTCCTTTAAATCCACCCCGCCTACCAAACCAGAATTTTTTTAATAAACCATCATCTAAAGAAAAAGAAAATTGAAAAACAGATTGATTGCTTAATTTTTTTTTTACAAAAATCATCATTACCAAAAATTATTTTCGGTATCTGTTTTTTTTTTTAATTTCGAATTTAAATTCCGGTACTCATCCATTCCAATCCTTAGTGTCTCATACCGAAAATGAAATTCGGATTCCAAAATTCCATACCGAATATCATTTTTGGTTTTCAATTGAAGTTAATATGTATTAGAAATTCACCGACCACACTTATTTATTTATTTATTGGACGATTTTTTTTTTCTAAAATGAGGGGTTCGGTGTTTCTTTTTCAAAACTACCTAAAGGGTTAACCCCAATTAGATATATTAATATTCAAGAGCATAGTCACAAGTTTGCGAATAATTCATTTTTTTGGTAATAGCGAACCGAACGCCGAATAATTTGGTTAACCGAACTTTGACCGAATTATTCGGAAAATTTCCAAATTTTTCCCGAATTCTATGAATTATTCGCGAACTTTTTCCGAATTGTTTTTTTTTTGTTTTTTTTGCTCCCTTGTGGAACTGATCTCCGGTCCAAAATTCCGAATCATTCCCGAATTATATCCGAATTATTTCGGAATCACAAATTTCATATCCCGCCAAACCGAACCCGAATAATTCATTTGCCACTATGTTCAAGAGCGATGGTTTAGGTAAGTCATTTTTCCTTGAATTTGGTTGGCACAAGATTAAAATTTCAATAAATTACAGTTCAAGTTAATAATAATAAATGAATTTTAGTGCATATAATTTTTTACTTCTTAAATTTAGATAACTAAATTTTAATTTAGTGATGATAAAAGATAATATATTTTGTGTGAAAAATCATAGATTCAAAAATTAAATAAAACTCTTTGCATATATATTATACAGTTCAATAGCTTGACTTTGACTTCAAACCACTTCTAAAATAATTAAGTTAATTTTAAAATTAAGTCAATTTGTGTTGCATTTTATAGCAAGCGAGGAATCTAACTTGGCTGTCACAGCTGAAATTAATTAAAATGGACAAATCATTGTAATTAGAGACATCAAGAGAAAAGTCTAGTTGGTTTTTAATTTTTATGCTGAATTGTAAAAACATTAAAAGAAAATGAAAGTGACAAGTTTCAATTTACAATGGTTTTTAGTATTGATTTAAGACCGTGATATAATCGAATACATTGAAAACTATATAATATATTAAAATGTCAAAAGTCTCATTTTCATACCTCCTATCTCCTATCATGCACCCCCTAAAAAAATATGATAGAGATCAAATTCGCTCTTGTATAGAATTTTCTAGTTAGCACCACCAATTGGTAGTTCAGGCATCTCTATTTTTCATTCATTTAGTCTTCAATTTCTTTCTTTTTTTAGAGGTGGAAGACGTGTGTTGGTTGAGCAAAATGATTAGCCTTTTAAGTCACATATTTATTAGATGAATGTAGATGCAATGATGCTAACCAAATAAATAAACTATAGGCTAATATCATCTAGTCAAACTTTAATAACACCATTTTCTTTTTATTGAGGGAGGCTATGGTACGATGCATAGCGCGGCTTGGTCTACATATATGTATATGTACTTGTATACTAAATTTTATTATTTTTTTTAGAATTTATTTTAGATAGGTAGAAAATCACTTGATCTGAATATTCTAGACCATTCAAAAACAATGATTTTCTATCGATCTAAAAATATAATAAAAAAATTCTAAGAAATTGTTGAACGGTTCGGATCAACTATTAAGATTTTGAAAACAAAAATATTAATCAGTCCAATCCGCTATATGCATAGTACCATAGCCTGACTCATAGAAATATTCGCATCAAACAAAATTAATGAAGTCCTTTTAATATTATTACCCGATAATGCAAAAAATAAATATCGACATTAAATTTGATCACCAGACTCTCCAGTAAGGTTGAAAATGGAGAGAATAACGGAGTCAACGAGAACATGCTCAAATTGAAATATTAAAATACTTATGTCAAAAATAGATCTGAATAAGTTATAGTTTGGTTGACAAATGGATGTATACAAATTGAATTAAACAAAATTACATGTATGTAATCAAACAAAGAGACCACAAAGCTAGCTAGTGACGAATCTAGCTTTTATATATATATATATATATATATATATATATATATATATATATATACATACATACATACATACGTAGATTTGAGTTCCATAAGAAACATTAACAACAAATAGATGTAGAAATTTTCAAAGGTATTATTTAGAAAAGGACTAGTAAAACAAGCATACCTATACCTTTTTTTTGTTGGTTCCCATCTTATATAAATTGTCACAAAGGGTTGCAATATTTTAAAATTTATAATTTTATATTTAATAATTATATTAGATTTTGTTATAATAATAAAATCATTGCCGTCTCAAAGCTTTTGGATTATTCTAATTTCTAAAGACTTAAAGTTATTATTATTGTAAAAAAATCCAATAACAATTACCAAATAGAAATACAAATTTTCAAATATTTTATAATCACATCAAATTTCATGTGCATCATATTTAAATAAAAATAATGTACATAATTACCGGTTAAAATTGTATGGAGAAAAAAATTCTTCATTTGTTACAAATATTATTTGACATCCAACAAAAATTTATCAAAAATAAAATAAAATAGTGCAATCTATTTTATTTATCCTACATAAAGAAAATTTTGCTAATACCTAAAGCGATTTAGATTTTTTTTTTAATAGAAAACTGTTGAGTATTTTAGATATAATGATTTGGTACTCTTTTTGCCTTTAAAATTTATAAACCTTCGTACTCAAAGAATAGGTTAGTTGCAAGCGCACAACCTATCGATTGTAGTATTTAGGTGTCGATCCGCAGGGAGAGAGGGAAACACTAATTTTTAATAAAGAAAACTACTTTTAAAACTGAACAATAAAAGTAAAGTGGGGGGGTTTTGTGTAATTTCGTTTTTAAAGGAAAATTAAAGTAAACTAAAAGTTCGTAACAAAAAGCAATAAAAGGTCGGGTGAAAAATCAAGTTTGAGAAGTCTAGGGGTATTCGGTCCACAATCCCTTGCTAATTCTATCTACTCGGTTTGTTTAAATTCATGTTTGATTATGACGGGGTTTCTAACCTAAGTTAGCCTTTGGAACAAATATTAATACAAATACCTTGGGTGGACGGATTAATGTGCCTCGAATTCTAGGGCTGTCACTAACCTAGAGGGATATTTAATCACGTGCTTCAAGTGTATATATCGATATTTGTTCTAAGGTGTCCCAATCAAGTTTTGGCTTCACCGCTAAGTCCTTCGCCACACCCTAATCTTAATTTCTATATTTCCAGATTTGAATAATAGAGTTCGGTCGCTTCAATATTCAAACCCCAAGGTATTTGCAATCACAATTTATACTATCCTATATGATCCTAATCTACTTTTAATCAAGAAGACTTAAGCGGGACGCTACAAGTCAAGCACAACAAGTTGCACTATCCTATATGATCCTAATCTACTTTGGGTCTAAATGATCAAAGCGGGACGCTACAAGTCAAGTCGTAAATCATGGAACATCACAAATAATAAATCACAGAAATTAACATCAAATCAAACAATCATAATAAAAACTAAAATCCGAGTAAAATAGAATTAAACAAGTTCATGCTACATGACCTAAACCCCTAGAGAGAAACTAGCCTCTCATGGAGATGCAAGTATTCATCATGAATTCAAGTACAAAATAAGTAAAGACAAAGAGAAATTAACTAGAGAAATAGAATACACCCTTTCCCTAATCAAAACCTTAGTCTTCCTTGCAATTGCTGTGAGAATTCGCCTTCATTCCTCTTGATTCGCTCCTGTGGTTGATGCTTTATCTTGTGAAAATCTCTCTTCGAATGGTGATCCCCATGGAGAAGAAATTTCTTTCTTTTTATAATGGATCTGGAGCATATGGACGTGGGGAATCACTCTAAATCTGTCACAACGTGTCCCCACGTTTCCACCTTCTATTTTCCACCTTTTGAGACGTGGTCTGATGCGCCAAAAATAGAAAATCCTCAAAATGGCAGTTTTTAGGCTGAATGCGGCCCAAGTGCGCCCGCACTGCAGTCGCACGCGCTTCATTTTCTGTTCTGAATTCCACCCTAAGTGCTGAGTGCGTCCGCACTGCTTCCCAGTGCGCCCGCATTACTCTCGGACTTTTCTGTTCTTCTTTGGCTCAGGAGTGGAAATTTCTCTAAGTAGAAAATGCGGGTCCCCTGCGGTCGCACTCTGGTCGCATTTTCTTCTAAGTTGCTGGATTTCTTCACCAAAATTCGGCTAAGTAGGAAATGCGTCCGCACCAATATTTAGTGCGTCCGCATTCCTCTCGGACTTTTCCTCTGGGGCTTGCTGGACCTTGGATTTTCTTCTAAGTGCTTAGTGCGGCCGCACTAAAGTTCAGTGCGTCCGCACTTTGGTCTTTTTTCTTGTTTTCCTGCGAATTTCACATAGAAAAATGCAGTAACTTGATTCTAGGGGTATTTAATCCTAAGTTATACTAAAATACATGATATTTGGTGCTATTATGCGATGAAAACCTGATCGAACATATATATAAATTAAACCTATCAAATTCCCCCAAGCTTGAACTTTGCTTGTCCCCAAGCAAAACCTAACTTGAGCTATCAATTCGATCCCATTGGTACACCTTATATCAAGTATATTTAAATGAAAAATTTGTATGATCTTGTCAAAAATTAAAAACCCTCATGCAAATTTCCCAATTTTCAAGTTTAACCCTTGGATAATTTCGACTCAACCCCACAATTCGATTACTCTAACTTTTATTTCCTTAAAGGTCTAGAATTCATGAACTTTGTTTACCCAAATTGATTAAAAGAAATGCTATCTTAAACATGGAATTTTCAAATTCCCCCAAGCTTGAATAAAACTTAGGTTAGAAATTTTGCGGACTATGTGTGTTGATACATGCATTTTCTCATTTTTGTTGTTGCTTTTGATTTTCTCATTTCTCATTTTTCTTTTATGATTTAGCACTATGTTCCCTATCCTCAATTAAGCACCGGTTGGTTACAAGTAGTTAACCGTACCCGACCGTTCTAATTCTAGGGTGCTTTGCATGCTCTTAGTCTAACCCTTCCACTAACACGAATGTCAATTTTATCGGGAGACTAGCGGAGCAAGAGTGCTAAGGACTCATAACCATAAGTACGTCATGAAGCCGTAACATAGGTCATTGGAGTCACCTTTTATTTTCCAAAGTTTTTCAATTTTTACTCATTTTCTCAACATACATGCATATATCATGAATACACACATCCCTAAGTATTCTTTCATACTTGTGGATATCCCAATTTTTCCAAACATAAAATTCCCATATCTAAATAGCTTCTCTAATCCATTTAAATTCCAAATGTCCTAATTTCATCAACCTTTATTTCCACAAAGTTTTTCGCCCAATTATGTGGTCATTTCCAATTGTTCCAAGGGTTTTACCTAAAATTCGCAAAAATTGCATGAACATCCCTAATTTTCGTCAATCACCCAAATTTATCACATCCTACGAAAAAATTTTAAATTGCTGAAATTTAAACATGATCCTAAATGCACATGCAAGATACATTTTCTTCCCATCCCCCAAGCTTAAATCAAGCATTGTCCCCAATGCTGAAAATAAACAAAAGTAAATAAGAAGAAATATGGACTTAACTTATTGGCGAAAGTCGGTGGTAGTACGAGGCAAAGTGGCCTCACGGGGCGTCGCCCCCATCCATGTCCTCATCCTCATCGTCTTGCTCTTGCTCCTCGGTCTCCTCACCATCATTGTTTGGTGCGTTGGCTGCCGCGGCTTGTTGTTGCTCCTCCGCTGCTCGACCGGCACGCCTAACATATGGTGGAGTAGGCGGCTCATCTTCAAAATCGGCATTGGCTTGTTGGCATGCCATACGAGAGTAGTACATGGCATTGTTGGCCGTGGTCTCAATGTCATTGAGACGCCCGTCGAGGTAAAGGCGGAAGTCCATCATGTAGTCCATAATTTGTTGATTGGTTGGACCTTCTTGAGGAGGAGGTGCGGCTTGAGCTGGTTGTGGTACTTCGGTTGGAAGAGGGTCGTCCGCTATAGACCATGTTGCATCATTCAACGGATCGATCTCAACTTGAAGAGGTAGCCGGTGTCGGATTGTCCCTGGACCAATGTTGATCCAGTATTCATCATACATGGATCTCTCAATCAACGTGGCACGGACTAAGCCTTGTAAATCGACAAGGGTTGGACCATCCACAATGTCATCCCCAAATGGCAATTGTAGAGCCCTCGCAATTTTAGTGATAATACCTCCCACTCGGATTTTACCATGCTGCTGCCTATTGGTTGCTACGGTGTGGAGATGCTTGGCCAAATTGTAGCCAATGTGAGGCATGTAGTTCATTTCCCCGTTGTTTCTTCGCAACATGCAACACAAGTAGAATAGCTCCTTGATGTTGATGACGGAGGCAGTCTCTCCTCGAGCAAAGATGGAGTAGCTAAGAACTCGCTGGATGTATCGCAAGGTAGGGTGGAGAATGTTCTTTGTCCTTTGATGGCCGAGAATGCCATCCTCACAAGTTAGACGCCGGAATTGTGCAACGGACATGTCATGGAAGAAATCAGTGGTTGTACGCATTGCATTGACATCTTGATTGGGTATATGGAGGAGAGACATGAGTTCGGCGGAAGTCATGGAATGGGCATACCCTCCGAGGTTGAATTCAAGGACACGCCTACCTCGGTCGAACTCAACGGAGGAGAGGAACTCGAGTGTGATTCCCTTGTAGGTTGGGACTTCATCGCTAAGGAAGTCCCAAAGGTCGAGCCGTGAGGTGAGCATTTGGACCGAGTTGGTGAGACCGAGTACATCGAGGGCCTCGACATCGATCCAACGAGATGGTTCAACGGTTCGGCGCCGCTCATTGAAACTCTTGCGGCTTCGTTGCTCGTCATTCAAGGGCTTTGCCGGTGGATAGTTCGATTGGCTAGATTGCCCTTCCTCACCCTTTCGCTTCTTGCCAGCTAGTTTCTTTTTTTTAAACATGGTAACCTGCAAGAAAAATTCTTAACAAAGAGATTTAAGCACTAATTCCCAAACCGCAACTCAAAAATATGAAATTTAACCTAAACAGAGAAAAATGCGGCCCTAGTGCGGACGCACTGCGGTCGCATAAACCAGTAGATAGAATTTGGTTAAAATTTGAAATTAATGGCTGAGTGCGGGTCTGGTGCGGACGCACTGAGATCGCACGGGGGTTCTGTCAATGGTAAACCGAGGGTTTTGGTGAAATTTTGGTCAAATTGGCCAAATTTGGTACCGATCGCTAAGTTCTAACAACGAAATAGTGAAATTGAAGAGTAAGAGAGATCAAACCCGTTTGTAGATCGCAAAATCCCGTGATGTGGTGCTTGAATGGCGAAAAGGTGGCGAGGCGGCTTGAAGATGCGAGGAGAGTGGAAATGGCGGCGGCTAGGGCTAGGAGAGAAGAGGGGGAGGCTTTGTGAAGGTGAGAAGAGGAGAGATTTGTTGTTGGAGAGGGAGAGAAGAGATTGAGGGAGAGATTCGGCCAATTTTAGAGAAAAACCGAAAAGATCAAAATGGGAGAGAGAGAGAAAGGTGAAGGGGCGCCTAGGTTTTAAAAAGAAAATTTTCTGCGTGCGGACGTACTGGGGTTTGGTGCGGACGCACTGCGGCTTTGGAGTTAGAAAAATTTGTCAAAGTCGAAGTGCGGCCTCTGTGCGGCCTCTGTGCGGCCCCTGTGCGAGCGCATTCCTCTCGGTTAGCCAGATGCGACCCTTGTGCGTGTCTCCTGCGATCGCACTGCTTCAATGTTCTCCCAGTTTTGCGGCCAAGTAGAAAATGCGGACGCACCAAATTTTTGTGCGGACGCATTGCGTTCAGTCTGGTCAATTTTGATGGTTTAACCTGTCTAAGAAATATTCTAAGTAGGTAGTGCGGACGCACTCAGGTTATTATCATGAGTTTTTGACCTGAAAAATTGGCTGAATCATTAAAAATTGTAATTTTCGAAAAAGTAAAAATAAAAACAGTAAAAACCTTGGGTTGCCTCCCAAGAAGCGCTCAATTTTACGTCGTGAGCTCGACATGGCTTTGGGCTCATTGACGAGTGGGGTTGGCTAGGTAGGAGCCGTCCACCTTTTCTATTGGATCTTCATAGTTGAAGTGCTTAAGGCGTTGTCCATTGACCTTAAAAGAACCCGTGTTGTTGCTCCAAATCTCGATCGCTCCATTGTTAAAAACCTTCCGGATTTGGTATGGGCCATTCCATCTTGACTTCAATTTTCCGGGAAAGAGGCGAAGTCGCGAATTGTACAGCAAGACCATTTCTCCTTCGTGAAATTCTCGCTTCATGATGTGTTTGTCATGCCACCTCTTTGTCTTTTCCTTGTATAGCTTGGCATTTTCGTATGCATTGAGGCGCAGTTCATCCAACTCATGTAGGTTGAGAATTCGTTTTGCACCGGCGGCTTTTAGATCGAAATTTAGCGCTCTTATCGCCCAATACGCCTTGTGCTCGAGTTCAACCGGTAAGTGACATGGTTTGCCATAGACCAATTTAAAGGGAGTCATACCTATTGGTGTCTTGTAGGCGGTGCGGTATGCCCAAAGCGATTCATCAAGTTTTAGCGACCAATCTTTTCTCGATGTGTTGACAACCTTTTGCAAGATGCTTTTTATCTCACGATTGGAAACTTCAACTTGCCCGTTTGTTTGAGGGTGGTAAGGTGTGGCTACCTTGTGCTTGACTCCGTATTTGAGTAGGAGATTGTCGAATTGGCGGTTGATGAAATGAGAGCCGCCATCGCTAATCACCACTCGTGGTACTCCAAACCTAGGAAAAATAATTCTTTGAAAAAGCTTTCTTACCACGGAGGAGTCGGCGGTTGGACTTGCCACGGCTTCTACCCATTTTGACACATAATCGACCGCTACAAGGATGTACTTGTCGTTGCATGAACATGGAAAAGGGCCCATGAAATCAACTCCCCATACATCGAAAATCTCAACTTCTAGGATCCCTTGGAGAGGCATCTCATGTCTTTTTGATATGTTGCCGGTTCGTTGACACTTGTCGCACTTAAGCACATATTCTCGTGTATCTTTGAAAATTGTCGGCCAATAGAATCCGGCTTGAAGAACTTTTGCTGCAGTTTTGTCGGTTGAGGCATGTCCTCCATAGGCGGATGAATGGCAACATTGGAGAATTTGGTTCACCTCTTCTTGTGGTACACAACGCCTATGTACACCATCTACCCCCAATTGAAATAACAAAGGTTCATCCCAATAATAGTTTTTAACATCTGAAAAGAATTTCTTCCTTTGTGTGTAAGAGAGCTCCGGGGGTACCAACCCACATGCTAAATAATTAACATAATCCGCATACCAAGGGGCGTCTAGGCTTTGTACTGCGTATAGCTGCTCATCAATGAATGAATCGTCTATCGGCAAGTCCCCTTCTTTTGGTGTGTTATTGATGCGTGAAAGGTGGTCCGCCACAGAGTTTTCGGTCCCTTTCTTGTCTTTAATCTCTAGGTCGAACTCTTGGAGGAGGAGGATCCACCTAATTAGGCGTGGTTTGGCATCTTTCTTGTTGAGAAGGTATCGGATTGCCGCATGATCGGTGTACACCACCACCTTAGATCCCACCAAATATTGTCGAAATTTGTTGATGGCGAAGATTACCGCTAAAAATTCCTTTTCGGTTGTGGTGTAATTCATTTGAGCCTCATCTAATACCTTGCTTGCGTAATAGATCACATGTGGCTTGTTGTCGGCTCGCTGTCCTAGGACGGCTCCCACGGCGTAGTCGCTTGCATCGCACATAATTTCAAAAGGAGCATCCCAATTCGGAGGTCGGAGAATTGGAGCTGAAATTAGTGCTTCTTTAATCCTGCAAAAAGCTTCAATGCAAGGTGCATCAAATTTAAATTCAACATTTTGCATTGTCAAATTAGTAAGAGGTTTGCAAATTTTCGAAAAATCTTTGATGAATCGCCTATAGAATCCCGCATGTCCTAGAAAGCTTCGCACATCTTTTACGCATGTTGGATAGGGCAATTTCTCTATCACCTCCACCTTGGCTTTGTCGACTTCCAATCCCTTGGATGGCACCACATGGCCTAGGACAACTCCTTGTTGCACCATGAAATGACATTTCTCCCAATTGAGTACTAAATTGACCTGCTCACAACGTTCTAAAACTTTGATTAAATTAGTTAAGCAATTGTCAAACGAAGTACCAAATACAGAAAAATCATCCATGAAAACCTCCACAGAATTTTCTAACAAATCAGAAAATATAGCCATCATGGCTCTTTGGAATGTAGCTGGTGCATTACATAAACCAAACGGCATCCTACGATACGCGAACGTACCATAAGGGCAAGTAAATGTTGTTTTCTCTTGGTCATCGGGGTGAATTGGAATTTGAAAGAAACCACTATACCCATCTAAGTAGCAAAAATGTGAATGGTAAGCGAGTCTTTCGAGCATTTGGTCGACAAAGGGTAGAGGGAAATGGTCCTTCCTTGTTGCATTGTTTAGCTTGCGGTAGTCGATGCACATTCGCCAACCAGTCACCACCCTTGTTGATATCATCTTGTCGCCTTCGCCTTTCACCACTGTGGTACCACCTTTCTTTGGCACAACATGAACCGGACTTACCCATTTTGAATCGGAGATTGGGTAGATGATGCCGGCATCTAGGAGTTTGATGATTTCCTTCTTTACGACTTCTTTGAGATTCGGGTTGAGTCTTCTTGCGATTCGATAGAAGGCTTGTGATCATCCTCCATTAAGATTCTGTGCATGCAAAAGGAGGGGCTAATTCCGGTTAGATCATCGATTGTATACCCGATAGCCTTCCTATGCAATCTTAGTTCATGAAGGAGCTTCTCGGTTTGATCTTTGTTGAGCTCGGAATTGACTATCACCGGATATGTTTCATCTGTCCCCAGGTACTCATAACGAAGATTAGGTGGCAAGGGCTTGAGTTCGACCTTCGGTGGTGCGGAACTGGTCGATTTGGCTTCAATCTGAGCTATTTGGGCCTGAGTGCGGACGCACTCATATTCAGTGCGGACGCACTGCGCCCGGATAAGTGAAATTTGGGTATCTTATGCTTTAGTGCGGGCGGAGTGCGGACGCACGGGGGTTGAATTTGGAAAAGTGCGGACGCACTGTGGGCTGGTGCGGACGCACTGCGCTCGGTCAGGCGCATCTGACTCTTCTTCTGTGAAAGTGCGGACGCACTGTGGATTGGTGCGGACGCACTGAGGGTTGTTTTCGCATTTTTCTCCTGTTTCGAGGTCGGTTTCTTCCAGGATTTCGTCCAGTTGTTTTCCTTTCATCATCCTATCTAGATGATCATCAATTATAGAGTCTAAAACATCAACCCTACATATTGAGTCATTATCATTAGAAGGAAATTTAATAGATTTAAACATGTGGAAGTCGACCTTTTCTCCACCAATGTCAAAGGAAATTTTTCCTTCTTTAACATCGATATTGGCACCTGCAGTTATGAGGAAATCACGACCTAACAAGATAGGGGTATGAGTGTCCTCTTCCATTTCCACAACCACGAAATCAATCGGCACAAAATACTCACCTATTTTGACAATGACATCCTCCACAATTCCATCGGGAAACCTTACCGTTTTATCGGCCAATTGCAAGGACATTCTCGTTGGTTTTAATTCCCCTAAATCCAACCTTAAATATACCGATTTTGGCATGAGACTAACACTTGCCCCTAAATCACATAAACATCTATCAAATTTGGTATCACCTATCTTACATGGGATGACAAAGCTTCCCGGGTCCTTAAGTTTTGGAGGTAGCTTATTTAAGAAGAGGGCGCTACACTCCTCATTTAGGGACACCGTACCCACTTCCTCAAGTGTCCTTTTGTTGGACAAAATCTCTTTTAAAAACTTTGCATAAGTGGGCATTTGGGTAATTGCTTCGGTAAAAGGGATGGTGATATTTAACCTCTTGAGGTGATCTACAAATTTGGCAAATTGTTGGTCTAATTTTTGCTTCACTAACCTTTGAGGAAAAGGTACAAACCTATGTGGGGGAATGTACTTAGGAGTTTCATCATTCGTTACCTTTGTGGAGCTAGAATTACCCATTGTTTGATGCTTTTCCGATGTCGGTGCATCCACTCTTGTAGGTGCTGCGGTTGCATCAAGGGGAATTGCAACGTCGTGTGTTTCCTTGGGAGGTTGCTGCTCCTCTTCATTGGGCATGGTAGGTCCTTCGTACTCCTTGCCGCTCCTCAAGGTCACGGCATTCGCATGCTCTCTCGGGTTGATATCGGGTTTGCCCGGAAGCGTCCCTTGTTGACGGGAGGATGAAGATGCTTGTTGTGCAATTTGTGTTTCTAGCATCTTTGTTTTGGTCTCTAAAAACTCAAATCTATTATTCATGTTTCTCAAGGAATCCGAAATATCGGTATTGGTGCTTCTTTGTTGGTTCATGAACTCGTTTTGAGAGATAACAAGGCCCTCTATCAATTTTTCTAATTTGTTGTTTTGAGAGGGTCCTTGGTACGAGTTTTGGTTTGACCGATTTTGGTATTGATTTGAATTGCCTTGGTATTGGTTTGAGTTTGAGTTTTCATTTTCAGTTCTCCACTTGAAATTTGGATGGTTCCACCTTGTGTTAGGGTTATATGTATTCGAATTGAAATTATCGTTAGACCTAACCTTATTGTAGATCGGATCGTTTCTCTTATCACCTTGATTGTAAAACATTGCATTGACTTGCTCGACTTCTTCTCCTTCTAAAAGGACTTTGCAATCGGCGGTGATATGAGTCGACTCTCCACAAATGCCGCATGAAGCCTTGTTCGTCACGGATTTGGCGTTTTGCATTTGTGCCATTTGATGTTGCAAGGCGTCCATTTGGGCTCTCAAGGCGGTAACTTCATCGGTTTTCAGGATTCCCGGTGTGGTTTGGGTTCGTCCACCCCTTTCGGCCGTCCACTCCCTTTGGTTGATCGCCATGTCCTCAATCATTAGCATGGCTTGCTCAGGATCCATCTTTGACATATTACCTCCGGCGGCTGAATTCAAATGGGTCTTGGTGGCTATCGTGCAACCTGCAAAGAAAAATTGAAAGAGCAACCACATGTCAAGGCCATGGTTAGGGCACAAGCGCTGGAGCTCGGCCCATCTATCCCATGCCTCGGTTAAAGACTCTCCCTCGGCTTGCTTGAACGTCGTGATCTTTGTTCGGAAGTGTTGGGTTTTGGATGGAGGGAAGTATTTTCCTAAGAATAACTTCTCCATGTCGTCCCATCTTCTTATGTGATCCCGATTCACGGTCCTTAGCCAGGTCCTTGCATTGTCACGGAGGGATAGATGGAAGCATTTGAGCTTGAGGTTGTCGAGCTCTTCTCCTTCTCTAGCGAAGGTTCCGCAAGATTCTTCAAAGACCGCCAAGTGGGCATGTGGATCTTCGTTTAGGGCTCCCCCAAACTGACTTTGGCCAAGCAAGTGGATGAGAGAGGGCTTGATTTCGCGTGGATCTTGACCTTGAGGAATGAAACCGAAGCGGTGGCCTTGTTGGCGATTACGGCCATTTCCGTTATTGTTTGGATTGACACCGAAGAGAGGATTATTATTGAGAATGGGTGGATTATTGTTGTTGTGTGGATGTGGTGGTGGTTGGTTGTTGTGTGGAGGAGGAGGTGGCGGATTGTTATTGAGATCGTGAAAGCCTTGATTGATAAGGCCTTCCGGAAATTCGTCCTCTCCAAAGTTGCGTGGCATGCCTAGTTCGGGATCTAGACCCGCCATTGGTTGAGAAAGAGAGGATTCGCCGGCTTTGATCTTTGCGGTTTGACTTCTTGTGACCGGTGCCAGCGCTTAAACCTATGAGAGAAGAGATGTGATGTGAAAGAGAGAGAATAGAAATAGAGAATAGTAAAGTGCAGAAAATTAAATAAGGAAAGTAAAATATTTTTGGATTTTTTCTAAATAAGGAAAGTAAATTTCAGAAATTGTAAAAAAAAGGAAATAAACTATTTTTGGATTTTTAATTTTCTGAAAAGTAAATAAGGAAACTAAGAATTAAAAGTATTTTCCTAAAATAAAAACTAGTATCTATCCTATTCTCCCCGGCAACGGCGCCAAAAAGCTTGTTGAGTATTTTAGATATAATGATTTGGTACTCTTTTTGCCTTTAAAATTTATAAACCTTCGTACTCAAAGAATAGGTTAGTTGCAAGCGCACAACCTATCGATTGTAGTATTTAGGTGTCGATCCGCAGGGAGAGAGGGAAACACTAATTTTTAATAAAGAAAACTACTTTTAAAACTGAACAATAAAAGTAAAGTGGGGGGGTTTTGTGTAATTTCGTTTTTAAAGGAAAATTAAAGTAAACTAAAAGTTCGTAACAAAAAGCAATAAAAGGTCGGGTGAAAAATCAAGTTTGAGAAGTCTAGGGGTATTCGGTCCACAATCCCTTGCTAATTCTATCTACTCGGTTTGTTTAAATTCATGTTTGATTATGACGGGGTTTCTAACCTAAGTTAGCCTTTGGAACAAATATTAATACAAATACCTTGGGTGGACGGATTAATGTGCCTCGAATTCTAGGGCTGTCACTAACCTAGAGGGATATTTAATCACGTGCTTCAAGTGTATATATCGATATTTGTTCTAAGGTGTCCCAATCAAGTTTTGGCTTCACCGCTAAGTCCTTCGCCACACCCTAATCTTAATTTCTATATTTCCAGATTTGAATAATAGAGTTCGGTCGCTTCAATATTCAAACCCCAAGGTATTTGCAATCACAATTTATACTATCCTATATGATCCTAATCTACTTTTAATCAAGAAGACTTAAGCGGGACGCTACAAGTCAAGCACAACAAGTTGCACTATCCTATATGATCCTAATCTACTTTGGGTCTAAATGATCAAAGCGGGACGCTACAAGTCAAGTCGTAAATCATGGAACATCACAAATAATAAATCACAGAAATTAACATCAAATCAAACAATCATAATAAAAACTAAAATCCGAGTAAAATAGAATTAAACAAGTTCATGCTACATGACCTAAACCCCTAGAGAGAAACTAGCCTCTCATGGAGATGCAAGTATTCATCATGAATTCAAGTACAAAATAAGTAAAGACAAAGAGAAATTAACTAGAGAAATAGAATACACCCTTTCCCTAATCAAAACCTTAGTCTTCCTTGCAATTGCTGTGAGAATTCGCCTTCCTTCCTCTTGATTCGCTCCTGTGGTTGATGCTTTATCTTGTGAAAATCTCTCTTCGAATGGTGATCCCCATGGAGAAGAAATTCCTTTCTTTTTATAATGGATCTGGAGCATATGGACGTGGGGAATCACTCTAAATCTGTCACAACGTGTCCCCACGTTTCCACCTTCTATTTTCCACCTTTTGAGACGTGGTCTGATGCGCCGAAAATAGAAAATCCTCAAAATGGCAGTTTTTAGGCTGAATGCGGCCCAAGTGCGCCCGCACTGCGGTCGCACGCGCTTCATTTTCTGTTCTGAATTCCACCCTAAGTGCTGAGTGCGTCCGCACTGCTTCCCAGTGCGCCCGCATTACTCTCGGACTTTTCTGTTCTTCTTTGGCTCAGGAGTGGAAATTTCTCTAAGTAGAAAATGCGGGTCCCCTGCGGTCGCACTCTGGTCGCATTTTCTTCTAAGTTGCTGGATTTCTTCACCAAAATTCGGCTAAGTAGGAAATGCGTCCGCACCAATATTTAGTGCGTCCGCATTCCTCTCGGACTTTTCCTCTGGGGCTTGCTGGACCTTCGATTTTCTTCTAAGTGCTTAGTGCGGCCGCACTAAAGTTCAGTGCGTCCGCACTTTGGTCTTTTTTCTTGTTTTCCTGCGAATTTCACATAGACAAATGCAGTAACTTGATTCTAGGGGTATTTAATCCTAAGTTATACTAAAATACATGATATTTGGTGCTATTATGCGATGAAAACCTGATCGAACATATATATAAATTAAACCTATCAAAAACTGAAAAATAAAATCAGAGTGATTTGATACAGCTCTAGCCGCATCAATGTTTTTCTAGCTGAGTTATTGTTGAAGTTTAAAAAGTCTATTTATAAACAAATTTAAAAGTCTAAGTTTGACCTAGTTTCTCTACAAGTTACTAGAATGCAACTAATGAAACCACAAACACACAAAAGCAATAAATATTGTTTGTCTGTTACATCAACGAAGAAGAAGAGAGTGCTTAAAAAATGAGCTCTTTTAGGACAAAAGAAACTGCAGTAGCTACGGCCACAATAGAGGATGTCTCTTGGCCATAAATGCGAATTTGCTCAACAAGTATTTTAACGAGACCTTTGTGGCATCTCTCCTAATGCCAATGTAAGCCACATAACATCTAACACAATACATATCAGTGGTGAAAACTATTACCATCTTGACTTGTTGATTTTCTCTGGCATTTTATTGCGAGACTCAAAAAATATAATGAACTTATTATTCTACCATTGTTATATACATATTTCCATTAAAATTTCTATTAGAAGATAATACTCTTTTCTTATATATAATATAAGTCACAACTAACTTCAACTATTCACATTGTTACATTATGATCCTTGAATAAATAAAAATATACAAAAAGGGCCTAATTGTAAGGATTTCAAATTAATGCAATATTTAAAAACTTGGAGGACTTATGTGCAAAAATTCCATATATTAAGTAAATACCTTTCTTCTTCTCTTTATTTTCTCCCATTTACACCTCTAATTTCGTGAGAGGGCTAGGGTTTAGCCGAACCAAAGAGGGAAAGAGAGAGAGAGAGAAATCGAGCGTGGAATCGGATCAGAATTGTCGGAAATCTGAGATTCGAGCTAAATAGACGATCGTGGTCAGTTCTAAAGCTTCAATTTGGTGGTAAACCTACGAGGTATCGGATCTCGGGATCATTCGAGACGCCTGAGCCTTAGACGTGTACGCTATATACTCAGGTGCGGGGTTTCTGGACTTGTTTGATAGTTTATATTCAGAATTAAACTGTGTTTCGATTGACATGTAGATTATTGGTTAAATTGCATTATCGAATCGTGTTGCATATGCATTGCATTGCCCAATTAATTAAAACTCGAATTGTTTTATCTGATTGATCTGCATGCTGGTATGGTTATTATTTGTGTATTGATCTGAATGATCTAATTTGGAATTAAAAGTCACCGTGATTTATATCACCATCGGTTGGTGGATATGGTATTACCGTCTCCCATCGTGGCGACGTCACCCAGGGGGTGAATCCGGATTTGTCAAAGTCTATGCATGGACTTTGACGCCCAGTATTCTAAAGCTTTAGATCGTCTGGCCCTCGGCAGTGCCCAGTACCGGTTGGGACGAGGGGTAAGTGACTCTGTATTATGAATTTGATTATGGGTGACTTGTGTATCGGAGGCATTACCCAGGGGGTAATGCGTTTGAATGGTCAATTGGTTTTAAATGAATTTTCCGGATCTGAGATGAAACCAGACTTTTAATTAAACGGTTAAGCCTGTAACTACCAGATATTCTGAGCTCGAGTTAAACCAAATATTGTGTGATTGAATTTCGGTTTGGCAAATCCTGATTTGATTTCATTTGGCTAATTGATGTCGGGTTATGCGTTCATGTTTATACATTATTATAAATTGATCTGAACTTTATTTGTGTTTATTTTTGAATATAATCTGTGATTGCAAGTCCAGGAGCGAAACGTGGCAAATTTATCGCACTGAGAATTTATTTCTCACCCCCTGTTTGGGTTAACTTTTCAGGTTCCGGTTCAGCAGATCCGAGTGGGGCACGAGGTCGGTAGGCCTGGTTTCACCGCTGCTTAGACTGTCTGGTATGGTGGCATTAGGGACTATGTATATAGTTATGTTTTGATTGTGTACATATATGGTCTCTATGTCATTTTGTGATGCGTATCCATCGAGATACGGGTTTGTATGATATTACCTGACCATTTGGGATTTATGTTATTTGTTTGCTTATGTTTTTATTTACTATTATATCGTAATTGCCTTGTAGGCATACGGGCAACCGTATGTCTACGGCAGGAATCACCTGTCGCGCCTCGTTGGGCCGCGGGGTGTGACACACATATTTTTCAAGAGATATTTGAATGAGAAATTAGGTCATAAACGAGACATTCATGATTAATCATACAAACTCCCTCCCTCCTTTTCTTTGCACACACTCTGAGATCACACAAGCAAATAAACATGCATAACTATTTTTTACATCAATTTTCAATAGAAGTTTGCAAAATATTTTTTAATATAAATTGCTAGTGTGCATAAACTATATCACTCCATAGAAAAAAAATGTCTATAATGGACTCAAGATTGACGAAGTACAAAGAAACTTAGTTGTGAATAACAAATAATTAGATGAATTAGCATTTTGTATTAAGATGATTATAAAAAATTAGTTTATCTATCTGAATAAAAAAAAATATAGTCTATGCTGAGGTGGAACTAGAAATTTTGATAGGAATGACTGAAAATTATAATGCACAATTGTGTGAGTGGGATTTGAATTCAAGATCTCTCAACCACTAGGCTACAACTAAATGTTTGTTATTTATTGAGAGTGATTGAACTATATAAAAAAGTTAAACAAAAATTCAATTAAATTTTTATATGCATAATAAAAAATTTAAATCATTGAGGTTGTTTAGCCACCTTTAACTAAGCTTTAGATCCACCCTCCAAAGTGTATGAATTTAATAAATATGAAAGCAGTATTTCTAATTCCTCCTCCCATATACATATAGACAAATTCATGCATCAATCTAGAATGGTGAACTTAAGAACACGCATGTGGGAAGCCATACTTAATTGTTCCAATTATAATTACCCAAAGACTTTTTTCTTTAATTTAAAGTAAAATTAACACTCATCTGATTCAGAATGAAAACTTGTCTATTCATAATAAAACTTTTGTTATTAGTGTAACTTTAATATTTAAAAAAAATACTGAAAACAACCAATCACTATATAAATCTACAAGATAAGAATTATGAACATTATTATTTTTACAACACAGTTTAGTTATTAGGGGCGGCCATTTTTGTGAAACAGTGACGGTACAGACAGGGGTGGAACTAGAAAATTCTGATACGGGTGGCTGAAAATTAAAATGTACAATTGTAGTGAGTGAGATTTGAACCCAATACCTCTCAACGAAAAAATAGAGTTTTAACTACTACGCTACAACTAAACATTTGTTATTTATTGAGGGTGGTTAGACTATATAAAAAGTTAAAAAAAAGATTAAATTCAATTAAATTCCTATGCATATAATTAAAATTTTGCAATCACAGAGGTGGCTTAGCCACCTTTGACTAAGCCTTAGATCCGCCCTGGATAGAGATTTAGAGCATGGATCTCCCATGTGGCGGAGTGAGTGTGACACATTTTTTTTATTTTTACTTTTGAAATGTGAGATGGATTTGAGAGATTGAAGTTGGAATAATATTAGATGTTTTACTAAAACTTATTACCTGAAAGTTTTGTTAAGGAAAAAAAAATCAAATCGGCATGATTTTGCAGAATTCTATAGCACCATGTAATTAATATGGTCGTGTAGAATTTTATTTTTAAAACAAAATTTATTGAGAATTAGTTTTGATCTAGTGATAAAGACAATATTTTTTATACGGGATGACACATGTTTGAAATTCAAATGAAAATTACTTATACATATAAAACTAGTTGGGTACTCTATTTTTTTTTTTTTTTGAAAGATTTGACAGAGGCTGTAAAAGAAAAAAAAACTATAGAATTGTGGTTTGATTTTTTTTTAAATGACCAAAATTTGAAACTTGTAATTTTTTTAAATTGACCTGTATGTTTGTAATGTTTCTATTTTAGATTCTCATATATCAATATGAGAAATTATTAAAGTAGCACTTCCAAATAAAAACTTTCTCATCGCTTTGCAGTAGCTTGGGTCTTTTGGCTCAAAGTTAGATCGGTTGATAAATAAATATCTCTTGTGAGGTAAACTAAGAAATTTAACATAGTGCATGCTGAATTTGATAAAAAAAATCATATTTTTTGCTTTAATTAAATAAATATTTTATTAACAGAAGAACAAATTCTAAAATTTTATTAAAAATAGCACAAAAATTATAAAGTTTTCGAATCATAAGAGAGGTTTAGTCCTTTAAATCCACCCCACCTACCGAACCAGAATTTTTTTTATAAAGAGAATGGTGACAAAAGGTCATACCGAAAATAATGTTCAGCTTATTTAATTTGATTTTTTTGTGGTTGGTTGGGAGCATGGGACCAGATTTGACCCCAATTAGATATATTAATATCGAACAGCATAGTCACAAAATTTGCGAATTATTTATGAATAATTCATTTTTTTAGTAATAGCGAACCGAACGCCGAATAATTTGGTTAACCAAACTTTGACCGAATTATTTGGGAATTTTCCTAATTTTTTCCGAATTTTATGAATTATTAGCGAACTTTTCCCAAATTTTTCCGAATTTTTTTGTTTTTGTTTTTTTTGCTCCCTTGTGGGACTGAGATCACCGTCCGGATAATTCTGAATCATTTCCGAATTATATCCGAATTATTCCCGAATCACAAATTTTGTATCCCGACGAACCGAACCCGAATAATTCACTTGCCACTATGTTCAAGAGCGATGGTTAAGGTAAGTAATTTTTCCTTGAATTTGGTTGGCACAAGATAAAAAATTAATAAATTACAGTTCAAGTTAATAATAATAAATGAATTTTAGTGCATATAATTTTTTACTTCTTAAATTTAGATAACTAAATTTTAATTTAGTGATGATAAAAGATAATATATTTTGTGTGAAAAATGATACATTCAAAAATTAAATAAAACTCTTTGCAAATATATTAAACAGTTCAATAGCTTGACTTTGACTTCAAACCACTTCTAAAATAATTAAGTTAATTTTAAAATTAAGTCAATTTGTGTTGCATTTTATAGCAAGCGAGGAATCTAATTAACTTCGCTGTCAGAGCTGAAATTAATTAAAATGGAGAAATCATTGTAATTAGAGACATCAAGAGAAAAGTCAGGTTGGTTTTTAATTTTTATGCTGAATTGTATAAAGCATTAAAAGAAAATAAAAGTGACAAGTTTCTATTTACAATGGTTTTTAGTATTTATTTAAGACCGTGACATAATCGAATACATTGAAACATTTACTAATTATTTTGCCAACTACCCTACATTCCCTTTTTTTTTTTTTAAGAAAAGAGCCGAAAAAAAAAACCATGTCGGCCTATAGATGTTTTAATTAAATAATTTATTGGAAGTGAGGTGATAGATTTTAATTATTTCTCTTATATAAAAAGAAAGCTATCATACATATATAATTAAATAATGAGTAGGGTTAAAATGTACCATTGGTTTTGTGCTCCAATCATGCTCGTCTTTTTCTCTATCTTCAAAGTTCGAACAATCGATCTGAACCGCTCAATATGATCTTCATATTAAAATGTGTTTGGAAACAAAATTTTATATTTTTTTTTAAACTTATATTCTTTTTTGATAGGTACAAAACACTGTTTTGGATGGTCCAGAATCTTCTTAAAACAGTTAGTAAAAAAATTCTAAAAAATATAAAATTTGGTCTCCAAGCACATTTTAACACAAAATCATGGTGAATGGTTCGGATTGACTGTTCGGACTTTGAAAATGAAAATAAGAATGTAGAGCATGATTAGTACAAAACCAATAGTGTATTTTAACCCTACTCTTAAATAATTAATTGGTTATAGCATATGGAGAAAGAGAATGAACTCGAGATACCTATTTCAAATCTAGAACTAGAGTAGCTAACTCTAATTAATTGTCGGCCTATAGATGTTTTAATTGAACCGTTTTCTTTTTCTCAACCAAATAAGCTAAATCGAATTTTTAAATTATAGATTTAGCATAAATGATGGAAAATTTTGCCTCTTTACGTGAGACAGAGATTTATTATTTGCAAATTTCTATAATGAATACATAGATATCAAAATTAACATGTCTTTATTTAAGAAAAATGAGTAAAGATTTGGAGGTGATATATTAAGCCATTCAACTATTTAATATTTATAAGAAACTTTGAGGCAATCAGTAGAAGAAGAAAAGACAACCAGTAGAACATGAAATACAACCAGTACAAGATGAAAGACAAACCAAAGAAGATGAAAAACAACTAGTAGAAGATGAAAGACAACCAGTAGAACATGAAAGACAGCTAGTACAAGACCAAAGACAACTAGAAGAATATGAGGAGAAGATGAAAGATAATAGTAGAACACGAAAGACAACAAATACAAGATGAAAGATAGCAAGAAGATGATGAAAGACAACTAGAAGAAGATGAAATACGGCCAGTAGTAGATGAAAGACAATCAGTACAACATGAAAGACAGTACAAGACAAAAGATAACTAGTCGAAGATGAAAAACAACCAGTAGAAGATGAAAAACAATCAATACTAGATGAAAGGTAATGAGAAAAATTTGAAAGACAACTAGATGAAGATAAAACACAATCAGTACAAGGTGAAAGAAAACTAGATGAGGATGAAAGACAACTACAAGAACAGTAAAGACAACTAGAAGAAGATAAAATACAAACAGTAATAGATGAAAGACAAATAGTAGAACATGAAAGACAATCAATACAAGACAACCAATAGAACTTGAAAGACAATCAATACAAGACTAAAGATAACTAGAAGAACATGAATGACAACTACAAGACATAAAAAAAAAGATGAACTACAACATGTAATATATGAAAGACAACTAAAAGAATATGAAAGACAACTAGAAGAAGATGCAAAACAATCAGAACAAGATGAAAGACAACTAGAAGAAGAAGAAAAAAAATACTAGAAGAGGATAAAAAATAACTTAAAGAAGATGAAAGACAACTAGAAGAACATCACCAACAACTAGAAGAAGATGAAATAACACCAGGAGTACATGAGAGATAACTAGTAGAACACGAAAGACAACCCGTACAAGACGAAAGACAACTAGAAGAAGATGAAAGACAACTAGTACAAGATGAATGACAATCAATAGAACATGAAAGACCATTAAAAGATGAAAGATATCTAGAAGAACATGAAAGACAACTAGAATAAGATGAAACATAATCAACATAAGATGAAAGACAACTAGAAGAAAACTAAATATTACTAGAAGAACAAGAAAGACAACCAGTACAGGACGAAAGACAACTAAAAGAAAAAAGAAATTTTTTCTTTTGTTTCATTTTTTGTAACTGGCACCAAATTAGCAGCCTCTGTCCAGTTCTCAAAAAAAAAAATCAGACAAAAGTATAATTTGCTCCCAGTGCTCAAAGAAATATCTCACGGGGCCAAATTATTGGGCTGAAATTAATATGTTAATTTCTGAAAATAAATATGAGTTACAATTTATAATATATCAGCATTTAATATTTGACGGTATGGATTCCGACAATTTACCCAAAAAAAAATGACTGTCTAGATAGGATATTTCGGAATTTCGAAAACAATAAAAAACAATAGACAAATAAAAAAAATATTAGAACAAGTAATAGAAGCTGTTTACAAGTAGCATTCTTTACCTTTTTAATATATTATTGTTATACAAGTAGCTTCTATGCTGTTTACAAGTAGCATTTTTTACTTCTTATTTAACTATGATTGACTTCTTTATTGAGCATCACACAGACGAGATAAGTGTAGGTCCGATGCCCATCGGACCTAGTTTGGTTCCGATGGGCAGATCTACCGTAGGAGAACGGAGTAATTTGTGCGCACGAATCTTGAAACATACACGCACGGGGTTTAAAGCATTTCGCACGAATCTAAAAAAAAATCGATGGTGATTAAACCCGTCGAACCGAGGTAGGTCCGATGCCCATCGGACCTACTCTCAAGTCCACACAGACTACTTCATTCAAGAAATTTACTTCCCCTCAGGTTACCTGACTGAGTACAATTGAAATGGACAGTCCAGGATCCGTCCTTTAACTTGGCACGAATCTCAAAGCACAAATAATACTGCCCACCCACCCAACCCCGCGCGCCATCCCCAGTAAGCACTGACTGAGAGTAAATCTGGACCGCCGGTTTCAATTGTGTTGAGTCAGATACATGAGAAGACAAGGTCCAAAATATTTATATTTAGACTCGGACTGTCGCGATCAGATATTGTTTGCATTTTCAATGTAACTTTCATTATATGCTTTTGCAAAAAAAAATAATGATCAATTTTATGTTAGAAAAGAAAAACAGATATTGTTTGTTTCTATAATTTTATTTTTTAGAAACAATTGATATATTTTAGCTTAATTTCACTAGCTAGAAACAACATGTCACTTGTAAGATCCAACCATCAAATTACAGTTGAAAAGTTCCAATAAGCACCTTTAATTAATAAAGGTCAAAATTAATATAAAATTAAGATTATGCTCGTCAAATATCATCGGCCATTTTTTATTGGCTGGTAGGAGAGGTATCTGTTAAAACATCAAGAGATTTGTTTTTATTATATCGCCTTAATTGGTATTTGAACAAAACACAACCACTTTTAGTAAAAATAATGTAAAAAATATTCTTTCGTCATACCAAGAAGATATTTTTCTTTTTTATAATAGAAAAAAGAAGTCCACTTGTCACAGAATTAATACTTATGTCATAATAGATCCGAATAAGTTATAGTTTGGTTGACAATTGGATATATACAAATTGAATTCAACATAATTACATGTACGTAATCAAACAAAGAGACCGCAAAGCTAGCCAGTGACGAATCTAGCTTTTTTTTTTTATATACATACGTAGATTTGACTTCCATAAGAAACATTAACAACAAATAGATGTAGAAATTTTGAAAGGTATTATTTAGAAAAGGACTAGTAAAAACAAGCATATCTATACTTTTTTTTTGTTGGTTCCCATCTTATATAAATTATCACAGAGGGTTGCAATATTTTAAAATTTAAAATTTTATATTTAATAATTATATTAGATTTTGTTATAATAATAAAATCATTGCCGTCTCAAAGTTTTTGGATTATTCTAAAGACTTAAAGTTATTATTATTGTAAAAAATCCAATTACAATTACCAAATAGAAATACAAATTTTCAAATATTTCATACTCACATCAAATTTCGTGTGCATCATATTTAAATAAAAAAAATGTACATAATTACCGGTTAAAATTGTATGGAGAAAAAAATTCTTCATTTGTTACAAATATTATTTGACATCCAACAAAATTTATCAAAAATAAAATAAAATAGTGCAATATATTTTATTCATCCTACATATAGAAAATTTTGCTAATACCTAAAGCGATTTAGATTTTTTTAAAAGAAAATTGAAAAATAAAATCAGAGTGATTTGAAGTTAAGGAGTTATTGTTGAAGTTTAAAAAGACTATTTAGAAACAAATTCATAAGTCTAAGCTTAACCTAGTTTCTCTACAAGTTACCAGCATCCAACTAATTAAACCACAAACACACAAGAAATAAATATTGTTTGTCTGTTACATCAACGAAGAAGAAGAGAGTGCTTAAAAAACGAACTCTCTCTTTGGAAAGAAGAAACTGTAGTAGCTACGGCCACAGTAGAGAATGTCTCTTGGCCATAAATGGGAATTTGCTCAATAAGTATTTTAACGGGACTTTTGTGGCATCTCTCCTAATGCCAATGTTAGCCACATAACATCTAACACAATACATACCGGTGATGAAAACTATTACCATTTTGACTTGTTGATTTTCTCTGGGATTTTATTGCAAGACTAAAAAAATATAATGAACTTATTATACTACCATTGTTATATACATATTTCCATTAAACTTTCTATTAGAAGATAATACTCTTTTCTAATATATAATATAAGTCACAACTAACTCGACTATTCACATATTTTTCAAGCGATATTTGAATGAGAAATTAGGTTATAAACGAGACATTCATGATTAATCATACAAACTCCCTCCCTCCTTTTCTTTGCACACACTCTGAGATCACACAAGCAAATAAACATGCATGACTATTTTTTACATCAATTTTAATAGAAGTTTGCAAAATATTTTTTAATATAAATTGCTAGTGTGCATAAACTAGATCGCTCCATAGAAAAAAAATGTCTATAATGGACTCAAGATTGACGAAGTACAAAGAAACTTAGTTGTGAATAACAAATAATTAGATGAATTAGCATTTTGTATTAAGATGATTATAAAAAATTAGTTTATCTATCTGAATTAAAAAAATATATAGTCTACGCTAAGGTGGAACTAGAAAATTTTGATAGGAATGATTGAAAATTATAATGCACAATTGTGTGAGTGGGATTTGAATTCAAGATCTCTCAACCACTAGGCTACAACTAAATGTTTGTTATTTATTGAGAGTGATTGAACTATATAAAAAAGTTAAACAAAAAATTCAATTAAATTTTTATATGCATAATAAAAAAATTAAATCATTGAGGTTGTTTAGCCACCTTTAACTAAGCTTTAGATCCACCCTCCAAAGTGTATGAATTTAATAAATATGAAAGCAGTATTTCTAATTCCTCCTCCCATATATAGAGACAAATTCATGCATGAATCTAGAATGGTGAACTTAAGAACACGCATGTGAGAAGCCATACTTAATTGTTCCAATTATAATTACATAAAAACTTGTCTATTCATAATAAAACTTTTAAAGAAATACTTAAAACAACCAAATCACACTATAAAACTACAAGATAAGAATTATGAACATTATTATTTTTACTACACACTTTAGTTATTAGGGGCGACCATTTTTGTGTAATAGTGACGGTACAGAATAGGGGCGAAACTAGAAAATTTTGATAGGAGTGGCTGAAAATTAAAATGTAAAATTGTAGTGAGTTAGATTTGAACCCAAGACCTCTCAACCACAAAATAGATTTTTAACTACTACGCTACAACTAAACATTTGTTATTAATTAAAGGTGACTAGACTATATAAAAAGTTAAAAAAGATAAAATTTAATTAAATTCTTATACATATAATTAAAAGTTTGCAATCACAGAGGTGGCTTAGTCACCTTTGTCTAAGTCTTAGATCCGCCATGATAGAGATTTAGAGCATAGATCTCCCACATTCTATAGATATTCAATGTAATATCTTCCCTGATTTCGCTCATTTTCTGCAAAGTAAGAATAAAAATGCAGCAGTACCACATTCTATAGATATTCAATGTAATAGACACGATTTGGCGGTTAGAAACCCAGATTTTGGTACACAAATTGGTCGGATTTATAGGTCAAATATCGAGACATCATACATAATAAAAATTTAAATTATTGAGGTTGTTTAGCCACCTTTAACTAAGCTTTAGATCCAACTCCAAAGTGTATGAATTTAATAAATATGAAAGTTGTATTTCAAATTCCTCCTCCAATATATAGAGACAAATTCATGCATGAATCTAGAATCACTACTAGAATCTGGATTTGTTGCATGGGTAAAAATTTTTGTTGCAAGGGTAAGTAGTGTCCATGCAACAAATATTGGAGGGCTTTGAATAGTGCAATATATCAAAAAATTCATGGTGCAATAGAAATACAAATTCTTTTACAAATGAAAAATTACTTATACATATTAAACTAGTTGGGTACTCCAATAACAATTACCAAATAGAAATACAAATTTTCAAATATTTCATAATCACATCAAATTTCATGTGCATCATATTTAAATAAAAATAATGTACATAATTACCGGTTAAAATTGTATGGAGAAAAAAATTCTTCATTTGTTACAAATATTATTTGACATCCAACAAAAATTTATCAAAAATAAAATAAAATAGTGCAATATATTTTATTTATCCTACATAAAGAAAATTTTGCTAATACCTAAAGCGATTTAGATTTTTTTTTAATAGAAAACTGAAAAATAACATCAGAGTGATTTGATACAGCTCTAGCCGCAGCAATGTTTTTCTAGCTGAGTTATTGTTGAAGTTTAAAAAGTCTATTTATAAACAAATTTATAAGTCTAAGTTTGACCTAGTTTCTGTACAAGTTTCTAGCATCCAACTAATGAAACCACAAAGACACAAAAGCAATAAATATTGTTTGTCTGTTACACCATCGAAGAAGAAGAGAGTGCTTAAAAAACGAGCTCTTTTAGGACAAAAGAAACTGCAGTGGCTACGGCCACAGTAGAGGATGTCTCTTGGCCATAAATGCAAATTTGCTCAACAAGTATTTTAACGAGACCTTTGTGGCATCTCTCCTAATGCCAATGTAAGCCACATAACATCTAACACAATACATATCAGTGGTGAAAACTATTACCATCTTGACTTGTTGATTTTCTCTAGCATTTTATTGCGAGACTCAAAAAATATAATGAACTTATTATTCTACCATTGTTATATACATATTTCCATTAAAATTTCTATTAGAAGATAATACTCTTTTCTTATATATAATATAAGTCACAACTAACTTCAACTATTCACATATTTTTCAAGAGATATTTGAATGAGAAATTAGGTCATAAACGAGACATTCATGATTAATCATACAAACTCCCTCCCTCCTTTTCTTTGCACACACTCTGAGATCACACAAGCAAATAAACACGCATAACTATTTTTTACATCAATTTTCAATAGAAGTTTGCAAAATATTTTTTAATATAAATTGCTAGTGTGCATAAACTATATCACTCCATAGAAAAAAATGTCTATAATGGACTCAAGATTGACGAAGTACAAAGAAACTTAGTTGTGAATAACAAATAATTAGATTAATTAGCATTTTGTATTAAGATGATTATAAAAAATTAGTTTATCTATCTGAATTAAAAAAAAAATATAGTCTATGCTAAGGTGGAACTAGAAAATTTTGATAGGAATGACTGAAAATTATAATGCACAATTGTGTGAGTGGGATTTGAATTCAAGATCTCTCAACCACTAGACTACAACTAAATGTTTGTTATTTATTGAGAGTGATTGAACTATATAAAAAAGTTAAACAAAAATTCAATTAAATTTTTATATGCATAATAAAAAATTTAAATCATTGAGGTTGTTTAGCCACCTTTAACTAAGCTTTAGATCCACCCTCCAAAGTGTATGAATTTAATAAATATGAAAGCAGTATTTCTAATTCCTCCTCCCATATACATATAGACAAATTCATGCATCAATCTAGAATGGTGAACTTAAGAACACGCATGTGGGAAGCCATACTTAATTGTTCCAATTATAATTACATAAAGACTTTTTTCTTTAATTTAAAGTAAAATTAACACTCATCTGATTCAGAATGAAAACTTGTCTATTCATAATAAAACTTTTGTTATTAGTGTAACTTTAATATTTAAAAAAAATACTGAAAACAACCAATCACTATATAAATCTACAAGATAAGAATTATGAACATTATTATTTTTACTACACAGTTTAGTTATTAGGGGCGGCCATTTTTGTGAAACAGTGACGGTACAGACAGGGGTGGAACTAGAAAATTCTGATACAGGTGGCTGAAAATTAAAATGTACAATTGTAGTGAGTGAGATTTGAACCCAATACCTCTCAACGATAAAATAGAGTTTTAACTACTACGCTACAACTAAACATTTGTTATTTATTGAGGGTGGTTCGACTATATAAAAAGTTAAAAAAAAGATTAAATTCAATTAAATTCCTATGCATATAATTAAATTTTGCAATCACAGAGGTGGCTTAGCCACCTTTGACTAAGCCTTTGATCCTCCCTGGATAGAGATTTAGAGCATGGATCTCCCATGTGGCGGAGTGAGTGTGACACATTTTTTTTATTTTTACTTTTGAAATGTGAGATGGATTTGAGAGATTGAAGTTGGAATAATATTAGATGTTTTACTAAAACTTATTACCTGAAAGTTTTGTTAAGGAAAAAAAATCAAATCTGCATGATTTTGTAGAATTCTATAGCACCATGTAATTAATATGGTCGTGTAGAATTTTATTTTTAAAATAAAATTTATTGAGAATTAGTTTTTGATCTAGTGATAAAGACAATATTTTTTATAAAGGGATGACACATGTTTGAAATTCAAATGAAAATTACTTATACATATAAAACTAGTTGGGTACTCTATTTTTTTTTTTTTTTGAAAGATTTGACAGAGGCTGTAAAAGAAAAAAAAACTATAGAATTGTGGTTTGATTTTTTTTTAAATGACCAAAATTTGAAACTTGTAATTTTTTTAAATTGACCTGTATGTTTGTAATGTTTCTATTTTAGATTCTAATATATCAATATGAGAAATTATTAAAGTAGCACTTCCAAATAAAAACTTTCTCATCGCTTTGCAGTAGCTTGGGTCTTTTGGCTCAAAGTTAGATCGGTTGATAAATAAATATCTCTTGTGAGGTAAACTAAGAAATTTAACATAGTGCATGCTGAATTTGATAGAAAAAAAATCATATTTTTTGCTTTAATTAAAGAAATATTTTATTAACAGAAGAAAAAATTCTAAAATTTTATTAAAAATAGCACAAAAATCATAAAGTTTTCGAATCATAAGAGAGGTTTAGTCCTGTAAATCCACCCCACCTACCGAACCAGAATTTTTTTCATAAAGAGAAAGGTGACAAAAGGTCATACCGAAAATAATGTTCAGCTTATTTAATTTGATTTTTTTGTGGTTGGTTGGGAGGATGGGACCAGATTTGACCCCAATTAGATATATTAATATCGAACAGCATAGTCACAAAATTTGCGAATTATTTATGAATAATTCATTTTTTTAGTAATAGCGAACCGAACGCCGAATAATTTGGTTAACCAAACTTTGACCGAATTATTTGGGAATTTTCCTAATTTTTTCCGAATTTTATGAATTATTAGCGAACTTTTCCCAAATTTTTCCGAATTTTTTTGTTTTTGTTTTTTTTTGCTCCCTTGTGGGACGGAGATCTCCGTCCGGATAATTCTGAATCATTTCCGAATTATATCCGAATTATTCCCGAATCACAAATTTTGTATCCCGCCGAACCGAACCCGAATAATTCACTTGCCACTATGTTCAAGAGCGATGGTTTAGGTAAGTCATTTTTCCTTGAATTTGGTTGGCACAAGATAAAAAATTAATAAAGTACAGTTCAAGTTAATAATAATAAATGAATTTTAGTGCATATAATTTTTTACTTCTTAAATTTAGATAACTAAATTTTAATTTAGTGATGATAAAAGATAATATATTTTGTGTGAAAAATGATACATTCAAAAAATTAAATAAAACTCTTTGCAAATATATTAAACAGTTCAATAGCTTGACTTTGACTTCAAACCACTTCTAAAATAATTAAGTTAATTTTAAAATTAAGTCAATTTGTGTTGCATTTTATAGCAAGCGAGGAATCTAATTAACTTCGCTGTCAGAGCTGAAATTAATTAAAATGGAGAAATCATTGTAATTAGAGACATCAAGAGAAAAGTCTGGTTGGTTTTTAATTTTTATGCTGAATTGTATAAAGCATTAAAAGAAAATGAAAGTGACAAGTTTCTATTTACAATGGTTTTTAGTATTTATTTAAGACCGTGACATAATCGAATACATTGAAACATTTACTAATTATTTTGCCAACTACCCTACATTCCCCTTTTTTTTTTTTTTAAGAAGAGAGCCGAAAAAAAAAAACCATGTCGGCCTATAGATGTTTTAATTAAATAATTGATTGGAAGTGAGGTGATAGATTTTAATTATTTCTCTTATATAAAAAGAAAGCTATCATACATATATAATTAAATAATGAGTAGGGTTAAAATGCACCATTGGTTTTGTGCTCCAATCATGCTCGTCTTTTTCTCTATCTTCAAAGTTCGAACAATCGATCTGAACCGCTCAATATGATCTTCATATTAAAATGTGTTTGGAAACAAAATTTTATATTTTTTTTTAACTTTTATTCTTTTTTGATAGGTACAAAACACTGTTTTGGATGGTCCAGAATCTTCTTAAAACAGTTAGTAAAAAAATTCTAAAAAATATAAAATTTGGTCTCCAAGCACATTTTAACACAAAATCATGGTGAACGGTTCGGATTGACTGTTCGGACTTTGAAAATGAAAATAAGAATGTAGAGCATGATTAGAGTACAAAACCAATAGTGTATTTTAACCCTACTCTTAAATAATTAATTGGTTATAGCATATGGAGAAAGAGAATGAACTCGAGATACCTATTTCAAATCTAGAACTAGAGTAGCTAACTCTAATTAATTGTCGGCCTATAGATGTTTTAATTGAACCGTTTTCTTTTTCTCAACCAAATAAGCTAAATCGAATTTTTAAATTATAGATTTAGCATAAATGATGGAAAATTTTGCCTCTTTACGTGAGACAGAGATTTATTATTTACAAATTTCTATAATGAATACATAGATATCAAAATTAACATGTCTTTATTTAAGAAAAATGAGTAAAGATTTGGAGGTGATATATTAAGCCATTCAACTATTTAATATTTATAAGAAACTTTGAGGCAATCAGTAGAAGAAGAAAAGACAACCAGTAGAACATGAAATACAACCAGTACAAGATGAAAGACAAACCAAAGAAGATGAAAAACAACTAGTTGAAGATGAAAGACAACCAGTAGAACATGAAAGACAGCTAGTACAAGACCAAAGACAACTAGAAGAATATGAGGAGAAGATGAAAGATAATAGTAGAACACGAAAGACAACAAATACAAGATGAAAGATAGCAAGAAGATGATGAAAGACAACTAGAAGAAGATGAAATACGGCCAGTAGTAGATGAAAGACAATCAGTACAACATGAAAGACAGTACAAGACAAAAGATAACTAGTCGAAGATGAAAAACAACCAGTAGAAGATGAAAAACAATCAATACTAGATGAAAGGTAATGAGAAAAATTTGAAAGACAACTAGATGAAGATAAAACACAATCAGTACAAGGTTAAAGAAAACTAGATGAGGATGAAAGACAACTACAAGAACAGTAAAGACAACTAGAAGAAGATAAAATACAAACAGTAATAGATGAAAGACAAATAGTAGAACATGAAAGACAATCAATACAACACAACCAATAGAACTTGAAAGACAATCAATACAAGACTAAAGATAACTAGAAGAACATGAATGACAACTACAAGACATAAAAAAAAAGATGAACTACAACATGTAATATATGAAAGACAACTAAAAGAATATGAAAGACAACTAGAAGAAGATGAAAAACAATCAGAACAAGATGAAAGACAACTAGAAGAAGAAGAAAAAAAATACTAGAAGAGGATAAAAAATAACTTAAAGAAGATGAAAGACAACTAGAAGAACATCACCAACAACTAGAAGAAGATGAAATAACACCAGGAGTACATGAGAGATAACTAGTAGAACACGAAAGACAACCCGTACAAGACGAAAGACAACTAGAAGAAGATGAAAGACAACTAGTACAAGATGAATGACAATCAATAGAACATGAAAGACCATTAAAAGATGAAAGATATCTAGAAGAACATGAAAGACAACTAGAATAAGATGAAACATAATCAACATAAGATGAAAGACAACTAGAAGAAAACTAAATATTACTAGAAGAACAAGAAAGACAACCAGTACAGGACGAAAGACAACTAAAAGAAAAAAGAAATTTTTTCTTTTGTTTCATTTTTTGTAACTGGCACCAAATTAGCAGCCTCTGTCCAGTTCTCAAAAAAAAAAATCAGACAAAAGTATAATTTGCTCCCAGTGCTCAAAGAAATATCTCACGGGGCCAAATTATTGGGCTGAAATTAATATGTTAATTTCTGAAAATAAATATGAGTTACAATTTATAATATATCAGCATTTAATATTTGACGGTATGGATTCCGACAATTTACCCAAAAAAAAATGACTGTCTAGATAGGATATTTTGGAATTTCGAAAACAATAAAAAACAATAGACAAATAAAAAAAATATTAGAACAAGTAATAGAAGCTGTTTACAAGTAGCATTCTTTACCTTTTTAATATATTATTGTTATACAAGTAGCTTCTATGCTGTTTACAAGTAGCATTTTTTACTTCTTATTTAACTATGATTGACTTCTTTATTGAGCATCACACAGACGAGATAAGTGTAGGTCCGATGCCCATCGGACCTAGTTTGGTTCCGATGGGCAGATCTACCGTAGGAGAACGGAGTAATTTGTGCGCACGAATCTTGAAACATACACGCACGGGGTTTAAAGCATTTCGCACGAATCTAAAAAAAAATCGATGGTGATTAAACCCGTCGAACCGAGGTAGGTCCGATGCCCATCGGACCTACTCTCAAGTCCACACAGACTACTTCATTCAAGAAATTTACTTCCCCTCAGGTTACCTGACTGAGTACAATTGAAATGGACAGTCCAGGATCCGTCCTTTAACTTGGCACGAATCTCAAAGCACAAATAATACTGCCCACCCACCCAACCCCGCGCGCCATCCCCAGTAAGCACTGACTGAGAGTAAATCTGGACCGCCGGTTTCAATTGTGTTGAGTCAGATACATGAGAAGACAAGGTCCAAAATATTTATATTTAGACTCGGACTGTCGCGATCAGATATTGTTTGCATTTTCAATGTAACTTTCATTATATGCTTTTGCAAAAAAAAATAATGATCAATTTTATGTTAGAAAA
This sequence comes from Carex myosuroides, assembly GCA_028015225.1. Classification (NCBI taxonomy): domain Eukaryota; kingdom Viridiplantae; phylum Streptophyta; class Magnoliopsida; order Poales; family Cyperaceae; genus Carex; species Carex myosuroides. The sequence goes on from CM051470.1 coordinate 13,310,010, forward strand.
GAAAAACAGATATTGTTTGTTTCTATAATTTTATTTTTTAGAAACAATTGATATATTTTAGCTTAATTTCACTAGCTAGAAACAACATGTCACTTGTAAGATCCAACCATCAAATTACAGTTGAAAAGTTCCAATAAGCACCTTTAATTAATAAAGGTCAAAATTAATATAAAATTAAGATTATGCTCGTCAAATATCATCGGCCATTTTTTATTGGCTGGTAGGAGAGGTATCTGTTAAAACATCAAGAGATTTGTTTTTATTATATCGCCTTAATTGGTATTTGAACAAAACACAACCACTTTTAGTAAAAATAATGTAAAAAATATTCTTTCGTCATACCAAGAAGATATTTTTCTTTTTTATAATAGAAAAAAGAAGTCCACTTGTCACAGAATTAATACTTATGTCATAATAGATCCGAATAAGTTATAGTTTGGTTGACAATTGGATATATACAAATTGAATTCAACATAATTACATGTACGTAATCAAACAAAGAGACCGCAAAGCTAGCCAGTGACGAATCTAGCTTTTTTTTTTTATATACATACGTAGATTTGACTTCCATAAGAAACATTAACAACAAATAGATGTAGAAATTTTGAAAGGTATTATTTAGAAAAGGACTAGTAAAAACAAGCATATCTATACTTTTTTTTTGTTGGTTCCCATCTTATATAAATTATCACAGAGGGTTGCAATATTTTAAAATTTAAAATTTTATATTTAATAATTATATTAGATTTTGTTATAATAATAAAATCATTGCCGTCTCAAAGTTTTTGGATTATTCTAAAGACTTAAAGTTATTATTATTGTAAAAAATCCAATTACAATTACCAAATAGAAATACAAATTTTCAAATATTTCATACTCACATCAAATTTCGTGTGCATCATATTTAAATAAAAAAAATGTACATAATTACCGGTTAAAATTGTATGGAGAAAAAAATTCTTCATTTGTTACAAATATTATTTGACATCCAACAAAATTTATCAAAAATAAAATAAAATAGTGCAATATATTTTATTCATCCTACATATAGAAAATTTTGCTAATACCTAAAGCGATTTAGATTTTTTTAAAAGAAAATTGAAAAATAAAATCAGAGTGATTTGAAGTTAAGGAGTTATTGTTGAAGTTTAAAAAGACTATTTAGAAACAAATTCATAAGTCTAAGCTTAACCTAGTTTCTCTACAAGTTACCAGCATCCAACTAATTAAACCACAAACACACAAGAAATAAATATTGTTTGTCTGTTACATCAACGAAGAAGAAGAGAGTGCTTAAAAAACGAACTCTCTCTTTGGAAAGAAGAAACTGTAGTAGCTACGGCCACAGTAGAGAATGTCTCTTGGCCATAAATGGGAATTTGCTCAATAAGTATTTTAACGGGACTTTTGTGGCATCTCTCCTAATGCCAATGTTAGCCACATAACATCTAACACAATACATACCGGTGATGAAAACTATTACCATTTTGACTTGTTGATTTTCTCTGGGATTTTATTGCAAGACTAAAAAAATATAATGAACTTATTATACTACCATTGTTATATACATATTTCCATTAAACTTTCTATTAGAAGATAATACTCTTTTCTAATATATAATATAAGTCACAACTAACTCGACTATTCACATATTTTTCAAGCGATATTTGAATGAGAAATTAGGTTATAAACGAGACATTCATGATTAATCATACAAACTCCCTCCCTCCTTTTCTTTGCACACACTCTGAGATCACACAAGCAAATAAACATGCATGACTATTTTTTACATCAATTTTAATAGAAGTTTGCAAAATATTTTTTAATATAAATTGCTAGTGTGCATAAACTAGATCGCTCCATAGAAAAAAAAATGTCTATAATGGACTCAAGATTGACGAAGTACAAAGAAACTTAGTTGTGAATAACAAATAATTAGATGAATTAGCATTTTGTATTAAGATGATTATAAAAAATTAGTTTATCTATCTGAATTAAAAAAATATATAGTCTACGCTAAGGTGGAACTAGAAAATTTTGATAGGAATGATTGAAAATTATAATGCACAATTGTGTGAGTGGGATTTGAATTCAAGATCTCTCAACCACTAGGCTACAACTAAATGTTTGTTATTTATTGAGAGTGATTGAACTATATAAAAAAGTTAAACAAAAAATTCAATTAAATTTTTATATGCATAATAAAAAAATTAAATCATTGAGGTTGTTTAGCCACCTTTAACTAAGCTTTAGATCCACCCTCCAAAGTGTATGAATTTAATAAATATGAAAGCAGTATTTCTAATTCCTCCTCCCATATATAGAGACAAATTCATGCATGAATCTAGAATGGTGAACTTAAGAACACGCATGTGAGAAGCCATACTTAATTGTTCCAATTATAATTACATAAAAACTTGTCTATTCATAATAAAACTTTTAAAGAAATACTTAAAACAACCAAATCACACTATAAAACTACAAGATAAGAATTATGAACATTATTATTTTTACTACACACTTTAGTTATTAGGGGCGACCATTTTTGTGTAATAGTGACGGTACAGAATAGGGGCGAAACTAGAAAATTTTGATAGGAGTGGCTGAAAATTAAAATGTAAAATTGTAGTGAGTTAGATTTGAACCCAAGACCTCTCAACCACAAAATAGATTTTTAACTACTACGCTACAACTAAACATTTGTTATTAATTAAAGGTGACTAGACTATATAAAAAGTTAAAAAAGATAAAATTTAATTAAATTCTTATACATATAATTAAAAGTTTGCAATCACAGAGGTGGCTTAGTCACCTTTGTCTAAGTCTTAGATCCGCCATGATAGAGATTTAGAGCATAGATCTCCCACATTCTATAGATATTCAATGTAATATCTTCCCTGATTTCGCTCATTTTCTGCAAAGTAAGAATAAAAATGCAGCAGTACCACATTCTATAGATATTCAATGTAATAGACACGATTTGGCGGTTAGAAACCCAGATTTTGGTACACAAATTGGTCGGATTTATAGGTCAAATATCGAGACATCATACATAATAAAAATTTAAATTATTGAGGTTGTTTAGCCACCTTTAACTAAGCTTTAGATCCAACTCCAAAGTGTATGAATTTAATAAATATGAAAGTTGTATTTCAAATTCCTCCTCCAATATATAGAGACAAATTCATGCATGAATCTAGAATCACTACTAGAATCTGGATTTGTTGCATGGGTAAAAATTTTTGTTGCAAGGGTAAGTAGTGTCCATGCAACAAATATTGGAGGGCTTTGAATAGTGCAATATATCAAAAAATTCATGGTGCAATAGAAATACAAATTCTTTTACAAATGAAAAATTACTTATACATATTAAACTAGTTGGGTACTCCAATAACAATTACCAAATAGAAATACAAATTTTCAAATATTTCATAATCACATCAAATTTCATGTGCATCATATTTAAATAAAAATAATGTACATAATTACCGGTTAAAATTGTATGGAGAAAAAAATTCTTCATTTGTTACAAATATTATTTGACATCCAACAAAAATTTATCAAAAATAAAATAAAATAGTGCAATATATTTTATTTATCCTACATAAAGAAAATTTTGCTAATACCTAAAGCGATTTAGATTTTTTTTTAATAGAAAACTGAAAAATAACATCAGAGTGATTTGATACAGCTCTAGCCGCAGCAATGTTTTTCTAGCTGAGTTATTGTTGAAGTTTAAAAAGTCTATTTATAAACAAATTTATAAGTCTAAGTTTGACCTAGTTTCTGTACAAGTTTCTAGCATCCAACTAATGAAACCACAAAGACACAAAAGCAATAAATATTGTTTGTCTGTTACACCATCGAAGAAGAAGAGAGTGCTTAAAAAACGAGCTCTTTTAGGACAAAAGAAACTGCAGTGGCTACGGCCACAGTAGAGGATGTCTCTTGGCCATAAATGCAAATTTGCTCAACAAGTATTTTAACGAGACCTTTGTGGCATCTCTCCTAATGCCAATGTAAGCCACATAACATCTAACACAATACATATCAGTGGTGAAAACTATTACCATCTTGACTTGTTGATTTTCTCTGGCATTTTATTGCGAGACTCAAAAAATATAATGAACTTATTATTCTACCATTGTTATATACATATTTCCATTAAAATTTCTATTAGAAGATAATACTCTTTTCTTATATATAATATAAGTCACAACTAACTTCAACTATTCACATATTTTTCAAGAGATATTTGAATGAGAAATTAGGTCATAAACGAGACATTCATGATTAATCATACAAACTCCCTCCCTCCTTTTCTTTGCACACACTCTGAGATCACACAAGCAAATAAACACGCATAACTATTTTTTACATCAATTTTCAATAGAAGTTTGCAAAATATTTTTTAATATAAATTGCTAGTGTGCATAAACTATATCACTCCATAGAAAAAAATGTCTATAATGGACTCAAGATTGACGAAGTACAAAGAAACTTAGTTGTGAATAACAAATAATTAGATTAATTAGCATTTTGTATTAAGATGATTATAAAAAATTAGTTTATCTATCTGAATTAAAAAAAAAATATAGTCTATGCTAAGGTGGAACTAGAAAATTTTGATAGGAATGACTGAAAATTATAATGCACAATTGTGTGAGTGGGATTTGAATTCAAGATCTCTCAACCACTAGACTACAACTAAATGTTTGTTATTTATTGAGAGTGATTGAACTATATAAAAAAGTTAAACAAAAATTCAATTAAATTTTTATATGCATAATAAAAAATTTAAATCATTGAGGTTGTTTAGCCACCTTTAACTAAGCTTTAGATCCACCCTCCAAAGTGTATGAATTTAATAAATATGAAAGCAGTATTTCTAATTCCTCCTCCCATATACATATAGACAAATTCATGCATCAATCTAGAATGGTGAACTTAAGAACACGCATGTGGGAAGCCATACTTAATTGTTCCAATTATAATTACATAAAGACTTTTTTCTTTAATTTAAAGTAAAATTAACACTCATCTGATTCAGAATGAAAACTTGTCTATTCATAATAAAACTTTTGTTATTAGTGTAACTTTAATATTTAAAAAAAATACTGAAAACAACCAATCACTATATAAATCTACAAGATAAGAATTATGAACATTATTATTTTTACTACACAGTTTAGTTATTAGGGGCGGCCATTTTTGTGAAACAGTGACGGTACAGACAGGGGTGGAACTAGAAAATTCTGATACAGGTGGCTGAAAATTAAAATGTACAATTGTAGTGAGTGAGATTTGAACCCAATACCTCTCAACGATAAAATAGAGTTTTAACTACTACGCTACAACTAAACATTTGTTATTTATTGAGGGTGGTTCGACTATATAAAAAGTTAAAAAAAAGATTAAATTCAATTAAATTCCTATGCATATAATTAAATTTTGCAATCACAGAGGTGGCTTAGCCACCTTTGACTAAGCCTTTGATCCTCCCTGGATAGAGATTTAGAGCATGGATCTCCCATGTGGAGGAGTGAGTGTGACACATTTTTTTTATTTTTACTTTTGAAATGTGAGATGGATTTGAGAGATTGAAGTTGGAATAATATTAGATGTTTTACTAAAACTTATTACCTGAAAGTTTTGTTAAGGAAAAAAAATCAAATCTGCATGATTTTGTAGAATTCTATAGCACCATGTAATTAATATGGTCGTGTAGAATTTTATTTTTAAAATAAAATTTATTGAGAATTAGTTTTTGATCTAGTGATAAAGACAATATTTTTTATACGGGATGACACATGTTTGAAATTCAAATGAAAATTACTTATACATATAAAACTAGTTGGGTACTCTATTTTTTTTTTTTTTTTGAAAGATTTGACAGAGGCTGTAAAAGAAAAAAAAACTATAGAATTGTGGTTTGATTTTTTTTTAAATGACCAAAATTTGAAACTTGTAATTTTTTTAAATTGACCTGTATGTTTGTAATGTTTCTATTTTAGATTCTAATATATCAATATGAGAAATTATTAAAGTAGCACTTCCAAATAAAAACTTTCTCATCGCTTTGCAGTAGCTTGGGTCTTTTGGCTCAAAGTTAGATCGGTTGATAAATAAATATCTCTTGTGAGGTAAACTAAGAAATTTAACATAGTGCATGCTGAATTTGATAGAAAAAAAATCATATTTTTTGCTTTAATTAAAGAAATATTTTATTAACAGAAGAAAAAATTCTAAAATTTTATTAAAAATAGCACAAAAATCATAAAGTTTTCGAATCATAAGAGAGGTTCAGTCCTGTAAATCCACCCCACCTACCGAACCAGAATTTTTTTCATAAAGAGAAAGGTGACAAAAGGTCATACCGAAAATAATGTTCAGCTTATTTAATTTGATTTTTTTGTGGTTGGTTGGGAGGATGGGACCAGATTTGACCCCAATTAGATATATTAATATCGAACAGCATAGTCACAAAATTTGCGAATTATTTATGAATAATTCATTTTTTTAGTAATAGCGAACCGAACGCCGAATAATTTGGTTAACCAAACTTTGACCGAATTATTTGGGAATTTTCCTAATTTTTTCCGAATTTTATGAATTATTAGCGAACTTTTCCCAAATTTTTCCGAATTTTTTTGTTTTTGTTTTTTTTTGCTCCCTTGTGGGACGGAGATCTCCGTCCGGATAATTCTGAATCATTTCCGAATTATATCCGAATTATTCCCGAATCACAAATTTTGTATCCCGCCGAACCGAACCCGAATAATTCACTTGCCACTATGTTCAAGAGCGATGGTTTAGGTAAGTCATTTTTCCTTGAATTTGGTTGGCACAAGATAAAAAATTAATAAAGTACAGTTCAAGTTAATAATAATAAATGAATTTTAGTGCATATAATTTTTTACTTCTTAAATTTAGATAACTAAATTTTAATTTAGTGATGATAAAAGATAATATATTTTGTGTGAAAAATGATACATTCAAAAAATTAAATAAAACTCTTTGCAAATATATTAAACAGTTCAATAGCTTGACTTTGACTTCAAACCACTTCTAAAATAATTAAGTTAATTTTAAAATTAAGTCAATTTGTGTTGCATTTTATAGCAAGCGAGGAATCTAATTAACTTCGCTGTCAGAGCTGAAATTAATTAAAATGGAGAAATCATTGTAATTAGAGACATCAAGAGAAAAGTCTGGTTGGTTTTTAATTTTTATGCTGAATTGTATAAAGCATTAAAAGAAAATGAAAGTGACAAGTTTCTATTTACAATGGTTTTTAGTATTTATTTAAGACCGTGACATAATCGAATACATTGAAACATTTACTAATTATTTTGCCAACTACCCTACATTCCCCTTTTTTTTTTTTAAAGAAGAGAGCCGAAAAAAAAAAACCATGTCGGCCTATAGATGTTTTAATTAAATAATTGATTGGAAGTGAGGTGATAGATTTTAATTATTTCTCTTATATAAAAAGAAAGCTATCATACATATATAATTAAATAATGAGTAGGGTTAAAATGCACCATTGGTTTTGTGCTCCAATCATGCTCGTCTTTTTCTCTATCTTCAAAGTTCGAACAATCGATCTGAACCGCTCAATATGATCTTCATATTAAAATGTGTTTGGAAACAAAATTTTATATTTTTTTTTAACTTTTATTCTTTTTTGATAGGTACAAAACACTGTTTTGGATGGTCCAGAATCTTCTTAAAACAGTTAGTAAAAAAATTCTAAAAAATATAAAATTTGGTCTCCAAGCACATTTTAACACAAAATCATGGTGAACGGTTCGGATTGACTGTTCGGACTTTGAAAATGAAAATAAGAATGTAGAGCATGATTAGAGTACAAAACCAATAGTGTATTTTAACCCTACTCTTAAATAATTAATTGGTTATAGCATATGGAGAAAGAGAATGAACTCGAGATACCTATTTCAAATCTAGAACTAGAGTAGCTAACTCTAATTAATTGTCGGCCTATAGATGTTTTAATTGAACCGTTTTCTTTTTCTCAACCAAATAAGCTAAATCGAATTTTTAAATTATAGATTTAGCATAAATGATGGAAAATTTTGCCTCTTTACGTGAGACAGAGATTTATTATTTACAAATTTCTATAATGAATACATAGATATCAAAATTAACATGTCTTTATTTAAGAAAAATGAGTAAAGATTTTGTAACACCGTAAACTTTTGAAATTAGATTTATTCAAATTTATTAAGTGGTTAAATCAAATTATATATATATGTATATACAAAAATCAATTATGTGGATAGCAAATGATAATTATACGATTGTTGTGATTTTCGTCGCGGGAAATAACGAAAAATGGTGAAAACAGAGCCCAGTGCGGATGAACCCACCCGCAGTGCGGTTCCATCCACCCACACTGGGTACTTAGCCAATTTTCCAACGTTCAGCCAATTTTTCCCGAGCCTAGTGCGTCCGCACTGAGAGTCAGTGCGGATGGACCACCCGCACTAAATAACTTAGCCAAATTCTGAGATTTCAGTGACCACCCGCAGTGCGGATGGCCACCCGCACCGCCACCCGCATTCGTGGAAATTCAGAAGTATTAACAGTGAAATTTACAGCCAGTGCGGGTCAGCGAACCCGCAGTGCGGATGGACCCATCCGCATTCGCACACTGAAGGTCTATTTTGCAAAATTCCCAAAAGGGAAGTGGGGCCCTTTGTCATACACACCTCTTTCTCTCTTTTCCTTTTCTTTTCCTTTTCTTTCCCCTTCTCTTTTTCTTTCTTCTTTCCTACGCCGACAAAGAGAGAGAGAGAACGAGACAAAGAGAGAGTGAGAGAGAGAGAGCTCCGGGCGACGAAATCCCCCGAAAATCGAGATATCGAACGAGGAACACGTTTCTCGCTCTTTGCTTCCGTTCATTGGTAAATCCCATTTCTATTTCTCTCTCGATTTGTATTTCGTTATTTCTAGGTTTTCGATGAAAACCCGTAGAATTGCACCAAATTGATTGTGCTATGTCTTTGTTGATTCTATAGTGTTTATTGATTGATTTCGTGTTCCAATTTGTAACCGAATTCCCGATTATGAATTTCTCCGAAATGGAATTAGGTTTTGGTACCATTATCTCGAATTGACCTAATTCCGACTCGAATTGTACCGTGTGGTGCCTTAGCGCACTTATGACTTGATTATTGGTGCCGAAACCGAATGAAAAGCACTATGTGACCTAAACCTATATCATTAGGACCCGAATACGAACCCTAAGCCGTGTTTAACCTAATTCAACTCGGTTTAACCTATCGAATACCAATCGAACGCTGTAATCGAATCTAAGTGTATAAATAGGTGATAATCCTACGAGGCATCGGATCTCGGGATCATTTGAGACGCCTGAGCCTTAGACGAGTGCACTTTATACTCAGGTGCGGGGTTTCTGGACTTGTCTGATATTTCCTTTTCAGAATTAAACTGTTATTCGGTTGTCATGTTGAATATTCATTGATGCATTAGCTGAATTGTGCATTGCATGTGCATAGCCCAATCTGTTTGAAATTGAATTGCTGAAATCTGAATGACTTGCATACTGGTATGGTTTACGATTGTGTCGATCTAATTAGATCTGATTTTTGAGTGTAAGTCACCAGAATTGGAAATGTGAATGAGATTGGTCACCGGCGTGTGACGGGTCACCATCGTGTGACGAATTTGCAAAGCCTGGCATGCGGGTTTTGGCAGGATCCTAAAGCTTTAGCCTACCTGGGACACCGTAAGTCCCCAACCGGTTGGGGCAGGGTCAGTGATTTGATTGACGGTTATGATTATGGGTGACTAGTGTTATCGTCTAAGTCGTTATCCGGCGTGATAAGGCGTTTGAACGGTCAGTTGATTTTACGTTCCAAAACGATGTTGAATGAATTTTCTTGAAATGACTTGGAACCAGAACTTAGGAAATGGTTACGCCAAAGCATTACAGGTGGGTGTCAGATAAAGGGTCCAGCTCGGTGGAACATCTGTAGGTGTCAGTAACCCTACAGATGTGGGTTTGATAAAGGGTCCAGCTCGAGAGAACACCTGTAGTGCTACCAGCTATAATACGGTAAGTTAAGCCTAATGTTATGTTTATTTGAATATCGAATTTGCGATTCCTGGATGTTGATTTCATTTGATTATTGTTGTCAGGTATATGCATTTTTATCTTATACACTGGTATAGAACTGTGTTATGTTTTATTTGGCGTTTCTTTTTGAAAATGAAACTTGATTGCAAGTCCAGCAATCCGTTGTGGCAATTATCGCACTGAGAATTTATTCTCACCCCACATTTGGGTTACCTTTTCAGGTTTGGGTGCAGCCGGTAGCGGAGAGGCACGTCGGATTTAGGCCATCAGTATATGTCACCTATACCTGAGTTTTTGTTTGGTATTTGACTAGAGATGTACATATGTTTTTTGATTGTGATATATTCTCTATGTCATGACCTTTGGTTGTATCCGTACGAGATACTGTTTATATATACTATGACCTGTTTTATATTCGAACCGATTTGTTGTGTGTATTTGTGTTATTGTTGCTTGTTGGGGTGGGTTTTCTATTATATCGTACATGCCTTGTAGGCATACAGGAAACTGTATGTCTACGGCAGGGTCCCGTCACATCCTGCGGGCCGCGGGGTGTGACAGGTCTCCTTTGGTGGTATCAGAGCATGGTTAAGCCTTAACCTGAACCAGTCTGGTAGGATACGTGAGAGTGACACGTAATAAGGGGATCGTAACGGATAAAGAGGTATTCGTATAACGATTATACATATACATTATTATAATGTTGTTTTGGTACAGTATAGAATTATGGAGACTCGTAGAGGCCGCGGACGACCTCGAGTGAATCCGGTTGTCATTGAGCCAGCAGCTGCTAGAGATGGAAATGAGTCGGAGGGTTCTGGAGGAGGGCAGAACCGAGACAGAGAACTAGATGATAGGCTGATCGCGGCTTATGAGAGGGGCCGTCAAGCAGCCGAAAGGCGAGAGGCAGCACCAGTGGATCAGAGAGGTACACCTGAGGAATTCCGCAAATTATATGACTCTTTTATGCGCTTAAACCCGCCGCAGTTTGATGGTACCGGTGGGTATTCAGAGGCGGAAGAATGGTTAGGGAAGATAAATGCAAAGCTCGTATTGTGTCGGGCACCGGAGGAGGACATGGTGGAGTTAGCGGAACAAATGCTGAACGGAGATGCAAGATTTTGGTGGAATGGCGCCCGACGGAATTATGTCGGGGAAGCAGTTAAGATCCCTTGGGAGTGGTTCGAGCAGCAGTTTACTCGGAGGTTTCTGAGTAACATCCATAGGGAGGCTTTGAGAAGAAAATTTCTGGAGTTGCGACAAGAAGGACGGTCAATAGCTGATTATAATAATGAGTTTCTAGCTTTGTCTAGGTATGCTACAGAGATACAGACAGACAGAGTTCGATATCACCGACAGTACTTGGACGGGTTGGACGGGAGCATATCCATGATAGTTGACACTCCGAATGCTACTGAGTTACAATCGATAATGGATCATGCTGAGCAGGTTGAGATGCACGCGAAGAGGCGGAAAGAGCAATTTGCAGAAAGAAATGTGAAACAACGGGCTGATTCGAGTCGACCGGTTGTGAGGTCGAGAGGGGGCTCGTCATCATTTAGACCCCCTCAGAGACAGATTATGACTCCTCGGCCATCTTATGGGCCGGCAGCTACTTCAGGATTTCGACCGGGTTTCCGGCCGGGATTCACGCCTATGTGGTGCCGCTCATGCAATCAGGCACATAATGAGGTTGAGTGCAGACGCCGCAACAGTTCGTGTTTCACATGCGGCAGCGGAGATCATTGGGCAAGAGAGTGCCCACAAGCTACAGTGAGATTTCCAAGTGACAGTGGGGCGGGAAGCTCAGTCAACCGTGGTAGGGGCGGATCAGTGTCGCGAGGACGGGGTACTTCTCAAGCTAGCGGAGGCAGGACAGCAGGACATGTGTCAGCACATGCGTTGGATGTTTCAGGGAATATACTCGACACCCCAGACGTGTTAAAAGAAGGCGGGGAAGAGAGGACTTCAGAGTATCAGACGGATGTGATGACAGGTATACTCTCTATCTCGGACCATGATGCATACTGCTTGATAGATACAGGTTGTAGCCATTCCATCGTGTCGAGGGAGTTAGTAGAAAATTTTCGATGGCCAGTGGAGACGGATAACCGGATTCTTAGTGTTCAGACTCCTTTCGGTTCCACCGACCAAGCCATTACAATATGCCGTAACCGAAAAATTAAAGTGGATGGAAGGGAATTCGAAGCAGACCTCTTAGTTATGGATATTGCGGGATATGATGTGTTATTGGGAATGGATTGGTTAACGAGACACGAGGCAACTATTGACTGTCCGCATCGACGGATCCATTTTGCGAACTCAAGAGGTATATCATGTACTATGAAGTGTAGAGAACTGGGAAAACTGACATCTTGTATTTCAGCTGTAGAAGTGAAACATTTATTAGAAACAGGGTGTACAGCTTATCTGGCGGCCGTGGTTTATACGGCTGCAGCAGTTCCAGAGATCAGCACTATTCCGGTGGTGTCAGAGTTTTCGGATGTGTTTCCAGATGAGATCGTGGGGTTGCCACCTGAACGAGAAGTGGAGTTCGGTATCAAACTGGTACCGGGCACAACACCTATTTCAAAGGCACCGTATCGAATGGCACCTGCCGAGCTGAAAGAACTTAAGGCGCAGTTGGAAGACATGTTGGAGAATGGATTTATCAGACCTAGCACGTCGCCGTGGGGCGCACCGGTATTATTTGTCAAGAAAAAGGACGGCACGCTGAGGTTATGTATTGACTACCGTGAGCTGAATAAGGTAACCGTGAAGAATAAATATCCGTTACCGCGGATTGATGAATTGTTCGATCAGTTGCAGGGATCTTCGATATATTCAAAGATTGATCTGAGAACAGGGTATCATCAGCTGAGAATACGGCCGAGTGATGTGGACAAGACGGCATTCCGTACGCGGTACGGGCACTACGAGTACTTAGTGATGCCGTTTGGGCTGACGAACGCACCCGCAGCGTTCATGGACTTGATGCACCGAGTATTCCATGACATGTTGGATTCAACAGTGGTGGTGTTTATCGATGATATCTTGGTATACTCGAAATCCCCGGCAGAACATGAGGTACACTTGAGAATTGTATTACAAAGATTGCGCGAACATCAGTTATTCGCAAAATTATCGAAATGTGAATTTTGGTTGGGGGAAATTACATTTTTGGGGCATGTGGTATCGGGAAGAGGATTAGCGGTTGATCCCGAAAAGATTCGGGCCGTGATTGAATGGAAGAGGCCGGAGACGGTCACGGAAATTCGCAGTTTTCTGGGGTTGGCCGGGTACTACAGGAGATTTGTACTCGGATTTTCGCGGCTAGCTGCGCCGCTTACCAAGTTATTGCGCAAAGGTGTAAAGTTCGAATGGGGTAGCGCGCAAGATAAAAGCTTTGAGGAATTAAAGAGTCGGCTGGTATCTGCACCGATTCTTGCTATGCCGACTGCTGATAAAGAGTATACGGTTTACACCGATGCATCGCGATCAGGGTTGGGTTGTGTACTAATGCAAGATGGTCACGTAATTGCCTACGCATCTCGGCAATTGCGACCGCACGAGCAAAACTACCCGACTCATGACTTGGAGTTAGCAGCGGTAATATTTGCGTTGAAGATTTGGCGGCATTATTTGTATGGCGTGACATGCCGTATGTTCACCGATCATCAGAGTCTAAAATACATCTTCACGCAAAGAGAATTGAATTTGAGGCAAAGGCGGTGGTTAGAGTTGATGAAAGACTACGATCTGGATATACAGTATCACGCGGGGAAAGCGAATGTAGTAGCAGATGCGCTGAGCAGGAAGAGTCAGGTAAACCTAGCGTCAGTTATTACAAGTGAAGTGAAACTGCTCGAGGAAATGCGAAGGTTAGAAATACATGTCGGGGCATCACGCGAATTTGCATCGAAGGTTGTATCTAAGAGTATTGGAAGTGGAGTTGAGGCGGGTACAACTGCAATTACATCAGTGGTACTAGCGGCGGTTGAGATCCGATCGGAGTTACACGAGCAGATTCGTGTATCGCAACAGGATGATCCAAAATGTCAGAAATTTAAACTGCACTACGAGTCAAATGCTGATTCCCCCTTTAAAGTCCAAGGAGATGGCATCTTGCGGTTTCATGATCGCATTTGTGTACCAAGTAAAGCTGAACTGAAAGATCTGATTTTATCGGAGGCGCACGACTCGGGTTACGCTATCCACCCGGGTGAAGTAAAAATGTATCAAGACTTGAAGAAGTATTTCTGGTGGCCGAAAATGAAAAGGGACGCGCAAAGGTACGTGGAAAAATGCCAAGTATGTCAGCAGGTTAAAGCGGATCGGCGGAGAAAAGCAGGGTTGCTAAGACCGCTGGAGATACCTACGAGGAAATTTGAGTCGATCACAATGGATTTTGTATCCGGATTTCCGAGAACCGTTGGTAGATATAACACTATTTGGGTTATTGTGGATCGGCTGACAAAGATAGCTCATTTCATTCCGCTTCGAATCGAGACATCGGGGCAAGAATTAGCAGATTTGTTCTTGAGATACCAATTCAAATACCACGGTTGCTCACGCACTATTATTTCGGACCGAGACCCTCGATTTACTTCTCATTTTTGGGCGAGCTTTCAAGAGGCAATGGGTACTAAGCTGAGATTCAGTACGGCCCATCATCCTCAGACTGACGGGCAATCTGAGCGTACTATTCAAACATTGGAGGACATGTTGCGCTCCTGCGCGCTAAGTTTACAAGGTACGTGGGTTGATCACTTGTATCTGGTGGAGTTCGCGTATAACAACAGTTATCACTCGAGCATCGGTATGTCACCGCAAGAGGCGCTGACAGGGCAGCAGTGCAGTACTCCGCTGTGGTGGGGACCAGCGGGTACATATCCGCCTACGGGGCCGCAAATGTTAGAAGAGATTGCTGAGAAAACGAAGAGAGTTCTGAGTCGGCTCAAGTCGGCCCAAGAAAGACAAAGGAAATACGCGGATATACATCGAAGACCGTTGGAATTCCAAGAAAGTGATCACGTATGGCTTCGAGTTTCGCCTGTCAGAGGCGTACACAGATTTGGTGTTTCGGGGAAGCTAAGTCCTCGTTATATTGGGCCATTTCAGATTTTGCGACGAGTTGGACCGGTAGCATACGAACTTGCACTGCCACCAGCGCTGGACCGGGTTCACCCGGTGTTTCATGTATCACAGTTGCGCAGGTATGTGCGAGATCCGGCACATTGTATTGACCATTCTGATTTACACGTGCAAGATGATCTGACTTATCAAGAGGAACCGATGCGGATATTGGATCGAAAAGAACAACGACTACGAAGAAAAGTGATCCGACTCGTGTTGGTAAAATGGGGGCGACATTCCGATAAGGAAGCGACGTGGGAACTCGAGGAAAGCATCCGAGAAAAGTATCCGGAGTTATTCGACAATTAAGGTACGAAATCAAGTTCAGCGGACTGAACCTCATTTTAAGTGGGGGAGAATTGTAACACCGTAAACTTTTGAAATTAGATTTATTCAAATTTATTAAGTGGTTAAATCAAATTATATATATATGTATATACAAAAATCAATTATGTGGATAGCAAATGATAATTATACGATTGTTGTGATTTTCGTCGCGGGAAATAACGAAAAATGGTGAAAACAGAGCCCAGTGCGGATGAACCCACCCGCAGTGCGGTTCCATCCACCCACACTGGGTACTTAGCCAATTTTCCAACGTTCAGCCAATTTTTCCCGAGCCTAGTGCGTCCGCACTGAGAGTCAGTGCGGATGGACCACCCGCACTAAATAACTTAGCCAAATTCTGAGATTTCAGTGACCACCCGCAGTGCGGATGGCCACCCGCACCGCCACCCGCATTCGTGGAAATTCAGAAGTATTAACAGTGAAATTTACAGCCAGTGCGGGTCAGCGAACCCGCAGTGCGGATGGACCCATCCGCATTCGCACACTGAAGGTCTATTTTGCAAAATTCCAAAAGGGAAGTGGGGCCCTTTGTCATACACACCTCTTTCTCTCTTTTCCTTTTCTTTTCCTTTTCTTTCCCCTTCTCTTTTTCTTTCTTCTTTCCTACGCCGACAAAGAGAGAGAGAGAACGAGACAAAGAGAGAGTGAGAGAGAGAGAGCTCCGGGCGACGAAATCCCCCGAAAATCGAGATATCGAACGAGGAACACGTTTCTCGCTCTTTGCTTCCGTTCATTGGTAAATCCCATTTCTATTTCTCTCTCGATTTGTATTTCGTTATTTCTAGGTTTTCGATGAAAACCCGTAGAATTGCACCAAATTGATTGTGCTATGTCTTTGTTGATTCTATAGTGTTTATTGATTGATTTCGTGTTCCAATTTGTAACCGAATTCCCGATTATGAATTTCTCCGAAATGGAATTAGGTTTTGGTACCATTATCTCGAATTGACCTAATTCCGACTCGAATTGTACCGTGTGGTGCCTTAGCGCACTTATGACTTGATTATTGGTGCCGAAACCGAATGAAAAGCACTATGTGACCTAAACCTATATCATTAGGACCCGAATACGAACCCTAAGCCGTGTTTAACCTAATTCAACTCGGTTTAACCTATCGAATACCAATCGAACGCTGTAATCGAATCTAAGTGTATAAATAGGTGATAATCCTACGAGGCATCGGATCTCGGGATCATTTGAGACGCCTGAGCCTTAGACGAGTGCACTTTATACTCAGGTGCGGGGTTTCTGGACTTGTCTGATATTTCCTTTTCAGAATTAAACTGTTATTCGGTTGTCATGTTGAATATTCATTGATGCATTAGCTGAATTGTGCATTGCATGTGCATAGCCCAATCTGTTTGAAATTGAATTGCTGAAATCTGAATGACTTGCATACTGGTATGGTTTACGATTGTGTCGATCTAATTAGATCTGATTTTTGAGTGTAAGTCACCAGAATTGGAAATGTGAATGAGATTGGTCACCGGCGTGTGACGGGTCACCATCGTGTGACGAATTTGCAAAGCCTGGCATGCGGGTTTTGGCAGGATCCTAAAGCTTTAGCCTACCTGGGACACCGTAAGTCCCCAACCGGTTGGGGCAGGGTCAGTGATTTGATTGACGGTTATGATTATGGGTGACTAGTGTTATCGTCTAAGTCGTTATCCGGCGTGATAAGGCGTTTGAACGGTCAGTTGATTTTACGTTCCAAAACGATGTTGAATGAATTTTCTTGAAATGACTTGGAACCAGAACTTAGGAAATGGTTACGCCAAAGCATTACAGGTGGGTGTCAGATAAAGGGTCCAGCTCGGTGGAACATCTGTAGGTGTCAGTAACCCTACAGATGTGGGTTTGATAAAGGGTCCAGCTCGAGAGAACACCTGTAGTGCTACCAGCTATAATACGGTAAGTTAAGCCTAATGTTATGTTTATTTGAATATCGAATTTGCGATTCCTGGATGTTGATTTCATTTGATTATTGTTGTCAGGTATATGCATTTTTATCTTATACACTGGTATAGAACTGTGTTATGTTTTATTTGGCGTTTCTTTTTGAAAATGAAACTTGATTGCAAGTCCAGCAATCCGTTGTGGCAATTATCGCACTGAGAATCTATTCTCACCCCACATTTGGGTTACCTTTTCAGGTTTGGGTGCAGCCGGTAGCGGAGAGGCACGTCGGATTTAGGCCATCAGTATATGTCACCTATACCTGAGTTTTTGTTTGGTATTTGACTAGAGATGTACATATGTTTTTTGATTGTGATATATTCTCTATGTCATGACCTTTGGTTGTATCCGTACGAGATACTGTTTATATATACTATGACCTGTTTTATATTCGAACCGATTTGTTGTGTGTATTTGTGTTATTGTTGCTTGTTGGGGTGGGTTTTCTATTATATCGTACATGCCTTGTAGGCATACAGGAAACTGTATGTCTACGGCAGGGTCCCGTCACATCCTGCGGGCCGCGGGGTGTGACAGATTTGGAGGTGATATATTAAGCCATTCAACTATTTAATATTTATAAGAAACTTTGAGGCAATCAGTAGAAGAAGAAAAGACAACCAGTAGAACATGAAATACAACCAGTACAAGATGAAAGACAAACCAAAGAAGATGAAAAACAACTAGTTGAAGATGAAAGACAACCAGTAGAACATGAAAGACAGCTAGTACAAGACCAAAGACAACTAGAAGAATATGAGGAGAAGATGAAAGATAATAGTAGAACACGAAAGACAACAAATACAAGATGAAAGATAGCAAGAAGATGATGAAAGACAACTAGAAGAAGATGAAATACGGCCAGTAGTAGATGAAAGACAATCAGTACAACATGAAAGACAGTACAAGACAAAAGATAACTAGTCGAAGATGAAAAACAACCAGTAGAAGATGAAAAACAATCAATACTAGATGAAAGGTAATGAGAAAAATTTGAAAGACAACTAGATGAAGATAAAACACAATCAGTACAAGGTGAAAGAAAACTAGATGAGGATGAAAGACAACTACAAGAACAGTAAAGACAACTAGAAGAAGATAAAATACAAACAGTAATAGATGAAAGACAAATAGTAGAACATGAAAGACAATCAATACAAGACAACCAATAGAACTTGAAAGACAATCAATACAAGACTAAAGATAACTAGAAGAACATGAATGACAACTACAAGACATAAAAAAAAAGATGAACTACAACATGTAATATATGAAAGACAACTAAAAGAATATGAAAGACAACTAGAAGAAGATGCAAAACAATCAGAACAAGATGAAAGACAACTAGAAGAAGAAGAAAAAAAATACTAGAAGAGGATAAAAAATAACTTAAAGAAGATGAAAGACAACTAGAAGAACATCACCAACAACTAGAAGAAGATGAAATAACACCAGGAGTACATGAGAGATAACTAGTAGAACACGAAAGACAACCCGTACAAGACGAAAGACAACTAGAAGAAGATGAAAGACAACTAGTACAAGATGAATGACAATCAATAGAACATGAAAGACCATTAAAAGATGAAAGATATCTAGAAGAACATGAAAGACAACTAGAATAAGATGAAACATAATCAACATAAGATGAAAGACAACTAGAAGAAAACTAAATATTACTAGAAGAACAAGAAAGACAACCAGTACAGGACGAAAGACAACTAAAAGAAAAAAGAAATTTTTTCTTTTGTTTCATTTTTTGTAACTGGCACCAAATTAGCAGCCTCTGTCCAGTTCTCAAAAAAAAAAATCAGACAAAAGTATAATTTGCTCCCAGTGCTCAAAGAAATATCTCACGGGGCCAAATTATTGGGCTGAAATTAATATGTTAATTTCTGAAAATAAATATGAGTTACAATTTATAATATATCAGCATTTAATATTTGACGGTATGGATTCCGACAATTTACCCAAAAAAAAATGACTGTCTAGATAGGATATTTCGGAATTTCGAAAACAATAAAAAACAATAGACAAATAAAAAAAATATTAGAACAAGTAATAGAAGCTGTTTACAAGTAGCATTCTTTACCTTTTTAATATATTATTGTTATACAAGTAGCTTCTATGCTGTTTACAAGTAGCATTTTTTACTTCTTATTTAACTATGATTGACTTCTTTATTGAGCATCACACAGACGAGATAAGTGTAGGTCCGATGCCCATCGGACCTAGTTTGGTTCCGATGGGCAGATCTACCGTAGGAGAACGGAGTAATTTGTGCGCACGAATCTTGAAACATACACGCACGGGGTTTAAAGCATTTCGCACGAATCTAAAAAAAAATCGATGGTGATTAAACCCGTCGAACCGAGGTAGGTCCGATGCCCATCGGACCTACTCTCAAGTCCACACAGACTACTTCATTCAAGAAATTTACTTCCCCTCAGGTTACCTGACTGAGTACAATTGAAATGGACAGTCCAGGATCCGTCCTTTAACTTGGCACGAATCTCAAAGCACAAATAATACTGCCCACCCACCCAACCCCGCGCGCCATCCCCAGTAAGCACTGACTGAGAGTAAATCTGGACCGCCGGTTTCAATTGTGTTGAGTCAGATACATGAGAAGACAAGGTCCAAAATATTTATATTTAGACTCGGACTGTCGCGATCAGATATTGTTTGCATTTTCAATGTAACTTTCATTATATGCTTTTGCAAAAAAAAATAATGATCAATTTTATGTTAGAAAAGAAAAACAGATATTGTTTGTTTCTATAATTTTATTTTTTAGAAACAATTGATATATTTTAGCTTAATTTCACTAGCTAGAAACAACATGTCACTTGTAAGATCCAACCATCAAATTACAGTTGAAAAGTTCCAATAAGCACCTTTAATTAATAAAGGTCAAAATTAATATAAAATTAAGATTATGCTCGTCAAATATCATCGGCCATTTTTTATTGGCTGGTAGGAGAGGTATCTGTTAAAACATCAAGAGATTTGTTTTTATTATATCGCCTTAATTGGTATTTGAACAAAACACAACCACTTTTAGTAAAAATAATGTAAAAAATATTCTTTCGTCATACCAAGAAGATATTTTTCTTTTTTATAATAGAAAAAAGAAGTCCACTTGTCACAGAATTAATACTTATGTCATAATAGATCCGAATAAGTTATAGTTTGGTTGACAATTGGATATATACAAATTGAATTCAACATAATTACATGTACGTAATCAAACAAAGAGACCGCAAAGCTAGCCAGTGACGAATCTAGCTTTTTTTTTTTATATACATACGTAGATTTGACTTCCATAAGAAACATTAACAACAAATAGATGTAGAAATTTTGAAAGGTATTATTTAGAAAAGGACTAGTAAAAACAAGCATATCTATACTTTTTTTTTGTTGGTTCCCATCTTATATAAATTATCACAGAGGGTTGCAATATTTTAAAATTTAAAATTTTATATTTAATAATTATATTAGATTTTGTTATAATAATAAAATCATTGCCGTCTCAAAGTTTTTGGATTATTCTAAAGACTTAAAGTTATTATTATTGTAAAAAATCCAATTACAATTACCAAATAGAAATACAAATTTTCAAATATTTCATACTCACATCAAATTTCGTGTGCATCATATTTAAATAAAAAAAATGTACATAATTACCGGTTAAAATTGTATGGAGAAAAAAATTCTTCATTTGTTACAAATATTATTTGACATCCAACAAAATTTATCAAAAATAAAATAAAATAGTGCAATATATTTTATTCATCCTACATATAGAAAATTTTGCTAATACCTAAAGCGATTTAGATTTTTTTAAAAGAAAATTGAAAAATAAAATCAGAGTGATTTGAAGTTAAGGAGTTATTGTTGAAGTTTAAAAAGACTATTTAGAAACAAATTCATAAGTCTAAGCTTAACCTAGTTTCTCTACAAGTTACCAGCATCCAACTAATTAAACCACAAACACACAAGAAATAAATATTGTTTGTCTGTTACATCAACGAAGAAGAAGAGAGTGCTTAAAAAACGAACTCTCTCTTTGGAAAGAAGAAACTGTAGTAGCTACGGCCACAGTAGAGAATGTCTCTTGGCCATAAATGGGAATTTGCTCAATAAGTATTTTAACGGGACTTTTGTGGCATCTCTCCTAATGCCAATGTTAGCCACATAACATCTAACACAATACATACCGGTGATGAAAACTATTACCATTTTGACTTGTTGATTTTCTCTGGGATTTTATTGCAAGACTAAAAAAATATAATGAACTTATTATACTACCATTGTTATATACATATTTCCATTAAACTTTCTATTAGAAGATAATACTCTTTTCTAATATATAATATAAGTCACAACTAACTCGACTATTCACATATTTTTCAAGCGATATTTGAATGAGAAATTAGGTTATAAACGAGACATTCATGATTAATCATACAAACTCCCTCCCTCCTTTTCTTTGCACACACTCTGAGATCACACAAGCAAATAAACATGCATGACTATTTTTTACATCAATTTTAATAGAAGTTTGCAAAATATTTTTTAATATAAATTGCTAGTGTGCATAAACTAGATCGCTCCATAGAAAAAAAATGTCTATAATGGACTCAAGATTGACGAAGTACAAAGAAACTTAGTTGTGAATAACAAATAATTAGATGAATTAGCATTTTGTATTAAGATGATTATAAAAAATTAGTTTATCTATCTGAATTAAAAAAATATATAGTCTACGCTAAGGTGGAACTAGAAAATTTTGATAGGAATGATTGAAAATTATAATGCACAATTGTGTGAGTGGGATTTGAATTCAAGATCTCTCAACCACTAGGCTACAACTAAATGTTTGTTATTTATTGAGAGTGATTGAACTATATAAAAAAGTTAAACAAAAAATTCAATTAAATTTTTATATGCATAATAAAAAAATTAAATCATTGAGGTTGTTTAGCCACCTTTAACTAAGCTTTAGATCCACCCTCCAAAGTGTATGAATTTAATAAATATGAAAGCAGTATTTCTAATTCCTCCTCCCATATATAGAGACAAATTCATGCATGAATCTAGAATGGTGAACTTAAGAACACGCATGTGAGAAGCCATACTTAATTGTTCCAATTATAATTACATAAAAACTTGTCTATTCATAATAAAACTTTTAAAGAAATACTTAAAACAACCAAATCACACTATAAAACTACAAGATAAGAATTATGAACATTATTATTTTTACTACACACTTTAGTTATTAGGGGCGACCATTTTTGTGTAATAGTGACGGTACAGAATAGGGGCGAAACTAGAAAATTTTGATAGGAGTGGCTGAAAATTAAAATGTAAAATTGTAGTGAGTTAGATTTGAACCCAAGACCTCTCAACCACAAAATAGATTTTTAACTACTACGCTACAACTAAACATTTGTTATTAATTAAAGGTGACTAGACTATATAAAAAGTTAAAAAAGATAAAATTTAATTAAATTCTTATACATATAATTAAAAGTTTGCAATCACAGAGGTGGCTTAGTCACCTTTGTCTAAGTCTTAGATCCGCCATGATAGAGATTTAGAGCATAGATCTCCCACATTCTATAGATATTCAATGTAATATCTTCCCTGATTTCGCTCATTTTCTGCAAAGTAAGAATAAAAATGCAGCAGTACCACATTCTATAGATATTCAATGTAATAGACACCTTTAACTAAGCTTTAGATCCAACTCCAAAGTGTATGAATTTAATAAATATGAAAGTTGTATTTCAAATTCCTCCTCCAATATATAGAGACAAATTCATGCATGAATCTAGAATCACTACTAGAATCTGGATTTGTTGCATGGGTAAAAATTTTTGTTGCAAGGGTAAGTAGTGTCCATGCAACAAATATTGGAGGGCTTTGAATAGTGCAATATATCAAAAAATTCATGGTGCAATAGAAATACAAATTCTTTTACAAATGAAAAATTACTTATACATATTAAACTAGTTGGGTACTCCAATAACAATTACCAAATAGAAATACAAATTTTCAAATATTTCATAATCACATCAAATTTCATGTGCATCATATTTAAATAAAAATAATGTACATAATTACCGGTTAAAATTGTATGGAGAAAAAAATTCTTCATTTGTTACAAATATTATTTGACATCCAACAAAAATTTATCAAAAATAAAATAAAATAGTGCAATATATTTTATTTATCCTACATAAAGAAAATTTTGCTAATACCTAAAGCGATTTAGATTTTTTTTTAATAGAAAACTGAAAAATAACATCAGAGTGATTTGATACAGCTCTAGCCGCAGCAATGTTTTTCTAGCTGAGTTATTGTTGAAGTTTAAAAAGTCTATTTATAAACAAATTTATAAGTCTAAGTTTGACCTAGTTTCTGTACAAGTTTCTAGCATCCAACTAATGAAACCACAAAGACACAAAAGCAATAAATATTGTTTGTCTGTTACACCATCGAAGAAGAAGAGAGTGCTTAAAAAACGAGCTCTTTTAGGACAAAAGAAACTGCAGTGGCTACGGCCACAGTAGAGGATGTCTCTTGGCCATAAATGCAAATTTGCTCAACAAGTATTTTAACGAGACCTTTGTGGCATCTCTCCTAATGCCAATGTAAGCCACATAACATCTAACACAATACATATCAGTGGTGAAAACTATTACCATCTTGACTTGTTGATTTTCTCTGGCATTTTATTGCGAGACTCAAAAAATATAATGAACTTATTATTCTACCATTGTTATATACATATTTCCATTAAAATTTCTATTAGAAGATAATACTCTTTTCTTATATATAATATAAGTCACAACTAACTTCAACTATTCACATATTTTTCAAGAGATATTTGAATGAGAAATTAGGTCATAAACGAGACATTCATGATTAATCATACAAACTCCCTCCCTCCTTTTCTTTGCACACACTCTGAGATCACACAAGCAAATAAACACGCATAACTATTTTTTACATCAATTTTCAATAGAAGTTTGCAAAATATTTTTTAATATAAATTGCTAGTGTGCATAAACTATATCACTCCATAGAAAAAAATGTCTATAATGGACTCAAGATTGACGAAGTACAAAGAAACTTAGTTGTGAATAACAAATAATTAGATTAATTAGCATTTTGTATTAAGATGATTATAAAAAATTAGTTTATCTATCTGAATTAAAAAAAAAATATAGTCTATGCTAAGGTGGAACTAGAAAATTTTGATAGGAATGACTGAAAATTATAATGCACAATTGTGTGAGTGGGATTTGAATTCAAGATCTCTCAACCACTAGACTACAACTAAATGTTTGTTATTTATTGAGAGTGATTGAACTATATAAAAAAGTTAAACAAAAATTCAATTAAATTTTTATATGCATAATAAAAAATTTAAATCATTGAGGTTGTTTAGCCACCTTTAACTAAGCTTTAGATCCACCCTCCAAAGTGTATGAATTTAATAAATATGAAAGCAGTATTTCTAATTCCTCCTCCCATATACATATAGACAAATTCATGCATCAATCTAGAATGGTGAACTTAAGAACACGCATGTGGGAAGCCATACTTAATTGTTCCAATTATAATTACATAAAGACTTTTTTCTTTAATTTAAAGTAAAATTAACACTCATCTGATTCAGAATGAAAACTTGTCTATTCATAATAAAACTTTTGTTATTAGTGTAACTTTAATATTTAAAAAAAATACTGAAAACAACCAATCACTATATAAATCTACAAGATAAGAATTATGAACATTATTATTTTTACTACACAGTTTAGTTATTAGGGGCGGCCATTTTTGTGAAACAGTGACGGTACAGACAGGGGTGGAACTAGAAAATTCTGATAAAGGTGGCTGAAAATTAAAATGTACAATTGTAGTGAGTGAGATTTGAACCCAATACCTCTCAACGATAAAATAGAGTTTTAACTACTACGCTACAACTAAACATTTGTTATTTATTGAGGGTGGTTCGACTATATAAAAAGTTAAAAAAAAGATTAAATTCAATTAAATTCCTATGCATATAATTAAATTTTGCAATCACAGAGGTGGCTTAGCCACCTTTGACTAAGCCTTTGATCCTCCCTGGATAGAGATTTAGAGCATGGATCTCCCATGTGGCGGAGTGAGTGTGACACATTTTTTTTATTTTTACTTTTGAAATGTGAGATGGATTTGAGAGATTGAAGTTGGAATAATATTAGATGTTTTACTAAAACTTATTACCTGAAAGTTTTGTTAAGGAAAAAAAATCAAATCTGCATGATTTTGTAGAATTCTATAGCACCATGTAATTAATATGGTCGTGTAGAATTTTATTTTTAAAATAAAATTTATTGAGAATGTCACACCCCGCGGCCCGCAGGATGTGACGGGACCCTGCCGTAGACATACAGTTTCCTGTATGCCTACAAGGCATGTACGATATAATAGAAAACCAACCCCAACAAGCAACAATAACACAAATACACACAACAAATCGGTTCGAATATAAAACAGGTCATAGTATATATATAAACAGTATCTCGTACGGATACAACCAAAGGTCATGACATAGAGAATATATCACAATCAAAAACATATGTACATCTCTAGTCAAATACCAAACAAAAACTCAGGTATAGGTGACATATACTGATGGCCTAAATCCGACGTGCCTCTCCGCTACCGGCTGCACCCAAACCTGAAAAGATAACCCAAATGTGGGGTGAGAATAAATTCTCAGTGCGATAATTGCCACAACGGATTGCTGGACTTGCAATCAAGTTTCATTTTCAAAAAGAAACGCCAAATAAAACATAACACAGTTCTATACCAGTGTATAAGATAAAAATGCATATACCTGACAACAAATAATCAAATGAAATCAACATCCAGGAATCGCAAATTCGATATTCAAATAAACATAACATTAGGCTTAACTTACCGTATTATAGCTGGTAGCACTACAGGTGTTCTCTCGAGCTGGACCCTTTATCAAACCCACATCTGTAGGGTTACTGACACCTACAGATGTTCCACCGAGCTGGACCCTTTATCTGACACCCACCTGTAATGCTTTGGCTTAACCATTCCTAAGTTCTGGTTTCAAGTCATTTCAAGAAAATTCATTCAACATCATTTTGGAACGTAAAATCAACTGACCGTTCAAACGCCTTATCACGCCGGATAACGACTTAGACGATACACACTAGTCACCCATAATCATAACCGTCAATCAAATCACTGACCCTGCCCCAACCGGTTGGGGACTTACGGTGTCCCAGGTAGGCTAAAGCTTTAGGATCCTGCCAAAGCCCGCATGCCAGGCTTTGCAAATTCGTCACACGATGGTGACCCGTCACACGCCGGTGACCAATCTCATTCACATTCCAATTCTGGTGACTTACACTCTAAAATCAGATCTAATTAGATCGACACAATCGTAAACCATACCAGTATGCAAGTCATTCAGATTTCAGCAATTCAATTTCAAACAGATTGGGCTATGCACATGCAATGCACAATTCAGCTAATGCATCAATGAATATTCAACATGACAACCGAATAACAGTTTAATTCTGAAAAGGAAATATCAGACAAGT
The DNA here is from genome assembly GCA_028015225.1 of Carex myosuroides. Classification (NCBI taxonomy): domain Eukaryota; kingdom Viridiplantae; phylum Streptophyta; class Magnoliopsida; order Poales; family Cyperaceae; genus Carex; species Carex myosuroides. The sequence goes on from CM051470.1 coordinate 13,337,217, forward strand.
CCAGAAACCCCGCACCTGAGTATAAAGTGCACTCGTCTAAGGCTCAGGCGTCTCAAATGATCCCGAGATCCGATGCCTCGTAGGATTATCACCTATTTATACACTTAGATTCGATTACAGCGTTCGATTGGTATTCGATAGGTTAAACCGAGTTGAATTAGGTTAAACACGGCTTAGGGTTCGTATTCGGGTCCTAATGATATAGGTTTAGGTCACATAGTGCTTTTCATTCGGTTTCGGCACCAATAATCAAGTCATAAGTGCGCTAAGGCACCACACGGTACAATTCGAGTCGGAATTAGGTCAATTCGAGATAATGGTACCAAAACCTAATTCCATTTCGGAGAAATTCATAATCGGGAATTCGGTTACAAATTGGAACACGAAATCAATCAATAAACACTATAGAATCAACAAAGACATAGCACAATCAATTTGGTGCAATTCTACGGGTTTTCATCGAAAACCTAGAAATAACGAAATACAAATCGAGAGAGAAATAGAAATGGGATTTACCAATGAACGGAAGCAAAGAGCGAGAAACGTGTTCCTCGTTCGATATCTCGATTTTCGGGGGATTTCGTCGCCCGGAGCTCTCTCTCTCTCACTCTCTCTTTGTCTCGTTCTCTCTCTCTCTTTGTCGGCGTAGGAAAGAAGAAAGAAAAAGAGAAGGGGAAAGAAAAGGAAAAGAAAAGGAAAAGAGAGAAAGAGGTGTGTATGACAAAGGGCCCCACTTCCCTTTTGGAATTTTGCAAAATAGACCTTCAGTGTGCGAATGCGGATGGGTCCATCCGCACTGCGGGTTCGCTGACCCGCACTGGCTGTAAATTTCACTGTTAATACTTCTGAATTTCCACGAATGCGGGTGGCGGTGCGGGTGGCCATCCGCACTGCGGGTGGTCACTGAAATCTCAGAATTTGGCTAAGTTATTTAGTGCGGGTGGTCCATCCGCACTGACTCTCAGTGCGGACGCACTAGGCTCGGGAAAAATTGGCTGAACGTTGGAAAATTGGCTAAGTACCCAGTGTGGGTGGATGGAACCGCACTGCGGGTGGGTTCATCCGCACTGGGCTCTGTTTTCACCATTTTTCGTTATTTCCCGCGACGAAAATCACAACAATCGTATAATTATCATTTGCTATCCACATAATTGATTTTTGTATATACATATATATATAATTTGATTTAACCACTTAATAAATTTGAATAAATCTAATTTCAAAAGTTTACGGTGTTACAATTCTCCCCCACTTAAAATGAGGTTCAGTCCGCTGAACTTGATTTCGTACCTTAATTGTCGAATAACTCCGGATACTTTTCTCGGATGCTTTCCTCGAGTTCCCACGTCGCTTCCTTATCGGAATGTCGCCCCCATTTTACCAACACGAGTCGGATCACTTTTCTTCGTAGTCGTTGTTCTTTTCGATCCAATATCCGCATCGGTTCCTCTTGATAAGTCAGATCATCTTGCACGTGTAAATCAGAATGGTCAATACAATGTGCCGGATCTCGCACATACCTGCGCAACTGTGATACATGAAACACCGGGTGAACCCGGTCCAGCGCTGGTGGCAGTGCAAGTTCGTATGCTACCGGTCCAACTCGTCGCAAAATCTGAAATGGCCCAATATAACGAGGACTTAGCTTCCCCGAAACACCAAATCTGTGTACGCCTCTGACAGGCGAAACTCGAAGCCATACGTGATCACTTTCTTGGAATTCCAACGGTCTTCGATGTATATCCGCGTATTTCCTTTGTCTTTCTTGGGCCGACTTGAGCCGACTCAGAACTCTCTTCGTTTTCTCAGCAATCTCTTCTAACATTTGCGGCCCCGTAGGCGGATATGTACCCGCTGGTCCCCACCACAGCGGAGTACTGCACTGCTGCCCTGTCAGCGCCTCTTGCGGTGACATACCGATGCTCGAGTGATAACTGTTGTTATACGCGAACTCCACCAGATACAAGTGATCAACCCACGTACCTTGTAAACTTAGCGCGCAGGAGCGCAACATGTCCTCCAATGTTTGAATAGTACGCTCAGATTGCCCGTCAGTCTGAGGATGATGGGCCGTACTGAATCTCAGCTTAGTACCCATTGCCTCTTGAAAGCTCGCCCAAAAATGAGAAGTAAATCGAGGGTCTCGGTCCGAAATAATAGTGCGTGAGCAACCGTGGTATTTGAATTGGTATCTCAAGAACAAATCTGCTAATTCTTGCCCCGATGTCTCGATTCGAAGCGGAATGAAATGAGCTATCTTTGTCAGCCGATCCACAATAACCCAAATAGTGTTATATCTACCAACGGTTCTCGGAAATCCGGATACAAAATCCATTGTGATCGACTCAAATTTCCTCGTAGGTATCTCCAGCGGTCTTAGCAACCCTGCTTTTCTCCGCCGATCCGCTTTAACCTGCTGACATACTTGGCATTTTTCCACGTACCTTTGCGCGTCCCTTTTCATTTTCGGCCACCAGAAATACTTCTTCAAGTCTTGATACATTTTTACTTCACCCGGGTGGATAGCGTAACCCGAGTCGTGCGCCTCCGATAAAATCAGATCTTTCAGTTCAGCTTTACTTGGTACACAAATGCGATCATGAAACCGCAAGATGCCATCTCCTTGGACTTTAAAGGGGGAATCAGCATTTGACTCGTAGTGCAGTTTAAATTTCTGACATTTTGGATCATCCTGTTGCGATACACGAATCTGCTCGTGTAACTCCGATCGGATCTCAACCGCCGCTAGTACCACTGATGTAATTGCAGTTGTACCCGCCTCAACTCCACTTCCAATACTCTTAGATACAACCTTCGATGCAAATTCGCGTGATGCCCCGACATGTATTTCTAACCTTCGCATTTCCTCGAGCAGTTTCACTTCACTTGTAATAACTGACGCTAGGTTTACCTGACTCTTCCTGCTCAGCGCATCTGCTACTACATTCGCTTTCCCCGCGTGATACTGTATATCCAGATCGTAGTCTTTCATCAACTCTAACCACCGCCTTTGCCTCAAATTCAATTCTCTTTGCGTGAAGATGTATTTTAGACTCTGATGATCGGTGAACATACGGCATGTCACGCCATACAAATAATGCCGCCAAATCTTCAACGCAAATATTACCGCTGCTAACTCCAAGTCATGAGTCGGGTAGTTTTGCTCGTGCGGTCGCAATTGCCGAGATGCGTAGGCAATTACGTGACCATCTTGCATTAGTACACAACCCAACCCTGATCGCGATGCATCGGTGTAAACCGTATACTCTTTATCAGCAGTCGGCATAGCAAGAATCGGTGCAGATACCAGCCGACTCTTTAATTCCTCAAAGCTTTTATCTTGCGCGCTACCCCATTCGAACTTTACACCTTTGCGCAATAACTTGGTAAGCGGCGCAGCTAGCCGCGAAAATCCGAGTACAAATCTCCTGTAGTACCCGGCCAACCCCAGAAAACTGCGAATTTCCGTGACCGTCTCCGGCCTCTTCCATTCAATCACGGCCCGAATCTTTTCGGGATCAACCGCTAATCCTCTTCCCGATACCACATGCCCCAAAAATGTAATTTCCCCCAACCAAAATTCACATTTCGATAATTTTGCGAATAACTGATGTTCGCGCAATCTTTGTAATACAATTCTCAAGTGTACCTCATGTTCTGCCGGGGATTTCGAGTATACCAAGATATCATCGATAAACACCACCACTGTTGAATCCAACATGTCATGGAATACTCGGTGCATCAAGTCCATGAACGCTGCGGGTGCGTTCGTCAGCCCAAACGGCATCACTAAGTACTCGTAGTGCCCGTACCGCGTACGGAATGCCGTCTTGTCCACATCACTCGGCCGTATTCTCAGCTGATGATACCCTGTTCTCAGATCAATCTTTGAATATATCGAAGATCCCTGCAACTGATCGAACAATTCATCAATCCGCGGTAACGGATATTTATTCTTCACGGTTACCTTATTCAGCTCACGGTAGTCAATACATAACCTCAGCGTGCCGTCCTTTTTCTTGACAAATAATACCGGTGCGCCCCACGGCGACGTGCTAGGTCTGATAAATCCATTCTCCAACATGTCTTCCAACTGCGCCTTAAGTTCTTTCAGCTCGGCAGGTGCCATTCGATACGGTGCCTTTGAAATAGGTGTTGTGCCCGGTACCAGTTTGATACCGAACTCCACTTCTCGTTCAGGTGGCAACCCCACGATCTCATCTGGAAACACATCCGAAAACTCTGACACCACCGGAATAGTGCTGATCTCTGGAACTGCTGCAGCCGTATAAACCACGGCCGCCAGATAAGCTGTACACCCTGTTTCTAATAAATGTTTCACTTCTACAGCTGAAATACAAGATGTCAGTTTTCCCAGTTCTCTACACTTCATAGTACATGATATACCTCTTGAGTTCGCAAAATGGATCCGTCGATGCGGACAGTCAATAGTTGCCTCGTGTCTCGTTAACCAATCCATTCCCAATAACACATCATATCCCGCAATATCCATAACTAAGAGGTCTGCTTCGAATTCCCTTCCATCCACTTTAATTTTTCGGTTACGGCATATTGTAATGGCTTGGTCGGTGGAACCGAAAGGAGTCTGAACACTAAGAATCCGGTTATCCGTCTCCACTGGCCATCGACAATTTTCTACTAACTCCCTCGACACGATGGAATGGCTACAACCTGTATCTATCAAGCAGTATGCATCATGGTCCGAGATAGAGAGTATACCTGTCATCACATCCGTCTGATACTCTGAAGTCCTCTCTTCCCCGCCTTCTTTTAACACGTCTGGGGTGTCGAGTATATTCCCTGAAACATCCAACGCATGTGCTGACACATGTCCTGCTGTCCTGCCTCCGCTAGCTTGAGAAGTACCCCGTCCTCGCGACACTGATCCGCCCCTACCACGGTTGACTGAGCTTCCCGCCCCACTGTCACTTGGAAATCTCACTGTAGCTTGTGGGCACTCTCTTGCCCAATGATCTCCGCTGCCGCATGTGAAACACGAACTGTTGCGGCGTCTGCACTCAACCTCATTATGTGCCTGATTGCATGAGCGGCACCACATAGGCGTGAATCCCGGCCGGAAACCCGGTCGAAATCCTGAAGTAGCTGCCGGCCCATAAGATGGCCGAGGAGTCATAATCTGTCTCTGAGGGGGTCTAAATGATGACGAGCCCCCTCTCGACCTCACAACCGGTCGACTCGAATCAGCCCGTTGTTTCACATTTCTTTCTGCAAATTGCTCTTTCCGCCTCTTCGCGTGCATCTCAACCTGCTCAGCATGATCCATTATCGATTGTAACTCAGTAGCATTCGGAGTGTCAACTATCATGGATATGCTCCCGTCCAACCCGTCCAAGTACTGTCGGTGATATCGAACTCTGTCTGTCTGTATCTCTGTAGCATACCTAGACAAAGCTAGAAACTCATTATTATAATCAGCTATTGACCGTCCTTCTTGTCGCAACTCCAGAAATTTTCTTCTCAAAGCCTCCCTATGGATGTTACTCAGAAACCTCCGAGTAAACTGCTGCTCGAACCACTCCCAAGGGATCTTAACTGCTTCCCCGACATAATTCCGTCGGGCGCCATTCCACCAAAATCTTGCATCTCCGTTCAGCATTTGTTCCGCTAACTCCACCATGTCCTCCTCCGGTGCCCGACACAATACGAGCTTTGCATTTATCTTCCCTAACCATTCTTCCGCCTCTGAATACCCACCGGTACCATCAAACTGCGGCGGGTTTAAGCGCATAAAAGAGTCATATAATTTGCGGAATTCCTCAGGTGTACCTCTCTGATCCACTGGTGCTGCCTCTCGCCTTTCGGCTGCTTGACGGCCCCTCTCATAAGCCGCGATCAGCCTATCATCTAGTTCTCTGTCTCGGTTCTGCCCTCCTCCAGAACCCTCCGACTCATTTCCATCTCTAGCAGCTGCTGGCTCAATGACAACCGGATTCACTCGAGGTCGTCCGCGGCCTCTACGAGTCTCCATAATTCTATACTGTACCAAAACAACATTATAATAATGTATATGTATAATCGTTATACGAATACCTCTTTATCCGTTACGATCCCCTTATTACGTGTCACTCTCACGTATCCTACCAGACTGGTTCAGGTTAAGGCTTAACCATGCTCTGATACCACCAAAGGAGACCTGTCACACCCCGCGGCCCGCAGGATGTGACGGGACCCTGCCGTAGACATACAGTTTCCTGTATGCCTACAAGGCATGTACGATATAATAGAAAACCAACCCCAACAAGCAACAATAACACAAATACACACAACAAATCGGTTCGAATATAAAACAGGTCATAGTATATATATAAACAGTATCTCGTACGGATACAACCAAAGGTCATGACATAGAGAATATATCACAATCAAAAACATATGTACATCTCTAGTCAAATACCAAACAAAAACTCAGGTATAGGTGACATATACTGATGGCCTAAATCCGACGTGCCTCTCCGCTACCGGCTGCACCCAAACCTGAAAAGATAACCCAAATGTGGGGTGAGAATAAATTCTCAGTGCGATAATTGCCACAACGGATTGCTGGACTTGCAATCAAGTTTCATTTTCAAAAAGAAACGCCAAATAAAACATAACACAGTTCTATACCAGTGTATAAGATAAAAATGCATATACCTGACAACAAATAATCAAATGAAATCAACATCCAGGAATCGCAAATTCGATATTCAAATAAACATAACATTAGGCTTAACTTACCGTATTATAGCTGGTAGCACTACAGGTGTTCTCTCGAGCTGGACCCTTTATCAAACCCACATCTGTAGGGTTACTGACACCTACAGATGTTCCACCGAGCTGGACCCTTTATCTGACACCCACCTGTAATGCTTTGGCTTAACCATTCCTAAGTTCTGGTTTCAAGTCATTTCAAGAAAATTCATTCAACATCATTTTGGAACGTAAAATCAACTGACCGTTCAAACGCCTTATCACGCCGGATAACGACTTAGACGATACACACTAGTCACCCATAATCATAACCGTCAATCAAATCACTGACCCTGCCCCAACCGGTTGGGGACTTACGGTGTCCCAGGTAGGCTAAAGCTTTAGGATCCTGCCAAAGCCCGCATGCCAGGCTTTGCAAATTCGTCACACGATGGTGACCCGTCACACGCCGGTGACCAATCTCATTCACATTCCAATTCTGGTGACTTACACTCTAAAATCAGATCTAATTAGATCGACACAATCGTAAACCATACCAGTATGCAAGTCATTCAGATTTCAGCAATTCAATTTCAAACAGATTGGGCTATGCACATGCAATGCACAATTCAGCTAATGCATCAATGAATATTCAACATGACAACCGAATAACAGTTTAATTCTGAAAAGGAAATATCAGACAAGTCCAGAAACCCCGCACCTGAGTATAAAGTGCACTCGTCTAAGGCTCAGGCGTCTCAAATGATCCCGAGATCCGATGCCTCGTAGGATTATCACCTATTTATACACTTAGATTCGATTACAGCGTTCGATTGGTATTCGATAGGTTAAACCGAGTTGAATTAGGTTAAACACGGCTTAGGGTTCGTATTCGGGTCCTAATGATATAGGTTTAGGTCACATAGTGCTTTTCATTCGGTTTCGGCACCAATAATCAAGTCATAAGTGCGCTAAGGCACCACACGGTACAATTCGAGTCGGAATTAGGTCAATTCGAGATAATGGTACCAAAACCTAATTCCATTTCGGAGAAATTCATAATCGGGAATTCGGTTACAAATTGGAACACGAAATCAATCAATAAACACTATAGAATCAACAAAGACATAGCACAATCAATTTGGTGCAATTCTACGGGTTTTCATCGAAAACCTAGAAATAACGAAATACAAATCGAGAGAGAAATAGAAATGGGATTTACCAATGAACGGAAGCAAAGAGCGAGAAACGTGTTCCTCGTTCGATATCTCGATTTTCGGGGGATTTCGTCGCCCGGAGCTCTCTCTCTCTCACTCTCTCTTTGTCTCGTTCTCTCTCTCTCTTTGTCGGCGTAGGAAAGAAGAAAGAAAAAGAGAAGGGGAAAGAAAAGGAAAAGAAAAGGAAAAGAGAGAAAGAGGTGTGTATGACAAAGGGCCCCACTTCCCTTTTGGAATTTTGCAAAATAGACCTTCAGTGTGCGAATGCGGATGGGTCCATCCGCACTGCGGGTTCGCTGACCCGCACTGGCTGTAAATTTCACTGTTAATACTTCTGAATTTCCACGAATGCGGGTGGCGGTGCGGGTGGCCATCCGCACTGCGGGTGGTCACTGAAATCTCAGAATTTGGCTAAGTTATTTAGTGCGGGTGGTCCATCCGCACTGACTCTCAGTGCGGACGCACTAGGCTCGGGAAAAATTGGCTGAACGTTGGAAAATTGGCTAAGTACCCAGTGTGGGTGGATGGAACCGCACTGCGGGTGGGTTCATCCGCACTGGGCTCTGTTTTCACCATTTTTCGTTATTTCCCGCGACGAAAATCACAACAATCGTATAATTATCATTTGCTATCCACATAATTGATTTTTGTATATACATATATATATAATTTGATTTAACCACTTAATAAATTTGAATAAATCTAATTTCAAAAGTTTACGGTGTTACAGAGAATTAGTTTTTGATCTAGTGATAAAGACAATATTTTTTATACGGGATGACACATGTTTGAAATTCAAATGAAAATTACTTATACATATAAAACTAGTTGGGTACTCTATTTTTTTTTTTTTTTTGAAAGATTTGACAGAGGCTGTAAAAGAAAAAAAAACTATAGAATTGTGGTTTGATTTTTTTTTAAATGACCAAAATTTGAAACTTGTAATTTTTTTAAATTGACCTGTATGTTTGTAATGTTTCTATTTTAGATTCTAATATATCAATATGAGAAATTATTAAAGTAGCACTTCCAAATAAAAACTTTCTCATCGCTTTGCAGTAGCTTGGGTCTTTTGGCTCAAAGTTAGATCGGTTGATAAATAAATATCTCTTGTGAGGTAAACTAAGAAATTTAACATAGTGCATGCTGAATTTGATAGAAAAAAAATCATATTTTTTGCTTTAATTAAAGAAATATTTTATTAACAGAAGAAAAAATTCTAAAATTTTATTAAAAATAGCACAAAAATCATAAAGTTTTCGAATCATAAGAGAGGTTTAGTCCTGTAAATCCACCCCACCTACCGAACCAGAATTTTTTTCATAAAGAGAAAGGTGACAAAAGGTCATACCGAAAATAATGTTCAGCTTATTTAATTTGATTTTTTTGTGGTTGGTTGGGAGGATGGGACCAGATTTGACCCCAATTAGATATATTAATATCGAACAGCATAGTCACAAAATTTGCGAATTATTTATGAATAATTCATTTTTTAGTAATAGCGAACCGAACGCCGAATAATTTGGTTAACCAAACTTTGACCGAATTATTTGGGAATTTTCCTAATTTTTTCCGAATTTTATGAATTATTAGCGAACTTTTCCCAAATTTTTCCGAATTTTTTTGTTTTTGTTTTTTTTTGCTCCCTTGTGGGACGGAGATCTCCGTCCGGATAATTCTGAATCATTTCCGAATTATATCCGAATTATTCCCGAATCACAAATTTTGTATCCCGCCGAACCGAACCCGAATAATTCACTTGCCACTATGTTCAAGAGCGATGGTTTAGGTAAGTCATTTTTCCTTGAATTTGGTTGGCACAAGATAAAAAATTAATAAAGTACAGTTCAAGTTAATAATAATAAATGAATTTTAGTGCATATAATTTTTTACTTCTTAAATTTAGATAACTAAATTTTAATTTAGTGATGATAAAAGATAATATATTTTGTGTGAAAAATGATACATTCAAAAAATTAAATAAAACTCTTTGCAAATATATTAAACAGTTCAATAGCTTGACTTTGACTTCAAACCACTTCTAAAATAATTAAGTTAATTTTAAAATTAAGTCAATTTGTGTTGCATTTTATAGCAAGCGAGGAATCTAATTAACTTCGCTGTCAGAGCTGAAATTAATTAAAATGGAGAAATCATTGTAATTAGAGACATCAAGAGAAAAGTCTGGTTGGTTTTTAATTTTTATGCTGAATTGTATAAAGCATTAAAAGAAAATGAAAGTGACAAGTTTCTATTTACAATGGTTTTTAGTATTTATTTAAGACCGTGACATAATCGAATACATTGAAACATTTACTAATTATTTTGCCAACTACCCTACATTCCCCTTTTTTTTTTTTTAAGAAGAGAGCCGAAAAAAAAAACCATGTCGGCCTATAGATGTTTTAATTAAATAATTGATTGGAAGTGAGGTGATAGATTTTAATTATTTCTCTTATATAAAAAGAAAGCTATCATACATATATAATTAAATAATGAGTAGGGTTAAAATGCACCATTGGTTTTGTGCTCCAATCATGCTCGTCTTTTTCTCTATCTTCAAAGTTCGAACAATCGATCTGAACCGCTCAATATGATCTTCATATTAAAATATGTTTGGAAACAAAATTTTATATTTTTTTTTAACTTTTATTCTTTTTTGATAGGTACAAAACACTGTTTTGGATGGTCCAGAATCTTCTTAAAACAGTTAGTAAAAAAATTCTAAAAAATATAAAATTTGGTCTCCAAGCACATTTTAACACAAAATCATGGTGAACGGTTCGGATTGACTGTTCGGACTTTGAAAATGAAAATAAGAATGTAGAGCATGATTAGAGTACAAAACCAATAGTGTATTTTAACCCTACTCTTAAATAATTAATTGGTTATAGCATATGGAGAAAGAGAATGAACTCGAGATACCTATTTCAAATCTAGAACTAGAGTAGCTAACTCTAATTAATTGTCGGCCTATAGATGTTTTAATTGAACCGTTTTCTTTTTCTCAACCAAATAAGCTAAATCGAATTTTTAAATTATAGATTTAGCATAAATGATGGAAAATTTTGCCTCTTTACGTGAGACAGAGATTTATTATTTACAAATTTCTATAATGAATACATAGATATCAAAATTAACATGTCTTTATTTAAGAAAAATGAGTAAAGATTTGGAGGTGATATATTAAGCCATTCAACTATTTAATATTTATAAGAAACTTTGAGGCAATCAGTAGAAGAAGAAAAGACAACCAGTAGAACATGAAATACAACCTGTACAAGATGAAAGACAAACCAAAGAAGATGAAAAACAACTAGTTGAAGATGAAAGACAACCAGTAGAACATGAAAGACAGCTAGTACAAGACCAAAGACAACTAGAAGAATATGAGGAGAAGATGAAAGATAATAGTAGAACACGAAAGACAACAAATACAAGATGAAAGATAGCAAGAAGATGATGAAAGACAACTAGAAGAAGATGAAATACGGCCAGTAGTAGATGAAAGACAATCAGTACAACATGAAAGACAGTACAAGACAAAAGATAACTAGTCGAAGATGAAAAACAACCAGTAGAAGATGAAAAACAATCAATACTAGATGAAAGGTAATGAGAAAAATTTGAAAGACAACTAGATGAAGATAAAACACAATCAGTACAAGGTGAAAGAAAACTAGATGAGGATGAAAGACAACTACAAGAACAGTAAAGACAACTAGAAGAAGATAAAATACAAACAGTAATAGATGAAAGACAAATAGTAGAACATGAAAGACAATCAATACAAGACAACCAATAGAACTTGAAAGACAATCAATACAAGACTAAAGATAACTAGAAGAACATGAATGACAACTACAAGACATAAAAAAAAAGATGAACTACAACATGTAATATATGAAAGACAACTAAAAGAATATGAAAGACAACTAGAAGAAGATGAAAAACAATCAGAACAAGATGAAAGACAACTAGAAGAAGAAGAAAAAAAATACTAGAAGAGGATAAAAAATAACTTAAAGAAGATGAAAGACAACTAGAAGAACATCACCAACAACTAGAAGAAGATGAAATAACACCAGGAGTACATGAGAGATAACTAGTAGAACACGAAAGACAACCCGTACAAGACGAAAGACAACTAGAAGAAGATGAAAGACAACTAGTACAAGATGAATGACAATCAATAGAACATGAAAGACCATTAAAAGATGAAAGATATCTAGAAGAACATGAAAGACAACTAGAATAAGATGAAACATAATCAACATAAGATGAAAGACAACTAGAAGAAAACTAAATATTACTAGAAGAACAAGAAAGACAACCAGTACAGGACGAAAGACAACTAAAAGAAAAAAGAAATTTTTTCTTTTGTTTCATTTTTTGTAACTGGCACCAAATTAGCAGCCTCTGTCCAGTTCTCAAAAAAAAAAATCAGACAAAAGTATAATTTGCTCCCAGTGCTCAAAGAAATATCTCACGGGGCCAAATTATTGGGCTGAAATTAATATGTTAATTTCTGAAAATAAATATGAGTTACAATTTATAATATATCAGCATTTAATATTTGACGGTATGGATTCCGACAATTTACCCAAAAAAAAATGACTGTCTAGATAGGATATTTCGGAATTTCGAAAACAATAAAAAACAATAGACAAATAAAAAAAATATTAGAACAAGTAATAGAAGCTGTTTACAAGTAGCATTCTTTACCTTTTTAATATATTATTGTTATACAAGTAGCTTCTATGCTGTTTACAAGTAGCATTTTTTACTTCTTATTTAACTATGATTGACTTCTTTATTGAGCATCACACAGACGAGATAAGTGTAGGTCCGATGCCCATCGGACCTAGTTTGGTTCCGATGGGCAGATCTACCGTAGGAGAACGGAGTAATTTGTGCGCACGAATCTTGAAACATACACGCACGGGGTTTAAAGCATTTCGCACGAATCTAAAAAAAAATCGATGGTGATTAAACCCGTCGAACCGAGGTAGGTCCGATGCCCATCGGACCTACTCTCAAGTCCACACAGACTACTTCATTCAAGAAATTTACTTCCCCTCAGGTTACCTGACTGAGTACAATTGAAATGGACAGTCCAGGATCCGTCCTTTAACTTGGCACGAATCTCAAAGCACAAATAATACTGCCCACCCACCCAACCCCGCGCGCCATCCCCAGTAAGCACTGACTGAGAGTAAATCTGGACCGCCGGTTTCAATTGTGTTGAGTCAGATACATGAGAAGACAAGGTCCAAAATATTTATATTTAGACTCGGACTGTCGCGATCAGATATTGTTTGCATTTTCAATGTAACTTTCATTATATGCTTTTGCAAAAAAAAATAATGATCAATTTTATGTTAGAAAAGAAAAACAGATATTGTTTGTTTCTATAATTTTATTTTTTAGAAACAATTGATATATTTTAGCTTAATTTCACTAGCTAGAAACAACATGTCACTTGTAAGATCCAACCATCAAATTACAGTTGAAAAGTTCCAATAAGCACCTTTAATTAATAAAGGTCAAAATTAATATAAAATTAAGATTATGCTCGTCAAATATCATCGGCCATTTTTTATTGGCTGGTAGGAGAGGTATCTGTTAAAACATCAAGAGATTTGTTTTTATTATATCGCCTTAATTGGTATTTGAACAAAACACAACCACTTTTAGTAAAAATAATGTAAAAAATATTCTTTCGTCATACCAAGAAGATATTTTTCTTTTTTATAATAGAAAAAAGAAGTCCACTTGTCACAGAATTAATACTTATGTCATAATAGATCCGAATAAGTTATAGTTTGGTTGACAATTGGATATATACAAATTGAATTCAACATAATTACATGTACGTAATCAAACAAAGAGACCGCAAAGCTAGCCAGTGACGAATCTAGCTTTTTTTTTTTATATACATACGTAGATTTGACTTCCATAAGAAACATTAACAACAAATAGATGTAGAAATTTTGAAAGGTATTATTTAGAAAAGGACTAGTAAAAACAAGCATATCTATACTTTTTTTTTGTTGGTTCCCATCTTATATAAATTATCACAGAGGGTTGCAATATTTTAAAATTTAAAATTTTATATTTAATAATTATATTAGATTTTGTTATAATAATAAAATCATTGCCGTCTCAAAGTTTTTGGATTATTCTAAAGACTTAAAGTTATTATTATTGTAAAAAATCCAATTACAATTACCAAATAGAAATACAAATTTTCAAATATTTCATACTCACATCAAATTTCGTGTGCATCATATTTAAATAAAAAAAATGTACATAATTACCGGTTAAAATTGTATGGAGAAAAAAATTCTTCATTTGTTACAAATATTATTTGACATCCAACAAAATTTATCAAAAATAAAATAAAATAGTGCAATATATTTTATTCATCCTACATATAGAAAATTTTGCTAATACCTAAAGCGATTTAGATTTTTTTAAAAGAAAATTGAAAAATAAAATCAGAGTGATTTGAAGTTAAGGAGTTATTGTTGAAGTTTAAAAAGACTATTTAGAAACAAATTCATAAGTCTAAGCTTAACCTAGTTTCTCTACAAGTTACCAGCATCCAACTAATTAAACCACAAACACACAAGAAATAAATATTGTTTGTCTGTTACATCAACGAAGAAGAAGAGAGTGCTTAAAAAACGAACTCTCTCTTTGGAAAGAAGAAACTGTAGTAGCTACGGCCACAGTAGAGAATGTCTCTTGGCCATAAATGGGAATTTGCTCAATAAGTATTTTAACGGGACTTTTGTGGCATCTCTCCTAATGCCAATGTTAGCCACATAACATCTAACACAATACATACCGGTGATGAAAACTATTACCATTTTGACTTGTTGATTTTCTCTGGGATTTTATTGCAAGACTAAAAAAATATAATGAACTTATTATACTACCATTGTTATATACATATTTCCATTAAACTTTCTATTAGAAGATAATACTCTTTTCTAATATATAATATAAGTCACAACTAACTCGACTATTCACATATTTTTCAAGCGATATTTGAATGAGAAATTAGGTTATAAACGAGACATTCATGATTAATCATACAAACTCCCTCCCTCCTTTTCTTTGCACACACTCTGAGATCACACAAGCAAATAAACATGCATGACTATTTTTTACATCAATTTTAATAGAAGTTTGCAAAATATTTTTTAATATAAATTGCTAGTGTGCATAAACTAGATCGCTCCATAGAAAAAAAATGTCTATAATGGACTCAAGATTGACGAAGTACAAAGAAACTTAGTTGTGAATAACAAATAATTAGATGAATTAGCATTTTGTATTAAGATGATTATAAAAAATTAGTTTATCTATCTGAATTAAAAAAATATATAGTCTACGCTAAGGTGGAACTAGAAAATTTTGATAGGAATGATTGAAAATTATAATGCACAATTGTGTGAGTGGGATTTGAATTCAAGATCTCTCAACCACTAGGCTACAACTAAATGTTTGTTATTTATTGAGAGTGATTGAACTATATAAAAAAGTTAAACAAAAAATTCAATTAAATTTTTATATGCATAATAAAAAAATTAAATCATTGAGGTTGTTTAGCCACCTTTAACTAAGCTTTAGATCCACCCTCCAAAGTGTATGAATTTAATAAATATGAAAGCAGTATTTCTAATTCCTCCTCCCATATATAGAGACAAATTCATGCATGAATCTAGAATGGTGAACTTAAGAACACGCATGTGAGAAGCCATACTTAATTGTTCCAATTATAATTACATAAAAACTTGTCTATTCATAATAAAACTTTTAAAGAAATACTTAAAACAACCAAATCACACTATAAAACTACAAGATAAGAATTATGAACATTATTATTTTTACTACACACTTTAGTTATTAGGGGCGACCATTTTTGTGTAATAGTGACGGTACAGAATAGGGGCGAAACTAGAAAATTTTGATAGGAGTGGCTGAAAATTAAAATGTAAAATTGTAGTGAGTTAGATTTGAACCCAAGACCTCTCAACCACAAAATAGATTTTTAACTACTACGCTACAACTAAACATTTGTTATTAATTAAAGGTGACTAGACTATATAAAAAGTTAAAAAAGATAAAATTTAATTAAATTCTTATACATATAATTAAAAGTTTGCAATCACAGAGGTGGCTTAGTCACCTTTGTCTAAGTCTTAGATCCGCCATGATAGAGATTTAGAGCATAGATCTCCCACATTCTATAGATATTCAATGTAACATCTTCCCTGATTTCGCTCATTTTCTGCAAAGTAAGAATAAAAATGCAGCGGTACCACATTCTATAGATATTCAATGTAATAGACACGATTTGGCGGTTAGAAACCCAGATTTTGGTACACAAATTGGTCGGATTTATAGGTCAAATATCGAGACATCATACATAATAAAAATTTAAATCATTGAGGTTGTTTAGCCACCTTTAACTAAGCTTTAGATCCAACTCCAAAGTGTATGAATTTAATAAATATGAAAGTTGTATTTCAAATTCCTCCTCCAATATATAGAGACAAATTCATGCATGAATCTAGAATCACTACTAGAATCTGGATTTGTTGCATGGGTAAAAATCTTTGTTGCAAGGGTAAGTAGTGTCCATGCAACAAATATTGGAGGGCTTTGAATAGTGCAATATATCAAAAAATTCATGGTGCAATAGAAATACAAATTCTTTTACAAATGAAAAATTACTTATACATATTAAACTAGTTGGGTACTCCAATAACAATTACCAAATAGAAATACAAATTTTCAAATATTTCATAATCACATCAAATTTCATGTGCATCATATTTAAATAAAAATAATGTACATAATTACCGGTTAAAATTGTATGGAGAAAAAAATTCTTCATTTGTTACAAATATTATTTGACATCCAACAAAAATTTATCAAAAATAAAATAAAATAGTGCAATATATTTTATTTATCCTACATAAAGAAAATTTTGCTAATACCTAAAGCGATTTAGCTTTTTTTTTTAATAGAAAACTGAAAAATAACATCAGAGTGATTTGATACAGCTCTAGCCGCAGCAATGTTTTTCTAGCTGAGTTATTGTTGAAGTTTAAAAAGTCTATTTATAAACAAATTTATAAGTCTAAGTTTGACCTAGTTTCTGTACAAGTTTCTAGCATCCAACTAATGAAACCACAAAGACACAAAAGCAATAAATATTGTTTGTCTGTTACACCAACGAAGAAGAAGAGAGTGCTTAAAAAACGAGCTCTTTTAGGACAAAAGAAACTGCAGTGGCTACGGCCACAGTAGAGGATGTCTCTTGGCCATAAATGCAAATTTGCTCAACAAGTATTTTAACGAGACCTTTGTGGCATCTCTCCTAATGCCAATGTAAGTCACATAACATCTAACACAATACATATCAGTGGTGAAAACTATTACCATCTTGACTTGTTGATTTTCTCTGGCATTTTATTGCGAGACTCAAAAAATATAATGAACTTATTATTCTACCATTGTTATATACATATTTCCATTAAAATTTCTATTAGAAGATAATACTCTTTTCTTATATATAATATAAGTCACAACTAACTTCAACTATTCACATATTTTTCAAGAGATATTTGAATGAGAAATTAGGTCATAAACGAGACATTCATGATTAATCATACAAACTCCCTCCCTCCTTTTCTTTGCACACACTCTGAGATCACACAAGCAAATAAACACGCATAACTATTTTTTACATCAATTTTCAATAGAAGTTTGCAAAATATTTTTTAATATAAATTGCTAGTGTGCATAAACTATATCACTCCATAGAAAAAAAATGTCTATAATGGACTCAAGATTGACGAAGTACAAAGAAACTTAGTTGTGAATAACAAATAATTAGATTAATTAGCATTTTGTATTAAGATGATTATAAAAAATTAGTTTATCTATCTGAATTAAAAAAAAAATATAGTCTATGCTAAGGTGGAACTAGAAAATTTTGATAGGAATGACTGAAAATTATAATGCACAATTGTGTGAGTGGGATTTGAATTCAAGATCTCTCAACCACTAGACTACAACTAAATGTTTGTTATTTATTGAGAGTGATTGAACTATATAAAAAAGTTAAACAAAAATTCAATTAAATTTTTATATGCATAATAAAAAATTTAAATCATTGAGGTTGTTTAGCCACCTTTAACTAAGCTTTAGATCCACCCTCCAAAGTGTATGAATTTAATAAATATGAAAGCAGTATTTCTAATTCCTCCTCCCATATACATATAGACAAATTCATGCATCAATCTAGAATGGTGAACTTAAGAACACGCATGTGGGAAGCCATACTTAATTGTTCCAATTATAATTACATAAAGACTTTTTTCTTTAATTTAAAGTAAAATTAACACTCATCTGATTCAGAATGAAAACTTGTCTATTCATAATAAAACTTTTGTTATTAGTGTAACTTTAATATTTAAAAAAAATACTGAAAACAACCAATCACTATATAAATCTACAAGATAAGAATTATGAACATTATTAGTTTTACTACACAGTTTAGTTATTAGGGGCGGCCATTTTTGTGAAACAGTGACGGTACAGACAGGGGTGGAACTAGAAAATTCTGATACAGGTGGCTGAAAATTAAAATGTACAATTGTAGTGAGTGAGATTTGAACCCAATACCTCTCAACGATAAAATAGAGTTTTAACTACTACGCTACAACTAAACATTTGTTATTTATTGAGGGTGGTTCGACTATATAAAAAGTTAAAAAAAAGATTAAATTCAATTAAATTCCTATGCATATAATTAAATTTTGCAATCAGAGAGGTGGCTTAGCCACCTTTGACTAAGCCTTTGATCCTCCCTGGATAGAGATTTAGAGCATGGATCTCCCATGTGGCGGAGTGAGTGTGACACATTTTTTTTATTTTTACTTTTGAAATGTGAGATGGATTTGAGAGATTGAAGTTGGAATAATATTAGATGTTTTACTAAAACTTATTACCTGAAAGTTTTGTTAAGGAAAAAAAATCAAATCTGCATGATTTTGTAGAATTCTATAGCACCATGTAATTAATATGGTCGTGTAGAATTTTATTTTTAAAATAAAATTTATTGAGAATTAGTTTTTGATCTAGTGATAAAGACAATATTTTTTATACGGGATGACACATGTTTGAAATTCAAATGAAAATTACTTATACATATAAAACTAGTTGGGTACTCTATTTTTTTTTTTTTTTTGAAAGATTTGACAGAGGCTGTAAAAGAAAAAAAAACTATAGAATTGTGGTTTGATTTTTTTTTAAATGACCAAAATTTGAAACTTGTAATTTTTTTAAATTGACCTGTATGTTTGTAATGTTTCTATTTTAGATTCTAATATATCAATATGAGAAATTATTAAAGTAGCACTTCCAAATAAAAACTTTCTCATCGCTTTGCAGTAGCTTGGGTCTTTTGGCTCAAAGTTAGATCGGTTGATAAATAAATATCTCTTGTGAGGTAAACTAAGAAATTTAACATAGTGCATGCTGAATTTGATAGAAAAAAAATCATATTTTTTGCTTTAATTAAAGAAATATTTTATTAACTGAAGAACAAATTCTAAAATTTTATTAAAAATAGCACAAAAATCATAAAGTTTTCGAATCATAAGAGAGGTTTAGTCCTGTAAATCCACCCCACCTACCGAACCAGAATTTTTTTCATAAAGAGAAAGGTGACAAAAGGTCATACCGAAAATAATGTTCAGCTTATTTAATTTGATTTTTTTGTGGTTGGTTGGGAGGATGGGACCAGATTTGACCCCAATTAGATATATTAATATCGAACAGCATGGTCACAAAATTTGCGAATTATTTATGAATAATTCATTTTTTTAGTAATAGCGAACCGAACGCCGAATAATTTGGTTAACCAAACTTTGACCGAATTATTTGGGAATTTTCCTAATTTTTTCCGAATTTTATGAATTATTAGCGAACTTTTCCCAAATTTTTCCGAATTTTTTTGTTTTTGTTTTTTTTTTGCTCCCTTGTGGGACGGAGATCTCCGTCCGGATAATTCTGAATCATTTCCGAATTATATCCGAATTATTCCCGAATCACAAATTTTTTATCCCGCCGAACCGAACCCGAATAATTCACTTGCCACTATGTTCAAGAGCGATGGTTTAGGTAAGTCATTTTTCCTTGAATTTGGTTGGCACAAGATAAAAAATTAATAAAGTACAGTTCAAGTTAATAATAATAAATGAATTTTAGTGCATATAATTTTTTACTTCTTAAATTTAGATAACTAAATTTTAATTTAGTGATGATAAAAGATAATATATTTTGTGTGAAAAATGATACATTCAAAAAATTAAATAAAACTCTTTGCAAATATATTAAACAGTTCAATAGCTTGACTTTGACTTCAAACCACTTCTAAAATAATTAAGTTAATTTTAAAATTAAGTCAATTTGTGTTGCATTTTATAGCAAGCGAGGAATCTAATTAACTTCGCTGTCAGAGCTGAAATTAATTAAAATGGAGAAATCATTGTAATTAGAGACATCAAGAGAAAAGTCTGGTTGGTTTTTAATTTTTATGCTGAATTGTATAAAGCATTAAAAGAAAATGAAAGTGACAAGTTTCTATTTACAATGGTTTTTAGTATTTATTTAAGACCGTGACATAATCGAATACATTGAAACATTTACTAATTATTTTGACTTGTGTTTAATTGTATGTATGTATATATATATAGAGTAGAACTAGGGTGCTCCTAAGCTCACCAAGCCCTTCGTGAGCGCGGCTCTAAAACCTATCAAATTGACTTCAAACGACATTTTCAAACCGTTAGATGTTCAATCTATATCAAAATCTACTTGGAGACCAAATTTTACATTTTTTGGAATTTGTTTACTATTTATTAAGATGGTTTGAAAATTGCTGTTTTTATTAAAATTCTGCACCATTGGAAAACAGCGATTTTTAAACCATCTTAATAAATAGTAAAAAAATTCCAAAAAATGTAAAATTTGGTCTCCAAGTAGATTTTAATATAGATTGAACATCTAACGGTTTGGAAATGTCGTTTGAAGGCAATTTGATAGGTTTTAGAGCCGCGCCCACGGAAGGGCTTGGTGAGCTTAGGAGCACCCTAGTTCTACTCTATATATATATATATATATATATATATATATATATATATATATATATATATATATATAAAGTTGTGCTATTATACATTGCAATGTATTGACCCCTCTGTGCATTGGACTAAAATCGTTGGATTCAAAGTCCAAACAGTCGATCCGAACCGTTCATCTTGTTCTCCATATTAATATGTACTTGGAGACCAAATTTTATATTTTTTGGAATTGTTTTACTATTTATTAAGCCACTTTGAAAATTGCTGATCACATGGTCCAGAATTTAGTTGCACTGTTTTTACTGTTCACCCGGATCAGCAATTTTCAAAGTAGCTTAATAAATAGCAAAAAAATTCCAAAAAATGTAAAATTTGGTCTCCAAGAACATATTAATATGGAGAACAAGATGAACGGTTTGGATCGGTCATTTGGACTTTGAATCGGTGATTTATGGTCCAATGCACAAGGGTGCCTATGCATTGCAATACACCATAGCCCATCTCTCTATATATATATATTATTTTCTCAAACATGTGTATGCACTGTTTCTAGATGAGTTGCCAAAAAAACACCCCAAATTTGAGAACTTGACGGTTCTCACTGTTTTCCTCTGTTCTTATTCATATTTCGAAATGCAAACTTGGATCATAGAGAGTTGTCCAAAGTTGACAAAGCTTAAAGTAGTACAACATCGTTTTGTATAAGTTTTTTTTTTCCAAATACATAGCTTCTCTTCATTTTTAATTTGTTGTTTAAATTTTTTTTTTAAGAAAGTTTAAAGTAAATACCTGGTTATCAATTGATCAATTATTTGTTGCAGTTTTGTGATCGGGATTATGAAGAATGACAAAAAACTGTAGTTCCAATCCCTCTAGTTGAAGCATCTGACAGAAGAAATATCGAGATGGTTGATGTTTAATTTTGGAGGTTTGATACCATGGTACAACGAGTGATGCAGTATCTCATGTTTGGTAAAGGGGAATTGAGAAATTTTAGAAACTATTCTACATTGATCACTTGTTCTCATCATTGTTGTAGAATGACGTTCACAATAATGGAATTGGGTTTTACTGACCGGGATTGGGGATTTGTATACGTGTTATTTGATAAATATGATTATTTCGGTTGTTGTCTGAAGACTTTTGGAGTTATACTAGCTATAGCTAGTTTATATATTGATGTTTCAACATATTTTGTGTATGGATATTTTGTAATATATACTGGGATCTATTTTGGGTGTTAATTTGGTAGTATTAATACCACTAGGTACATTCCTTGGATCTGTTTTAATTTGACTTTCTTATATAGTTATGTTACTCTTGGTTATGAACTTATGATAACAATGAGTAGTCACGAGCTCAGTATTCTCTAGTAAGCTAGTGATATATTACTCTTGGTTATGAACTTTTTATGTTAAAAAATTATAACACAAAAATTTCAGGAGCCAGTTAATCCTTAATTAGTTAATTAGATTTTTGAGTTGGTATTATGTATGTTATTAAATAATTATCTCATTATAATTGTACAGTATAGCTCCAAACTTAATTACACAATACATCACAATCAATTAATTGAATACATGAGAGTGTGGTTTATAACAAAATCTAGTTACAAGTATTCACAGCGTTGCCCCTGAGAACATCGCCATTGGTTCAAAAAGGAACACAGCTGGTATTGATCAATCCAAAACTGACAGCCCAATTAACATCACGGATGGTAAAGATCACCACCTCTACGCCATTGGTGCTGTAACCCATCCGATATCACAGAGACACTCAAAACTAACGGTAGGATATTATAAAAGGATGGAAAAGGAGGGGGGCATCAACACCATCGGTTGGTTAAACCGAACAGTCGGTAAAAAGTTCAAAGTAATCCACTGGTTACATACACCATCCGTGCGGAAGGACAACTGATGGTAAAGGGAAATAATAAATGTGTTTTTTTTATAGTAGTGTTGGTTCCCATCCTATATAAATTGTCACAGAGGGTTGCAATATTTTAAAATTTAAAATTTTATATTTCATAATTATATTAGATTTTTTTATAATAATAAAATCATTGCCGTCGTCAAAGTTTTTGGCTTATTCTAAAGACTTAAAGTTATTATTATTGTAAAAAATCCAATAACAATTACCAAATAGAAATACAAATTTTCAAATATTTCATAATCACATCAAATTTCGTGTGCATCATATTTAAATAAAAAAATGTACATAATTACCGGTTAAAATTGTATGGAGAAAAAAATTCTTCATTTGTTACAAATATTATTTGACATCCAACAAAAATTTATCAAAAATAAAATAAAATAATGCAATATATTTTATTCATCCTACATAAAGAAACATTTGCTAATACCTAAGCGATTTAGATTTTTTTTAAAAGAAATTTAAAAACAAAATCAGAGTGATTTGATACAGCTCTAGCCGCAACAATGTTTTTCTAGCTAAGGAGTTATTGTTGAAGTTTAAAAAGTCTATTTAGAAACAAATTCATAAATCTAAGCTTAACCTAGTATCTCTACAAGTTACTAGCATCCAACTAATGAACCACAAATACACAAAGCAATAAATATTGTTTGTCTGTTACATCAACGAAGGAGAAGAGAGTGCTTAAAAAACGAGATCTCTCTTAGGACAGAAGAAACTGCAGTAGCTACGGCCACAATAGAGGATGTCTCTTGCCCATAAATGCGAATTTTCTCGACAAGTATTTTAACGGGACCTTTGTGGCATCTCTCCTAATGCCAATGTCAGCCACATAACATCTAACACAATACATACCAGTGATGAAAACTATTATCATCTTGACTTGTCGATTTTCTCTGGTATTTTATTGCGAGACTCAAAAAATATAATGAACTTATTATACTACCATTGTTATATATATATTTCTATTAAACTTTCTATTAGAAAATAATACTCTTTTCTTATATATAATATAAGTCACAACTAACTCGACTATTCACATATTTTTCAAGAGATATTTGAATGAGAAATTAGGTTATAAACGAGACATTCATGATTAATCATACAAACTCCCTCCCTCTTTTTCTTTGCACACACTCTGAGATCACACAAGCAAATAAACATGCATGACTATTTTTTACATCAATTTTCAATAGAAGTTTGCAAAATATTTTTTAATATAAATTGTTAGTGTGCATAAACTAGATCACTCCATAGAAAAAAAAATGTCTATAATGGACTCAAGATTGACGAAGTACAAAGAAACTTAGTTGTGAATAACAAATAATTAGATGAATTAACATTTTGTATTAAGACGATTATAAAAAATCAGTTTATCTATCTAAATTAAAAAATATATATATTCTATGCTAAGGTGGAACTAGAAAATTTTGATAGGAATGGCTGTTATGCACAATTATGATGTGTGAGATTTGAATCCAATATCTCTCCACCACTAAGCTACAACTAAATGTTTGTTATTTATTGAGAGTGGCTGAACTATATGAAAAATTCAATTAAATTTTTATATGCATAATAAAAATTTTAAATCATTGAGGTTGTTTAGTCACCTTTAACTAAGCTTTAGATCCAACTCCAAAGTGTATGAATTTAATAAATATGAAAGCAGTATTTCTAATTCCTCCTCCCATAATAATGTACAATGGTGAACTTAAGAACACGCATGTGAGAAGCCATACTTCATTGTTCCAATTATAATTACATAAAGACGTTTTTCTTTAATTTAAAGTAAAATTAACACTCATCTGATTCAGAATGAAAACTTGTCTATTCATAATAAAACTTTTGTTATTAGTGTAACTTTAATATTTAAAAGAAATACTGAAAACAACCAAATCACACTATAAAACTACAAGATAAGAATTAGGAACATTATTATTTTTACTACACACTTTAGCTATTAGGGGCGACCATTTTTGTGCAACAGTGACGGTACAGACAGGGGCGGAACTAGAAAATTCTGATAGGGGTGGCTGAAAATTAAAATGTACAATTGTAGTGAGTGAGATTTGAACCCAATACCTTTCAGCGACAAAATAGAGTTTTAACTACTACGCTACAACTAAACATTAATTTGTTATATATTGAGGGTGGTTAGACTATATAAAAAGTAAAAAAAAGAAGATAAAATTCAATTAAATTCCTATGCATATAATTAAAATTTTGCAATCACAGAGGTGGCTTAGCCACTTTTGACTAAGCCTTAGATCCGCCCTGGATAGAGATTTAGAGCATGGATCTCTCATGTGGGGGAGTGAGTGTGACACATATTTTTTTATTTTTACTTTTGAAATGTGAGATGGATTTGAGAGATTGAAGTTGGACTAATATTAGATGTTCTACTAAAACTTATTACCTGAAAGTTTTGTTAAGGAAAAAAAATCAAACCTGCATGATTTTGTAGAATTCCATAGTACGTACCATGTAAGTAATATCGTCGAGTAGAATTTTATTTTTTAAAAAAAAATTTTTTGAGAATTAGTTTTTATCTAGTGATAAAGACAACTTTTTATGTGGAATGACGCATGTTTGAGATTCGAATGAAAATTACTTATACATATTAAACTAGTTGGGTACTCCAATTTTTTTTTTTTGAAAGATTTGACAGAGGCTGTAAAAGAAAAAAAACTACAGAATTGTGGTTTGATTTTTTTTTTTAAATGACCAAAATTTGAAACTTGTAACTTTTTTAATTGACCTATATGTTTGTAATGTTTCTATTTAGATTCTATATATCAATATGAGAAATTATCAAGGTTTTAAATAGCGATTATTGCGTCATCGAGGAAAGACTAAATAAAAAGATTGTTGTCCCTTAGGCACCACTAATTTCGAAAATAAATAAATAATTGCAAATAAAATAAAGTAGATGAGTTTAGAGAAATTTGACACAAGGAGTGATAACGGAGTTCGGCTTAAAATGCCTACGTCTCCGGAGTGTCGCAACCGCTTCTCGGTGCGCCTTTCTATTACCCAAAAGAGAAATGTTACAACTTGTGAACCGGTGAGCCCTTACAACCAACGGGAAGTCACACGGCCAACTTGAATCGAGAACGAAGTCTCTAAGTTTGAAATCTCAAGATGAACACTCAAGAACTCACTCTAACCTAATCTAACTCGAGATTAGTGAAGTGGATTTGAGGTTGTTTGAGGGATATTGAAGTTTTTGTTCTCACAACAATGGAGTAACTTGATCTCACAGAAAATCACTTTTTGAATTTATTAGGGTCGGCTGGATTAATTTGAGGAGAACCCTAAGGTTCTATTTATAGTGGCAGCTTTGAAATGAGTTTTCTGCCATAAAACGTCCCAACGTTTTGTAAAACGTAGAAAACGTTTTACTTTAATTTAGTTCAAAAATTCAAATTTCTGTGAGATCTTCTAAAACGTCCCAGACGTTTAACATACGTTGCAGAACGTTTTCCTCTGGAGATTTATCGACTAAAATGCTATTTTGAATTCTGAGAAATGAATTAAAACGTCCAGACGTTTTAACAAACGTCTACAATGTTTTAGAGAATTTTTCAGCTTTTAATCGACTAACTTCCAGGTTTTTCACATAGATAAACGTCTGAACATTTTGCTAAACGTCCCAACGATTTGTCCCTGTGAATCAACATCAAAGATACTTTACCAATCATAATTTTACAGTTTAAATTCTTGATAAATAACTTGATAATTTCTTCAGTTCAAGTGCTCTTAATTGCAATTCCAATTGTCTTGAACCTGCATTCTTTCTAAAATAGAGAAAATTGTAAAATTCAATAATCGTATGTTTTGCAAATTAGTCAAATAGACTTAAAGAGAATTACTTAAAACAACAATCTCCCCCTTTTGACGATTTGCAAAACATACAACGCAAGTAAGTGCATACATAGATTTTTCCCAAATTTTAATTTTCCAATTAATCGGTTTTTGCATGTCTTGCATTTTCTCCCCCTTTTGGAAATCGACGAAAGGGAGACTAAATACATCAAATAGCACAATTAATAGTGCTCCCCCTCAAAATATGCACTCCCCCTCAATTTGATAATATGAGAATCATAAACTTTGAGAATTATGCATCGTATAACAAATGATATAAGCATGTAATATAGCAAATTTTTGATTAATCATGCAACCATAAATCAAGAATTTATATTAATATCATAAGTACTCTAATCAAAGGAGGTTCACATCATGCAAGATTAAAATGATATAAGTTCATAGCATAACAAAACATAACATAGCAATCACTTAGCAATTTTGAATTTTAAAAGAGCAAGGAGATTTTAAAATGCGGGATCATCTTCGTCATCTCCGTTGTCACCTTCTTCATCATCTTCTTCCTCGTCATCTTCGGATGGAATGTGAGCGGCACTAGTGGTCGCACCACTAGAAGCACCATATTGCTTCACAAAGCGCCGAGCAAGTTCGGTGGTAGTGATATCGATATCATTGATTGCTTTGGCATTTTTGCGGCCTTGAAGTCGGTTTTTGCGCGACTCTACCTTGAGATCTTTAAGATCTTTCTTTATCTCGGTAAAGTCATTGGTATTGGCTAATTGAGATTGTTGCATGTGTTGAATAATCCAAGCCAATTGATTTTCCGCTCCAATAGGGATCTCACCTTGATCCATTGGTGGTATCGGTGGTGGTTCATGGTATACCGGCGGTTCTTCTTCATATGGATCCCAATATTGGTTCGGTTGAGCAATGGGAGCATTTATCCAACTATTGATTGGCCGTCCGTCAGGTTTGAGCATTGGTAAATCCGAGTCCGAATGACTTTGGTTCCAACCATGTTTGGGTAGCATATCAAGCAAGTGTTGGGGTTCGTTACCAATGAGATGACTTGGAATGGTTATGCCATTTTTGCGAATCATGCGATGAATTATATGGCCATAGGGTAGAGTGGCAACGGAGCTAGTATAGCAAGCAATCATGTGGCGAAGAATGATAAATGGAATGTTGAACCGTTTTTCATCCATGGATATGAGATGCCTCAAGTAGTACATTGGACCTTGCTCTATATTTGATTTGATCGTTGCTTTGGGTACGAGAATGTTGTTGACTAGGAGAAAAAGCAAACGATGTAGAGATGGAAGATGTGATGCATAGAGGGGTCCACCGCCATGGTTACGGCGATCAAACCAGGTTTTGTAGTGATCGGCGGATTCTAAAGCTTGATCGGGCCAATTTCGAAGGAGATAGGTTTCTTCACCCTCATTTGACAAACCAAGCCAATTGGCCACATTCTCCAGAGATAGGATAATTTCTTGCCCGCATACATAGGATTTTACTAGAAAGTGTTCTTCTGTGAATGTGAGGTTGGAGTAGAAAGCTTTGGTGATTAGTTCACTATAGGGTTCATCACAAGTGAGCAAGGATTCCCATGGCCAATGGTTGATATATTGAATAATTTTGTCATCTTCGGGAAATCGAAAAGTTACCGTGGATTTATCAAAATAGTAACAATTAGACAACTTCCTACCCGAAAATTGACCCAAGAAGTTGGTGTGAGCAATTTGAGTCTTAAAGAGGTAGGAGTTGGATCGAGAGATGGTGGTATCCGGTTCAATTTCAGTTCTACTTGATTGACCCGCATCGGTTCGGGCCCTTTTCTTTCTAATTGCATTGAGTTTTGCAAGTTTTGGAGCCATTGGATTTGAGAGAAAAGTTTAAAGTTACTGATTGAAGAATGAAGCACAAATCCGTGAAGAGAACGACTCTACAAGCACAATGGTGAAGACGGATCGTTGATTGAGCGGTCGGATCGCCGGATTTGAAAAGGTGGCGAAAGTTAGGGTTTTGGTGGAGAGAGAGAAGGAGGGAGAGAAACTTGGTTTTGAAACAAGAAATGGGAAGAGGGTTGAGAGGAGAGAAGAAATCACTTTAGAATAGGTGATTTGGTGGTTTGTGGAGGCTAAAATGGAAGAAGAGAGGTGAAAGGTGGCGGAGAGAGGAGGTGAAAGAGAGAGAAACCCGGATTAAGAAGAAGAAGGGAGATGAAAAACGCGTCGGTTCGCAACAGGGTTTTAGAGGCGGCGTTGAAAACGTCTGGGACGTTTGTGAAACGTCGTGCAACATTTTTCTCTGGTCATTCGGAGATGAAAATTTAAATTTTGGATTTTAATTTAACAGACAAACGTTACGACGGTTAAGGAAACGTCTGAAACGTTTTGGTTGAATTTTCGAAGATGAAATATTTCGGAAATTTAATAATTAATGATCAATAAAACGTTACGACGTTTGACCAAACGTCCACGACGAGTTGATTGATTTCTGACTTGTGAAAATGCAGTGGTCTGGAACACCAAGAAACGTTCAAACGTTTTATAAAACGTTCAGACATTTGAAGATATTTTGCATGTCAGAAGTTTAAACATTTTCGGACAAGAAGAACAAGTAAAACGTTGCAACGTTTTACATAACGTTCCAGACGATTTGCTACTTTTCACAATATGAATTTTTGATGTGTTAGTTAAAGAGCAAAACGTCCAGACTTTTTGTAAAACGTTGGTGACGTTTTAGGTCGTTTTGATGAATTTTGAAGTGAGATTCATAAACGTTGTAACGTTTTCAGAAACGTTTTGTAACGTTTCTCTCTGGCATTTTGGTCTTAAATGAACTAATTGATTACTATGCTCTCAAAAGACATGAGATGGGTATGTGATTGAAATATTTCAGTCCTTAAATTCAAGCATGCCTAGTTTAACCTCAATTCATTGTGTTGTTGAGTATTTAAGGGTTTTGTAAAAATATCAGCAATTTAATTTTTGGTATCAATATGAATGAGTTGGATTTCACCTTTTTCAATATGATCCCTAATAAAATGATGCATTATCTCTATGTGCTTAGTTCTAGAATGGAGAACCGGATTTTTGGATATCATAATGGCACTGGTATTGTCACACATAATTGGTACGTTGCGGAAGCGAATTTCATAATCATTTAAAGTTTGGATCATCCATAAAATTTGTGTGCAACAACTACCGGCCGCAACATACTCGGCTTCCGCGGTGGAAAGCGCAACCGAGGTTTGTTTACGACTCGACCATGAGACAAGTGATCCGCCAAGAAATTGACATGTACCACTTGTACTCTTTTTATCCATTCGATCTCCGGCAAAATCGGCATCGGTATATCCTATCAAATTTAATTCCGATTGTTTGCCATACCACAATCCCACATTTAGAGTGCCTTTGACATATTTAACAATTCTTTTAACGGCTTTCAAATGCAGCTCTTTGGGATTAGATTGAAACCTAGCACATAGACATACCGCAAACATAATATCGGGTCTACTAGCGGTTAAATAGAGTAGACTACCTATCATAGCTCGGTTTGGGTAATGTCCACGGGTGTGCCGCTTGGATCCGAGTCAAGATTTGCGTTGATAGCCATTGGTGTTGGACTCGTCTTGCTCTCGGTCATTCCAAACTTCTTCACCAACTCCTTGGCGTATTTGGTTTGGTTTACAAAGATGCCATCTGAGAGTTGCTTGATTTGAAGCCCCAAGAAGAAATTCAACTCACCCATCATGCTCATTTTAAATTCACTACTTATAAGAGATGAAAAACTCCTCGGCAAGTGCCGCATTAGTTGAACTAAAAATAATATCATTTTACTCCTTGTGAAAGAAAAATAATTCTACCATACCATACCTTTTGTTTTGATGCAATATGGTCCTACGCATGCTTCACGAAAAGGAGCGTAACTTTTGATCCGGCCGTCGGATCGGGCTGAAATTTTGACAGGAACTCCACAGCCCAAAACCAGATTCGAAACGAATCTATGATTTGTTTTGCCCATTTTGCGGGCTCAGATTCGCGATCCGAGTCTTCCTTCATGGACTTTGGACCTTTCTTTATAATTTTAGAGTTTTTAGGGTCTTTGATGTATCTTTTATGTATTTTCTGTTTTAGAGTTTGTATTTAAACAGACGTCATGTTTAATGATTGTTTTCTTTACATTACTTTGTATTTAGGATTTGTAATTTTATACGTCATGTGATCTCAGAACCAAACCTATCTTTTCATTACCCCATTTTTTTTCAATTTCTTGATCGTTCGTGCATCATGTTTAATCTCCCAATTTACTATAATATTTTTTTTTAGCAATTTGAATAATTTAGGGAGATTTGAAGCACAACTTTACGTCAGTTTAGCTTTAGGAATCCAAACAACATTTGCATTGTTGTTTCCTTTCCTAAACCTACATTCTAATGAGGAGTGACCAAGCTTACAACAATAATTGCGAAATGTAAAATTCGGCTTAGCACCTAATGCCGGACCCATTTCAAAACGAGTTTGGAAATGACTATTTAACTTTTGAGTTCGATTCCAAGAAGTATTTGAAAATCTATTTGAAAATTTGGATGAAGAATTTTTGTTTTTGTGTGAATCAAATTTATTGTTGTATCGGGAAGCGATTCTTAATGTACTATTTCTTTGACTTCCATTTTGTGAATCATTTTTATCCTTTAATTCATAAAACCATCCATCGGGTCCCTTAAAGTAGATTTTGTTTGACCCTTGTGGTGTGAGTGTATTTTTTAAATTACTATGTGCAATTTTATCCTTGTATTTAATATTATTGTTCATATACATAAACGCGTGATTTTGTTTTCTAGAACCGTAATTCTTGGCATTTGAGTTTTGAAATTGTTTCCCTTGTGGAATTAATGTGCGTCTACCATTGTATTGAATATCATATTTATCCATGAAGTTTTTGCAATTGAAACCATACCTAACTCTATTTTGGTTATTTTTATCTTTTAAATTTTTATTGTATTCCCTTTTCTCTTGAGATTTTGAGCTTTTGGCATCACGTGAATGATCCTTCTTATATCCAAAACCCGACTTATCATTTGGATATCATCGTTTCTCAAACATTCTATCCACTTCATCAAGATTTAAACTAATAGGATTAGTGGATTCAATTTGAGACCTTAGAGCCAAATTTTCGGTTTTCAAATTTTGTACTTTCACCTTTAAAATTTCTATTTCACCTACATGTGACTGACATATGTTGGTCCCATTTGATTTTTGTAACTCCACAACTTTGGACTCAAGCTCAAGAATTTTGGATCTTAACTCTTGAATGATATCATCTTTTCTAAGTGATATCTTATTGGATTCATCAAGAATGGTTGTTAATCTAATTTCCTCATTATGTGTTTGACCCTTATCCAATAAAGTGCTTGTATCAATTATACAATCACATTCTTCACCTCCTTCTTCTTCATCTGTCATTTCAATTTCGGACTCATAATTATTATTCTCAAGTTCTAGTGTTACCTCTTTAGAAAGAATTGTTGAGGCTTTACTTATATCATCCAACTCTATGTTGTTGTTCTTAACATCCACCATCATCAGACTCTCATTATCATTTGCCATCAACACAAGGTTGAGATCTTGATCATCCATCTTTGTCTCAATCCGTTTAATCTGAGTATTTTCTTCATAACGATTTATTAGATCCTCCCACATTTCGTAGACACTACTCATATCATCAATTAACATTCCAACAGATTCACTAACACTAGCAATTATATAATTTATTGCATAAATGTTATCTTTCTTTTCAAGTTTGGATTCAATGGTCAATTTATTTTTGTCATCAAATTTTGGTACAAACCCTTTTTCTACAATATCCCAAACCTCATGAAATTTTAGGTAGTTGATCATATTTCTTTTCCAATAACTAAAATTTTCAGTTGTAAGGCCAAAAATTGGGGGTTCCTTAACAATTCTATTTGGTGCCATTTTTATAGATCGATAAAACTCAAATTAAGTGAGTCTTAATTTGAGTAACGCGCTCTGATACCACTTTGTTATCCCTTAGGCACCACTAATTTCGAAAATAAATAAATAATTGCAAATAAAATAAAGTAGATGAGTTTAGAGAAATTTGACACAAGGAGTGATAACGGAGTTCGGCTTAAAATGCCTACGTCTCCGGGGTATCGCAACCGCTTCTCGGTGCGCCTTTCTATTACCCAAAAGAGAAAGGTTACAACTTGTGAACCGGTGAGCCCTTACAACCAACGGGAAGTCACACGGCCAACTTGAATCGAGAACGAAATCTCTAAGTTTGAAATCTCAAGATGAACACTCAAGAACTCACTCTAACCTAATCTAACTCAAGATTAGTGAAGTGGATTTGAGGTTGTTTGAGGAATATTGAAGTTTTTGTTCTCACAACAATGGAGTAACTTGATCTCACAGAAAATCACTTTTTGAATTGATTAGGGTCGGCTGGATTAATTTGAGGAGAACCCTAAAGTTCTATTTATAGTGGCAGCTTTGAAATGAGTTTTCTGCCATAAAACGTCCCAACGTTTTGTAAAACGTAGAAAACGTTTTACTTTAATTTAGTTCAAAAATTCAAATTTCTGTGAGATCTTCTAAAACGTCTTAGACGTTTAACAAACGTTGCAGAACGTTTTCCTCTGGAGATTTATCGACTAAAATGCTATTTTGAATTCTGAGAAATGAATTAAAACGTCCAGACGTTTTAACAAACGTCTACAATGTTTTAGAGAATTTTTCAGCTTTTAATCGACTAACTTCCAGGTTTTTCACATAGATAAACGTCTGAACGTTTTGCTAAACGTCCCAACAATTTGTCCCTGTGAATCAACATCAAAGCTACTTTACCAATCATAATTTTACAGTTTAAATTCTTGATAAATAACTTGATAATTTCTTCAGTTCAAGTGCTCTTAATTGCAATTCCAATTGTCTTGAACCTGCATTCTTTCTAAAATAGAGAAAATCGTAAAATTCAATAATCGTATGTTTTGCAAATTAGTCAAATAGACTTAAAGAGAATTGCTTAAAACAACAAAGATATCGCGAATAGCGTAGCTATAGAAAAAGCTATCCTACATAGTATTTTTTTGTTTAAAAAATTATGTTTTATATTTCAACTAATTATCAACATTATCTAAAGTCTCATATAGCGATAAGTAACACAAAATTGATTAAGGAATTAGAATATTCATATTGAACTAGTACAAAGTCCAAATTACTATTGAAAATATCTCTAATAATATCATAAACTATTTATCTTTTTTCATTCAAAATAGCCTAAGCATCATGACATAAACTATATATCTTTTTTCTATTAAAAAAAACCTAAGCATTATGGCATAAACTATCTATCTTTTTCTATTTAAAATCAAAAGCAATCTGGACCTTGAAAAAAATTGATCCTTAAAAAAAAAATCAGTTTCGACCTTTAAATAAAAGCCTATGTAGCATAGCGTGCGCTATAGCGCGTAGCGTGTAGCGCAAATAGCGGACTGCTATTACCGCTATAGCGGTCGTAGCTGAAATAGCACACTTTCATCCCATAGCTTAGCGTTTAAGGTCCAAAAATACTATAATGCTGCTATTGCGTGCTATAGCGCGCTATTTAAAACACTGAAAATTATTAAAGTAGCACTTCCAAATAAAAACTTTCTCATCGCTTTGCTGTAGCTTGGGCCTTTTGGCTCAAAGTTAGATCGGTTGATAAATAAATATCTCTTGTGAGGTAAAATAAGAAATTTAACATAGTGCATGCTGAATTTGATAGAAAAAAAAATCATATTTTTTGCTTTAATTAAATAAATATTTTATTAACAGAAGAACAAATTCTAAAATTTTATTAAAAATAGCACAAAAATTATAAACTTTATGAATCATAAGAGAGGTTTAGTCCTTTAAATCCACCCCGCCTACCGAACCAGAATTTTTTTTATAAACCATCATCTAAAGAAAAAAGAAAATTGAAAACCAGATTGATTGCTTAATTTTTTTTTACAAAAATCATCATTACCAAAAATTATTTTCGGTATCTGTTTTTTTTTTTAATTTCGAATTTGAATTCCGGTACTCACCCGTTCCAATCCTTAATGTCTCATACCGAAAATGAAATTCGGATTCCAAAATTCCATACCGAATATCATTTTCGGTTTTCAATTGAAGTTAATATGTATTAGAAATTCACCGACCACACTTATTTATTTATTTATTGGACGATTTTTTTTTTCTAAAATGAGGGGTTCGGTGTTCTTTTTCAAAACTAGCTAAAGGGTTAACCCCAATTAGATATATTAATATTCAAGAGCATAGTCACAAGTTTGCGAATAATTCATTTTTTTGGTAATAGCGAACTGAACGCCGAATAATTTGGTTAACCGAACTTTGGCCGAATTATTCGGAAATTTTCCGAATTTTTCCCGAATTCTATGAATTATTCGCGAACTTTTTCCGAATTTTTTTTTGTTTTTGTTTTTTTTTGCTCCCTTGTGGAACTGAGATCTCCGGTCCAAAATTCCGAATCATTCCCGAATTATATCCGAATTATTTCCGAATCACAAATTTTATATCCCGCCAAACCGAACCCGAATAATTCATTTGCCACTATGTTCAAGAGCGATGGTTTAGGTAAGTCATTTTTCCTTGAATTTGGTTGGCACAAGATTAAAATTTCAATAAATTACAGTTCAAGTTAATAATAATAAATGAATTTTAGTGCATATAATTTTTTACTTCTTAAATTTAGATAACTAAATTTTAATTTAGTGATGATAAAAGATAATATATTTTGTGTGAAAAATCATACATTCAAAAATTAAATAAAACTCTTTGCAAATATATTAAACAGTTCAATAGCTTGACTTTGACTTCAAACCACTTCTAAAATAATTAAGTTAATTTTAAAATTAAGTCAATTTGTGTTGCATTTTATAGCAAGCGAGGAATCTAACTTGGCTGTCACAGCTGAAATTAATTAAAATGGAGAAATCATTGTAATTAGAGACATCAAGAGAAAAGTCTGGTTGGTTTTTAATTTTTATGCTGAATTGTAAAAGTATTAAAAGAAAATGAAAGTTACAAGTTTCTATTTACAATGGTTTTTAGTATTTATTTAAGACCGTGACATAATCGAATACATTGAAACATATACTAATTATTTGCCAACTATATACCCTACATTCCCCTTTTTTTTTAAAAGAAGAGAGCCGAAAAAAATAACCATGTCGGCCTATAGATGTTTTAATTAAATAATTGATTGAAAGTGAGGTGATAGATTTTAATTCTTTCTCTTATATAAAAAGAAAGCTATCATACATTCAGGCGGATTTAGGATTTTCGTCAGAAGGAGCAAAAAATATCAAATCGGGTTTTAATATCTAATCGGGTTTAAATCCATTAACCAATTTGATACTCGATAAAAAATAATACTTTAACTTATACTTTCCAATGTTTTGACTTGTAATTCATGATGCTCTGACTTATAATTTTAATTACCAATCAAAATTCAACAAATTTATTTCAATCTTAACACTAAATTTAACCCAAATTACAAATCAAACGTCCAGAGAGAGCAAAAAATTTTCAGGGGAGCAAAGTAGATCGGAACCGATAAATCTCCACTGAAACTCAAAATCCAGGAAAAGACAGCTGCCACCCCTGGAACCATCTGGGTCCGCCCCTGCAAAGATATAATTATAATTAAATAATTAATTGTCGGCCTATAGATGTTTTAATTGAACCGTTTTCTTTTTCTCAACCAAATAAGCTAAATCGAATTTTAAATTATAGATTTAGCATAAATGATGGAAAATTTTGCCTCTTTATGTGAGACATAGATTTATTATTTGCAAATTTCTAAAATGAAATTAGATATCAAAATTAACATGTCTTTATTTAAGAAAAATGAGTAAAAATTTGGAGGTGATATATTAAGTCATTCAACTATTTAATATCTATAAGAAATTTTGTTATTCAAGTTCTTAAACATGCGATTTTTTTCACACGAAAAATATTGTATTTGTCATTAGAGGGGACAGATTCACTTATATGAGTCAACTAAATCCTATTTATTTTAAAAATATAAATTTTTTTTAAAGAAAGATGGAGGTATATAGCCTACCAATTTCTCTTTAATTGTCCATAAAGGACACCTCTCTTCATCTGAGTTTTGAACCCACAACCACTCACACGGAGAGTGTTGCCTTTTGTCACTAGACCAAAAGCTGATTCTCTAAAAATACAATGTTTACATATAATTTTATTATATAGTTTAAAGTAAAATGTTATGGATACTCTAAAATTATTTTCATATTGTTATGATAGAAGAAGGTTAATAACCATCAAGTACAAACAATTAATGTACAAGTAACTGTACTGTAAAGACTTTCAGATGAATTTTACAGCTATGAAGACAATATGAATCAATGTTGCAAAAGTTAGATACAGAAAGGTATTTTTTAGGGTCCGCCTAGCTCTCCCCCGTGAACAATCCCCGTTTTATCCCCCGTCAGTTGCATTAATTAAGGTAGTTAGTTAGTTAGACTTTATAACTGTCAGTGTATTTTAGGAATTTGCAGAAGTATTCATATGTAGCACAACTAGTATTCATCCATCTATATGAAGATATTCACATTTGCAATAGAAACATATTTGGATATATTACAACAAGAAAGTAGGGGACAAACAACATGTGTGGGGGACCGCACAACTGTCAGAGCATTAATTAAGTGGGGGACCACATAACCGTCAGCGCATTAATTAAGTGGGGGACTTCTAACTACCTTCAGCTCATTTTAGAAATTTGCAAAAAAAATATTCATCTGTAACACAACTAGCATTCATCCATCTATATAAATGTATTCATCTTTGCAATAGAAGCATATTTGGACACATCAATCACTCATCTTTTACACGTTTTTAGAGATGGGTTTTTTTTTCTCCGTTCAATCTAACCAATATTTCTGACGATCTGTGAGGAATTTTGCAAATCTAAAACCACGAAGGTCTTCTACACAATTTTCTCTTTCAAATGATATCCATGATGACATACTTTCGAGTTGTCCGTTGCACAAGTATTCACACCTCGTCATGCAAGTATTCATCCCGCATTAAGCAAGTATTCATCCTCATCGTGTAAGTGTAAATAGTTAATGTACCAAGAGTATTACACGTTTTTAGAGATGGGTTTTTTCTTCTCCGTTCAATCTAACCAATATTTCTGACGATCTGTGAGGAATTTTGCAAATCTAAAACCACGAATGTCTTCTACACAATTTTCTCTTTCAAATGAGATCCATGATGACATACTTTCGAGTTGTCCGTTGCACAAGTATTTACACCTCATCATGCAAGTATTCATCCCGCATTAAGCAAGTATTCATCCTCATCGTGTAAGTGTAAATAGTTAATGTACCAAGAGTATTACAAACATATGTGCATACCAAACAAATAAAAAGTATTCATCCATAAGATATCAAGTATTCATACATATAAGTTAAAGTATTTATGCCTAAGATATTAAGTATTCATCCATAAACGTTGAAGTATTCATCTCTAAAACATTAAGTATTCATCCATATGTACTTAGTACGCACTGTTCTAATTCACCATTAATGAAGCTTTGTTCTTTGCAAATAACTTGGATCTGATCCGGCGGAGGAGGATCTGACCCGGCGATCGACAGTGATGGATCTACTCCGGCGGAGGCGGAGGTGGGAGATAGAGGAGGCGGAGGTGGGAGAGAGAGGAGGCGGAGGTGGGAGGTGGGAGGTGGGAGACGGAGGTGAGAGACGAAGGTGGAGGTGGGAGAGGGAGGCCGAGAGGGAGAGGTGGGAGAGGCGGGCGGAGGCGCAGAGGGAGAGGTGGGAGAGGCGGGCGGAGGTGGAGGCGGAGGTGGAGAGGGAGAGGTGGGAGAAAGAGGGAGAAAGAGGAAAGAAATAAATGGAGAAAATTGGGTAATTAATTTGTAGGGCCATTAGGTAGTTAGAATTTTGAATTATAGTTAGAAAAGGTAGTTAGTTAGTTGGGAGATGAAATGTGGGATGGATAGATGGGGGAAGATATAATTACCCTATTTTTTAAGTGAACTGTACAAAAAGCCATTTCTTTGCAAAACAGATGATTTGATTAGATTGAAAAGTTAAATTTAGCAGTTTATTGATCTATAACACACTAGACTCTTTTCAGTACGGAATCCAAATCAGACAATAATGAAATATATTTGCTTTCTTAACCATTTCTTTTGAAATCAAATCAGCACATCAGATGATCAGACTGATTAATTATAAATAATGCATAGTCTTTAATTAGAACCTTTTTTTTTATTTCCCTTTCTTTCTCCTAACACTTTGCTTTGCAAGTTCCCCACAAGTAGTTGTTAAGTCAGCAAGTAACAGAGACAAAATTAAATCTAAGTCATTTAACTTTAAATATTTACATAAAAACTTATGTAAATTTCAAACAAATGACTTTGATTAAGAAGACATTACATTTGTCACTATATTAAAATAATTTACATTTTAAAGACAGTTTAATAACATCCAAAAAACTACGTGTTTTACTGTCAACACACCGGTACAACAATAGCTATATGGAAGCGCATCTGCTGAAATCCGAGACCGGTAAGAGTAATTCTAAAATCCCTGCAATCTGAATCCAGCCATCGAACTGTTCCGAGATGCATGCAAGTAAAAACTAGCTGATCGAGATGCGTTCTCGGAAAAAATTCAATGGCTAGATTCAGATTGCAGAGATTTCAGGGATTACTGTTCATTAGTTTCGGAGTTTCAGCTAATCCGAATCCATAGCTATATAGCATATGTATATCTTTACTTTTTTTTTTTTAAAACACATCCTATCATATGGACAAATTCAATCTGTGATCAAATGTATCCATTGACGAAGTCCATATGCGCCATTAATTCTTTGATATTAAATGATCAATGGTTCGTCAAGACTCGTGATTTTCCACTAGACCAAGTCGGCCAAGGTATTGGTGAGTATCGTGTGGATGGTCGTCAAGCTTCTCCCGCTCGGGTTGCATCCAGCGCCCGTCAGTGGATCGAGTCATGCCCCTGTTCTCGTCCTGCCGCCAAAATGGCGGTATCAGATGGTGCGCCTTGAGAAAATCGCTTGCTTTGTTCACCAACGCAGGGTCCCGACCAGTTGCTAGAACGAATCGCTCGTCTCTCCCATGATACCTAAAGGAAAAAAATATGAGCATAACATTTTATTTAAATATTTATTTTTTGGTAGAATTGAAGGGATGATGCAATTAACTCAAGTTAATAGAGAGATAGTGTCAAATATTTCATTCATGAAATTTGATAATAAGATGCAAATTTTTAACTATTTTAAAAATGAGACGCAAGCAGTCTATTTATAATTTTTATATTTGATCTATATATGGAGGAAGCAAGCAGTCTCCATATGAATAAATTTTAATACGATCGATTCATGTGCCTCTAATGAGCACCATAAAACAGGTAGATGGTAGCAATAATTTAAACTTGAACGTGTTTGTTGCGAACTTCTGTTTTACAATTTAACACACACACACATCTTGTTGCAGATTTGGTTTCAAATACTCAAATAGTTAAATCTAATCGTACCTCCCCTGTTTCTAATATGGTCATGCACCGGACAGTACCAGTAGTAAGAAACTTTGAATATGATTAAAAGTCAGACTTGTTATATGTTCTGGTAAATTTCTGGTACAGGTACAGGTACAGGTACATGCCAGTGTTGTAGCCTGTACCAGTGGTAACGTGTGTTACTTCCCTCAAAAAAGCAATACATACCCATCAAGGAGATGGAGATGTGCCTCCAAGTTATGAAAGCAGGACGGGTCACCAGTCTCCTTCAAAAAAGGTGATCGCTTATGATCCAGCGCCAGCACAACTCCGACATGGTGATAACTCCACGGCAACCCCTCACCCCATTTTCTGACAATCTCATGTACTTGCTCGTTAAAGAACATGCCGGGCACCTTTGGTACCGGGTCGTGCACGTTCACTATCCGGAGCGCCTTCAGCCCGAGCACCTGCTCGAACCGCTCCTTGAACCGCCCGTTACCCACACGTGGGCCCGAAAAGGAGAATACTGTGGTCCATGCTTTCTTCCCCTTTGGTGTTGTGATCGCACCTGTTTCTGCCAAGTCATATGCACTCAGCACTGCCAAGGCACTGCCCAGGCTGTGCCCGGTCATGGTCACACTGACCTCCTCGCCCCGTTCATCCCCGTAAAGTTCCACTAGTTTTCTCACCTCGGTCAACACCTGTGATTACATTAAAAAATACAAAATTTTCATGTCTAATTAACAATTTCGTTGTTTGATATTATATTAACAAGTTTGTTGTTTTATTATGTACCTGTTCTCTTGCAGAGTACATGCAAAACCGACAAGTTGGGTCCTTGTCGGTATAGAGATCAACGAAACCAGACTCGACTTTAACCCATGGATCCGGGCAGGGGATTCCTTCCTCTGTAACGGGTCTCAAATAATCCATTAAATCTGCAATCCATTCAAGTCGGGTCACGGTTCCTCTCCAAGCAACAACTATATCCCGACGACCAAGTCGGGCTGTCTGGGCATCATTTGAAACCGCAATGTATCCGATCCAATTAGCCCGTTGACTCCACACCTGCTCGTCTGACACAGATCGAGTAAAGAACTTTGGAATCTTGAAGTTGGATGTAGCATAGATATACCGGGTCACCTCGTAACCGAAAGAGGCCATCCCGAGTCTTTCGAAGAAATGCCGG
This sequence comes from Carex myosuroides, assembly GCA_028015225.1. Classification (NCBI taxonomy): domain Eukaryota; kingdom Viridiplantae; phylum Streptophyta; class Magnoliopsida; order Poales; family Cyperaceae; genus Carex; species Carex myosuroides. The sequence goes on from CM051470.1 coordinate 13,378,860, forward strand.
CGATTGTACTTACAGCTACCACAGTAGCGGGAAAACAGGTCATAGTCAAACGCATCATAGCAAGCCTGTGCAAACTCTCCATAACGGATCAGTTCGGATCTCAGTAACGGGTCCATCGGGTCGAGCAACCCGGCCCAGTCATCCTGACCATGAATCTCACGCCAGCACTCAGCGAGCCGTTCACCGGGGTCGTGATCATTGTTCCTGTAGAACTCCTCTTCTTCCTCTTCTTCTTGGAGCTCGTCAACAATGGAGGAAAGAGAGGTGTTCGTCTTGTTAGAGGTGGAGTGGAGAAGAGTTGGCTTTATAGAGAGCTGGTGGGTTTTAAGGAGAGGAGAGAGATGAGTTGGTCTGGAAAAGGGGAGAGAGGAGAGAGAAGATTTGGGGGAGAAGGAAAGAGAGGGGAAGGGAGGAGGAGAGAGATCAATGGAAGAGTAGAGAGGAGCCATGAGAGTATGAGACTAGTAGGTTGATGCATTGATGGGAGTGTCTAATTAGTGTGGTCCTTTAAAGGCACTGTGCTTACTTGCTTTCTAATAGTCAATTATATCAAATTAGATAAAATAAATAGTAGTTAGTATTAAATTAATATGGCATTTACTATTCAATGCTGCTCAGCAGCAGCTGGATGGTCCCTTATTTTTTAAGTCTGAAATGAAGAATAATTGATAGGTGGCTAGGGAGGTGGAGTGGTGGACTGAAGAAACAGACGTCTCTTCCTCTGAGAAAAGTAGAAAACAATGTCTTTTCTCTAGATAAGTTATAAAAATGATTATGCTTTTTTCTTATCATGATATATGAATATTATGTTCTTCTGGATTTTGATCCGAAATTTTATTAATATTAAAAAAATATTAAATTTCAAAATCTACATCCTATGCTATGCTGAGGAATTTCGAAATCTGTCCAAATCGCAAAAAATTTCTACGGTAATTCAGTCTAAAACCGCAAATGTTTTTTGTGGTTCTAAGTTTTTTTTAATTAAACAAAAATATTTATAATTTATTTGTTTTTTCATTGAAATATTAGTAATATTTTATATATTTCTTTGAAAATAGATGGAATATTATATAATTTGATTTATTAGAAAGACTACGACAAATAACCCAGATCAATATTTTTCAGGTCGGATTTTTGACGGCAGTAAGAAAAATTAAAATATTTCTTTGTGTGTTATTGGAAAAAACTAAAAATATTTTGAATCTGAGTTATTAATTCCGGTTCAAAAGTCACTTCTAGATTAAATACAAAAAATATTTGAATTCTTCTATTTTTGAAAAAACAATAAAATGTGTTAGAAAAAAATTTTCAAACAATTTTTTTGTCAGAGATTTTTTTTGTTTTTTCGAAAGTAGAAGGATCACAGTATTTTTTTGTATTTCCTAAAAGTGACTTCTGAACCGGTGCTTTATTATTTCCTAAAACTGACTTTTGAACCGGTGCTGTATATATATTCATGTTAAAGCACCGTTCTTTAAATAAAATAAAATAAATGTCCTGATTTGTCTCAAACAGTCAAGAAAAAAACCATATTACTTATTAAAGTAACCGGAGAAGGGAGAAGTTGTGCAAGGGTTTTTGCCTTTTTGGATGCATATGGCCATGTTATCCGATTTCCGAGGTCATTAATTTATTGGATCATTTTCTTGTCAGTTTCCCACCAGTGTATAATCCTGTGTTTTTATTGTGTGTTTTGTAGTTTTGTTAAAGAGTTCCGGGTCATATACAGATGCCTAAATTAATTGAATATTTGAATACGGGGGAGTTGGTGTAACGGGTCGGTGAAATCAATATGCTAAAGCATAATCACCAGATTTGCGTCTTATTCGCGAATTATTTGCAAATGAAACGTCTTTTTACGTTTCCGAACCGAACAACAACTAAGACACGAAAAAACGTATTTTACCAATTATTCGCGAATAAAATATTTTAACAAATTATTCGTGAATATAACGCGAAAAGAACGCATAAATTGTTTGTATTCCTCCCTTGTGAGACCAAATCATTTCCAAATTATATCCGAATTATTTTCGAATCATGAATTTTTGTCCCGCCAAACCGAACCCAAATAATTTATTTGTCAATATGTGCTAAAGGTGATATGACCCGCTACATGAGAAGTTATGAAATCCATTTAGTCACCAGAATGATTTCATCTTGGCCACTGTACACGTGAAACACGCAGATAACTTGAAAAATAGATCAGGTTGGGTCCGATGTCCTTTGGACTCAAATTTGGGTCCGATGGGTTTTGGGATCGTCCAATCTGTTTTAAGATTGTGCGCACAATTTTTAAAGCAGATGAGAAATTGTGAGCACGAATCTTAAAATAGATCGGACGGTCATCGAACTCATCGGACTCACTTTGAGTCCGATGAGCATCAGACCCAAATTGACCTCCTTGAAAAATGATTATGCCGTGATGCTTGGATGTCTGAAAATGTCAAGAATGCCCCTATATAAATTTTATTCTTAACAAGTAAATAATTGGTAGGTAGGGAGGAGCAGTGTTGTAAAATGCGGTCCATATGGCCGCATATGCGTATGCGGTTGGCAACCGCATGAAAAATCAATATGCGGTCTCAATATGTGGTTCCGCATATGCGGCCGCATATTCGACCGCATATTTCTACCGCATATTTGGCCGCATATTTTTACCGCATATTCGACTGCATATTACCGCATATCGCATATTACTACATACCGCATATACCGCATATTACCGCATATTACTGCATATTACCGCATACCGCATATTACCGCATATCACCGCATATCACCGCATATCACCGCATACTTGCTTATATATATATCAATTCTCATTTTAAAACCCGCATAAAAATCCGCATATGCCACTAGTGGAAAAACACACATCAGGAACGATTAAAAACAGGCATCAGGAACGGACCTAGAGGCGACACTGACCCAGCTGTTACAGATAGTAGAACTAATCAGGAACGGTTAAATAACCGACACTAAATCCCATAATCAGGAACGGTTGTTTGATATAGCCGATACTGATATGGATAGAGAGGGAAAAATGGCACGCCGGAGCCGGCTCCGTCACGGAACGGCACGGTTACGGCTCGGAACGGCACGGCACGCGAGTCATTCGCGTGCCGTGACTCGCGTGTCCCGTGCCGTGACCATTCGCGTGCCGTGTTCATCTTTTGAAACTTTGGCACGGCACGGCACGGCACGTGAAAAATTTAGTCACGGCACGGCACGGCACGTAGTCACGCGAGTCACGTGTAATTAGGATCATTAGATATTAATTTAATGGTGAATCTTGAATAAATTAACTTAAATTATGATTAAATGGTCACGCGAGTCACGCGGGTCACGGCACGTTTAGGCACGGCGTGACTCACGTGGCGTGACCATTCGCGTGCCGTGACCACCTCTTGACATTTTAGTCACGGCACGGCACGGCACGTGAAAAATTAACTTGGTCACGGCACGGCACGGAACGAGACTAAAGTCACGGCGTGTTAGTCACGGCACGGCACGGCACGGCATGTTTTTCCCACTCTAGATATGGACAATCAGGAACGGTTGTTTAATTGTTATTAGCCGATACTGATGTTGATAATCATGAACGGCCTTTTAATAAACAACCGTTACTGTTCATATATATATATATATATATATATATATATATATATATATATATATATATATATATAGAGTAAGGCTACAGTGCTTTGCAAAGTAAACCACCCCGTTTACTTCGGGCCATTTTTTGGATTTTGAAAATCCAAACAACCGATCCGAACCGTTCAGCATGTTCTAAATATTGAAATGTGCTTGGAGACCAAATTTTACATTTTTTTGAATTTGTTTACTATTTATTAAGCCACTTTGAAAGTTTCTGATCCGGTGGTTCAGAAAATTTTACTGTTTTTTACTGTTCATCATCGGATCAGCAACTTTCAAAGTGGCTTAATAAATAGTAAACAAATTCCAAAAAATGTAAAATTTGGTCTCCAAGCACATTTAAATATTTAGAACATGTTGAACGGTTCGGATCGGTTGTTTGGATTTTCAAAATCCAAAAAATAGCCCGAAGTAAACGTGGTGGTTTACTTTGCAAAGCACCGTAGCCTTACTCTCTCTCTCTCTCTCTCTATATATATATATATATATATATATATATATATATATATATATATATATATATATATATATATATATATATTTTTTTTTTTTTTTTTTTATTTTTTATTTTTTTTTGCAAAATGTGGGTATTCGCATGAGCTAATTCAAATATCACATTTAGATCAATAATTAATATGCCACAATCACAAACAAAAGACATCAAACAAGTTAATTGTCATAAAAAAATATCCAAATTTAATTCCATATATCCACAAAACACACAAAAGACACAAAATTATCCAAGTTAATTGTCATAAAAAATCTATTTACTTGACTTAAATTAAAAATGCTTCTCTTTCGTACAACCTATAACTAATATGAAGGATAGTACCACCCGAGAAGAAATGCCATTCAATTGACGAGACCTATTCAACGTAATCAACCTCACATTGCCACTTCACCCAATTTGCATTTTTGGCTTCTCTCTGCCTTCCTCTCTCTTTTCTGTTACTTTAAACAAATAGAAATGTGTACTTAATTGAGTAAAATTGATTAAAAGATGATAGGGTACGGAGATTGATGTGTAATCACATCCCTTAGCAGCTGACAGTTTATCGGTTTCTGGTAAGACTGATTTCAGGAGTCATTTCCCAGAGATTGGCTACATCAAATTTGCATTTATTTTTATGAACATGGATGTCAAGGTGTCTATTACATGCTCGAGAAGTTTCAGATCCATTGAAGGTCCAGAGCTATGTCAAATAAGTGATTTTATAAGAGGGTATTTGCTGGTATTTTCTGAGTTCAGCTGCTGTCAGCCAATCTTTAAAAATTCATTATGGACAATCTACAAAGCCAATTTTTTTGTTCTTTTTATGGAAATGTAAAGGAAAGTCTAAACTACATGCTTGACAAGTTTCAGGATTTTTGTAGTTTTCTAACTATTTTTAACAGATGCTTGAATGCAGGGGCAGATTGGTAAAAGATGCAGAAAACAGCATTTTTTTGCATTTTCAGAAAGCAAACTTTAAAAATAGCTAGTAAATCATAGAAAAATGCTATGAATGTAAAATTTAGGTCTAAAGTGTGTGTTTTTGAGTCCTCTATCTGACTGTTCAAATAAAATTTTGGTTTGGACTTCTGATCAGCCTGCACTGGCTGATCTGTCACAGAAGGTCATTTGGGGTTTTTGAGGTACCAGTAGGGGCTGATCTAGCAAGTGGAATATGTAAACCTTGAGATCTTCCAAATTGACAACCAGCATCATAGGCTGATCTAGCTAGTAACAGAGAATAAGAGTCAAAGTTGAGATCGATGAGTTATTAATTTTACACATACACACACATGCATACATACACAGACCTATATACCCTTGGAAATACGGTATCGAGGCATTACTGTTGACAAAGAGCGGATGTAGTACAACACAGCTACAGCAAAACCACGGCCGGGTCATGTGCCGACCTTTTCTTTGAACTTATCGATGCATAGCTCAGCATCACAGGCAACCTCGAGCACTTGGAGCATCCAGGCCTTTGACTGCTGGTTAAGGTGGCCCGAGCGGATCACGTCCTGCAGCACTGCATCCATGCTCAGCAACTCGTCCCGGATGAACTGGATGTCGCTGCTTCCTATTTCACACATGATCATGGTCTTAAATCAATAGTTTGGTCTTAAATCCATTTCTTTGTCCAGTAAGAACAACTTAAAGAGAAAAGGGGGAACATTTACCGGGTCGGATTCAGTAAGATTATCTGAGTCTTCAAAACCCTCCATGTCAGGAATATCATCGTCTTCCTCTCATATTATATATAGTTAAGATTAAAAGCACTAACTACAACTCCTACTTGCAATTGCAAGACACAAATGAAAGCCTTGCACAAAACTTGACGGCTTCTGAAAATTGACCAAGTATTAGTACAAATAATATTACCAAGCTTGATTACAATGAATCAAGTGCACCATTCTAGCAAATTTCTTCTTCTTATTGAAGAACACCTTCGATACATACCTGAGAACTGGAGAATTCGATGAAGCAAGTGACAAATCAAGATTACAATTTCCTTCTTTTCTCGCATTAGGTAATGAAATCCAATAATTCATTTCATCTGTTCTCATAGAAAAGCAAAAACAAAACAACGAAATTCTGATAAAACAACAGTTCCAAGAGAAACCCAACCAAATGGGAAGGAAAAGATAGCAGCACAAACCGAGATTGGCCTGGCGCATGGTACCGGAAGAGTCGCCTCGCCTCATGGCCTCGAGGTACCTTGCCTCACGGCCTCACGGCAAGCACCGAGTAGTTGCCTCGCCTCACGGCCAGTACCGGATGAGTCGCCTCACCTCACGGATCGTGGTGCTCAGGTCGAGGTCGAGGTGCTCGCCTCACGGATTGTAGTTGCCTCGTCTCAATTAGTGCTCAGGTCGAGGCGCCCCTTTCTTTCTCCCCTCAAAATTGCGTGAACGGATCAGAGTGAGCATGAGAAAGGCAGCGGCGTAGTGCTCAGGTCGAGATGCCCCTTTCTTTCTCCCCTCAAAATCACGAGAACGGAGTGAGCACGAGAAAGGCAGCGGCGTAATTTGAGGAATATTTGAGAATTTGAGGAATGCAAAAATGTGAGCGGGAATGAAAAATGAATAGCGCTAAAATAATATCAAGAACGATTAAATAAATGGCCGTTCCTAAATCAACCAGGAACGGTTATTTTAAACAACCGATACTAATATAGGACATATCAGGGTCGGTTAAATAAAAGGCCGTTTCTAAAACTATTAGGAACGGTTGTTTTAAAGAGCCGATACTAATAACACACAATCAGGAACGGTTCTTTGTAAAGAGCCGTTCCTGATTCGGCCAGCACTATCAAGAACGGTCTTTAAAATACAACTGTTCCTGATTAAGCACAATCAAGGTCGGCTGTTTAATATGCCCGTCCTGATATATATCAGTATCGGTTTAATGTTAAATCCGACACTGATGGGCCGATACTAATTGTACTTTTTCCACTAGTGTGCGGCCGCATACCGTATATGCGGTATGCGGTGGCCTTCCGCATACCGCATGGAAACCGCATTTTACAACCTTGGGGAGGAGGACGGGAGGAACAGACACATCTCTGAAAAAACGTGAAAAGAGTGTCTTAATTTTCTCTAAAAAAAAATAGCAAATATGTCTTATGATTTGAATATTTTATGATTCATGGAAAATGCAGGGTCTTAAATGTAAAGTTTTATTTTTATAGATGTTGTTAACATTTGTAGGATTGTGTTTGTTTTGTGCGCTTTTCTGATTTGTGGTTTGTAGGTTATATTTTTTATGTTGTTGGGTCTTTATGTGGTTGCTGGATGGTAGTTTCTTTCTGTAAGAATTTGCTTAATAACTGTTTAGGTTTGTGATACGTGTGTAGCTGGTACTAACTTGGTCGTACCAGCAGTACTGTGTAATACTTTGATTTTTATTTTAATGAAAATTAGTAACAATGCCACTTCTTTCCAAAAAAAAAAATTCTTCGGATACTAAAAAAATTAGATTACCACATTTAGGAATGTACATATTCCCACTATCAGATATGTACTGACTTCTACATGTTTAAAAGATCAATTAATTCTTGACTCTCAGGTCTAATTAATTGTATGATTAAGTGGTTCAAATCATCTAGCAATGGACCATGTTAGTAGATCCATTTTCTACAACTGCTAGTAGATATATTTTAGTATGGATATTATATTGAGCGGTTCGGATTGACAAATTGAATTTTGAAAATGAAGATATAAAATATGAAGTATGATGAGCTATGAAACGCATAAGGTATTGGAACCCTCCTCTTTAAAATATATTATAAAATTTTATCTAATAAAAAAGCATAACATATATACCTGTAACAAAACACATCCTTTGCACACACATTTCAGTTAAAAAGAAAAAAAAAATCAAGTTCTTAAGTAACATAAAATAAAAAATGATAATATCCCACAAATATATTTTGTTTAGTAAAATACTAAGTAGTATGAGCGATAAAATTCCAATTGCCCGGTCCAGATTAAAAATTAAAGTACTTACTACTTTTTTTTTTATGAAATCAAATTATAAAGTTTAAGCATTTCAACAATGCATGTATTTTATATTTATCCAGTAAGAATTGATCTCATATGTATATTATATTTATTCGGTAGGAATTTATCTTATATTTTGATATAGAAAGATAGAGTTCTAGTTTATTAAAATTCATTTAATGTTTGTAAAGAATTTTCTATTTAAATTTTGAATCCACGATCTTCGCAGGATGTTGGTTTTTGGTACTAGAAGTATTAAAATATATATATCACATTCTTAATATAAAAATTAAAATGCAAATGTGCAATCAATTCAAACAAATTTTTTTACGGCTCTAAGTGGTATTAAGAAAAATACACAATCAATAGAAGTATTAACCCTTTTGTCTTATTGAAAATTTGAATTCAATAGTTGAAACTTGAAAAATATTTTGAAAAAGAATTAAATTTATAATTATATCATATTATCATATATATTTAGATCATGAATACAACTATAACTTATCATTTATCATCCTCATATAAGGATTCATCTATATATAATTTTATTTTTTATAATTATTCGGTATGGTAATAGGTACAAAATAGTTTTCATCTAAATTCTTGTCCATTTAGTTAACGGAAAAAAAAAACTTTATTCATATTCTTACCTGGTAAGTTATGTTGGATTTAGAGACGTCTAAATACAATAAATTAAGTTGGACATGCGTGTATTATAATTATATGTCTAATACTGTCACGAATATTAATGCCAAAATAAGTGATTAATTAAGGAATGGCATTATACGTATTTCAATTAGGATTTGGAACCGAAAATGTATAGAAATAAATTTGATTAATTATAATTGTTAATGGACCGATTATAATTAGTCTAACTAATATACATGTGATAATTTCGGCACAGACTTGAAATTAGTGTAAACTAATTTCAGCACTAAGCTGAAATTATTTTTGGCTATGGTTATTTTGGCATGTTCTTTTTTAGCTATGGTTATTTTGGCATGTTACGCCAATTTTAGGCTATGGTTATGCTAAATTGAGGACCTGGCACTTGTATTTAAAGGCTGAGTCTCCAAGGCTTGCAATCACGATGACAATTGTCTGCTCCATTAAAGACGAGATACTCTGTCATATTTTTCGGATAGCCAGAGAAAAGAAAGAGAGGATTGCAAGTTCTTGGAAGGACTCGAGAGCCAACAACTCAAGTCAAGACCAGGAGCTTATCAACCTAGAGCCTTGGAAGCTGTCTGATTGATAGCATACGGAGGCTTTTGAAGATGGAAAGTAAGTTCCTCTGTGCATTAAGTTTAATTTTCTTGCATAGGATCCTAGGGTTTTAGGTTTTAAAGTAATTAGGAAAACCCGTAAATACAACAAGTGGTATCAGAGCCATCTATGCAGGAATTTAAGGTAATTATGATCTAGAGAAAAGGTTATGCCATCTTCAATTGTTAGTAAATTATTTTCTGTTTTTCCAATCGAATTTATTGTTGCAAATAGTTGTTAAAATTCGCTTTAATCGATTTTTATGCGTATTTTAATCGAATATTCGAATTGTGCCAATCCTTGCGCTTCGTGCGATCTTGGAGAGGTTTTGTTTGATGGTTTTGATTTTGATTCGCATAATTTATCATATTTTGGTGAAATATACGAAGGTGCGCTAATTTTGCCTTCGAAAGGTTTAATTATGCAACAAACTAGAATTTTTCGTTTCTGAAATTTGGAAAAATAAGCAATTGGTGCAATAAAGGCTGTTTTTTCAGTTTTTCATTTTTTTTTTTTTTTTTAGATCTGAAAATTTAGTTATCTCTAGATCAATACCGGTTACAAACCTTAGGAATAACTGTAAGTAATTGTAATTTAGGTTATGTTAATTATAATTACTATAGTTATTAAGTTATTAAGTAAAGTATGCTATTATTAGCCTAATTAGTTATAGAATTTAGCCATTATCTATAATTAGTATTTAACGCTAATTAAGGGTGGGATAAAAAAATACATAAAAAAATAAATATATATACTAAATTCTTGTCATGATTATAGCTAATTTGAGCATAACGTTATTTAGTAAATTCTAAATAAGATTATTTGGTTATTTCCAAATATAAGCACAAAGTTTTAGTTGTCTCTAAATAGAAGCATAAAGTTATTTGGATATTTCTGAATAAAATTATTTCGCTATTTCTAAATAAAAGCATAAAGCTAAAATTATATTTTGGAGAATACTAAAGTGTTTTTTAAAGCCTAGTATTTATTTTTGATTAATATAGTTAACATATGAAAATTAGTTTATTCTAATTAATTAAAGCTCCCATTAGTTACTATATTCTATTTAGGACGAGTAGTCATTTTAGGATACGTCCTAGAATAGGCTTTAGGCGTAGTTTTAGGATCTATTTAAAGGCAATTAGGATTTACGTGTGTCATTTTGTACAAGTTGAGCACTGATTGTTCGCAAACGAACCTCTCTGTGTGAGACAAGTGCAGGGTGGCACATGACAAGTTTAAAATGACGTGCTAGAAATGGATGTGAGTGTTAGCTTTCCCAAAGGAGGGTTAGCGCTTGCTGAAATTGTTTAGTGCATAAGGGTAGTGTACAAAAATAAGTTGCAACACACATGGACTAGCGATGTCTAGAAAAGCATCGGGGGCTTGGAACTTAAGCGATCCGTCTGTGATCCTCCTCCCCCCGTTGACTGGCCTGGTCGTTAGTTCATGGATATGTTAATTTGACCCAAAGGTTGATTGACAAAAAGGTTACATGTTTGTACTTTATTCACTACACCAGAGTGCCTGAAGGTAATGATTGCACCCAAAGGTGTTCCATTAGTGAATGGTGCTTTGGCTAAAGATTTAATGGAGCAAATAGTTTTACACAGGCCTTTAGATAGATTTTAGAATTATGATTAAGGATCAAATCGTGACGCATCGTATCTAAATTATTTCCTTGTTCTTGAATTTTCAGATCTAAACATAATGTCAAATCTAAGTCAGATTAAGCCCCTCATGGGGAACAATTTCAAACAGTGGGAGGAAAAGCTGAAATTAGTCTTAGGGATCATGCAATTGGACACAGCACTGAGATTTGATCGCCCCAAGCCTAATAAAGAGGGTGAGGAAACTCCCCAAGAGAAGGCTGATATTACGAAATGGGAGCATTCAGATCGCATGTGCATAATGGTGATGAAGCAAACGATCCATGAGACTTTTCGAGGCATAATACCTGATACAGAGACCGGCGCTATTAAATACCTTAAGGCCCTTGAAGAGAAATTCACAAAGAGTAAAAAGACTGAAGTTAGTACACTCTTTGTGAAGTTGGCAACAATAAAATACAAGGGAAAAGAAGGGGTTAGAGGGCATGTTATTGAGATGACAGGACTGCAACGTGCCTTGAAAGGGCATAATTATGACATCTCTGATGAGGTTCTCATTGAGTTCATTTTTTTGTCTCTCCCGTCTAACTTTAGTCAATTCAAGTTGACTTATAATTGTCAAAGAGAGACGTGGACATTACCTGAGTTTGAGGCTCAGTTGGTGCAGGAGGAAGAGAGACAGAGAATGACTAAGGGAGAAAGTGCTCATGTAGTAACATCTAATCCTAAGGGTAAAGGCAAGAAGCGCAAGTCTACTGCCAAGGAAAAAGGACCCACCAAAGAAGCTGCAAACAATGTCGCAAAGAAAAGCAAGAAGGAAGATACTTCTGCGGAAGCAGAGGAACGGAAATGCTTTTTCTGCAAAGCGTCAGGACATACGAAGAAATTCTACACCAACTATCATGCATGGTTGGCAAAGAAAGGTATGTCTCTCGCTTTAGTTTGTTCTGAAGTTAATTTAAGTTCTGTATCTAGATATACTTGGTGGATAGATTCAGGTGCAACGTCTAACATCAGTATATCGATGCAGGGTTGCCTAAGCCATCGCAAGCCAAGTGAGGCGGAGCGTTACGTTTACGTAGGAAATGGAAACAAAGTAGAAGTGAAAAGCATAGGAAAATTTAGATTATTATGTAGGACAGGATTTTATTTAAGTTTTGATGCTTTAGTGGTTCCATCCTTCAGAAGGAACCTAATTTCTGTATCTTATTTGGACAAAAATAGTTATGTATGTTCATTTAGTAATGGAAATTTCAGTTTGTGTCAAAATTCTAAGCTTCTTGCTTCTGGTATCCTGTCTTCTTATGATAATCTTTATTTTCTAGATATAGACACTTCACATTCAGAGGCACTGCATATAGATAATAGAAAACGTAAATTAACTTGTGAGAAATCAGCAACATTATGGCACAAGCGATTATGACATATCTCTATGAAAAGGATAGAACGTCTTGTGTCTAATGATATTCTCCAACCTTTTGATTTTACAAACTTAAGTGATTGTGTAAATTGTATAAAGGGAAAACAAACTAATAAACGTAAGTATGATGCAAAAGGATGTAATGATGTCTTAGAATTGATTCATACGGATATCTGTGGTCCTTTTCCAAAGGCTACAAGAAATGGTCACCGTTACTTTATCACATTCATAGATAATTATTCAAGATATGGTCATATTTACTTAATAAAAGAAAAGGCAGAAGCATTAGACGTGTTCATAAAGTTCAAAACGGAAGTTGAGTTACAACTTAACAAACGTATAAAGTCTATTCGTTCTGATCGTGGTGGTGAATACTACGGTCGTTATGATGGATCTGGAGAACAGCGTCAAGGTCCCTTTGCAAAATACTTAGAGGAATGCGGAATTGTGCCTCAGTATACGTTGCCAGGTTCACCTGCAATGAATGGTGTTGCTGAACGGCGAAATCGCACCCTTAAAGACATGGTGAGAAGTATGATTGTTCGTACAACTCTACCTGAGAATTTGTGGGGAGAAGCCTTAAAGACTGCAGCATACATACTTAATAGAGTGCCTGCTAAAGCAACTAACAAGACCCCTTACGAGTTATGGGTTGGGCGCAAGCCTAGCTTGAATCATTTGAGAGTTTGGGGATGTCCATGTGAAGCTAGGCCTTATAAGCCAAGTGAAAAGAAACTGGACGAAAGGACCGTTAGTTGTTACTTTATAGGCTATTCTGAACGATCTAGGGGGTATAAATTATATAATCCAACAGAACATATAGTTTTTGAGTCAGGAAGTGCAAAATTTTTTGAGGATAATGAGTTTGTGGGGGGAGATATGACAAAAGATAGTATTTTTGAAGAAGAAGAGACGAATGAGAATGAGACTATGGACCAAAGTCCTGGTTTTGTTCAAATTCCGATTGCGTTTAGAAATACATCTTTTGACAATGTGCAAACTTCATCATCCCAAACAACTCAGTTAGAAACTCAACATGGAATAGAGAACACAAATGGACCTGAATCCAACCCAAACCCTGACATTGCCATGACCAATGTTGATGGCCTAGGGCCTGTGGGAGATTCAGAAGTTGGTAATGATGTTCCTCCTCCTGTTGAAGATCAAGTTGTAATTGAACCTCAAGAAAATCTAGAGCCTGTGCCAATTAGGAGATCTACTAGAGAGAAAAGATCTACACAATCGAAGGATTATGCATATCTTCAAGAACATGAGTTTGACATTGGCATGTTTGAAAATGATCATGTTAATATCAAACAAGCTGTGGAAAGCTCTAACTCTCAAATGTGAATTAATGCCATGAATGAAGAGATGAAATCTATGTACGACAATGACGTTTGGGATATCGTTCCGTTGCCTAAAGGCAAGAAACCCGTTGGTTGCAAATGGATATTTAAGACTAAGCGGGATTCTAAAGGCAATGTTGAAAAATACAAGGCACGTCTTGTTGCAAAAGGTTTCACACAGAAAGAAGGCATTGATTATAAAGAGACTTTCTCTCCAGTTTCATCGAAAGACTCTTTAAGGATTATATTGGCGCTTGTAGCACATTATGATTTAGAACTTCATCAGATGGATGTAAAGACGGCATTTCTCAATGGTGACATTGATGAAACAATCTATATGAAGCAGCCAGAAAACTTTGTATCAGGTGATGCAGGGTCTATGGTTTGTAGACTTAAGAAATCTATCTATGGTCTAAAACAAGCATCTCGACAATGGTATCATAAGTTTCACAAAGTTGTTAGCTCATTTGGTTTTGAGTCTAACATAGTAGATGAATGTATATACCTTAAGTTTTGTGGAAGTAAATTTATTTTCTTGGTTTTATATGTAGATGATATATTGCTTGCCAGTAACGATAAGGACATGTTGCATCAAACTAAGAATTTTTTATTTAGGAACTTTGAAATGAAAGATCTTGGTGATGCATCATTTGTTCTAGGGATTGAAATACTTAGAGATAGATCTCAAGGTATTCTAAGGTTATCCCAGAGGAACTATATCGATAAGATTCTAACAAGATTTGGCATGCAAAACAGTAAACCAGGAGATACCCCTGTATCAAAAGGAGATAAGTTTAGTCTAAAACAATGTCCCCAAACTGACTTAGATAAAAACATCATGAAAGATATTCCCTATGCCTCAGCCGTAGGTAGCATCATGTATGCACAAGTATGCACGTGTCCGGATATTGCGTTCATTACTGGAATGCTAGGGAGATATTTAAGTAACCCAGGTATGGAACACTGGAAGGCAGCCAAGCGAGTGTTGAGATACCTAAAGAGAACTAGGGACTATATGCTCACGTATCGGAGATCGAAACAGCTCGAGGTCATTGGATATACCGATTCTGATTTTGGAGGATGTGTCGACAGCATGAAGTCAACATCAGGATACATCTTTATGATGGCAGGCGGTGCCGTGTCATGGAAGAGCGCTAAGCAGTCATTGGTAGCCTCCTCCACTATGGCAGCTGAATTTGTCGCATGCTATGAAGCATCTAATCATGGCGTATGGCTGAAGAACTTCGTCACAAGGCTGAAAATTGTGGATTCTATTCAGAAACCACTCAAATTATTATGTGACAACAGTTCAGCAGTGTTATATGCAACCAACAACCGAAGTTCATCAAAGTCGAAGCACATCGACATTAAGTTTTTGGTTGTAAAAGAGAGAGTACAGAATAATGAATTATGTATAGAACACATAGGTACAGACTCCATGATTGCGGATCCTCTTACTAAAGGATTACCACCCAAGCAGTTTCACGAACATGTTGCTCGTATGGGTGTAATATATGTTTAGGATAGTTAGAAAATGTGGGAGTCTGAATATGTTTTAAGTTTTGATGTTCTATGTAATGTAATTGTAAACAGTTTTGTTAATATATACAAGTTGCATTCAATTTCAGTTTCATTATTTCTTTCTTTAAAGTTTAAAGTATTTGACCTCACTAAAGTTTAAAGTTTAAGGTGACTCAATTAGAAATAGGCACATCTAATCACACTTGCGTGTAATTTCTAAACTATACATCCAAATCAGATTCATGTCATTCAATTATGTTGACAATGTGATCTATGTCGGTTTAGTTATGCATAAATATAAAAGTAACTACTGCCGCTTAGGTTCTTTGTTAGGATAGTTGATGGACGGAATTGTTCGGGAAATACGATAAGTAAAGACAGAAAAGTTGCGCAATAAGGATAAGAACATATAATTAAAATGTTACACTTGTCCAAGTGGGAGATTGTTGGATTTAGAGACGTCTAAATACAATAAATTAAGTTGGACATGCGTGTATTATAATTATATGTCTAATACTGTCACGAATATTAATGCCAAAATAAGTGATTAATTAAGGAATGGCATTATACGTATTTCAATTAGGATTTGGAACCGAAAATGTATAGAAATAAATTTGATTAATTATAATTGTTAATGGACCGATTATAATTAGTCTAACTAATATACATGTGATAATTTCGGCACAGACTTGAAATTAGTGTAAACTAATTTCAGCACTAAGCTGAAATTATTTTTGGCTATGGTTATTTTGGCATGTTCTTTTTTAGCTATGGTTATTTTGGCATGTTACGCCAATTTTAGGCTATGGCTATACTAAATTGAGGACCTGGCACTTGTATTTAAAGGCTGAGTCTCCAAGGCTTGCAATCACGATGACAATTGTCTACTCCATTAAAGACGAGATACTCTGTCATATTTTTCGGATAGCCAGAGAAAAGAAAGAGAGGATTGCAAGTTCTTGGAAGGACTCGAGAGCCAACAACTCAAGTCAAGACCAGGAGCTTATCAACCTAGAGCCTTGGAAGCTGTCTGATTGATAGCATACGGAGGCTTTTGAAGATGGAAAGTAAGTTCCGCTGTGCATTAAGTTTAATTTTCTTGCATAGGATCCTAGGGTTTTAGGTTTTAAAGTAATTAGGAAAACCCGTAAATACAACAAGTTAATGAAAACAAATTTTACTGGTCATACCCGTCTTATCAAATACGATATGAATTGGATAAACGAATAAATAAAATATTACTGGTCATACCCGTCTTCGCGAATGGTGTTGTCTTTTGGCAATCGAGACTACAAAAGTGTATTGCACTCTCCACAACCGAAAGCTGAATACATTGCAATCACAGAAGCATGCAAATAACTATTGTGGATGAAAAAGTTATTTCATGAGTTGGGCATTCATCAAGAGAGATGTGTTATTTTGTGATAGTCAAAGTGCAATTCATTTGAGAAAAAATCCTACTTTTCACTCAAGGTCAAAGCATATTGAGATATGTTATCATTGGGTACGTGATGTGCTTGAGAAGAAATAATTGTTGTTGGAAAATATTCACACGGTGCTGATGAGATTAAGGAGCAACATTGTCTTCAAGGAGGAGATTGTTGGTTGAAGACAATTAAAATGGGTCCAGCCCATTTGTTTTGCCATCGGCTGAATGAAACAAACCGATGGTAATTTGTTCCTTTGCCATCGGTAGAAAAGTCAAAGCGTTGGCATTTGATAGCCTTTGCTATCGGTAGTGGCATTTCCTATCGGCTTGAGGTGAAGCCGTTGGCGTTGACCTTTTAATTAAAAGGTGCTGTCGTAACTCTTCTTTGTGAGTTTGAAAAGAGCCGCTGCTCTCTGTCTCTGTTGCCTCTTCATCAAGTTTTTTAGAATTTTGCTCTCTTCTTCTTGAAACTTGTAAGAGAGTGTGTGAGAGAGGTACTATTGAGTTTGATTATCTCTTGTACTTGTAAGACTCTTTGATTTAGTTGATTTGTGTCATGTACTCCCGTGGTTTTCTCCTAAAATAATTTTCACGTGAAATCTTGTGTCTTCTCTTATTTATTGTGCTTGCTTGTTTTGCTGTTGTCTTGGCATCTTACGTGATTCCTCTATTTTATCCCATTTATTGAATTTTGTCCGACACAAACCAAGTCTAAGCTAGTTGTTAGGATCTATTTAATATTTGAGGCAAACTTAGTACAATTCTTTTTTGTCAGAAATCTAGATTCTATTATATTATTCTTTTTGCTTTCCTACAATCAAAAGACACATTGTTATATAAACTTATAAGAATTTCCTAAACACTCTACCACTAAATGTCATTTAACCTCTTCATGATTTACCTTCACTATTTTCTAAGTAAAACACATCATGAGGTGTTGGAGGATTATAGTATCTATATATATATGCAAAGCATGCAAGTAGTCAAGTAGATGTCTTTTATCTAGCATAGCAGTTATATATATATCTTGTTTTTCATTTTTACTGGAGATATCTGAGATGGAAATGTATTCCAACTGTGTAAAAATAGCAGAGAGAAATTTTGTACTATCCATTGAGAAGGGTAAACTAATAATTACTGATTAATTAGATATGACTATTTCAGTAAACTAAGAAGAGACGAAATATGAAAAAACATCAAATTAAGATGTGGAAATAAGATATATGGATATTTTGATGGAGAAAATAATTGAAAATAAGAGAAATTTAACCGGGTATAGGACAAATTCATCCTTATAAATATATGTACCAAATTAAAAGAGTTTAATATATCATCAAAGTGGATGTGCTTTAGAATTATCCTTATGTATTAAATATTTCTAATCCCTTTTATTCATATCTGATCAACTGCCTTTTGGAAGATTCAGTATTTTTTTTTTATTTCTGCTACACATGCATCATGTGTATCATGTGTAAGACAGACTTTATGCAAATGTGGACACTAGATACATAGTGTAAATTAACAAATATATACACACACACACACACAGTGTTTGAAACATCCAACAATATATATTGCCACAAACGCACAATTGCAACCTGCCCCAATCTATATTTAGTACCAAAGTTCAGCTTAATTTTTGTGGTTATTTGTGTTTTCAACTACATAGTATTGTAGGATTCCCATCAAACTCAGTTTCTATAATTCTATTTTCAAACTTCCAAAAATAAAACAAATTAGAATCAGCAATGTTCCCGATCGAATGACCATTCCAAATCGGGTTATCTCACTAGGGTAAAAATGTGCATGAAAGAATAGAAGCTAGCTCATTAATAGATACACAGTGCAACATTAGTCCTAAAAAATTAGATACCAAATTAAAACAAGAAAAGAACGGTACAGTACGGAAACATCATTGTCCATTAAAAGAAGAAGAAAAGTACAATCATCTGCAACACTAAGTTAAATAGTTGACATGATCAAAGTATCAAGACTTCTGGAAAAAATTCAATCACAAAAATTATAAGGTGATTTACAATTCTTGCACTCCACATATAATGCGTGCGTGGCGGAATTCAATGCCTTTCTTGAAGAAGAGGTTCATCATTTTGTTGTAGACAGCCCAAATCAAAAGGCTGTCAGAACCAGCCTGGTGAGCAAGGCCGATAGGACGCTCTACCTTGAGGATCTTGGCCACATTTTCCAAACCCCCATATAAACCATTGCATGACTTGATCAGGTGTTTTACATCAAATACATCATGGCCGAAGTAGACTGTGACACGGTATAAGAACCTCCGCATATCATCCGGCAGCTCTTGTCCAGACATGATCTTCATTAAAAATGCAAGATCATACGCGCCGTGGAAGGTTAACCATGTTTTATCGGACATGGAAAGTAATTTGGATTCCCAAAATAGCTCTGCAAATATATCCGGGTTAACACCCTCAGTTTTATTCTTCAAAAAGTCAATTCCTTGCAATTTTAATAACTCAATTGAGCTTGGATCCTGTGAATCAATCTCGGGATCAAATCCTCGGAAATTAAATTCCCAAGTCATAGAATCGCCGCTATCTCTGTTGGAAAGAGTAATCCCCAGTTGTATCAATTTGAGGTTATCAACATTTGCCTTGACAAGAGAATAGCGTTGCTCGGCAGAGAGGTTCCTAGGGTGTGCTTTGGTCTGGTAAACCAACCCGGGGAATTCGGTATCGATCGTCACATATCGATATGAGTCAGCAACCTGATTTATGATTGCAAACTCCATTGCAAGATTATGCTCGAAAACTGGTCGCATCTGCGCTGCCCGGCTACGCCTTGCTTGGTGGAGAGCCATCTTACCTCCTCTGTCAATTCTCTCTATCTATCTCTCTCGCTTTGTTCTTCAAGTCTCTCTCTCTCTGTCTCTCTTTTTCTGTGTGTTGTGGTAATGAATTGCATAACTCTTCTTTGAGCAGTATATATAAGAGTCAATTCTTAAAAAATAGAAAGTATTTTAAAAATGGAAAGTGGAGCTATGCGCCAATTTTGGCATTCTTTTGAAGTCCAATTTTAAATGGTTTTCTTTAATTGAAACTGCAAATCAAGAATACTCGATTTAACTCTAGTCTTTTCTCATTTAGGGGGGCTAGAAAAGGTATAATTTAATACTTTCTATATTTGTCAGAGTATGTATTATTTCGGTCTTGCCTCCAATATGTGGTACTTGAAATATTAATTCATTTTATCTTTATAGAGTCAGAAAAACTGATATGTGACACTAAATATATACTGACATTGGATACACCATTAATGTTATCTCAAATTGTCAAGAACACCTTTATAAAAATCTTATTTGGCCATTTTTGTTTCTAGTTTGCATGGCAGCAAGATATTGCCAAAAAATATTCTAAATAAATAAATATAATTTTTTATTAATAAATAAAGCGCCACTATAACTACTCCTGGTCAAATATATATATATATATATATATATATATATATATATATATATATATATATATATATATATATATATATATATATATATATATATATAATCTGGCTAATATGCTACGCATAGCATAGAGGGCTTCCGTGCTACGGCTCAATATTTGAGTTTTCAAAATCAAAACGGTCGATCCGAACCGTTCAATATGATCTCCATATGAATATGTATTTGCAAACCAAATTTTACATTTTTAGAATTTTTTTACTATTTATTAAGCCACTTTGAAAATCGTTGATCCAATGGTCCAGAAGATTTTATTGTTGTGTACAAATTACTGTTTTTTCAAAGTGGCTTAATAAATAGTAAAAAAATTCTAAAAAATGTAAAATTTGGTTTTCAAGTACATATTCATATGGAGATCACGTTGAACTGTTCGGATCAACCATTAGGATTTTGAAAACTCAAATATTGAGCCGTAGCACGGAGGCCTCTATGCTACGCATAGCACCGTAGACACTTCCTATATATATATATATATATATATATATATATGAGGAGGGTTCAAATGCACCATTATTTTCGTGCTCCAATATGCTCCACATCCTTTATCTCCATTTTCAAAGTCCGAACAGTCAATCTGAACCGCTCAACATGATCTTCATAATAAAATATGCTTGGATACCAAATTTTATATTTTTTAGAATTTGTTTACTATTTTTTTAGATAGGTACAAAATCACTTTTTCAAGGAGACTCTGGACCATCCAATAAAGTAATATTGTACCTATCTAAAAAAGTAGTAAAAAAATTCTAAAAAATATAAAATTTGGTCTCCAAACATATTTTATTATGAAGATCATGTTGAACGGTTCGGATCGACTGTTCGGACTTTGAAAATAGAGATAAAGAATGTGAAGCATATTGGAGCACAAAAATTATGGTGCATTTGAACCCTCCTCATATATATATATATATATATATATATATATATATATATATAGGAAGTGTCTACGGTGCTATGCGTAGCATAGAGGCCTCCGTGCTACGGCTCAATATTTTATCATTTCTTTGACCGCTTGACCTTGTAGCAAATAAATTTGAAACTTTTAAAATTTTACATGTACATGCATCACTTATGAAGTACATGGATTTCGACGGTTATGATTTGTCGTTTGAGCCGATCCGATATACTTTTGGAGTTGTGCTCACCAAACCCTCTTGGTGAGCACATCACACCCTAGCTTTGCGCTCTCTCTCTCTATATATATATATATATATATATATATCACATTCTTAATATAAAAATTAAAATGCAAATGTGCAATCAATTCAAACTAAAATTTTTTACGGCTCTAAGTGGTATTAAGAAAAATACAAAATCAATAGAAGTATTAAAAACCCTTTTGTCTTATTGAAAATTTGAATTCAATAGTTGAAACTTGGAAAATATTTTGAAAAAGAATTAAATTTATAATTACATCATATTATCATATATATTTAGATCATGAATACAACTATTGTCACGTTAAGAAAATTTTATAATAAAATTTCAATCAATTATTTATTTAGAACGTTTAAAACGGAATCGAAATTTGATCAACGAGCGTGGAATGAGAATTTAACACATGTTAACTAGGTTTATATTGAATTTTAGAATTTTCAGACCATTGATTCATCCTAGCACGGATCGCGAAGCACCCTCTTTAATAAGCACTAACATTTACTCATCCTAGCACGGATCGCGAAGCAACCCCTTTGATAAACCCTGCCCCTTCCTTCTTCTCCCGTGAGTGTGGTCGGCCAAAGAGAAAGGAAGAGAAAGAACGAGAGAAAGAGAGAGAGAGAGGAAAAGAGAGGAAGAGCTCCGAAATCCCGTCGGATTGCGCCACCGTCCGGGAAATCGAAGTTGAAACCGAGAAGGTAGCTGTAAATCTCTCCTAGTCATCCCGTTGGTAATTTCTCTTTCACCCTCTTCGCTTGGAAATCCGAGATTTCTCGAATTCGCGGGTTGTTCGTTTTAAAACCGAGATGAGTGTTAGAATTGGTTGAACTCTAACTCCTTTGAGCTTCTTATCTCTCGTTTGCCTATTTTCGACTTGATTTCATCTCCCATTTTGGATTTCCCCTTTCTAGGGTTTCGATGCCGAATCCCGAATTGAAACGCGGCAGTGATTTGTTAAGTTAGTCCGACCAACTAAACTTGTTATCGGTAGGGTTATCTCTTGATAGAGAAAGGTTAGAACATGAAATGGTTAAATCGAGGTTTCGACCAAATTAGGGTTACCCCAACCGACCAACCGAATTGATGCGTAAACCAGGATAGCGAACCAGTACAGGATTATGACCTAATTGGGATGATTCTGGAAAATGCCAAGTTAGAGTTGGAAACTTGGGGAATTTAAGTCGCGAGCCGCAATAATCCCATTTCAATCCGAAATGAATATTTTAGTTATATTTGCATGTTGAATGGTACATCATTTGCTTGTGTTCTTTTGTTTTGGAAACTACGGTCAAAAGTCCCCAAGAATTTATGACTATCTAGGATGGTCGGTAACGTTTCGAAATCAACGCTGGGCGATGACTCGAAACCATGTGCACATGAGAAGAATTAACCACTGCTGGGCAGTGATTGATTCAGGTCAGTCGATGCTGGGCAATGACTGATCGTGACGGAGACTTTGGGTGACTGTGAGAAAACGATGAAACGGTGTCATATCCAGGCTGGGCCAGGAATGACAGTTTGGTTTGACGTATTGCGAATGGACGATTCTGAGCTTATTGCATACGAATTCTTTTTATCTGATTATGAACCAGACCTTAGTTAATGGTTAAGCCAAGCACTGCGGATGGGTGTCAGATAAAGGGTCCAGCTGGTGGGCCATCTGTAGGTGTCAGTGACACTGCAGATATGGGTTGGATAAAGGGTCCAGCTCGGTGGAACATCCGTAGGTGCTACCAGCTGTAATAAAATGAGTTAAGCCAAAGTTATGCGTGTTTGAGATTCATCTTGGAAATTCCGTAACTTGTGTTTCATTTGGTAAAATTGTTGTCGAGCATATGCACTTGTTTTATTTATGAATACGCATATGTCTGAACTGCTCTTGTAGGGTTTCATTTTTGAATATAGATTTTGATTGCAAGTCCAATAATCTAAACTGTGGCAAATTTCGCACTGAGAATTCGTTCTCACCCCCACCTTTGGGTTATTTTACAGGAATTGAGGCGTCGGGTTCTGATAGAGAGGCACGCGAGTTGTAGACCCTTGACAGTTGCTTTTGTATGGCCTAATCTACCTTTTTGTTGTATAGTTTAGGGTTAGGCCTGATGATTGGTATCGGTATGAGATACCTTTATTGTATTATACTCTGACTATACCGTTTACCTTTCTTTATGGGTTTATATATATATATATATATATATATATATATATATATATATTTGTCTTACACTTAGGGATGTGCTTGATAGTGGATAATTATGCGTATTTGGATTAAATGGGTAATTGCCTTGTAAACATACACGGTTTGTATGTTTACGGCAGGGAACTGTTGCGCACTATGGCTGCGGGGTGTGACAACTATACCTTATCATTTATCATCCTCATATAAGCATACATCTATATATAATTTTATTTTTTATAATTATTTGGTATGGTAATAGGTACACAATAGTTTTCATCTAAATCATTATCCGTTTAGTTAACGGAAAAAAAATTTATCCATATTCCACTACAACAAAAATAGTCTTCAGCGACCGGTAAGGTCGTCGGTCGCTGAAGACCTCATAAAAAAAAAAAATTAATTGTTTTGGCGACGAACCCTTCAGCGACCGGCGCTTGTACCCTTCAGAGACCGATTTGGCCCGGTCGCTGAAGGGTGCCCCTTCAAAAACCCGCCAAGTCTTTTTCTCTGCCGCCCGACCCACCATTTCTAGGTTTAGCCAAAAAAACACCGCGTGACCCCTCGGCCGCCCGACCCCTCTGCCGCTCCGTCCGACCCCACTGGTCGAGTCTCTCTTCACTTGCTCAGGTGAACTCTCTTTCTCTCTTTCTTTCTCCATTTCAGTGGCACTGGTTTTGTTAGCTATGCTGTTCTTCTTGGGTAAGAACTCGTCGCCTCTTAATCCGACAAGAGCGATTGCTCCTTTAGATGAAAGGATTCAGGTATGATCTCGGATCTCTGCTTTTAAAGTGCTTTCTTGTCCATATCGTAATTCATTTTGAATAATTCTTTAACTGTAACAAGCAATGCGATATTATTCTTATTTTTAGATGAATTTGCCCGCAGAGGAATCTCAGGAAACATCCTATGTCATCAAGCAAGGTAAAGAATTTTGGAAAAATTGTTCTTTGGTCAATTTGATATAAACCCTTTGAAAATTCTAGGCAACCTCCTTGAATTTTGGAAAAAAAAAATTGTTCAATATATGGCAACACTGAAAACTTTTTAATTAATTTGGTATCAGTTATAGATAAATTTTTAATCAATATATTGCTTGATAAATTTTTAATCAATATATGGCAACACTGAAAACTTTTTAATCAATATATTGCTTGATATATAGATAAATTTATTCACCCTGCACTGAAGCTCATCAGTTTGCTGTAATTATAAATTCATAATGATCTCTTTCTATTTTTTGAAAGAGTATTACAGTGATAACATGTGTTGCTGAGCAGTTGTGGTGTTGTAGGTTGCTTTTCTCAACTCATGTGTTACAGTGTTTTCTGTTTTGGTCAGGTACATCTTATCATTCAATGCATCTTTGGGTGATTATAAGTCATAACCACTTGGTCCACTTATTTGGTTTATTCTATATATAAACCTATACAGTAGTTATAATCCAAGGATTTATAGTAAAATAAAAAGAACTAAGGGAAAAATAAGTATATAAAAGGGGTTTGTTGACCTTCATAGTTGCTCAAGGATTTTCACCTTTGTAAATTCACTGTTTTTGACAAACTATGTAAATGGGGAAGAGGATGCAAAGGTCTCGACTAGAATTGCATGGTAATGGCCTCTTAATTAATAATGAATTTCATTTCAACAGAGTCTTAATTATTATCTCTAAATTATCTTGAAGTTGTAATTGAAATTTGGTATAAAATTTGATTTTAAAACTTGATGTAATTCTTTGATTGATTAGGTCGCAAAATGAAATAACCTTGCTGCGCGTGATATTGCACAGAAGAATCAAGCAATTAAAAAACAAAAGCTGGACGGAGGGAGGACTAGATAGGTTAATATATTCTCTTGTAATATGTCATTTTCTTGTTTTTTTGTTGTCTTCTGTGTGAAGTTCGGAACTGCAAAAGTGCAATATGATTGTTATACAATTTTTGCGGAGTTAGCTCGGTAATTTCATGTTTTTGAAGGAATGCATGTGAATTGCTTGTGAATTGTATATTTGAATTGCTTGTGAATTGTATATTTAAATTTCTTTTAAATTGCTTGGTGCTTGGTACGTTTCGTACCAATTGGGGAAAAAAAAACAAAAAAAAAATCATGCTTCTGCGACCGATACTGGGACATCAGAGACCAATTGGCCGGTCTCTGATGGTCTTTCACCACGCCACCACATAGCATCAGCGACAGAACCAATCGGTCGCTAAAGGGGTCATCAGCGACCGGTGCCTGACCCTTCAGCGACCGGTGACGTCAGCGGGGTGGTCATCAGCGACGAAGCAACTGCGTCCGGGTCATCTGCTACCGATTTAGGTCATCAGCGACCGGCGAAAATCCCATCAGCGACCGATTTGGCCGACCGCTGATGGGTATGATTGCTGTAGTGTTCTTACCCAGTAAGTTAATGAAAACAAATTTTATTGGTCATACTTGTCTTATCAAATACGATATGAATTTAATAAACAAATATAAAATATTATTGGCACCCCTTGAGTGGAGTGTTAACATATGGAAAGAAAATTTGAGTTGGTTTTCTCTTCACTTGTATACATTTTAGAATTTTACTCCAATAATCATATTTAAATGAAAAATAGTACACTTATGAATGATTATGATTTTATCTATTAATTTTTAAATGAGAAATAGTCATCTTTTATAAGAAAGAATACCTTGATTTTTTATACATAGAAAAATCGGTAAATATTTCACCGATCCAAAAAAATTCATTGTTAACCGGTCAAAGTTTTACCTTAAAATCAGTATCAAGCAAAATTTTCACAATAAAATTTTTTAATCCGTGAAAATTCTACCGATCCTTCTATGTATAAAAAAAATCAATATCCTCTTTATGTTTCTCTATTTTTCTTTTTCAATATTTTCTGCAGATAAGAAAATCTCTTCTCGAATAATCATTGTTTTGAATAATAAAAAATAAATAAAAGAAATCTTAAAAACAATGCTTTTTAAAAAACCATAAGAATAGTAATAAATTTTCAAAAAGTATGTAAAATTTGGTTCCCAAGCACATTTTAATATGGA
This sequence comes from Carex myosuroides, assembly GCA_028015225.1. NCBI lineage: Eukaryota > Viridiplantae > Streptophyta > Magnoliopsida > Poales > Cyperaceae > Carex > Carex myosuroides. The sequence continues at coordinate 13,405,475 of CM051470.1, forward strand.
GAACACGTTGAGCACTTCATATTGACTATTTGAACCTTGACTGTCGTAAAAACGAATTGGCAACACCAAGATTCATGAACTATCACTTTGATCTTAGCCAACCTCTATATAATTGTACTTAATAACCAATTAAATGTCCAATTAAAAGCACAATTTTGATAGGTATATGATATCATATAAATATATATTTGATGATACAACATTAAAAAGAAATTCATCTTTTGGTAAAAGAGGTAGTAAGAGAGGTCAATTTGGGTCTGATGTCCATCGGACCCAAAGTGAGTTTGATGGGTTCGATGACCGTTCGATCTGCTTTAAAATTCGTGTGCACAAATCTTAAAGCAGATTGGACGGTCCCGGAACCCATCGGACTCAAATGGGCATCGAAGCCAAGCTGCTCTCATAGCAAGAACCTATTGTCAATTGAGGAGAGTAAGACCCCATATGATTGGTATTGAAGAACCAAAACATACAAGAAGAACTAATGCTTGCATGGTATTGAAGTTAATTAGAAGAAATCTTTAAAGAAAAAGTGAAAAAAAGAAAAGTGTGATTACTAGTTAAACAACTAGAAAAATGGATTCTAATTATTAATTTGTTTGCCGCAATTAATAATTGAGACTCATAATATTGAAAGAGAGATGAATTTTAAATTTTAAATATAAAAACAATTAGATGAAAGCACCAAAATCCGGTTTTTTATTTTAACAAGTATGATATGTCTTAATTAGAAAATAACAAATAATTAAGTAATTTTATTTTACTACATAACTAGATTTCTAACTCTCCTGTTGCTCCGGTCCATATTTTAATTATCACGGACCAATATTTTTTAGTGCCAGATGTTTTAAAAATATATTATAAAATTTTATCTACTAAATTTTTTTAACAAACACATCCTCTGCACACACATTTTGTTTGGTAAAATACTAAATAGTATGAGTCGAAATTTTTATTTATACCATTAAAAAAAAAAACCAAAACACCTCAAAATATAAGGAATTCCATATCTACCGGGGCCTCTAAACCAATCTACGGCCTCATTCTTGGAGGTCGCAGATTGGTTTGGAGACCCCTCAAAAACATAAATATATTTAATATTACAGTGTATTTTTGGACTTTTGGGGGGCCGCCAAGTCAATCTGCGGCTCCCCAAAAATGAGACTGCAGATTGGCTTGGTGGCCCGGGTAGATGTGAAATGTTTTGGTTTATTTTTTTTTTATTATGGTATAAATAAAATTTTCGGTAGAATGAGCGACAAAATTCGAGTAGAAGTCTAGAACTTGATTTTGTATTGGCCACTGGACACGTGAAACGTGCGAAGAACTTAAATAAATAATTAAGTTGTGATTCGTCGAAGTCTGGAAATGTACAGAAATGCCCCTTTATATTTCTGGGGAAATTATTAATGTATCTTAATTTTTACTTGTAACCTCTATAAATTTTATTCTTAACAAGCAAATAATTTATAGGGTGGAGATTCATTAACAATACATTAATTTTGACAATCTTGAGAAAGATAAAAAATATTTATATTTTGAAACCCAACATTTAATACAAGATTTATACTATATTTATGCAATGTGCATGAAAAAAATATGGAATTCAATGCAAGTTGTAACATTCATCAAAGTGAACAGCCTAATTAAACTTTTTTTTTTATCAAAATCAACAGTCTTAATGGATAATATATAATAAGGGAGCATCATGGAACATTACTAAAACTTGAACAAGTTAACAAAATATATATATATATCAAAAACTTCACCGATCAGTGGGGCTGGGGGGAGCGGGCCGAGGCCGCCCCCCCCCCCCCCCCCCCCCCTCTCCATCTCTGATTCTACCACTTGAGGTACACAGCCAGCTCGAGTAGTGCCTCGACCTGGCGTATCGTGTGTTGCTTCTCCTGCTGCTTTAACCGTGTTGCGACTGATTCAGGATCAAATCCCTGACCGGCCTTGATGTCGCTTTGCTCAGATCGGACATCCTTCAAAAGATCATTAACTTCTCTTATGAAGTCTATTCTGAAAAGGGTGTTGGCATCCTCTGGTGGCAACTCTATTTTCCCTTGATTCTGGTAAAATTGAAGAAAAACCAGTAAGTATGAGGGGTTGACAGTGCATACTCATTGATGTAAGATGAACAGGTCCCGGTTAAATCTCGTCTCTCTCTCTTTGGGTTCTTTTTCGAGAAATTACCAAAATACCCTAAACCATAAGCTTTTACAAACAAAACCCCTTCTGTGATATTGTAAGAAAAAAAATCCTTGTTTGTTGGAGCAAGTTGAAAAAGAAAAAGTGCCCTGCAGTAACTTCAAACACCACTGGCATTACATGTTCAAGTCTTTAATTATGCAAAAATAATGACAATGTGCTTTATTAAAATAAATTATTAACACCCAATAAATAGTTCCCATCAATTAGTTTTCTTTAAATATTCAATGACAACATTCATTATGGCCAAATTTGTAAATTTGCTAGAGTAAACACTGAGACATGGTAGACTGATATTGTGCAAGGAAGGTATTTCTCACAGGACCAGGGAGCATCACTAAACAGAACCACTTTATAAAATTTCCTTATAAAACACGTATATAAGAATATGCAGAGAACATACATTTACAGAGTCAACCCCAGTAGGAACGATTATACCGAAAGTGTCCTCACGAGCAAATGTCTGGAGCATCAAATTTCTGCATTTCTTCTTCCAACCGTCATCATCATATCCATCATGCAGATTCAAAAGTTCGTTCAGTAACCGCATAGATGGTGACGACTCCCTCTTCAAAATTTCTGTCTATAGTACAGTATTTCATATTTATATAATTGGAGTCTTTTATAGAAAACTCAAGCAACTTTACAAAAACCCAAGAAAAAAGGGTTACCTCTACTCGTCTGTATAATAGATCAAGGCTTCTGATGACATCTCTTTCCTCCTGTAAAGTAATATGATGAATTAAGGTAATGACGGAAAAATGCTAGAAATTAGAAAATGCATGCTGAGAAAATGGTGCCAAAAATATAACAACATAAGAAATGAAAACACAAAGAAGAGCTTAACTTACATCACGTCTGGCTAGGTCAAGACGGTTCCAGATAACCATGAGTACTAGTTCAGTCAATTGTCCTCTCTCAGCAGCTTCCTCAATTTTCTAGTCAGAACAAGCAAAATAAAAATTAAAAACACTCAATTTCTTCAAAATTATATTGAAACCAACAAACAAATGGTTCCAATACTGGTAAGTATAAGTAGCATAACATCCGTTCTTTTGATTAATGACAACAACTTAAAAGACAAAAAAAAAAAAAAAACCATTATATGCTATATGGGTCTATGATTTAGATTCACAAATAGTACTAAGACAATACATATATATTGCATAAATTACCTCTTCGACCTCTTCAGCAGCACTGATGAAATCTGAAACCAACATTCTGGCTTTACGAACATCTTCTTCAGGATACTCCTTTAATCTCATACCGATTTCTCTATACTCGTCCATCTTTCTCTCTTCTTCCTCCTCTTCCTTCTTGCGATAGGCATGCCACTGCTTTGTTTTCTCTCTTTGCTGAGCTTGCCACTCCTACAAGGTATTTCAGACCTTTAAAATCATTTGTAAATTGCAGAAATCTGCAAGCAAAGCTTAGGCCTTTTAATTACAAGACAATTGCTCGTACTTCATCATAAATTTCATCATCCATGAATTCACCAGTTCGATCTTCTTTCAAACTCTGCTCCTCGTCCTTCTGTGTTAATGCCCCTACCGCAGGGAAATTAGATAATTACACCAAAATCTATAATTTGCATCTTTAACTATGAAATTGCATTAATAGAGAAAGAGAGAAGAGGTGTACCTGTTTTCAAATGCCAGAGAAGGCGCGTGGTAAGCATGGAGCATCGATCCCGTAATATCAATCGACTCAAACTGGTTTTGGTAGAAAAGGTGCGAAAAGAGAGAAATCCCGTAGTTCCATAACCAACGATGGCCATAGCTTCAATTTCAAACCGAAAAGATGGTTAAAGAGCAAGCAGAGCCTTCGCTGAGGCAATCCAGTAACTATGGACTCTGAAAGTGAGAAGTGAGGAACGATAGGGTTTTGCTCCTAGTAGAAGGGTTTTGCTCCTAGTAGAAGGGTTTAGAAGATTACCTGGCGCGAGCAGTTCAGTTAATACTCTCCTCCGATAATCTCTCCTTGTTTTTAGGCCCATTAAAGGAAGGGGTTGGCCCACGGGCCTTTCAAAATAAAATTCGTTTCAAAAGGGTATCTCGGTCACAATGGTCAAAATAAGGAATCCGTATTCTTTGCATTAACTCAAACTTTGAGTTAATGCATATGGGCCGTCCGATCAGGATCCTGACCAATCCGGCCAACGTGGAATGCTGGGGGGCCCTTTAATATTCGTGCCAATACGGATTGGACGGTCCGGTTTCATTCTGCATTAACTCAAAGTTTGAGTTAATGCGGAGGATACGAATACCAAAAGAATCTCTTCTCGGATAATCTCATCAGGACTGCAGAATAAGATCCGAACCGTTCTTGTTAATTTTGCACAAATCCTAAAGCGGACCCCAAATCTAAATAGGTCCGAATTTCCAATCTAATTTTGCACCGATGTCAAGTTGTCAACATTTCGTTTGTTTAAACATTCGTGCTATGGTTGATCTGATGCCTGACGAACGACATAGATCTGTTAATTAGTGGTCAGATAGTTGTGGAGTTGGAGCAAGGGACTGAACTCCTGAATTCACATCCTCCCAGGTACCTGACTTATGCAAATTACAGCTGGCCGGCCCAGATAACATGGCACGAATCTCAAAACAGACCCCTACAGTCCCAATAGGCACCGGATTGAGTTTGGCCCAGATAGAATTAATCTGGGCCGGCCAGCTGTAATTTGCTTGAGTCAGGTACCTGGGAGTAGGGCTGCAAACGAACCGAACCGAATCGAACTTACCTCCAGTTTGAGTTTGGTTTGAATTAATTTCGAACTAGGTTTGGTTTGAATTAATTTCGAACGAACTGAATTTCGAATCGAACTCAATTTCGAATCGAATTTTTTACGAACTCAATTTCGAACTTCTTCGAACTTTGTTACGATTTACGAATATCCAAAATTTTCCAAATAGCCAATAAAGTTTTCAAATATCCAAAGTATCAAAGTACAACAGAGGGAAAGTCGCAGCCAACAGCGGTTGATCTTTCACTTGGTCCGACCTTATTTCTAAGGTATCGCAACCTCTAGAGTTTGGTATCGCAATTCGCAGCCAAGAGAGAGAAACTCTAGGGTTTGGTACTTTGGTATCCCAAGTTTGAAACCAACAGAGAGAAAGTCGGCTAGGGACTTGGCTACAGTGATTATGGCTAGTTTTGTTTAATATTTCTATTTGAGTTTTGCTGTTGAATTTTTCTATTTGAGTTTGTAGTTGGACTGGGCTTTTTGTTTTAAGAAATAATTTTCAAAAGTCAGAATTGAGGGCAGCCTTATATTTTCATCAGCGAACATAAGTTATCAGCGGAAATTAACGGTTCACATTTGAGTTAATTTCGAACTAAATTTGGTTTGCGAACCTATTTCGAACGAACTAGGTCCAGTTTGAGTTTGGTTTGAATTAATTTCGAACTAAATTTGGTTTGAATTAATTTCGAACGAACTCAATTTCGAATCGAACTTTTTTCGAACTTTTTCGAATCAAACTCGAATCGAATTACGAACTACGAATTTTTTGTGCAGCCCTACCTGGGAGGATACTTGTCCCCTCCTTCCTCTCTGCTGACTAACCACATGTCCACATGTGACGTCGAGTGGAGATAAGGTTCCATCCACCGAAACAGTTCTCGCTCCTCCCTCCTTTGGTCAGCGGCACCACACTCCATCGCTTGCCACCATCCTCCCATCCATGGTCTTCTCCATTTCTTACTCCCATTTCCTCCCTACTCGCCTCTCCAGGCACCCATTCCTTTTCAACCCATCGTTTTCTCCTCAGCTCTTTCTTCTCCCAAAGTCCAAACCGAAACCCAAATTCAGAGGCGTAGTCGCTGCGCAATCTATCAATGGCGCCTCCTCCTCCAACTCTCCATCCTCTCCCGACCGCATCCGTACTCTCTTTCCCGGCGGATTCAAGCGGCCGGAGATCAGCGTACCCGCTCTCGTTTTGCGGGTGACTGTTGATGAGGTGTTTAGCCAAATTGCGGCAGTTAGTGAGGCGGTTTCGAAAGGGGTTGAGATTGTGGTGTTGGAGGGAGGAGATCAGGGTGGAGGAAGGGTTTACGAGGCGGCTTGTGCGTTGAAGCCTGTGGTCGCGGATCGGGCGTATTTTCTCATTGCGGAGCGGGTTGATGTGGCTTCAGCAATCGGGGCCAGCGGGGTTGTTCTTCAAGATGACGGTTCGTTTGAATTATTCAATTTTATAGCTCCAATATTTAAATTAACAATTATGAATAGAAGTAATTTACACAAGAGCCAGAGTGTTGCATACAAGTTATTCACTAATAATTGCTATAATTTCACAATGTAGTGAATTTTCTCTAGATCTTGCTTCAACTGGACTAGTCTTTTTGAGTATTTCATGGTGATGTTGTTTTTCTGTTCTCATATTAAGCCTTTACTGATTACATAAAATTTGAGGGACATTAATGCAGGCAGTTTAGTTTGACAGATTTATTTTATGGAAATGCTGGATTTTATAAGCTACTACTTTATGAAATTCATCAGGAAAATTTTAATTGTTGATTAAAGTTCATTGGATATAGGAATACCTGCCATTGTCGCAAGAAACATGATGATGCAATCAAAATCGGATTCCATCTACCTTCCTCTCGTTGCCAGAGTGGTGCAAAACATCGACTCGGCAAAAAGTGCTTCTAGCTTAGAAGGAGCCGATTTTCTAATAATCAACACTACCAGTGCTAATATCTCTAGGGTTTTGCAAGACTCTGCCGATCAGTCTGTCAAGATCCCAATTTTCTTCACCTTAACTGACTTGACACATGAAGAATCGCCTCCTATTGTTGCAACCAAATTACTCGACTCAGGTGCATCTGGGGTGGCTGTCTCATTGGCTGAGATGCATCTCTTCACTGAAGATTTTTCTGAAAAGATGTTTAAGAGATCTCATGATGTTGACAAATTCTTGCAAGATGGGCGTCTGTTTTCTGGTGAGCTGGAAGCTACTGCAAGTCAAGTTGCAGGATTTACAAAGCTTGGAGAAATGGAGGTGGAGTTGATTGAGAGAGAGAGGGCTTTGTTGGAAGAAACAGCCGCATTTATTCGCAAAGCTGTGCCAACGGTGATCTTCTAATGTTACACATTTGGTAGTTGAAGATTCTCTCAAGTGGATTTAGCTTGTTAATTGATGTCTTATTTCTAATAAGTTTGACAGGAAATATAATTTGATCATGTAATGGTCACAGATGGAGGAGGTCTCATTGTTGGTAGATGCAACTTCACGCCTCAGTGAGCCATTTTTGCTAGTCATTGTGGTAATATGTTATTTTATAGCAAAATACCCCTCAGATTGTGTGACTGTAGCATTTTGTATCTAATTGAATATCTACTTGTCTGATATATGCATCAGGGTGAATTTAATTCAGGAAAATCGACGGTCATAAATGCCCTCCTTGGAAGGAAGTACCTGAAAGACGGTGTGGTGCCTACCACAAATGAAATAACTCTCCTTTGTTATTCTGATAATGATTCTATTGAGCACGAGCGGTGTGAAAGACACCCAGATGGTCAATTTATCTGCTACATTTCTGCACCGATGCTAAAGGAAGTGAGTACTGAACTTTCTATGAATTGCAAAACCTGATAGTTAAAGGTAGCCTGTATATAGATGGCATGCACCTCTCCACGAAAGCTACTAAATTTTTTGTGTACCACTACAATGCATGAATATGCCATATTTGGTCCTCTTTACCACTGCAATGCATGAATATGCCATATACTATTTGATGCAAAAGATGCCCTAACTACCCGACCACTTTCTTCACTGCTTCTTTGAGGCTAGGTTGGGTATTTTTTTTCGTGGAGTTTCTAATGCTTTCAAACTTTTTCCTGTTTTTGAGTGTACACAATACATCAGTTTGTTCTTGACATCGATTAATCATGTGCATGCCTTCCCATGTTTTTTTTTTCCTGTATGCACATTGTATCACTACCACCAGAAGTTTCAAAATCTGCAAATTACTACCTGAACTCATAAAAAATTTACGTGCCCATTTTGGCTGATCTTATATCTGATGTATAGCATTCTCTGACAGATGAACCTAGTTGATACACCAGGAACAAATGTTATTCTACAAAGACAACAAAGACTTACTGAAGAGTTTGTGCCTCGTGCTGATTTAATATTATTTATTCTCTCTGCTGACCGGCCATTGACCGAAAGCGAGGTATGTTCTCTCTTCTATTTTATGTTCTATCATATATCTATTTGAAGAGATCATTTATTATATTTTTATTTGCAACTTAATGCTTACTATGTTTGTTGATTACTTGTAGGTTGCATTTCTCCAGTATGTTCAACAGTGGATGAAGAAAGTTGTGTTTGTTCTGAACAAAATGGATATTTATCGGAGCAACAGTGAGGTTTAATATAATATTCTTTTTTATACAGTTGCTGATTAATATATCTTTGCGTAACCTAAGCACTGGATTTGGTGCTTTCACTTTGTAGCCTTCTAGCTTTTTTAATGGTAATGTCTGTGGTAGCTTTTGCAGAACTTGGAATTCCAAAAGGCCCTTTCTGAAGAGAGGGCTATTTAATATAACCTACCACAAAAAGAAAAAAGAAATTTCAAATTCTGTAAGAGTTAGTTGGCTATAGATTTTTCCTCTGTTGTGAAGCCATTTTACTATTTTATTCTTTAAAGGATTATACTGATATTAGTCCTCTTTTTATACATAGAAAAGTGTTCTACTTCTGTTTTATTATTATTTCAAGATAACTGTCTTTTGTTGATTGTTATATTATTTTTTTAAATGATTTGATTGTTGTATTGTGTTCTCTCTTTTCTCATGCCCAGCTTGAAGAAGCAGTCTCATTTGTGAAAGAAAACACAAAACGGCTTCTCAATGCAGAGGAAGTAACCCTATTCCCAGTCTCCGCTAGATCTGCCCTTGAGGCTAAACTTTCCTTACCATTCCCCGACCGAACAAACAATGAGCATGTCTTAATTAACCACCCCCAATGGGGCAGTAGTAAATTTCAAGACTTTCAGAGTTATCTACTGAGCTTCATGGATGCATCGACTGCCAATGGGAAGGAGAGGATTCGTCTCAAAATGGAAACTCCTGTTGGGATTGCTGATCGGGTGTTGTCTTCTTGTGAAAGATTTGTGAAAATAGAGCTTGAAAATGCAGTTGGGGACCTAAAATCAATTGATGATTTGGTGGGTAGCGTGAAGGAGTACAGTTTGAAGTTGGAGGCTGAGAGCAACGGATGGAAGAAGCAAATTTTATCTCTTGTATGTATTCCTTCATATAATATAAATAGATTACCGCCTACATATGATCATATTTGATAATTACACAAAAGTATCTGCCATATTAGAACTACCATTCGATATTTAGACTACATGATTGTAAAGGTATAATCTGTTGGCTGTTATATTCTCCCTAGTTCCTTGTTTTCAACCCACATTGAACTATAGTAAAGCAAATTCATAATATTTTTTTAATTTCAAGTTTAAACGGAAGTATGTGATTGATTCTTGATTCTGTCGAGGTAATTCAGACTTAAGAACATAGTTTGTTTGACTTATTCTTGTAGTTAGGTGTTAATTGCTAATAAATCTACAAATGAAGGTGTGTGATTTCCAAAATAAGGTAAAAGGGTATGAATGCAAAAGACACAATGTATCTACAAGTTGAGAACCATGGTGGATGTTGTAAGTGCCCAAGTGAGATTAAATGTATGTGAAATTTGAACTTGCAGATTGAGAAAGCAAAAACTAGAGCAGTAAATCTCATGGAGTCAATACTTCAGCTGTCAAATGTTGACCTTATTTTCATCTACATGTTCAAAGGGGAAAATTCCAGCTCTACCCGTGCCACATCATCTGTTCAAAATGAAATTTTGGGTCCTGTTCTTTCTGAAGTGCAGGTGCTTCTATCTATTTTATCTCAACTAATGTCAAAAAATCATTAACTAGACAGCATTGCAGATGTTATTTTTTTCTTCTTTGGTTCAACAGAGTTTACTTGGTGAGTATTCTCGATGGTTGCATTCAAGCAACACAGAAGAAGCACATCGCTATTTGGACAACTTTCACAAGAAATGGGATTCTCTAATTGAACAGAGAGAGATGGTGTGGTCGGACCCACGGGCACTTGTCAGGTCTGACGAGGAGCTGAGCGTGAAAGTAATGGAGAACTTTAATGCTGGTTCAGCCTCCAGGGTCTTTGAGAAGGAAATTCGAGAAGTGGTAGGTGCACTTTTCAAGCTTGGTATTACTCCGGCCAAATAATATACTTTGGAGTGAGGCTATGGCGCTATGCATACTGCACTTTGGTCCGTACTGCAGAATCATATCTTCATTTTCAAAGTCTAATTAGTTGATCCAATTCTTTCCCCATGATCTCCATATGAAAATGTACTTGGAGACCAAATTTTACATTTTTTAGAATTTTTTTACTATTTTATTTAGATAGGTAAAAGTTCACTACTTTCGATTGGTCTAGAATCTTTAGATCAAGTGATTTTGAACCTATTTAAAAAATAGTAAAAAAATTCTAAAAAATGTAAAATTTGGGCTCCAAGTACATTTTCATATGGAGATCATGTTGAGCAGAATGGATCGACTATATGGACTTTTAAAAAGGTGATATTCATCCATAGTACGGACCAAAGTGAACTATGCATAGTATTATAGCCTCACTCGTATACTTTGTAAACAGATGAGGTTAAATTGGTAATATTTCTTTCTAAAGGCATTGGGGACATTTGGAGGGCTAGGAGCAGCAGGGCTGTCTGCCTCTCTATTGACATCTGTTCTGTCGACTACTCTCGAGGACCTTCTTGCTCTTGCCTTTTGCTCAGCTGGCGGGTAATTACTGGTGTTCTATTTATGAAATACGACATTCCATGTATTATCAAAGTTAAATATCAGTTCAATAACTTGTCAACTATTGTAGGCTCATTCTGGATGTATACATCAAATACACCAAATCCATTATATAATGTGCGAAACTAGGGCTTCAGTACTTTAACAGAAACAACAGAAAAATGCAAAACCAACCATAATGTAAACCTTGAAATGTCGCCAAGATTTAATATTACTCCTTAATGTAAGGCCTTAACTCTGCATTTGTAATCAATATTATCCGACTTTTCTTTTAGGTTTTTGGTGATATCAAATTTTCCTGGTAGAAGAAAAGAAGCCAGCGAGAAAATAGAGAAGGTTGCTGATGCCCTGACTCAAGAAGTTGAACAGGCCATGAAGAAGGATTTGATTCAAAGCACCGAAAAACTAGCACAGTTTGTCAAATCTATTAGTAAGCCATACCGAGATGCTGCGCAACAGAAAATAAAGCGATTAGAGTTAATTCAAGCAGAGTTAGCAAATACGGAGCGGAAAATTAAAACTTTGAAGGTTGACATCCAAAATCTCCATACTTCCTAGATTTTCAGGTCTATTTTTTTCTTTTATTTTTCCTCTTTTTGTTGTTTATTTGTATTAATAATTTTTTGGTCTTAAATGCAATAAATTATCAAACAATTTTCAGTTTTCAATTTTCAAGTGAGGATCAAACCTTGAAGTGTCTTGTATTAGATCCATACCATATTATGTGTTTTAGAATTAGCCTTGTAGTTTGCCTTACATATATGCTGGTGCAGCTTCATATGTAGATGGTTTAACAACCTCAGTAAATTACTAGAAAATTTCAAGGGTAGCACTGCAAAACATGGCTAGAAAAACCTAACATCGTATAAACAAGCCTCTTTATTTTATTTTATTTTTAATGAAAATTTTATAGGACTATGCCTGCTACTTCATGAAAAAAGAAAAAAAGAAAAAAAACTACAGTACATTGCAGGATTTTGTGTTATGATTCCCAGTTCAAATTCTGTAGAAACTCAGTTTGCTCTAGTTTTAAGTCTTAGTGATGCAATTAAACAAACATACATAACAATGGGCTAAGATGGAGATGTGATGTGCATGTGAAATATGACAAATTCATATTTAAACCAAGTCTTTTCTTCATTTTTGTTGGATTTCAAATTTAAATTTTACTTCGCATGATTATCAAGATTGCCTTCCTTATAAACAAATGAATAAAGCATTTCATATTTGAACCTAAATTGTTTTTGCAATGACGAACTGATAAAGCATTTTCAATTGGAGAAGAGGATCCAGGCAATTCTAAACGCAGGGTTTGAGTGTCTTTACATTTTTTGCCTCCACATTTTCATGCATTGGTCCAATTTTAAACTAGCCCAATAACTTGTTGAAATCTTCAGTCCAAAATATAAAAGAAAGGCCATACTAGAGCAATAGATGTGCGCTACTCTCCAAATTACTAAGATAACAAGGGTTTCAATCTTCAAAAAACGCATCAACCAAAGTAATTTAGAGCGTCAAACAGTACCAAGATTGATCATTAACCCTTAATATGTAAGGCCCTTATCTTCACATTTATAATAATATTTTGTTTACAATTTTCTCATATTTGGGTACTGGGTAGAAGAAAAGAAGCCTGAGGTTACTGAAGAGGCCATAAACCGTCCAAAAATTTAGCAATACATTGAATCTTTCTCCAGGCATGAAAATACTGAGGTCATAGCAGATTCTTTCTACAATTGTTTGCTTTTGTTTTATCTACTATAATTTGTTTCTGTTTGGATTTGGAACAATCTTTCAGCTTTTAATTAAGGATTCTTAAACCTTTGAACTGTAAAGTCTTTTGTTAGTACATGGAAATGTCATTTGAGCCGCTCAGCCGCATCGATCGGTAATGGGTTACAGAATAACTATAGTGGGGTATTGCCTTTTGATTCCCCTTTTTTGCAAAAGGCGATCGATGTTGATGTTCGATTAAATTTAATTTAATCCTTAATTATGCAAATGAACAAAAGACATCTCCAAAAGAACAAATATATTAAATTTAAACTGATTAATTTGCAACCATGCCGATTCCTGATATCAGGTACCACTGATATCAGATGCAATTGCTCTGCACCATTTCCATTTTTTCTGCTGTTCCTTATTACTTTTCATTTATTAAGTTACTTGTATAATTTTACTAGACGATTTTTTTTCATTTTTTTAAGCTTTGTGGATCAGTTCTTAATTTTTTTTTTTTTTTTTTTTTTGTAGACTGATGTACCATCTGACGCTTAAAGTTAAAAGGCATTATAAAAGACTCATTCTCATTTCAACACAAAGAAGGAGAAATGGATAAATAAACCAAGTTTTTTTTCTGTCTTTTTCCAAAAAAATAAGCCTGTGGGCCCAAAAAACATCAGCCATGAGGAAAAGATAGCTTTCCAAAACAGAAAAAACCAAAATATAATCAAGGGATAATTAAAGATTAATAAACCATCTTTGGTTTGCTGATTCACATCATTAGAGAGAGTAATTAAATTAGTCTAGTTTAAGATCAAAGAACAGACAAGCCCTCCTATAAACTAGTTGGGTATATATATATATATATATATCTTTGGGCTGTGGCTACTTTTACTCAAAGCTATCTTGCTATGATATAATAATTTGTTGGGTTTTTTGTTTTTGTTTTGTACCTTGATCCCTCTTTTCAATTGTACAATTTGAAAGTGGGCATTGTTTAAATTGGTTTCAAAAGTTGTACTCGGCAAAAGGTTGCATGCATATGGTTTACTTATGCCATGTTCTTTAGGACCACCGACCACAGTTGTATGTATACTTGAAAAATGCAAAAATTGCCACTAGATCTATATGATTTTTAATGCTGTAAATTTTCACATCTAAAGTTGTATATGTTGATCTATAAGATGGTGCGGTATAGGTATATATGGAGCACAATTTTGAAAATTTGTTGATTCATCTTCTATTTATGTTAAAGCAACTATGAATATAAAATCATAAAATGCAATCATATACTAGCTTAGGCCGGAAAGTACCCACGCTCTTTGGACATAACATCATCTTCTTCTTTTTTGGAATTTTAATCTGTAAGTATAGACATTGCCTCGAAATTTTTATTAGTATTAAAAAATAAATAAAAAAGTTTACAATGTGCACCCATTTTGCAAAAAAATTCAAATCTGCCTAAACCGGAGAATTTCTCCGGGTTTCAGGTATTCTCTTTCCGGAGAATTATTCTCTGGTTCTGCGAAACCGGAAAATAATTTTTCACAAAGAGGGTTTTGTTTTATAAAATCTGGGTCTCGGCAAAAGAGAAGAGAGAGAAAGAAGAGAGAAAAAAGAGAGAAAAAAGAGAAGAAGTGGAAGAGAAAAAAGAGGAGGAAGAGAGATTCGGCCATTTCGGGGTTTTGTAAATTTCTTATTTTTTTAATTGTAAATTATTTAATTAGTTAATTTATAGTTGAAATGCTTATAGGGTTATTATTTTTAAAATTGTAGTGTGTTATTCAGACCAATCAAAATAAAAAATGATGTGTGAAATTGTATGTTGGCTGGGAAATTCAGTACTGTGATTTTATTGGTTCTCTATTTAACAAATATTAATTAATTTATATATATATTACTTGTAATGTAGAGGAAGCAACAAGACAAGAAGAAGCAGGAACATCTTCCTCAAGAAGAGCAGCAAGAGGATCTTCTTCAAACAGACGCCAACGTTGATGTTTTTTAGTTTTTATGTTGTTGTAATTTGATTTTGTAGTAATTTTATAGTAATTTTATTTAGTAATTTTATTTTTTATGTTGTTGTAATTTTAATGTGTAGTGGTATTTCAGGTTTTTATTTAGTAAATTTAATTCTAATTTTTACGTTCAAATAATTTGAATTTCAATATTGTTACTTTCCATTTAACAACATATTCTTATAAAAATAATTGTCAAATAAAATTTTCCATAACTAAAACAAAAAAAATTAAAACATCTAAAAAATACAATTAGAATAAATAATTTCGAACAAATTAAAATATAAAACATTCAAACAATATTAAATATGAAATTTGTTTGAATAATTGATATGCAATAATAATAACTAAAAAACAAACAATTCAAACACAAATTCAAACAAATAAAAAAAATCACCAGAAAAGCCCAAATTCAGAAAATTATTTTCTGGTTTCGCAAAACCGGATAATAATTCTCCGAAAGGAGAATGCCTAAACCGGAGAATTATTCTCCGGAAAGAAGGCCTGAATCCAGAGAATAATTCTCCGGTTTGGACAGATTTAGAAATTTTTGCAAAATGGATGGATATTATTAATTTTTTTTTAATATTAATAAAAATTTTGGGACATTGCTATACCATAGTTGCTTATAGGTTAATACTTCTTAAAACATGATGGTCACACAACTACATTATTTTACTATGAGGTTAATACTTAACACTATTAAAGTATCTTATATGACGGTGATCTTTAAAGATAATTTACACTTGCTCATTTGATATACCTCTAAATTTATTATGTAGCTTGACAAGTTGACATCCTTTTGAGCTCCATGTGCATGTGCATGAATAATTTCACAACTTATTGTTGATAAATGTTCATGTTCAAGTACCAATGCAAAAAGTTATAAGCATCATAATGGACCCCATTTCCTTTTAACATTGAAAGAATGAAAGCATATTAAGAAATTCATAAATAACCAAAGTTGGGTTTGCTGATGTAATTTGTTTTTTTTTTTTTTTTTTTGGCCTTTTTCACAAAGTGCTTTGTTGATGTAATTTGCTCATTGAGGTTTTTAAAAGTGGTCCAAATCAGAATGCAATTAATAACAGATTAGCTGTCTCTTAAACATAGCACTTCGGTACAAAGCAAATTTTAAGTATTTTTCTTGTATTCTTACTTTTACTTAAAAGATTACTTTTTGTTTATTTAATTTGCTCCATTTTTTAACAAAAAAAAATGAACCTATTTTAGGGGTGAAAACAGAACGAATACGGAGCGGATAGTGGTAAAATCATATTCATATCTCTTTTTAATTTTTCGGATACGGATCAGATATCAACCAGATACAGATACGGATACGGATATTTATTAAAATAATATTAAAAAATACCAATGTTCATAATATTTATCAAATTTTAATGGTGAATAACAATATTTTTTCATAATATATATTAAAGTATATGAGATATATGTACTATTCGGATACAGATAATTGAAATGTAAAACTATACCAGTATTCATATCCACACAGATATTCGGATATCGGATATTCACATCTAATTTTTTGAATATAGATCAACTACGGATCAAATATTATCCATACCGTTTTCACCCCTAACCTATTTCGTACTAATTTATTTATTTGAAAAATTCAATTTTTTAAATGCAACTTATGAGTAGGAAATTAAAAACTTTATCATGCCGTGTTCATAACTTCATATCGATCATGGCAAACAAAGTGTAATTGGGAGAGAGAAGTGAAGATAGGATGCTTCTATATCCCTTTTGTGATTTGCATCAATTTAGGGGCTGATTTGCAAAAGAAAAATGAAGATGAAAAACCGAGGCTCTACCAATCCTTTTGTGAAATTGACTTAGCTGAGGGTTTATTTGCTTATTTCTGCATTAGGTTTGCCATACACTGTCTTTCTATTTTGATGTATATATATGACATGCGCAAATTAAGTATAGTGTTTTGACATGAAAATTGTCATGGTATGGAAATTTCCAAAATTTCTAACAAACAAATCTGTTGACACAAATGCAACAAGTCTGATAACGCAAAAATTTGAAATAAAAGTTATAATTCTCTCATTACTAAGCATGATATCATTCTTTTTAATTCTTTTTACTTGCCAAAACTGACGGCGTTTCATTTATTTAATGACAAATTTCATGTATATCCTCAAAGAGTGAGGCTATGGTGCTATGCATAGCACGGATGGGGTCCGTGCTACGGCCAAAAATTTGACTTTTTAAAATCCTAATGGTCGATCCAACCGTTCAATGTGATAACCATATGAATATGTACTTGCAAACTAAATTTTATATTTTTTCGAATTTTTTTACTATTTTTTAGATAGGTAGAATTTTGATGGTCCAGAATTTTCAGAAAACACTGATTTTCCTACCTATCTAAAAAAATAGTAAAAAAATTCGAAAAAATATAAAATTTAGTTTGCAAGTACATATTCATATGGTTATCACATTGAACGGTTGGATCGACCATTAGAATTTTAAAAAGTCAAATTTTTGGCCGTAGCACGGACCCCATCCGTGCTATGCATAGCACCATAGCCTCACTCATCCTCAAAAACTTCAAAATTATGTATTTCTACCTTTAAAATTCATAATATCATATGAGTGAGTCTGTGGTACTATGCATAGCACGGATTAGTCCGTACTACGGAGCCATATTTTCATTTTGAAAATTCTAATGGTCGATCTGAACAGTTCAACGTGATCTCCACATGAATATGTACTTGCAGACTAAATTTTATATTTTTTTTGAATTTTTTTACTATATTTTAAGATAGGTAGAAAATTACTTGATCTGAAAATTCTGGACCATCCAAAAACAGTGATTTTCTACCTATTTACAAAAATAGTAAAAAATTCTAAAAATAAAAAAATTTAGCCCACAAGTATATTCTCATATGGATCATATTGAACGGTTCGGATCGATAGTTAGAATTTTGGAAACGAAAATATAGATCCGTAGTACGGACCAATCCGTGCTATGCATTGTACCATAGACTCACTCATATCATATTTATCCCTCAAAATTTCAAAATCTCACAAATTTTACTCAATTTTATTGACTTTTCTAATCAAACTCATTTATAATTTATGTAGTACCCATGTTATATATTTTTTTAAATAAAAATACGTAGCATATTCAAGACATTTATTCTTCTAGTTGGTCGGCTTTAAAAGAAAATGATTTATTTTCTTACTTGTGATGCACAAACAAGTACATGTCTAAATGTAGGATGTAAAAAGTCACGTTGTGTTGGTCACGACACATGTTACTGAATACGGCAAGGCACTTGTGTTGGTCGCGTGCTGCGACTCGCATGTCCTGTGCTATGACCATTCGGTGATATGATCATTTTTCAGAAAATTGGAACATCACGGCACGCGAACTGATCAGGACACGGCATGGCACGACACGTGATCATGCGAGTCATGTGTGATCAGGACCATTTAGATTTTGATGTAATTGTCAATTTTGAATAAACTAACTTAAATTACGAAAATAATATTTATAGGTGCCAAACGTGACAAATACGAGTAGTCACATTTGGACAAGACACATGTGGTCAGAGGCGAATTGACATGCATCAAATGGGATTAATTGACCTCATTCAATTTCAAAAACTAATTATTATATTTAGTTTTATTGTATAGTTTATAGGTAAATATTACGAGTATCTTAAAAATGACCCCATAAATTTGTGAAAATTTTATATGGTTGACCTCATTCAATTTCAAGAGAAAAGAAGATTATTGTACAAAGTATACAACTTGGAGACTTGTAGCATTTTATATTTTTTTTTCAAAAGTTGAGAAGCTCACCACTATTTACATGTCTCTCTACTCTCTCTCTCCCATCCAACATTCAACTCCCACAAATATTATGCTTCCAATCTCACCACTTAAAAAAAAATTGTATGTTTTTTATCCTCATTACTCAAAATCGTGTCTCCGTCCCTGCGTGTGGTCACGGCACGACACATAAAAGTCTAACTTGGTCACATCATGGCACAACACGTATTTACATTCCTACCTAAATATCATTATGTATGTGTCATAAGTATATAAATGAATTGTTTGTTCTCGAAGACCGATCGGTTAAAAGACATAACATTTTTCTTATACAAACTGCATAAATTTAAATATAAAAGTCAATAAATTGAGTAAATTAGTGAATTTTTAACTCATCCAAAAAATAACTCACTTGACTCAAAAAGATTAGAAAAAAATCTCATTCACAAAGAAACCTAAAAAGACACTGCGCAATATTTAAACAAAAAGAAGATAAGTAAACAATAATCAACTATAACTAAAAGCAACATGCAGCTACGCATAGAACATAGTTGACGTGGAAACTTTTATCAGAAAGTTTGCCGACATTTTTATTAATATCCAAAGTTTAATACAAATTATTAATTATGTCCAGATTCTGACCCATTATCGAAAAATACCCAAGCCGGCTAGAAAATGGCCGGCTTACTAAGCCGGCCATTTTCTGGCCGGCTTGGTACCTTTTTTTTTTTTTTTCAAAACCGCATTATGTATGTACTTTATTATTTTGTACGAAATTCAGAAATGAAATATTTGACTCTAATAGAAATCACATAAAACAAAAATAATGCGGTTTTAAAAAAAAAAAAAGTACCAAGCCGGCCATAAAATGGCCGGCTTGGGTATTTTTCGATAATGGGTCAGAATCTGGGCATAATTAATAATTTGTATTAAACTTTGGATATTAATAAAAATGTCGGGAAAGTTTGGCGGCCACACCATTTAGATATTTTATTACAGAAAGAAATCGATTGCATGTGTGCAGCAATCAAAGGTTTAAATAACGTTTATTGTGATCATAGTGAACGGTTAAAAAACAACGTTATTGTCATATAGCGTCACTATAACGTCAATAGCACCATAGCTTTTATGGTCCGAAAATGCTATAACGACGCTATAGCACCGCTATAGCGCGCTATTTAGAACCCTGACAACAATTAACATTGTGATTCAAATTGGGTGAAATAGTGTAACATGATGAAATAGAATAAAAAGTTTGTCATCATATAATATCCTTCTATTCTCAATTGAATTTTTGTGCATTCCATTAGGACAAAATATTATATTTAATGGGAGGAATAGAATGTCTTATTTAATAAAAATAATGGGATTGAAATTATATATTTTATTGGAGACAATGAGAATAACTTAGTTTGTACAATACAAATTCTCTATTCTCTGTTTTTTAGTTACACTCCCAAAGGAGACAATGAGAATAACTTAGCTTCTATAATTATGAAAAGGAATATATTAAAAAGGTAAATTTATTTGACAATTTTGATCTGCATTAAAATGTGTTGAAATTGAAAATGAGAATTATGAATATAGTTTTGGTAATAGTATAGATAGGTTATATATCAAATTTGATACAATTTAATAATTCTTTAGTCATTGGTCAGGTGCCAATAAAAGTATAAAACTAAAACATCATTCCAATCTCTCAACAAAGAACCAATCAAATTTCAATGTAACAAAATTTAATGTATGGCGTATCTAATATGTAGAATATGTTTGTAATTTTTCATTTTTTAATTTTAATAAGTGTTTTGTCAATCGTGTTGATATCAAATAAATTTACTTTTAAGTATAACATAAGCATTAATTGATTGACAAAGTTAACTTGACAATTTTGACAATATTTTTCAAATCAAGCCAATAGAATCTCAAAAATATTAGAAAAAAAAATATATAAACACTATTGACCTTATTATAGATTAGTCATGTATCACTTTTCATATAATTAATTGTCATTGGATATCAATTGAAGATCGTTTAATATGTTTGGATCATCTGAGAATAGTGTTATTTTTAGAATAGCAGTGCTATTCTAAATCAAGGGCAACCAAACAATCTCACTTGCTATTCGGAACAAGCAGAATAGCGTTGTTCCACTATCCCAACAAAAAGTCAGAATAGCGATTGGACCCCTCTTCACCCCTCTTCCCTCCAAACTCTATTCCAAATTTGCACTCCAAACAACTTTTTTACTATTCCGAATAGCTTTGAGTTAGCACTATTCTCTCACCATCAAGGTTAATGCTATTCTTATTTACTATTCTCAAATAGTAGCTATTAGAGTGCATCCAAACGTACCGAGAACAACTGGCTTAGGGCAGTTGCACGAGCCCCGTCTTTCTACGGAGAGACGTATCTTCAATTCTCAAGAATAGCATCTAAAAGATATTGGAGTGTATTAGGGTCCTTTAATAAAAAAAATATATAAACTATTAGACTATTGTGAATTTCAAATTGTTAATTAACACTAAATTATAAAAAATAAAAGAATTACTTACTTTTTATGTACAAGATATACAAATACTATTATTAATTTTTTGAAATTCAAGTTTTTTTTTAAAAAAAATTAATAAAATCATAAATGGGTTATCTCAAAATTCTCTATATGCTTCCAAGAGTCTAGAACAAGATGTGGTCTCATGGCCCCAATTAGTATCCTCTAAAAGTTGTGAGCTTAGGTTGGCACATTAGGAAAAGCCTTCCAAAGCTTTATATTGGCCGGTGTGCAAATTAAGTAATTAATTGCCTTAATCTGTCACAAAGTTCCTTTATGTTGCCAAGTGTTGAATGCTAACACTGATTTTGGAACTCACAAAATTATTAACCTTTCTTTTGGGATGCTCCTACCTCTCTATACATGTGTTATGATTGCTTCCTTTTCCAATTTTGAACCCCTTTCCAACACTGATATTTTAGTTACAAATGCAAATCTCCTCCCAAGTCCTAAACAACTTTGAACTCTCACATTCAATTCTAAATCAATTAATTTTCTACCTATCTAAAAAAAATAATAGTAATTTTTTAAATGTGAAATTTGATTTTCAAATATATTTTCATATGAAAATTATGCTAGTTTAACCGTTCGGAATGACCGTTTGAACTTTGAAAATAGATATTTAAATTCATAGCATCGGATCCATAATATGCATATTACCATAGTATCGCTCTTATTATTTTTAGAATTAGAACTCTAAACTCTTACATCCTGAATTGTCTGACTTTAAATGTAGAGTCAGGTCGTAAAAAAAGTTTCAAAAAATAAATGCATTAAAATTAATTTATAAACCTTCTAATTTTGACCGCTTGACTTTATACTAATTTTATTTGAAAGTTTAATTTTTTTTGCATGTAGTCACTCGTAAGGTAGACAAGTTTCAACGGTTCGGATTTGTCATTTGAAGTCAATCTAATAGATTTTAGAGTTGAGTTCACAAAGAGAATTGGTGAACTCCAAAACACCCTAGTTCTACTCATAACTATTATATATTATTATTATTACTACTATTATTGATATTTTGTTATTATTGTTTGTTATTGTTATATATATTATTAATTATTTTGTCATTATGCAATTTCAATTATTTTATTGACATGAAAAGAGACGAAGAGAGAAAGGTTTGTGTTGTATATTATGTAGCCTTTGTATCGATACATATATAGGCTATGTAAAATGAAATCCTAGGCTAGCTAGTATGTCTTATTCTCTTGTCCTAATTAGTTTATAGCCCATCTTAGGCTATGTAAAATTAAATCCTAATCAAGGGGGAGGGGCGGTCGGCGCGTATATATATATATATATATATATATATATATATATATATATATATATATATATATATATATATATATGGCTGTTTGACCTTGATGGTTATTACATTTAGATAATCGCCTGATTAATTAAGGCTGCATTAGCTAAGTCACCTCAGATTTCCTAATGTAGATATCATATATATAGGAAATTGTTAATATGCTACGTGTAGCATAGAGGGCCTCTTTGCTACGGCTCAATATTTGAGTTTTCAAAATTCTAACGGTCGATCCGAACCGTTCAACATGATCTCCACATGAATATGTACTTGCAAACCAAATTTTACATTTTTTAGAATTTTTTTACTTTTTTTTAGATAGGTAGAAAATCACTGAAAATTCTGTACCATTCAGATCAAGTGTTTTTCTACCTATCTAAAAAAATAGTAAAAAAAATTCTAAAAAATGTAAAATTTGATTTGCAAGTACATATTCATATGAAGATCATATTGAACGGTTCGGATCGACCGTTAGAATTTTGAAAATTCAAATATTAAACCGTAGCACGGAGACTCTCTATGCTACGTGTAGCACTGTAGCCAACTCCATCATATATATTAGTATGCCTCGGCATAAGAGTATAAGACCATTGATTGGATTAATTTCTCATGCTACCAATATTTCCTTTCTTTTGATTTTAAAGGATTGTTTTCAAAAAAAATTAAATAGTGTTTATCGCGTCATAACGGAACGGTTAAAAAAATAATGCTATTGTCATATTGTACTGCTATAGCGTGCTATAGCGCCAATAGCGTTATAGCTTTTATGGTCCGAAAACGCTATAGTACGCTATTTAGAACCCTGATTTATTTTAGTACTATTCCTAATTCTCTACATTTTATCAAATGAGATATAAAATCACAGAAGTAAGACGAAGTTACGGTGAATAAAGTACATAAATTATCTTTTAGATGAATTAACTTACTTTACCGTTCACACTTATTTCGTGTGTAAGATATAGTACTTTTTAGATGAATTAATTGTCGAATAGACATAAAATAAAAAGAATAAGGTGAAGTAAGTAATTTAATCTTTTTAACTTTAATAGTAATAGGGTCATGTACCAAAGCTCCTGTAGACTATTCATGGATCAAGAACATATCTTGATTCGGACTCCTCTCCAGGGCCAACCTGAGATCAAGCGTGCGGGACCCAACGGTCCGGTAATGACAAGGCCCAACAAGGCCTTGCCCAATACGAGCCCAGTCCAGATTCGGCTTACGGTGGACCGCCCTTGTGGTCATACACAACGGTGCGATTTAGTGACCGCTATTTATGCGAGCGTCACCACTTCTATATGATCTTCTCTAACCGTTATGACAACACGACAATGACGGTTAAGAGAATCTATTTAAGGCAAAAAAAAAAAACTCCATTAAACAAGAAAAGAAACTTTGGACAAAGAGATGTATCAAAATATAATAGTCTTAATACCTCACCACCGTCCCACTTCGAAACCAACAATTCACATCTCATTCGAAAAGACAGAACGAGCTCAAATCCCGAATTTAAATATTTTAAATGAGATCTTTATTATCCTACAAAACCGCGTGTAACTTGAACAAATTTCCGACAAATTGAGTGCACCAAAAAGCGCCTTTGTCCTTGTAATTAAGCCAAATTCACCTCGAACAAACAAATAATAACAGAATGTGACCAAACTGCACATGGGAGCACTAAAAGCTCTTTTTCAACATTGTTTTGTAAGATCCAAATCTGCTGAAATTCCATCACATGAACAATGTTTCTGAATTTTCTGAAATTTACAATCCAGCCGTTGAACTGTTTCGAAATACGTGCACAGAAAAACTAGTTGTTTCGAGATGCGTACACAGAAAAAGTTGAACGGCTGGATTCGAAATTTCAGGAATTCCAGGAATACTGTTCATGTGTTTTGAATTTCAGCAGATCCGATTCCTGTTTTGTATGCAGTGTCCCTAACAAGTCGACATGTCAATCTGATCCGACAAGTGTCTAAATATATATGATCCCATCTGACCTGATCATATGTTATATATTAACCAGTATTAATTTGATGAGGGCTTAAATGCCCCATTACTTCATGTTTCAATCGTACCCTAATATTTTTATCTTCAATTTCAAAGTTCAAATAGACGATCCGAACCACTCAACATGATATCCACGTTAAAATATGATTGGAGACCAAATTTTATATATTTTGGAAAAATTTTACTATTTTTTAAGATAGGTACAAAATCACTGTTTTTAGACGGTCCACAACTTCCTGAAAAACATTGATTTTGTACCTATCTTAAAAAATAGTAAAAAAATTTCAAAAAATATAAAATTTGATCTCTAAGCATATTTCAACATGAATATCATGTTGGGTGGATCAGATATTTTGTTTGAACTTTGAAATTGAAGATAAAGATGTTAGAGTACGATTGGGACATGATGCAATGGGGCATTTGATCCGATCTGACCTTATCACATGTTATATATTAACCAGTATTAATTTGATTTACAAGAAGGTACATCTGTCGACAAATATTATCCAATTAGTTGCTATGATTAATCTCAATTAATTTTTCTTTTATGTAAAGAGGGAAAATCAGATTAAAAATTAGCGAGCTAATTGATTGATTACTAGTTGAATGCTTGATCATTATGTCATTTTCATGACTTCGATTAATCGTGGGAGCACATGGGTTAACAAGATCTCTTTAGCAAAAGTAGAAACTGGTGTGGCAAGTGCATGCATGACATGTAATTAATATCTTCTCTATGCGCCTAAGTACATACTTGGTTTTTAAATAGAATGTCTTGTTAATGTTTCTCTTATAAATTATTTTATGATGTTCTTCACATAATCATTTCAGTATTTGATGCAATGTTACTAGAGTGGAAAGAATGTGTCATGCTGTGACTAACACGCTGTAACTTTGGTTTCATGCCATGCCGTGTCGTGACCAAGTTAATTTTTCACATGTCGTATTGTACCGTGATCAAAATGCCAAGGGGTGGTCACGGCACACGAATAGTCACACCACATGAGTCACGCCATGTCCAAACGTGACTCGCGTGACCATTTTATCATAATTAATTTAAGTTAGTTTATTCAAGATTCACCATTTGGTCAAGATCTAACGGTCCTAATTACACGTGACTTGCGTGACCACAGGTCGTGTCGTGCCGTAACTAGATCTTTAACGTGACGTGCCATGCCGTGTCAAATTTTCAAAAGATAATCACAACACGCGAATGATCATAGCACGGGATACGCGAGTCATAGCACGTAACCAACACAATGCAGTGTTGTTCCGTGACGGAGCCTGTCACGTTAAGAAAATTTTATAATAAAATTTCAATCATTTATTTATTTAGAATGTTTAAAACGGAATCGAAATTTGATCGACGAGCGAGGAATGAGAAATTTAAAACACGTTAAATGGGTTTATATTCAATTTTAGAATTTTTCGGACCATTGATTCATCCTAGCACGGATCGCGAAGCACCCTCTTTAATAAGCCCTAACCTTGATTCATCCTAGCACGGATCGCGAAGCACCCTCTTTGATCGGCCAAAGAGAAAGGAAGAGAAAGAACGAGAGAAAGAGAGAGGGAGAGCTCCGAAATCCCGTCAGATTGCGCCACCGTCCGGGAAATCGAGGTTGAAACCGAGAAGGCAGCTGTAAATCTCTCCTAGCCATCCCATCGGTAATTTCTCTTTTCCCTTCTTCTTTTGAAAATCTGAGATTTCTCGAATCCGCGGGTTGTTCGTTTTAAAACCGAGATTAGTGTTAGAATTGATTGAACTCTAACTCATTTGAGCTTCTTATCTCTCGTTTACCTATTTTCTACGTGATTTCGTCTTCCATTTTGGATTTCCCCATTCTAGGGTTTTGATGCCAAATCCCGAATTGAAACGCGGCATTGATTGATTAGGTTAGTCCGACCAACTAGACTTGTTCTCGGTAGGGTTATCTCTTGATCAGGAAAGGTTAGAACATGTAATGGTTGAATCGAGGTTTCGACCAAATTAGAGTTACACCAACCGGCCAATCGAATTGATGCGTAAACCAGAATAGCGAACCAGTACAGGAATGAGACCTAATTGAGATGGTGTACGTGGAATGTAGGTGTAGGCTCGGTTGAGCAAAGGTTTGCAGGACGCTCCGAGACGCCTGATCTGTAGTCGCGCGGTACGTCTATTGCCAGCAGGTGCGGGATTCTTGGACTTGTTTGATAATTTATATTCATGAATTAAACTGCTTCCAATTGTCATGTTGAACTGCTTGATTGATTGCATAATCATATTGTTTGAATCATATGCATAACCGTATTAAATTAGAACTGATATGTACTGAAATTGCATTATTGCGGGCCGCAACAACTCCCATTACGGGCTGCAATCAACAGCGTAGCTCAAAACATGAACTGAAAGAAAATTCTCTGACTGCTTGGCTGCGGGCCGCAATAACCTCATTGCGGGCCGCAATAAAGTCATTACGGGCCGCAATGAACATACCAGGAGAAATGCTCTCTGGCTGAAATTAGGGTGCTTGGTTGCGGGCCGCAACTACAGTCACTGCGGCCGCAATGAGAGCCTGGAAAAATGAAAATCAGAGTTGAAAACTTGTGGGTAGTTGAGTGCGAGCCGCAATAACCCCATTTTAGTCCGAAATGAATATCATAGTTGTATTTGCATGTTGAATGGTATATCATTTGTTTATGTTCTTTTATTTTGAGAACTACGGTCGAAAGTCCCCAACAATTTATGACTATCTAGGATGGTCGGTAACGTTTCGAAATCAACGCTGGGCGATGACTCGAAACCATGTGCGCATATGAGGATAATTAATCACTGCTGGGCAGTGATTGATTAAGATCAGTCAATGCTGGGCAATGACTGATCGTGACAGAGACTTTGGGTGACTGTGAGGAAACGATGAAATGGAGTCATATCCAGTCTGGGACAGGAATGACAGTTTGGTTGGACATGTTGCGAATGGACGATTCTGAGCTTATTGCATACGAATTTTTCTTTCTTTCTCATTATGAACCAGACCTTAGTTAATGGTTAAGCCAAAGCACTGCGGATGGGTGTCAGATAAAGGGTCCAGCTGGTGGGCCATCTGTAGGTGTCAGTGACACTGCAGATGTGGGTTGGATAAAGGGTCCAGCTCGGTGGGACATCCGTAGGTGTTACCAGCTGTAATAAACTGAGTTAAGCCAAAAACGCGCGTGTTTGAGATTCATCTTGGAAATTCCGTAACTTGTATTTCATTTGGTAAATTGTTGTCGATCATATGTACTTGCTTTATTTATGAATATGCACATGTCTGAACTGCTTTTGTATGGTTTCATTTCTGAATATAGATTTTGATTGCAAGTCCAATAATCTAAACTGTGGCAAATTTCGCACTGAGAATTCGTTCTCACCCTCACTCTTGGGTTATTTTACAGGATTTGGGGCGTCGGGTTCTGGAGAAGCACGCGAGTTGTAGACCCTTGGTAGTTACTTCTGTATGGCCTAATCTACCTTTTGTTGTATAGTTTAGGGTTAGGCCTGATGGTTAGTATCTGTATGAAATACTTTTATTGTATTATACTTTTACTAGACCGTGTACCCTTATATATGGATTGATATATATATATATATATATATATATATATATATGTATATATACGTAAGGATGTGCTTGATAGTAGTTAATGATGCATATTTAGATTTAACGGGTAATAGCCTTGTCAACATACACTGTTTGTATGTTTACGGCAGGGAACTGTTACGAGCCGTGGCTGCGGGGTGTGATAGTTCTCTTTGGTGGTATCAGAGCTCAAGGTTTTAAGCCCTAACCGGACCGATAGGATACGTGAGTGGGGTACGTTACACTTGGGTCGTTCCGACTAGCGACTGGTATGTTATATGAAATATGTACGTATAAACTGAGTCAAGATTTTATGGTAATTTAGGATCATGGACGGCCGTCGCGGTAGGGGACGTGGTAGGGGACGACCACCTCGCACGAGAGCTGGTGGACGGGTTCAGGACATAATTGTCGAACCCGCTACTAGCAGAGCTGAGACCGGACCGGCAGGGCCGGAAGGTCAAGGAGTTGAGTTTGGGCCTGGAGGTGCACAGGACCGAGATCGAGCTCTCGACGAGAGGTTGATAGCGGCGTACGAGAGAGGTCGCCATGTAGAGAGACGTGACGCTGCACCTGAGGCCCCGAGAAATGCTCCTGAAGAATTTAGGAGGTTGTATGACTCCTTCCTGCGCCTCCATCCACTGCGTTTCGATGGCACGGGTGAGTTTGCAGTGGCAGAGGAATGGCTCGCGAGTATGCACGCGAAGCTGGTTCTATGTCGAGCGCCAGAAGAAGACATGGTAGAGCTGGCAGAACAGCAGTTTGAGGGGGGTGCCAGATTTTGGTGGGATGGAGCCCGACGTAGTTTCGTCGGGGAGGAGGCAAAGATTCCGTGGGAATGGTTTGAGCAGCAGTTCACCCGACGGTTTCTGAGTAACTTGCAGCGAGAGGCGCTGCGAAGGAAATTTTTGGACTTAAGGCAGGATGGGAGGTCAGTGGCAGAATACAACAATGAATTCCTCGCCTTGTCAAGGTACGCAGTAGACGTACAGAATGATGTGGTGAGATACCACAGGAAATATTTGGACGGGTTGGATGGGGGTATCTCGATGATTGTTGATACCCCGTTAGCTACTGAGCTTCAGGCAATGATGGACCACGCAGAGCAGGTAGAGCTGCACAGCAAAAGAAAGAGAACCCAAATGTCCGAGAGGAATGTCAAGCAGAAAGAGGATCAAAATAGACAAATCGCGAGGTCAAGTGGTGGACCGTCGACTGCTAGACCACCCCCTAGACAGATGGGGACACCGAGACCCCCTTTCAGGCAGATAGACGCACCGGGAGTTAGGCCGGGATTTGTTCCGACGTGGTGCCGTACCTGCAACCAAGAGCACTCTGAAATCCAATGTAGGCGTCGCAACAGTGCGTGTTTTACATGCGGCAGTATGGAACATTGGGCGAGAGAATGCCCAAATGCGGCACTGGAGTTTCAGGGGTACAGGGGACCGGGAGGACCTGCAGGACGCGGGCAGGGTGGACCACCATTCCGCGGTCGAGGCGTTCCCCAGATCGGCGGGGGCAGGACCGGAGGTCGAGTAGCGGTTCATGCGATTGAGGCACCAAGGTTTCCGGAAGAGAAGGATGACAGGAAACCATCTGGTTCTCGAGCGGATGTGATGACAGGTATACTTTCTATCTCAGGCTGTTATGCGCACTGCTTGATTGATACCGGGTGTAGCCATTCCGTAGTGTCAAAGGCGTGGGTAGAGAAATGTAACTGGCCAACCGAAACCTGTAACCAAGTCCTTAGTGTCCAAACCCCTTTCGGTTCAAATGACCGAGAAATCACCACATGCCGAAACAGAAAGGTCAGAGTGGATGGTAGGGATCTCGAGATAGACCTGTTGGTTATGGAGATCACCGGATACGATATTTTATTAGGGATGGATTGGTTGACAAGACATGCGGCGACAATCGACTGCCCGCACCGTAGGGTCTGTTTTACAACTTCACGAGGTAGTACGTCGTGCATGCTGAACTGTAGGAAGGTCGGGGGAGTAATACCGTGTATTTCAGCGGTGGAAGTTAGGCATCTGATCGATTCAGGATGCAATGCGTACTTGGCAGCAATTGTGTATACGGCTACGGAAGTTCCTGAGATGAATGAGATACCGGTGGTGGCGGAGTTTGCGGATGTGTTCCCGGATGAAATAATTGAACTACCACCCGTGCGAGAAGTGGAATTCGGCATAGAATTGGTGCCAGGCGCGACGCCAATTTCCAAGACTCCGTATCGAATGGCTCCTGCGGAGTTGAAAGAGCTTAAGGCACAGTTGGAAGAGATGCTGGAAAGCGGGTTCATCAGGCCAAGCACGTCTCCATGGGGTGCTCCCGTGCTTTTTGTGAAGAAGAAAGATGGTACCTTACGATTGTGTATCGACTACCGCGAGCTGAACAAGGTGACCGTGAAAAATAAGTACCCGATACCCCGAATCGATGACTTGTTTGATCAGTTGCAAGGGTCTTCGATTTATTCCAAAATAGACCTGAGAACGGGGTACCACCAATTGAGGATACGGCCGACTAACGTGGAGAAGACAGCCTTCCGAACACGCTATAGGCACTACGAATATCTGGTGATGCCGTTTGGGCTGACGAACACACCCGCCGCATTTATGGACCTTATGCACCGGGTGTTTCATGATCTGCTGGATTCGACAGTGATGGTTTTCATCGATGACATCCTGGTGTACTCGCGATCACGAGAAGAGCATGAAATACACCTGCGAATAGTGTTGCAGAGGCTGAGAAAGCACAGGTTGTTCGTAAAATTCTCGAAATGTGAATTCTGGCTCGAGAAAGTGACCTTTCTCGGCCATGTGATATCAAGAGAAGGATTGGCGGTCGATTCCGAAAAGATTCGGGCAGTGACCGAATGGAAAAGACCAGAAACGGTTACAGAGATTCGCAGTTTTCTGGGGCTAGCAGGATACTACCGACGATTTGTGCTTGGATTCTCACAGTTAGCGGCTCCTCTTACGAAACTGTTGCACAAGGGGGTGAAATTTGAGTGGGGTGCTGAACAAGACCAAAGTTTGCAGGAACTGAAGGACCGGCTGGTGTCTGCACCGGTTCTTGCCATGCCAATTATGGACGAAGAATACACCGTGTACACCGATGCATCCCGAACGGGTTTAGGATGCGTGTTGATGCATAAGGAACATGTGATTGCATATGCCTCCCGACAGATTCGACCGCACGAGCAGAATTATCCGACCCATGACCTGGAGCTAGCTGCAGTGATCTTTGCTTTAAAAATTTGGCGGCATTACCTGTATGGAGTGAGATGTCGTATTTTTACGGATCATAAGAGTTTGAAGTACATCTTCACGCAGCGAGAGCTGAATTTGAGACAGAGGAGATGGCTGGAGTTGATGAAGGATTATGACCTGGACATTCAGTATCATGCGGGAAAAGCGAATGTGGTAGCAGATGCTCTAAGCAGGAAGAGTCAGATAAATCTGGCATCGATTATCACCAATGAGACGCATCTCCTCGAAGAAATGCAAAGGATGAATTTGTACGTCGGTGCATCCCATGAGTTCACAGTGGAGACATCGTCCCGCTTGATGGGAAATAGTACTAAGGCAGGCGCGTCGGCTGTCGCGTCGATTATCTTGGCTGCGGTCGAAATTCGACCGGAATTACACGAACAGATTCGAACAGCACAACAGGAAGACCCAAATTGTCAAAAGTTCCGACAACATTATGAGTCGAATGCAGACTCGCCATTCCAACTTCGCGAAGACGGTATCCTATGGTTCCACAATCGCATGTGTTCCGAATGACTCAGAACTGAAGAATCTGATTCTATCAGAAGCACATGACTCGGGGTACACCATTCACCCTGGAGAAGTTAAGATGTATCAAGACTTGAAGCAACACTTCTGGTGGCCAAAGATGAAACTGAACATGCAACACTATGTCGAAAAGTGCCAGGTATGTCAACAGGTCAAGGCAGATAGACGGAGGAGGGCGGGATTACTAAGACCCCTTGCGATACCCGCCCGAAAATTTGAGTCGATCACCATGGATTTTGTGACTGGATTCCCAAGAATGGTCGGGAGATACGATGCCATCTGGGTGATTGTAGATAGGCTGACGAAGATTGCACACTTCATTCCGCTTCGGGTCGAGACCTCTGGAAGAGAGTTAGCTGATCTGTTCTTGAAGTACCAATTCAAATACCACGGCTGCTCGCGCAACATTATCTCCGACCGAGACCCCCGATTTACCTCCCACTTTTGGGAAAGCTTCCAAGAAGCCATGGGTACGAAGTTGAGGTTCAGTACCGCGCATCATCCTCAAACCGACGGTCAATCTGAACGAACCATACAAACGTTAGAAGATATGCTGCGATCCTGTGCCCTGAGTTTCCAAGGATCTTGGATCGATCACCTGTACCTGGTGGAATTTGCATATAACAATAGCTACCATTCGAGTATCGGAATGTCACCACAGGAAGCTCTTACGGGACAGCAGTGTCGCACACCGCTGTGGTGGGGACCAACAGGTACATACTCACCTACCGGACCTCAGATGCTTGAAGAAGTCGCGGAAAAGATGAAAGTCATCCTGAGTCGACTTAAATCAGCACAAGAGAGACAAAAGAAGTATGCAGATGTTCATCGACGGCTGTTGGAATTTCCTGAAGGAGATCATGTGTGGCTACGAGTTTCACCAGTCAGAGGCGTGCACCGGTTTGGCGTCTCAGGAAAATTGAGTCCTCGCTATATTGGGCCGTTTCAGATTACACGGCGAGTGGGACAGTTGGCATATGAGCTCGCATTGCCACCAGCATTGGACCGGGTTCATCCGGTGTTTCATGTGTCACAATTACGCCGGTACGTGCGAGATCCATCTCACTGCATTGATCACTCCGATCTGCATGTCCAAGAGGACTTGACATATCAAGAAGAGCCGATGCAAATACTGGACAGAAAAGAACAGCGACTTCGGAGCAAGGTGATCAAACTTGTTCTGGTCAAGTGGGGACGCCATTCAGATAAGGAAGCAACATGGGAAGGGGAAGAAAGTATCCGCGAGAAGTACCCCGAACTATTCGACGATTCAGGTATGAAACTAAGTTCAGAGGACTGGACTTTATCTTAAGGGGGGGAGAAATGTCACGTTAAGAAAATTTTATAATAAAATTTCAATCATTTATTTATTTAGAATGTTTAAAACGGAATCGATTTGATCGACGAGCGAGGAATGAGAAATTTAAAACACGTTAAAT
The DNA here is from genome assembly GCA_028015225.1 of Carex myosuroides. Lineage (NCBI taxonomy): Eukaryota > Viridiplantae > Streptophyta > Magnoliopsida > Poales > Cyperaceae > Carex > Carex myosuroides. The sequence continues at coordinate 13,438,803 of CM051470.1, forward strand.
GGGTTTATATTGAATTTTAGAATTTTTCGGACCATTGATTCATCCTATCACGGATCGCGAAGCACCCTCTTTAATAAGCCCTAACCTTGATTCATCCTAGCACGGATCGCGAAGCACCCTCTTTGATAAACCCTCACCCCTCTCTCTTCTCCCGTGTGTGTGGTCGGCCAAAGAGAAAGGAAGAGAAAGAACGAGAGAAAGAGAGAGAGAGAAGAAAAGAGAGGGAGAGCTCCGAAATCCCGTCAGATTGCGCCACCGTCCGGGAAATCGAGGTTGAAACCGAGAAGGCAGCTGTAAATCTCTCCTAGCCATCCCGTCGGTAATTTCTCTTTTCCCTTCTTCGTTTGAAAATCTGAGATTTCTCGAATCCGCGGGTTGTTCGTTTTAAAACCGAGATTAGTGTTAGAATTGATTGAACTCTAACTCATTGGAGCTTCTTATCTCTCGTTTACCTATTTTCTACGTGATTTCGTCTTCCATTTTGGATTTCCCCATTCTAGGGTTTTGATGCCAAATCCCGAATTGAAACGCGGCATTGATTGATTAGGTTAGTCCGACCAACTAGACTTGTTCTCGGTAGGGTTATCTCTTGATCGGGAAAGGTTAGAACATGTAATGGTTAAATCGAGGTTCCGACCAAATTAGGGTTACACCAACCGGCCAATCGAATTGATGCGTAAACCAGAATAGCGAACCAGTACAGGAATGAGACCTAATTGAGATGGTGTACGTGGAATGTAGGTGTAGGCTCGGTTGAGCAAAGGTTTGCGGGACGCTCCGAGACGCCTGATATGTAGTCGCGCGGTACGTCTATTGCCAGCAGGTGCGGGATTTTTGGACTTGTTTGATAATTTATATTCATGAATTAAACTGCTTCCAATTGTCATGTTGAACTGCTTGATTGATTGCATAATCATATTGTTTGAATCATATACATAACCGTATTAATTTAGAACTGATATGTACTGAAATTGCATTATTGCGGGCCGCAACAACTCCCATTACGGGCCGCAATCAACAGCGTAACTCAAAACATGAAATTCTCTGACTGCTTGGCTGCAGGCCGCAATAACCTCATTGCGGGCCGCAATAAAGTCATTACGGGCCACAATGAAGTCATTACGGGCCGCAATGAACATACCAGGAGAAATGCTCTCTGGCTGAAATTGGGGTGCTTGGTTGCGGGCCGCAACTACAGTCACTGCGGGCCGCAATGAGAGCCTGGAAAAATGAAAATCAGAGTTGAAACTTGTGGGTAGTTGAGTGCGAGCCGCAATAACCCCATTTTAGTCCGAAATGAATATCATAGTTGTATTTGCATGCTGAATGGTAAAGTGAAGGGAATCTTTTACAGTAATGGAGAGGATACTTGTTCAGTATGACCCCACCCTTTAAGTTGAGACATGCTTTTTATTATAATAAAAAAAAACACATGTTTTTTTATATAAAAAGTATGATCATGAAAATTGAATATCTTCTGTAAATTTTTCTAACTTAGACCTAGCATAACCACCGACATTTTTATTAATATCCAAAGTTCATTAGAAATTAATATTTATGCTCAGAATTCCCGACTTTCGCCAAACATGCCCAAACCGGCCATAAAATGGCCAGTTTCTCCTTTTTTTTTTTTAGAGACACTATGAAAAGCAAGATAATGAAATCTAACACTGAAAATTTAAATTTTTTGTTTAAATTATTTGTTAGATTACTACTTTTGATATATAATTAGCATATTTATACTAAAATACGCTAAATTACTTGAAATTATGTTGAATTACACTAAATTACATTACATTACGCTAAAATACGGTAAATTACGCTAAATTACATATGAATAGGAACGATATCTTCACTGAAAAGGTGAAAAAATGATGACGAAACTTCAAACGGCCATAAAACGGCGTTCGAGTGTCCGATTTCAGCAAATGACCACTTTTCGGAAAGATGACGAAAAGACGCATGCGTCCATGCCATCTATGCCTGATTTAAAAATTCAAAATTTCCAAAAAAAACTAAGGGAAGAGCCTCAAAACTTGAGTTGAAGTTTTCGATTAAGATTTTTATAAGTAGCTCAGTAAATTAGTTACATAATGAACTTGTAGACTACCAATTTTTACTATTTTCTGAATTTGTTTACTATTTCTTATGATTCATGAAAGATGACACAAAATCGGTCTACTTTAGCGTAATTTTGCGTAGTTTAGCGTAATTTACCGTATTTCAGCATAATTAGCGAAGTTATTGTAATTTAGCGTAATTTAACGTAATTTAGTGTAATTCAACGTAATTTAGTGTAATTCAACATAATTTATTGTAATATAGTGTAATTCAACATAATTTCAAGTAATCTAGTGTATTTTAGTATAAATATGTTAATTATAAATCAAAAGAAGTAATCTAACAAAAAATTTAAACAAAAAATTCAAATTTCAGTGTTAGATTTCATTATTCTGCTCTTCATAGTGTCTCTAAAAAAAAAGAGGAAACCGGCCATTTTATGGCCGGTTTGGGCATTTTTGGCGAAAGTCGGAAATTCTGAACATAAATATTAATTTCTAATTAACTTTGGATATTGATAAAAATGTCGGGCATAACCACCACTACTAATTTCTAGAGATGATAATCTCGAGTATATAATTTTTCACAATGGTGGAGTAAGAAAATTATGCTAGATATTTTAATATAGTCTTCTGTATTTTATAAAATAGCATTTATTATGAAAATAAATACACATCAAAGGATAGGACATTTTTAAAAACTTGATACTATAGTCCAATATGTATATATTTTCTTATATTTTTACATTAAAAATATTTTTTGTCAGAAAAAATAACTTAAGTTTTTTCATTTGTAAAAATGCAGAATATATATAAGACTCATATAAATATGAAAATACTATAGTTCATTTTAAATATATATATATATATATATATATATATATATTATATATAGAGAGCTGGGTTATGGTGAATTGTGAAGTAAGAGGTCATTTTTACTTCACGCTCATATTTTCATTTTGAAAATCTAAATAATCGATCCGAACCACTCAACATGATCTCCATATTGAAATGTGCTTGGAGACCAAATTTTACATTTTTTGAAATATTTTTACTATTTATTAAGCCGCTTTGAAAATCGTTGATCCGGTGGTCCAGAAATTTTTACTGTTTTTTACTATTCAATATGAGCGTGAAGTAAAAATGACATCTTACTTCACAACTCATCATAACCCAGCTCTCTCTCTCTCTCTCTCTCTCTCTCTCTATATATATATATATATATATATATATATATATATATATATAGAGAGAGAGAGAGAGAGATGAGCTATGGTGAGACGTTGAGTAAAACCAAGTTTTTACTCCATGGCACTATATTTTCATTTTGAAAATTCAAACAACCGATCCGAACCGCTCAACATGTTCTCTATATTGAAATGTGCTTGTAGACCAAATTTTACATTTTTTGGAATTGTTTTACTATTTATTAAGCCACTTTGAAAATCGCTGATTCGGTGGTCCAGAAATTTTTACTGTTTTTTACTGTTTACAGTGATCAGCGATTTTCAAAGTGGCTTAATAAATAGTAAAAAAATTCCAAAAAATGTAAAATTTAGTCTCCAAGCATATTTCAATATAGAGAACATGTTGAGCGGTTCGGATCGGTAGTTTGAATTTTCAAAATAAAAATATGACGTGGAGTACAAACTTATTTTACTCCACGTCTCACCATAGCTCATCTCTATATATACACACACTATTGTGCATAGGAACCGAGGATAGACTAAGCGATACTTTGCGGGTCATTTAGTTTTATTTTTATTTTTATGCATAAGAATAAAAGTTTAATTTTAAGCAAAAAACAAAAAATACATATTTTCTCATTAAAATTTTCTACTGAAACAAAGTTGTAAATTAGTTCAGGATCAATATGACAAAGTACTTTCATGCATGATATTCATAAAATTAACTTATTTCTCTGAATGATGAAACCTTCATGCATTTATTATAAATATGAAAGTAGCACATTCTTCATTCTCGCCATATGTGAATAAGTACATTATTAATCAAACCTTTTTTAAATTAAAGTTGAGCTTTCAAATATCAAATTAAATAGAAAAATATAAAAGGTAAAATATATAAATCAACTTTAAAAAGTAATACGATAAAATTCCAAAATCTAAATTGTTTATCGTCTTCTTCGCAAGAAATACATCCACATATATATATTTTTTAATAATTTTATGAGTTTCTTCTATCAAAACTACTAACAATGAACACAAGAAATTTATAGATTTTATTTAAAGTTAATAGAAAATGAAGGTTCCATGAAGATTAATAGAATATTCATTTAGCTTATTTGGCTTATGCGAGCTAATAAAATACTTACGCAGGAAGTGTTACTTATCACGAGGATGCACAATTACAATAGTATGCTACATGTGTAACCAGAGGCGGACCTAGGTCAAAGGAATGGGAGTCAACTGAACTCTATTGATTTTTAATATAATTTAGAGTAAAAAGTTATGGTATAGCAAATTTGACCTCTATTTTTCATAGAAAAATTTTATATGATTGATTTTCATTGTGTGTTTGACCCTCATAGTTTGAAAGTCTGGCAACGCCTCTGTGTGTAATCAGTATGACTTGCCACTTCGCGTTTAGATTCTGGAGGAGCCTGCTTTCGCATTTCAATATTGTATAATGTCAAACAGGACTTCCATTTCTGAGGTTTGGAAACTATCTCTACGACTCTACCTGATGGGTCACAACTAGTGAATACACGAAAGAATGTCATTTGGCCGATAGAGACATGAGAAGAATCAAAGACTTTTTGTGAGGATAAAAAGTGATTTTTCGCGACGGAGTACCGTCATAAACGTGCTTTATCTATTTGCACTACAGCAATCATACCCATCAGCGACCGGCCAAATCGGTCGCAGAAGGAAATTTCGCCGGTCGCTGATGGGCCTACCGGTCGCTGATGACTGAAATCGGTCGCAGATGACCTGGACGCAGATGCTTCGTCGCTGATGACCACCCCGCTGACGTCACCGGTCGCTGAAGGGTCAGGCGCCGGTCGCTGATTACCCTTTTAGCGACCGATTTGTTCTGTCGCTGATGCTTCGTGCTGACGTGGCGCAAGATCACCAGAGACCGACTGGCCGGTCGCTGATGGTAAAAAATCTGTAGCAAAAGGTTTTTTTTTTATTTTTTTTTATGCTTTTTCTGTTATTTTTCTATTTCCCAATTGGTACGACATCCAATATCAAATATCCAAGCAATGAAAACATAATTCACAAGCAAATATACAATTCACCGTCATCGTTTTCGATCGACAAATATATAATTCACAAACAATTCACATGCAAACAATTGAACAATAATACTGATACGACATCCAATATCAAATATCCAAGCAAATATCCAAAGAATAAATATTTTAACACATAAATAATCATTTAACACACAAATATGTTAACACAGATATCCAAGCAAATATTTTAACACATAAATATTTTAACACACAAATATCCAAGCAAATATTCAAATAATCATTGTACTTCTGAGCCAGCTGACCTGTAAATACGAAGAATAAATATTTTAACACATAAATAAATATTTTAACATGAAGAATAAACTGACCTGTCAGAAACATTAGATATATCTTTCTATTTTAGTATGCATGGTCTATTTTAGCCAGCTGACCTGTCAGAAACATTAGATATTTCTCCAAGTATTTAGTTCAACAGATAATAAAATTTTTAATACCATGAATGAATCTTTCAAAAGTATAATCTAGTCTAAATACTACAGATAATAAAAATTTTAATACCATGAGACATACCTTCTCTAGTCTTTCAAAAGTATAATCTACATAAATGAGAGTATTACTGTATTAGTATCAATCCATTATACGAACAAATGTCACAAAGTCTAAATACTACATGATTTGGCTGGTACTGGAATTTTTACTGTTGCGTCAAGTGATTTGGCTGGTACTGGTGTACCAGTGGTACCACAAACACTGATTTGGCTGGTACTGGTACTGGTGTACCAGTGGTACCACAAACAAGGCAGGACAAGAGAGGCACAAACAGTGGTACCAGTGATACCACAACCGCACAACCCAATGTCACCGTCTCACCGAGAAAATCAACAACTCGTGTGAGACGATCAAATTTTTCCCAAATCGAAACATATTCTCACCAAAAACATATTCTCACCAAATACCACAAGCAATTGGCTCAGATCCAGCAGCTAATTTGTTTTGATTCATAGAAGCCTTGTTTTGCATGGGATTTGAAGCAGATAATATCTCCTTAGTTGTTTCATCTTGGCCAATTTTACTAATCTTACAGGCCCTTTCAAAAATTAATACTTTACGTAGGAATCTCAACCTGTAAAATGACAAATATGTTATTCTGCTTCACTTGAATTAATTTAAAACCAATTTCTTAAGCCTCAATCCAACAGCAAAAGGTACAATTTTTTTAAACAACCTCAATTTATCCCAACTTAACCATCAATTTACAATTAAGACAATGAAATTGCATTTGATAGAGAATTACCTGTTTAATTGAGACTGTGCATGATTTGCTGTCGCCTCGTCCTTAAAATCTACAAATGCACAATTCCTCAACCTACCAAGAAAACAATGCAAATTAAGGCCGCCATTACAGGAATCAAAGAAAACAAACCTAACTAGTTGCCGCGGATGATAAAGCAATCATCAAATAACTTGGAAATTGGGGATGCAGCCTTAAATAGAGCAGCAGTGTAGCAGAAAAACACAGAGAAGGAGCGGTAGAGAGAAAGAGAAGAGAAGAGAAGAGAGGAGTGATACTTTACTTTCCCCCAGCGCAAGGTCGTACAGAGGAGGCGCCATCTTCCAGCGGGTCGGGATCAGAGAGAGGCGGGTCGGGGTCAGAGAGCGGGGTCGGGGTCAGAGAGAGGCGGGTCAGAGAGCTGTGTCGGGGTCGAGGATCAGCGTCGGGGTCTTCCAGCGAGAGTTCGGACGGTGCTGCTTCCGGCGGCGCGGTTTCCCGCTCGTTTTTTTTTGGGCTAATTAACCTAAACCGCGCACGGGAGAGGAGACAGAGAAAAGATATTATGCCGCGGGATTTTTACTTTGAGACCCTTCAGCGACCGGGCCAAATCGGTCTCTGAAGGATGATATCGCCGGTCGCTGAAGGGGTCGTCGCCGAAAACAACTTATTTCTTTTTTTTATTGTCTGAGAGGGGGTCTTCAGCGACCGGCGACTAAACCGGTCGCTGATGTCGGTCGCTGAAGACCAGTTTTGTTGTAGTGTTGCGATGGTACTTTTTGCGAGAGAGTATCGTTATCATTGTGCTTTTTCTCTCGCGAAAAGTGCCTAATTTGTTGTGTGATCTCCAACAAGAGGAAAACAATACAAATTTTAATTAATGATACAATAATGGATTTTTTTTCTTTGGTCAAGGGAGGCTTACTACTGATCACTCCTAACGGCAATATTTGCCTAGTTGAATTTATATAGTGGGTCGAAATTAAACAAAAATAGAACATATGTAAATACTTTTTTTTACCGTTGTTCTAATATATATTTATTGACGGCTTGTGGTCAACCATAAAAAAGAAAAATTAATAGAAAAAGGAGGTTGTAGGTAGAGTGTGAAAAATGGCACGGTGGAGCTGGTTACGGTACAGAACGGAACGGCATGTGTGTCAGTTACGTGACGTGACTCATGTGTCTCGTGCCGTGACTATTCGCGTGTCATGACCATCTTTTGAAAGTTTGGTACGGCATGGCACGTCACGTGAAAGATTTAGTCACGGCACGGCACGTGGTCACGCGAGTCACATTTGGTCACGGCACATTTGGTCACGGCACGTTTGGACGCGGCGTGACTCACATGCCGTGACCACCCCTTGACATTTTGATAACAGTACGACATGACACGTGAAAAATTAACTTGATTACGGCACGGCATGACACAAGACTAAAATCACAGCATGTTAGTTATGACAGGACACGGCACAGTAATTTTTTTCCACTTTAGTTGTAGGCTTGTAGCAATGGACGCGCATTAAAAAAATGGCAGTGACTCTTTCTTTTACACGATACAACATAGAAAATAAATCTGCTGTGATTCTCGGGGAATCACAGGATCCTGCGATACCATCTCAACTGTTGGTCTTTTTTGAGATACGTGCATGAAAATTTACTTTTTAACGACGTTTTCGAGATCCGTGCACGGAAAAGTTTGAACCGTTAATTTCAGAATTTTAGGATCCTGCGATCCATCTCGGAATCGCAGCAGATTCGGACTCTACAACATATAGTATATTTTATGTTTGGTTATTATGGGTCTGTTTGAGTGTTATTCTAATTACTTCATGTTATACATGTCATTTTTAAATAATGATAGAAATTAAAATTTTCAATTTTAAATATTTATCAAAAATTCTCTAATTATATTTTGAACACAACTTCTTACACAAAAAATATTAACTAGAACAAAAACCTATTCTCCATTCTATTATTTTCCATCTAATTTTCCATCTAATGTTTTCCTTGATATAAAGAAGAAAACTATCTTTACTACAAGAATGGGACAATATCTGCTAGAGTATACCGACAGAAAGATATTTTTTTCTATTAACAATTGGAATATCCACGAAGATATACTGACATTATCCGAGAAGTGTTTAGAACGATGTATGTTTCAAATAATTAAATGAGCATACCATGTTTCCTCTGATTGTGGTCTCTTGAAATTATGGGAGCTGTCACCAACCGCATGCAAGCGCAACACTACCAGAATTTTCGTTTGTAGCATGGGTCTGAAAATGGCTTGTTGCATGCGCCAACGCATGTTAATACTACCCATGGTTATACCCCCGTTGTAAATACTCAGTATTTCCATGGACACGCATGTAAATACCTTTTCCCTGCCTTTTGCATGCGCTGCCGCATGGAACAACTACGCATGTAAAAACTTTCAGGGTTGGCGCCTGGCTGGAGTATTTGCAAGGATAGAAACGTGGGACCCATCTAAGTATTTGCAAGGATAGGACTGTGGGTCCCATCTAAGTATTTGCAAGGATATCCTTTGAGTATTTGCAATGATAGAAGTTTGGGTCCCATCTCGGTATTTGCAAGGCTAGCTTGTGAGTATTTGCAAGAATAGGAGCGTGGACCCCACGTGAGTATTTCCAAGGATAAGTCATGTGGGTCCCACTTGTTTTTTGCATGGATTGAGGCCGTGGGTCCCACCTGGTTTTTTACATGGGCAGCGAAAGTGGGCCCCACCTGGTTTTTTACGTGGGTCCCACCTAGGTAATTGCCAGGTTTTTGTACGTGCTTATTTGGTTGGATGTTGCGATGTAAATAATAGATCCGAAATTGAAAAAAAAATCACCATTTTCTAATTGTACCATCCAGTACTAATAGTATACCACCCGTACGATGCCAATTCCCACCCATTAAACATTTGTATTTGAAATAAATAATCATTAGTAACAACACATTGCAATTTAAGGAGAAACCTTGTAATATGCATTAACAAACACTGTCATCAAGTATGCATTGTACCAAAAACAGACAAGCATAACAGCCACATTAATATAATACACTTGTGCATGTACCCAAAATACATGGTTAAACCATAAACAAAGATTTACAAAAGATTATATCCCCCAAGGCTTTGCACATGTTAGAACTTCAAAATACCATACTGATGCTAAAAGGTTTAGTAGAATGCGTCGCCATTGTTCTAGGTGTCTGTCCCAAACCATTGGTTCATTGCGGCTTCACTACTTGCTGCCTCCTGTCCAGTCTGTCCCTGACTTAGTATTGTTTGGTACCTCCCTCCCTGATCAACTTCTCTAATAGCCGTAGCTAGTTCCTACGTATACCACATTGCCAAAGTATGTAGGTTAGTTTAGATCATACATTTATGGTACCATTTTTTGCAAGAAGAGTATATCACAATATGAGTGCATTGGAATAATTCACAAAAATTTGTAACATGTTAGTTGAGTAAAAGTTCACCTCATTGATCATACATTATTTTGACCAGTGTTGCAAGAACCATATATCATTACTTGTATGAGAGTAACTTAAACCGGATTTTGTTTTGTAAGCTTAGTTCTGACCTGCAAGTTATGATGCATATTACCCACTACAACCTCATCTGGTTTATCAGAACTGAGTGCTTGAGCCTACATAAAAAATGCAGTTGATGAAAGTCTTAGTATTATGCCAGAAATAACAAAATCACATCCACGTAATAGTAACCAGAATTAAATTAGATCCTGCTACATTTAGTCATAGTAATAGATGATATGATAATTTTTGTACTCAACAAAATACCAAAGTGAGTTATGAAACTCAGATTGAAATCCCTGGAATAGGCCTAAAATAACAACATACCATGGGTAAACTACTCAGTGGGGAGGTTATAAATGAAGTTGCCTAACACTTTTCGTACAATATTTTCTATTGATAGTTAGGTTTACATACTGTTAAATTAGTCTGATTGCCGGCAAGCAACGAGAATAATTGGCTGAAGAGATGGTTATTGTTTGCTTGTTCTCTCTTCCTCTCTTCCCGCTCCTCCTCCTGCCGACGATCACATTCTTCTAGTATAGCACTCCATTGTGATTCTGTGAAAGTTCTCTCCCCTAGGCTTGTGATGCCAGAAACAGAAGATACGGCCCGGTTTGGCCTGACTCGCATGGATGGTGAAAAATGATTGTCGAGGACACATCCAAATCCTCACACCCTGCCACGGTTCACACTGCCAACCGCATTGATGAAGAGAGCACTCTCGTCCTTTTCAGCATTTGACTCATCAGCCATTTTTTCGGTAACATCCACCTGTAATTTTGAACAGTTTAAAAATATAGTATATTGATGAATGAAGTTAAAGAAAAAAGGCTTAATTTCTTAAATGCCCTTCAATACTGTGTCAATTTCTTATTTCTCCCTTAACTCATGTATATCAAATTTACCACTTAAATTTACTACTGTTAGGCTAGTATTCACAGTACGAGGGAATAGAACTTGGGTGTCTCTGGAAGTTGATGATCATGATAGATGCAATCTTATTGATAAGGAGAAATAAGAAACACATTGAAGAGTTAGAGGGTATATACAATATATTAAACTCTAGAGGGGTAAATAAGAAAATTAAGACAAGTTGAAGGCTATATGAAAAATTAACCCAAAAAAAAAATGAACTGGGAAGCATGACAGGCAACAAAGCTGATCTCCAGCCCATAACTCTGTAGGACCCTCCCTAATCTATTGAAAACTGCTATGAGTACTGCACCAGCACTTACACTTCCAGACTTTACTCAACCCTTTATTGTGGAAACTGATGCAAGCTTAACTGGAATAGGTGCAGTATTAATACAAAACAATAGACCCATAGCCTATTTAAGCAATAAATGGGGAATCCATAGCCAAGCCCTTTCAACTTATGAAAAATAATTGCTAGTTTTGTTTACAGCAGTCACCAAATGGAGGCACTACCTTCTAGGGAATGAATTTCTAACCTGAACTTATAAAATTAGTACCTTCTTTACTTGCTTGAGCAAAGGATTAAACCTCGCCCATGCCACACAAAGGCTTAAGCAAGTTACTTGGTCTAAATTAGTAAATAGAATACAAGAAGGGAGCTGAAAACAAGGTGGCATATGCTATTTCAAGAAGGGAAGGGCATTTTGGGGAAATTTCTGAATTAAATGCAGGTTTAACAGCAGTAAGCGAGTTTATACCACAGTGGGTGCATGAAGGCTATTAATGTCACAATAGCGACCGGACAACAAGTCCATGAATTTCTCTACCTTCTAATAATGCACCACCACATATCTGGTCCCTGGAACAAGTTAACCTTGTAATTAGCTCTTCTGCGCTTTTTATTGGTGAAAGGCTCACTATTGGTGTTGAATTCAGTGAAGCATCAGGCCTATTTTATTTGTATAAAATTTAGCATTGGGAACATTACAAAAGGCAACAAACATAAATTTCTTAGCTTTGTGTTTTCCCGTTCGGATGTATGTACCTAGAAATACTTTTGTACAATTAATACTAGCACTGTTGCTCCCAGCCATGTAACTGATTGGGGCTGTAACCTATAATTAACTTGCCAACAGTTTTCGATAGGACTAATAGGTGGTAGATTTCCAATTCAGAAAGTTAAATGGGTAAATTTGAATTAAACTGAAAGGTACCTTAGCCAGGAAACCCGCTTTTCAGAAATGCACATTGGTGAACTGGAGAGAAATAAGTACTTACATACACATCTTGTGCTCTCTTATTGGTGAATTGGAAAGAGTTGACATCAAAAGGATTGTCCTGTATGGTAGTCCCCGCATTTGACGGGTTAACGAGGCCATTACTATCACCATCGTCAGTAGGTTGGGAAGCAGCCGCAATGGAAGCCTCTATCTGGGCCAACACCGGTGATTTGCCATTTGGTAGTTTGCAATGGGTGTGGAGATAAAGCTGCTCCTTTGTCGGCTCTGTCCCATTAAGCAAGTTTTTCTCCACATAGGAAAGCAAAAAAACAAGAAGGCGGTAATGTCAATTGAGTGAGTTTTTTTAGGATGATGGTAATTTTTTAACACAAAAGTCCAGAATCTTACAAGTTTTTTTTGGGTCTGGTGTGCGCTTGCCGATCCGCCAAAGTGCGAGACCATAAGTCCGGAGGTGGTACGGTTCGACTTGTTTTGAGCACTCAAACCTTTCCACTCATCTGTGGCGAATATGTCATAGAGTTCGTGCCAGTACTTGGTGTTAAGACACCAGTGTGGCACCATGCCCTTCCATTTGTCTATGTTCCGACCAAATGCTTTGAAGCATTTGTCCCTTGCTGTGTTCATCTCCTCACCATATCTTTTGCCAGCTATGCCATCCAGGACTTCCCGACAACGGTCAGGATCTTCCCCTTCCCGGTATGTAAACCTTTCCTGTTGAAAAGAAAATAAAGAGCTCCATTGAAGATTGGCTAATATGTGGAAATACGTTCTATCATGTATAATTACTGAAAATTAACAATCAATGAATAGGGATATCTTAGAGAGATTGAAATTGAACAAACACCTCAAATGGGAAATGAAATTTAACCAAAATTGCGATCAGTTCTTTGTCAATCAGATCAGTTCATTTACAAGCACCATGTTACAAACTAGATTGAACAACAAAAATGACAATTAGCCATACAAGACCAGTTGATAATGGCACGGGCATATTTGCAGATTGCCCCTCCTAATAGCAGCAACTCACACCTAGTCAAGGAGCTCAAGTTAAGGATCAAAGAGATTCAGAGGCTACTTGCTCATACTACTGCAAATTATCACTTATCTAGGAGGTAGGATGGAATAATAAAATGACATCTCTCTATCTTAATAGTACTTAACTTATATATTTTATCTCCAAATGTAAAGGAATGTAAAGAAAAAAAAAAGAATAAGTAGAACATTTCTCTGCAGAATAAAAGACACATTTAGAGCGTTACATATTTGCCCCTTGCTTGAGCTCTATAATCAGTTTTCATTTGATTTATTTGATTTTCTGCTGTCACATTCTGTTATTTTTTGTTAATAGAAAATCATTCATAGATTATGTGAAACATATGGTCTAGTTTGCAAAAGAACCCAGCAGTAAAAAATTTATTTCCATAAAATTGAGATCAAGAACACTGCCCCAGTGCATTGCAGAAAATCCGCCAAATGGAGGCAACCTTATTCAGAGCACAAGCATCATACCCAGACTGCTCAGCCATGGCATCTATAATTCAGGAGTTATGTACTTACATTTACTTACAATATTAAATTATAGAGTACAGATCAGATCCGTTGTAAATAAAGGTTATATTTGATGAATCACAGATCAGTTCTCAAATATTTCATATACGATCAGTTCACTATCAATCAAGGTCCTCAATTATAGAGCACAGATCAGATCAGTTCATGGTCAATCAAGGTTCTCATGATAAATCACATATCAATAATCAATTACAAAGCACAGATCAGTTCATTACCAATGAAGGTTCGCAATTATTTCATATATGATCATGATGAATCACATTAGGTTTGTGAAAAGATTATGGATAATATTACCAAGAAGACCTTCTCGACTGTATTTTTGGTTTGTGGATCAAAGCTGTGATAAGATCTTAATGGTGATGGCATATAGTTGAGCGCCAGCCTAGTTATTGATTTCACTATCTGCCGCGCGTCTCCATCGCAGGTGAACTCGTGTTCCCCAATTGGCCATATCACTGGTCGGTCTGCTATGTCTGCTGTTGAGTCTACTACCTTTCCAGGGCCTCGTCCCTTCTTCTTTGGTGGTTGGGATAAAGTAATTTCCCCTTGCGGCGCAGCATTTGAAGTCTCCCCAGTGTGGAGTTGTTGGTTGTTTGTGCGCTTTCGCTTAGTGTATTTGACTGCAGTTGCTCTTGCGGTGTGGTTTTTTCGGGGTGCCATATCTGATGTCCTAATAGTCAAAACAAACCTGGGTTACTTATTACTGTTGCACTTTGTTGTGAAAAAAAAATGTTTCTTCTCCCCAAATTGCATCCATTGTTCATTATATTTTGACATTTTTTGGTTTTGAGTTTTTACAGTGGAGATGTTTGTCTTTATCTTACATTTGCTTCAACGGTTAAAATTTTACTGTTGGTACCTATCTTAGTTACTGTTTGGTACAGCTGTCCCTATTACACTTTTGCATATATACCCCTAATCTATGATGAATTTAAATTCTGAGATTATTCTTCAACATTTTGGGATTGATTTACAGTGTTCTACCACTGATATAGACATGGTTACCAATTATAAACCTGATTGTAAAAATAAGATATGCATGAGAATAATTCGAAATACAAAGATGAAATACATCAAATGTGAACTTATTTAACATGAGTTTATGAGACAGTGTTTGTTAATGCATATTACAAGGTTAGCATCACAAATTAGCACCTAACACCAGTACCTAATACCATCACAAATTAGCAGCTAATACCAGTCACCTAAGCCCAATCTATTTGTTCAAGTAAGTGACCTTTTGTATCGGTGCTAGAAACAAAGTAGAATTGATGCCCAAGACATACACATCTACTGGAACCCACCCAAATCCCATCGTAAAATAGAAATGATCCCCATATACCACCACATAAGATTGCATAGAAAACTAGAATGCCAGCCCAACATTTGACAAATATTACAATGCTATCATGAGAGAATATTTGGACCCAGCTAGGACAATATGCAAAAAAACAATAAATATTGTAAATAGATGGCAGCATTACTTAATTAATTCCAGCTAGGAAAAAACGTGCATCATTATAGAACAGAAGAAGAGCGACAAAGCTTGTTGCGAAGAATAAAATAACGAAGGAAAATGTAAAGATTTATCGAAGCTTTGGTTAATCAGGACATGGCGTGGTTGGATTGCCTCCGAGAATTGACAATCGGTTGTAGGTGACGGTCAAGGGTGGTAGAGGCCGTGCTCGTAAATCACGGATGGGCGAGATTGAGGGAGAGACGGGGAGCTTCTTAATTTGGTCTATGGGAGGAAAGCTGGAAAAGGTGGGCGAGATTGAGAGAGAGACCGTGAACTTAGCGTTTTGGTTTATGGGGGGAAAGCTGGAAAAGGGGGCGCTCTCAGTGTTAGTCATTCTCCTTTGGGCGGGCGGCGAAAATTTTGCGGTGAGAAAGGGGGGAAAACCGAAAGATTAGGTTATATAATTAACAGAGCACTTTTCACTTATTGTAGGTGGTGATCGTTGTAATTGTATATTTTCGTGTAAAGGCACTGAGCTGTGTTAGCTGGAATCCGCTCTGTCAATGTGGCCGAGCCAGCTGGATCCCTCCAGCCCACTACTGTGGAAAATTGAAAATTCTATCATGAAAGTTGGATTCCCTCCAACCCAAATGGATTCAAACACATAAACACTAAATTGTTAAACATTGTATTAAATCTAAATAGATGATTTAGTGATTGAAAAGTGATCAATGTATTATGATGAAATTTTCGATTTGATCTCTAAATTTATTTTTTTTAAAATTAAATTCTTTGGTAGTTCGTATTAATTGTAATGTTCTATTTATTGAAACGGGTATTTCAATAAATATGTAGTAATACATTAATAGTTGAATGTATATTTTTATTAATTGATTGTACGTAAATTTGGATAATTTTCCGTACCAAATATAATTTGAAAAATGAGGAGAGTATTTGTTAGTTTTTTAAGTAACTCAATAGTAGAATGATCTCTAGATAATGTATCATGTTTGATCAATTATTGAATTTTTATTAAACAATAAATGAACGAGCTAAATTGTAACGTTAAATTTTATTAATATTTAAATTAAAAATAGTATAACGAACTGTAATTATACTTATAACAAACACATAAACACATTCCTCGCACTATTAGATATTATTGAATCTTGTGTACAAAACATTACATGTTGATGTACAAATTTCCCACATCCTTTACACAAGAACATGCAACATCAATCTTCGATGGATAGGCAAATGAAGAGACGTGCATTTGTGTCATTCAATTGACTATCCAGACCGTGCAAATCACAGAATATAACATTTTTTTAATTGTTGGAAATTTTGATTAATTTTTTTCTCCATTTGCCTATCCATCCATCTGATATAATATGAGAACATCGTGTGGCTATAAATACTTCATGTCCGATCGAAGTCTAAACGTATTTGAAATAAACGTTTGGTTTCATTTTATGTTTTTTGTTTTACCTTGATCATTTTAATTGAGATTTGGACTGATTTAATCAAAAATCGACCGTTGATTTTAAATGCGAAAATGAACGGTCCGTATCATCTTTCTCAATTATTCATAGCCAAAACAGTCATGGTTCATCAAAAACAATTTTTGCTTTGCACAATTTTTGGATGTTATTTGTTAAAAAAATTGTAATAATTTTTTCATAATATTAACATTTTCTTCATAAATTTGCATATCTTGGAAAAAATTGAATATCAGGTCCGTCTGATGTGCGTTCAGGGGTCCTGATTCTCAATGGAGATCTCCTTTAATTTGAGTTGTGGATAGGGAGTCCAATTCTCTGAGGTAACACAATCTTTAGATTAACATCCGACTAAGAGGAGTTCATCCAGATTCGTGCGAGATATGGTCCGATGGCCCGGATGTAAAATATTATTTTAAATTACCGCATGGAAGCATTTCACACCGGGGTGGGTGAAGCTCAGTTAATAGTAGACGGAGGGTTTTTCAAGGGTTTTGGACTTAGGTTTTTTTTTTTGAAAACTCACAACTTCGAAACCGAGCTTTCTTCTTCTCCCCCTTCCTCTTCCCTGTATCCCTCTCGACCCAGCTTAGAACTTCGAAACCCAGCTCAGAACTTGGATATTCGTGCGATTTTTCATTGCTCGATCCCTCTCGACCCGATCTCTCTATTTGAGGAGACTCCAGACCCGATCCGACAATTCGCCGATCCCTCTATCCTCTCTCTTTTCCAATGGCGGTGGCAGAACCATCGAGGGGACCCCGCACGAGACGGAGATGCCGTGAACAAGAACGATCGGAATCCACGCTCCACGGACAAGCTGGTAAGTGGTCTTGATTTTACTCTCCTTTTGACTTTGTTGATTGTCCTGCAAATTTACTCTCCAAACAACACTAACCCACTTATGCATTTGTAGGCGTAACAAAGAACAAAGAATGAGAGTGACCAACAAGTCACAAGTCGAGGGATCCATCGTCGAGGCTACGGTTGTCAAGGAGATATCAACATTTTGCTCACATTATTTTGAAGAAAACCCTCGAAATGGCAAGCTAGGAATTACAGAACCCAACTCTACCAATAGGGGACTTTCTATTTTTTATAGTACGGGCCGTCCCGGTGGAAAGGAACATCGAAGGATTCTAGGCGAAGATGAATTTTTAGCTGCACACACCTATATCCTCCGCAACTGTCCAGAAATCAGCTCCAAGTTTGAAAGGTAGCATCTTAATAAACCTTTCTCTTTAGGATTTACTTGACACCTATTCATTGCCAAACCAAACAACAACTAATTTTTAGTGTTTGCTGCCATTTTAGTGAGTTCGACACATGCATGCGAATGAGGGGTACAAGAGAGCAAGATCTGGAAAAGGCTCGTCAGGCTGGGTATGCCGAGTGGATACGAAATAGGGTACTATCTGATCGTGATTGTAAAACAAACATCTGAAAGGTGGGACTCCAGCCATCGAAACAAGTGAGCTGCTATGAAGTTTATGATATAAATGGGTTCAGATTTCACACTGAAAATTATGGGCAGAACAAGGCGACAAAAAGCAGTGGTGTTTGCATCAAAGGAGAGTGGGATGAAAATGGTGTACAACACGACTATTACGGAGTTCTCCAAGAAGTCATAGAGCTACGTTATGATGGAGGCAACAAGGTGGCCCTCTTTAGGTGTATTTGGTTTGACATAACAAACGGGGTCACGAAGGACAGCAAACATGGAATTGTCGAGGTAAAACACACTTCTCGACTAAAAGGGTTTGAGCCGTTTGTATTGACATGTCAAGCAATCCAAGTGGTCTACATTCCCTATGCATCGGATACAGTGGCAAGACGCCCATGGTGGGTGGCAATTAAAACAAGCCCGAAAGGGAAGTTTCGAGTCGATGATGCCGCTGATGAATTGCTGGAATTTTACCAAGAGGAAATGACGGATAATCCTATCCTGGAATCAAATGATGAAGTGTTTGATTGGGATAATGTGGTCATTCAAGAAGATGAGTTCGACCTAGTCAACGATACGATGGAGACTTCACCAGCAGTGGAGAATAACACAAACACACAAGATTTTGATGTTGACGAAGGCTATGACACAGAGGAGGAGCCTGACATGACGCAAATTCAGGAAGGATTTGATGCGGCTACCCTCGATGATTACGATGAATTTGGGTTTTAATTGGTACGGTGACATTTCAAATTTCTATGTTTTCACTAATTTAAGTCTGTCAATATACAATATATATAATAACACAGAAAGTAGCCCCTCTTAACATGATCTAAATGCTTAGTAAATTCCAATATTTACAGGAGGCTTGCACATGGGTCAACAGTGAGCATTTATGGTCGGTTTTATGGGGCAAAATACGGGTAAGTTCATTAATTTTTGGGGCTGTCTTATTTTACTTAGATTAATACATTATTATGAATATTAGTAGAACTAGGGTGTTTCTATTATGAATATACCAGTATTCAAAATAGAAACAGTGAATACAGGGTGTTTCACTAAATTACTGTTGGAAACAGTGAATTTTAGGGTGTTTCACTAAATTATATTAATTACAGGGTGTTGCACTGCCCTTTTGGTTGGTGCTGTCCTTTTTGCTAATAGACCCCTAGCTTAATGATTTTTCTGTCCTCAATCATTTTCCACGTATTACAACTTTTATTTCAAACCTTTATTCCAAATTTTGACATGTTCTTCTTCATAAAATCAATTTTGTAAAAGTGTAATGTTCAAAACAGTGAGTTGTACAAACCTAAATTAGATAGTACAAACTACCAAGGAATAAAAAACATTACTACATATATTTATGCATAGGGATGGTTACATGATACATGACCTAATATTGTAAGAAAAACATAAAATAGATAGCCAAAATAAAAGTAAGAATTAGATAACAAACATAATCCCTCCAACCCTAAAAAACTATTCATGTCTCACTATTTGCCTCGCCCTTTTTTCTCTGGCGAGAAGTATCTGATCCGCTTGCCTCCGTTCTTGTTTACCTGTTCCCATATTCTCTTGCTTCTTCTCAAACTAATCCAAATATCCTCATCATCGGTATCACCGGGTGGACCATAAGGAAAACCGGGTGGCCAAGCATAGTCATCATCTGATGATGAGACTTCAATCACAGGTGACCCTATTGGAGACTGTTCAGACTCACTTGAAGGCTGTTCAGAGCCATCCTCAGGCTTTTGTTTCACGGGATTAGGGGCATGCACAGGATTGGGATTAGGGGCAAGCACAGGATTTGGGTTTTCCTCATGATTGTTATTTTCGGCTGGATTGGGATTTTCCATTTCAAGTCTACTAAATTGTTTTTCTCTTCTATTAATTCTTTAATCTGATCAGATTTGTACTACCAATTGTAGGTGTTCAAGGTTTGGGAAGAGAATTTTTGTGCTGGCTGCTTAAATAGAAAGTGACTACAACCCTTTGGACTGCCACTCTTTGGACTGCAACCCTCTGCCTGCCACCCCTTCGCCCACATAGCCCCCTTTCATCAAGTCACATAATTGTAAAATCACATAATTAAAGGAACAGTCCAGCTATCAGTTTAATTATATTAATTGAGAGAACAGTAATTGAAATATATTTTTCCCCCATTTTGGTGAATTAACTGCATATCTCAAAAATTTGGGACAATTTTATCAAAATTCCCAATGCTTTGTTTCAAAACTAAAGTTATTTCATACACTGATTTAATTCGTGGTGCTATGAATTATTGTTATATTCACCATTCAAAGGGAGAGAAAAATATCAAATGCATATTTCTGGCCATTAATTCAAAAGTTACCATGGGCAGCCCATGCAACTACTAATTATCAACAATCCAGATTATTACCATGGGCATGTGGGCCGAGTTTTAACATGGACCTCTAGCATAAAATATTATAAAAAGGTTTAACAAAACAATTGCATGCGCAGCCCATGTTAATAGTCCATCTCAACTCTCCAGACTATTATCATGGGTATGGTGACCGGGTTTTAACATGGACCTCTCGCGTAAAATAATATAAAAAGGGTCAACAAAAACAATTGCATGCGCAGCCCATGCTAATAGTCGATCTGAACTCTCCAGACTATTAGCATGGGTATGGTGGCCGGGTTTTAGCATGGACCTCTAGCATTAAATAATATAAAAAAGGATCCACAAAACAATTGCATGGGCTACTAATATGTCTCACAACTATATACCTATTTCCATGGGCATAGGGTCAACTATTTGCATGTACCGTTAATAAAATATACTATCTGAGTGGATTGGCAAAGGCGGGCTCTCCCAAAAATTTTTACATAGGTACATGGGAGACAGTTACATGGATAAGCAGCTTGCAGTTACATGGGTAATGTTTTGCATGAGTCACCCCATGAAAAAGGTATACGAAATCTGAAATGTCAAAGCTTTTCCATGGGCCCTTAACACCCATGCAACAAACCAGTGCTACCCATGCTACAAACAAAAATTCTGGTAGTGCAATACCTGTCAATTATGATTTCTAACTCCAATCGATGTCGCATGCGGTTTGATCAGAACCGTGTGCGTCCTGTACTGGTATCAAATGTCTGAGAGTTGCTAATTCTATCTTAGTGCTAATCACTGCTACGGTATAGCACCATAACTGAGAAGGACTGGCAAGGGGATGGTACCCTAACCTCACCCTAATCAATCGCATAAAGATCAATGATAAGTCTCCATTACCAAGACAAGAAGAATTTAAGTTCACAGATACGTCCATCCTTTATACCTTTCGTAGTTGAAATTATCGAGATTACCCCACTATCGATCTATAGAACGCGACATTCGTCCGCAGATCTATATTCCAATAGGTTTCTAACTGAGATCGGATCACTAGAGATCAACTGCTACATCTATTTCCCTTATTGGATCTTAGATAATTGTACCATATTCCTAATTGGTCAACCCTATACGCCTAAGCATTATGATGTAGCTATCACCATACGGACGAGGTCAACACGCACCAAATTAAGTAGTAATACAAATAATAAAGTGAAGTAAGAATTCAGATCAAACGCAAATGATAATCACAAATAAAACCTCTAGATTAAACTCATAGAATTCAAGATTACATGTCTTCGCCCTAGAAAGGTGTTGCTTAGCCGCTCATGGCGAATTCAACACAACACAAGATACAAGAAACATGATTAAAGCAGTAAAAGAGGGAGAGATAGAAGGAATACACCTAAAGGATCTCTATCTCATACACGTCGTCTTCACGTCTTGTACCTCTTGTTGAGTATTTTAGATATAATAATTTTGTACTCTTTTGCCTTTAATATTTATAAAACCTTCGTACTCAATGAATAGGTTAGTTGCAAGCGCACAACCTATCGATTGTAGTATTTAGGTGTCGATCCGCAGGGAGAGAGGGAAATACTAATTTTTAATAAAGAAAACTACTTCTAAAACAAAACAATAAAAGTAAAGTGGGGGGGTTTGTTCTTAAAATCCTAAAGTTGGGTTCAATACCCGAAAAAGAGGAGTTTCAAACAATAAATGTAAATAAAATAAAGGAAAGAAAGATTGGTTTGTTTTCAAGTTTAAGGAGATCTAGGGGTATTCGGTCTACAATCCCTTGCTAATTCTATTTATTCGGTTTGTTTAAATTCATGTTTGATTTGATGAGGTTTCTAACCTATGTTAGCCTTTGGAACAAATATTAATACAAATACTTTGCGCTTTATGGATTAATGTGCCTCGAATTCTAGGGCTGTCACTAACCTAGAGGGATATTTAATCTCATGCTACAAAGCATATATCGATATTTGTTCTAAGGTGTCCTAATTTAGGATTTGCCTTCTCCTTTCGGTCCTTCACCAAAATCCTAACTTTAATTTCTATAGTTCCGGATTGGATATCAAAGTACGGTCGCTTCTAACCCAACCCTAAGGTGTGTCTTTATGGTTTCAATTAGTAGTCTCCTCATGACCAATGCCGGAATTTAATAAATTTAAAGCGGAAAGACCCGATCAACGGGATTTCAAAACTACTTCAATTCAATAAACCCTAACCAGGTGAACTCAAAGGAACGAGTACTAATGAAATTCGTAAAGAATAAATCACAGAAATTAACAATCAAATCCGATAACACAATCATAATAAAAACAAATATCCGAATAATCTAGAATTAAACAAGTTCATGCATTGACCTAAACCCCTAGAAAGAGAACTACTCTCTCTTGGAGAGATCCATTACAAAGATTGGCAAAAACAATAAGAAATAAGATAAAGAAATGATTACACCCTTTCTTAGATCTAAAACCTCGATCTTGCCGACTCCTTGCTTGAATCTTCTTCTTCTCCTTCCTTGAAAAACCTTCTAGAATTTCTGCAGGATCTCTCTCTCTTAAATTGTGGAAAATGGATATAATAATGGATATGTACGATAATGGCTCCTGAGAGAGACGAAATTCTTCTCCTTTTATAGCCAAAGGCCTTGCCCAATTTAGAGGATAGAAGTGGAGTTAGTGGGGGCACTTCTCAGACTGCCATGCCTATTATTGGCCTTCTAAAACGGGTTCCTTGGAAGCCAAGAATAGAAAACCTCTTGAAAATGCGAATTTCTGGCTGTCTGCGAGTCCAGTGCGTCCGCACTGGTGGTGAGTGCGTCCGCACTGGGTCGCACCGACTCCAAATCTCCTTTGGTTCCAAGTTTCCTTTTCTGGATTTTCTGCAAATTTTCCTGAGTGCGTCCGCACTGGATCTTAGTGCGTCCGCACTGGGAGACTTTTCAGGCTGATGCGGCCATTGATGCAGCTGTACAAAATTATACATTCCGAATTTGGATCTGGTTCCTTCATGAAAGTTGTAGATCTCTTTGTCCTGGTTCCGTCAAGCTTTGAATCACCCAAATCGGAGTTCGTATGACAAAGATATGGCCAAAATACGAACTGTGTGTCGGCTGAATGCGTCCGCACTCGGGTCAGTGCGTCCGCACTGCGCTCGGACTTTTCTGTTTTCTGTCTGATGGCTGAGTGCGTCCGCACTCTGGGTCAGTGCGTCCGCACTGCGCTCGGTTTCTCCTGTTTTGCTCTGAAATTCAAACGGGCATAACTTATGATCCGTAACTCCGTTTTCGGTGTTCTACCACTTTTCGGAAAGCTTGCGAGAAGATCTACAATTTGCTCCATTTCCTGTAATTTAAATAGACTTCGGCAGTAACTTGATTCTTGGATATATTTCATTATATTCTCTATTAAAATACAAGATATTTGGTGTTATTATGTGATTAAAACTAGATCGAATGTGTATATAATTTAGACCTATCAAATACCCCCAAGCTTGAACCTTGCTTGTCCCCAAGCAACATCTAAACTGGGACTACAATTCGATCTCTTTGATACACCTTATATCAAGTTTGTTTTCTCAAGTGAAAAATTTGTATGATCTTGCCAAAAATTAAAACCTTCATGCAAACTTCCCAAATTTTAAGTTTAACCCTCGGATAATTATTACTCAACCCACAATTTGATTACTCTAACTCTTATTTCCTTAAAGGTCTAGAAATTACAAACTTCGTCTACCCAAATTTATTAAAAGAAATGCCATCTTAAACGTGGAATTTTCAAATTCCCCCAAGCTTGAATCAAACTTAGGTTTAGAAATGTTGCGGACTACGTGTGTTGATACATGCATATTCTCATTTTTGTTGTTGTTGCTTTTGATTTTTCTTGTTTTGATTTTCTTTCATGATTTAGCACTATTTTCCCAATCCTCATTTAAGCACCGGTTAGTTACAAGTAGTTAACTATACCCAACCGTTCTAATTCAAGGGTGCTTTGCATGCTCTTAGTCTAACCCTTCCACTAACACGAATGTCAATTTTATCGGGAGACTAGCGGAGCAAGAGTGCTAAGGACTCATAACCATAAGTACGTCATGAAGCCGTAACATAGGTCATTGGAGTCGCCTTTTATTTTCCAAAATTTTCAATTTTTACCCAATTTCTCAACATATATGCATATATCATGAATACACACATCCCTAAGTATTCCATCATACTCACGGATATCCCAATCTTTCTAAATTTAAAATTTCCAAATCTAAATAGCTTCTCTAATAAATTTGAATTCCTAATGCCACAATTTCATACAACTTTATTTCCACAAAGTTTTTCGCCAAATTATGTGGTCATTTCAAATTATTCCAAGGATTTAACGAAAATTATTCAAAATTTTGCATCAATACTTCTAATTTTGCCAATCACTAAAATTTATCAACAAAATGCATGACACAAAACTAGGTAAACATCCTAACAAGTCGGACTGGACCCTATTCAAGGTTAGGTAAAACCCTAGTTTTAAACAAAAAATTTAAACATGCTTAAACTAAATGCAAGATACAATTGTGAATTTCAGTTTTTCATTTAACCTCCCCCCAGCTTAAACAAAACATTGTCCTCAATGTGTCAATTCATACTAGAAGAGGAAATTAAAAAGAGAAATAAAAACTCACAAGATGTTGCTCGGTTTAACGTCGGGAGCTCGACTTGTTGAGGCTCAGTTTAAAGGTGGTGGATCATCGAGGGCAATTGCCTCCTTTTCGATGACCGGTTCATCTTGAATGAAATGTTTGAGCCGCTGTCCATTGACTTTGAATGAACCCATTTTTTCGCTCCAGATTTTGAAGGCACCATGGTCGAAAACTCGTGATACTCGATATGGTCCTTCTTGAAAACTTCTTCCGATGTGTTTGTCGTGCCAATGCCTTGTCTTCTCTTCTTGGTTCAAGGCGACATTGATTATGACGGGATGTGTCTCATATGAGCCAAGAGATTTGTATTTGAGGGTTGTTGGCAATGGTTTGAGTTCGACCTTCGGTGGCATTGTGCATGTTGAAACGGCAAAAACTGGGCTCTGCAAGGTTTCGTATGGGCTGCCTAGGCTGCACGATTGGTTGTTTTCGTCGTTTTGAGTTGTTTCTTTATCGATTTCTTTCAGAATTTCATTCGGTTGTTCTCCTTCCATCATCCTATCTAAATGATCATTAATTGTAGAGTCTAAAACATCTATCCTGCATATCGAATCATTATTATTAGATGGAAATTGGAGAGATTTAAAAACATTAAATTCAACCTTTTCATCACCTACTCGGAAAGAAATCTTTCCATCACGCACATCTATGATTGCACCTGCTGTGGTTAGGAAATCACGTCCCAATAGAAGGGGAGTTTGTGTATCCTCTTCCATCTCCACCACAACAAAATCTACCGGTAAGAAAAATTTACCAATTTTGACAATTGCATCCTCCAAAATTCCTACCGGGTATCTAACGGATCTATCCGCTAATTGGAGCGATATTTTTGTTGGTTTCAATTCTCCTAGACCTAACCTTTCATAAACCGCTTTTGGCATTAAACATACGCTAGCACCTAAATCACACAAACAACTATTGAATTCGGTCTCCCCAATTTCGCATGGAATAGTAAAACTACCGGGGTCCTTAAGTTTGGGAGGTAGTTTGGTCAAGAAAAGTGCACTACATTGCGTATTTAGAGAAATGGTTCCAACCTCTTCAAGTTTCTTTTTGTTTGACAACATTTCTTTGAGAAACTTGACATAGGTTGGCATTTGTGCAATTGCCTTGGTGAAAGTTATGGTAATGTTCAGTTTTTTCAATTGTTCAATGAATTTGGCATATTGTTGGTCTAGTTTGTTCTTTACCAACCGTTGTGGAAAAGGTAGGAACCTAAGAGGAGGAACATACTTTGGAGTTTCAGATTTTTGTACCTTTGTTGAGTTAGAATTACCAGTTTTGTGATGCTTTTCTGATGCCGGTGCGATTGGTGGATCAATTGGTGCGGCTGAAATCGGTTCAGATTGTGTGAATTGAGAGAGTCCTTGTGGTTGGATTGGTTCATCATATTCCTTTCCACTCCTCAAGGTCACAGCATTTGCATACTCTCGTGGATTGATGTCGGGTTTGCCCGGTAGTGTGCCTTGTTGACGAGACGACGAAGATGCTTGTTGTGCTATTTGTGTCTCTAGCATCTTCGTTTTAGTTTCTAAAAACTCAAACCTATTGTTCAAATTCCTCAAGGAATCCAAAATATCGGTATTGGTGTTTCTTTGTTGGTTCATGAACTCGTTTTGAGATATCACAAGGCCCTCTATCAATTTTTCTAATTTGTTGTTTTGAGAAGGTCCTTCGTACGAGTTTTGGTTTGACCAATTTTGGTATTGATTGGAATTACCTTTATCGGTCCTCCACTTGAAATTAGGATGGTTCCACCTTGTGTTAGGGTTGTATGTATTTGAATTGAAATTATCATTTGGCCTAACCTTGTTGTAGATCGGGTCGTTTCTCTTATCACCTTGATTGTAAAACATTGCGTTGACTTGCTCGACTTCCTCTCCTTCCATAAGGACTTGGCAATCGGCGGTGACATGAGTCGCCTCTTCACAAATACCGCATGAAGCCTTCTTTGTCACGGATTTGGCATTTTGCATTTGTGCCATTTGATGTTGCAAGGCAACTATTTGGGCTTTCAAGGCGGTAACTTCGTCGGTTTTTAGGACTCCCGGTGTGGTTTGGGTTCGTCCACTTCTCTCGGCCGTCCATTCCCTTTGGTTGATTGCCATGTCCTCGATCATTAGCATGGCTTGCTCGGGATCCATCTTTGACATGTTTCCCCCTGCGGCTGAATTCAAGTGAGTCTTAGTGGCTATTGTGCAACCTGCAAAGAAAAATTGAAAAAGCAACCACATGTCAAGGCCATGGTTAGGGCACAAGCGTTGGAGCTCCGCCCATCTATCCCATGCCTCGGTCAAAGACTCTCCCTCAGCTTGTTTGAACGTCGTGATCTTCGTTCGGAAGTGTTGGGTTTTGGATGGAGGAAAGTATTTTCCTAAGAATAATTTCTCCATGTCGTCCCATCTTCTTATGTGGTCACGATTCACAGTCCTTAGCCACGATCTTGCATTATCTCGGAGGGATAAGTGGAAGCATTTGAGCTTGAGGTTGTCTAGCTCTTCTCCTTCTCGAGCGAAGGTGCCGCAAGATTCTTCGAAAACCGCCAAGTGGGCGTGTGGATCTTCGTTTAGGGCTCCTCCGAACTGACTTTGGCCAAGCAAGTGGATGAGAGATGGCTTGATTTCGCGTGGATCTTGGCCTTGAGGAATGAAACCGAAGCGGTGGCCTTGTTGATGGTTACGGCCATTTCCGTTGTTGTTGTTGTTGTGTGGATGTGGAGGCGGTGGGTTGTTGTGTGGAGGAGGAGGTGGTGGATTGTTATCGAGATCACGAAAGGCTTGGTTGATAAGACCTTCCGGAAGTTCTTCCTCAACGAAGTTGCGTGGCATGCCGTATGGTGGATCTAGACCCGCCATTGGTTGAGGAAGAGAGAGTTCGCCGGCTTTGATCTTCGCGGTTTGGCTCCTTGTGACCGGTGCCAGTGCTCAAATCTATAAGAGAAGAAAAGATGTGAAAGAGAGAGAATAGTAAAGTGCAGAAAATTAAATAAGGAAAGTAAAATATTTTTGGATTTTTAATTTTTCTGAAAAGTAAATAAGGAAACTAAGAATTAAAAGTACTTTCCTAAAATAAAAACTAGTATCTATCCTATTCTCCCCGGCAACGGCGCCAAAAAGCTTGTTGAGTATTTTAGATATAATAATTTTGTACTCTTTTGCCTTTAATATTTATAAAACCTTCGTACTCAATGAATAGGTTAGTTGCAAGCGCACAACCTATCGATTGTAGTATTTAGGTGTCGATCCGCAGGGAGAGAGGGAAATACTAATTTTTAATAAAGAAAACTACTTCTAAAACAAAACAATAAAAGTAAAGTGGGGGGGTTTGTTCTTAAAATCCTAAAGTTGGGTTCAATACCCGAAAAAGAGGAGTTTCAAACAATAAATGTAAATAAAATAAAGGAAAGAAAGATTGGTTTGTTTTCAAGTTTAAGGAGATCTAGGGGTATTCGGTCTACAATCCCTTGCTAATTCTATTTATTCGGTTTGTTTAAATTCATGTTTGATTTGATGAGGTTTCTAACCTATGTTAGCCTTTGGAACAAATATTAATACAAATACTTTGCGCTTTATGGATTAATGTGCCTCGAATTCTAGGGCTGTCACTAACCTAGAGGGATATTTAATCTCATGCTACAAAGCATATATCGATATTTGTTCTAAGGTGTCCTAATTTAGGATTTGCCTTCTCCTTTCGGTCCTTCACCAAAATCCTAACTTTAATTTCTATAGTTCCGGATTGGATATCAAAGTACGGTCGCTTCTAACCCAACCCTAAGGTGTGTCTTTATGGTTTCAATTAGTAGTCTCCTCATGACCAATGCCGGAATTTAATAAATTTAAAGCGGAAAGACCCGATCAACGGGATTTCAAAACTACTTCAATTCAATAAACCCTAACCAGGTGAACTCAAAGGAACGAGTACTAATGAAATTCGTAAAGAATAAATCACAGAAATTAACAATCAAATCCGATAACACAATCATAATAAAAACAAATATCCGAATAATCTAGAATTAAACAAGTTCATGCATTGACCTAAACCCCTAGAAAGAGAACTACTCTCTCTTGGAGAGATCCATTACAAAGATTGGCAAAAACAATAAGAAATAAGATAAAGAAATGATTACACCCTTTCTTAGATCTAAAACCTCGATCTTGCCGACTCCTTGCTTGAATCTTCTTCTTCTCCTTCCTTGAAAAACCTTCTAGAATTTCTGCAGGATCTCTCTCTCTTAAATTGTGGAAAATGGATATAATAATGGATATGTACGATAATGGCTCCTGAGAGAGACGAAATTCTTCTCCTTTTATAGCCAAAGGCCTTGCCCAATTTAGAGGATAGAAGTGGAGTTAGTGGGGGCACTTCTCAGACTGCCATGCCTATTATTGGCCTTCTAAAACGGGTTCCTTGGAAGCCAAGAATAGAAAACCTCTTGAAAATGCGAATTTCTGGCTGTCTGCGAGTCCAGTGCGTCCGCACTGGTGGTGAGTGCGTCCGCACTGGGTCGCACCGACTCCAAATCTCCTTTGGTTCCAAGTTTCCTTTTCTGGATTTTCTGCAAATTTTCCTGAGTGCGTCCGCACTGGATCTTAGTGCGTCCGCACTGGGAGACTTTTCAGGCTGATGCGGCCATTGATGCAGCTGTACAAAATTATACATTCCGAATTTGGATCTGGTTCCTTCATGAAAGTTGTAGATCTCTTTGTCCTGGTTCCGTCAAGCTTTGAATCACCCAAATCGGAGTTCGTATGACAAAGATATGGCCAAAATACGAACTGTGTGTCGGCTGAATGCGTCCGCACTCGGGTCAGTGCGTCCGCACTGCGCTCGGACTTTTCTGTTTTCTGTCTGATGGCTGAGTGCGTCCGCACTCTGGGTCAGTGCGTCCGCACTGCGCTCGGTTTCTCCTGTTTTGCTCTGAAATTCAAACGGGCATAACTTATGATCCGTAACTCCGTTTTCGGTGTTCTACCACTTTTCGGAAAGCTTGCGAGAAGATCTACAATTTGCTCCATTTCCTGTAATTTAAATAGACTTCGGCAGTAACTTGATTCTTGGATATATTTCATTATATTCTCTATTAAAATACAAGATATTTGGTGTTATTATGTGATTAAAACTAGATCGAATGTGTATATAATTTAGACCTATCACCTCTCTTCTTCTACTGGAGATTATGCGTTTTCTCTATTTTCTATTATATTCTCTAATGGCATTCACACTTCTCTCTTCTCTAGAGAACCCTAGATTTATTCTATTTATATCCTACTAGGCTCTCTATCATGTTCAGATAAGGAGATGAGTTGTAATTAGTGGAGCTTGGCTGCCAAGTTTAGTGTTGTAACTGTTGTCTGTCAGTTATGTTATGTGATTGCCTAGGTTGCATGCGGTTGATTATTTCATTCGCATGGGATTCATGCGCAGTATTTTCTTCTCTGTTTGGAATGCACCTTTGGGCGGTTGGCAGCCTCTGGATGCATGCGAATGAATGGTCAACCGCATGCTGGCACCAGTGTGTCTAATGCTCGTTTATGTCTATTTTAGCTCCATAAATACTAGAAAACCTGCAATTCTACAAAATCAAGTGAAATAACAAAAGTAATTTCTACCTAAATTTGATATTTGTAACTCGATATTTGGCAATATTTTAGGTTAAGTGAGGAAAAAATGGTGTTTATTCCAGCTCTATCACACTGTTGAGAAGAGGGGACTCAGTTTCGCAGACATGGATCCTTTCTTCATTCATGACATTGGGAGGGAAAAAGGGGAAATGGGAATGGGCAAGAAAATTCATGTGTGTGTTGTGGTATGTGTGGAAGCAGAGGAATGAGGCAATCTTCAGAGATTCGGTTATGCCACTGGCATTACTGGCTAATAAGATTATTGAAGAGATGGCACTATGGGGGCCGTTTTGCAAGAAGACCGGTGCAACAAATAGCATAGTGTTGAGGGATATATATATACTAGAATGTTGTGAGAATAGAAACTTTTTTTTATATTGTGGCAAGTATGTGATGTAAACACATTTATTTTATACAACTTGATAGTCTCTGCCAAGTATTTCAAAAAAAAAAAAAATTTAGATATACACTTGTTTGCACATCACAAGTAAAAAAAATAAACTATTTTTCCTCACAAAATAAATCATTTAGCCAATTAGAAAATTGAACGTTTTTCTTAAATACAACACATTTTTTATTTTTTAATAAAGGATAAAATGGGTATGCACTTTATAAATTTAAAAATGAGTTTTAATAGAAAAGATAATCAAATTGAATAAATTTGTGAGTTTTTAAAATTTAGAGGGATAAATATGATATTATGAATTTTAGAGGGGAGAAGTACGCAATTTTGACATTTTTCAGGGGTGTATTTGAATAAATTTTACGACTTAAAACAGAAATTGGCTTGCTAGGAAATGAAAACCCATCATAACAATTTAAATTTGAACAATTTAAGTGATTATGGGTCAATATTTTAAAAGAGCAGATTTGACTTTATACAGCACACGAATCATATGAAGTGTTGTTTTGATTTTATAGTTTGTGAGTTGCACGAAGCCAAAACTACTCTGTTAAAATATATACGTGTGATTATTAGTCTGAATTAAAATCACCCTAATATAACAAGGAATATATAAACACTAATATATAAATAAGTTAATCTATTATATAAAAGGCAGAAAATCACCCTCATTCAAATAAAGTTTTTAATATAAATTGCAATATCAAGTGCCTGTACCATCTTCACATTTTTTTTTTTTTAAGAATTAGTATTCACAATTTTTTTTAAAACTTAGTATGCAAGCAATTTTAGTTCTTATTCAGTTAAATGAAAGTCAATCTCCAATTGTCATAAATTATAAAAACATGTCCTTAATTTCTACCACATGATCAATTTAACAGAGACCTAATAATAAACAATATCAAATCATCTTTACCTCTGTAATTATTCCAATTTCAAATAGGGGGGTGCATTAAAATATTTTTATATATCCCAATATTTCCAATTATCAACACTTTTGATAAATTTACAAAATTAATATTTTGCTTGACATTTTTATTACAATTACCTAGGGGTGAAAATGGAGCGAATACAGAGCGGATAGTGATAAAACCATATTCATATTTCTTTTTAATTTTCCGGATACGGATACGGATCGAATCGGATATTTATTAAAATAATTAAAAATTACCAAAGCTCATAATATTTATCTAATTTTAATGGTGAATAACAATATTTTTTTCATAATATATATTAAAATATATGATATATAACTACTATTCGGATACGGATAATTGAAACGTGAAATCATATCAGTATCCATATCCACACGGATATTCAGATATCGGATATCTAGGTTAATTTTTTGAATACGGATCGAATACGGAACGGATATCATCCATACCGGCCGTTTCACCCCTACAATTACCACATCAATAATTGCAATTGATTTACATTTCAGATGAACATACTCATAGATTCCATAAAAGAATTTGGATCAGAACATAAATTGATATATCTAGTATTAGAAGGCATCATAAATCCAAAGTATCCATCGACCTTATCCACTTCATCAAAGACAGATAATCTCAAATGGGTACAAAGAGGGAGGTACCTATCATATATATTTCCTCTCTTGGTACTCTTTTGGAGCACAAGAGTTGGCAAAAGAAAGAAAAAGACTTGGCCATAGAAAGGTTACATGCTGGCCAAACCTCTCTGACTGGAGAACGGAGGAGGTCCGATGTCCATCAGACTTGCTTTTAGGTTCAACGAGCATTATGACCGTCTGATCTAATTTAAGATTTGTGTGCACGCAAATTGAAACAGACTCGCGCGAATTTTAAAGTGTTCTGCACGAATCTTAAAGCAAATCGATGGTGATTAAACTCATCAAACCAAAGTAGGTCCGCTGCCCATCGGACCTACTCTCAAGTACTCTGACTGAGGCAGCATGACTGTGACCAAAAGAGAAAAATTGTATGCTTATACGAGGAGGGTTCAAATGCACTATAATTTTGTACTTTAATATGCTCTGTATCCTTTATTTTCATTTTCAAAGTCTGAACAGTCGATCCGAACTGCTCAACATGATCTTCATAATAAAATATTTTTGGAGACCAAATTTTATATTTTTTAGAATTTTTTTACTATTTTTTTACATATGTACAATATCACTATTTCGGATGGTCTAGAATCTCCTTACAATAGTAATTTTGTACCTATCAAAAAAATAGTAAAAAAATTTTAAAAAATATAAAATTTGGTCTCCAAGCATATTTTATTATGAAGATCATGTTGAGCGGTTCGGATCGACTGTTCGGACTTTATAAACGGAGATAAAGAGTGTGGAGTATATTAGAGTACAAAATCATGGTGCATTTGAACCCTCCTCTACTTATATTCATAATATTCTATTTTGTCAATTTGTTATATTAACTATTTGTCTGCAGTAATTTAAATTTTTAGTTATTATAAAAAGAATATAAATTTTCCGATTAGTATTGACACGAATATAAAAGGAGTCCTTTAAATTTTTAACTTACGTCATATTAATCTAGATTCTGATCAGATGGTCTAAATTCCATACATAAAATTTGAGGTACCGTAGAGGATATGGACTCGTTGATCTAGATTATGATTGAACGTTGTTCTTTAAATATAACCTTATATATAAAAACAGAATCTACTTGTCAAAATTCCATACATAAAATTTGAGGTACCATAGAGAATATGAAATTGTTGATCTAGATTATTGATTGGACGTTGCTCTTTAAATAAAATTTTATATATAAAAACATAATTTACTGGTCTAAATTTCATACATAGAGAACTAAAATTTGATCTAGTAACAAAAACAATGCTCTCTGTGTGGGAGGTCGTAGGTTCGAAATCTGAATGAAAAATTCCTTACATATCGCAGCTGGTATGATATCAAGTTTCTCCATAAGGGATGTGGTGTGTACTGTGTATTACCTACGGGCTGTAATAAAAATAAATCTGAATAGAAAATCTGAATGAAAAATTTCCTGTGATATTAAAAACAACAATTGGGTTGCTTGACCTCCAACTTATTCAAAAAAAATTCATACATCAAATTTGAGGTATCATAGAAGATATGAACTCGTTGATCTAGATTCTAATTGGACATCGTTGCTTTCTAAATAGAACCTTATATATAATTTTTTTTTTCTTGAAATCTGACTCAAAAATAAATCCAATTGCTTAGATCAAACATCATAAGAAAATCCTTTGCCTCAAATGTGTACAGTAAATATGAACTTCCAATAAAAAAAAACATTGCATGTCAGAGATCTTAAATGTGTACAGCCCAGTGTTTTAAAATTCGGTTATATTCGGTGAATATACGGCTGTATATTCCTATTTAGTGTCCGGCCGAATAGAAAATAGCTATTATGACTGAATATTAAATCCATGCTTTAAAAAAATAAAAAAAACATTCAAAACCCATTAAAAGAGTTCCGGATCCGAATCCATAATCCATTAAATGAGTTTCAGACCCGCCAAGTAGGTGTTCTCTTCAAGCGTCCCACTCAGAAGTCTTTTATAACATTTCTACATCATGTCTTATTGTATTTAAGTACTGTGAGATTAAATATTTAATAAAAAAATCCGCATATATAAATCCAAATAAGAATCCACATACTCGGCTCATACCATATATGCAGTATGCGGCGGCCTTCTGAATACCGCATGAGAACCGAATATTAAAACAATGGTACAACCATACCGGTATGACAAGGATGCAATGGATATAGAAGTCAACAAAATCATTTGCCTCAAATGGTAACCAGTAACCACAATAACAAATCACTATCAGAGAATTTATAGCAAAATCTTTTAAATCCGTCCAAAATTACCTCCCACAATTTAGCTTTGAGGTGAGAGGCTCATCGTTTACAATTTACATCTTCTCCAGTTGCAACCAAACCGGACAGAGGCTTGTGCGGTCTCATCTTCACAAAAAAGCCCTGCATA
The DNA here is from genome assembly GCA_028015225.1 of Carex myosuroides. Taxonomy (NCBI): domain Eukaryota; kingdom Viridiplantae; phylum Streptophyta; class Magnoliopsida; order Poales; family Cyperaceae; genus Carex; species Carex myosuroides. The sequence continues at coordinate 13,474,085 of CM051470.1, forward strand.
ATCATGTATTTTAATTTATGAATGAAAAGGAGACCGGAGAAGAGTGAAAAAAACGTGTCGTGCCGTGACTAACACACCGTGACTTTGGTCTCGTGCCGTGCCGTGACTAAAATATCAAGGGGTGGTCACGACACGCGAATGGTCACGCCACGTGAGTCACGCTGTGCCTAAACATGTCGTAACCATACGTGACTAGCGTGACCATTTAATCATAATTTAGTTTAGTTTATTCAAGATTCACCATTAAATCAATATCTAATGGTCCTAATTACACGTGATTGGCGTGACTACGTGTCGGTACCGTACCGTGAATAAATATTCACGTGTTGTGCCGTGCCGTGCCAAAGTTTCAAAAGATGCGCACGGGACGCGAATGGTCACGGCACGTAATTGACACGCGTGCCGTGCCATTCCGTGACGGAGCCGGCTCCCGCCGTGCCATTTTTGCCACTCTATGAAGAAGGCTCCAAAAGTTTTATACAAGTGATGTTTTCTTCTCATACTCTTTTAATCTCTTTCAATGATTAATATCAACTAAGAACCAGTCTTAACAAATATAATATTTACAGTTTGAAATTCAATTAAAGAATCTTTTAAAAGTAAGAAATTTGCTCCTCATATTTATCTTAAAAAATAATTAGACGGTCTTTTAAAATAAAATAATCAATATAAATTTTTCTGTCATTTTGTGTATGAAAAACTCAATTATATAAGTTATTAATTAGTGCAAGATAGTCCTAAAATTCTCATAGATATATTTAACAATTAATTCATAGAGAAATGGAGATATTCAGTGCTGCAATAAATGGAGATGAACTATAACTTTTGGCTTTGAGGCTGAGATGGACTTGGCTCACACCGAGGATGTGTGCAAGAGAAAAAGGTAAGAATGGTGTGAGCTGACTCATCTCCACCGAGGTAAACTCGAACCGCTTCAAAATATCAAAAATAAACAATTCATTTAAATTAATAAACAAATATCAAAACCTGCCTTTAACGGTTCGTCTCTCCTTTTTTTTACAGAGACAAATGTTTCGCGTCCCCAGAAAAGGGCTTTTGAAACAAAAATATTTATAGTTTTGAGAGATTTTATGTCTATCATATTGAAGTAATGTATTTTAAAAAAAAATAAATGCATGATATTTTATATTAATTTTGACTCTCATTGCATGCTTAAATGAAAATTAAATATACAATATATATAGGTCAGGAAGGAGCCTCTGAATTTTACTAATGCATTTTTAAAAACTATTTTATTAGACTATTTCGTAATCTAATACAAAGAGTAACATACTTGATAAGTTGGTATAATTTAACATGACTACATCAATTACAATTAAATGTACCTGAAATATATATTTTTAACTCGTCTAATAATGGTAATTTATATTATTATTATTATTATTATTATTATTATAATGATGATGATATTGTCAAATTTATAATGAAAAAATTAATCATAATAGGCTAACCATAATAATATTTCAGATGAAGTAATGTGCTTAACAATAACAAGATTACAACTAAAACTAAAATGCAATTAATAAAGAGGAGGGACACATCTTGATACTATATGTTTATAAGTCATTTTTACGATTTCAAAATCCAAACAATTGATCTGAACCGTTCAACATGATATCCATATTAAAATATGCTTGGAGAACTAATTTTACATTTTTTTGGGGATTGTTTACTATTTATTTAGAATTTTGAAAATCGTTGTTTTTCAATAGTCCAGAATTATCTAAAAACAACAATTTTGTACATATCTTAATAAATACTAAAAAATCCAAAAAATGTAAAATTTGATCTCCAAGCACATTTTAATAAGGAGATCATGTTAAACGGTTCGGATTAAATGTTTTGATTTTGAAATCACAAAAATGACTTATAAATATATGGTGTCAAAATTAGTCACCATAAAATGATGTAATTGGATCCCTCCTCATTAATAAAATAAGTTATTTATAATAAAAAAGTTAAAAACTAATCTAACAAATAATTAATAGAAAACAAAAACTTTAGATGCCATAATTTTTTGGTTGTTTCCTAGCACTACCATCTATAAATAATTATTTTCTTTAGTTCGGCGATTGGTTCCTGTTCTCTCCGGTATTTGATTGACACGTATATAAACAAGCATTAGAAAACAACTGACTGGAGTCGTCCTGTTACAATCACTGGAGATAAGAATTCACAAATACAGTGCTTTTCGGATGTCATGTTTTTTGTGGAAAGAACCAAGTGCATATAAATTAATCCATGTTTATAAATAACAAATTCAAAATAGAAAGGAAAAGAAAAGAATCTCTTTTTCAGCAATTTAAAGAAATAAATCTCGTGAACCCCACCATCTCTTTCTCACTATATAAACCCCAACTCTCCATCTCTTAATCGATTCTTGTGGCCTCCGAATTTCTCTCTTAATTCCTGTCTCCATAGATTTATATTTATAACCCATGCTTGCTATTTCTTGTAATTGCTAATCTCTCCTCTGTTCATAGTAAGCTCTGTTTCTCCAATCTCTGTTTTACAATGACTTCGTATATTCAAACAACACAATTCCAGCAAGAAACGCTCAATCTTCAAGTGCTGAGATGGGTTCTCCCGATTGCCAAAAGAGAAGAGTTTAACGACAGTCTAGAGAAAGAAACAGAGAGCAAAAGTGCCAATTGGAGCTCTCTCTGCTCTCTCTCCAGTACCACAGAAAGCACTACAGACTTCAACCCCAGTTCGGTGCCTCCTCCGACCCCCATTTCCAAGAAATCAAAATTTGGTACCAAGAACAGCCTTGACATGTGCACCGAGACGCTCGGGTGTGAGACCGGTGCGATGTACACAACCGATGACTACAAAAGAGACGGTCTTTTGTCTGACAGGATAGGGTTTTTAACACCGGAAGAAGCAGAGGAGAGGAGGAGAGAGAGGAAGGAAATGGTGGAGAGAAGGATGAAGAGGGTGAAGACTGGTACCGAGTTCCCACCGGCACTAACCACCCGTACCAGAGAGAATTTCACGAGCATAATGCGAGAGAGAGAAGATGGGAGAATGATAATGTATGTTTTGAAACAACATCCAACGGTTACGGCGGAGAGAATAGATGGCCGGCTCAAGTTGCATCTTCTCTCCAGTAATAAAGGAGAGGTGCAAGAAAGTCAAGGAGAGACTGGAAGAACTAATGGAGAAGAAGAGGAGGGGGAAGAAGTAGATTATCTGGGTGTAGTGGGGAAGGAGATGAATGGAAATGAGAATGGATGTGATGAACTGGAGGGGAGGAAGTATGTGTTTGTTGGGAGGTGTAAAGAGGAAGGGAAGAGGGATGACTGGATGCCATTAAGAGTGGCTAGTGCTTTATAATTAATCAATTGATCAATTTATTGATTAACAAGTTTTTTTTTTTTGGTTTTGATAATTTAACATGGTAATGGTATGTGGTATGTATGAAAAAATCATGGTTTTCAGAAGAGGTTGCATATTTGTAATTTGACTGGTACATTCTGCATGGCTGGTACATAATGGTATTACACCAAGCTGAGATTAGTAAAATTTCAAAGTATTATCTAGTGTTATATTGTCTTCTTGTTATTTTGTGGATTACTTAGCTAAATAATTCTTGCTTAAAATTTTGAATTATAAATTAGTGCATGACACTAATAATTTGGATTCAAGGGAAAAAAAGCCAGAGGGTACTATATATGGACACACAATAAAATTTGAGTAATAATGAAAATATATTTGCCTGAATAAGTAGATATGTAAAAATAAATTTTCTAATTTTTAATACTTAAATTAGAATCATATCCATTGAAGATATTCTGCTTGAACTGGAAGACATATTAGCATTTATGCCTACTTCTCTAAGGTTGCGTTTAGATGCAATTCCGGAAATAGCAAGAATAATGCTAATTTGAGGTTAGCGCTATTTCATTGCTTGGATGAGTTAGCAAGAACAGCGCTAATTTCAGGAATAGAATAGTCACTAACCCAAAAACAGTGCTAATCTCATGCTATTCTTGACGATCCAAAAATCGAGAAAATGTTGGTTTTGGATGGTTGTGTTTCCATAAAATTTCTGAATTTATCCGAGAGCTAATATTCTATTGCTGACATGTACAACCAATATTAAATTAAAAGTTGTAATAAAATTTTGCCCTTTATAAAATTGACAGAAAGCAAAATAATCCAAATCCTTAAAAAGTGACTTTGTATTACTAAATGGGTGAGAAAGGTTTTGGTAATTTAATTAGGAAACACTTATTCATGCAATTAGATAGAGCCTTGATATGCATAGATTAAACATTGGAGTATCAAATGTTTTGTTAACCAACAAGTTTTCTCACTATATAAGGTTTGTATCATGACTTCATGACTTGTATAAAAATTCTATCAGCAAATATAATAATTATTTTCTAAAAACACAGGTTTAATATGAATTTCAGCTAAGATCTTATGTATGTATATTGTGAGCCTGATGTCATTATAGGAAGAAATTTGATGGAATTATTGGATTCTATTTTTGAGTTAATTATTTCATATTAATGACCCTAATGTAGAAAAAAAAATTGAAACTGATAGACTAAATTAGAATAAAGATATTAACAACACTATTTTGATTTCATACAACACATAGACAATAAAGTTAAAATGAAAATAATATATTGCTCGTGCACTACCTGAAGTCGAAATAGCACTGTCAATATTTTTATTCACTAGATCTAACAATTTCCAAGCACTATATTTTGTTTTTGATATGTTATACATGTGGCCAGGGCCGGCTCTGGTGCAGGGCACCCAGGGCGACCGCCCCGGGCCCCAAAATCCAAGGGGCCCAAAATAATTTGTATATAAAAAAAAAATCTATATATATTAAAAATAAATAAAATTAAAAAAAATGTAACATTTGGTATGCAAATACTTTTTAATATGGATATCATGTTGAACGGCTCAGATCGACTGTTGGGACTTTGAAAATACAAAAATAACTTATAAGCATATGATGTTGAAGTACTTATGGAAACGTATTAGCCGGTCTCATAAAAAAATTGTATATATAAAGGGTTCAAATTTTTCTCCTGCTCCAGACTCCAAAATCTTTCGGGACTGGCCCTGCATGTGCCTCACTGATTAATTACAAGTAGATATATAGCATACTTAATTACAGATAAGAAGGAGATTAAATGTGGATTTATTTCACTGATTTGAAGTAACTGGAGATTTGTGTTATTATATACTCTGCATTCAGTTACTTGCCTTTTTGAGTCAGTATTTGTTATTAAATGTATAAAGATATGGATAATAATTTCTCTCCTGGAGAAAATCATTCAAATTTTGGCTGAATTTCATATTAATAGAATTCCAATAAGACAGGAGACAAGTAAAATCATTCAAATTTTCTCCTTGATTTTTTAAATTTTGACAATTATTCTTTTAAAATTTTAATTTTCATAAGTAACATGTCCATCAAATCTGATTAACATCATTAACTTGGCTGAATTTGTACATTCATTGAAGCTCTTTTCTTAATTTATGTCCTTTATATTTTTTATTTTAATTAAAAATAATAAATATTCATTTATATTTTGTCATATTTAATATTAAATAATATGTATAATTTGGGAGTCCAGTTGTTGTCAACTAAAAGTGCACTTTTGGGCTAAAAAGAGACTCCACACAAAATTTCATAATCCATTGGGTGGGTCCCACATGTCACCCAACTCCTGGGAACACTTAAAATAAGTTCCTTTCAGTTTTCAGACCTTTCTGAAAATTCAAAATTGCAATCAAGTCCAGATGCAACATTCTAGAAAAATACCAAATATAAATAGAGGGATGCTTCTATGGACATAAGGACCTATTTGTAAAATGAACATATTTTCATTTTTAAAGTTCAAACAGTCGATCCGACCGTTCAACATTATCTCCATATTAAAATGTACTTGGAGGTCAAATTTTACATTTTTTTGAATTTTTTTTTTATTTATTAAGTATTTTACAAAACTAGTCAAATTCAGACCATTGAATTTTGTACCCATCTTAATAAATAGTAAAAAAATTCAAAAAAAATGTAAAATTTGACCTCCAAGTACATTTTAATATGGAGATAATGTTGAACGATCGGATCGACTGTTTGAACTTTGAAAATGAAAATATGCTCATTTTACAAATAGGTCCTTATGTCCATAGAAGAATTTGCCATATAAATAATGTAATAATCCAAATTTAGCGAAATAAATTGATGTCATGCGACTCTTTCAGGGGTCAAATGCAATTTTAATTAGAGGGCTACATATTTCTCTTAATTAGAAGGTTACATAAGAAAATGAATCATTTGCTCTCATAACTAACTAATTTGAAGGCTAAATATTTCTCTTAATTAGGAGGCTACATATTTTTATTTTTTTATAAAGGATAAATGACTTCATAAATTTAAAATAAGTTATAATAGAAAAGTTAATAAATAGAGTAAATTTGTGAGTTTTTCAAATTTAGAAGGGTAAATATAATATCATGAGTTAGAGGGGGAAATCCGTAAAAGTTTCTGAGGGGTATGACTCTATATAGCATTGTTTATATTTGGATTGGAATTGTGCAAATCAACTTGAATAATTGGAACTTCATTTTAGAGGGTCTATTATTATTAGATCAAAAGTTTTCAACTATACGAGGAGGGATCTAATTATATTATTTTATGGTGACATATGTTGACACTATATGTTTATAAGTCATATTAAAATGTCTCCATATTAAAATGTGCTTGGAGACAAAATTTACATTTTTTAGAAAAATTTAGTATTTATTAAGATGTGTACAAAATTGTTGTTTTCAAACAATTCTGGACCATTGAAAAACAGAAATTTTCAATAATTCTAAAAAAATAGTAAACAATTTCCAAAAATATAAAATTTGGTCCCCAGGCACATTTTAATATGGAGATCATGTTGAACGGTTCGGATCGACTGTTTGGATTTTAAAATCGCAAAAATGACTTATAAACATACGGTGTCAAGATGTGTCACCATAAAATGGTGTAATTGAATCCCTCCTCCAACTATATATAAGAAATAATTAAGTCAATAATTTGCACATTACAAATGGATATGGTGACTTAATTACAAAGTTACAATCAATCACCATATCTAATAGTGGATATAAAGAATTACAAATTACAATCTGTCATCGTATTAATATATTTAAATAATTTTAATTTTATATTTTTTTTCATAAAAATTTAATGTATGGTGAATTATACACAGCCAATAATTGGTCAGACAAATGGAGAACCATATTATAATACGTTTATTTTTTTAATATTTCAAATCCACAATATTAAACAATCTATATTTAGTGATCATTCATAAAAATATCAAAAAACACTTGAATTATATAATATTTGATAACAAAATCAGAGTAGCGCAACAGAAGCGTGGTGGGCCCATAACCCACAGGTCCTAGGATCGAAACATGGCTCTGATAGAAGAGAAAAACTTTTCCACTCTTTTCTATTTTTTTTACTAAAAAAACATAATATTTTATACATAAATTATCTATAAGATCAAACCAAATATATTTTTTTTTCTTTTTTATATAAAAAAATATTTGGCATTTATTTGAAATACTATTAACATTACTAAGTTAATCACTGTATGTGGAATCCAAATATTAATAATATTTAGAGATACTAGTGCCACCTCATGTCACAATTTTTGTAATTTGATTCAAACAAGATAATAAATCCAAAAATAAACACACTAAAGTTAATCGATCAAATTTAATTGAATTCATTTATTTTATATACTTACTCTTTATCTTGCTTGAAAAGAATTAAAAAATATATATATATTGTAAAAAAATCATCTCTCGTGAAAAAAAAAAAACCAACGATCTAGGTTCAACACTTAAATTTTAAAGATTTAAGTTCTAAAATATAAATACAAAAAAAAAAGATAGAGGTTGTAACATTTGGTAGCACAAAAAGCTTATTAAATATACCTTGAAATGTTTTTTTTTTAAACCAATATACCTTGAAATGTTAATGTATCATTTCTTTAGATTAAAGAAATCAACTAGGAGAAAAAAAAATTCTTGGTCGAGAGAAACCTTTTAATGGGTCGGGTTCGTTTAAGAAAAGGCCCGTTATGGGCTTTAAATTCATGGCCTTAATTTTCTGAATATTGGATACTTGGTTTGTTGTGACCATTAGCAACAGTTATTTACTTGATTTTAATTTTTTCCAAGATATATATAAAAAAAAACCACTACACTCCAAAAGCAATTCAATCTAAAAAGCTTGAAATCTTAGAGCAGTATCAAAGTTTCTAATCTGATGTGGCAGTTTCTAATTCATTTAGGAATATGAGAGAGTTTCTTATTTAGAAACTATGCAGTAAAGTTTCTTATTAAGAAACTGTTTATAAACTCCATGCTGACCAAATAATTGGCTCAAATTATTTCACCTTTTTAATTTGTTGCTGGCGTGACTTAATAGAAACTCTAAAATTAATTTTAGGGATGTGAAAGTTAGAAACTTTAAAGGCCTTAATTTCTAAAAAAAATTAACAGTTATTTAGAAATTTATTTGAGTTGCTGGAATGTAGATTCTCTTACACATTTGTTCATTTCAGTTTTAGAATGATTGGGTAGAATGGAAAATGGGAATGGGCCAAAAGAGAGACCTGACATGGACTTGAAGAGAAGTTGCAACCTCTTAAATTATTTGAGAGAATCTGAATCCAATTCAATGATGAAGCAAGCATGTAAGAATCCAGTCACCATTAATAGTTTGATCAGATAATTACTGAGTTGGATTGATAGACTATGATTTGGATGATCAATTGTGAACCAATGAAGTAGTTGCTTCATGGACCATACAATAGTGCTTTTATCATCAATAACAAAAACAAAACAAAAAAATGATACAAATACTAGTGAGGATTGTGCTTTTTGGTATTTGACAAATTAGTAATATGGTTTTCCTAGTTTTTATTCATGGATTAGGGATAAATAATAAGGTGAGAAATTAAGATAGTGGTAGTTGATAGGTCACCTCCCTACGAGTGAGTCTATGGTACTATGCATATCACGGATTAGTCTGTACTACAGAGTCATATTTTCATTTTGAAAATTATAATGGTCGATCCGAACTGTTCAACGTGATCTCCACATGAATATATACTTCCAGACTAATTTTATATTTTTTCAAAAATTTTTACTATATTTTAAAATAGGTAGAAAATCACTTGATCTGAAAATTTTGGATCATCCAAAAATAGTGATTTTCTATCTATCTAAAAAAAATAGTAAAAAAATTCTAAAAAATAAAAAATTTAGTCCACAAGTATATTCTCATATGGAAATCATGTTGAACGGTTCGGATGGACCGTTAGAATTTTGAAAACGAAAATATTAATTGGTAGTACGGACCAATTCGTGCTATGCATAGTACCATAGACTCACTCCCTACATTATATTATATTTCAACCTTATTTTTGTTTCATCTATTTTGGAAACAAGAAGACCTCATATAGTGATCACATGTTGTTGTTTGATTTTTTTTTTTTGTTGTTGCATGTCTTGGGTGGCATTTATTGTACTTTATTTGCCATATTAACTTGTGTGTTTATTAGGGATCCGAATCTACTGAAATTCGAGGTGAGTACTGTTCACCTTGAAATCTCCGTAATTCGAATCCAGCCGTCGAATTGTTCAGAAATGCGTGCAAGGAAAAACCAGTTGTTTCGAGATGCGTTCTCAAAAAAAATTCGATGGCTGGATTTCGGATTACAGAGATTTCAGAGTGAAACAGTACCCGATCTCGGAATTTCAGCTAATTTATTTCCGTTTATTAGGTGTATGGACTGGCGCTAGCAGCTATATAATTTATGGGATTTTAGAACTGATATACTCATGACCAATGTTTTAAAATGTGGTATGTGATAATAGGTCACTAACAACTTAAAATGCTGTGGTATATTTAGGTGACAGTTCATGAAAAAGGTGCAATTAAAAGAAGAAAATAGTTGAAAATAAAATAAAATATTATACTGTTACATAAATATATTATAATCTGTGTAGCATATGTAAATGTATTTTCCTACAAAAATTTTAAAATTCAAATTAAATGGAGCTTTTTACAAAATTTCCATTTCAAATAAAAAAAATATATATTAGAAAATTATTTTAATTGTAAATATTTTAATTAACAAAAGCTGATCTTTACTTTCATGATCTATACTATACGGTATGCTTTTGCTTCTTAAATAAATATATACACGTCTAATTAATAAACAATATACATATTACATTCTAAAATAACTTTTTAGATAAAATACTTTTCATAAAATTTCAAGTGATTGAAGAAAAAAATTCACAAAAAAATAAAAGATTTACATGAACAAAAACAAAAGAATAAAATGTGGGCCTCAAAATTATCATGGAGAAATTAAGCTCTTTGTTGATGGTTGAAAGGTGGCTTTTGCTCCTTGCACTTATCCAAAACGAGAAGACAAATTCTAAAAGATTCTTGTAGCTCTCAATTTCAAGCATAAATTCATTATTCCTGTTTAAAGCATATATTGCTAGAGAGCTGCTTGGGTCGGATGCCCATCGGACTCAAATTTGGGTCCGATGGGTTTCGGGACTGTCCGATTCACTTTAAGATTCGTGCGCACAATTTTAAAGCACACGCGGAAGTTACGGGTACAAATTTTAAAGCAGATCGGACGGTCATCGAACCCATCGAACTCACTTTGAGTCCGATGGACATCGGACCCAAATTGACCTCATATTGCTGTGGTCACAGTTAAATGTTACATGTCAATCTCTTCTTCTCTAGTGGTGATGAGATTTCTCCCTAACATTTGATTTACTTATTCAATTTAGTCCAATTCAATATGTAAAGGGAGGTATTTATAAAGTGGAGGGTTCAAATGCACTATGATTTTGTGCTCCAATATGCTCTACATTCTTTATCTTTGTTTTTAAAGTTCAAACAGATGATTCAAACTGTTCAATGTAATATCCATATTAAAATGTGTTTGGAGATCAAATATTATATTTTTTGGAAATTTTTTACTATTTTTTTAGATAGGTACAAAACTACTGTTTTTGGATGGTCCAAAATTTTCTAAAAAACAGTGATTTTTTACCTATCTAAAAAAATAATAAACAATTTTCAAAAAATATAAAATTTGATCTTCAATCACATTTTATTATATAGATCATGTTGAACGGTTTTGATCGCCTATTTGGACTTTAAAAATTATGTATTAGTAGAAAAAAAAAATACACCATGTCTAATAATTTTACTTTAGACTTGATATTACATAGTAAATAGTTAGATTTTAAAATTGAAGAATGGTGAAGTTTGCAACAATTCAAGACCTCGGAAAATATAAGAAGAAAATTAATATCAATTGTTTGGTACTCCATAAATCAAAAGATAATTGTTTTAATAGAAGTTGGTCGTAGATAGTCACAATGTCTCGTCTAAGAACTACAACAGAAATAAAAGGCTACTTTTTCTGGGCTAAAAATTAATAACTTTCTCGTTACTTCATTTATAAATCAAGCCCATTTCTAGATTTATAGGCCGCTGAATAAGTTACCTAATTAGGCCCATAAATCAAAACGGGCTCTTCACTCGGTTGCTCGCTTCATAAGGAACTCTACTCGCAATTTCCATTACTTAACTCGATTAGTTTACATCTCGTGACCATCTCCTCTTTCTCCCTCACCGATTCGACATCTCCTGTTCTCTCCTTGGCTCTTTCTGCAACTCTAAGAAGGCGCTAGGTCGACCGACTGGAGGCGCCTCTTTTCCTCTGCGAGGTTTTGTTGTATACTTTATTTATTTTTTTGTTCTCTGTTCGAGGTTTAATTCGTTGTTTTGGTGATTTGTTGCAATAAATTAGAAACCGTAATTGATTTGAGGCGTATCGAATTAGAGAGTTTAAATTCCAAAAAAATAGGTACGTAGTGAGGTTGTGTTGCTCGTGAGACTTTTGATTTGGTGACAATTAGACTAGATTCATGGTTTATCTCTTACTAGTGTACAAATAGGATCATAGTTTCTACTACTAGATTTTCACTAATCTCAGGTTTGCATCAAAAGCGTCAGATTAATGCAACTTATTCTGAAATTGTTCCACTTCGGCTCTTACTTCTATGTACATATGGGTGCATAATTCCAACAGCGAAAATAACCTGTGTTTTGATCTCGGTAGTTCATCTATTAACAGTTAACCTTTGAATCAGTCATCATGATAAACAGTTACATCAAAGTAAACTAGGCCTTGTAATTATGTTGGGTTCAAAGAGTACAAAAGAATTAGCTTCTTCTCTGCATATCTTGTCTATCATTGTCATCTCTTCTTCAATTAATTTTATAAAGAAGACAAGCAGATACATCGCAGTTTATGGACAAACACGTATTTATTTTTACAGTAGCAATCGAGATCCAGATCAAGATCGAAATCGGAGGAGGTTAAGAAATTGAAGATGAATACATCGCAGTTTATGGACAAGCAAATACTGGATCTGATGAGTCCCCAATCACAGCTTAAGCCTCAGGATGAGGAGAGTTCGACTCACCATACCAATGGCAACACTTCCACCACCAAAGAAGAAATCCTCGCCAGCTATGATTTCCAGCCCATCCGCACTGTCGGATCCTCCCCTCCTCGCACTAGTAGCGGCACTGGTACAGTTACAGGTGCTGGGTCTGGTTCAACTTGGGGATCTCTCGATTCGAGGATGACGTCATTAAATCTCCAGGTAATGTAACGACTCCATTTCACTTTCCCTCTTCCGTTTTCTTTTCCATTTCCTTTTCATTTTTTCTGGTTCATTGTGTGATAATTATTATTTTCTTGTGTAGTTTCATACAAATTATGCAGTTCAGGTTAATAATTACTAATTAGAGGATCAGGAGTTGGCGGGGTTTTATAATGCAACGCCATTTTCTTGACTTTGTGATGTCCCAGCTGATATTGTGTTCCTTATTAAGTAAATTTGCTGGTTCTAAATTAGGAGTTGAGTTACGCTTTGCATAACCCAAATTGTTGCTGTGTTGAATTTTTTTTCTAGTGCCCTCTTTTTGATACAAATATGAAATAGGAAAACTGTTTGTGCCAAGCCAAGTGAAAAACCTCACTTTCTAAGCTCATCCTGCCAACTTGATCTTAGATTCTTAGTACATTATTTTCTCTCCTATTGATTAGTAGTTATAATTTGGATTCCGATGCAGTTTGCCAATGCCCTAATATATAGAACAAGAAATGTTGGTTGAATTTTGTATGTCTAAATTCAACTGTAACTTAAATTTTGAGGAGTTTATTGTGGTCTCAATTTCTCACAAGATGGTTGCATCTAGCGGGGTATTATGATGAAGATTCCTATCCTTACCCTGACAAGTCAAATTTGTGCATAAACTCAATAGAGTTGAAAAATGATTCACAGCTATGTAAATTCTCATTTTGTACCAAGTCCCCAGTATTTATCATGTTTATTGGTTTAATTTGATTTGATATGTTTTATTTTGAACAGAGTGCTGGTATACAGGAGCCTCAAGTGACGGAAGTGACGCAGAAAGAAGAAAGGACAGTGGCACCTTCTTATGGCACTGCTTTAGTGGCTGACATTGACCGCACGGTGAAGAAGTACGTTGACAACCTGTTGCATGCACTGGAAGGTGTCAGTGCACGGCTGTCACAGCTGGAGAGCCGGACCCACCGCATGGAGAGCTCCATGGATGATCTGAAGATTGTCGTCGGAAACTACACTGGCGCCACTGATGGGAAATTGCGACAGTTTGAGAATATCTTGCGTGAGGTCAGTTCCATCTTATATGTTCCTTTTCATGATGCTACTCATGCTTGCTTCTTATGCTGCAACCATACTGAGCAGTTGTTCCCATTTGATATGAACCAATCAAATCCTGGTAAAGTAGAATAATACTGGTTTGAAATAGACTAATAGTTGCATGGTGTTTTTGGTTCCGTATGTCTCAGGTGCAATCAGGAGTGCAGATTCTTCGCGACAAGCAAGACATAATGGAAACGCAACTCCATCTCTCTAAACTGCAACAATCACCTCAATCAAAGCCCTCTTCTGATAGCACTTCTACTGCCCCGACTCCTGCCCCAGATACCTCCCTTGCTCTCCCCCCACCACCTCACCAGCTCCCACTCCAGGCTCCACCACCCCATCAAGCTCCTCCCCCACAACCCCCTTCTCTCCCTACTCCAAATGCCCCGCCACCACCACAAATCCAATACCCACCTCAAAACCAGAACCCCTCTCTCCCCGCCCTCCCGGCCCCAAATGCGCCTCAATACCCCCCTCAAATGTCCCAATCTGTGCTCCCATCTGTGCCCCCCTACTTCCCCTCGCAGCCACAGCCAATGGACCCCAGCCATCAGCAGCCATACCACCAGCCGCCTCAGTCCCAACCCCGGCCCGAGCCCGAGCCCCAGGCCCAGCAAGGGTTGGGTGGCTACCAGCAAAACCCGCCACATTCTCAGCCAGTGGCACAGGGACCACCTCATTCTCAGTACATGCATTACAACCCAAGCCCCCCATCCCAGCCTCTGGCTGAAGACGCCAATCTCCCATATGGGCCTTCCCCTGCTCAGCGCTACCCTCCGCGTGGGCCCTCTCCTCCTTACATGCAACAACCTCCGTCCGGCGGGCCTGTGCCCCCGCCTTCTTACTACGGCCCGCCCCCACCCCCTCCCTCTACTGGTGGCATGTACAATGAACCACCCTCAACCAACCGGCCTGGCTATGGCCCTCCAGTGGATCCTTACCCATTTGGTGGGGGCTCCCCTTCATACAGAGGCGGGCCAGGAGGGATGAAACCCAACTCTCCTTTTGCATCAGGTAGTGTTGGTGGTGGAGGGGGTAAATACGAGAATCTACCAACTGCGAAGGTGTTGCCCCAAGCAGCTCCAGTGGGACCTGGTTCGGGGTCGGGAAACCGGGCTCCTCTGGATGATGTGGTGGAGCAGGTTGCGACGATGGGTTTCTCGAGAGAGCAGGTGAGAGCAACCGTCAGGAAGTTGACAGAGAACGGCCAGAATGTGGATCTTAATGTGGTTTTGGATAAGCTGATGAATGATGGTGCTGGCGGAGACATGATTCAGCCCCACAAGGGCTGGTATCGCTAATTGTTCAGCTCTGCATTTCAACTCTGCTCTCTCTCTTTCTAATCGCTTATGCTCTGCTGTGTTCTGGCGTTGTCCTGTAAATTTCGTTCTGATTTGTTGATTAAGGGTCTCTTTACATGTTTGGGCTTTTGCATACACATTTCACAAGTGTGGTTTTTGCTTAGCTACAGACTAGCGCACAAAGTTTCTCATCTGTTTGTGTAGTTGAAGAGGAGAATGTTGTTTGATACTTTGCTACAGTTTCAGTTTCCGAATAATTTGTGCATTCAGGTTCGAGATACCTGTAATTAATAGTTATGTATGATATATTAACGATTAAATGACTAGCTAAGAAATGATGATTCGTTTTTTAGTTGTTCTTCATATTTGGATGGTTAAACAGAAAATTTTATAGTAATGAAAGAGAGGGATAGAAGGTGATTGGTCGCTGTTGTGTCGGTTGTACTGCTACTATCAAATATTTCAACATCATTTGGATGTTTGGTTTTCAATTCCAAAGACAGTTTTCATTCAAATAAACAATCATTTGTATCTATCCAAAAAATGACCACCAATATTGGATTAAATCTGAATTCAGTTCAATTTGTAGAGATGCGCTTTAGAAATTGACACACGGACACGGTTGCTCGATGTGCCAACGGAGATTTTGGGGCTTTCCACTATACCGGGCCCATATGTTGGTGGGCTGAGGCCCAATATATAGAACTTGTGACAAAATTCATGAGAAAATAAGAGCTTGCTGGATCCTTTTTCTTGCCCAATAGGACCGTATTCGGATCTAATCGGGTATCTGACAGATATCTAGATACATCCATTTCCATTGAACTTGATCATGAATTATTACCTGCATTTGTTCCCAGAGAAGAAAAAACAGAGCATATATCAATTATTATCATGAAATTATGATATGTTTAATTGAACCTTATTTTGAATGATCTTGAAAGGTGAAGATGTATATTTAATTCTTACATAGAAAAGGTATCATTTTTCTTGTATTACTGCCAGTGCAGCTTATTTAGTATTACATTCAAATTACCAAGATACACCTTTACAAAAGAAAGAATACTTCACCTGAATTTATTAATGCTATGACAATGACAAGTGAATGCAGGATTGAAACCAGATATACATTCATAAAGAAAAGTCTGTCATAAAATGTTAAAAAATTGTGTGAACTATACAAGATCATAGTTTACCTTGCAGCTGCATGTGCTTCACAACGACTAACACCTGGGCCCATTGGTTCAGAGAATCTCAAGAACCAACCTGACAATGTATAGATAAATATATGAAATAATATATCCTACAAAATTAAACCTGACAGACAATAATATGCTGCTAACTTTGTCTCCTCTATATAACATGGTTTATATGTGTCCCAAATATTACAAGGAAGATTGCAACTGGTAAGTTCTGAGCCTGATCAGCTCTCTATCTTTCTCTCTCTTTCATATTTAAAAAAAAAAATTATAAATCCATTTTAATCACGAGTCAAGGACATGATAAAAATTGGTAAGTGATACGTTCTATCTCAGGAAGAGTAAACCGTATGTAAGAAAGGTGATTGGGTTGGGTTCGTTCTGCCCCGGGAAGGTAGGCTGAGGTCAGTGAGATTGGTTCCTGAAGAAGTGGAAATGGTTAGGAGATATTCGAACTCTAGCCTGTATGATATCTCGCTTATTTAAGCAAAAGTCTGCCCATGTCTAATGGGGCGTTCTGTCTTAAATAGGTCGTCCCCTAACCGTTATTCCGTGTTGTCAGAGCGGTTAGGGGAGATCGCATAGGAGCGGTTAAGCTCACATAAAGACAGTTATCCCCGCATAAGGGCGGTGACGTCCGTATAATAAGGCGGTCACTAAATCGCACCCACCATGTACGGACTTGAAGGCGATGATCATAAGCTGAATCCGGACTGGACTCGTATTGGATGAGGTCTTATGAGGCCTTATTGGGCCTAGCTATTGACGGATCCCGGGCCTTTCATATTGATCTCGGGTTGGCCCCTGAGAAGGGTCCGAATCCCGATCTATTCATGGTCCACGAAAGATCTGTGAGGGTCCTTGAAACATGACCCTATCAGTAAGTTTTATGGTGGTGCTAAATAAAAATATACTAGTATCGTACCCGTACATTGCAATGAAAATATATTATAAGAAGAAGAAACAAACAAAATAACATATTTTCATTAAAAAAAAAATAGACCAATAAAATCTTCCATATTAATTGGAAGGTCATCATTTCTCACAAAGAAAAGATATTGTCGTAAATGCATAGCAAATATATACAGAACAGATTAAGCCGTATTAATTGGAAGGTCATCATTTGCACAAACTTTTTGATGATACAGCCATGCAATAATATGTATTAATTGGTAGTTCATCATTTCTCACGAACAAAAGATATTGTGATAAATGCATGGCAGAAGAAATTTAGACTTCTACGCGTAAAAAAATATCAAAAAAAAAGCATAGAATAAAAATAGTCTGAGACTATTTGATTGGAGAGCTAATATTCAATCTGAAATTTTATCTTTTAATCTAAGACGTTGTTGGATCAGAACAACTACATGTTTAATATAATAATGGAGATCT
The DNA here is from genome assembly GCA_028015225.1 of Carex myosuroides. Taxonomy (NCBI): domain Eukaryota; kingdom Viridiplantae; phylum Streptophyta; class Magnoliopsida; order Poales; family Cyperaceae; genus Carex; species Carex myosuroides. The sequence continues at coordinate 13,491,840 of CM051470.1, forward strand.
GTCATTTATTGAAAGAAGTATGAAAGGAACCATAGCATATAAAAACAAAAGTAAAAAAAATAGAAAAAATAGGCCATAATAATGAAATTTTTTATGTGTATTCTTCTTCTCAAAAAAGTAAAAAATTATATCTCCATTTTTATGTCTGAATCTAAATTCACGCGCTCAGAAAATGTTGGTGAATGCTGATAAAAGAACAAAGTACATTGGTAGCAATTTGTGAATGATTTTATCGTGAGGAGGGATCAAGTTACAACAAAGTTACAACAATTATTTTTTTCATTTTCAAAGTCCAAATCATCGATTCAAACCGTTAAACATTATTATCTAAATAAAATGTGCTTGTAGATCAAATTTTACATTTTTTTGAATTTTTTTACTATTTATTAAGATGGGTACAAAATTCAATGGTCTGAATATGACTATTTTTTGTAAAATACTTAATAAATATTAAAAAAATTTAAGAAAATGTAAAATTTGATTTGCAAAAACACATTTTATTGTGGAGATCATGTTTAACGGTTTGGATTGACGATTTGGACTTTGAAAATGAAAAAAATAGTTGTTGTAACTCAAATTTGTTATAACTTGATCCCTCCTCTTTTATCATATGTGATCAGAAACATTTTCGAAAACATAATCTGCGCATCGAATCAGTACTCCGGAGATAAGTGTAGGTCCGATGCCCATCGGACCTAGTTTGGTTCCGATGGGCAGATCTACCGTAGGAGAACGGAGTAATTTGTGCGCACGAATCTTGAAACATACACGCACGGGGTTTAAAGAATTTCGCACGAATCTAAAAGAAAATCGATGGTGATTAAACCCGTCGAACCGAGGTAGGTCCGATGCCCATCGGACCTACTCTCAAGTCCTCAGAGACACCTCTCTTTTTGTTTATTATTATCAATTATTTATTTATTTTTGGCCGAGAAGAGCCACCACACAAATTCCCTGCTTGAGAAGAAGCAACCAGGCAAGATCATGTGGAGTTGTGGGCCCAGCTGCATACAGCCTGCCGAGGTGGCCCGCTAACCGACGACTCGGCCCGTTAAATGCGGCTTTACTCTCGTTCCAGATCCCCTACAGTCAGGAAGATTGGATGCACATCGTTGGTTCGTTAATTTTCTACTGATTCCAGGTGAACACAAATCTTGTGAAAATCGGACGGTATATAAAAGGAACTTTTGTGCATTCCTTTGGAGAGGATTTTGGGTTCGAATCCCACCACCTCGTCTCCTGTTTATTTTTGTTTCCAGCTACTCTCAACTCTTTTACGAATTCACATCCTTTGTAGATCTGGGCCGTTTCTTTTTAACATTGCACGAATCTTAAAGGCAAATAATACTGCCCCTGTGCTAGCCCGAATCTCAAAGCAGCTGAGAGTAAATCTCAAACCGTCAAGTGAGGGAATCTTGTACTGCCAGTGTCAGCCAATCTATACCTCGTTTTTTGTCTTTTTTTTTTTTCCTTTTTTTTTTCTTATAAAAGTGTTTACAATAATTGTACCTAGGGGTAAAAACGGTATGGATAATATCCGATCTGTATTTAATTTGTATTTGAAAAATTAGATGTGGATATCCGATATCCGAATATCTGTGTGGATATGGATACTGATATAATTTACGTTTCAATTATCCGTATCCGAATAATAGATATATATCATATATTTAATATATATTATGAAAAAATATTGTTATTTACTATTAAAATTAGATAAGTATTATGAACTTTGATAATTTTTAATATTATTTTAATAAATATCCGATATAATTCATATCCGTATCTCGTATCTGTATTCGGCTGATACCAGATTACAAACTGATACTTTTTTTATTTGAATCCGTTTATTATAAATTAACTCAGACAAAATTCAGCATTAGAAATGTGGTCTATAATTCTATAAATGTAAATTATGTCAACAAAAATGATATCAGTTTTATCATTTTTCAAGTGATTTACATATACTATGTATTTAGCGGTCTTTTAAAATATTAAATGACAACCCAATCACATGAAATTAAATACATGACTAAACTATATGGCCAACAAAATATTTATTAAATCTTCACAATAACCAGATAAAATTTAAAGGAATTAATGCGCTGATATGCTGTTTTTTATTGAAGCATGCACCCCAAATAAAATATGGAGCATCAATAGGATTAAATTTTAAGATTCCTATTTAAAAGGATACTGGTTATTTTTTCTTTTTTTCTGGAATATTAAAGAAATAAAGTGGAAATTGGATTCCCTTCGTTACGTCAACAACAATCAGGGTTCTAAATAGCGCCACTATAGCGTTTTTGGACCATAAAAGCTATGGCGCTATTGGCGTTATAGCACACTATAACAGCGCAATATGACAATAGCATTGTTATTTTAACTATTCCGTTATGACGCAATAAACGCTATTTAAACTTTTGACAACAACAATAACAACAACAACAATAATAATAATAATAATAATAATAATAATTGACAAAAATTGAGATTTTTTCAAAGTTTTGTCAAGTAACAACAGAGATGTATTTAGAGCGGATGTAAAAAAAGTCAGTAGTGATAACATGTGCCGATTACTAATACATGATCGCGTATCGTGTGCTGTGATCATTCTTTTATATAAATAATACGACATGACACACTGATTTAATCACAACTGAAAACAATATATGTATGACACGGCACGATATATAATTAAATGTAACCAAAATATTAACATGACTAACAAATCGTGATCATTCGCATACAGTGATTAATCCTCGCGATTTTAGTGATGATATAACACGGCACGTAAAATTTAACTTTATTACAACACAACACGTGATTCAAATTACGACAATACAACATAACACATCACAAATTTAGTGTTAATTAGAAATTCCCTGGACAACTGCAACGACTATATATGAAATACATTAATCATTATTGCTTATTGTTTACAAAATTTGTTCTCTTTCAAGTCAAATAAAAAACAAACAAGTTTGTTGACAACACAAATTTTGTTAACATTTTTGTCCCAAAGAAGAATCTCATGAGTATGTCAACACTCAACAGGGAACCTTCGTCATACCTCATACGCTTGGATTTGACTATGGATATAATATTAGGACTGTTCGGTAAGTCTGCCTGAGGCTTAATCCGCTTTTTTTAGCTTCCTTAGTCACTTAATTTTGCCGAACACCGTTTTTTTAGCGTGAATTAAGAACACCTCTTTTAGTCTTTTTTTGTCCGGATCTTAATTCTCTGCCCGGACCTTAAGGTACATCTATCCCTTCCTTTAGCTTCTTTAGCTTTCATCCACAAATTAAGACAACCGAACATCAGTTCCTTAACACTCCTTAAACTCTTAATCCTTTATTACCTAACGGCCCCAAATAAGATTAGTAGTGACTAAGCTTGATAATAATTTAATTATTTGAGACATACGAGCTAGAATCTTGGTAAAAACATATATATATATATATATAGAGAGAGAGATAGACTATGGTGAGTTGACGTCATATTTTCATTTTGAAAATCCAAACAACCGATCCGAACCGCTCAACTTTTTCAGGATATTTAAATATGCTTGGAAACTAAATTTTACATTTTTTGGAATTTTTTTACTATTTATTAAGCCACTTTGAAATCGCTGATCCACTGTGAACAGTAAAAAACAGTAAAATTTCTGGACCACCGGATCAGCGATTTTCAAAGTGGCTTAATAAATAGTTAAAAATTCCAAAAATTGTAAAATTTAGTCTCCAAGCACATTTCAATATTTAGAACATGTTGAGCTGTTCGGATCAGTTGTTTGAATTTTCAAAATGAAAATATAAGCGTGAAGTAAAAATAACCTCTTATTTCACAACTCACCATAGCCCAGCTATATATATATATTTCTTTTTGGTTTCAAGTACCGAGGTGGGGTTAGCGAGATGAGTGATAAGAAATCTAATGGGAAAAAAAATTGGTAGTTAGTATAAGCAAACCAAATGATTACCTAAATGAAAAATAAATCAAGATCAATCTGATAAAAATAAAAATTAAAATAGTACTGAATAAATCTCCATGAGTAATATATAGTGTTCCCTTTATTACTTGGATTAGTTCGGGAGGTGCAAATTACAGACCGGGCATTAAATTTCGCAACAACCCATAAATAAAATAAAATAAAATAAAATAAAATAAAATAAAATAAAATAAAATAAAATAGCCATACCGTATTTCTCTTTCCCAGGTTCAGATAACGAAGAGGGGAAAATATGGAACAGAGAATAAATGATCATCAACATCAAAGCCTAACCAAGCTGGCAATGCAGCTTAGGCTCATATATCTAAATATTTTGTTTTTGCCCAGTTTGCATTTGAATTTGAACCAGTAGCATTGTGTCACCTTATATTATCACAAGAACTCTGATAACGGTTCATTTCTTTTCTTTTCACAAAAGGGATTATTACTAGAGTACTATGTTGCATGGATACGGGTACGGGTATTGTATCAGATATGATACGGATATGGCGATACGAAAATTTTCAAAAATCAAAGATATAATACATCTATTATATATATTATCTTTTATTATAATAATTAATATTATTAATTCAATACTTGAATTAAATATAAAAAATTCAGGGCAGTCCAAATATACATTAAATATGTTAGCTACAAGCTTCTAATACAAAAACAAATTAGCGCAGCGGTTAAGGAGTATGTTGTTGTTGTCGTAGTACCCGGGTTCGATTCTCCCTGACGCTAATTATTTTGACATGGTCCATGCGCGGTGCACAACTCTAGGCCGGTGCATGCACACAGTTCACATCTAGAAAATTGTTCGGATTTTCAGAATCAGCAGAATCCGCGTATTCCGACCATATCCATACATATCAGAGACGTATCGCTGCGAGTCAAACCGTATCGGAGACCGTATCGGGGCCGTATCGGGTGCGTATCCATATCCGATACGCACCCGATACGGGTACGGGTCCCATAAAGAAGTATCCAAGTAACATAGCTAGAGTGGTAAAAGTGTACCGTTCCGTGATGTGATTAACACGTCGTGACTTTGGTCTCGTACCGTTTTGTGTCGTGACCAAGTAAACAGTCACACGTATCGTGCTGTACTGTGACCAAAATATCGAAAGTGATCACGACACGCGAGTCATGTCGTGCCTAAACGTGCTGTGTTGCGCTCAAACGTGACTGGTTACATTTAATTATTTTTTTCATAATTTAAATTAATTTATTCAAAATCCACTATTTAATTAAGATCTAACTATGGCTCCAATTCCTGCTCATGTTTTTACCTACTTGATTCAAATCCGTAGGCTATTAATTAATTAACAACGGATACCGGTTATATTATTCACAAGAGAGAGATGTTTAAAAATTGAATGAAAACAGGTACATATTTGGTTTGAAAATGCAAGATAGACATTTGAGACTTGGCATCGTAGTCTTTATTTTATTACCGAAAAAACTAATCTGAGAACTAAAAATGAGATTAGAAAATATTTATGAAACTTTTCAGCTATAAATATAAGAGATGACGAGATAGGCTACCATATTTTGGGAAGTAAAGAAGGTGTTTTACTTCCCGTTTATATCTCTATTTTCAAAATTCAAACAGTTGATTCGAATATTCTAACATGATCTTCATATTAAAATGTGCTTGGAGACCAAATTTTTCATTTTTTTTTTATTTTTTACTATTGTTTAGAATTTTTGAAACTCACACATTTTCATTAAATAAAATAATAATAAAAAATTCAGAAAAACAATATTTTTCAAAAATTCTAAAAAAATAGTAAACAATTTCAAAAAAATGTAAAATTTAATCTCCAAGTACATTTCAATATGAAGATCATGTTGAAAAGTTCGAATTAACTATTTAAACTTTAAAAATAAAAATATAAACGGAAAGTAAAACACCCTCTTTGCTTCCTAGAACACCGTAGCATCACTCAAGAGATGACATGTGAATGACTTGTTATAACGGTCCACCAAGCTACTTTTGTAGATCACATTAAAAATAAAACAAATTAGCTTTTAAGTCTACGTAACGGACTACTTCAACCTATAGGTTATGTAACCTCGTAAAAAATGTTGCTCAAATTTAAAAAAATTTAAAAACACATGTGATATGACATGAATATACTCATCCCAATCCTTGATTATTACCTTCAGTCAAGTCAACTTTTTAGTTGAACAGAAATCTACCCAAGCCACGTGGTAGTAAAATTCAAGCAATCACAACGTTATGACATTAATATTTGCTGAAAAGTCCTTATATTATTTGAATATTCCACAATATGTCAGCACTTTGAAAAAATTGCAAAACGAATCCGTAGTATGAAAAGTGAAACTTGCAAATCTATCTTTTGACAATTGACACCTTTTAAAGGTTTTAACAAGATTTCCGTATTTAAAGTTTGGTTTCAAGATTAAAGATCAATATATATTTTTTAGCTAAAATTCTTAAATTTTAATATAATAATGTGTATATGCCAGAATTTGTAGTGTTTGGTTTGTAAATTAATTAAAGAGTATTGTTAAAATGCCTCATTGGTTTTGTGCCATGTCATGCTCCAACATAATTATCTCTATTTTCAAAATCTAAATAATCGACATGAATCGTTCAACATGATCTTTATACTAAAATATGCTTGGATAACAAATTTTAGAATTGTTTTAATTTTTTTACTAATTGTTTAGAGAGGTACAAATTACAAAATCACAATTTTATAATTAAGAAAATCATTTTTTTTTTCATTTTGTAGAATGAAACTCTTAATTATTGACATTACAAAAAAAAGAGGTTGCTAACAATCACTAGGGGCATATTCGGTCTACAGGTGGGAACGGGAACGGGAATGAGTTGGACTCCAATTTGAATTGACGTTTACTGTGCGCGTGGGACAGAAAATACAAAGTTGAACTGAATTTTTTTTTTGCCACGTGCACAATAACAGAACCGAACAGGTCATAGAAGAACATCATCCTGCAGTACTAATGCTATTAAAAGCCATAGCAACTAAATTTAATCAGATAAATCAATTAAAATAAGGTACAAATAATACTATTAAAAGCAATACATGAAATAGTGTAATGCATTCAATTTCTGTCCTTTTCTTGAGAAAAGCTCTCAACCAACAATAGGTTAGTTACAATTTTTCTAGGTTTTCTGTTTTTGAAATTGACCATAGATATAATTGTTGTTTGAATAATTGTTCAAAGATTTTGATTTGCCAAACATTCAAGCAATCATGATATGCATTTCATGGATCAGATGGATGGTTATTTTTTACCTACTTAAATTTTCTTCTGTAACTAAGTTTTGCAAATCAGTAAAAATGAAGGACTACATTGATCTTCTGGTCATATAAATCTAACTGGGTATCTATCATCTCAAATATTTTATTTCATTGCTACAACTCCCAACATAACATTAATGTAAACTAAAGACAAGCACTAATGTAACTGTTTCTAGTCCAATGTAACATTAGAGCATCCATATCTACATCTAGCATTGTAAGATGCAAGTTTTGGGATTTTTTTTAAAAACCATAATTAAAATAATTAATTTTAAATAAACAACATGATTGTGGCCAGATTTACAAAAACCATCAAAACCGAATTGCCAATTCGGTCCGACCACATTTTTTTCCTCCGGACCGAATTGGCAATTCGGTCTGGCTATTTTTCACAGTTCCCAGGATCTTCCTGTGTGGCCTTGCGTGTAATTTCGCCCGGACCGAATTGCCAATTCGGTCCATTTTTTTTTTTTTAAGAGACAAATCTAACACTGAAATAAAATGTGACTATCTAAATAAAGTTACAACAAAGGTACAACGATCATTTTTTTCATTTTCAAAGTCCAAATCGTCGATCCAAACCGTTCAACATGATTATCTAAATAAAATGTGATTGCAGATCAAATTTTACATTTTTTTGAATTTTTTACTATTTATTAAGATGGGTACAAAATTCAATGGTCTGAATATGATTATTTTTTGTAAAATATATAAATAGTAAACAAATTCAAAAAAAATGTAAAATTTGATCTGCAAGCACATTTTATTGTGGAGATCATGTTGAACGGTTTGGATCGACGATTTGGACTTTGAAAATGAAAAAAATGGTTGTTGTAACTTGATCCCTCCTCTTTTAGTATGAATATGCTAATATATGTCAAATTTTGCTCATCTCTAATCTTAAAAAAAAAAAAAAAAAAAAAAAAAAAAACTGGACTGAATTGCCAATTCGGTCCAGGCTAAAAAAACCTCTGGACCGAATTGGCAGTTCGGTCTGGCCTGTTTTTTGATTTTCTGTGACGTTTTTTCTACAACCGGTGAAAAACAGCCAGACCGAATTGCCATTTCGGTCCAGAGAAAAAAAATCCTTCGGACCGAATTGGTAATTCGGTTTTGATGGTTTTTGTAAATCTGGCCGCAATCGTGTTGTTTATTTAAATTTAATTATTTTAATTATGGTTTTTAAAAAAAATCTCAAGTTTTGTAACATGAAACAACGTGGCATACTGGCATACAACCAAATCTGACCCTACAGCATGTGCGCAGTCACCGTAGAAATAAGATATCACACAACAATTCAGATTCCGAATTGTAATTTGTAAACGCCTACTTACAAAAATAAAGGTATCTCAGTTATTTCAATTCTGTCTCTAGCCATTTCCAGTATCAGATTTTAACGGTGCTGTTTTTAGGAATTTGTGTAATTATTGGAACATTAGAACCTAAGTAAGAAAATGAAAAAGAGAAGGAAAGCAGACAAATATTTTGGATCAATATTATTGATTTGTCCAAAAATTATGAAAAAAAGAAAGAAAAATAGTTTTTTTTTCACATTATTTTCTCTAAACTTTTGTCCAAAAACACACAAAAATAACAAAAAGAACACAGATCCTGACATGCATTGCCATTGATTAAATTTGCACTGAAGAGAAAAACCAGTACAACTAATTAACTGATCATCATTAACATTAACTTTAACATTAACATTAACATTACCATTAGAGATTTAGCTTTAGCTAAAATTAATTAATTGAAACAACATAGACTACTAGAGAAACAAAGATGAAGGATACTGCACTCAGCCATCAACAAAACTATCTCCATCAAACCCCAACGATATCGATCCGAAAACAAGCTTCTTCTGGCCTCCCAAGGAGCTCTTGCAATGGGCGATCGCCCCTTCGATCGCACTTTGTAACTCCTCCATTGAAGAAGCCGTAGACAGAGACACCGGTCCTGGCGTCGGCATGTCAGGAAATGCACCCGCGCCGCCTCCGCCAATGCACAAAAGCCCGGAATGACTTGGTGAAGAGCGCATGGATGAAGGACAGCTAGCAGCACACCGCTTCCTTCTCGGGTACTTGAGGTTGCCAGAGAAGGAATTGGACAGGTGATCGAACAAGAGATCTCTCTTGTGATCTTGACTCTTGGCTTCTCTTGCTGTTGCCGGGTCTTTGCGAATGGAGAAGGAGAAGTTTCTCTTCTGTGGTTGGTTTTGGTTGCTCTGTTTCTGAGGTAGAGAAGAGAGCTTCTCGTAAAGAGGCTTCACTTTCTTTACATACTTCTTCAAAACCTCTTTCGGAGAAGGCTTGATTTTACTGCCAGTAGAGCTGACGTCCTTTTTGGTGCTGTTGCCACGTGGCAGGAAAACAGAGGAGAAACGGTTGGCGAGGGAGGAGAAACGGTTGGTGGAGCGCTGGGGCTTGGGAGGGAGGGGAAAGGGGAGGGATCGCCGAGGCAGTGCCTCATCGTCATTGACGGAGCTGGGGCGAGAGGAGGAAGGGGCAGAGTCGGAGGGGTGGAGGAGGCTAAGATCGGCGGAGAAAGATGAGGAGGTGCTTCCGTTTGAGTCGCGGGAGGTGGCGGAGGAGTCACCGGAGGCAGAGGAGGTGGAAGCGGAGGAAAGGAGCAGAGAGCGAACCATGGAGATACGGGGGGAGAGGTGAAGAGGGAGGAGCTGGCCCTTGTAGAAGAGCTCGTCGGCCGGGCATAGCTGTGCGGCGGAGGGGCGCTTGGAGGTGGGGGAAACCGACACAGTGAACTCGAAATCCGACGAGGAGGAGGATGTCGGAGAGGGACATGTGGTGGTTGTCGTGGATTTTGATTTCTTAGGTCTGTCGGCGGCGCGAGGAGAGGCCACCTCGTCGCCGGAAGTTCCGCCGTTGGTGGAACAGGGCATGGCGGCGGCGGTGGTTTAGTTCGGAGAAGTGTGATGGAATCTCATGATAAGAGAGAGAGAGAGAGAGAGGGGTTTTGAAGCAGGAGAAGGAAATAATAGAGAGATGATGATGCTTTGGTTTGCTCAAGTTTTAGGGGGCTAGTGTTCTCCTCCTTCTCTGAAATTCTTCAACCGCAGAATGATTCTTTCTTTGCATGTGAGAGAAGAATTTGTATTTTAAACTCATGCAATGGAATGTAATTGTAGGTGAATTGATGAAGGGTGGTAGAACAGGTGGCGGAGTGGAGACTTAGGGAAAATGGTCACATGACTTTGTGAAATTAAATGAGAGGTGTACTTTGCTTGATTACTAATAATTAGAGAGGCAATTATTTTGTTCTGGCTTTATGGCAGTGGGCCATGTGGAGCCTGTGTCTATTTTTGGTCGGTTAGGATTCATTTATGCACCTTTTGTGATTCTGGCAAAATTACAAAAAGTTGCTTTCTATCTTTTTCTTTCACTTTTTTTTGTCATTCACTTTCATGTAATTTGCTAATTTTGTACTTGTTCTAATTTTAATATCAAGCTCACCTTTAGTTCTAATTTTAATATCAAGCTCACCTTTAGTTCTAATTTTAATATCAAACTCACCTAAACTTTAGGGGGTGGCAACGACCTGGCTCGTCACGAGTTGGATCTAGCTTGAACTCGTTACGAGCAGAGGTCCGAGCTAAAATTTTAACTTGATCGTCACGAGCTGACGAGTTGGCTCGCTGGGTCTGACTGGATCTTGTTTTAAGAAGAAAATAAATTCTGCAAACTTTTTGAATCGAGCTGGACCGACATAGACATTATAAAATGCACACAAATTCACAAATTGATGCATATACGAGCTAGCTCGTGAGCTGGCTAGCAAGCTAGGCCCCAGCTTGAACTCGTTAATTCTAGACCAAACTAGTGGCGAGCTGGCTCGTTAACAGCTCGATCCAGTAACAAACGAACTGTTAGCGAACAAATCAAGTGCGAGTCACAATCAAGCCACGAGCTACAATTTTTTTTTTGCCACCGCTACTCACCTTAGAGTCGTCAAAATTTGGATATAAATTATATAATCTTTGAATTTCTAGCAATAACAAATGTGTTTGATTGAAAAAAAAAGATCAAAAATAATATGAAGCAAAATTTAATTGTTACCTTTCCAAAAGGGTCATTCATTTAATGTGTATAGGCGACGTGTCCATGCGACCGCAAATTAATTATGGGGTTAAAATTCTTGGATCTAACATTTTACATATACAATAGCAAAAGAAAAGAAAAGAAAAGAAAAGAAAAGAAAAGAAAAGAAAAGAAAACCCAAATCTAACATTTTTGAGTCAGACTCAGACTCAGGTTTGCTGGATTTATATATTCATTGTTGACGCGTTGCCATCTCAGTTGTGTCGCTGGTCATTGACTCTACCACTCTGTAAGATCCTTTGTCACCAATATGTTTATAGCACATGTATTTTGTACCATAGTGACATAATTTTCGTATAATTCGTTTTTTCGACGTTACCGAACCGAACTCCGAATAAAACGCAGAAAAATATATAATATGTTTTATTCGAGAATAAAACGCGAGTTGACGAATTATTCACGATAAAAATGCGAACTTTTTTTTTTTACGGTTTTTTTGGGTTTTTTTTTTTGGCTTCTTTGTTGTACCGAATCATTTCCAAATTATACCCGAATCACGAATTTTTGACCTCGCCGAACCGAACCTGAACTATTGATTTGTCACTATGTTTTACACAATGAATCCTTGATTTCCAAATTTTTGTTGTTAATGTACAATGATATAATATTGAGTCTGGCTAGCATGACATCAATGTCATTTCAGCTTATATAACACCAACTCCAAAATTTATCGAATTGACTTCAAACGCTGAATTCAAACCGATCTATTTTAATAGTTGTGCGTTTACATGCAAAATTTATAATTTTTCGAATTTATTTAGTATTAAGTCAAGCTGTCAAATGTGTGAGTTTATAAGTTAATTTTAATGCATTCATTTTTCAACATTTTTTACCGCTTGATTTGATACTAAATTAACTAGAAAATATAATTTTTTTGCATATAAACGCATCACTAATAAAGTAAGTCAGTTTGAACGGTTTGAATTAGTTGTTTGAAGTCTATCCAATTAATTTTGTAGTTTATGTCATATGACACCAATGTCATACTAACCGGACTCTATAATATTTTAGTATGTTATTTGACTCATTATAAATTTAAAATATATTGATATATATACATATTTTTCTATCGAATTTTAAAATGTATCCTTTTTATATTAATTTATATAGGTAGAAGTTTTGTTTCATATAATTTATGCCATCATTTAATTAAGAAAATAATAGTATTTTCATATAAGAAAAATTCATCAGTTTATAACTATAATAATTAAGTTCAATTGACCTAGATCAAAGTCATTTTTCATAAATTTTTTTTTAAGGAAAAGCCCTTATAGCATTAGAATATTGAAAATGTTCCACCATACTTAGTACCAGAAAAAACTAAAACTTAGCTTTGCTGATTTTTTTTTTAAGCAAGACATACGCCTTAGTACCGGTGAAAACGGAGCGGATTTTCCAGATACGGATACGGATTGAATATCAGTCAGATACGGATCGGATCGAATATTTATTAAATAATATTAAAAATACCAAACTTCATAATATTTATCTAATTTTAATAGTGAATAACAATATTTTTTCATAATATATATTAAAATATATGATATATATATCTACTATTCAGATACGAATAATTGAAACGTAAAACCATATCAGTATCTATATCTACACGGATATTTAAATATCAGATATCCACATCTATTTTTTTGAATACATATCGAATATTATCCATACTTTTTTCACCCCTAGCCTTAGTCTTGCTTATCCAAGAGGAAAAATACACAGGCCGACGAAACAAAGGAATTGCAGGTGTTGGATAGAAAAAGCCAACGTATATACGTATGTACCATTCATGCAACAGAAAATCAACCAAATACTCAATACTAGTTTAGCGTATTCGAGTTTTTCTTTGGTGCCAACGAAAAACATTAAATGCAACGAATCACTGCAACCAGTCGAGGAGCCCGCAACACGATTTAATACACTGAATGGGTAACAGAAGAATCTTTTTCACCAAGGTCAAAGGTTGAATCGCTGAATGAGGACACATGGAAGGAGACAAACTAAAACACCCAGATTTGATTTACAGCTCCAACCACGTTGCTTTTAATTTCTTTGATCTTTTCAGGTCTCTCTATTCGTCTATTTGTCTTTTGCAATCAATCAAAAGCAACAGCTCTCGTTTTATAGATCGATCCGAATTTCTCTCTCTTTCAATAATTGATTGATCTTCTGTTGCATCTTTTATGCGATAAGCAGTGTAGCGGGTCGTTGCATCTTGATTCACACAAGTACCATAGTCACAAGATTCACGAATAATTCATTTTTTTGGTGATGCCGAACCGAACACCGAATTATTCGGTTGACCGAATAATTCGCGAATTTTACGAATTTTACGAATTTTTCCCATAATTTTTATTCTTTTTTTTGCTACCTCGTAGGACTGAGATCTCTGGTTCGGATAATTCCGAATTATACTCGAATTATTTCCGAATCACGAATTTTTTACCTCGCCTCGCCGAATCCGAATTTGTCAATATGCACACAATCACACTTTGCAAGTTTGCATTTATAAAAGTTTATAGATGGAACTATGGAAGTATTTTAGCAATGAGACGACTATAGCAAAATATTTTAAACTGGTCTTATTTTCTACTTATTTTCATCAATTTAAAATAAACAATTAAATTAATTTTTAAGACAACCATAAATTTCCTAATATTATCAGTTGTAAGTATGTTGAAGAAAACAAACTCTTATTTAAAATCATCAAAGTACCAAAATTACTAGAAAATTTGTTCAGATTCATCATATTCCACAAATCATTTTCAAAGAGCATACAGATGGTATTTTTGATGTATTACATTTGGGAACCATTTGCACAGATCGCTGCAGAGAAGATGTCACATGGGATTGATTTGCTAAGGTCTTGAGTACTGAGGAAGAAATGAAGGAGGGGCAAATAGGGAACAAATTAAGGTCGGTAGCAAGAGCTTTCAATATCTTTCGTTGTTAATGTGTCAATAGATCGACATTGTACTAGCCAATTATTGGATTAATGATTGGTTACACACATTGGCGAATTATTTTTATAAATTATAATTAAATTTTTTTTTTACGAAACCAGCATGATTATTTTTTTTTACAAAAACCATAAGAACTGAAATTCCATTTCGGTCAGTTATTTTTTTTTATTCCGAACCGAAATGATATTTCGGTCCGGTTCTCTTTTTGGATTTTCTGTAGTACTGGTTTCACAAGTTTTAATATGAGCCGTTACAGAAAAATAAAAAAGGAGACCGGATCGAAATGCCATTTCGGTTCTTATGGTTTTTGTAAAAAAAAAATAATAATGTTGATTTCGTAAAAATAATTTTTTAATTATGATTTATAAAAAAAATTCCACATTGGCACGTTGATAATTCCCAATAAAAACACAGCCTTGCATTTTCCCCTAACATCATTAAGCTTTGATCCATTTTTTTTAAAAAAAAAATGTAAAATCAACAGTTTTATGTTTTAAAGGAAAAAAGAAAAAGAAAAATGACTTATCTTAACTAGAAACAAGAAAAATTGAGTGAGGATATGATAATATGCATATTACACATCGACTCATGCTATGGATCTGTAAGATTATATATTTATTTTTAAAATTCAAATAGTTAAACATGATCTCTATATGAATATGTACTCGCACCCAAAATTTACATTTTTTTTATATTTTTTTACTAATTTTTTATTTAGGTAGAATACTACTGCTTTTTCCATGGTCGAGAATTTTCAAATTAAGTAATTTTGTGTCAATTTAATAAAATAGTAAAAAAAATATTCTAAAAAAACATGTAAAATTTGATCTTGAAGTATATTTTTCATATGAAGAACATGTTGAACAGTTTAGATTGACTGTTTAAATTCTAAAAACAGAAATATAATTTTATAGCACGGGACATTACCACATTCTCTCATTCACAAAAATTATCGACATACTGTTGCAGGAGTAGGGTTAAAATGCACTATTGGTTTTGTGTCCTAACCATACCCCACATCTTTGTCTCTGTTCTCAAAGTTCAAACAGTCGATCTGAACCGCTCAACATGATCTCCATATGTGCTCAGAGTCCAAAAGCAGTGATCTTATACCTATCTAAAAAAATACTAAAAATTTCTAAAAAATATAAAATTTGGTCTTTAAGCATTTTAATATGATATTATATTGAGCAGTTCAGATCGATTATTTGAACTTTGAAAACAGAGATAATTTGTGAAAACATTTTAATATGGGATATGGTTGAGAAACAAAACTAATAGTGCATTTTAACCCTACCCATGTTTCAGAGTGATAACCTTTCGGAGAATTGGAGATAATGTTTTTTTTTTGAAGAAAATTGGAGCCACCTAAACTTTACCTGATTTTTCATAGTCTATTTATCAGCTAAATGAACTGTTGACAAAGATGTGTTGTAATGTCAAGAGGGCATGCATTTAAGTGGCAAACTACCAAACTATAATTTGTGAAATTAATAATTATACCAATGTTTGTGTGCTGACTTGAAGAGATGTTGGCCCATGTTAGATTATTGTTCTGGATATTATTACATATATACAGGGTTTTATTTAAGAGAGTAAAAAAAATAACAAATCAGATTTAAATAGCTAATTGAGTTTAAACCTATTAGCTAATTATATACTAAATAAAAAACAATGCTCTAATTTATAATTTTAGTACTCTGATTTTTAATTTTCAATGCTCTAATATCTACTTCTAATTATCAATCTGAATTCAATGAATTTATTCTAATTTGAAATTTAAATTTAACCCAAATTACAAATTAGAATTTCAGAGGACAACAAAAAAAATTTATTGATCATTCGCGTGTTGTGACTATCTTTAGAAAATTTGGCACGACCCGGCATGTCACGCAAAGATCTAGTCACGGCACGGCATGGCACGTGGTCGCGAGAGTCACGTGTAATTAAGACCATTAGATCTTGATCAAATGGTAAATCTTGAATAAATTAACCTAAATTATGATCAAATGGTCACGCGAGTCACGTTTGAGCACTGCATGACTATTCGCGTGCCGTGACCACCCCTTGACATTTTGGTCACGGCACAACACGTGAAAAAATAACTTGATCACAACACGGCACGAGACCAAAATTACAACGTATTAGTCACGACACGGCACGACACTTTTTTTCCCACTGTATACATGTATAGTGGTGAATGCTCCATCGGTTTTTTTTTTTAAATAGAATTACTGTAAACTAAATCAACGGAACAAGCCTCTGGATTTGGGATTTTCGAAATTTAGCCTCCACCGATCCTAGGGACCGGTGTAGCCAAAAAAACCCAATCTACACCGATCCTGGGGATCGGTGGAGCCTGTTATGCACCATACGGGTGCAGCCTGCACCCCTTGCCACAGAAAATCCCATCTTGCCCTCCACCGATCCCTAGGACCGGTGGAGGCTTGATCTCCAAATTTCGAACTCGAGAGGTCCAGAACTCCATCTCTGTCTCTCCCTTTCTTCTCCTTCGTTTCCTCTCCGAACTCTTCTTGTTTTTTTTTTTCTTTTATCCTCTCAATTTACTCAACCATTTTAGAATCCAATTGTTTTAAAATTTCTGGATCGTCTAAGAGAGTTAGAAACTCTTCGGATCTACGATTTTGACGAGGTAAATATCTCTTTTTTTTATAATTTTTTATTTTAGCCGAATTAAAATGAATAACTAATTTAATTTAGTTTGTTTAGTATATTTAGATTGTTTTTGGGAAATGTAGTGTTAAATTAGTATTTGGTGTAATTTAGTGTTGATTTGGAGTATATTTAGTAATTTAGTGGTAATGTAGTGTAATTTAGAGTTCATTTGATGTTAATTTAGTGTAATGTAGTGATGTAGTGTTAATTTAGAATTTATTTGATGTTAATTTAGTGTAATTTAGTATATATGTAGTATAATTTTGTGTAATTAAGTGTTCATGTAGTTTAATGTAACTTTTTAGTAATATGTATTATAATTTTTGTAAAATTAGATAAATGTGTGATGACTCTCATGAAGTTTAAAATTAGATAAAATAATAAATGTGTAAAATTAGTAATATGTAGTATAAATTTGTGTAATTAATTGTTCATGAAGTTTATTTTTAAAATCAAAATTAGATGATATGTTGTTTACATATAGTTCAATTTTCATTATTGTAGCCATATGCTTGAAAAAATATTTGTTTATATATTTATGTGTGACGACTCTCATCAGTTGAAAAAATATTTGTTTATCAAATTTTCTAACAGAGTCAATGGATAATCCGGATTATCCAGAGTTGTTGAAATTAGCACCACAGAACCACAGGGCATGGCAAGTTCGTGATATGGTAATTTTGATTATATTTATTAATTATTTGTTGCAAATAAATATTATATGAAGTATTTGAAGGGTTTATAATGTTTTAATTCTTTTTGGCAGCCTACCTTTTCATTGCAGGTAAATTCACATCAGACTAGTATTGCTTACAACAGTCGGATGGACGGTGCTCTGAGGAGGTTAGGGTTGTATCAAATTGCTCGCCTTAATGATTGCAAGATTGATCCACATTTGATTACTGCTCTGGTTGAGAGGTGGAGGCCGGAGACCAATACATTTCATCTACCTGTCGGTGAGGTGACAGTGACGTTGGAAGATGTTGCATGTCTATGGGGCTTATCGACTAAGGGTAATTAATAATCATGAGTTGTTTATCGGTTAATTTAATTACCTATTTATAAAAAATAAATTGTTAATTGTATAATTCTTTTAATTTGCAGGTGACGCGATTACTGGCACCAGCGATACTGATTGGGACCCATACTTAGAGTTTGATCTAGGGGCTGATCCGGCAGATTTTTACAATCACCTCCATCAGACAATGCCATATAAATATAGGATTTATAATCCTAACACATCGAAAGAACGATTGTCCGTCTCTGCTTATGCGCTTAGACTAAAATGGTTGCGGGCGCAATTTAGTTTTGAGTTAGAAGATTGGCACAACGATGAGATAGTTGCACGGTACACTCGAGGATTTTGTATGGATTTATTCGGGTCGGTTATGTTTCCAGATTCAAGTGCGGATGGAGTCCCTGCGATGTACTTGCAATTCATCACTGATCTAGAGACTCCACGAGAATACAATTGGGGAGGTGCTGTACTTGCACATCTCTATCGAGAGTTGTCACGTGCTTGCCACGCGGGGGCAGACACGATAGCGGGTCCGATGTTGTTGTTACAGATTTGGTCATGGACTCGATTTGCTATTGGTCGGCCTATACCCCGATCAGACCCACCTCCCTTCGGTGGTGCCGATGAGGATACGAGGAATGCTTTCGGTGTGAAGTGGACCACTCGACATTTGTGGCCAGAGAACCCTCACTTAGGTAAAAAGATTTATAATTCGAGATAACTTCGATAGATTTATAATTGGTTTTTTAAATTTATATTTTTTTTTGGCAGGTGGTACAGCCACGTATAGAGATAACTTCGATAGACTAGCTGATGAGACAGTTAACTGGCAACCATACGTTGATTACTATGATCAGTTACCTCGACATGTCCGACGACAAAAGAGGTATTGGATGAGATGCGGTTACGTGATCCATTTTTGGATGGTGGAGTTTCAGCATGCGGATAGAGTCATGCGCCAGTTTGGTAAGCACCAAGAGGTCCCGCCTCCTCCTCCTCTACCATGGGATGAGATCAGTTATTTACGAAAGACGTGGTATCACGATGGAAATTCAACAAGGGATGGTTGTTGGGGGATGACTCTTAGTGAGTACATCGAGAAGCCTCCAGTATTAATTGGAGAGCGGAGACCATATGACATGAGTAGGCATCATATGTACATGCATTGGTTCAACGCACGTGGTATGAGATCAGTGTATCTATCAGATAACAATCCGGAAGCTCTACGGCGTCAGGCTCCCCCGCGGACAGGAGATGTTGCAACACTGGCATACGTTCCTCATGGTCATAGGCATTCTCGTGTGGTTCGTACATTAATTTTTTTTTAAATCAAACTAGATTTTTCAATATTAATGTGCAATATGTCACAGTTCGAAATGTATTACGCAGATTTCTCGAGAGATACAATTCACTATGCAGGCAATAGACATGGTAAGGACCCCGGGACAAATAGCATATGGCAAGATGATACTCGAGCATTCTCGTGACATTATGGAGGATATTGATCAGATTCACATCTTCCGAGGCATACTCGACAGTGCTGGGATCCCTACAGACTTGGACATGATCAATTTGGATGATGATATCCCTGATCAGCATTATCGTCGTCCTACAACTTCAGAGCCTCCCCCGACGTGGGACAACTTCATGAGCGGCACAGAGCCTGGATCTATATCTCAGTTCATGCTCAATGAACTAACGGGAGACTTCAGTATGATGGGACCATCCACTGGAGATCCAGGAAATCTTACAGGCGATTATGCTCCATCCACTTCAGATCCCCCTCTTGGAGTCCGTACAAGGCAGCCTACTCAGCATTACACTCCCGGGTCTGACGCCCTTGGACCTAATCGACAGCGCCGACGAAGGCGTTAACATGTTTCGACTGAGTAAGTGCCTCTGTTAAGCATGATACCTTTTAAATTTTTGATTGGATTCATTATTTATTGATTAATGCATGATACCTTTTAATTTTTTTTTTGCAGAGGTACCTGAAGATTAATGTTAGATTGTATCCATTATTATATGTATGTTATCTGTAATGTTAAATGGACTATTGTAGCTTTAATTGGACTACCTTTAATTATCCTTTAAATTATGTTTAAATTATGCTTATTTGAATCATATTTGAAATTCATGTATGTACCACCGAAGCATAATTTCTTGATTAAAAATGTCAAAGATAAATCTTAGAATACAATAAAAATTACAACATAAATTCTTAGAATACAATAAAAATTCTTAGAATACAACATAAATTCTTCGAATACAACATAAATTCTTAGAATACAACATAAAATCTTAGAATACAACATAAATAGAACTTAGTTCAAATAAAATGAGTACAACTTAGTTCAACATAATGCATAAACTTAGAAATCCCTAAATCCTACGATTTAGCGAGTCGATGCACCTGTTACAAAATGAGTACAACTTAGTTCAAATTTGATTGGAAATAAACGGAATTGTATTTTGAATATTTAAATTGTTATACCCGAACGTCTTGCTGTAGTTGACTCTTGATTGTGTTGTTGAGCATTACGCCTCCTGGCAGGGGCCTCCATTTTGTCCATAGTCATAATTCTTCGCTTGTGTTTTCTCCTACCCTTATTTATTTTTTCCTTATCCGGATCTGGCCTTATAATGGGGCCATCAACTAATGGCCAATTCCTTTTATTTCCAAATCCATAGAAACGACCAGACCAAGTATTTATATAATTTTGTAAGCTGTAATATGGGTTAACATAGTCGTTAGGATTTAGCCTCCTAACGAAACAAACTGCCAGAACATGTTCTATTAGGTACTGTGTACCTGGATTAGATGCTTTGATGGCACCCAACAACGATGGCAGCATCTCGTAAGACTTCTCCCAGCTCCCAAACAAGTCGGCAATTGCAAGTTCCCTACCTCTCCACAACTTGTTATACGAGGGCGTTACTGACCCAAATTTAACTTTAACCATATGCTTGACCCCTTTAATGCTCATCTCCAGATCATCTTTCAAAGCCGGTTTAATAATATCAGCAATTACTCTGGCAGTCATTTGATGACTATCCAACCTTTCAGCACTTCCAAAACATGTGTGGATAAACGGGTTGGTGGAAATTGTCCATGCACCAGTTGGACATACAATTGCATACAATTTCCATTGGCATTTAGAAGATTTACATTTAACTCTATACTTAGTTTTGCTGCTGTTTAGCACTTCCAACTCTGTGTTTCGGGGTAGGTGAAAATCAGCAAGTTCTGATTTTAGTTTGGCTTTGGATTCAAACATTTGACCTTCAGCAAATTTTTCATCTAACCTGGGGGGGTTCGCAAAAAATGCACGATCCTTGTATGGCATTGGCAATTCATCGTTGAATGATGAACATGGATGCTTAAGTCCTCGATTGATGAATGGGATCGACTCGTGCCAATCCTTCAATACTTCTCGGGCGTTCATTTCAGCCTCAAATTCGTCCATATCTGCGTCCCATGCTTCATCAGAATCGTCATCATCAAAAGAACTTGTATCAGATTCATTGTCTCGATCTGATTGCTCACAAGGGTCATCACCAGCCTGAACCGGAGGTGTGTAGGTGGGTACAGGTACACTGCCCGAGTCAGGATGAAAGCCGGTCTGAACCGACGGTGTGTTACTACCTCCAGGCAAACTATCTGGACACGGATCATAACTGATTTGGTTTCTACCCTGGTGTGCCTCAGCTACCAATTCTATAACCTTAAATCCAGCCACTTGAGCTGCAGTTTGTTTAATGACATCCCAAGTTTCCTCATTTTCTATCCGAAATAGTGAGAAATGGTACGATCCGGGTTGTGCTGTGTTCATACGTACCCTGATTGTCAATTTGACTCGACTTGGAAGCAATTCAAGTCCAACGTATATTTGCCGTTTTATAACAGCAAAACTGGTAGAATCAGATACGGTAAAGGTAAATGCAGCCCCTATGTCATAACCAACACCTGTTGCAGTGCTTTGGAGGTTACCACCATAATACACATTGATCAATAGCAGTGACATTTTGCTGAACAAAATTCAAACACCAAATTAACTCCAAATATTTTTCAATTTTACAACACTAAATATAAACAGATGAGTAAAAAAAAACTCACAATAATAATCAGAAGATGATGCTGAGTACAATGGTGGTGGCGATCTGTTCATATGGCAACTCCTCTATTGAATTTGAAAAAAACGAAAAAATGAAAAAAAGAAGAAAGAAGAGAGAAAAATGGAGGCTGGGAAGAGAAGAAGAGAGGGGAAGAAGGGTGCGGCTGCTCGTTTTAACCCTAAACCTGCCTACACCGATCCACAGGACCGGTGGAGGCATTTTTGAAGCTCCACCGATCCTGAGGATCGGTGCAGGGAGTTTTCCGTGTGGTCGTTGGTGCAATAGCTGTGGCAGTGCAAAATATGCTCCACCGGTCCCTAGGACCGGTGTAGCTTGGTTTTTTTCTGCTCCACCGGTCCCTAGGATCGGTGGAGACTAGATTTCTAAAATTGAAACAGGAAAGGCTGGTTCCGTTAAATGATTTTACAGTAATTCTATTTAAAAAAAAAAATCTGCTCCATCTGTATCCTATTTACTCTATCAAAGGAATAACATAAAAATAATGCTATAGGTGTCCAAGTCTATTAGAATACCAGTAAAAATGAGAAAAGGCAAACACCAATGAATGTGATAGTGGTGCATCAATCCATCTGTATCTTATTTACTCTTTTAAAATAATAGGATACATAATAATGTAGACATTCCAATTTTGTTAGAATAAAGAACCGATAGGATGAATTCGGATCCCCTAAAGTAACACAAATTTTGAGTTTGGATCCACATTGCTTAATCCCAGAAGGATGTGGATTGTAGTGTCCTGCTGAGCGTATTGAGATGGGTTTGGAGAATACAAGTTTATTAGAATACATATTACATAGGATGATACATACAGTGACATAGTCATGATTTAGGTAAAAATAAATTATTAAAAAATAGTTATTATTTTTTATTTAATTTTTTATTTTTTAATAAAAAATTAAAATTGTCAACGCACTCTTTCTTAAAAATATATTTTTTTTATTTCTAAACAGTTTAGTAAAAAAAGTCAAGTTAAAATTTAATTTTTTTTACTATACTTTGTGATTAAGATAATTTTTGTGATAGTTTAAAAACAAATAGATTCATTATATATTAAAATTGTCAAATAGCAAGGTACAATGGTTTATATTGAATGTTAAGGTCTAAATAATTTCTAGATGCTCATGGTTCTCTGTGAACTAATAATTATTTCTATATTTATACTTAATGGACCAATACACTAAGTCTATTTAGAAAGAAGTATCCAATTATCTTTCTTCTCCAAAGAGTCTCCGTTCACTTTTTTTCCAAATCAACAAAACTCTTCTTTGTTAAATTCAAAATTGACACAAAAAAAAACCGAATCAATCCACAACTAGAAGAGAATCGCGGCAATGCTAGGCAATGGACTAAAATAGAGATAGACAATGATCTAATTTTATACGGATTTATATATAATTTTCAAAATACAGAGGTAGACGGTTGCCTACCCCTGATCCAAGCTGGCTTCACCTCTGAATACATATGCTAAAGCATGCTTTGTTCTAGTATATTAGAACTAACTCAGAAAGATCTGAATTGTGGTGTCATGCTGAGCGCACTGAGATAGGTTTGGAGAACACAACTTTTAAAAATCGGACTAAATTTGATGCAAAATGCGAATGACTTTGTTTCCGCTACATTATTTTCTAAGAAAGGTAGGGTTTTATTGTTTTAAACTAGGCAATATATATATGATGAATGAACAGATAAGATTTACATAAAAAGAGATCCTAAATTTTAATTTGAATGAATTGATATAGACCACTCGTTTTAAATCGGATGGTCGGCACCATTTAATCACAGTTTTAATTCAATGATACAAATACTATTAAAACTTCAAACTTTTCGGGAAAAAATTTCTTTGGGCCTAATATATATTTGAATCTGGCTAATATGCTACGCGTAGCATAGAGGGCCTCCGTGCTACGGCTCAATATTTGAGTTTTCAAAATTCTAACGGTTGATCCGAACCGTTCAACATGATCTACATATGAATATGTACTTGCAAACCAAATTTTACATTTTTTAGAATTTTTTTTTACTATTTTTTTAGATATGTAGAAAATCACTTGATTTGAAAATTTTGTACCAATCAGATCAAGTGATTTTCTACTATCTAAAAAATAGTAAAAAAATTCTAAAAAATATAAAATTTGATTTGCAAGTACATATTCATATAGAGATCATGTTGGACGGTTCAAATCGACTATTAGAATTTTAAAAACTCAAATATTGAGCCGTAGCACGAAGGCCCTCTATGCTACGCGTAGCACCATAGCCAACTCCTATATATTTTTTATCAAAAGTTTCTTCTTTTCATGAGTTCATGTAAAACAATTCATAAAGTGCTGTGCTGTGCCATAAAACTGTGGTTCCCTGTCCATGAAAAGAAGGATCATCACGGATCACCAGAACTGGCCCTTAATTGTTCTCTTATACCAGGAATTTTCCCACTGGCAGCACATTGAATTATTGTCTGAGCAGTCCTTGGGCTCAGAAATCTGTACTGCTTTGGAGTTTGGATTAGAATTTAGCTTCCTTTCTGAAGTGGGACTTCTGTGGGATGCATTGTTCTGTTTTCTGAAATCATATTGTGATTAAAAAAAATATGCATTAAATCATCAAACACTATGAGTTGACAGCAGCAGTACCAGTAAATGGCGTACTATGACTAGAGGTGGTCCTAGACCGAAATTTTTATTAATAGAAAATAAAATAAAAAAATATCGACATTGAAGAACGTTTTTGCTAGAATTCTAGATGTAGCAAAAACGTGATGGTTCATAACGTTCAGGGCACTGTAACTGGATGTTATGGTCGATAACGTCCAGTTAATCTGATCGCTAATGATATCTAATTAACAAAAAACACTGTAGCTGGACGTTATGGTCCATAACGTTCAACTACAGTGTGGTTTTTTTTTTCTTACTTCAGTTTGCGATTTTTTGAAAAAAAAACCACTACCGTGTTTTTTTGTTAATTAGATATCATTAGCGATCAGATTAACTGGACGTTATAGTTTATAACGTCCAGCTACAGTGCCCTGAACATTATAGACCATCACGTTTTTACTACATCTCAAATTCCAGCGAAAACGTTCTTCAATGTCGATATTTTTTTATTTTATTTTCTATTAATAAAAATTTCGGGTCCTAGAGGTGTGCTGGATAAGACATAAAACACATATAAATTTAAAAAAACAGTATATTCACAAGTATGCACCGATAAATGATATGTTGACTAAACAATGGACAGTTTCTTTGTTGCTGCTTCCTATGCAAAGGGTTTAAAAAACTTGCTGACAGAAAAAAATCCTTCATAACCTAGAAAGAATGTTACAATATACAATAACACCAGGAAAAAAAAAACAAAAATGCTAAGGTATTAAATAAAACCACAAAAAAGGGAAAAAAAAAAAAGGACTGCAAACTCCCTATTTCCAAACTAACTCATCCTCCTTTGAGGTTTCATACTTTCATACCAATTCAGCAAGAAGAGGATCCCCACTAGCCATAAGCCGGACCAACTTCACAAAATCGACCTCATTTTGCACCTTCATAGGAAACACTGCTGGTGCTTGAGCAGTGTAAATACTTGAAAAGGTATCGTTAGGTGATAGGCTCGTCTTATAAACAGTTTTGGCCAATGCATCGGAATCAAAATTTTGGGGTGAATCCATTGAAAGGAAAAACATCGGCACGGCAATCTTCTGATGGATATCTAAATCGCCTACATATCCGACCAAATCAGTAAAATCACCTACAAACCGGCCTGGTATGTAGAATAACTCGCTGGTACAAAAGGCGATTTTGTCTTCATCCCCCATGGATTCCTTGTAACTGGTCTGGAAATGTACTGGAAAATTGCTAACGACCCGTGCTACCATTTCTCCTTGCTTTAAGAACCATTCGTCTGTGTTCCCGAGTTTTGGTTTTGTAAACCATGAGTCTTTTATCTGCAGAAACAATGCAACAGTTTGTCAAAAAAAAAAAAAAATACTTATTCACTGTTCAGGTTGATCAGATGCCAGGTCAGTGTGCTATTGTGTTTGTCATACACAAATAGGACCATTAAACAAATGATTACACTGTGACTTAGTGACACCAACGAGGCCCCAAAATAATATTTTTGTATTTATTAATAGACATTGTCATTTTTTTTTTGAATAATATTAATTAATTGAGGCAATAAAATCAGTTTGACTTGTGATTTAATTTGTTGCCTTGGCATACTTTCTTATTGTTAGTTTGTTACTAATTACGGCAATACAATCATGCCTCCTATAGCAGAGCTTCTATAGCAAAATTTACCTTGTCAGTTATCCAAAGCTTTTTCTTGTCAGCTAGAAGGAGATTCCAATAGTTGATAATCATATTATCTTGAAGGAACATAAATCCTTCAGCTCCACTGTACCGCTCAAATACCTTAGGCAAGTACCTGCAATAGTTATGACAACAGATGTTCTAACAGATGCCAAAAAATAATTTTGGAGTGAATTTACAAAAAGCTGTCCCTAAAAACACACATTTGATTTCTTCCCTAAATATTGTCATTTTGCAAACAGGGAACAAAAAACAATGTGTACCACTGTCTGATGACCATAATAGGATATTATGTAATTCACACAAGAACATTGATAGTAGATACTCACTTGTATGCATGACCTAGTGAGCACCGCTCCACAGCAAGATCCCAGTTACCCTGTTCAGCCAAAATAATCACCGTCTTAAATATTCTACCATAAAGCAACCTCCACTCAAGTGCTGTCCGGTCGACAGGTCCACTCAAGTGCATCACCAAAACGACATTGCCGAAATGCTTCCTCCACCGAATCAAATTTCCAATTTCGAAATTCACTGTGCCTGTCTCTTCCACCCCGAGATGAACCGAGGGGAGTTTTTTCGGCACGAACTCCTTCTTGTCTCCATGGCCGATCGCAGCTCTAGCCCGGTCGAGTTCTAATGTCATTAATCTCGGCTGTTGATACCCGGTTGCGAGTAAATCCTGCAACCAAGCAGCAGTCAACTTGACGTCCTCTTCAGACCAAAACCCTTCCTCAGCCATTGCATAACTCAAGTGAAGAATTCTCTCGAACAAAGTGTGCTTGTTTGATCTCCAAGAAATGAGGAACTTGATCAAACGGTTGACGTTTACATGGAGGTCTTTCTCTTCAGAGAAGTGGTAGGCCTCTGCCTTATCCATGCGGTAGATGGTTGGAGGGTAGAAGGCCACAAATCCGCCGATCTCCCATAGGATCCTCTGTGCCCAGTACCCTCTGATCACGTCTGAGGCCATTGAGCTGATGGAGACTGGCAGCATCAGGCCCCAGAAAGCTTGTGTGTGGAAAAGTGTGTTGAAGGAGTTCACTGGGCCCATCATGCCTTGAGGTAGTGCCACCTTGGGAGCATCCTCGTCAAATCTATGGTAGTACAGATTTAGTCAGATGCATCCAATTGTTATCACCAAATTTAATTTCTAGACATAGTAAATAGCACCCAATTATTTAGTATTACCACACAACGATTACAGCAAGCATAATCCAGTATCTAAAAAGCAAAGTATGGTAGAATAACCTATTAGAGAACTCTTTTTGGTCCATCGGACTACTTACAGAAACAACATTCATATTTTGATAGAACAATGCAAAATACATCCATTTAGAGTTACAGGATAGGACTAAATTATTACCTGATGTCAAAAGCCTCGAGTCCAGATGACTTGCGGGTATAATAGAACACTGCATCCACATCCGGTAACCCGTTAGATAGACCCTGCTGGATGAACTGCTGACCACCAAACACCTCAGTGTAGAATTCCTCACGTGCTACATCACCAACCTTGTCAAGGGGGAGCCCACGAGGCCAGACTGACCGCTGCCCGAAATGTATGTATGGGTTTACAACTGTTCGATTTGGGTCAGCATGGCTGTACTGGAGAAGTACTGGATGTTTCTGCTCTACAAGATTTGTGTCGAAGTGCCTGAGTTCAATAGATATATCTATTATTACATTATCCAAAAATAGTTGGAGACTCGCACTAGTGAATAAATTACAGATATACCAGTTGGGTGCCCAAAATTAGAATTTATCTTGAGCTGTTTTATTCAGTTTTTGGTTATGTGGGTTTTGTTGAGTTCTTCAAATATGGAGTGCATTTGCTAAAATTCATGTTATTTGTTCACCAATTCTGAATTCCATGCCGACAGAAGCTCAAGAAATATGTATGTATGTTTCGTACCTAAATCGGGTATTGTAATGTTAGCTAGAAGGGTAAACTAATCTTAGTGTATATGCGGAATGTGAAAAGAGATGTGAAGTCACTAGCAGTAGAGAAGGTATTGCTGCCACAGTTTGATCTGAAATTAAACAGCTACTCCCCAAAACTGTCTACTGTAATATAAACATACCAGAACTCCATGTCATATCTACTAGATTTAGGATCTATTTTCCAAGGAATACCAATTAATCAAAATTAATCTCTATGATTAAGGCTACAACCCTGATCCCTGAAGGAGTTCCTTACCTCCGAGATACCGAAACTATTATCATTATTGATTAAAATTATACAGTTATCCAAAAGAAAAATGCACCAAAACAACCATTCAATACCTACTAAGATCACTTCCTAGCACTTCAGCACGATCATCAGCATCAAATATCATTTTCGCACCATGCTGAATCGCAAAGAGATAACCAATCGTCTTTCGCACATGTGAGGAATAAGGCAGGAAATCCACTGATTTAAACCCAAGCTGTGCTTGCTGCTCCAGGGACAGATAGATCGCGCCTTTAAGCGACCAATCGGCCGGTGTCACTGAATTCCCCACAGCCAGCAACTGCCACCCCTTGATTCGTGTCAAAGCTCTTAAAGAATCACTAGGAGCTGAGGAAACCGATACCACGATCCATTTCTCAGATTTGAAAGAGGAGTATGGCACTGACGGGCCGAGAGGTCGCACTGGAGCAATGTTAGACCAAGAGACTTGAGGGTATTGTATCTTATAAGCAGCTGATTTGTCTGAGTTGGATTTCTCAAAGCACAGCAATGCGGCGGAGTCACCAGCGTTTCTGAGAAAGAACAATGCGGCAACAGTAGCTATGACAAAAAACACTGCTAGGATCTTGTAGGAGTTCTCTGATGCCCATATGGAGAAATCGAGCTTCTTTGAGAAATTACGGGCTGATCGAGGCGGGGTATTGAGAGGAGAGGTCGGCACTGTCTTCGCCACCACCCGGTCTTGGACCATCATTCTCAAGCAATCAGAAGAAGAATTGGATTGAACGGGATTGGAATTATTGAAATAAATCGAGAATTGAAGAGCGAGATGCTGATATGGGATGGTGGTTTGGGTTGGAGATCTGGAATTAGAGTGGTGGTTGGTGGTGGGTAGCACCGACAGAGAAGGCAAGCTCTCGCTTTCTTATAGTTCAAGGTTCTCTTTCAGAGAAGGTCGTGTGACAGCATGTGTGTGTGTGTGTGTGTGATTGTGTGTATTGTGATTTACTCTACTGAAACGAGCTGCTTGTGAGGAATTGGAGAAAAGGGGATCTATGGCGCTAAGAGGAAACTTGTTACATAATAAAAAATTGATTTTTGCGTTTCTTACGAGAGCAAATGGTTGGTAGAGACGAGGAATTCAGAGTAGGTCCGATGCCCATCGGACCTACTTTGGTTCGATAGGTTTAATCACCGTCCAATCAACATTAAGATGCGTGTGCTCTGTATTATAATATGCAGGCGTCTGCTTTAATTTCCGTGCGCACAGTTCTTACTACTGATCGGACGGTGCAGAAACTAATTGGACCTAAAAGTAGGTCCGATACCCATCGGACCTACTCCTATCTCAGAGAGGAGATGGTGGGTCAAAGGAGCTAGTACTAGAACTCAAGATTAGTTCACTGAAAACACAAAACAAAAGGGGAAAAAAAAAATGAGTATTCAATTTCTTCTTCCTCTTCGGACGGAAAATATACAACTTGCTTCAAATCTGGATCCTCTCCAATTGTGGCCATGACACAGTTGGACCGCTGAACAGTTCCAGGCGAATCTGATTCGTCCATTTCATATCTGATGTTCGGTGTACGGTGTACCTATTTCATAAGTATCATCTCTATTAATACTAGGGAAACCTAGCTTTCTAATTAATAATCCCATCTTTGGTCATGAATGCATAAAAAACTCAAGAATCTAAACATGTGCCTGAAATATTATAAATATTATTAATATATGAACGCATTTTGAAACTGTTTTACTAATAGTATTATTTATCTTACAAAATGTTGCGTGAAATAAGAATGCATGCATTTAATAGTGTTATAAAACACATGCGTCAAGCTTATGTTTCTGAATACATGTGATAAAATTTCAAATAAGTAAATTTCAAATGTGATCTTATTATTTTTCCGAAATTTTTATTTATACCATAAACAAAAATAAATAAACCAAAACACCTTATTAATTTCTGGGAAAGTCCAAATTTACCCAAGCCGTCAAATGTCTCTACGGCCTCAAAGACTAGAGTCCGCCCAATGCCCCTGCAGTCCCAGTCTAGGGGGGCCTCCCAATGGCTTAGCGGCCCTATTTTTTTTTTTTAACAGAAATTTTATAAAGTTGTTTGTTTTTTTATTTGTTTTTCTAGGACAGGGGACGGCAGGGGCATAGGGTGGCCTGGGTATATTTCGAATTCCCCCATAAATAGAGTGTTTTGGTTTATTTTTTTATTATTATGGTATAAATAAAATGTGGGATTATTTTTTGAAAGTAAAAAATGTCACTTAAATCTTTTTAATGTTTAATTGCTTTATGTAACTTTCCGTTGCACTTGTACATGACAAATAAAATAAAGTAGACTACATAACAATATTAAGAAAATGTTTAAATAGAGGATATATAGCGGATTTATAACGATGAGCATTTTTTTTATGGTAAATAGCGGATTAAATGAATGTCAAATAATAAATCATATTTTCTATGTTTTAAATGTATTGTGTGCATATTTTTAGTTTAATTTAAAAATCATTGATTGTCCATAGCAATACAAAAATAGAAATAAGCAAAAGATTCTAAAATTACACTAAACCAATGTAGATTAATTAAATCATAGACAAATGTATAATTAAAAATTTTATATACATAACAATCGAGTAGATTATCAAAATTGTCAAATAAAGTTAATTATCTATGCATTAGTTTTCAACAATTGAATTACACCATAATATAGGGTATAATAATTATTATTTTAAGGTAGATGAAGAAATTTCTCTTGTGTTTGTTTATTTAATATACATCGAATTTTTCAACAATTGAATTACACCATTAGTTTTCGAATTTTTTTTCAAATAAAACAATTGAATTGATTTCTTAAACGATAATAAAATATAACAAAATTAAGTATTAAATCTCATGTAGTGTTTTTTCTTCTTCTAAAATTACTACAAAAAAAATTGATAGTATTATAAGCTTTTATCGTCCTAAAACGCTATTTTGTAGTTCTATAACAACTGTTACGGACACTAATTTCTTAAAGATTGCATACGACTTAGTTCTTAACAAAAATCATACTTATTCAAATCTCAATTCTTATATTATGCACATAGATGTCCTGGTCTGCTAATGACTTTGATTAAAAGATGAAATTCCAGATTGAATATCAACCCTCCGATCAAATATTCTGGTTATGTACATATTTTTTATTTTTTTGCGTGTAGAAGTCTAAATTTATTTAGACACAGACTCTTCACATGCAAATTGTATCATCTTTCTGATTGGTCATGATTTATTTCTATTTTTTAAATATTATTTAAAAAAATTGATATGATTGATAATTAATTGGTCATGTCTTCATTTATTTCTATTTATTTCATTGAAGGATTGTTATTTGTAATTTAACATGGTATTTTGTTTAAGATTTTTTTATAAAAACATGTCAAAAAGATAAAAAAAATATATGTCATTTAAAAAATACTATTTATGTGTAGATGTCATTTAGTCTAAACTTTTTATGAAAATATGTCATTTTGTATGAATTATAATTCCATTATCCCCGTAGAAATTACACCTCTAATTTGAGGCACCTAAAGTTTTGAATTTTTTGTTCTTATTATTTAAAACAATTCAAAATTTAGAGTTGACATATTTAAAAATCTAAGGCGATAGCAGAAATGCAGATTTAGAATATTTTTTTAAATTTGCGTTCATGCTAACATATGAATATTTTTTAAAAATATGCCCAACTTTTAAATTTTGAATTTATTTAAATAGTAAGAATAAAATATTCGGCCTGAAATTATGAACAATTGCACCTCCAGCTTCAGTTACCTAAAATTATGATTGTTGCTCCAGGTCACAGTTCAAGATTCGCGTATAATTCGCGTATAATTAGTTTTTTCGACGTTACCGAACTCCGAATAAAACACAAAAAAACATATAATACGTTTTATTCGCGAATAAAACAAGTATAAAACGCGAGTTGACGAATTATTCGCGATAAAAATGCGAAAAAATATTTTAATTTTTTTTTCAAAATGTTTTTTTTACTTCTTTGTTGTACCGAATGATTCCTGAATTATACCGAATTATATACCCGAATCACGAAACTTTAACCTCGCCGAACCAAATCCGAACTATTAATTTGTCACTATGGTCCCAGGTCCCAGCAAACAACCAAGCATCTTACTTGCACGCAATATATATAGAGGAGGGTTCAAATGCACCATTATTTTTGTGCTCCAATATGCTCCACATCCTTTATCATCATTTTCAAAGTCCAAGTCCGAACAGTCGATCTGAACCGCTCAACATGATCTTCATAATAAAATATGCTTGGATACCACATTTTATATTTTTTAGAATTTTTTTTTAGAATTTTTTTTTAGAATTTTTTTAGATAGGTACAAAATTATTTTTTTAAGGAGATTCCAGACCATCCGATAAAGTGATATTGTACCTATCTAAAAAAGTAGTAAAAAAATTTTAAAAAATATAAAATTTGGTATCCAAGCATATTTTATTATGAATATCATGTTGAACGGTTCGGATCGACTGTTCGGACTTTGAAAATAGAGATAAAGGATGTGGAGCATATTGAAGCACAAAAATTATGGTGCATTTGAACCCTCCTCATATATATATATATATATATATATATATATATATATATATATATATATATATATATATAGAGAGAGAGAGAGAGAGAGAGAGAGGCTAATATCAAAACGTTTGCACCAAGCCTCTCGTGCAACCAAGTTGTTTTTGGGTTTTCAAAGTCCAAACGGTCGACCCGAACCGTTAGATGTTCAATCTATATTAAAATATGCTAGGAGACCAAATTTTACATTTTTTGGAATTTTTTTGCTATTTATTAAGCCACTTTGAAAATTGCTGATCCGGGTGAACAGTAAAAACAGTGCAACTAAATTCTGGACCATGTGATTAGCAATTTTCAAAGTGGCTTAATAAATAGCAAAAAAATTCCAAAAAATATAAAATTTGGTCTCCAAGCAGATTTTAATATAGAGATCACATCTAACGGTTCGGATCGACCGTTTGGACTTTGAAAATCCGAAAACGACTTGGTTGCACGAGAGGACTTGGTGCAAACGTTTTGATATTAGCCTCTATATATATATAAGCATAGGACCATGTCACAAACTTGTAAAGCAAAGCATTGTTGTCCGAATTAGGAACTTGTAGCACTATTTGCAGTGTTTGTCCAAATTACCCTTGATCATCTACTTTCTCTTCCAATTAAATGTTTTATTTTTCTTTGTTATCAAAGATGCTCCCTCAATTTAATATTTCTGGACTCCCTCTAGGGGTGAAAACGGTATGGATAATATCCGATCCGTATTCAATTCGTATTTGAAAAATTAGATGTGGATATCCGATATCCGAATATCCGTGTGGATATAGATACTGATATGATTTTACGTTTCAATTATCCATATCCGAATAGTAGATATATATCATATATTTTAATATACATTATGAAAAAAATATTGTTATTCACTATTAAAATTAGATAAATATTATGAACTTTGGTATTTTTTAATATTATTTTAAAAAATATCGTATCCGATCCGTATTCGTATCTGTATCCGGCTGATATCCGATCCATATCCATATCTGAAAAATTAAAAAAGAATATGGATATGGTTTTACCACTATCTGCTCCGTATTCGCTCCGTCGTAAATTTATTTTTTTCCAATTAAATTTTGTAATGCTCTCAGGTCCATCAAATTGCACAAATATTTGAATTAAATATTTGGCTAATAGCTATATTTAAACTTCATAAAGAAAATAACATTTTAAAATTTTCTAATCAAGTCACACATTGAATTATACATCAAATATGACATGAGAAAAAAGTAAACTCAATATTACCGATGAATAATATATTTACAATCAGTAGATGAACTTGAATCAGGTCAAAATTCACAATGAAAGTAAATGTGAAATACATTTTTGGGTGTTTTCTCTCTTGCTAAATATTCACCTGGTTGTAAGAACAGGAGAAGATAAATTTCTAGCAAAATACATAATACTATAGAATTATTATTAATTTGGAGGTTTTCTTTGTAATAAATTTATAACAATTATATAAATATCTAATTAAATTATTGTACTAAAAAATAAATTTGCTAAAAAGGTTTCAAATAGAGCCGATATTTTTATTAATACCCAAAAAAAAACAAATTATCAAATCTGCTCCCACTTCAAACTTATTTTTATTTCTACCCCAACCGCCCGTCCACTGGGCAGTCCAGTTTCCGCACCTGACCGCCCAGTAGCCGGGCGGTCCACTCATCATACCTGACCGCCCAGGTGCTGGGCGGTCTGCTATTGTTTTTTTTTAATATAAGAGTTTTATGATTTAATTTGTTTGAATGTTTTATATTAAATTGTTGTAATGATTTGTTTGAATGTTTCATATTAAATTGTATGATATATATTTATTATTTGTTGACGATTATATTTTTATAATTGACGATTATTTTTATATGTTATGTAATTGTCTAGCTTTAATATAATTGATTAGTTTTATATTAAGTTTTGTTAATGTTTAAATGTTTCTAAATGGTAATCGAAATGGTAAGTCTAAACAACAAAAGTAGTAATCGAAACGGTAAGTCTAAACAACAAAAGTAGTAATCTAAATGGTAAGTCTAAAAATGAAACGTAACAGTCCAAACACGAAATATAATAATCCAAACTAAAATACTAAAAACCTATCAAACTAAAAAAAATATAAAAACCCTAACGGCGATGACGAGGGCGAGGTCCGGAGAGGTCCAACCTCTCAGGTGCACGGCGCGGCCTCTGCGACGGCGGACGCCTCTGGTGAACCTCATCCACCTGCATGTCATCGTGTATGGCCTCGCGCGCCCATGGGTCCGCCCCAGGTGTAATGCATGCTCCTCATGGATCCCCGCCTGTGTACGCAACACCCACGGATCGGCCTCCCAAGTAGGAGGATACGTGGCCGGAGGCGGTGTGCCAAATATAGCAGAGGCAAAGCCATCTGCAGTCTGTGCCCCACTCCCACTGGCCTCGCTGTCGTCCTGTCTGGGCTCCATGCTCGTTGTAGTACGCTGTTCTGCCCAAAGCGTATCACAAAGTTTCACTACAGCAAGCTGTAGCTTTTAAACCTTATTCAACTTTCGACTAAGATTGCAAGTGCACAATCCCGTCGTATAGTCTAGTCAGGTATCGATCCACAGGGACGACTCAATTTTTGAATTCCTACTTTACTTAACTAGGTACTAGAAGTTTGAAATGGTTGTTTGTGTTTGTCTATGTTTCCTAAATTCCGTAACAAGTGTAATGAAAGAAATGAAAGCAATTAAATGTTTTGTTTTGGACTATTGTATAAAAGGCGTTTCAAGGGTTTCAGATTTCATCTTCAACTTTGCTGCTCTGGACCTTGTGATGCAACCCGCATGCTCTCGCACGCGACCCGCATGCTCTCGCACGCGACCCGCATGCTCTCGCACGCGACCCGCATGGACCTCGAGCGACTCTAGACCTGTCACACGACTCGCATACTCTCGTATGCGACCCTTGTGACGCGACTCGCGTGCTCTCGCATGCGACCCGCGTGGCCCTTGAGTCTGAAACTGCACATGTCTGTTTCTGGATGGTTCAAGTCGTGTAAGGCTCGATTGACCGTACCTAATGTTACTAAACCTCAACTCTCGTGTGTTGGCTTAACAGACTTGGTACGGAAATGCAATTTCACCTTCCTAGGTTTGATCAAACCTAAGTTCTCAGTTCTGTTTACTAAAGGTATCCATAGTGGAAATTTCACCTCTCGGCTACTATTGACCTCACCTTTCGGATCTCAGATCTACCTCAAATACTTAACCTAATTTGCAAGAAACATCAAGGCCAAATTACAAGAAGAAATACCATAGGCATTCAACAGTAGACAATCAAGAATCAATCAAGCAATTTAGATCAAACAATCACAATAATACAAGAATCAAAGAAACACGAATAACATTCAGATTCAATCAATGTGCATTATCAAACAAAGTCTAAGACTACATCCAAACCCCTGAAACTACAAAACTACTCAGACATGATCAAAAACAAAATAAAAGAGAGAAAGAGAGTGCAAATCATGATGAGAGATGAAGAATTGAAGAGGATCGAAGCTTCTGGCCGAATCTTCTTCTCCAAGTCGAATCATTCTTGGCTCCAGATCGCCTTCCTCTGTCACGCGCCAAGCTCCCTCTTCAAAATCCCGATCAGATCTCTTTTTATGAAATTTCTGGATCCCCTAATTTGCGCCAGGCCCTCTGCTTATATAGGCGTCTTAATGTGCTTCAATTGGGCCCTGGCCAATTAATTCGACGCGACCCGCATCAGATGGGATGCGACCCGCATCAGGTAGAACTGGTGTGAGCAATGAGGGTCGCATCTGAGGTCGCGTATGAACTGTGATGCGACCCGCGTCAGGTGGAACGCGACTCGCATGGAGGATGTCAGAATTCTGCTTGTTTTCGCCTATTTCCTGCAAAGTCATAACCAAAATGCAGCAGTACCATATTCTATTGATATTCAATGTAAACAATGCAATTTAGTGGTTAAAAACATGATGTCTGGTCTGAAAATAGGTCGAAACAATAGATCAAATAAGGAGACATCATACGCGTTCCACGCGTTGTTGTTCAACACCCATTGGTGGATCACCCAACCCGAGTCATCATCTGCAGAAATGAAGATAAATTAATAATAATGATCTTTTAAAGAGACGCTTAATAATGATCATTTGTATGACATATTATTAC
The DNA here is from genome assembly GCA_028015225.1 of Carex myosuroides. Taxonomy (NCBI): domain Eukaryota; kingdom Viridiplantae; phylum Streptophyta; class Magnoliopsida; order Poales; family Cyperaceae; genus Carex; species Carex myosuroides. Next base: position 13,529,321 of record CM051470.1, read on the forward strand.
TTGTATGAGGTGGCGGCATCTCCTCAGCGTAGATAGGGGCTCTAAGCTGCTCCGGATTTGGTGGTGAGGCCTTTATCTGGGGTGATGCAGCACGCTGGTAATGCTCCCAGAAACGCGTGCTCCAGTCGACGTTGGGCTTGTTGTGTTTAGTGCTGCAATATAAATTAATTAGTAACGTGTATGGCTGAACAAGTAATAAAATAGACAAACAATAAGGCAGTGGGTAGTTACCTGTGCAGCTGGGTGGTCTGCTGCTCGCCCAACTCTGGAAAATCAGGGACATAGGCATCTGATACCTCGCATATTTAGTCTATTTTAGGCATGTTTTAGTACCAGATTCGTGCCCTAATTCACCAGAATCATGTGCATTTCATCGATATATCTTTAGAATTTGGTACTGCTGAGTGTTTGTTTGTTTTCTGCAGGCTTGGAGCAAAACACACGAAGAAACGACGATTTGGGATGATCTGGTACGGCCCTTACCAGGTTTGGTACGGGTCTTACCGGACTTAGCCGATTTCAGCTCATCACGCCTGGTACGGCCAGGCCGTACCACTTTGGTACGGGCCGTACCTAAAGGCGGCCTGACAGATTCAAATCTTGGTAGAGGCTATTTAAAGCGGGGAACTCTCTAATTTCGACATCCATTCCATTCCAGATCTAATTGAGAGCACAATAAGAGAGAGAAAGAGAGCTAAGGAGCTAGGAGCAAGAAGGAAGGAAGAGGAAACAGGCGAAACTCGACGGATCAAGCTTCCTCCTCTCGATCCCTTCGATCCATGGCTTTCTCTATCCCTTTTATTGTATTTTTAGATCAGATCATGTGTTGTGAGTAGTTATTTCAGTTTCTAGGGTTTAGAGATGGATTCTTGATTTGCTTTGACTTTCTTTGACTTGTGAACGCGGGCTGCGTAACTGACACGCGGGCCGCGTTGAAGGAGGCTGACATCCTGGAAGAACCTGACGCGACCCGCGTCATTGAGACACGACCCGCGTCACCCACGGAAGAACATGTGGCCCCAGGTCGCATCGAGCCAAGTCGACCCGCATCTCCACCTGAAGAGCATGTGGATGCGACCCGCACGCCACCTGATGCGACCCGCATGCCGTGGTCTGATGACCTGGAAACTGAGGGACGCGAGTTGGATTGGTCAGCACGCGATGCCATTTCACTTGATGCAACCCGCACGACACCTTATGCGACCCGCGTCAAGACCCAGACAGAGCGGCTGACTCCTGAGCTCAAGCCTCCAGCAGCTCACCTCAGGTATGAGTTTCTAGACCCAGATAGATGTTGTCCTGTGATCATAAGTGCAGATCTTGAACCCGATCGGACTGCTACACTCTTGGAGAAATTGGAAGCGCACAAAAGCACGATCGGGCGCTCGATCAAGAACTTGATGGGAATCTTGCGGATTCTTATGATGCAAGAGTGTGATCGCATGGTCCGTGTACCTCAGAAGTGGGTGCTCCCACCAGTGCCACCTGATCCACCTCCCACCAACCAGTGAGACGCCCCCGCTTCATCCCTCGCTCACCATCTAGTAAGTTTCCATATTTTCTTCTATTTACTTTTGCCTTGTGTAGATTCAAGCATTGAGGACAATGCTTCATTCAAGCTTGGGGGGGTGGAATAGAAGAAAATTGTATCTGCATTTAGACATGTTTCTTTTTCAAAAATTTTGCATTTAGGTGATAAATTTGTGTGATTGCTAGGATTAGGGACTTGTTTGAAAACTTTTGTTTGTGAGTTGGATGACCTTGGAAAATTAGAACTAACCTCATAATTGACCAAACAAAACTGATTACGAACAAATGGTTTGAGATTTGTAAAATTGGAAACTTGAATGTCGAGATAGCATTTAGAAACCGAATTGTGCCTTTCAAATGTGGAAATAGGGATTTCAAATAAAGAAAAGTTGGGATATCCGTTGGTGTGAATGAACACTAGTGGATGTGTGTATTCATGGTATGTGCGAAAAAAAAAGAAAAAAAAAAGAAGAAGAAAAAGAAAAAAAGAAAGAAAGAAAAAAAAAAGATGAAAAGATGGAGAACATAAGAGTACTGGCAATAAGCCTTGAATGGGCGCCTTTGAGCTCGTCTCCCAATTAGAAATGAAAAAAATAAAATTTTTGCACATATCAACACACGAAGTCCGCAACTTTCTGACCTAAGCTTGATTCAAGCTTGGGGGTGCCAAAAAGGGAAAATCTCTACAAACGAAGGCATAGTTTAGTGAAAGAATGATAAATCGATAAATTCGAGTAATCAACTTTGCAAGACTTGAAACATTTAGAGTTTGAGGTTTTATTAATCAATTTGTGAGGTGAATCACAATTGACCAAGGGAAGTCCGAATCATAGCAAAAAGATTCTTGCGTTCTTTTATTGTAGCAATCATGTAAGTTTTCACATTTAGACTTGTATCCGCATTTAGATTTAGTTGTCCAGCACTTTTACCCGAGTTTGAAACTTTTTGCTTGAGGACAAGCAAAGGTTCAGTTTGTGGGAATTTGATACCTCGCATATTTAGTCTATTTTAGGCCTGTTTTAGTACCAGATTCGTGCCCTAATTCACCAGAATCATGTGCATTTCATCGATATATCTTTAGAATTTGGTACTGCTGAGTGTTTGTTTGTTTTCTGCAGGCTTGGAGCAAAACACACGAATAAACGACGATTTGGGATGATCTGGTACGGCCCTTACCAAGTTTGGTACGGGTCTTACCGGACTTAGCCGATTTCAGCTCATCACGCCTGGTACGGCCAGGCCGTACCACTTTGGTACGGGCCGTACCTAAAGGCGGCCTGACAGATTCAAATCTTGGCAGAGGCTATTTAAAGCGGGGAACTCTCTAATTTCGACATCCATTCCATTCCAGATCTAATTGAGAGCACAGTAAGAGAGAGAAAGAGAGCTAAGGAGCTAAGAGCAAGAAGGAAGGAAGAGGAAAGAGGCGAAACTCGACGGATCAAGCTTCCTCCTCTCGATCCCTTCGATCCATGGCTTTCTCTATCCCTTTTATTGTATTTTTAGATCAGATCATGTGCTGTGAGTAGTTATTTCAGTTTCTAGGGTTTAGAGATGGATTCTTGATTTGCTTTGACTTTCTTTGACTTGTATCTTGTATGAACTCTTTTGATTGATTGATTGTGATTTTCTTTGCCATCTCTTGCTTTGATTGCTGTGATTGTGTATGATGAACCTCTAGGTCTAGATCAAACCTATCAAGGTCATGTGATCATCTCAATCTCTCAACCAAATCAATTGTTTAGGGTAGACTTGTTCGAATTGAAGCCGAGAGGTTGAATTCTCCTCTAATCGACAGATTAGAGGGTGCCTTAGGTCTCCAATCAACCAGCTAGGGTAGATCTGTACCAACACATGAGAATTGAGGTGTAGAAATCCCTAAAAGGCAATCAATTGCATTCCAACCTAAATCTTGATCCAACACACGACGGTTGAGGCTTAGGAACCTTAGGTATGGTCAATTGAACCTTTCTAAAGAGTTTAGCACAAGGTACCAGCAAGGAATGCATTAACTCGAACTGGTAAGCTCTGTTCTGGCAAGCCAGTACGGGTCTTACCAGAGTGGTGCGGCCTTGCCTTACCAAGTGGAGTACGGCCTAGCCGTACCAACTTGGTACGGGCCGTACCACTAAGAGGCAGATCACAGATGAAATCTGAAACCCTGGAAACGCCTTTTATCCATAATCAAAACACAGTTTACATTTCTTCTAGCATTTTATTAGATCTGTTTGCATTGTCAGATTTGTTTAAATTGATCTTTTAGGAACTTAAATACCAAACCAAATCTTTCTCACTTCTAGTTTTTAATTGAGTTCGGTGGATTCTAACCTAACAATTGCCCGTCCCTGTGGATCGATACCCGATTATATTACTCGATAGGGGTTGTGCACTTGCAACCCTTACTCGTGAAGTGTAAGCGCAGTTTTATAAGGTACGCCCTCAAGCGTACCGAAACTTGCGTTGCGCTTTCGCGCGAACAGCATCCAAGCCAAACTGACGGGGCACTCGATCAGGATATTGATACTCAACTATCCAGAAGCATACGCACGGCCCCCGATAAAACGAGAGATATCTCTGCTCTAATGTCAGCTGGCACAGAAGACCCCGATCGTAGAACAGACGATAGGGGTACCAGGTGATGCTCTCCTCGTGAAGCATCTGGAGCTGACCCCGGACATACGAAATCCCAACGGTCCTCCCCCTGCCCGTGTCCTCGTATGTGTGGAGAGTAGCCCATATGGCACCGTACCCCGGACGTCTCTCGGGGTCATCTCCTGTCCATAACCCCGCCTGAGCTGGAGGAACAGGCCGACACACCGGTATATGCGACCAGGACCACTGCTGGAGTAGAAGAAGCGGTCCGGCAATCTGCTTGTTCGTCGCCTAAATTTTGGACATGCGGTGCACTTCTGGTAAATATGGAACCCTAATATTTGTAATAAAAAAATTAAAATATTTGTACAAACTTACCAGACAAGTATGACACAAGCCCCGGTATAAGTGGGCGAGCACGGCTCCACCCCAGTTCCACTTCGACGGTCGCTGAATGTCCCTCAGCAGAGAGAGGAACATAATCGGGACTGCGTCACCGCTGGAATCGACAAACATGACGCTGCCACATAAATCCATGACAAACGCCCTCACGTACCTGCAATATAAATTAGAGACATAAATAACTACATTTTTTGTTGAATCCATAACATATTTTAATTTGCAACTATTTGTGATTACCTCAGAACGGCCCGCTCGTCACGTGTATCGGGGGTGATCCTACGCTGGTGGAAGTAACTGCGGAGCGCCGCAAGACTAATGCAGTATTTGGAATACCGGCATCTCTGGTATCATCCCCGTCAGGTCCGGATGGTCTGAGACACCACCGATGGGGTCGCCATCTATCCGTAAACCCCATAAGGCGCTGACGTCACCTAGTGTGACTGTCATCTCCCCAACCGGAAGGTGAAATGTATGTGTCTCCGGTTGTCATCTCTCCACCAGACCGCAAACGAGAGCCTGGTCAATATCACAGTGAGGCATGGTGGCCAACTGATACAACCCGAGACGCATGATGCACTGCTCCATCAACGGGTGACGGACGTATGGTATCTCGGGGGTGCGATGTCTCACTGTCAACATCGTCGTGTCCTGCATTTTACAATGATTTCAATATAAACGTCTAATTATATGTAATATTAAATAATGCTATTTAAATTAGGAATACAAATCTAACGTACCTCCATAGATGCAAGTGAGACACGGTGCCTGACATGTGGGGTCCACAGAAGAGGACTAAATGTGTCAGGATGGTGAGGGGGACAATCTCCAAAGGGAGCATCTGCACTGGACGTCTCTGCACCGGATGCCTCTGCACCGGATGCCTCTGCACCGGATGCCGCTGCACCGGATGCCTCTGCACCAGAATCATGTGAACTCTCCCCCGTCTCCAGAGGGGCATCCCATGCACGTCCCCGTCTAGTTCTGACTATACTACATTTCAATAAACAGAAGATTCTATCTTATAAATCCTGATTTATAAACCCTAACTTATAAACTCCAATTTTGTCAACCCTGAACCCTAATTTAACAATTCAACCCTAAACCCAAATTTAACCATTCAACCCAAATTTAACAATTCAACCCTAATTTAACAATTCAACCCTAATTTAACAATTCAACTCAAATTTAACAATTCAACCCAAATTTAACAATTCAACCCTAAACCCTAATTTAACAATTCAACCCTAAATCCTAATTTAACAATTCAACCCTAATTTAAACAATTCAACCCTAATTTAACAATTCAACCCTAAATCCTAATTTAACAATTCAACCCTAAACTTGGAAACCCTAATTTTGAACAATTCATTCGTGTCGGGAAAATCAACAACCCGCACAAGATAATTAACAATTCAATTCTACCAATCGTTCCAATGCCAATACAAGATACAAAATATAAATTAAAAAAATTATTTAGAAACTTACTCGAAAATAATCGGATTGTCGCGAGATGGCCGAAAATTAGGGTCCGGGTGAAAGAGAGAGAGAGAGAGAGAGAGGAAGAGAGAGAGAGAGGAAGAGGGAAAGGAAGAGAGAGAGAGGGTGGCAGATTTGAAGAGAGAGAGGAAGAGGGAGAGAGAGAGGAAGAGAGGGAGAGAGAGGAAGAGAGGGAGAGAGGAAGAGAGGAGAGAGAGAGGGACAGTGGCGGGGCGGCTGCTGGCGGGGCGGCGGCGACGCGGGGTGGCGGGGAGGCAGAGAAGAAGAGAGAGAGAGAGAGAGAGAGAGAGAGAGAGATGGGCGGTTCAGTGGGGGGGTCGGCCCGCTTTTAAAAAAAAAATAACAGTGGACCGCCCAGCACCTGGGCGGTTAGGCATGATGAGTGGCCCGTCCGGCAACTGGGCGGTCAGGTGGGGAAACTGGACCGCCCAGTGGACGGGCGGTTGGGGTAGAAATAAAAATAAGTTTGGAGTGGGAGCAGATTTGATAATTTGTTTTTTTTTTGGGGTATTAATAAAAATATCGGCAAATAGAGCAAGAATTCCAAGTAATTGGTACAATGATACCCTTTACTCAGCATCTTTTTGTTGGTTGCAAACAAATGAGATAATGATTAATTCAAACTGATTGAAAAGAGAGTCCAAATCTTCTGACGTAACTCAAATTTTCAGTTTAGATCCAGACCGTTCGATCAGAATCCGACCAATCCGGTCCGAAGTAGAATACACGAGATATTCGAGTCAAAGCAGATCGGACGGTCCTGATTTAAACACAAAATATGAGTTACTTTAGGTGATATGAATTCAGATAAGGATGCATTACCTCGCTTCTCGTCTTCACTCCCAGTTCTACGCAGGTCTATCCTCTGTAGTACCGTATGGATAGGGTCCATTACTTTACGGTTCACATTAACTCAAAAACAGTGTCCATTCGGAGATAACGCAGGGGCCAGTATTATTTGTGCTTAGAGATTCGTGCAAAGTTAAGACAACGGTCTGGATCCAATTACTCCACAGAACAGTACAGGTAAGTACTCAGAGGATACGATTACTAGTCCGACTGCCCCGTCCCCGCATGAGTGCGTATCCTCTGAGATATCTCATATTTTGCGTGACCGACGTGTCCGGTGCCTATTCGGGGATAGAGCAGGGGCCAATATTATTTGAGTTTTAAGATTCGTGCATAACGTAATTGAACAGTGGAGATTTTCCAATAAGTCACACAAAATATGAGATACCTCAGGGGATGCGAATTTTCCCCGCATATGCAATTATGACAACTGACACGCATCACGCTCTTTGCCTCCTCTGATAAGATGGTCCTCTCAATGACTTGAGAGTAGGTCCGATGGGTATCGGACCTACCTCGGTTCGACGGGTTTAATCACCATCGATTTTCTTTTAGATTCGTGCGAAATGCTTTAAACCCCTGCGTGTATGTTTCAAGTTTCGTGCGCACAAATTACTCCGTTCTCCTACGGTAGATCTGTCCATCGGAACCAAACTAAGTCCGATGGGCATCGGACCTACACTTATCTCCCTCTCAAAATCAAGAGCTCTACCTCCGATGATCACATCAGTCTCAGTTATGATTCCTCTCACTACATCGCTAGTTTTGGCGCTTTAATGTCGATCAGAAAGCGTGAAACTTAAAGAAACACCAGTGGAGAATACAGATGGCGAAGGTGTTAGACTCGGGATGGCTGGCGGCGCGGTCAACGGAGGTGTCGCTCACCGGTGTGCAGCTGACCACCACTCACCCTCCGTCGGGCTCCACCGCCCCTTGGATGGAGGCCTCCGTACCTGGCACGTAAGCATCTAGTCCCAGTTTGTCTTTTTCCTCATTTGGAATTTCAAGTCTGTGAAATTTCAGTAATAGTTTTCCATCAGGTGTCCCTATTTAGAAATTTCGGCTTCAGTGTATATGCTTGACACATGAACCTATTTTCTCTACTTTATGAAGCTCTAGATCAATCACAAAACATGATGTATTTTGAACTGGATGTCCTGGAATAGAATAGCATCTAATTAGGGGAGCAAGTTTCCAGAAGTGTACCATACTAACATCTGCTGTGCTGTTTACAGGCTCAGATAGTTTCTCAATTTTTGTTTGTAATTGATCAATGCTGATAATTAGATAGAACTGATTGTCCGTGCGAATGTCTTCTTATTACTTTTCAAATCCAGTGTTTTGGGAACCCTTGTGAAGAACAAACTTGTTCCTGATCCTTTCTACGGGCTAAACAATGAAGCAATAATTGACATTGCGGATTCTGGGAGGGATTACTACACATTTTGGTTCTTCACAACCTTTGAATATGCACTGGTATGGCACATTGTACAATATACCTTGTTTTAATTGTTATGTGATTATACAACAAGCTGTGCAGTATTAGGCGGTACTCGCACATTCTACCGAATGAATTTACTTCTCTATGTTATGCAATTGGATGAATAAAGGCTTAAGTTTCTGTTTAAAACCCATAATAAATTACTAACAAATATCAGTAATGCTATTTGGCTACTATCCTGAGGTAATTTTGTTTGGTTTTATGTAATGTTTATTGTCATCTGTTATATACTTTCCAGTCGGTTAACCAGCATGTGGATCTCAACTTCCGTGCAATTAATTATTCAGCTGATGTATATTTTAACGGGCACAAACAGTCACTCCCCAAAGGGATGTTTCGCAGACACACTCTCGATATTACTGATATTCTCAATCCTAGTGGGAAAAATCTCCTTGCAGTCTTAGTTTATCCTCCTGATCATCCTGGTACAATCCCGGAAGAAGGAGGCCAGGGTGGTGATCACGAGGTCGGTTCTGTTTTCTCCTTCTGTATATTGGTTTTTGATCGAGGCTGAGTGTTGTAAGTGGGTAATCTATATTGTTAATGATGGTTTTATTTGGTCAATGTCAGATAGGAAAAGATGTTGCTACTCAGTATGTTGAAGGATGGGATTGGATGTGCCCAATTAGGTAAGACTTACCACCATCATGATATTTTATACTTCCATGTATATTTGGAACTTAAATTGAGGTATTGTACCATGAAATTAATTAGTTTTATGCAAGTCTCTGAGTGGTTTGAAGGGATAATGGTTTTGTTCTTACTTCCTAGTGATGTTGTGCTTCATTTAATTAGACGAGTTGTTATATTACCCCAATTTCTTTCTTTACAGGGATAGGAATACTGGAATCTGGGATGAAGTTTCCATTACTGTAACTGGGGTGAGCATTGTAGATATAATCTTTCACTGTGAAAGTCATTCTTCTAATGTAATCCATCCGTTTGTTTACTTTTCCTTTTGACTTCCTATTTTGGTGGGCACAGCCAGTGAAGATAATTGATCCCCACCTGGTATCAAGTTTCTTTGATGACTTCAAAAGGTCGTACCTACATACAACAGTTGAATTGCAAAACAAGAGCTCATGGGTGGTAGAGTGCACAGTCACACTACAGGTCACAACTGAACTGGAGGGGAACATCTGCTTAGTTGAGCACCTTCAGAATAGTGTGTTAACTATTCCTGCAAAATCAGATATTGAGTATACTCTTTCTCCTGTAAGTATGATTATTTATAAACAGTTTCTAAATATAAGATTCCGCCAGTGCACTAAAAACTTCAGCTAGTACGTGTGGTAGCCCTGATTGATATGGCACTGTTATAATATCAATCATTTGTTAGTGCTTAAATGGGGACTTTGTTGCTAAATTGTACTGATAACCTCAATCTAATATCATTTGGGGAAAAAAAATCTTTGTGAATACAAAACGAACCTGGAGTACCAGTAAGGAAGGTGAAGTTCATAAAAAGTGTCTTGTAGCAGTTCAGGTCAGGTACCATTCATTGCATACTGGTTTCCTACTGTATTGAACTTGGTACCTCTGTACTGTACAGATTATAAAGAGATTCCTTCACCAGCTAATGTTAACTATTAATATTAGTCTTGGAAATTTGAAGTCAGTTTTTATGACACTTTTACTCATTTATTTATTAATTTCCGTTTATATTGTTGCTGATAGCTCTTCTTCTACAAACCGAATCTGTGGTGGCCAAATGGGATGGGAAAACAGTCCCTATACAATGTCGAAATAAGTGTTGATGTAAAGGGATTTGGCGAGTCTGATTCATGGAGCCATTACTTTGGATTCCGTAAAATTGAGAGTACAATTGATAGTACCACTGGTGGAAGGTTTGTTATTTACTTTCTTCTTGCAGTGAAACTTACCCATACTATTGATTAACTAGCCAACAAAAAATAAACTTATACCCAAAAAAATTAAAGGTATGTCATTTTCCTTGTGTATAGGTTGTTCAAAGTGAATGGACAGCTTGTATTCATTCGAGGAGGAAACTGGATATTATCCGATGGGTTGTTGCGACTAACAAAGAAACGGTACATGACTGACATCAAGTTTCATGCTGATATGAATTTCAACATGTTACGATGCTGGGGTGGCGGTTTGGCAGAGAGGCCTGACTTCTACCATTATTGCGATCTCTATGGCTTGTTGGTAAGTTGCAAAACATTAAAATGTTTATGCTTTTGTACTGTTAGTTTCTTGAAGAAAATCAATTTTATGCAGGTATGGCAAGAGTTCTGGATAACTGGAGATGTGGATGGTCGGGGCATTCCAGTGTCAAATCCTGATGGTCCATTAGACCATGATTTGTTCCTTTTATGTGCAAGAGACACTATTAAATTGCTCAGAAACCATGCCAGCCTTGCACTCTGGGTTGGTGGAAACGAGCAGGTCCCTCCATATGATATAAACACTGCACTGAAGAGCTACCTAAAACTGCATCCTCTTTTTACAAGCGAAAATACAACTGACTCAACTGATCCGAGCATGTACATGGATGGGACCCGCGCCTATGTCCAAGGATCAATGTGGGATGGGTTTGCGGATGGAAAGGGGGATTTCACAGATGGGCCTTACGAAATCCAAAATCCGGAAGATTTTTTCAAGGATACTTTCTACAAGTATGGTTTTAATCCTGAGGTGGGTAATGTTGGTATGCCGGTTGCTGCTACAATTAAGGCTACAATGCCGCCTGAGGGATGGTCAATACCAATTTTCAAAAAGAAGTATAACGGTTACGTTGAAGAGATACCAAATCCGATATGGGAATACCACAAGTACATTCCTTATTCAAAACCCGGTAAGGTGCATGACCAGATTTTGATGTATGGCTATCCGAAGAATCTTGATGACTTCTGTGGGAAGGTAAGTGAATACTAAATATTCCATAAACCTATAAAAGGGAAAAAAAATCACACTCTAATAGATACACCATACCCATTTATCAATGTCATAGGACAACAAGTGCCCTGAGCTAAAAGTACCAGTCTTACTAAATTTTTAATGCAACCTCACTGATGTTTGCTCTCAACACCTTTTATTGGGACCTGTAGAGGTTGAAATGGAGCGTGCTTTCTTTTACTAAACTCTTATTTTGTAGGCACAACTCGTAAATTATATACAGTATAGAGCTCTTCTTGAGGGATGGACCTCTCGAATGTGGACCAAGTACACGGGTGTGTTAATTTGGAAGACCCAAAACCCATGGACTGGACTCCGAGGCCAGTTCTATGACCACCTTCATGATCAAACAGCTGGTTTCTATGGCTGCCGTTGTGCGGCCGAACCTGTTCATGTACAACTTAATCTGGCAACTTACTTCGTAGAGGTACTTGTTAATGGAAACTAGAAAATCGATCGATCAGGAAATAATGAATATGTTTACAGAAAACTATCTTTGTAGGTTGTGAATACAACTGCTGATGAACTCTCGGACATGGCTGTTGAAATTTCGGTGTGGGACATGGATGGTGCATGTCCCTATTACAAGGTTACAGAGAAAATGTCGGTCCCACCAAAGAAGGTGAAGCAAGTTGTAGAGATGAAGTATCCAAAATCGAAGAATGCAAAGCCGGTATATTTCCTACTTTTAAAACTCTTCAGAGTGTCTGACACTGCAATAGTTTCTAGGAACTTCTATTGGTTACATCTCTCTGGAGAAGATTATACATTGCTTGAGGAGTATAGGACGAAGAAAGTTCCCTTGAAGATTACTTCTGATGTTCTCATTTCAGGTTAATTAAGTCTAAATGACCTATATTCTGTTCCAATTCGTTTGTGTAGCTGAATTAGATGCTAAATTATTCCATTTTTTTCGTAAAACTGCATTTCAGGTTCCAAATACAAGGTAAAAATGCACTTGGAGAACAGCTCCACGAACTTGAACTCCAAAGTCATAGTCTTAAACAACATTGATGAGGCACAGTTAATTGATGATTTTACAAAACAAATGAATAAGCCATCTCCTTGGAGAAGAATCTTTGGAGGCGATGTTATCTCAAGCACACAAAACCGCCTCAAAATGTCTAAGATAAATGGAACCGACACAGGAGTTGCATTTTTCCTCCATTTATCAGTTCATGGTGCAAAGAAAGATCACGGAAATAATGGCTACGAGGATACAAGAATACTTCCTGTGCATTACTCTGATAATTATTTCTCGATTGTACCAGGTGAAACAATGAAAGTTGATCTCTACTTTGAGGTGCCCGAGGGAGTTGTTCCTCGTGTCCTTCTCACTGGTTGGAACTATTCTGAGAAGCATACTATTATGTAATGAGACATGCTAGTTGTTTATTGAGGCAATGTTTCACAAGTCATCAACTGAGTGGTGTTGTATCTAGGAAGAAGTTAAAATTCTTGTTAATAAAATGAATTATTATCTCAGCTGAATTTCTCGAGTTAAGGCAATGCACTTTCTTCTCCATCCTGAAAGAGCAACCATTGGTATCACACTGACTGTTAATTACCAGTACCACTAACTGGTACTTGTTATTCACAAAAGGAAAAAAGTGGACTTGTTTTAATTACCAGTACCACTAATTGGTACTTGTTTTCTGAGAAAGGAGTAGTCAAGTAGTTTGTCATAACTCGTAAGCTATTTATCAGCAGGTGGGGTTTGTCCCCGCATGCAACTTGTCAGTACCTTAATAATGTATTAACTGGTATGAACCACATCTAGCAGTGGGTTTATCCAGAGAATCAGACAAGTATAGGCACAAAGTCCGGTTCGTTAAAATGATTATAGAATTTATAGTTACTTTTTTTCAACATAGGAAAGCAGCATTCAATTATGGCTGCTATTTATGAGTGAGTATATGGTGCTATGCATAGCACGGATTGGTCCGTAATATGAATTAATATTTCGTTTCAAAATCTTAACGGTCGATTCAAACCATTCAACATGATTCCCATATGAATATATACTTGTAGACCGAATTTTATATTTTTTAGATTTTTTTAACTATTTTTTAAGATAGATAGAAAATCACTTAAAAAAATTATTCAAACTTCTCAATAATTTTAGAATTTTAGATTTTCACTAATTATCCAAACTTCTCAATAATTATTAAAAAAATTTAATGAGGAGAAACAACGATGCAGCCAACGCCGAATTGTCAAACTGAGTATGTTTATGAGCATTTTTTTCATTTAAGATACAGAATTTAGGAGTTTGGTTAAGATCATAGTGGCATGAAAATTTGTTTTTGCAATTTTAAAATTTAAATAGTTGATATGAAGTGCTCAATGTGTTCTTTATATTAAAATGGTTTGGAGATCAAATTTTACATTTTTTGGAACATTTTTACTATTTTTTATGAATTTTTGAGAATCAATATTTTTCATAATAAAAAAGAAATTTTGAAAAACAGTGATTTTTCAAAATACATAAAAAGTAGGAAACTTTTTCCAAAAAATGTGAAATTTAGTCTCTAAGTACATTTTAATATGAAGAACATGTTGAGCAATTTAGATCGACTATTTGAACTTTGAAAATCGTAAAAACAAATTGGTAGTATCAATACCTTGGTCATACCATTTTGATCTTAATATTAAACTAGTTTCATGCCCGTGCGTTGCAACGACAACATATTATAAGAAAGAGAAAAAAATCTCTTACAAAATAACATATTTTCATAAAATAAATAAATTAAATAACAAATAACATTACTAAATGACATATTAAATCACATCTATACATAAATAACATTCCTTAAATGACATACATATATTTTTTTTTTATCTTTTCAACATATTTTCATATAAAAATCTCATACAAAATGACATATTAAATAACAAATAACATTCCTTAAATGATATAAAAAATGAAAAATAAAAATAAAAACATGACCAATTAATTATCAATCAATTTAAAAATTCCTTAAATGACTTTTAAGAAATGAGGACCAATAAAAAAGATGATATAATTTACATGTGACGAGCACGTATCTAAATAAATTTAAACTTCTACACGTAGAAAAATATTACAAAAATGCATAGAATCAAAAGAAAGCAAACTATTTGATTGGAGGACTAATATTCAATCTGGAATTTCATCTTTTAATCACAATAGTCGGTGAAATTAGAAGATCTACGTGCTTAATATAAGAATGAAAATAATGGAGATAGGTTTGAGAATAGATTACAACGATAGTCTTTTCAATTTGTGGATATCTTCTGTTTGAAGTTTGTTTATTGAATTGCTTCGTCTATTTTTTAAATTTTGTTTACTGAAATAGTTTAGTTAACTATAATTTTTTTCATTTGTTTGTCATATCGAATGTTTATAAAATTTTAAACTGTCTTGTTATTTGAAAATTTCATCATTAAGAAAATATTCTCAATTTGTAACTTTTAAAAAATATTTTGTGCATTAATTTTATTTTTATACTTGAATTTATGCATCGTGTTGTATTGATGTTAATTTTTTTTTTATTATTCTTGTCATTTGTATTCCTTTAGTATGATATAAATTAAGGTTTCACCAAACTAAAAAACATTTTCGAATAAATTTATTATATGCTTTTTTTGAAATAAATTTTAGTTTTAAGTTTTTATACATTTCTTTCTAAATTATTGTTTAGATGTTTTATCTTTATATAATGTTTAATTAATAATTCATTTTTCGTGTATGTTTATTATTTGTATTTCTTTGTCAAGAGACACGTCCGTAATTTTATTAAAATTCTATATTTTTTATAATAAAAACACTACCTTAGTGCATCTACATCTCAGCAACTGAAATGAGTTTCTAAATAACTGTTAACCTCTTTTTAGAAATTAAGGTCTCTAAAATTTTTAACTCTCACATCTCTGAAATTAATTTTAGAGTTTCTATTAAGCCACGTCAGCAACAAATTAAAAAGTAGAAATAATTTGAGCCAATCATTTGGATCAGCATGGAGTTTATAAACAGTTTTCTAATAAGAAACTTTACTGCATAGTTTCTAAATAAGAAACTCTCCCACATCTCTGAAATTAGATTAGAAACTGCCACGTCAGATTAGAAACTCTAATAGTACTAGAGATGTAGATGCTCTCATATAAAGATGAGGAGGATTCAAATGCCTCTATTTTCAAAAAATTTAATAACTCAAAATTTAAATCATAAACGTTAAAATAAAGCCATTAGATGTGATCTATGTTATTTTATTTATGTGCTCATACAAAATTATCACATTTAAAATTTGTTTTTATGTGAATCAATAAGTTGAAAAATCAACGTCTAGAAATTATCCACATTAATACATTTTTTACAAGCTCTTGATGACAACCAAAACAAAGTTAAAATATTATAATTTTCTACATATGCATAGATAAAATGATGTATATCATATCCAACAATTTTATTATAAATTTTAAGTTTCAAATTTTGAGTTATTAAAATTTTAAAAATAAAAATATAATAGAGACACAAAAAAATAGAAGTATGTAAACCTTCCTCATAAAAGATACACTACATCAGACTCATAAAAAATACAATCAAGATCATCATCAATCATAACGCTAACGCTGTCAAAAGAATAAAATATACACTGACTACATCATGAACCGTAACGCTGACGCTGACGCTGACGCTGACGCTGACGCTGACGCTGATAAATAAGGAATGTTATCCTCTGCGGAGCTTAAAAGCTCCGCAGACTGCGGTTCTTTTAATCTGGTCCGTTAGTGATCCGTTAGTTTTAACTTTGCACGAATCTAAAAGCACAATAATACTGCCCCTCCGTTAACCCGATCACCGTTCATTTGCTCCGCATTTAATGAACTTTCGCAGAGGGATAACTTCCGATAAATATAACACTGAGTGCATCCTCGCAAATTTAATGCTCACAGTATTCATGCTCAGAGCTGCTTTTTCTATTCGCCAGAGTTTAAATCCGTTGAACTCTCCTACTGAAAGCGCTTCCTCTCACACACCTCTTCTTCGATCTCTATCGAACTCACAGCACGCTCGCGCGGTAGATCGATTTCTCGGAGTCCAGGTTTCTTCACTCTCCTCTCTTTTAATTTTCTCAATTCAGAAACCCTAACCTAAAATTGAAACGTAGATCTAATTACAAGAACAATTAAAATACTTATGGTGAAATTGTTAATTTGAGATGTGACCTTGCTAAAATGCTTTTCTTTTTTAATGTATAATTGTAGATTTACAACGCAATTTTTGAAAAAATTTAGGCCAAAAGAAGCAATATCTGTTAGATAAACTTAAATCTTTATGCCTTTTGAGTATACTATTTTTTTTTTCGATAAACAAAAAATGATACATATGCACCTGGTACGGTATTTCATCCTTTGCTGGTTTTAATTGGTCCCAGCAAAATTTTACAGCTTCTCTGATACTAACAACTGATTTGCGATTTGCACAAAATAAATGATTTGTTCTCTGCATGTAATATGTGGTAAGGTGGTGAACCCAAGTGTTTTCATTCATGTCTCATCTGGTACTGTATCATTTTGAAATTGACATAAATAATCAGCTTCAATGATAAAATCCATGGAAAGTAATTTTACTTTTCTAGACAAACCTATTCTGCAATCTCAGCCTGCGAGAGTCCATATAATTTGCTTTTGCATCTCGTGTTTGCTGATATGAAATTGTAGCTTGTTTTGTCCAAGTCTACAAGATATTTCACTATCCAAAAGAAGCAATTATAGTAATAATAAGCCATGTTTATAGCAGGTTGTATACATGGAACCCAATAACATAGACTGTTGTTCCCTTTATTATTTATTAGAAGTGCTAAATATCGAGTTAACTTAGACGGTTGATTTTTTTAATTAGATTAATTATGAGCTAGTTGCATACATTATTTTCCCAGTTTGCTCATTTCAGCTGTTCAAGATCGCAAATTGAATCAAGGACCCATCATATTACAATCCCTGCTAACTTTTGCTACTTAATTGGCTAACAATCTACCAAAATTATTGTTTATGTAACTAATGTTACTTTTTTGACTATTTGTTCAGATGTAAGAAAATGAGAACTGAGGAGTATCTACAGGGAGATTCGCTTCTTCCATTTAGCTTGAGTGGACTAGGAAATGGTATGAATATAGCTAAATAATTTAATTGGTAGTACTAATTGATGGTACTGCTATAGTCGCTGTGGCTTCCCATATTTTAAACAGATGCAATCTGAGCTTTATTGGTTGCTCACAGATCTGGTTGATCTGTTATTGTGCCTAAGTATTACATTTTCGATCTATACCTGTAAGTACCAGGTGGTATGAGAAGACTCAAATATCCCTTCTTTCCAATTCTTTTAGATAGCTTCTTCTGTTTTCTTGGGTTTATGAGAAGACTCAGATTATAGTTTGAAAGGTATTCATGTCAACTTCACTTGTTAGTAGATCAGGTTGATCTGTTGTAACAGTTGAAATTTTAACTAGCTTCTGGCCCTAGTAAAGAAACTTATGTCAATTTATAAACTCAGTTGGATAAAGAAAATTGACTATACTGTCTTTTGTCAATTACCGCTTAGGGTAAAGGTAAGGTGATTGCAGAGGCCAAGAAGAAAATGGTAAGGTACCAATAACGAAGACACAAGTCCACCCATGGGACCTCGCCTTCTCCTTTTCGCTTGAAATTTGTTCCTTTTGACCATGCATGCCTGTGAAAACCGTTTTGTCCACATCCCCACAGGTTTGTTACATATATAGATTTTGAACTACCTGAGCTGAAAATGCACTCAGTTCTCCATGCAACTGACAAGCTTAATAAGATAACCTTGTCCATGATTATTCAAGCTAGAACTACTATTGCACTTTCTTTTCAATCCTTTGAAGGTTAGAAGTATGCTTGTAAGAAAATGTAGTCGAGAGAATTCTTGTGGATAAGTTTATCTATACTATTATATATAATGCAGCTAAGGACTGAATTTATTCATTAGGTTTTCCTTCTTCAACATGTTTATTCCCAATGTACCCCTATTTAATGGCTCTGATTATTTTCTTGGAAAACAGACGGCTGACATTTCACTGCATTCCTCTCCGGTTATTACAGCAGAAATGGCAATTTCCTGCTCCTAATCTCTTTGCTCTCTTATCTCATCTCTCTCTCTCTTTCTGCTTTGTCTCCCTAAATACACCTCGCCATTCTCTCTCTCACTATTCTTTTTTCCCTCTCACATGGTGGTGCCTCCTATCTCTGTGGACCACCACCACATAATTGAAAATTGCCATCACTATCACAAGATGGGGAAGAAGAGGAGGCGGTGAGATTGCCCGTCTGTGAAACCTCAAAAGTGATTTAATCATTTAACCTAATTAATGCGCGAACAATGACAAGTGTAATCAACTAGACTTCTGAAGTGTGACTAATCTATCTAGCAAAGATTCTGCTTTTTATACAAAAACCTTTTTTTTTCTGGACAAAGTTTTTTTTTTTTTACAATTTCTTTCTGATAAATTGGTAATATTTTAAGTATCATCTGTAATTTTCATTTTTCAGGAATACGGTGCAAACTGGAAACAAAAGGCAAAGTCTTGTGGATCTGGTGTGCAAAACCGCCAATCACAGCAAACAACACGAAAGTGGAAGTAGTCGACCACATAATCAGGTAGCAGTCCAAATGCAATGTACTTCAGAATCCGAAGAAAGAATGGATATATGTGCCATGCTACCAACCTGCATGTAGATCATCTTAACCGCACTTGACACTAACCTCAAACCATTAACCCATGGTGTTATATTACAACACATGATCGACTGGTTGGTCAACTGGAATCAGAGACAGTCGGGACTGGACCATTGACAGCCTCAGGTTGTGGGGACTGGACACTCCATTGCATGTGTGGATGCTTCTCTGCCTCGACATTGTTTGGATGTTGCTGAAGATAATGCCGGGTTTCCTTCGATGAGCTCTCAAGGAGTAGCTCAAAATACATGGAGAATATACCACATCATGGGGCGATGTTTAGCATTATTATGGAAAATACATAGGAGGGCGGACATGGTGGTAATGTACACGCAAATGCTGGACCCGGAATTGCACTGCCCCGACTTTGCTACACCCCGGTTCTTGTCTCAGTTGTACACCTGTGTACCTGGCTAGCCAATTGCTAACCTGAGATACTCACCCATTATGTAACTCAGTATCTCATAAAGAAAAATGATTAATTACTATGAGATGTAGATTTTGTGTGCCAGATGGATCAGATGCCAGTAGAAAGCCTGAATGCAGGATTTTACATATACTATATAAGGATATTCTTGGCTAGAATTGTGCTTATTGCATTAATAAAATTTCATTACTGTAAATTTTTGCTAATGCATATCATAACTTCCCATTGGGTACAATTAATGTAAACCCCATCGTTTTTTCCTTTCAGGAGAACCTCGTACCATTTCTTGAGAGCGAGAATTTTATTTTCTTGGAGGGTTATTTTATTCTAAAATATCACTTGGTTTGCTCCATATTCAATTAAATCCTTTTTCTTATCTATTTGTTATATGCTTCGTAGCAATTGATCTCATTATATACAAGGACCACACAAGGTAGGAAGGAAAAAAGAATGAGTTTATTATTTTGAATAAAGATGGCGGTGAAGGTTTTTCACTTCAAAATATCTACGAGAGATTTTTCAATTGAATTTTGAGTCTGTAATAACATGGAACATTGTCATAGTAGGCACTTGGCCTATCCTGGATTTAAAATATTTTTTAGATCCAGTTCAATTTTATTTTTCAGAATTTTTCATTATTTTTTTAGATAGATAGAAAATCACTTGATCTGAATGGTACATAATTTTCAGATCAAGTGATTTTCTACCTATCTAAAAAAATAGTAAAATTTTTTTAAAAAATGTAAAATTTGGTTTGCAAAGTACATATTCATATGGAGATCATGTTGAACGGTTCGGATCGACCGTTAGGATTTTGAAAACTCAAATATTGAGCCGTAGCACGGAGGCCTTCTATGCTACGCGTAGCATATTAGCCAGATTCATAATATATTCTAGGCTGTTGTTCCTTTTTAGTCTTTTTGGGCAGCTATAATGATAAAAGGATCATAGGAGTAAATCCCATACATATATTTGCTGAGCCTAAAAAAAATACATTCCACATAAATTATAATCGTGATCAAACTTTTATTAATTTCTAATTTTATTTAAACTTTGTAAAAATTGTTTGTTGTGTTTTTAAATTACAAATGTTGCATGTAGATGTATAGTTTTGTCTATATGTGAGTTAAAAATAGTTGAAATTGAAGTATGCAAAATTATGGATTAACTGGAGTGAGTGACATGTGGGTAACTCCTTTCCTCTCCTCTCCGGCCACCCCCCCTTCTCCGGCCACTTCTCCCTCTCCTCTCATCTCCCTCCTCCTACTCCGGCCTCTCCCCTCCTACTCCTTCTTCTAAACTATCCTCAAATCCAACCTCTCCTTACCCCTAACCCCCTATCTCCATCTCCCATATTAACTCTCGCTACGCCATGGCCACTGCATACCCCTTCCCAGGCCAGAACCCGCGACGATTGGCGGTGTACTTTCCCCCTAGTGGCCACCATGATCTACTGTTGCACTCCGCGGACCACTCGATCATCATCATCTTCCGACCACAAGATCTTATCAGAGACCTCCCTTTCTTCCAGAACCACCTGGTAACCCTTTACGATGGCTCCCGTTTGGATTATCCGGCACTGCGTCGGTCGCGGGTTAGCTACATTATCGAACTACCAGAGATTTTAGAGCGCGAGTCGGTCCTTCAAGAGCTGGCAGGTTGGGCAGACACTCACTACATTTCTATTTTTCCATGGGATTATCGGCAGGGGTGGCACCCAGCTCCAATACCCTTCCGGGTATACATACGGGTTTTCGACTATCCGAATGAATTTTGGCACCACCATTATTTCAAATTATTTTCCGCTGGTTTTGGGGAAACTGTTGGAGTAGATGTTCGCGCGAAAGCGCAACGCAAGTTTCGGTACGCTTGAGGGCGTACCTTTTAAAACCGCGCTTACACTTCACGAGTAAGGGTTGCAAGTGCACAACCCCTATCGAGTAATATAATCGGGTATCGATCCACAGGGACGGGCAATTGTTAGGTTAGAATCCACCGAACTCAATTAAAAACTAGAAGTGAGAAAGATTTGGTTTGGTATTTAAGTTCCTAAAAGATCAATTCAAACAAATCTAACAATGCAAACAGATGTAATAAAATGCTAGAAGAAATGTAAACTGTGTTTTGATTATGGATAAAAGGCGTTTCCAGGGTTTCAGACTTCATCTGTGATCTGCCTCTAGTGGTACGGCCCGTACCAAGTTGGTACGGCTAGGCCGTACTTAACTTGGTAAGGCAAGGCCGCACCACTCTGGTAAGACCCGTACTGGCTTGCCAGAACAGAGCTTACCAGTTCGAGTTGATGCATTCCTTGCTGGTACCTTGTGCTAAACTCTTTAGAAAGGTTCAATTGACCATACCTAAGGTTCCTAAGCCTCAACTCTCGTGTGTTGGATCAAGATCTAGGTTGGAATGCAATTGATTGCCTTTTAGGGATTTCTACACCTCAATTTTCATATATTGGTACAGATCTACCCTAGCTGGTTGATTGGAGACCTAAGGCACCCTATAATCTGTCGATTAGAGGAGAATTCAACCTCTCGGCTTCAATTCGAACAAGTCTACCCTAAGCACTTGATTTGGATGAGAGATTGAGATGATCACATGACCTTGATAGGTTTGATCTAGACCTAGAGGTTCATCATACACAATCACAGCAAACAAAGCAAGAGATAGCAAAGAAATCACAATCAATCAATCGAAAGAGTTCATACAAGATACAAGTCAAAGAAAGTCAAAACAAATCAAGAATCCATCTCTAAACCCTAGAAACTAAAATAACTACTCACAGCACATGATCTGATCTAAAAATACAATAAGAGTGATAGAGAAAGCCATGGATCGAAGGGATCGAGAGGAGGAAGCTTGATCCGTCGAGTTTCGCCTCTTTCCTCTTCTTTCCTTCTTGCTCCTAGCTCCTTAGCTCTCTTTCTCTCTCTTACTGTGCTCTCAAATGTCTCCGGAATCAAAAGCTCCCGAAATTGGAGAGCTCCCCGCCTTAAATAGCCTCTGCCAAGATTTGAATCTGTCAGGCCGCCTTTAGGTACGGCCCGTACCAAAGTGGTACGGCCTGGCCGTACCAGGCGTGATGAGCTGAAATCGGCTAAGTCCGGTGAGACCCGTACCAAATCTGGTAAGGGCCGTACCAGATCATCCCAAATCGTCGTTTCTTCGTGTGTTTTGCTCCAAACCTGCAGAAAACAAACAAACACTCAGCAGTACCAAATTCTAAAGATATATCGATGAAATGCCCATGATTCTGGTGAATTAGGGCACGAATCTGGTATTAAAACAGGCCTAAAATAGACTAAATATGCGAGGTATCAGTAGATGAAGCCAATAACCGGGGGCCAGATAGATCGACCTTAAGGTTGCTGCTACGGTGCTATGACCCTACTCTCATCCCCCTCTGTGTCACGGTGCACTCCGAGGGCCAATGGAAGTCCTGCAGGATCGACATTATAGCCTGGGGATTAGACGATGACTATCTCCCAGACCACTTCCCTGGACCTACCGGCATCGGATCCATGGAGGAAGTTCACCCAGACCATGAAACCCCGACCAGGCCGCTAGGAGATGACTTTCATGTTAGGAGAGGTATGGAGCTTGCCCACCAGGGGATGCTCCAATGGTGGGCTCATCCACAACCTCAAGCGCCCGGAGAAGAAGAGGGGTCTATACCAAGTCGGTGTACGGCCAGTCTCCTACCACCAATCGGAGGTTGCATAGCTCAACAGGAGTTGAGGGCAGTTCACAATTGGTCCATGACTACCCACCTCAAACCAGGTCCATGCACCTATCTCCCTGCCGCAGGCTGCGCACCTGAGGACAATACTGGCGCGTGCACCAGGGATATCAGTTTTTTGTCGCCAACGATGCAGGCGAAGTGCAGAATAAAGGATATTTTGCAACAGGATATATGTGCTTTCATGCTAACAACTGAACTAATGGGCAGGAAAAAAGGTATGCCACTCCACCCACATCCACAGAGGATCCCGTTTCACCGTAACAATCTCAATCAGCTCATTCTATCTTTCGCAAGCCTGTTTGTCATTTCCCACAAACAGACAACGCTTGCTACTCAAAAAGGCCTTCCCAGGTATAGAACCTTCCACTCCCCTATACCTGTCCCAATGCAAGCCACCCACGTCACCTTGACTCAGTCACAAATAAGACAGGCAAACAGGCAAAAACCCTCAATCCTTGGATTACCACCTCATATAAAACATCTAAACCCCTCCAACAATCTCAACACCCAAGCGCTCTATCCAGCCAAACCACACCAAAATCACAAACCTAATTTTCCACCTATGGAACCTACCGATGAAGAATTAATTAGAAGATTTGCCAGATTACACACCCACGACCAATCACATGCCATCACCATCCACATTCCTGAGGCGGCCACTAACACAAGGAGGTGGGAACTCTGCATCATTGCCAAGATATACACTGACAGATCGGTGTTCGATGCACAGTTCGAAATGCAGATGAGGCGGCTTTGGGGGCTGCTGCCTCAAACCTCATTCACGCAAATCAACAGAGGTGTCTACCTGATTGAGTTTGCTAGCAAACAGGAACTACTACGGGTGCAGAATGAGGGTCCTTGGCTCTATAGACAGGACATAGTTGCCGTGGCGCCCTGTAACAAGGTCGATGATGTGCACAGGGTGATACCAACCCATTGTGAGATATGGGTCCAATTTCATAACGTACCCCTTGAGTCGCTAAATGATGACGGCATTGCCCTGGTGACCGCCCCGGTCGGCAGACCGATCTCGGACCCGGTCCCAACCAGTCTCAATGGCAAAGCTTTCTTCAAGATAAAGTTGCTCATATCCCTCGCTGGTTCCCTGAAAGACAGAGTAACACTAACCCATCATGGCCTTGGTGAAACGGTGGTGTACTTGGTCTACGAAAAGATTGGGCGAATTTGCTTATTCTGTGGCAAATTGGGCCACGAGATCTTGCACTGTGCCTCAAGGAACCGCTTAGCTCGTCTCAAGGCCCAAGTGGAAAATCAAAATAGGCCAGAGTTTAGGAATATCCTACGGCCCACTTTTGGGCCCTGGATCGCAAATAATCCTACTCTCATTCCGGTTCTGACTGAAAAAAAGGAGGAACCAAACCCAACCTGCTCAAGGCCCACTGCCAGCGCAGGGCATAAAAGGGGACTGGATGACCTTGTTAACGGCTCCACAGGTCCAACCGAAAGGGTACTCAATTTGTTGGCTGCTGCTAGAGATGGTCCCATGGTCATTTCCGATGAAGAGGAGGCGGAATCCAGTACTGCAAAAAAAGCTAAGGCGGCGATGCCCATTCCGCCGCCGATTGATCAATGGGCCTACTGTCTTGGAACTGTCGCGGCAGCGGAGGGCCGACGACAGTGTCCACACTGGTCCGTTACCTCCGCAGCACTGAGGTTGATTTGGCTTTTGTTTCTGAGACGAAATGTTCGAAAGATCGGGCATTGCGTCGAATAGCTAATCTACCTTTGACAGAATCTGAAATTGTTCCTTCAAGAGGCCGAGGTGGTGGGCTGTGATTGCTATGGTCGCCTCACATCTCGGTCTCTATTCTAGAAACCTCCTTTTTCTTTATTGTAGCAAAAGTTCAAACAAATCCTTCTGTACAGCCATGGATTTTGTTCGGAGTTTATGGCGACTGTGACGACCGTCTCAATGACTACATATGGGACCGAATTTCTCACTACATTGAGAACTCTCACTTACCTCTTTGCGCGGTGGGTGACTTTAACTGCATCACCCATCAGCAGGAAAAGCAGGGCGGTAATTTCCTTCTTGAAAGGAAACATCGAAAGTTTGGCGAATTTCTACAAAGGTCGGGTCTTGTTGACCTCGGCCACTCGGGACCGGCCTACACTTGGGCTAACAACCAACAAGGCCGTAATCTCATCCTGGAGCGACTTGACCATGGTGTGGCCACGGCCGATTGGATCAATGCCTTTCCAAATGCAAAAATCTTCCACCTCCCGAACTACAGCAGCGACCATTTACCAATTCTGTTGCGTACTGAACCAAAACCAAAGAAAACACCTAAGCAATTTATAGTTGAGCAGTGGTGGCTCCAACACGGTGGGTTTGAAGATGTTTGCAAAAGGGCAGTTGTGAATCGGGGCCAAACATGGTCTGAAACATGCGTGGCACTGAAGAAGGAGGTAAAGAGCTGGACCTATGGCACTAAGGATCCAAATTGGGAGTTGAAGAAAATAGACCGGGAAATGCAGATACTGATCAGACAACCTCAAACTGACCGAGTACGGCATCGAATACGGCTACTGCAGGAACAAAACCAGGCATACGTGATAGCTCAGGAGGTATACTGGCTCCAACATTCGAGATTGAATTGGGATCTCATGGGAGATCAAAATACAAAATTCTTCCATACCACTACAATGGTGCGTCGAAGAAGAAATCGAATTGGAGCTGTTCTAAGGGAGGATGGGGGTTGGGCAGTCAAAGAGGAAGAAATAAGAAAGGAGTTTGTTCAGTACTTTAAAATGATCTATGCTCAAGGTCAGTGCACTAATAGCGATGCCCCGGTCCAAATCCCACCTGACTATCAGCAAAACATCACACCTGTTCCCCAATCAGCAGCTATGTGTCTTGAATTGAGCCCAACAGCTGAGGAGGTAAAGTGGGCTGTATTTGTTCTGGGACCCACAAAATCCCTGGGGCCTGATGGAGTCACGGCCTCGCTTGTTCAACAACACTGGCCCCTTTTTGGGCCAATCATTCACAGTGAAGTTAACACCTTCTTCACCACAGCTCACATGAAGGAAAGTATTGCTCACTCGAATTTGGTCCTCATCCCAAAGATACCATCGCCAACAAGGGTCACCGACTTTAGACCGATTAGCGTGTGCAACTTGGTCTATAAAATAATCTCTAAAATCTTGGCAAGAAGAATGCAGCCATGGATGGATTCAGTAATATCCCAAAGTCAGACAGCTTTTATTCCTGGCAGGGATATCTCCGAAAATATCATGTTGCTGAGGGAAATACTCCACACTTTCAAAGGCAAAAGCAATGAGAACCATCAATTTGTGCTCAAGGCAGATTTGGAAAAAGCTTTTGATAGGGTCAGGTGGCAGTACCTATTTGCCTTGTTACCCATCTATGGCTTTCCAGAAAAGTTTGTGCTTGGATTAAGGCGTGTGTTGAATCAGCGAAGTACACGATTCTATTCAATGGGGCTAGTGGTGCCGGCTTTATCAAGCCAACTCGGGGCTTACGGCAAGGCTGCGCATTATCCCCATATCTGTTTATCATCTCTATGGACCCCCTCTCCAGGATCCTTGACCTCAATCTGAGAAGAAAATGCTTGCGAGGCCTGATGGTGGCGAGGAGCGCAAACCCACTTGCATGCTCGATGTTTGCCGATGACCTACTTCTAATGGGAAAGGCCGAAGAAGAGGAAATTCAAACCATTACCACATTACTGCTCAACTTCACAACCCTATCGGGCATGAAGATCAACCAAGCGAAATCAAAAGTTTGGTTCAGCTCGAATACACCAGAAACGGTTAAGGTACATTTTCTGAACTCTCTTTGCGTTACTGAAGCGGGTCGAGAGGAAAAATATTTGGGCTGCCCAGTTTCGGTACAATGCAATGGGGACTTTGACTACCTGGTGGAGAAATTTCAGAAGAGGCTCAATCTGTGGAAATTGAAATTTCTTTCACATGCAGGTAGGTTAGTCCTCATACAGTCAGTTCTCCAAAGCATTCCGATATATGCAATGGGTACAATCCTGATCCCAAATCGGGTCATTGTGAAGCTCACTGCGATTGTAAGGAACTTTTACTGGGGTGGCTCGAAGGTGAAGCGAGCAATGACATACGTCGCATGGAAGAAGATCGCAGTACCTAAAGGGATGGGGGGCCTGGGCTTGAGAAGCCTGAGAGAGATGAACCAGGCGTTAGTCATGAAGGTGGTATGGAGGATTGCCTCAGAACCTAACAAGCCATGGCCACAGTTGTTAAAGGCCAAATACTTTCCAAGAGGCGATTTCTGGGATACAGAGAGGACTTACAACTGTTCTAAACTCTGGCGCTATCTGGTGCAGATTAAACCGCTACTACGGGATCATCTATGTTGGAAGATCGGTAACGGGGAATTGATCCAGCTCTTCTCGCAACCATGGTTCCCGAACTGGTGTGATTACAAGGCGACCTCTAAACAGCAGAGGGAGCTAACAGTATCCTCCCTGATAGACCAAACAACAAACCAATGGTGCTTCCAGTCCCTTCAACAGGCTCTTGGCTTCTCACAGGCACTTGTGATATGTACCTCAGAAACAATTAAACCTAGGCCTCCCCCGGCTCAAGATACTCTCATCTTCACCTTTGCGAAGAATGGCGTGTTCTCAGTTAAGAAAGCATATCAGCTCATAAAGGGAGATTCGGGTACTGGAACTGACAAGGCTTTCTGGGGCTGGTTGTGGAAGGTTAAAGGATTAACGCCGAAGTTGAAGATGTTCATCTGGAGGTGTGTGCATAACGCAATACCGGTCAAAGAGGTACTCGCAGCCAGAATCTCAGGAGTCCCTTCTCTCTATCCTTTGTGCAAGCATCAGTCCGAAACCGTAATCCATGCCCTTTTCACATGTGACCTACTCAGAGCAGTATGGCTGCAAAGTTTTGGGCTCCGAACAGATGCGCTACAGGGAGATTTTAAAGGTATAATTAAACACATGGCAAGTACTTTGGACCAGCAGCAACTCCGTTCCTTTGTCAGTTTGCTATGGGCTATTTGGAGAACTCGAAATGATGCAATAGTGGGAGGCAAATTAGTGTCTGTTCAAACTTGTAAGCAGTACTTCTCAACGGCTAATCACAGCTGTATGATAAGGGAAATGGCGGGCACAAAACGGGTCGGACCTACTGCTACCCGGATCCAAGACCCGCTAATAGCTCGGCCGCAAGGGGAGCCCCAGGGAGTGGCGGAGCTCGAATGTTATGTCGACGGTTCGTGGGACCAGGAAGGTAGCGCCGGCATTGGACTGTACCTCCTTCATAAAGGAGATGTGGTTGCTTGGAGTTTTAAATCAGTAACTGCCATCGGCCCATCTACAGCAGAGGCAATGGCTGTGCTGGAGGGTGTCAGATTACTGACTCAGCAATATAATCGACTGGGAGTGGTCATGTCGGACTCAAAGGACATAGTGCTATCTCTGCAATGCAACACACCGGTAATCAATGACTGGCGATGCTATGAGCACATATGGGATGCATGGATGTTATTGGAAAATTCAGACGGAAGGATGAAGGTAATCTACTGCAGCAGGGAGCATGTGGGATTAAAAATCGCACATGAGTTGGCTAACCGGGGTAGGAGGACTGGAAGGGCCAAAGCAGGAAGTGACTTTCCTTCACTGTTGATAGAGTTTTCTGAATACTTCCAATGATGATTTGTAAGCCTACGGGCATGTAAGAGACCAAAAAAAAAATTATGGATTGAGTTGTGTTTATCATGTTGATTGGTTTTTATTTAATACCCGATTAGTTAACAGGTTTAAATCCGATTAGCTATTTGAATCTGATTAGTGTCCTTCCCTGACGGAAATTCTGAATCCGCCCCTTGTCAAATTGCAAGGCTGCCAGAGGGATTTTACAACACAGTGGAAGAAGGGAGCATTGTTCTGAAAAAAATCAGAAAGCTTTACATTCTGCTAAGAAGGTGTGGAGCTCAACGGTGGAGATGAATCAATAAAGTCTGATCTTGTGATCTTCGCAACTGGATTTCGAGGGGAACAGAAGCTTAGAAATATTTTTGTATCACCATGGCTCCAGAAGCTACTTGCTGGCTCATCAAACACTACTGCCCCTCTCTCTACAGGTTTATTTTATTTTTTTAACATGCTTCCAAAGGGAACTGAACAAATAAGTTATAAAGTTGGTGAATTTTTGTTTTTTTAGAATTTATGAGCATTTCAAAACTATATTTATTTGTTATTTTTTTGTAAGATGGAGAGAAGAGAGATTAAGAAAAACAAATTATATTGAAATATTATTTTTCTAATTACAAGTGTTCATATTTATACTAAACATAAATCAAAACTAGCCGTTACACTATTTCCTATTCTATTGATTACAAGACACTATTTCCTATCCTATTTAATTACAAGTCACTATTTCCTAGTCTATTAATGACAACACTATTTCCTACAAATTGACTAGCCGTTACAAATTAAATAGATTTGAAACTACTTTTATATTTTAATACTCCTCCTCAAGCTAGGAATGTATATATCGTACAATTCTAGCTTGGTTGTAATTTTTTCAAATGGACTTGGATCCAAGCCTTTGGTGAAGATATCCGCGAGTTGATCTTCATTTTTTACGTATGGTGTTTCAATTTTCTTTGCTTGAATCTTTATTCTAATAAAGTGGCAATCCATTTCTATATGTTTTGTTCGCTCATAAAACACGGGATTTAATGCTATATGTCGTGCTGAATTGTTGTCGCAATACATTTTTATCGGTTCTTGAGTTTTAAATCTCATATCTGATAGGAGTTGCTCGATCCATATTAGTTCTCTTGTGGTTGATGCCATGGCACGGTATTCGGCTTCGGCGCTTGATCGAGCTACAACATTTTCTTTTTTGCTTTTCCATGTGACTATCCGCCTACAAATGTGCAAAAATCGGTTGTCGATTTTTTATCGAAACTTTCGGCTCAATCTGCATTAGAATAGCCACATATATCATTAGAATTATTATTTTTCATCCAAATACTCTTACCAGGATTACTTTTTAAGTACCTCAAAATTCTATTTACAGCTTCTAAATGTAGTGTTCTTGGTGAGTGCATGAACTTACTAATTTGACTTACAGAAAAAGAAATATCCGGACGAGTAACCGTTAGATAGATCAATTTTCCTACAAGTCTTTGAAATTGATTTATGTCTTTTAAATGTTCATCATCTTTACTATTTAATTTGCACTTGTTGTCAATTGGAGTAGAGGCCGGTTTACATCCTAACTTACCGGTTTCTTTTAATAAATAAAGTGTGTATTTTCTTTGGAAAATAAAGAGTCCTTTATCCGGGAAAGTTACCTCTATTCCTAAAAGATATTTAATATATCCTAAATCTTTTATGTCAAAATTTTCTTTTAATTGTTTCTTAATTTTTTGGATTTGCTCTAAATTATTTTCGGTAATTATGATGTCATCTACATATACTAAAATGAGAGTTGTATTGGTTTCATCACAATGGTAAATAAAGAATAATCGGCATTACTAATTTTAAAATTGCAAGAAATTAAATAAGAGATAAGTTTGCCATACCATGCCCGTGGAGATTGATTTATTAAGCCTACAAGCCAAGTTAAAGTTGGTTTCCAATTTATGACCGGGTGGTAATGTCATATACACCTCTTCTTCAAGTGTTCCTTGAAGAAAGATATTTTTAACATCCATTTGGTAAAAGTCCCAACCATTATTTACGGCAATGGAAAATAAAATTCTCACTGTATTCATTTTTGCCACCGGTGCAAATGTTTCATTATAGTATATGCCATAAGTTTGGGTAAATCATTTAGTTACAAGTCTTGCTTTATACATTTCTATGATACCATCACTATTATATTTGGTTTTATATACCAATTTACAACCAACAGGTTTTTTATTTTTTGGTAGGAAAATAATTTTCCAAGTTTCATTTTGTTCTAAAGCTTTTAGTTTATCATTCATAGTTTTACACCAAATTGGACTTTTAATTGCTTCTTGATAATTTTTTGGTTTCGATTCATTTTCAATACTAGTGAGAAATATATGGTATTCGGTTGAAATATTGTTATATGAAATAAAATTTTATATTAGATATTGTACTGAATAAGTCACATAATCTCTAAGTCTAGTTGATGGTCGTAGTACCCTAGATGATCTTCTAACCATTGAATTTTCTTCCATTTCATTTTCATTTGTGTCACTAATAGTCTCATTTTCTTGATTATTAATCTAAGTAAGGCATTACTATATTGTTGTTTTGATTATTTGTATATGTTTGGTGAATTGCTTTTTTTTTTCTTTAAAATATGGTTCATTTTAAAAAAAATGTAACATTTCTAGAAAGATGCAATTTTTTATTAATTGGATCATAGCATTTATAACCCTTTTTATAGAAAGAGTACCCTGAGAAAATAGTTTTTTGTGATACAAAATCAAGCTTGTCTTTTCTTTTGATATGTATGAAACTTGTACTACCAAAAACTCTCATATGGTCATAAGTGATTTTTTGTTGATAAAGAATTTCTAATGAACTTTTGTTTTTTAAAGTAACACTAGGCAATCTATTAATTAAATGTGTGGCACAAAGTACGGTATTCGACCAATAAATTTTAGGAACATTATTTTGAAATAATAAGGATCGTGTCATTTCTAATAAGTGCCTATTTTCTTTCCGATACTCCATTTTGTTGGAGAGTATTTATACAAGTTATTTGATGTATAATACATTTTTCTCTAAAGAGACTTGAAAATTTTGTATTTATAAATTCTGTTCCATTATCCGATCTAAAAATTTTTAGTTTTGCGTTAAATTGTGTTTCTATAAGACATAAAAATTCATAAAAGCAATCAAACACTTCATCTTTAGATTTAAGTAAATATAACTTAGTTGATTTTGAAAATCATCAATAAATATAATAAAATATTTAAATCCATTATATGAATCAATCGGGACTGGTCCCCATACATCGGAATGTACTAAATCAAAAACTGCTTCACTTTTGCTAGTAGAAAGAGAAAAAGGAAGGCTTGCTTGTTTTGCTAACTTACAAGTTTCACAATTAGTACAATTTAAATTTGTAGAATCTAAGACACTATTTAAAATCTTGTCAGAAGGATACCAAAGTCTCTTATGCCAAAAATCAGAGTAATAGTTCAAAAGATAATGTCTATTTTCAAGAAATCCTTCACCAATATTGTTGCTGATTTTTTGGTCCTGAAATACGATATTTTTACAAGAGAAAATTGCATTACAATTAATTTTTGTGTCAATTTATTTATATAAATTAAATTTATGGGAAATGTTTCTAAATACAAAACATTCTTAATTTGTTTATTATATAAATTAATTTCTCCTATGTCGTTTATTTTTGCCTTCATCCCATTTGCAACTTAGACATATCTATCATTTTTGGTCGGGTTTAGGTTCGACAATAATTGTTTGTTACCAAACATATGATCTGTTGCACCACTATCTATAATAATTTGGTTAAAAAAGAAATCTTTTGAGTCATAAGCAATACCACATGTACTATGAGTGTTTTGGTTACCAAGCAGCGCAAATAAATGTTGCAAAACTTGCTGCATTTGATCTCCAGCAGCTGACCTGCTTGAAACTGACCCACCAGCGCCATATTCACTTCCTGACTCGCCTGGGAGTGACCCGCCAGCGACTGGGAATGACCCGCTAGGGTGCATATTGGATCCTCCAGGGTGCATATTGGGTCCGGATCCAATTCCAGTCGAACCCACTAGCCCATTAAATCTATCTCCTTCATTAGAGATAGCATAACTTTTGTTTTTTTCACTGTTTTTCTCCCAATTTCTATTCTGATAGTTCCCTTTGAATTTTTTTGGTTTGAGATGGGGATAGAGATGCCAACACCTATCCTGAGTGTGACCATCTTTTTTACAGTGGTTACATTTCTCATTTTTAGATTGATTTGAACGATTTTGAAAGCTAGGGTTTTGATTAAAATTGGAATTTTTTACAGCTAAGCCATGGATCTCGTGTCCTTCATGACTTGCAGTTTGTGAACCATTCATGGCAAGTCTCCTACTTTCTTCTTGTTGAATTAAACTTTTAATTTGAGAATAAGAAGGAAGAAGTATCGTGGTCATGATTTGAAATCTTACTGCTTCATAACTCGGGTTTAGACCCACGAGGTACTGAAAAATATCATCCTCCTCAGCCCGCTTCTGAAGTGTGGCCAGAGCTGTTGTTATTGGCCGGTAAGATCAAAGCTCATTGCGTTTTTTTTTCAAGAGCACTAAGGTACTCAGTATTGCTTCTCGACCCTTGTTTTTCTTGTTGGATCTCCTGCATAAGATGATAAATATGTGAGAAATTATTTTGCTGACCATACATAGCTTTTACCGCTTCCCACAATTCATGTGTTGTTTCGGCCATCATAAAAAGATCGGATACAGCTGGCTCCATGGAGTTTATTAGTGATGTATTCTAATCTCTCGACCACTCAGGGCCCTGGATGTTGCCCTTGCCCATGACACGTAATTTTTTCCATTGAGCAAAGTATTTGTTAGCTTCGAGAAGTTCGTTGCTTCTTCTTGAGCCATTTTTCTTTTGTTGAATTTTGTTGTGGTTTTTCGGTTTTTCGGTCACAGAGTTTTTTTGCTCTGATATCATGTTATTTTTGTAAGATGGAGAGAAGAAAGATTAAGAAAAACAAATTATATTGCAATCTTATTTTTCTAATTACAAGTGTTCCTATTTATACTAAAAATAAAATAAAAAACTAGCCGTTACACTATTTCCTATCCTATTGATTACAAGACACTATTCCCTATCATATTTAATTACATGTCACTATTTCCTAGTCTATTAGTGACAACACTATTACCTACAAATTGACTAGCCGTTACAAATTAAATAGATTTGAAACTTCTTTTGTATTTTAACATTATTTACAGCAAAAAAAATTGTGTTTGCACATTTCCACAGGGAATGCATCCACCCTCGAATTCCCCAGCTGGCTATCATCGGTTACTCTTCAAGCCTGACTGACATGTATGTCTTAGAAAGAATGTCTAACTGGGTGGCCCATTTTCTGGCCGGCCGCTTTAAGCTACAGGATAAGAAAATTGGAAGCAGAGATACAACAATGGGAGGAGTACAAGAGACGGTACAACGGGAAGGACTTCCGCAGTTCTTGTGTTTCAGCTGTAAACATATGGTATAATGACATGCTGTGCCAAGACATGGGACAGAATCCAAGGAGGAAGAAGAGCTTGATTGCATAGTGGTTTGAGCTAGAGTGGGAAAAATGGCACGGCGGAGCCGGCTCTGTCACGGAACGGCACGACACGCGTGTCAGTTACGTGCCGTGACTTGTGTGTCCCGTGACGTGATCATTTGCGTGCCGTGTTCATCTTTTGAAACTTTGGCACGGTACGACACGTAGTCACACGAGTCACGTGTAATTAAGACCATTATATATTGATTTAATGGTGAATCTTGAATAAACTAACTTAAATTATGATTAAATGGTCACGCGAGTCACGTATGGTCATGGCACGTTTAGGCACGGCGTGACTCACGTGGCGTGACTACCCCTTGACATTTTGGTCACGGCACGGCACGAGACCAAAGTCACGGCTTGTTAGTCACGACACGGCACATTTTTTCCACTCCAGTTAGAGCCGTATGGACCGGCTGACTATGCTAATATGTAGCCATGGAGAAATGAGGTTTGCACACAAAAAATAGGTGGTTCCTGTTTTGGTTTCTTTTAGAAGAATTGATTATTTTATGATTCCGTCGTGTAAATTTGGAATAAAAAATTATACCCAATTAAGGTTCCTTTTGTCATCACAAAGAATACAGCTAACAGCTCGATAGTTAGCAGTTTTTAAAACATTTAGTACTGAAATTGTAACTCATTCAAAATAATAATACAAGCGCATTTAAATAAAACCATACATACAACTAACAAAAATATAAACCAATATAGGGTGCTACTGTACAACCATAATCATCTCTTAGCTAATAATCTAAACTACAATGAAAAAGAATATATATGTAGATTTCATATCCTCAAATTTGTACGCTCTTTAGCACATAAATGTCAATCAGCTGCCTCCAATGTTCTTGTTTAATCTGTAGGGGTTACATAATCATAATCTGACCTAAGAGGATCCAATTCCATGGGATCTCCCTTTTTTTGTTCTCCAGATGAAAATATGGAATCTGTGACAGGTTGTATAGCCTACAGGGAAGCACAGAAATAAGAAAAAAAAAAACTTGAAATAGAATATAGAAAGAAATATGAAATCGACTACTTTCTGTAACAAGAATCACAAACCTCAGGTTTGAGATCTTCACGGTGCAAAAACCACCATGGACCTGATTTTGATTGCAGCCTGAGAGAGCAAAACAATGAAGAGTTAGTAAGACTATATCAAGAAATATGCTACAAAACTGAAATTGAAAATGAATTCAAATGCTGCTACATACCTGAGAATTCCAGCCACCGCTCGCAACCCCATAAAAAGAGTCAATCCAACCCACACACCAGGAAGGCCATAAAATTTTGGAGCAAATAACAAAAACAATGACGACATTGCCCCCACGCTCATCTAAATAACAAATAAACAGGTAAGTAATAACAAACCAAGGAGAACAGATTACAGGGCAAATCATCACACAGTGAGATGTACTAATAAAATTGACATTATTGAAACAGCACATTTTACCATGGCAACAGCTGCATATGAAAAATCAGATACACCATAATGTAGACCATCGAAGATGAAAGCAAGACTGTTAATTGGCTGACTGGCACTAACAAACTAAAATTTTCAAAAGAATTAAGATTATTCAGCATAAAAAAATGTAATACTATCCACTCCGATAATTAAAATGAAAGGTGATTAAATAGTTTCTTCTTTCAGCTGAAAAAAAATCAAGGCTCAGGTACAAAAATTTAAACTGTAAAAAAGCATACCAGTACACCAGACTTGACTACTTGCAACACTTCAGGATCTTTTGTAAACAGTTCTGCCAGTCTTCCAAAGGAAGCACCCAAACCAATAGCTAATGCAAAACCAGCCAATACTCCGATCTGGAAACAAAAGCACACAATATAACTGACAAGTTAAAAGAATACATTTGGAGAATTATTTCAATGCTCAATAGAGCAAATTAACAAGGAGATTGTCACCTTCAATGCATAGTAGGCAACCTCCTTCACCTTCTTGTAGTCAGATTTAGCAAAAGCACTGGCAATCAATGCCTGAGATTATTACTCAACAATTAGAAAAATGAGAGGCACCTAAATTGTTCAGTTTGGCGAAGAAATTATTATTACTCAACAATTAGAAAAATGAGAGGCACTTAAATTGTTCAGTTTGACAAGAAAAGCTATGGATTGCAGAAGATTGACATTCACATAAAACACATAGAAATTTACTAAAAAGGGGAGATATCACACATCAATCTGTGTAGTTCCAACAGACATCCCTCCCACATTAAACTTTTAACATCCCCGACCCACCCCCCCCAAAAAAAAAAACAACCCACCCCTCTATGCTTATATTACACCCAAGACAGTTAGCATTCCCTATTTTAAAAGAAATAATGACTAAAATACCCATTATATTCATTTCTTATGTCCCATTTTACTGTTTCCCAGAGCCATATCTGGCAAAGAGAAAAGATGCAGTCTAGTAATTTAGTTTTCTAACTCTGTGATCTCTACAGAATTGCATAACATCACCAAAACTAGGAAGAGAAAATAAGCAAAAATTAAGGAGAGGCATTTTAGTTTAGTCAAATCCTGCAAAAGAAATACCTGACCCACATGCAGCACCCAAGATAAATAGTTGAAAGACAGCAAAAAAAAAAAAAAAAAAAAAAAAGAAGAAGAAGAAACCTCCTGATTTTACTTACGGCTGCCATAACTACCATAACTTTAGATTGAATGGATATGTTGCAAGTGAAGTGCTAAGAAGTATGAGACAAGAAGAGAAGTTACCTGAGCCGAAACAGCCATAGCATCTGAAAGCAATGAAACAGCTAGCCAAAGTTGTAAGCAAATCTGGTGGCCTGCCATTGCTATTGGCCCCTGCCTCGTCGCCATTGCAGTTCCAAGTGTCATTGTCAGAAGGACTGCAAGTGTCCGTCCCAATAGCAAACCCCCTACAACATTAATTAAAACAAAACAATTCACTTTAACTTTAGACTCAACCACATAAGAAAAATTACAAAAAGATTGTCATAGGTCAACAAACTACCAGATTTGATGTAGCCAGCAAATTGCAAATCTTCCAACTTTGGAGGCAGTAGTTCCGCTCTTTTTCCCAGTGACCACATAAGCAGGAACATTGTCAGGTACCTGATCATTTGACATTCAAAAGATTATCAGATCAATTGCATGTAACCAATTCAACATCCATTTATCTAATAGCAGCTGGTTCAGTAATTCTTGATTTCATGCAATGTTAAGTGCACCCAAGTGTGCTTCTTGAGGGTTTGGTAATGAGATCTTAATTGCATAAGACATTTGATAAAATGTCATCTATGTAAAACATACTGGGATGCAACAGTAGCAAGAGCAGCTCCAGTTACACCAAGACCGAGCGAGTACACAAGCACAGGAAGTAGAACAACAGATGAAAGGTTCCCAACACCTGCATAAAATAATTTAAAGAATCTCATATCCACTCATAGCATGCCAGTAGCATGAACTGTAGTTTTGGCTCTTACCTAAGTAAAGAACGGGAGTTTTTGTATCCTTAAATCCACGAAAAACACCTTGCATAGCCAAAGTAAGCACAACAGCAGGAGCACCTAAAGCTCTTAGTTTAAGAAACATCTCTGATGGACATCTCATAGGTGATGCCTACTCGTAAATATAAAGAAAAACAATTTTAAAAATCAAGATATACACAGCATTATGGAATATCATGAACCAAAATGTACAAACTTACAGTTGATACACCCATCAAGTTGAGAAGTATTCCGGAGCCAAAAAATAAACCAATGGCCTCAACAATGCCAATTCCAGAAGCCAATAGAAGGGCAGATGAAACAGAAGGAAGTCTCATTTTCTCCCCAGTCATGTGCCCATTCTGAGATGCATTATCTACTAAAAACAGAAGAATTTTCATGTATGCCTTCTAAAAGTCCAAAAACACTCATCCATCGAAAATAAGCTAATATTTTTTACTCAAGCAAAAGACAGAAAACCCTTGGATTCTCTCACCCACTAAATTTTGTTAACTCACAAGTTTTCCTATGAAATTACCTTTATACCTCAAATAAAATACAACACTCTACCTGCCAATGCTCCCCCACCCCCAAAAAAACAAAAAAGGGGTTTAGAGGCACAAAAGAAAACTGTTGTGACATCCATTCCAAGCTAAATCATTATTTTTCCTTGCAAGAAAATAATCTCAAAAATCCATATGATAAATAATTATCATCTAAATTTCAGTCTAAAATATGTGTAAGATAGAATGTTCCCTTCAGTCAATAGGCTTGTGAATGGGAGCAGACAAGGAAGAAGTGCAATAATAGGGGAATTTTGGACAACATGGTTTAATTTCATTCCCTGTAAAAATTTAACACATGCAAATTCTATATTCCCAAGTTTAAGATATGTAAACTGAAGTCTAGTGATGGAAGAGTAATTATGACTGTTTGGTAGGGTAAATATGGTTTTCCAGACTTTGCAACGTTATATACATCAATTTCAGGTAACAAAATACTCACTAAAGTAGAATACCTGTTCTTGCTTTTATTATACCTGAGATGGAATTCTTAGATATCTCTTCTGCCACAAATGAGGTGGTAACACTCAAAAGAGGGATATTGAAGAGCTTTGATATGAGATTGAAGACCGTTACGGCAACTCCAGCTGAAGCCAACTCCACAGACCCTTCAAAAAAGAAGACATTCTATCATGCACAAGTTTTAAGAATATCTAGGGTTTTTCCACACCATGAATGAAACAGTACCTAATCTGCCAATATATGCTGTTTCCATCAATTGTGAGAAGGGGTCAATTGCTTGTGCAACTATTGCTGGCAAAGCAAGAAGAATGAGTTCATTTCTAGCACTACTGTCATGGGTTCCTCCCACAGGATTTCCTACTAAATTACTAAAGCAGAAATTGCTCCATTAAAAAACAAACTCAGAAAACTGTCTCCTAAAAAACATCAGGTAAATTACAAACTTGAGATGCCACAGACAATTAAAACAATTAAAAACAGACAAGGGGAACATCACATACAATTAAAAAGAAAGAAAAAGGCTAATTTGAGGAAAGAAAAAAAGATCCTCGTATCCAGTTATTAAGCAAGGAACTCAGCTCCCACACCAAACTCTAAAAGCACCCAAAATTAATTAAAAAAACTCCTTTCAACAAAAAAAAAAGAACATAAAAGACAAGCTCACTCTTATAATCACTAGAATTTAAGCAAGTAACATTTTATGCATCAGGCCATATGTCTCTCACATTAGTACAGTTTGCTGCTCAAAGCCTTGTAGACTACATAATCTTCTGTATGAATAAACAAATGTAATGGGAAGTTTTATATTGACAATCATATTTATTGACAAACGCAACAACCGATAAAACAGTTATCAAAATTAAAAATGTAAATTTTTACAGAAGTTCTTTATAGTTTAGATAGGTTGTGAGTTCAAGTTGATGCAATTTGGAAATTGTTTGATCATATGATCAAGTGCAGATAAAACTGACCATTAGTTGCTCAATGGATAACCAATTCATTTTCAAACTGCAACAAATTTGATCAACAACCTATCTAAACTATAAAGAAGATATTTGTAATTTTACCTTTTTTATTTTCATAACTGTTTGATCGGTTTTCACAGTTGTTAAACAAGTTTGTTGCCAATAAAACCCTACTGGAAATCTAGTATACTAAGCTGGATCACAGAGTGCAAAGAGATCTTACGAGGCCGCTTCCTTAAAGCTAACCAATGGGCTCTCCTTATCCTGACCAAATGTTTTGCCACCATTATCTGAGCTCAGACTATAATCTGAGAATGATTGGCTATTGGCTAATAATAAAGGACGCCTCTTGTGCAAAGCTACAGACTGCAATTTCAGATCCTTCAACGGGAAATTTCTTGAGATGTTAATAGTATTTTTCTGTCGAGCAAAATAACCATGTGTAGAAGAAGAAATTATCCTTTTATTAGCTTTTTCATTGGAGCTTGCTCCTGATAATCTCGGAAGAAGGGATTGTTGGCATATGGCCTTCATAGTGTTAGTTTTCTAACAGCTGCATAATAAATTGAAGTTGCGTAAGTTTTCTAACAGCTGCACCAAACATTATTTCTCAGGAAAAAAAAATTAAGTTTACTCAGGTATTTATGCTAAGATATTTTAATGTAGCTGAAATTTAAAATTCAAGGTCAATTACAGATCAAAACGAAGTCAGCAGTAACAGCTAGAACTGCACTTGTATCGAACAGCACTCTCCCATGCCAGATTGATTTGAAGGACCAACTACCAAATGTTCCTCTGAATTGCAGATATGGTAGCCGCTGTACTTAATTCAAAAGAAAAGAACAACCAATATAAGAGAAACAAACATACCAATAAGCATTTCCACATTTTTCACTCCAAAATAAAATCTCAAATCCAATTCCGAAATTTCAGCACCTGAATTAAGCTTTAGCCAACATAATTTCAAATACATGAGATAAAACCCAAATTCTCGGGATGAAGAGGAAGAGGAGAAGAATAAGGGTAAGAAATTGGGTTCCATGTATACAACCTGCTATAAACATGGCTTATTATTACTATACTTGCTTCTTTTGGATAGTGAAATATCTTGTAGACTTGGACAAAACAAGCTACAATTTCATATCAGCAAACACGAGATGCATAAGCAAATTATATGGACTCTCGCAGGCTGAGATTGCGTAATAGGTTTGTCTTCAAAAGTAAAATTACTTTCCATGGATTTTATCATTGAAGCTGATTATTTATGTCAATTTCAAAATGATACAGTACCAGATGAGACATGAATGAAAACACTTGGGTTCACCACCTCACCACATATTACATGCAGAGAACAAATCATTTATTTTGTGCAAATCGCAAATCAGTTGTTAGTATCAGAGAAGCTGTAAATTTTGCTGGGACCAATTAAAACCAGCAAAGGATGAAATACCGAACCAGGTGCATATTATCATTTTTTGTTTATCGAAAAAAAAAATAGTATACTCAAAAGGCATAAAGATTTAAGTTTATCTAACAGATATTGCTTCTTTTGGCCTAAATTTTTTCAAAAATTGCGTTGTAAATCTACAATTATACCTTAAAAAAGAAAAGCATTTTAGCAAGGTCACATCTCAAATTAACAATTTCACCATAAGTATTTTAATTGTTCTTGTAATTCTACGTTTCAATTTAGGTTAGGGTTTCTGGATTGAGAAAATTAAAAGAGAGGAGAGTGAAGAAACCTGGACTCCGAGAAATCGATCTACCGCGCGAGCGTGCTGTGAGTTCGATAGAGATCGGAGAAGAGGTGTGAGATTGGACCAGATTTTTTAATGGGCCTTGCAGAGTTTGCCTACCCCTGGAATTGAGTATGCCTACCCCCGACCCATATATTTCCAAGGCCCAGCCCGCTAGAAGAAAATAATTGTGTCATGGTCTCTGGACTCTGGGCGAAGTAGCGAAGAGCCGAAGAGGTGAAAAAAGCTCTGATCGATTTTGGCGGAGGACAAAGAGGATAGCGCCGCAGAGCCGGAGGGAGGAGAAAAGGAGATCGGAGGGAGGGAGAAAAGGAGATCGATTTTGGCAAAATCTCACTGGTACGTCTCAAAAGCATTTCAGGTTCGTAGATTAAAGCATTTCACTGGTTACGCCTAACTTTCAGGTCCTTCATTGGATACATTTGCCATAATACTCTAATTTTATTTGATTTGTCCTTAAATTAGCAGCAGCTTAGAGCTAATTAAACTAACAATGGTTCCAATTAAACTAGCAGCTTAGAGTTTAAATTAGTTTTTGGGACCTAACAAGATTTGCTCAGCCCAAAATAAGAATGAGTGTAAAGCATCAGCTTGGCTTTCTTGTACTTCCTATGTTTTGTTCTTCTCTGTGTTTTTTATTGTTCTTCTAGGAGAAACTGGGATAATATATATAAGGTCGTGACATGATTGCAATGGTAAGGTTGGTAATTGCAGATATTAGGTTACATTCAGACTTAATTGCAGAGTCAAATCTTAATTATGGTTGATTGCACATAATTTGCATATTATGGATTTGATAAATGGTACTCTGTGTAGGGGCATACCGGTACAGACCAGCTGAATTATACTCCATTAGTTGAGCAGATTTCAATCAGTAACCTTTACTGTTTTTACTGTTCAGAGAACTAATTAAACTTCTGATTAATACAGAGAAGGCTGGGAAGAATACTGGAGATATAGCTGACAGACCAAATTTGTTTTTGCGGCCGCAAGCTGTGGTTTCTAGTCGAGGTACATGTTTACCCTAGATTGTGATATATTCACGCTTACCCTAGATTATCAGATTATCAGGATTTCAGTTTTTTTGAAGTTGGAGTTAATATCCCTGTACAATGCCACATATTACCATGGCAGTAAGCTGCCATCACTTTATGATTATGAATTTAACACTTGACCATTAGTTTATAAATTAGTGAAATTAGCATTGATATTGCCGGTAGCTACGGCTAGTGTTGAAAGGGTATTTTCGGCAATTTTTAACCACAATTTAATGGACTACACAGAGGCAATTTTAGGTGCCAGAAGAAACTAATGGTCAAGTGTTAGCTAATGGTTATAAAATGGCCAGAAGAAACTAATGGTCAGGTGTTAGCTACAGTTTCTTCTGGCACCTAGTGTTGAAAGTGTTGAAAGGGTATTTTCTCACACACACTTTCTTCTCCGATATCTGGCGACACTGCCTCTCTCTCAGTCTCTCCACAATTATCTCCTCTTCGTCAATTATTGATCTCACCCCAGGCTCTATCTTCAACTATACACCACCTGCTGGACTCTAGGTTTTCTCCCTTCCAGCATGGATTGGATTGATTGTCAATTTCTCCTTTTTAGAATAATCAGATTGATTAGTTTTATAGTTTTCTTGTAGGCGTCTACAGTGTCTGCTCCCCTGTTCGAACAATATTCTGAGGTAGTGCTTCCGTACTCCTTTTTTTTTGGATTTTTCTGTCTAAATTTCCAAAATTGCACATCTGATGTCATCTTTCTCCCAAATCTGAAACCTTAACCGAACTTTTGCATTTGAGCAACCAATTTTCTCAATATCACACGATAGATGTAAATATTTTACCAAGTCTGAAAACCTTACTGAAATTCAGTATCAGATATAGTGATAAGTCCAATCTGAATACTTATGTGCAATGGGGATTGGCACTTTCTGTAAAACGGTTTTCTTGTCTATTCTGCTATTATAGATTTCAAGAATTTGGTTTTTGGGTAACACTTAAAAAGCTTTTGTAATATCTTATGTTTTATTTTTTATTTTCTGAACTGGCGACGGGTGTAGAAGACACATTGTGAGTAGTTGCTGGAGGGAAAAAGTTAACCAAGTGGTAAAGCCCTGTTGCAAAAACTTGGCCACAACAAGCACCATATGTTAGGTACATCATCACATCTATCTATGCCTTTTTACA
The DNA here is from genome assembly GCA_028015225.1 of Carex myosuroides. NCBI lineage: Eukaryota > Viridiplantae > Streptophyta > Magnoliopsida > Poales > Cyperaceae > Carex > Carex myosuroides. The sequence goes on from CM051470.1 coordinate 13,573,192, forward strand.
TTGTCATGTCTGTACAAAAAATGTAGTAATTTTGGCTATATATTTCCTTATATCAGGCAAATACAGATGGCGAAGAAGGTGTTAGACTCGGGATGGTTGGCGGCGCGGTCAACGGGGGTGTCGCTCACTGGTGTGCAGCTGACCACCACTCACCCTCCGTCGGGCTCCACCACCCCTTGGATGGAGGCCTCCGTACCTGGCACGTAAGCATCTAGTCCCAGTTTGTCTTTTTCCTCATTTGGAATTTAAAGTTTGTGAAGTTTCAGTAATAGTTTTCCATCAGGTGTCCCTATTTAGAAATTTCGGCTTCAGTGTATATGCTTGACACATGAACCTATATTCTCTACTTTATGAAACTCTAGATCAATCACAAACCATGATGTATTTTGAACTGGATGTCCTGGAATAGCATCTAATTAGGGGAGCAAGTTTCCAGAAGTGTACCATACTAACATCTGCTGTGCTGTTTACAGGCTCAGATAGTTTCTCAATTTTTATTTGTAATTGATCAATGCTGATAATTAGATAGAACTGATTGTCCGTGAGAATGTCTTCTTATTGCTTTTCAAATCCAGTGTTTTGGGAACCCTTGTGAAGAACAAACTTGTTCCTGATCCTTTCTACGGGCTAAACAATGAAGCAATAATTGACATTGCGGATTCTGGGAGGGATTACTACACATTTTGGTTCTTCACAACCTTTGAATATGCACTGGTATGGCACATTGTACAATATACCTTGTTTTAATTGTTATGTGATTATACAACAAGCTATGCAGTATCAGGCGGTACTCGCACGTTCTACCGAATGAATTTACTTCTCTATGTTATGCAGTTGGATGAATAAAGGCTTAAGTTTCTGTTTAAAACCCACAATAAAATACTAACAAATATCAGTAATGCTATTTGGCCACCATCCTTAGGTAATTTTGTTTGGTTTTATGTAATGTTTATTGTCATCTGTTATATACTTTCCAGTCGGTTAACCAGCATGTGGATCTCAACTTCCGTGCAATTAATTATTCAGCTGATGTATATGTGAACGGGCACAAACAGTCACTCCCCAAAGGGATGTTTCGCAGACACACTCTCGATATTACTGATATTCTCAATCCTAGTGGGAAAAATCTCCTTGCAGTCTTAGTTTATCCTCCTGATCATCCTGGTACAATCCCGGAAGAAGGAGGTCAGGGTGGTGATCACGAGGTCGGTTCTGTTTTCTCCATCTGTATATTGGTTTTTGATCGAGGCTGAGGGTTGTAAGTTAGAGTAATCTATATTGTTAATGATGGTTTTATTTGGTCAATGTCAGATAGGAAAAGATGTTGCTACTCAGTATGTAGAAGGATGGGATTGGATGTGCCCAATTAGGTAAGATTTACCACCATCATGATATTTTATACTTCCATGTATATTTGGAACTTAAATTGAGGTATTGTTCCATGAAATTAATTAGTTTTATGCAAGTCTCTGAGTGGTTTGAAGGGATAATGGTTTTGTTCTTACTTCCTAGTGATATTGTGCTTCATTTAATCAGACAAGTTGTTATATTACCCCAATTTCTTTCTTTACAGGGATAGGAATACTGGAATCTGGGATGAAGTTTCCATTACTGTAACTGGGGTGAGCATTGTAGACATAATCTTTCACTGTGAAAGTAATTATTCTGATGTAATCCATCCGTTTGTTTACTTTTCCTTTTGACTTCCTATTTTGGTGGGCACAGCCAGTGAAGATAATTGATCCCCACCTGGTATCGAGTTTCTTTGATGACTTCAAAAGGTCGTACCTACATACAACAGTTGAATTGCAAAACAAGAGCTCATGGGTGGCAGAGTGCACAGTCACACTACAGGTCACAACTGAACTGGAGGGGAACATCTGCTTAGTTGAGCACCTTCAGAATAGTGTGTTAACTATTCCTGCAAAATCGGATATTGAGTATACTCTTCCTCCTGTAAGTATGATTATTTATAAACAGTTTCTAAATATAATTCCGCCAGTGCAGTAAAAACTTCAGCTAGTACATGTGGTTGCCCTGATTGATATGGTAGTGTTATAATATCAATCATTTGTTAGTGCTTAAACGGGACTTTGTTGCTAAATTGTACTGATAACCTCAATCTAATATCATTTGGGGAAAAAAATCTTTGTGAATACAAAACGAGCCTGAGTACCAGTAAGGAAGGTGAAGTTCATAAAAAGTGTCTTGTAGCAGTTCAGGTCAGGTACCATTCATTGCATACTGGTTTGCTACTGTATTGAACTTGGTACCTCTGTGCTGTACAAATTATAAAGAGATTCCTTCACCAGCTAATGTTAACTATTAATATTAGTCTTGGAAATTTGAAGTCAGTTTTTATGACACTTTTACTCATTTATTAGTAATTTCTGTTTATATTGTTGCTCATAGCTCTTCTTCTACAAACCGAATCTGTGGTGGCCAAATGGGATGGGAAAACAGTCCCTATACAATGTCGAAATAAGTGTTGATGTAAAGGGATTTGGCGAGTCTGATTCATGGAGCCATTACTTTGGATTCCGTAAAATTGAGAGTACAATTGATAGTACCACTGGTGGAAGGTTTGTTATTTACTTTCTTCTTGCAGTGGAACTTACCCATACTATTGATTAACTAGCCAACAAAAAATAAAGTTATACCCAAAAAAATTAAAGGTATGTCATTTTCCTTGTGTATAGGTTGTTCAAAGTGAATGGACAGCCTGTATTCATTCGAGGAGGAAACTGGATATTATCCGATGGGTTGTTGCGACTTACAAAGAAACGGTACACGACTGACATCAAGTTTCATGCTGATATGAATTTCAACATGTTACGATGCTGGGGTGGCGGTTTGGCAGAGAGGCCTGACTTCTACCATTATTGCGATCTCTGTGGCTTGTTGGTAAGTTGCAAAACATTAAAATGTTTATGCTTTTGTACTGTTAGTTTCTTGAAGAAAATCAATTTTATGCAGGTATGGCAAGAGTTCTGGATAACTGGAGATGTGGATGGTCGGGGCATTCCAGTCTCAAATCCTGATGGTCCATTAGACCATGATTTGTTCCTTTTATGTCCATTAGACCAGCTTGGCACTCTGGGTTGGTGGAAATGAGTAGGTCCCTCCATATGATATAAACACTGCACTGAAGAGCTACCTAAAACTGCATCCTCTTTTTACAAGCGAAAATACAACTGACTCAACTGATCCGAGCAAGTACATGGATGGGACCCGCGCCTATGTCCAAGGATCAATGTGGGATGGGTTTGCGGATGGAAAGGGGGATTTCACAGATGGGCCTTACGAAATCCAAAATCCGGAAGATTTTTTCAAGGATACTTTCTACAAGTATGGTTTTAATCCTGAGGTGGGTAATGTTGGTATGCCGGTTGCTGCTACAATTAAGGCTACAATGCCGCCCGAGGGATGGTCAATACCAATTTTCAAAAAGAAGTATAATGGTTACGTTGAAGAGATACCAAATCCGATATGGGAATACCACAAGTACATTCCTTATTCAAAGCCCGGTAAGGTGCATGACCAGATTTTGATGTATGGCTATCCGAAGAATCTTGATGACTTTTGTGAGAAGGTAAGTTAATACTAAATATTCCATAAACCTATAAAAGGGAAAAAAATGTCACACTCTAATAGATACCCCATACCCATTTATCAATGTCATAGGACAACAAGTGTCCTGAGCGAAAAGTACCAGTCTACTAAATTTTTAATGCAACCTCACTGATTTTTGCTCTCAACACCTTTTATTGGGACCTGTAGAGGTTGAAATGGAGCGTGCTTTCTTTTACTAAACTCTTATTTTGTAGGCACAACTTGTAAATTATATACAGTATAGAGCTCTTCTTGAGGGATGGACCTCTCGAATGTGGACCAAGTACACGGGTGTGTTAATTTGGAAGACCCAAAACCCATGGACTGGACTCCGAGGCCAGTTCTATGACCACCTTCATGATCAAACAGCTGGTTTCTATGGCTGCCGTTGTGCGGCCGAACCTGTTCATGTACAACTTAATCTGGCAACTTACTTCGTAGAGGTACTTGTTCATGGAAACTAGAAAATCAGTCGATCAGGAAATAATGAATATGTTTACAGAAAACTATCTTTGTAGGTTGTGAATACAACTGCTGATGAACTCTCGGACATGGCTGTTGAAATTTCGGTGTGGGACATGGATGGTGCATGTCCCTATTACAAGGTTACAGAGAAAATGTCGGTCCCACCAAAGAAGGTGAAGCAAGTTGTAGAGATGAAGTATCCAAAATCGAAGAATGCGAAGCCGGTATATTTCCTACTTTTAAAACTCTTCAGAGTGTCTGACACTGCAATAGTTTCTAGGAACTTCTATTGGTTACATCTCTCTGGAGAAGATTATACATTGCTTGAGTATAGGACGAAGAAAGTTCCCTTGAAGATAACTTCTGATGTTCTCATTTCAGGTTAATTAAGTCTAAATGACCTATATTCTGTTCCAATTCGTTTGTGTAGCTGGGTTAGATGCTAAATTATTCCATTTTTTCCGTAAAACTGCATTTCAGGTTCCAAATACAAGGTAAAAATGCACTTGGAGAACAGCTCCACGAACTTGAACTCCAAAGTCACAGTCTTAAAGAACATCGATGACAAGGACAACAACAATTTGTGCAATTTCAATGAGGCAGAATTAATTGATGATTTTACAAAACAAATGAATAAGCCATCTCCTTGGAGAAGAATCTTTGGAGGCAATGTTATCTCAAGCACACAAAACCGCCTCAAAATATCTAAGATAAATGGAACCGACACAGGAGTTGCATTTTTCCTCCATTTATCAGTTCATGGTGCAAAGAAAGATCACCGAAATAAAGGCTACGAGGATACAAGAATACTTCCTGTGCATTACTCTGATAATTATTTCTCGATTGTACCAGGTGAAACAATGAAAGTCAATCTCTACTTTGAGGTGCCCGAGGGAGTTGTTCCTCGTGTCCTTCTCACTGGTTGGAACTATTCTGAGAAGCATACTATTATGTAATGAGACATGCTAGTTGTTTATTGAGGCAATGTTTCGCAAGTCATCAACTGAGTGGTGTTGTATCTAGGAAGAAGTTAAAATTGTTGTTAATAAAATGAATTATTATCTAAGGCAATGCACTTGCTTCTCCATCCTGAAAGAGCAACCATTGGTATCATACTGACTGTTACCATTACCACTAACTGGTACTTGTTATTCACAAAAGGAAAAAAGTAGACTTGTTTTAACTGATCTAGTAATCAAATATGCCGTTGGCCGTTGGGTGTTGGAACCTTACATTAAGATCTTTGGATTGTTAAGTTGTTGTTCTTGGCTGAACTATGCTTAGTGCATTATTTTGTTAACTGGTCATTTTCTGAGAAGGGAGTAGTCAAGTAGTTTGTCATAACTCGTAAGGTATTTATCAGCAGGTGGGGCTTGTACCCGCATGCAACCTGTCAGTACCTTAATAATGTATTAACTTGTATGAACCACATGTAGCAGTGGGTTTATCCAGAGAATCAGACAAGTGTATACAAGTCCAGAGAATCGTACTTGTGTGCAATAGGGATGGGCACTTCCTGTAAAACGGTTTTCTTGTCTATTATGCTGTTATAGATTTCAAAAATTTGTTTTGTGGGTAACACTTAAAAAGCTTTTGTAATATCTTATGTTTTATTTTTTATTTTCTGAACTGGCGATGGGTGTAGAAGACACACTGTGAGTAGTTGCTGGAGGGATAAAGTTAACTAGGGCTGCTAATGAGCCGAGCTGGCTCATGAATCCATGAGTTGAACAGCTCAATATTTGATATCGAGTCGGGCCCTGAACTGAAAAAAGCTCGGACTCGACTCGACTTAAAATTTTACATATCAACCGAGCCGAATCCGGGCCGGCTCATGAGCCCATCGAATCGAGCCAAGGTAACAAACTCTGGGCACAGGATTGAATTGTCAATCATGACATATTTTTGTTCCTTCAATTATAGGTGCTGTTGCGAATTTAAGGGGTTGTGGGAAAGAATCATTGGCAATTTTATTTTGGGTATATATATTTGCAGTATTCTCCATAGCTGGATGGATTATTCTCTTCCTAAGCATCCTTTTCTGAGCTACCTAGGTGAATATATTTCTTTAGTATATTTTCATCTATTTGAGGTACTATTTTTTGTACAGGAAAATACGGCCTTAATTCTGAGTGTGGTATTTAGTTGTAAGTTGTTATGTGAATTTTATGAAATTGGAGATTTGTTCTTAATGCTATTTGAGATATTTGGACTTGACATTTCTAACTATCCAGGAAACATGGATTATTTCATTTACTACTTATTTACTCTCTCTTTTTTTTTTAATATTTAAAAAAAAAGTCAATAAATATTTGGTATCAATTTTGGAACTTATGAAAGGATCAATTTAGACTTTTTTTCTCTACTCAGCAACTTTCGTTTTCTAATTGGAGCAGTAATGAAGTGTAAATATTGTTTCTGGAACTATGTAGATTTGTAATGATGTTTCTGGAATTATGTAGAAAAAAAGAAACCATACAACAATGCATTTTAGCGTTAGATTGCGCATTATCAATAAAAATTTACATGTCATTTTAAAAGCGAAGAAAGATTTTCATACAAAAAGTATCAAACAGCCATGAAGAAAAAGCCCAAATATGGTCTGAGCCGGCTCGCGAGCCAGGCCGAGCCGAGTCAGGTATTTACATCGAGCCGAGTTTGAGCCGGGCCGTTATGTTTCTCTCATTGAGTCCGAGCCGAGTCAAGCTCATTAGCAGCCCTAAAGTTAACCAAGTGGTAAAGCAAGGATACGATTGTTGCAAAACCTTGGCCAGAACAAGCACAATATGTTAGGTACATCATCACTTCTATCTATGCCTTTTTTATATTGTCATGTCTGTACAAAAAATGTAGTAAGTTTGGCTATATCTTTCCTTATATCAGGCAAATTTTTTTCCCACATTTACAATGTGAATTAACAAATCTAATTGTGTTTGTAGTTTTAAGATATATTTCTTAGGAGAGTTATCATGATTGCTTTTCAATTTGATTTTGTTGATTCTCCGGATTATATGAAAAGAATATTATCCTTCCAAAAACATATCTTGCTAGGCCGTTATCAACAATTGTTTTCCTTCGCAAATGTTATTTGTGGTTTCTGGAATATATAAATAAGGTCTCTGTTACATGTAGCAAGTTGGTGAACCGCGTGTATTCTTGGCCCCATCACGTATGGCACTTCATAATTCAAGATTTGACTTAATGATAGTTTTTTCTTCTAATAATGGGAAGAAATTTCGCTTATTTTGCATGAAGCTATCTCGCTATTTAAGCTTGCGAATTCTACATAATTTTCTTATGAACCTAGTACTTGCTGAATGAATACTATAGAAGATGCTTTTTGCTTCCTTCGTAATTTTCAATATAGCAACTTGCATATATGTATTGTAATTCAAACAGAGCAATTTTATTTTTATCATTTGTTACACATGGTTCTCCTTCTATCAAAAGTTAGTTGATATTTTGCCAACCATACAAAAATAAGTTAGTTGATACCCTAATTTTTTGGACTTAAGCTCGAGCATGAAACCTTTGTGATCTTTTTAGTTTTCTCAGCTTTCAATTGAGATTATATGTTGAATCAATAACCAGATGTTATTACTATCATTGGTACCTTTTGCTGCATAAATTTGCTACCAATCGATCAATGATTGTGTGATTAACTGATGAGTTTCTTTCTTTGTTTGGACAGAGAAAGGAAAATGAGGACATTTTTACTAGTAGCTACAACAAGATTTGCTTCTCTTCAATTTAGCATGAGTGGTCTAGGAAAAAGGTAACATGGCAGCTCAAAAAATTGGAGCTCAAGCAGTGAGACCAGGACTTCGTCAAGGTTGATCAGGCTACTCTGTTTGATCTTATCCCGGTAAGAAATGTTGGACTTTTTGAGTTTTTTTTTTATTGAATTGATTAATTTGTATTACTTCAAGGGTTTGTAGCTTCTTGTGGGTACATCAGTAGTAAACAGGCTTGGTTTGAGAGTTTAGGTCTTTTAAAAGATTGGAAAATGCAGCAATTGAGAAGATTAGAGAGTAGCAATAAGAAAAAAATATATGTGTAGACCCAACATGTGGCCATTTTTTGTTTTCCACTTTTCCTAGGTACCAAGTTTAATCAGTTTGGAATGAAACTTGTACATTACCTCTGTCTATGTTTATACTTGAATTGCTGTGCATTTCATGTCAAATATATGCCACTTTGTGAAACAAATTACAATTTATTTGTCATATTATGTTGCTGTAATGTAATTTCTAATCAAATTCCAGTATACACTAGACACATACCCTATGCGCTGCTACAGGGTGAAAAGGCTTTTGGATATTCTTAAAAAAATCAACCATTTAAGTTGACTTGATATTCAACACTTATAACAAACAATAAAGGAACCACATTCTATGTTATTGGGTTCCATGTATACAAGTTGCTATAAACATGGCTTATTACTACTATAATTGCTTCTTTTGGATGGCGAAATATCTTATAGACTATGGACAAAACTACAATTTCATATCAGCAAGTACTAGATGCAAAAGAAAATTATATAGAATCTCGCAGGCTGAGATTGCGGAATAGGTTTATCTAGAAAAATAAAATTGCTTTTCAAGAAAAAAGTAAGGTTCCGATAACATGACAAATGAATTGTAATTAAGGTCCCTATAATTAACAAAGACACAAGTGCACCCATGGGACCTCTCCTTCTTTTCACTTGGCATTTGTTCCTTCCTGACCATGTTTGTCTGTAAAAACTGTTTTCTCCACATCCCCACAGGTTTATTACAGATTTCGAACTCGAGTAGAACTAGGGTGTTCCTAAGTTCACCATGCCCCTTTGTGAACTCAAACTCTAAAACCTATCGGATTTGATTCAAACGATGAATCCGAACTGTTGAAACCCATCTACCTTACGAGTGTATGTCTACATGCAAAAATTTTAAACTTTCAAATTAATTTAGTATAAAGTCAAGCGTTCAAAATTAGAAGGTTTTAGAGTTGTGCGCTCTCCAATCAAAGAAAGTATGATGCAGACGTTTATTGATAATTTTTACAATACCACTTGTCAAAAGATTATTAGGAGGTATAGTACGAGTAATTTGTTTTTTTACTACACAATTTGTTAGTTTGTTTGCTGGCATAATTTTGTATGGTTTGTTCTGTTCAAAATTATGCTGGTTGCATAAATCATCAACTCTAAACAAACAAAGAGGACTTGGGATTCTCGCTGGTATACCCCAATTTTTTTCATTTCATGAAGACTAATTGCTATACTCTTTGGGTGTGTGTTGCAACATGACAGTTTAAAATGGATGTTTCCTTATCTTAATTAATTGATGTCTCTTTCACTGATAGCCTCTATCAGTTTTTCAAAAAAAAAAATTGATGTCTCTTTCTTATATTTAGGAAATATTGGAGGATGATATTCTGAACTGCAAAACCTTCAACAATTTAAAAATTTTGGAAACTAAACACTGGGACATATCATATGACCTTGATTTGGTGGCTTGCTTTCTCAAGCATTCTCCCTGTCTACAGGATCTTACTTTGAACCTCAATAAAGTAATTTCTCTCTCTAATAAGTTATAACTATTCAGGTTTTCCATTTAATAAAGTTAATCTACTGTAAGTACTGCATGATTTGACTAATAAGAAAACAAGTAATGATTGGTATTGCTCAGTCATGATACATGGATATAGACTAGTTCTATATGGAGTGGTCTTACAAGTTGTCTTTTTTTTTTTTTTTTTTTTTGCTCTATTTGCACTTATGACTAATTGGGTCAAAGGCAAGGCTGCCTTACAACTCTAGGTGCATATCAATTAGGTATAAACTGAGCATATCAGACTAAGCCAATGCCAGTATGGCTTTGCTGGTACATTTTATACTATGCTCCATATGTTAGGAATTTCTATCAGAATATTGTTTCTGCTATCTTATTAGACTAATATAATTTATTTTACTAATATGAAAACTACAGGAAGTTAAAAGCAGAAGAGGAACAAAGTCAGGAGGAATTAAGAGAGGTGGTATTTTGGTGAGAGCACCTTGTGACAATCAGGATTATAAAATCAAGAACACATGCGGTGTTGGTTGATCAACTCATCAACAATTTGCTTGCCCATATTCGGAAGTATTATTATTAACTGAAGTTTCTATACTCCTTGATTTGAGTGCTTGTTGTTTTCATTATTAGTCAGTAATAGAGTTAACAATGGATGTCTCCATTCCAAGTCCAAGTGATTCAAGACATAAGACTGTTATTACACAAGACATGTAACTGAGTTGGTTAGATAGTTTGTTAGTAACTGATTACTGTTAGACAATATTGTTAGCTTGTTGTTATCAATAACAGTTATGGTTAGCTAGATGTAATCAGAGTAGAATGTCTATATAAGACAGTGTACATGTAAACAGAAGTTGCAATACAATAAATTATCTCTTTCATAAAATCTTAGAGTCAGACATATGTATGAATGTTGATGTGGTATCTGTGCCTTTTGGTACAATTTAGTCAAAGATTTTAATGCTTTTAATTTCTAATTTTTTGTGGTCTATTTTTATGTCATTGACTTGCTGGTGATATAAAGTAATTTAGATGATTTCAGAACTCAATTTAATTCTACATGCAATTATGAGGCAGCTGGTTTATGAAATTAGTTACTGGAAAGGAGCAACTGATAAGAACTGAATTTAAGGTAACATACTTTTTATTTTACCCTAATCACTTTCAATATTATGTTGATCTAAAAATCAGGAATTTTTTTTTTATGATGGTCTAAAAATCAGGAAAATTTATATACAAGTAATAGTAAAAGTGTAAAACAGCTTTTCTTCTTTATTTCAAGGATTGAAGCAATAGTAAAATAGTTATGTTGGTTTTTGTTATTGTTTTGTTAATTTTCTTTTCAAGATCTTGCCATTTAATAAAACATTGGTTTGCGCAGCATACAAGATGTATTGTACTTCAGACGACACGTAAAATGGCATGTCGGATAAACTTCATGCTCGCTCCCCTTGTAAATTTGTTTAACGGAAGTTTTAAACCATCAGATGACCTCCTAGACAATATGCCAACGAGGGTTCTTGTAATATACCATGAAATCAAAATATATATACCTTAGGTGGTGGTCATGCTATTTCTGGTAATATCCATATCCAAACAATGTACAACAGGAATCTTGTGTATACAAGGTTGTGAAGAAACACTTCTTGAACAGTACTGAGAAGGGGAGGAAATCTTGATGCCTGGCTCTGGCAATGGCATGGAGAAAAATCGTGGTGCAATCCTTTGTGTACAAAACTAATTAAAACTCCCTTGAGGCACTGTGCCTACTAGCTACTTCAAGGGAAAAATAGAAGTATTACCTCAAGTTCAAAAAATTAAAGTAATTATTGACAGCTGTCAGAACAGTTTGACTTGATAGAAATACTTGACCGCTGTCAGAATTTAGTGAAAAATAAAATACCAATTTCAAACCTAGCATTGAGATCAGATTTCCGAGAGATGGGGCGGTGTTAGCACAGTTGTTAGGAAAAAATGTTCTCGCTCATGACTTTGCAACTTCTAGGAAGATTTCAAAAGAAAATTAAAAGGTTTATAAGTTAATTTTAATGTTTGTATTTTTTGAACATTTTTTTATCATTTTACTCAATACTGAATTAATTCCAAAATTTAAAATTTCCGCATGTAGACGCATCACTCGTAAGGTAGATAAATTTTAACAGTTTGAATTCGTCGTTTGAAGCCAACCCAATAAATTTTAGAGTTGAATTCACAAAGGAACTTGATAAACTTAAGAACACCCTAGTTCTACTTTTCGAACTCTCCCTAGACAAAAAATGGACTCAATTCTCCACGGAACTACTATTATGCTTTCTTTCCAATCCTCTGAAGGTTAAACGCGTATTCTCTGCATTAACTCAAAAGGAAATCTTTTGAGTTAATGAATTTCAACCGTCTAATTTTAAACGGAGTTAATCCGGCTCTGCCTATAACATAGGGGATCTTTCAATATTCGTGCGAACTAGATCCGCACAAATCTTAAGACAGATCGAATGGTCGAGATACATTAACTCAAAAGATTCCATTTTGAGTTAATGCAGAGGATACAAATTCCTGAAGGTTAGGAGTATGCTTGTCAGAAAATGTAGTCAAGAAAATTCTTTTGAATAAGTTATCTATACTATTATATACAATGCTGCTAAGGACTGATTATTCATTAGTTTTTTCCTTCTTTAACATGTTTAACCCCTGATTTAATTGCTCTGATTAATTTCTTAGAAAACAGAAGGCTGAGATTTCAGTGCATTTTCTCAGGTTATTACAGCATAAATGGGAATTTTCATCTTTTGATCTCTCTTCGCTCTCTTATCTGATCTTCTTTCTCTTTCTGCTCTCTCCCTAAGTGCGCCTCTCTATTCTCTCTCTCGCCATTTGTTTTTCCCTCTCACATGGTGCTGCCTGCCTCTCTCTTTCTGGATCACCGCCACACAATTAAAAGTTGACAAGAGTAATTTAGTTTCTTTCTCTGTTTTTTCTGGCTAAACTCATTGATCTTTTTGTTGGGTATTATTTAACATAATTAATGTGTGAAAATTAACAAATGTAATCAACTAGACTTATGAAGTGCGACTAATCTATCTGGCAAAGTTTCTGCTTTTTATACTCTGGATCAAGTTTTTTTTTTTTTTTTTCCAATTTTGCCCTGTTTCTGATTAATTGGTGACATTTTATTTTATCATCTGTAATTTTCAGGAATACGGTGCAAACTGAAAGCAAAATGCAAAGTTTTGTGGATCTGGTGTGCAAGACCATAGTGATAAATGAATAGTTCGGGTTCGGTTCGGCAGGATAAAAAATTCGTCATATAATTCGGGAATGATTCGGTACAACAAGAAAGTAAAAAAAAAAAAACTACAAAAAAACCCTCCAAAAAAAAAAATAGCGTTTTTCTCACGAATAATTCGTGATTCGCGTTTTATTCGCGAATAAAACGTATTATACTTTTTTGCATTTTATTCGGGTTCGATTCGGAAATATAAAAAAAACGAATAAAACGCGAATTATTCATAAATTTCTCGCGTATATTGTTACTATGTGCAAGATCCAAAAAAAGATCACGAATTGATAAATTTAATACAAAAGATACACTACATCATTAACCGTAACGTTGATGTTGGGTGTATGCAATTCCTACTCACAAATTTGCATTACCTTTTCTTTTCCCCAAGAGTTGAAATCCAGTTTTTTAATTTGTTTACTAAGTGGGTGGGCATAAATTTCATTTTTATCTTTCTTTTAGAATTATGCGTAAACAAATATTAATTAAATTTTATTTAGTGGTTTTCAATTTAAAATTTCAAACTCCGTTGCAAGTTGACTCACATGTCTTCACCCGGCTTAGCAGGGGTGGAACTAAGAAATAGAGATTGAGGAGCTGAAAAATTAAATATATATAGTGCAATTTTATTTTATAAGGAGGGCTAAAAGGTATTTATATATATGCGAATTACAAAATTTAATGGACTAAAGTATAAAATTTCAATTTATTTGGGGTGGCTTAAATTATAGGTGTAAATTACAAATTACACCTATAATTGAATTCAAATTAATTTTTAATTCACATAAAAAATAACACGAAATTGATTGGAAACTAATCATAAATTATTCATGTGACAAAAAATACTCTCTTGCAAGTAGTAATTTTAATTGTCTTATAGTGAAAAAAGACAAAATCAAATATATACTCATATAATTTTCCTATTTGGATATTTATTCATCCAGATATATTAATATATGTCCATGAAAATATAAGAGTTAATTAAGTAATTTGCCCATAATATATTTAATCCTAATGAAATTAAGATTTAAAATTTATTAATAACTAAAATATGGCAATATGCGCGCTACTACTTTTTTTGTTTGTTTTATTTTTTGTTTCTAAGTATCCTCGTTAATACTTTTGTAAGTAATTATATATTTATATCCTCGAGAATAACTATATTAGTGGCCTTACAATAAAAAAATAGTCACTTTTTTATCATTGCCTTAACATATTTTTATAGTTAAAGATATATATTTATAGCATTTATAAAATAAACTAAATTTGTTACATCATTGCACAACATCAACTCTAACTATTTAACCGTTTAAAATAAAATAAAATCTTATAGACAATAAAAAGGAAATTACAGTGATTCTCTTCGATCGGCATCAACAAATTACAGGGTTCGAAATAACTCACTATAGCAGCGCTATAGCGCCGCTATAGCGTTTTCAGACCATAAAAACTATGGCGCTATTGGCGCTATAGCACGCTATAACAGCACAATATGGCAATAACGTCGTTTTTTAGTCGTTCCGCTATGACGCGATAAACGCTATTTAAACCTTTGATAAATTACCTCTAGAAGTGAGTGAACTTCAATTAAAATAAGGGAAATTTCATATGTACCTCTCAAAATTTTCAAAATTACGTATTTTCCCTTTAAACTTTAAAATTACATATTTTCTCCTCTAAACTTCAAAAACTAACAAATTTATCCATTTTATTGTCTTTTATATTAAAACTCATTTTAAATTTATAAAATACCCATTTTACTCTTTTATTAAAAACATAAAACGCCCATCTGACTCAAATTTAAATATGAAGGGTTTCTCTATCGGCCACTCTGTGCGCATCGCATTAAGATCTATGCACGACACTCAATATCCGTGTGTGTTTGCTTCAAGATTTGTGTTGATCTATCTCACATAGATCTTAAAGCAATTCCGACCCGCGCGCATTGCATTAAGATCTGTGCATGTTCGCTTTAAATTCATGTTGATCTAGCGCGCATAGATCTTAAAGCAATTCGGACGGTAGAGGAACCCTTCAGATTCAAATTTGAGTTATATGGGCATTTGATGCTTTTAATAAAAGAGTAAATTTGGTATTTTATAAATTTAGAACGGGTTTTAATATAAAAGACAATAAGATGGATAAATTTGTGAGTTTTTGAAGTTAAGAAGGAGAAATACGTAATTTCAAAGTTTGGAGAGGAAAATACGTAATTTTGAAGTTTTTGAGAGGTATACGTGAAATTCACCATTAAAATATTGTGCATGTAGTTTTCTATCTTAAAAAGACCCATAACTTTAAACAAATAAAATTTCTGTTATAAGCTGTTAATTAACATAAGTTTTGTTACAACAAGAATTTAGATAATGAGCCCATTAACAAAAGAGTGGATTAGCTTGGCATAAATCATATATATACAGAGGAGGAATCTAGTTACCACAATTTTGAGTTACAACAAAGTTACCACAACTATTTTTTACATTTTCAAAGTTCAAATCATTGATTCAAACCGTTCAATATGATCTCCACAATAAAATGTGCTTCTAGATCAAATTTTACATTTTTTTTAATTTTTTTACTATTTATTAAGATGAGTACAAAATTCAATGGTCTGAATTTGACTAGTTTTTGTAAAATACTTAATAAATAGTAAAAAAAATTAAAATAATGTAAAATTTGATCTGCAAGCACATTTTATTGTGGAGATCATGGTGAACGGTTTGGATCGATGATTTGGACTTTGAAAATGTAAAAAATAGTTGTGGTAACTTTGTTGTAACTAGATCCCTCCTCATATATGTGTGTGTGTGTGTGTGTGTATAGGGTAGAACTAGGGTGCTCTCGAGTTCACCAAGTCCTTGGTGAACTCAAGTCTAAAACCCATCGGATGGGCTTCAAATGACGAATTCGAACTGTTCAAATCCGCGTACCTTACGAGTGATGCGTCTATATGCAAAAAATTTTAATTTTGAAATTAATTTTGCAAGAGTCAAGTGGTCAAAAAAATCAAAAAATGAATGCATTAAAATTAATTTATTAACCTTCTAATTTTGACCGCTTGACTCTATCCTAAATTAATTCGAAAGTATAAAATTTTTACATGTAAACACATCACTCGTAAGGTAGGCGGGTTTCAACGGTTCGAATTCGTCGTTTGAAGTCGATCTGATGGGTTTTAGACTTAAGTTCACCAAGAGGCTTGGTGAACTTAAGAACACCCTAGTTCTACCCTATATATATATATATATATATATATATATAGAGAGAGAGAGAGAGAGAGAGATAGGCTACCATACTTTGGGAATTAAACAGCCCCTTTTACTTCCCATTTTGATCCATTAGATCTGCTTTAGAAACCGTGCAGATCAATCTGATCTGATTCAAAAAATGTCGCTGAAATTTTATTTTTTGGATCTCCATTAACTGGATCCATCCATTTCATTAACCCCGACCCCCTCTCTCTCTAAGCGTCTTCTCCTCTCTCAGGCACCCCTAAACCTAAATCGCACCCCTCTCCTCTCCCGCTCCTCTCTTCTCCTGGTGTCACTGTCACACCGCTAAGCCATCACCTCACAAAGTCCAGCGAGTCCGGCCCCTCCATCTCATTTTCTCAGACAAGCTCGCTCGATCCGCTCACCCCGCGCGCTTCAGATCGCCCGTGAGAGGACCGGGAGCGAGTCCTCTCTCCTCTCTCTCTCTTGTGCTCAGACAAGTTGTCGATCCACTCAACTTCCTTCAGCGACATCAGGTAAAATTTATTTTTGGCAAAGCCTGAGACGTTAGATTTTAGTGTGTTGTTACCTAATTTTTGTTTAATTGTAAAGCATAATAAAGGGCGCAGATTGTAGGAAGTTTTTAATTGAAATTGTTAAAATTGGAAAAAATTAGGTATGTGTCAGATTGTCAAAGTTTGGGATGTGGAAACTATTTTGGAAAGCCAAGCCTTAGTTCTGTTATTCTGGTATAGCAAAACAAAGTTTCTGAAAATGTGTTTAAAGGCCTTCTTGAATATATAAGGGCCTGAACTGAGTACATGCAAATGCTTGCTCTAGTTAAAAACAATGAGAATTTAATGTTGTATGGCACTTTGATTCTAGTTGAGAATAAGTAATTTCTAAAACTATATATTGCATATGCATCAAGAGTTTTTTCAGAAACTTGTTTTGTAAGGTATGGGTGAGATTGTCAAATTAATAAAGAAATGTGATGAGAAAACTTCTCAATTTGTGCTTTTCTCCTTGGTTGGAGATGCTTAGTATAAACACTAGAAGGAATATAGCAAATCACACCCTTGTGTCAGTTTGGGTCAGATCGGATAACTTTATGTGGCAATTGTGCACTATGTTTATAATTTTGTCAGAAAAGAGCAAAGTCGAAGAATCCTGTACCAGAAAAGTGGCAGCCGGTGAGAGCAATTTTCCTGGTCAGAAAAGGTTTTGAAGGAGGTGATGCAGAGGCAGCTTAAAGATCTCGAGTTTTTTCAGAAGTTAATGGATGATGCGATTAGTTTTTCATTGAAGTTGGTTCTTCAACTGAAAAATGCATTGGCTTGAGTAGCGGAGAGAGAATTACGAAGGGATTTTGTGAAGCATAGATGTGATAAAGTGCTTATGGAATGTCATGGCTAATTTTATTTGTACATATGTTTTGTTCTTTTGCATTGATAAGTTGACGGTTGTCATACAAAACTTAGAAAAGTTTAGTAATTTGTTGAAAAGTTATTGATCTTTGTTGAAAACCTGGGTGATAGTTGGGATTATATATTATGACTATTTTATACTTTGTTGCATTGTACAAGTTGTTGTAATTAATGTATATATGTACTTTGTTACATTTACTTTGTTAATTGTGTTATTTTATAAGTTGAGGTTTTTCTAAAACCAGAAATGATAGTAATGCCTACATGATAGTGAGGTGAAGTGAATATGTGCACAAAATACCCTAATTCACATGTTTTCATAATTCAGAGACAGTCAAATTAAAGATAAAAAATGCACACATTCATAACAGCACATGTAAATTCTCCATATCTTAACAAGAGTACTTATAATAGCACACATGCATGCATAAACCATCATTTATACCTAAAAATTCATAAGAAACAGACATATACAAATTTGAACAGTACAAGCTTCTGAATGATTACATTGCAGCTATCATTTACAAGCACTAAATTATCAAAGTATAATATATTCGCGACTGCTGCTCTCATACAATTAACCAAAGTATAATATACACGAGACTGGATGGATACAACCCTCACAACACTCGTCTCATGGCATCTCATTTCGCCTACACAAACAATTTGCAAAACATAACATAAGAAAAAATAATCATACATACAATCTGACAAAATAAGAAACATAGTGCACAATTGTCCCATAAATTTTGAAAAAAAAATATATTTGAAAACAACAATGCATAAATAAAATTTTGCAAAAAAGATCTGTAGAGAGTTTCAGAGGAGATTTGAAGGAGAGGTGTGGAAAGAAGATATGGAAGAAGGGTTTATTATACCAGAGTAGTATAGTAGCCCAACTTTTGTGCTTTTGTACTTTTGTACCATAAATTG
Organism: Carex myosuroides; assembly: GCA_028015225.1. Classification (NCBI taxonomy): domain Eukaryota; kingdom Viridiplantae; phylum Streptophyta; class Magnoliopsida; order Poales; family Cyperaceae; genus Carex; species Carex myosuroides. Next base: position 13,591,676 of record CM051470.1, read on the forward strand.
CAAGAAGGGTTCGATGCATCTAAATTATGCTGATCAATTAGATACTCGTGAGCTCCATGAATTTCGACACCATCAAAACCTATATGATATGGAAAGAAATAATTTCTATCAAAAATAGTTCAGCATGGGCATCCTAATCATAAAGTAATTTGTACATAATAAGTGGCCATGTAAAATTGCAAAAGAAAAAAGATTAACAGAAATAGAAAAGAGAAAGTTATACTGGTACCGAGTCAGATGTACTGATCAGTATCTCAAAAATATAAAATTGCTAAGCATCTCCAACTGAGTAGTCTTTGTTATACATCTCCAACAACTATATAATTTTATACTAATGCATCGTTTTATTTTATTATTTGTATTCTGGACTATTTCATTCTCCTGCCTATTTAATTTAAGCCCATGCCTATACAATGACAATTACTGAGAGAACTTCACCACTTGACTCATACATGAAAACCAAGGATTTAAACACAAATTGAGAAGTTTTCTCATAACATATCTTTATTAATTTGACACATACATAGTGAACGACAAAATCGACAAAAAGGGAGAGGGAGAGAGCTTACCAGGGATGAAAATGTCTAAGGCGGCAAGAGGCGTGAGGTGGCTGCAACGCGAGCAAGAGGAGAAGAGCCGGGAGAGGAGAGGTCGGGAGCAGATCCGAGAGACAGGAGAGTAGCTGAGAGAGATGAAATCACGAGAGGAGGGCCTGGCGGTGCGCGCCGACAGAGGAGAGAAGCGATATTATTTTGATTTAGAGCTGGGAAAGAATATGCGTGAGAGAGAGATTGGGAGATGGGAGTTTAATTTACTGGACGGGTCCAGGCACTGGACATGCTTTTTTACTCATTTCAGCGACATTTTTCGAATCAGATCAGATTGATCCGCACAGTTTTTAAAACAGATCTAAGGGATCAAAATGGGAAGTAAAAGAGGCTGTTTAATTCCCAAAGTATGGTAGCTTATCTATATATATATATATATATATATATATATATATATATATATATATATATATATATATATAGAGTAAGGCTACGGTGCTTTGCAAAGCATAGAGGCCTCCGTGCTTCGGGGCTACTTTTTGGATTTTGAAAATCCAAACAACCCATCTGAACCGTTCAACATGTTCTAAATATTGAAATGTGCTTGGAGACCAAATTTTACATTTTTTGGAATTTTTTTACTATTTATTAAGCCACTTTGAAAATCCCAAAATCCAACGGTAAACAGTACAAAAATTTGGACCACCGGATTTGGAATTTTCAAAGTGGCTTAATAAATAGTAAAAAAATTCCAAAAAATGTAAAATTTGGTCTCCAAGCACATTTCAATATTTAGAACATGTTGAACGGTTCGGATGGGTTGTTTGAATTTTCAAAATCCAAAAAGTAGCCCCGAAGCACGGAGGCCTCTATGCTTTGCAAAGCACCGTAGCCTTACTATATATATATATATATATATATATATATATATATATATAGAGGAGGGTTCCAATGCCTCCATTTTTCATGCCTCCACCATGCCTCCATTTTTAAAACTTTAATAACTCAAAATTTAAAACTTAAAAGTCAAAATAACACCGTTGGATATGATCTATATCATTTTATCTATGTGCTCATAAAAAATTATCACATTTTGATTTTGTTTTTATGTGAATCAATAAGTTGAAAAATCAACGTCTAGAAATTATCCACATTAGTGCGTTTTTTACAAGTTCTTGATGACAACCAAAACAAAATTGAAATGTCATAATTTTTTATACGTGTATAGATATAATGATGTAGATCATATCCAATGGTTTTATTTTGACTTTTAAGTTTTAAATTTTGAGTTATTAAAGTTTTAAAAATGGAGGCATGGTGGAGGCATGAAAAAATGGAGGTATTGGAACCCTCCTCATATATATATATATATATATATATATATATATATATATATATATAGTAAGGCTACGGTGCTTTGCAAAGCATAGAGGCCTCCGTGCTTCGGGGCTACTTTTTGGATTTTGAAAATCCAAACAACCCATCCGAACCGTTCAACATGTTCTAAATATTGAAATGTGCTTGGAGACCAAATTTTACATTTTTTGGAATTTTTTTACTATTTATTAAGCCACTTTGAAAATCCCAAAATCCAACGGTAAACAGTACAAAAATTTGGACCACCGGATTTGGAATTTTCAAAGTGGCTTAATAAATAGTAAAAAAATTCCAAAAAATGTAAAATTTGGTCTCCAAGCACATTTCAATATTTAGAACATGTTGAACGGTTCGGATGGGTTGTTTGGATTTTCAAAATCCAAAAAGTAGCCCCGAAGCACGGAGGCCTCTATGCTTTGCAAAGCACCGTAGCCTTACTCTATATATATATATATATATATATATATATATATATATATATATATATATATATATATATATATATAATCTGGCTAATATGCTACGCATATATAAGGGCCCCTCCGTGCTACATCTCACTTTTTGAGTTTTCAAAATCCTAACGGTCGATCCGAACAGTTCAACATGATCTCCATATGAATATGTACTTGCAAACCAAATTTTACATTTTTTAGAATTTTTTTACTATTTATTAAGCCACTTTGAAAATCGCTAATCCAATGGTCCAGCAGATTTTACTGTTGTGTACAAATTAGTGTTTTTTCAAAGTGGCTTAATAAATAGTAAAAAAATTCTAAAAAATGTAAAATTTGGTTTGCAAGTACATATTCATATGGAGATCATGTTGAACGGTTCGGATCGACCGTTAGGATTTTGAAAACTCAAAAAGTGAGCCGTAGCACGGAGGGCCCTTATATATGCGTAGCACCGTAGCACTGTCCTATATATATATATATATATATATATATATATGAGTGAGGCTACGGTGCTATGCTTAGCACGAATTGAGCCGTGTTACGGCTCAATATTTGAGTTTTCAAAATCCTAACGGTCGATCCGAACCGTTCAACATGGTTATAAAATGAATATGTACTTGCAAACCAAATTTTACATTTTTTCGAATTCTTTTACTATTTTTTTAGAAAGGTAGAAAATCACTTTTTTGGATGGTCCAGAATTTTCAGATCAAGTGATTTTCTACCTATCTAAAAAAATAGTAAAAAAATTCGAAAAAATGTAAAATTTGGTTTGCAAGTACATATTCATTTTATAATCATGTTGAACGGTTCGGATCGACCGTTAGAATTTTGGAAACTCAAATATTGAGCCGTTGCACGGACCAAACCGTGCTATGCATGGTATCGTAGCTTCACTCTATATATATATATATATATATATATATATATAGCCTAATGTGTGAATCAGTGAATGGAAAGGGCGCATTGACATCCTTTTAATTTTCAGTGAATGACCTTCTAATTTTTTTTATAGTATAGAATAAAATATATGCTATGGGTAAAATGAAAAAAATATTTAAATTTGAAAATTTAACGGATATAACTTCAATTTAAGTTATAGAGGGTTATATTATAGGTATATAGTATATCCGAATGCTACTATAAAAAGCGGCAAACCCTAGGCCCTGCATCTCGGAAGTGCCGCCTCTTTTCCTCTCACATTGCACAACATTCTATGATATCTGGCGAGTGGCGACACTGCGTCGGATTTTTTTTAAAAACAGTAATTAAAATAATAAAAGTTAAAGAAACGACATGATTGTTCCGTTTGTTATAAAAACAGCAAAAACCGAATCCGGAATTCGGTTAAGTTATTTTTTCGCTTCACCGAATACGCTATTCGGTTAAGCTGGCGGTTTTAACAGGGGATACAATGGGTTGCAACAGGGGATACAATAGGGGATTCGGTGAAGTTGATTTTTTTGCTTTTTTAATTTCTTGCTTTAATTTCTTACTTTACTATTGGAGCAATCAGCTAGTTCTGAGAATTGATATCTCCTGCTTTTCCGTGGCAAATATGGAACCATAGATGTTCCCGTGATTTTTATTTTTACCCAAAAAAATATATATTTTAATATAAATAATCAGGTTTTTAAAAGATTTTTATTTCTATTCAAACCGCTAGGAATATTTGCGGTTCGAATTTTTAATTCGAACCGCTAGGAATATCAACGGCCCGAATTCTTAATTCGAACCGCTAGGATTCCTAGCGGTCTGAATTCTTAATTCGAACCGCTAGGATTCCTAGCGGATTGAATTAAGAATTCAAACCTAAAAATCCCGCAAATATAATTCTTCTCTGTGTCGCCTCTCCGTCAGATTTTTTTTCATTTATTATTTTATTAAATGGTAATTTTTCACCGATAACTCTAAAGTTATTTTTATTACAAAGAATTATATTATAAAAACTTATCAATAATACAAAATTTCATTTATTATTTTATTAAATGGTAATTTTTCACCGAAATTTTATATTATTGATAAGTTTTTATAATATAATTTTTTGTAATAAAAATAACTTTAGGATTATCGGTGAATAAATTTCTAAGGTTATTGGTGAAAAATTACCATTTAATAAAATAATAAATGAAATTTTATATTATTGATAAGTTTTTATAATATAATTCTTTGTAATAAAAATAACTTTAGGGTTATCGGTGAATAAATTTCTAGGGTTATCGGTGAAAAATTACCATTTAATAAAATAATAAATGAAATTTTATATTATTGATAAGTTTTTATAATATAATTCTTTGTAATAAAAATAACTTTAGGGTTATCGGTGAAAAATTACCATTTAATAAAATAATAAATAAAATTTTATATTATTGATAAGTTTTTATAATATAATTATTTGTAATAAAAATAACTTTAGGGTTATCGGTGAATAAATTACCATTTAATAAAATAATAAATGAAAAAAAACTCTGGCGGAGAGGCGACACAGAGAATAATTATATTTGCGGGATTTTTAGGTTTGAATTCTTAATTCAGTCCGCTAGGAATCCTAGCGGTTCGAATTAAGAATTCAGGCCGCTAGGAATCCTAGCGGTTCGAATTAAAAATTCGAACCGCAAATATTCCTAGCGGTTTGGGTAGAAATAAAAATCTTTTAAAAACCTGGTTATTTATATTAAAATATATTTTTTTTTGGGTAAAAATAAAAATCACGGTAGATGTTCAGAGCAGAACCAATCAGATTATCATTGCCTCATATCCCTCTCTTTTTCTAAAATTAACTGGAGAGCTCTTGACAATTTTCACCCTGATGATCGTACGTCCTGATTTACACAATTGAACTGAACCGGCTTCACCATTCGGAAATCCACTGGAGAGGATTCAACCTCTCTTCTCTCTGTTCCTTCGAATACCCTATTAATCTAACCGAATACCCTATTCGGTTTAGAATAAAAAATAAAAAAATAATGTAAACCGAATTGGCTATTCGGTTTACAATAAAAAATCAAAAAAAATCTTAACCGAATTGACAATTCGGTGAATGGTAGGTGTTACACGGAGTTTACATAGTTTTCGGAATCTGTTTTGTGAAAATATGCTTAACCGAATAGCGTATTCGGTGAAGCGAAAAAAAATAACTTAACCGAACCCCGGATTCGGTTTTTGCTGTTTTTATAACAAACGAAGCAATCACGTCGTTTCTTTAACTTTTATTATTTTATTTACTGTTTTTAAAAAAAATCCCACTGCCTCTCTCTCTCTCTCTCTCTCTCTCTCTCTCAGTCCCTCCTCTTCGTACCCCAGGCTAGCTTCAACTATCAACGATCTGTCTTGACTTCAGGTTTTTTCGCTTCTACCATGGATCGATAGTCTTTTTATTTTTTCAATTTTCTGTTCTATTTTTCCAAAATTGCATAGCTGATGTCTTCTTTCTCCCAAATCAGAAACCCTAACCGAACTTTTGCGTTTGAGCAACCAATTTTCTCAATATCACACGATAGATGCACATATTTTACCAAGTCCGAAAACCTTACCGAAATACTGATAAGAACAATCAGAATACTTGTGATACAATGGGGATGGGCACTTAAAAAGCTTGTCAATTATGATATTATAGTGTTTCAAGAATTTGTTTTTTGGTAACACTTAAAAAGCTTGTGTAATATCTTATATTTTTTTTCCTGAACCAACGATTGTTGTAGAAGATGACACTGTGAGTAGCTTTGCTGGAGGATAAAAGTTAAACAAGTGGCAAGAACAAGCTCCATCTATTAGGTACATTATCACATCCATCCATGCCTTTTAATTTTGTCTAGTCTGCACTGAAAATGTAGTAAGTTTGGCCAAATCTTCCATTATATAAGGCATAAATTTTTTTCAACATTTACAATGACAATTAATAAACTCTTATTATTGTGTTTGTAGTTTTAAAACTTATTTCTTAGGAGGGTTTAATCTTTATTCCTTTTAAATTTAGTTTTGTTGATACTCTGAAAAAAAAAAATCATCCTTAAAAGCTCATCCTGCTAGGCTGTTATCAACAATATATATATATATATATATATATATATATATATATTGTATGCCTTCACAAATGTTATTAGCGGTTTCCTGAACATCTCAATAAGGTCTATGTTACATGTAGCAAGTTGGTAAATCTCCTGTATTCTTGGTCCCGTCACGTGTGGCGCTTCATTATTCAAGATTTAACTTAAATAATAGTTTTATTTTCTAATAATGGAGTTAATTTTTCTTGTTTTGGATGATTCTATTATTGCAATTTAAGCTTGCGAATTCAATATAATTTTCTTATGGTACTTGCTGAATGAATACTATAGAAGATGCTCTACATGCAAGTAAAAAAGTAATTTAAAAGAAAAGAAAAATCCAATATAACAACTTACATATATGTATTGATATTCAAACAGAGTAGTTTTCTTTTTTATCATTTGTTAAATGGTTCTACTGTTATCAAAAGTTAGTTGATATGCTAATTTTTCAGACTTAAGCGCAAGCACATTATCTATGTGATCTTTTTAGTTTTCTCAGCTTTCAATTGAGATTGTACATTGAATTAATGACCGGATGTTATTGGTACCTTCTGCTACATAAATTAGCTACCAATCGATCAATGGTTGTGTGATTAACTGATGAGTTTTTTTTTGTTATTGTTTGAACAGAGAAAGGAAAATGAGGACTTACTTTGTTAGTAGCTACAACAAGATTTGCTTCTCTACAATTTAGCATGAGTGATCTAGGAAAAAGGTAAATATTATTTCAGCTCAAAAAGTCAGTGACAATTCTAACAATATGAATGCATTAATTCTTGATGAACTTCCTATTTTTTGTGTTTGAAAAGTAGCTTTTATTGAATCTTTGAGACCATAGCAAAACCAAAAATAGGGAAAAGAAACCCTGACTTAGAAGTCTAACCTGAGACTTTTAATTTATATTTGATTCTTTTTGTTTGTACACCATCACCTCAAAACTTATCACTATGACTAAGGGAGATTATTTCTATTAAATTTTGCAACTTTGATCATTAAATACTTATTTAAGATTCTTTTACAATTCTACAGAATGCATAATCAGAGGCACACCTTTCCTTCAGCCAAAGCTTCAGGAACTTGGTTCAACAATGGCCTATAGTTTCAGGGAAGCTTTGGCAGTACTAAAACACCTTTTATCGTGTGATTCACAAAACTTACGGTTGTACAACAGGATTAATTACAAAGCAATCACAACATTCAACATGATAGCTATGCCAAGCTATTATGAGCTCGATGAAATGTTGCCACAACATCTTGAACCAAATTTCCATAACCATGTCCTTTCTGTGGCCATCTGCCACAAGAACTCGGCCATTATCCGAGAATGGTTAGACAAGAAGCGTCAGTGCTCCGTAGTCTATATTGCATTTGATACTGAAATTCCTCTAACTCATTACCATGAACTGATGAACTCAGCCATTATCCAAGAATGCTACATTTTTTTTTATCAGTAGCTTGTTGTTCTAAAATACAACATGGCATGTTATTACTCTAGTATATGAAGTATAGGGTAGAACTAGGGTGAACTCAAGTCTAAAACTCATCAGATCAGCTTCAAACGACGAATCCGAACCGTTGAAATCTGTCTACCTTACGAGTGATGCGTTTACATGCAAAAAATTTAAATTTTGAAATTAATTTTGTATAGTCAAGTGGTCAAAAAACATCAAAAAATGAATGCATTAAAATTAATTTTGACCACTTGACTTTATCCTAAATTAATTCGAAAGTATAAAATTTTTACATGTAGTCGCATCACTCGTAAGGTAGGCGGGTTTCAACGGTTCAGATTCGTCGTTTGAAGCCGATCCGATGAGTTTTAGACTTGAGTTCACCAAGGGGCTTGGTGAACTTAAGAACACCCTAGTTCTACCCATGAAGTATATAATCTTCAATAACAAATTAGCTATTATTCATAACATCGGATGATTAGCACGCAGTATTATATCTCGGTGCAAATTCCTCAAAACCACAAACTAAAGGGAAATATTTCTCATTTGTGCTTATTTAAGCTGCTAGATAATCGAATTTGTTAGCTAATTTAATTAGGATACTTTTAACGTACATTCATTCATATCCAAGATCATATTTGTTAGCTTATTTAAGTGCATTAAATTTGAGTCGATTTGATTCTATATATCAAATAATATAAATTTTATAATTGTGAAACTTTAATTGCTTCACGATGAAAAACCAATTAAATTTCAATTTGTCTCATATTGAAAGAATACTATATCTAAATAATTGAGAATAAATCTATAATATTTATTTCTTCATTTAAGTAATATTTAGTTTCTAAAATGAGTGTAACATAAAAATTAAATGTACATCCATTGATATCCAAGATCATATTTGACAACATCTACATGCAAGTGTGCATCGACACAATAGACAAATATTTTTCGACACAATCGATAAGTGTACACAATAGTTCATGAAGTATATCAAACATGTGTTGAGTGAGAATATGCAATAGTTCATGTGCTATGGATTTATATCTCTACACTTCAAATAGTCGATCTGAACAGTTAAACGTGATTTCCATATAAAGAGGTATTTATAGACCAAATTGAACATTTTTTTAGAACTTTGTTTAATATTTTTTAGATATGTAGAAATTACTTGATCTAAAAATTATAGACCATCTAAAGGCAATAGTTTTCTACCTATTAAAAAATATAGTAATTCCAAAAAATATAAAATTTGATCTCGAAATACATTTTTATATGCAGATCATATTTACCAATTTGGATCAATAACACGAGTTGATCCATAATATACATATTATTATAACCTCACTCAACAGCCTGTTTTATTAATCTCTAATATAAAAAATGTGGCGAATTACAAGTCCCGAATTATATTATTTATTTAAGTCCGGTAAAATTCATTTAAGACATCTAAACCAATTCTTGAATTGAAATTTGAAATTTAAGGCGATTGGTTTCCTCCATGAGAATTAAAGGACACAAAAGTCAACTATTGGCCACCTCAAAATTTATATTTTTTTACTATTTTTTCAAATTATTACAAAATCACTGTTTAAGGAGATTTTGGACCATCCGAAAAAGTGATATTGTACCTATGTAAAAAAATAATAAAACAATTCTAAAAAAATATAAAATTTAATCTCCAAGAATATTTTATTATAAAGATCATGTTGAGCGGTTCGGATCGACTGTTCGGACTTTGAAAACGAAGATAAAGGATGTGGAGCATATTGAAGCACAAAATCATGATGCATTTGAACCCTCTCATATAATAATTACAATTTTTAATGGAAGCAATGTATATAGAATAATCTTTAATGTTGCAAGATCTATTAATTAATAATCATTCTAAAAATGACATATCAGCTTATAATTATAAGTTGCAGTTGACATTGAATATAAAATTTAAAATACGAAATTATTCGTATAGTTTAAATTAAAAAATTAAAATATAATACGAAATTGTTTGAAAAATTATCATAAAATTACTGAGTGACAGAACATACTATATATCTTTTACAAGTAGTGATTAAGATTGTCTTAGATAATTTTAAAAAAAAAATCAATATATATCCATCAAATGTTTTTTATTTGATATTTATTCATCTAGACTTTATATTTGAATATATATTGTAGAACTAGAGTGTTCTTATATCCATCAAAATATCAAGAGTTACAAAATTTGTGCATAACATATTAATTTTATCCTAATGAAATTAAGAATTAAAATTCATTATTAATTAAAATATGACAATACCTTTCTTCTTTTCTCTATCTTTTATTTCTCTGAATTATTTCTCTTTTCTCTCTCTCTTTAGAAAATAATTGTTGGTTTAATGCTGACTATAACAGAACAAAAGATGGAAAACTATTTATAATAGTTATAAAAAATAATTGTTGTAATATATATCATTGCACAACATCAGCTCTAACTATTAAACTGTTTAAAAATAAAAATAAAAACTTTAAATCAAAATACAAAATACAAAAAAAATATTGAAAGATTTTTTTATTAAGAAATATTTAAATACGAAAATTAATGGATAATTCTTCAAACAGAACCTTTAGAATAGATGTTTTATTTAAAAAATATATTAAATATTTTGTAAAGAATTAGACATGAAATTTAGTTTATGATGCTATAAAAGAGATCAAATCATAAATTCCACTTATTTAGATATTTTTTAAGAAATCAAATCAAAATGGTCAATTTTTTAAGAGTTATCTAAAGAAATCAAATCAATAAACCTTTTAATGTATCGAAATTTCTTTAATCTTTCTTCTTCCAACAAATAATGTGATATATTTTTAAAAACAAAAGTAATGGCTAGAGAGAGGTATATATATATGGTGTCCGGATTTTTCTAAAGTAACTCAAAATCTGAGTTTGATCAGACCATCTGATCGGACCCGGTTGAAATGCGATGCGAGTAGGGGTACGTGTTCAAGGATTCGTATCTTTCCAGGTACATGATGATACCTCGCATATTTAGTCTATTTTAGGCCTGTTTTAGTACCAGATTCGTGCCCTAATTCACCAGAATCATGTGCATTTCATCGATATATCTTTAGAATTTGGTACTGCTGAGTGTTTGTTTGTTTTCTGCAGGTTTGGAGCAAAACACACGAAGAAACGGCGATTCAGATGATGAGGTACGACCCTTACCAGGCTTGGTACGGGTCTCACCAGACTTGGCCATTTTTCAGCTCATCACACCTGGTACGGCCTGGCCGTACCAATTTGGTACGGGCCGTACCTAAAGGCGGCCTGACAGATTCAAATTTTGGCAGAGGCTATTTAAAGCGGGGAACTCTCCAATTTCGACATTCATTCCATTCCAGATCTAATTGAGAGCACAGTAAGAGAGAGAAAGAGAGCTAAGGAGCTAGGAGCAAGAAGGAAGGAAGAGGAAAGAGGCGAAACTCGACGGATCAAGCTTCCTCCTCTCGATCCCTTCGATCCATGGCTTTCTCTATCCCTTTTATTGTATTTTTAGATCAGATCATGTGCTGTGAGTAGTTATTTCAGTTTCTAGGGTTTAGAGATGGATTCTTGATTTGCTTTGACTTTCTTTGACTTGTATCTTGTATGAACTCTTTTGATTGATTGATTGTGATTTTCTTTGCCATCTCTTGCTTTGATTGCTGTGATTGTGTATGATGAACCTCTAGGTCTAGATCAAACCTATCAAGGTCATGTGATCATCTCAATCTCTCAACCAAATCAATTGTTTAGGGTAGACTTGTTCGAATTGAAGCCGAGAGGTTGAATTCTCCTCTAATCGACAGATTAGAGGGCCTTAGGTCTCCAATCAACCAGCTAGGGTAGATCTGTACCAACACATGAGAATTGAGGTGTAGAAACCCCTAAAAGGCAATCAATTGCATTCCAACCTAAATCTTGATCCAACACACGACGGTTGAGGCTTAGGAACCTTAGGTATGGTCAATTGAACCTTTCTAAAGAGTTTAGCACAAGGTACCAGCAAGGAATGCATCAACTCGAACTGGTAAGCTCTGTTCTGGCAAGCCAGTACGGGTCTTACCAGAGTGGTGCGGCATTGCCTTACCAAGTGGAGTACGGCCTAGCCGTACCAACTTGGTACGGGCCGTACCATTAGAGGCAGATCACAGATGAAATCTGAAACCCTGGAAACGCCTTTTATCCATAATCAAAACACAATTTACATTTCTTCTAGCATTTTATTACATTGTTTGAATTGCTTGAATTGACCTTTTTAGGAACTTAAATACCAAACCAAAACCTTCTCACTTCTAGTTTTTAATTGAGTTTGGTAGATTCTAACCTAGTAATTGCCCGTCCCCGTGGATCGATACCCGATTATACTACTCGATAGGGGTTGTGCACTTGCGACCCTTACTCGTGAAGTGTAAACGCGGTTTTAAAAGGTACGCCCTCAAGCGTACCGAAACTTGCGTTGCGCTTTCGCGCGAACAAGTTTTTGGCGCCGTTGCCGGGGACGGTAACCAATTGCCTAGTTAGATTTTACCTTACTTAGTTAATCTAGATTTTATCTTGTATCTTTCTTGTTTTCTTTTTCTTAATCAAAATCACTAAAAAAACTGGCTTTTGAACCCCCCCCCTGCAGGCAAATACAGGTTGAAATATAATCTGAGAAGCAAGGGCCCACTGTTCGATCAAACTCCTCCAGACTCAGCCGAGACTGCTCAGCCACCCTCTGGTACGGCCAGACCGCACCAATCTGGTCCGACCCGTACCGATTCAGGCACGGCCAGGCCGCACCAATCTGGTCCGACCCGTACCAAGGCACCTGAACCTGAAGAGATGGCTGGGGCAGAGGACGAAGCCCGAATCAGATGGAGGCAGAGGCCAGAGAAAGAGAAAGAGAAAGGCGAGAAGAAGAAGACGGTCGTCTGACGGACGACGATGAGGATGTTTTCATGCCTCGGACCCTGCGGGAGTTCAACGTGCTGAGAGCTGGAGACGTGCGAGGTGCGATCCGGCTGCCACACATTCCAGGACAGCAACCGAACTTCAATCCGGGGGTTGTCAACATGGTGCAGCAGAACACCTTCCACGGACTCGACCACGAGGACCCGCACGCTCACCTCCAGACCTTCCTCGAGTGCATCACGACCATCAAAACCAACGGTGAGAATGCTGATTACACCAAGCTTGCTCTATTTCCTTTCACTCTTAGGGATAAGGCCAAGAAATGGTTAGGATCTTTGCCTAGGGACTCTGTTAGAACTTGGAGGGACTTGTCCAAATTGTTTCTGACCAGATTTTTCCCTCACAAGAGGACAGCCAAGGTAAGACATGACCTGACCAGCTTTAGGCAGATTTTCGATGAACCCCTGAACGAGGCTTGGGAAAGGTTTAGAGAATTACAGTACTCCTGTCCACACCATGGTATACCCGACTGGCTTTTAATTCAAACGTTTTACGACGGCCTTAACGAGAGCACACGTGCTTACGTGGACGCTGTTGCGGGAGGCGCGCTGATGTCAAGGGAGCCTTTAGAGGCTATGAACTTGATCGACAGCATGGCGCAGAACCAGCAGTGGTCCGGCCGCGACACGTCACGCCAGCGAGGAGGCCAAGGAGGTAGCCAAGGAGGTGGCAAGTACGAGCTCGATCACATCACGGCTCTCACCGCCAAGATGGACGCCATGCAGCGGGCGATGGACAAGCTCAGCGTCAAGGCAGTCGAACAGCAACCTCAAGTCTGCGTCATGTGCGGAGACGAGAGGCACGCATACGAGCAGTGCCCGCTGGTGCAACAAGACGAAGAGAGTGAGCAGGTCAACTCTCTCAACAACGAGCCTTCCTTCTTCCCAAGACCTCCCTTCAGCCGGTCCTACTCCAAGGATCCGGTTGAGCAGCAGCACTGGAGGTCGAACCAGAACAACCCTGCGCCTTTCAACAACTCTTCGTTCAGACCGCCCTTCAACAACAACAGCTTCCAGAGGCCGCAGTACAACAACAACAACTGGAACAATCGGGCGAACAACACTGGAAACTACCCCCCTCCGAACAACAACGATTGGAGAGCCCAAGCTTCGAGCAGCAGCAACAGCAACAACAATGGCAACAGGAACTTCTACCAGAACGCTTCCTTTCCCAATCAAGGCAACCGAGCAGCTCCCTCTGACCCCTCAAGGTCAATTGCGCCTACCGAAGTGAACAACTTCACTCACGAGCAGGGCAAGATGAATCAGATGATGTGGGAGCAGATGCAGAGCATGACCACTCAAATGGCTGCCCAAAGCAAGTTGCTGGAGCAGCTGAGCCAGATGGTCACCTCAAGCCACTCTCGACCCGGGAAGCTTCCAGCTCAGCCCGAACCAAATCCAAGAGAAGAGGCTAAGGCGATCACTCTGAGAAGTGGGACCCAATACGACGAGCCACCAATGCCAAGTGAGGGCACAGTTGACCCGATCCTTGACGCGACACCTGACGCGACCCCGACCCCTGTGTCAATTCCACTGAAGGAGGTTAATCCAGAACGAGCTGAGGTCATCCAACCTCAAGCGAGTGCAGACTGCACCAGCTCGGCAAGACCTGCACAACCTCCATCCGAAGCGTCAGGTGGTCAGAAGAAGAAAGGTGCTGAGAAACCACCTCCATACCGGCCACCTGTTCCATTCCCCCAGAGATTAGCTGAGACGAGACTGAACGAGCAATTCGCCAACTTCGCAAACGTCATCAAGCAGCTGCAGATCACCATCCCTTTCACCGACGCTTTGACCCAAATGCCCACCTATGCCAAGTTTCTGAAGGACATCCTTTCCAACAAGAGAAGCTTAGAGGGGCACGCGACAGTCAAGCTGACGGAGCAGTGCAGCGCAATTTTGAAAAGCGAGCTACCCCCCAAATTGGACGATCCTAGAAAGTTTTCCATTCCATGCACCATTGGGAAGGCTACAATCAAGAAAGCCCTGTGTGATCTAGGAGCGAGCGTGAGTCTCATGCCACGCACCATCTATGATCGCATAGGAGTGGGGGAGCTCAAGCCCACAAGGATGACACTGCAGTTGGCGGATTCTTCAGTCCGACTTCCACTTGGTGTGGTGGAGGATCTGCCAGTTCAAGTTGGGAAGTTCTTCGTGCCCGTCGATTTCGTCATCATGGAGATGGAAGAAGATAAGGAAGTCCCAATCATCTTGGGGCGACCTTTTCTGAGTACAGCTGGCGCGATAATTGACGTGAAGCAGGGCATCCTGACTCTGAACTTTGGAGGAGAGAAGGTGAAATTCCAAATCGATCGCGCCATGAGATATCCGTCACGATCTGAGACATGTTTCCGAGTTGACGGGATAGAGGAGTGCTTGGCTGATCTGGCCAAGGACTACTTTCTTGAACAAGTCAACAACTCGCTGCGCCAAGACGCTGAATTCCTCTCCAAGTTGCCAAGCGAGGCGAGCGAGTCAATTTGTGCAGCAGATGCGATTCCTGAGGATCTGGAGGATCGTACATCACACTCTGAGACGAGGAGTGGAGCGGAGCTTGCCAAGGCCGACGTCTCGACAGCACACGAGTCAGATCACCCAGATGCGACTCGTGACAACGATCAGCCTGAGCGTCCGACTCCCGAACTCAAACCTCTTCCAACCAATCTCAGATACGAGTTCCTCGATCCAGAAAAATCATGTCCTGTGATCGTCAATGCGAGTCTAAACCCCGATCAAACAGCCAAACTTCTGGAGAAGCTGAGATTTCACAAGGGCGCGATCGGGTACTCGATCAAGGACTTGAAAGGGATCAACCCAGCCATCTGCTCACACCGGATTCTTCTCGAAAATGATCACAAGCCGTCTGTGGAGCACCAGCGGCGACTCAACCCCAACCTGAAAGAGGTGGTGAAAAAGGAAATTCTCAAACTCTTGGATGCAGGCATCATCTATCCCATCTCTGACAGCAAGTGGGTGAGTCCCGTTCACGTGGTGCCCAAGAAGGGAGGCACGACAGTGGTGAGAAATGAAAAGGACGAGCTAGTCCCTACTCGTGTGGTATCTGGGTACCGCATGTGTATTGACTACAGGAAGCTCAACTCTGCCACGCGCAAGGATCACTTCCCACTGCCGTTTGTCGACCAACTCCTTGAAAGGCTTGCGACTCATTCTCATTTTTGCTACCTTGACGGGTACTCAGGATTCTTTCAGATCCCCATTCACCCGAACGACCAAGACAAGACCACTTTCACATGTCCCTACGGTACATTCGCATACCGTAGGATGCCATTCGGTCTGTGCAATGCACCTGCCACCTTCCAAAGAGCCATGATGGCTATCTTCTCCGATTTCATCGAGAAAGAGGTTGAGGTCTTCATGGACGACTTCTCTGTCTATGGAACCAGCTTTGACTCATGTCTAGCCAACCTCTGCAAAATCCTGGAGAAGTGTGAAGAGGTCAACTTGATCCTGAACTGGGAGAAGTGTCACTTCATGGTCCAAGAGGGAGTTTTCCTTGGACATGTGGTGACCTCCAAAGGAATTGAGGTTGACAAAGCCAAGGTGGAGGTGATCGAGAAGCTGGAGATCCCAACAAATGTCAAAGCTGTGCGAAACTTTCTGGGACACGCTGGCTTCTACCGCCGATTCATCAAGGACTTCTCGAAAATCACGAAACCATTGACCAACCTGCTCATCAAGGACTCTGATTTCATCTTCACGCAGGAGTGTGTCGATTCGTTTTGCCGATTGAAAGAAGCCCTTGTCTCAGCACCCATCCTGCAGCCTCCAGACTGGACCTTGCCATTCGAATTGATGTGCGATGCGAGTGATTACGCTGTGAGAGCGGTTCTTGGGCAGCGGAAGGAGAACAAGCCATGTGCTATCTACTACGCTAGCAAGGTGCTAGACCCTGCCCAGATGAACTACACAACAACCGAAAAGGAGCTTTTGGCTGTTGTGTTCGCTCTCGACAAGTTTAGATCCTATCTGGTTGGTTCCAAGATAGTGATCTACACTGACCACGCCGCACTCAAGTATCTGTTGAGCAAGCAGGATGCCAAACCTCGCTTGATTAGGTGGATTCTCCTCCTACAGGAGTTTGACATCGAAATCAGGGACAAGAAAGGAGTCGAAAACACCGTGGCTGACCATCTGTCCCGGCTTCGCTGGGAAGATGAGGGTTCTGGTAGCCTGCCAATTGATGACTCGTTCCCTGATGACCAATTCCATTCGATTTCTGCCATGGAGGAGATCCACTCGGTTGGTACACCGATGCACGCGACTCATGCGGTGCAAGATCGGACGTTCCATGCAACTGACCGAGTGAACACCAAGTCAGCGCCCTGGTATGCAGACATTGCGAACTTTCTCGCCTCAGGAGTACTTTCTCCTACCATGTCATACCAGCAGAAGAAGAAGCTACGATCGGACGCCAAGTTCTACTTCTGGGACGACCCCTACCCCTTCAAGACTGGCGTTGATGGCATCTACAGACGATGTGTGCCATACGATGAGACGCGCTCCATTCTTGAGCACTGCCACTCCTCAGCCTACGGAGGACACGCTTCATCCTCCAAGACTGCTTCAAAGGTCCTACAGTCCGGCTTCTTCTCGCCTTCACTTTTCAGAGATGCTAGGACCTTCGTCGCAGCTTGTGACAAGTGTCAGCGCACCGGGAACATCTCCAAGAGGATTGAAATGCCTCTCCACTCTATTCTAGAGGTAGACATCTTTGATGTCTGGGGCATTGACTTCATGGGACCGTTTCCACCCTCTTGTGGGAACGAGTACATCCTGGTGGCTGTTGACTACGTCTCCAAGTGGGTGGAGGCAGTAGCTTGCAAGAATGCGGACTCCAATGCCGTGAAAAGACTATTCACTGACATCATCTTCCCTCGCTTTGGATTTCCAAGAGCCGTCATCAGTGATGGTGGCAAGCACTTCATCAACCGCCAGTTCGAAAATCTCCTGAGTCGCCATGGAGTCACTCACAAGGTGACCACATCCTACCATCCTCAAACCAACGGTCAAGCCGAGATTTTCAACAGAGAGATCAAGTCTATCCTGGAGAAGACCGTTGCTCGAACGAGAAAGGATTGGTCGCTCAAGCTGAGTGACGCACTTTGGGCCTACCGTACAGCCTTCAAAACTCCGATTGGGATGAGCCCTTTCAAATTGGTGTACGGAAAGTCCTGCCACTTGCCCGTGGAAATTGAGCACAAGGCATACTGGGCCACACGGGCCATCAACATGGACTTGCTCTCAACTGGAGAGAAATGCATCCTTGACTTGCATGAGTTAGAGGAGATGCGTCTCAATGCCTACGAGAACGCGAGAATTTACAAGGAAAGGACCAAACAGGTTCACGACAAGCGCATCATGCCTCGTGAGTTCCATGAGGGAGACATGGTCCTCTTGTTCAATTCTCGACTTAGGCTCTTTCCAGGGAAGCTGAAGTCCAGGTGGTCCGGTCCATTCCGGGTGAGGGCAGTGTTCCCATTTGGCGCCGTGGAATTGGAAAACAAGGAGGGACAGACTTTCAAAGTCAATGGTCAGCGTCTCAAGCACTACATTGCTGATCATCCCCAAGAAATGCGAGTGAGCTTGGATCTCTCCGATCCATCTCCAACCAAAGCCTGAAGAGAGAAGGTCGAGCTCGAGACCTAAAACGAGCGCTCCTTGGGAGGCAGCCCAAGCCATTTTTACCTGTTTTGTATCTTAGGAACAGATAGACATGCATTCATTCTACTGCATTGCATCACGAGCGGCTTGAGAAGTCACGAGAAAGAGAAACAAAAAAAATTTTGAGGTTGGTTCGGCTAGGCCATACCACATTGGTACGGCCTGAAAAATGAAAAGGTTGGTACGGCCCGTACCAATTTGGTACGGCCAGGCCGTACCTAGGTCAGAGACGCGAATCGACGCATTAACTGCCGCCTTTTTCTTTTTAAAACCCCCCCGTACCCGCACCCCTTCCCATTTCTTCCCAGCCGCACCTCTCTCCCTCTCTCTTCTTTCTCTTCTCTCCTTCTCCATTTTCTCTCCCTCTCCACTCCCTCTTCCTCTTATACCTCTCATTCCACCCTAACCGAGCAACAAGGAGCACCGGCGCACCACCAGCCCCTCTTCGGTCCGACCCGAACCAGTTCTTCGGTCCGACCCGCACCACCCCACTTGGTCCGACCCGCACCACGTCCTTGCTCTAGGTTGGTACGTTTTTCTTTTTCTCTCTCCATTTTCTTCCATTTCCCTCTCTTCTTCTCTCGGTTCTGCCCCATTTCTGTCAAACCCTAGCCTGGTACGGCCCACCCGTACCAGGTAGGTACGGCCCGTACCGGCCTCTCTGACCTGACACCAAACCTGTACCAGTTTGTACCAATTAATCCTTACCAGCCCAGTTCTGTGTTGTGTAACATCCTTGTACTGGTTTAGGAGTTAATTGGTTGCACAAATTCCAATTTCTGTCACTGGTACCAGTTGGTGCGGCCCTTACCAGCCAACACCAAAACCCTAAGTTAGGTACGGCCCGTACCAGTCTGTGCGGCTAGGCCGTACCTACCTAGGTCAGCCAGGCCGTACCAACTAGGTCAGACCAGGCCGTACCTACCCAGTCGGACCCTCAACCAACCAACGCCACGAGCGTCTAAGAGCTATGCGTCGGCAATCCTCTCGCTCCTCCACACCCTCTGACGCCTCCGTCCCTTCCGCCACTGGCCCGATGGCCAACGTCCCTCCTGCTGATGCCCCCACGTCATCTCATCACTCCCACCGGAGTGCGTCTCGTAGTGGCTCCCGCGCATCTCGCCACACCCAAGAGAGTGTAGCCAGGACCGGGTCCCGCCAGAGTGTTTCCCTTCGGGACGCAGTCGAGCCCCTCTACTATGAGGGTGAGACCACATCCAGTGAGTCTCCGTCAGGTCACCGGAGCCCACAAGAGAGCCCCTCCTACCACCCATCTGCTGACCAGGACCAGGGCTCTGACCAGGCCTCTGACCAGGACCAGGGCTCTGACCAGGCCTCCATCCACGTCTCCGTCCACGGCTCCGACCACACCTCTGACTCCTTTGGCACTGATACGGCCCTCTCTGATGCCACCCAGCGTGCCGATGCATACACCGAGGAGTACTTCTTCATGCCGACCCGTCGGCAGTTCAAGTACTTCTCCATCCTGCTGAAGAAAAAGATCAACAACACGAGGATTGTTGATTTCTCTGCTCTACAGACGATGGGACTTGAGGCTGAGTTCCTCCGCCTTACCACCCGGATCGGGATCACTCCTGCCTTCTGGACGATCGCCCAGAGGGGGTACAGGAAGCTCACCATCGAGTTTCTCTCCTCTCTGGAGCTCAAGTACACGCGGAGGGATCACCCGTACATCAAGTTCCGCATGCTCCAGGAGACCCACCGTGTGCTGCTGTCTGACTTGAGGGAGTGGTTTGGCTTTGAGCTAAACCCGACCACTGACACCCTCTCTTTCTCTGAGGGCCTGGAGCGCGACAGTTTCTGGGAGCTGATCTCTGGCAGCCCAGCCGGGTCAGCTTTCAACAAGGACTACAAGCAGCTCAATGTCCCTCATCCGGTCATCCGATGTCTGCTGCGTATTCTCGGTTGCACCATCTTTGCGCGTGGCGAGACGTTCGCACGTGCCAATGTTGAGGATATGCAGCTGGTGGATCATATGCTGCGCCCCGACAGCACTCTCGAGCGGCCCGATCTGATGCTCGCCATGATCCACCACTGGCTCGACATCCAGAGGCAGCCCAAGCCGGGTGGCATTGTCTACATCTCGGCCTATGTCACTCTGATCGCCGAGCGCTTACACCTCCAGATCATCGGCGACGAGGAGTGCAGGAGCTCCCGATCTCTCTCTCTCTCACTCAGTTCTCCACCTACAAGTTCATCGAGTCAGCAGCAGGACGCGATGGGCGAGGTGCTTGGGCATGGCGCATGCCTGACGGGAGGACCAGCTATGTCATGCCTTTCCCGGTCAGTCTCTCTTTCGTTGACCGGCGCACTTGGTTTTTTCGATGTCCGCCCCGCGTGCAGCCTGCCCCTGTGGCCCCACCTCCACCTCCTCCACCTCCACCTCCACCGCAGGGCGATGAGGAGATGATTGATGCCACCACCTCTCCAGTCCAGGCTCCGTTTGAGCAGACGCATCCTCTTTCTCCTCTGGTGCACCCATTCCCCGGCCAGGCTCCCCCCGTCTCCGAGCAGGTACATCCTTCACCCTTTGGTGCAGGTACCTCATTCTATGGAGCTGGCCCTACCACGTACCAGACTGGCCCATCCACCTCCGCCTACGCTGCCGGTCCCTCCACCTCCTACAGTAGACCAGTGTATCCCCCTCCAGTCGCTGAGCCCACCATCCGGGATGTCTACCACCTGATGTACGACATGCGTCAGGAGCAGGGTGTTGCACTCTATGAGCAGGGTGTTACCCTTCGTGAGCAGGGCGCCACACTTCATGATCTCACGCGGCGGGTGACTGGGATAGAGGAGCGGTTTAGCGATTGGCTCTGGTACGACCACCCCGAGGACTAATCAGGTTCGCTCTCTTTTCCCCGAGTTTCTTTTATCTCTTTTATCTCATAGTCTTGAAGCATTCAGGACAATGCTCAGGCTAAGCTTGGGGGGATGACATTTGCATTTAGGTCATATTTACTTTACCGTTATTTTTCTTGCATTTTTTCGTATTTTCGTGCATTGTTAGGTGAAGATTTGCGTGAATTGCTAGAATTGAGAATAACTTTGAAACAATTTAGTTGTGATTAGGATAGACCTGAGTGAATTGGAACTAACCCATGATTGGTTATTGAACTACTTAGGTTGAGATGTTTTTAATAATGGAAAAGATGAAACAAACTTAGAATTGAATCGAACGAGATTATTCGAAAAAACTGAACTGTGCCTTTAGGAATTGGGATTTTCAAATTAAGAAAGTTTGGAATATCCATTGGTATGAATGAATACCAATAGATGTGTGTATTCATGGTATGAGAAAAAAAAAATGAAAAAGATGGAGAACATAAGAGTACTGGCAATAAGCCTCGAATGGGCGCCTTTGAGCTCGTCTCCCAATTAGAAATAAAGAAAGAAAATTTTGCTCATACCAACACACTTCGTTCGCAACTTTCTTACCCTTAAGCTTGATTCAAGCTTGGGGGAGGGAAAATGAAAAGAAAAATCACCTTGAATAAAAGCACTGACTCGGAAAAAGAATGAAATTGTTTCGATCAAACCTAGGTAATTAGTCTTTCCATTGTTAGAAGCATCTCAAAATAAGAAGTTCAATTGACTAATTGGTGGAGTGAATCAAGGTTTATAAAGGGATGTTTGAATTACAACCGAATTGATTCTAGAAATTCTTGACTATAGCAGACTCACGTAAGTTTTCACATTTAGACTTGTATCTGCATTTAGATTTAGTTGTCCAGCACTTTTACCCGAGTTTGAAACTTTTTGCTTGAGGACAAGCAAAGGTTCAGCTTGGGGGAATTTGATACCTCGCATATTTAGTCTATTTTAGGCCTGTTTTAGTACCAGATTCGTGCCCTAATTCACCAGAATCATGTGCATTTCATCGATATATCTTTAGAATTTGGTACTGCTGAGTGTTTGTTTGTTTTCTGCAGGTTTGGAGCAAAACACACGAAGAAACGGCAATTCAGATGATGAGGTACGACCCTTACCAGGCTTGGTACGGGTCTCACCAGACTTGGCCATTTTTCAGCTCATCACGCCTGGTACGGCCTGGCCGTACCAATTTGGTACGGGCCGTACCTAAAGGCGGTCTGACAGATTCAAATTTTGGCAGAGGCTATTTAAAGCGGGGAACTCTCCAATTTCGACATTCATTCCATTCCAGATCTAATTGAGAGCACAGTAAGAGAGAGAAAGAGAGCTAAGGAGCTAGGAGCAAGAAGGAAGGAAGAGGAAAGAGGCGAAACTCGACGGATCAAGCTTCCTCCTCTCGATCCCTTCGATCCATGGCTTTCTCTATCCCTTTTATTGTATTTTTAGATCAGATCATGTGCTGTGAGTAGTTACTTCAGTTTCTAGGGTTTAGAGATGGATTCTTGATTTGCTTTGACTTTCTTTGACTTGTATCTTGTATGAACTCTTTTGATTGATTGATTGTGATTTTCTTTGCCATCTCTTGCTTTGATTGCTGTGATTGTGTATGATGAACCTCTAGGTCTAGATCAAACCTATCAAGGTCATGTGATCATCTCAATCTCTCAACCAAATCAATTGTTTAGGGTAGACTTGTTCGAATTGAAGCCGAGAGGTTGAATTCTCCTCTAATCGACAGATTAGAGGGCCTTAGGTCTCCAATCAACCAGCTAGGGTAGATCTGTACCAACACATGAGAATTGAGGTGTAGAAACCCCTAAAAGGCAATCAATTGCATTCCAACCTAAATCTTGATCCAACACACGACGGTTGAGGCTTAGGAACCTTAGGTATGGTCAATTGAACCTTTCTAAAGAGTTTAGCACAAGGTACCAGCAAGGAATGCATCAACTCGAACTGGTAAGCTCTGTTCTGGCAAGCCAGTACGGGTCTTACCAGAGTGGTGCGGCCTTGCCTTACCAAGTGGAGTACGGCCTAGCCGTACCAACTTGGTACGGGCCGTACCACTAGAGGCAGATCACAGATGAAATCTGAAACCCTGGAAACGCCTTTTATCCATAATCAAAACACAATTTACATTTCTTCTAGCATTTTATTACATTGTTTGAATTGCTTGAATTGACATTTTTAGGAACTTAAATACCAAACCAAAACCTTCTCACTTCTAGTTTTTAATTGAGTTTGGTAGATTCTAACCTAGTAATTGCCCGTCCCCGTGGATCGATACCCGATTATACTACTCGATAGGGGTTGTGCACTTGCGACCCTTACTCGTGAAGTGTAAACGCGGTTTTAAAAAGTACGCCCTCAAGCGTACCGAAACTTGCGTTGCGCTTTCGCGCGAACACATGACTCAAGCAAATTGAAATGGACGGCCCAGATTAATTTTATTTGGGTCAAACTCAATCTGGTGCCTATGGAGACTGTAGGGGGCTGTTTTGAGATTCGTGTCATATTAAAAGAACCGTCCAATTATAATTTGTTTGAGTCAAGTAACCTGAGGTGATGTGAATTATGTGTTCAAATAGTTCGGTTTATTTGGTTTTTAACCAAATTGAAACAATTCGGTTTAAATGGGTTGATTTTTCGGTTTAAATTTTTAGTTTGGTTGACTTTTTTAATTAGATCGGTTTAAATAGATTGGTTCGGTTTAGATTTTTTAAACCGATAAAACCAAACCGACAGGTTTATAATAGTTAAGTGCGGAGGTTTCAATTTTTTCCTTTCATTTTCCCCTCACCTCTCCGTTCAGTTTGCACGCTCACGCATGCCTAAACCTTTTTCCTGTAGCATCGCCTCCTTACACCTTGTTTGGATGGAGAGTAGAGGAAGGAAGGGGAGGTGAAGAATAAAAGGGAATGGAATGGAATAGAAAAGAAGACTAACATATTTAACCTCTTTGTGTTTGGATGATTAATGAGAGAAAATAAATTTACTTTTATTTTCATCTTATTTCTTGTTTGGTTGATTAAAATTTAGAAGGTTACTAAGAAATTCGGTGACTGTTGTAGATTTGTGACAAAAAAATTTGTATGAGAATTATATAAGTAAGATATAGGATTGGACATTTGTGTTATTTTTTCTAAAATTATTTGCAACAATTTTTTTTTTCCATCCGTTACACTCCAAATCGGGAGAAAAACTGATTCTATTGATTACAATGATACAAGTTAAACCTTTCATCTTATGTACCATTCACCTCCGACATTATTTTATCAACCAAACACGATTCGACAGAAAGTTTTTTTTTTTTTCATTCTCTTCCTTCCTCTGCTCTCCATCCAAACAAGATGTTAGTCTCTACTCATCTTATCGCCAAATCCTGTCAATTCGCCGAACAACTCGCCTCTGCACAATGTCCTTAAATCTCTCTCTCTCTATACCCTGAATTCCCTAATTAATTATTCTCTCTTTCCTTCAAATTTTAAGTTCGAACTCCCAATTCAATTTGAATTTCTGTTTTTTCTCTCTTTTCAAACTCTTTTCTCACAACTCACAAGTCAATGGGATCATAGATTTTCAAAGAAAGACAGACATAAGCTCCGATTCACAATCAATTTGAAAAATAAAATTAGTATTTTTCTTCTCGTTTATTTTGAATTTGCAATTTTGATGTATATGCCAGAGTAAAGGTTATTTGTCAGATTGTGTGTTTTGGAAGAGAAAATTATGTAATGTTTCTTATGTGTTTTTGCAATATTAATTGGATTTTGATCTAATATATTATTCAGACAATAAAAATCTTGTAAGAATGATTATCATGATTTACGAAGAGATTTACGTCTTTGGTTCAACCGAATAAATTAAAATTAATCTACTTTAATCGGTTCGGTTTTAGTTCAGTTTGATATTTTAATTCAGTCAGTTCGATTGAGTTTTTAAAAATGGAAAGAAAAAAAAAATATATATATATATATATATATATATATATATATATGATTTAGTAATTTTAGTTCGGTGTGACCCGATCGGACGGGTTCGGGTCTAAAATCAAACTATAGGTTACGTTGAATCCGAATTCGAATACATCCAAATGTTACTATAAAAGCGCGGCAAACCCTAGGCCCTGTATCTCGAAAATGCCGCCTCTTTTTCTCTAACATTGCCCAACAACAGTTTCCGATATCTGGCGACACTGTCTCTCTCAGTCTCTCCTCTCTATCTCCTCTTCGTTGCCCCAGGCTAGCTTCAACTCTCAACGATCCTCTCTATCTCCTCTTCGTCGCCCAAGGCTAGCTTCAACTCTCAACGATCTGTCTGACTCCAGGTTTTTTTACCTTCTACCATGTATTGTTTGTCTTTTTCTCTTTTTTACAATTTTCAAAAATCGGATTTATTAGTTTTCATCTAGGCGCGTACAGTGTCAGTTCTCCTGTTCCAACCATAATCTGATCCAATATTGCATAATTGATGCCTTCTTTCTCCCAAATCAGAAACCCTAACCGAACTTTTGCATTTGAGCAACCAATTTTCTCAATATCATAATAGATGTATAGATTTTATCAAGTCTGAAAACCTTACCGAAATTCAGGAGCAGATCTAGCTCTTGTGTATTATGCTAGTATAGATTTCAAGAATTTATTTTTTTGGTAACACTTATTTATTTTATGTTTTTTTTTTTCTGAACTGGCGATGGCTGCAGAAGACAACACTGTGAGTAGCTTACTGGAGGAGAAAAGTAAACGAGTAGTAAAGCAAGGACTTGGCCAGAACAAGCACCATATGTCAGGTGCATCATCACATGCATCTATCTATGCCTTTTTTATTTTTTTTGTCTAGTCTGTACAAGAAATGTAGTAATTTTGGCTATAGCTTCCATATATTAGGCAAGAAATATTTTCCATATTTACAGTGCGAATTAACAAAATCTTGTTGTGTTTGTAGTTTTAAAGTTTAGTTCTTAGGAGGAGGTTTAATCTTTAGTCCTTTTAAATTTAATTTTGTTGAAACCCAGCAAAAAAGAAAAGAAAATCATCCTTCCTTAAAAAAATCATCATGGAGGTCGTTATCAACAATTGTATTGCTTCGGAAATGTTATTTGCGGATTTCCTGAACATCAAAATAAGGTCTCTGTTACATGTACTAAGTTGGTAAGTCCCATGTATCACTGGTCCCTTCTTGTGTGGCACTTCATAATTCAAAATTTGACTTCAATGATTTTTTTTTATCTTCTAATAATGGGAAGTACTTTTGCTTATTTTGGATGAAGCTATCTCGCAATTTGAGAATGATGTAACTATAGGGATAGGATGAGGAGTTAGGGAAATAGGACCATGTAAAGAAATTTTTCTTATCAATAACAATTGTTAGTTGCATTTTAGCCACTGACCTTAAAAAAAAATTCTGAAAATTTCTAGGCCAGAAGAAGCAATATCTGTTAGATAAACTTAATCTTTATGCCTTTTGAGTCTACTATTTTTTTTATAAAGGAAAAGAAGATACATATACATCTGACATTGTTATCCCTTCGCAAACATTATTTGCGATTTGCACAAAATCAATTATTTGTTCTTGATCTGCATGTAATATGTGGTAAGGTGTTGAATTCAAGTGTTTTAAGTCATGTCTCATCTGATACTGTATCATTTCGAAATTGACATAGATAAACAGCTTCGAAGATGAATTCTTGAAAAATAATTTTATTCCTGAGACCGCAATCTCAGTCTGCGAGATTCTCTATAATTTGCTTTTGCATCTAGTACTTGCGATATGAAATTGTAGTTCTTTCCATAGTGTACAAGACATTTAACTTCCAAAAGAAGTAATTGTAATAATAATAATAATAAGCCATGTTTATAGCAGGCATTAGCAGCTTGTATACATGGAACCCAATAACATAGACTGTGGTTCCCCTCATTGTTTGTTAGAAGTGTTGAATATGAGTTAAATGGTCGATTTTTTTAATTAGATAAGTATGAGCCAGTTGCATTCATTATTTTCCCGGTTTTCTCATTTCAACTGAGATTATTGAATCAAGGACAAATTGTATTACAATTCCTGCAAACTTTTGCTACTTAATTGGCTAGCAATCACCCAATCAGTGTTTATGTAATTAATGGTTTTCTTTTATGACTATTTGTTCAGATGTTAGAAATGAGAACTGATGAATGTCTACAGGGAGATTCGCTAGCTTCTCTTCAATTTAGCATGAGCGGACTAGGAAATGGTATAAATATATAGCTAAAAACTTTAAATGATAGTATTGATTAATGGTATCCCTATCGTTGCTGTGGCTTTTCATATTTTAAACAGGTGTTCTCTGATCTACTCATGTATTGCTGTATGTAAGTACTAAGTATTACATTTACATTTTGGATCTATATATACTGGTAAGTACCTTGTGTTAGGAGTTGTTTTGATGCCAAATACCCCTTCTCCTTCTATTGTTCTTTCCAATTCTTTCAGATATTTTCCTCTTCAGTTTTTTGGGTTTATGAGAGGAGCCTCTGATTATAATTTGAAAGGAATTCATATCAACTTCTCTTGTTAATAGATCCAGTTGATCTGTTGTTACAGTTTAACAAAGTCTCTCTTTGAATTTCTTTGATTTGTATCAAGCTTCTTCCCTAGTAAAGAAACTTGTGTCAATTTATTAACTTATTTCGATAAAGAAAATTGTCCATACTGTCTTTTGTCAATTACCACATAGGGTAAATATAATAAGGTGATTGCTGAGGCCAAGGAAAGAAGAAGGTAAGGTTCCGATAAGAAAGACACAAGTCCACCCATGGGACCTCGCCTTGTCCTTTTCGCTTGGCAATTGTTCCTTTCTGACCATGCTTGCATGTCCAACCACACACTATAACATCCTTAAACCAGCATCTTCACAATACCAATAAAGCACACAAACAAGTCGAATTGTTACAAAAGCCACAGGTACTTGAAACCAAAGTAAAGGAAACAACCCAACAAGAGTTGAATTATATTTAATAAGGCTATAAATAATTTACCTAAACATGCAGGAGCCCCATTTTTCTCACTGGGAAGTTGATCCCGAACATCGGACCCTCTTGGTTGGTGCATGGTTTGGCGGTCCATTGGGGTTGCTCACCATCAAGGGCAACAAAGCAATGTTCCCTAGCCACCAAGCATTGGGGTGGCACATGAGTCATCACTCAAAGGAAAAGAGGAAGCGGGACCAGTTCAACGTGATACCTAGTACCTCCCGTAAAACGTGCACACAATGTGGGTGGATCTAGCAGCAAAAAAAAGTAAGTAAAGAGAGAATCTTCTTAAAATAAACTTCTTAGAAATATTGAAGTTTGATGTGTGTTATAGAGTTTTCAATTGAAGTTGTGTCGTTATCTTTATATTTATTTGGTTTTGAAGATTTATCTGTGGTTTAGGAAATTGCTATTGTTTGTTGTTGTTGTTGTTGTTGTTGTTGTTGTTGTTGTTGTTGTAGCATGAGCGGACTAGAAAATGATATGAATATAGCGAATTAGGAAACTGCTATTGCTTGTTGTTGTTGTAATAGTAGTTTGTAATTTCATTTATTTTCAAATGTCATTTGTTTGCTCAAGTTCAATCAATTTTTCCTTTCTTTTCTATAAAACATATAATATGTTTGTAATATGCTTAATTAATACACCTTTGTCTATTAGTTAATGGAGATCTACAATTTTAGTATGAAACAATTATTGACAAAATTCATGTATTAAAACATCAAGTCAAAATACATTTTAACG
Source organism: Carex myosuroides (assembly GCA_028015225.1). NCBI lineage: Eukaryota > Viridiplantae > Streptophyta > Magnoliopsida > Poales > Cyperaceae > Carex > Carex myosuroides. The sequence continues at coordinate 13,620,858 of CM051470.1, forward strand.
ATTATCAACAGGCAACAGCTGTATTAATTTATTTGGAGAATCATAAGATACAAATTTGATTATTACAGAATGAATTAATGTATATTTCATTAATATAGAATGCACATTTGCTTCTAGAACAAAAATGATCGCTAATAATTATTAATGAATTCTAGGTGGGGAGCTAGGACTTGAATAAGCATCACATTCATGGATAAAATAATCCTCGAGTGACATCTGTGCTATAATCGGATTCATGGATAAAATATAAATGCTGATAATCAGATTAGAGACATCTGTGCTATGCAAATGCTCTTGGAGAGATCGACTTCCAATGTCTCATTCTCAGATTGAATAAGAAATTCGGATTGACAATTTGAACTTTGAAAATGGAGATATGAGCATAAAGTAAAACACTCTCTTTACTTCCTAAAGCACCGTAGCATCACTATATATATATAGAGGAGGGTTCCAATGCACCATCTTTTCTATGCTCCCAATGCACCCAATTTTTTATCTCCTTTATTTCTATTTTCAAAGTCCGAACAATCGATCTGAACCGCTCAACATGATCAAACTTCAATATTTCTAAGAAATTTATTTTAAGAAGATTCTCTCTTTACTTACTTTTTTGCTGCTAGATCCACCCACATTGTGTGCACGTTTTACGGGAGGTACTCGGTATCACGTTGAACTGGTCCCGCTTCCTCTTTTCCTTTGAGTGATGACTCATGTGCCACCCCAATGCTTGGTGGCTAGGGAACATTGCTTTGTTGCCCTTGATGATGAGCAACCCCGATGTACCGTCAAACCATGCACCAACCAAGAGGGTCCGATGTTCGGGATCAACTTCCCAGTGAGAAAAATGGGGCTCCTGCATGTTTAGGTAAATTATTTATAGCCTTATTAAATATAATTCAACTCTTGTTGGGTTGTTTCCTTTACTTTGGTTTCAAGTACCTGTGGCTTTTGTAACAATACGACTTGTTTGTGTGCTTTATTGGTATTGTGAAGATGCTGGTTTAAGGATGTTATAGTGTGTGGTTGGACATGCAAGCATGGTCAGAAAGGAACAATTGCCAAGCGAAAAGGACAAGGCGAGGTCCCATGGGTGGACTTGTGTCTTTCTTATCGGAACCTTACCTTCTTCTTTCCTTGGCCTCAGCAATCACCTTATTATATTTACCCTATGTGGTAATTGACAAAAGACAGTATGGACAATTTTCTTTATCGAAATAAGTTAATAAATTGACACAAGTTTCTTTTTTTTTGAAAGATTTGACAGTGGCTGTCAAAGTATTACAACTGCAACTCTACATACAATAACAGTAAGCGTAAAAACTTAACGCACACCACAGCCTAGCCTCTTGAGCCGCCCACTCTGCAATCATCTCAGGCCTCAGGGACTTCCCTGCAAAGATCCTTGCATTTCGTTGTTTCCATATTGCCCAGCAAATTGCAATTAATGTCGACTTCTTTTCCTTGCTCGAGGATCGAAGCCTATGCATAGAACGGTCCCAGATTTGCTGTACTGATTCCGCATGTAACAGTAACCCGGTATTAAGTGGCCATTCAGCGTGAGCCCACACCCAACTTGCGTAGGGACACTCAAAAAGCAGATGCAATGCCGTTTCCAGTGGACAAACCTCGCACATGACACATCTAAGATCACAGCTGAAATTTCTCCGCGCCATTACATCGTGTGTTAGGAGTTTCCCCTTAAGTAACAAGTAGATAAAGATCTTCACTGTTGGTGGGCATTTGCTTTTCCATATTGCTTCATTCCACCACTTGATTTTCCCGGTTCCTGGCAGCATGGCATAGGCCGATTTTGCAGAATAGACCCCTGAAAGTTCTAAAATCCAAAATAAGTGATCTTCTTCGGAATTGAAGATTGTTTGGGGTGGGGGCTGCACCTGAGGGGCTATGTCTTGAATGATTTCCATGGCATCTCTTAGTGAAATCCTTTGGAATGGTGGACGTGTCAATCCCCTGTCCGACGTTAGGATAGGTCTTTCACCCCATGTATCATACCAAAATGAGATACAGGTACCTTGTCCAATTGTCCATCTAGTACAACAATGAAACAGGGTCTTAATTTTCCGTAAGTGTTTCCAAAAGAAGGAACCTTGCATTGACCATATTAGGGGGCCATCAGTATTTGTTCCGATTAATCTTAATTTGTAGATTACCGATGTCCATAAGGAGTCCGGCTCCTTATATGCCTTCCACCACCACCTTAATAGAAGGGATATGTTCCTTAATCGCAAATCTGCTATGCCCATGCCACCCCACCGTTTAGGAAGGGTTACCGAACTCCAGTTTATTAGGGAGATGCTGGCTCTGCCATCCTCATTTCGTCCCACAGAAATCCTCTACGTATTTGATCCATCCTAGCGATTACCCATTCAGGTAAGGCGAAACATGCCATATAGTAAATTGGGATTGCAGAAAGTACCGTATTAACGAGTTGAAGGCACCCACCTCTTGATACCAGCTTCTTCTTCCATCCCTCCAAACGCCTTTCTAGTTTTTCAATCAATGGTACAAAGAGTTGCCTATTTAGCCTTTTAATTGTCAAAGGCATCCCTAAGTACATTACTGGGAAGGTTGACTCTGTACAACCCATGACCGCATTGATCACAAGTTTCTTTACTAGGGAAGAAGCTTGTTACAAATCAAAGAAAATCAAAGAGAGACTTTGTTAAACTGTAACAACAGATCAACTGGATCTATTAACAAGAGAAGTTGATATGAATTCCTTTCAAACTATAAACAGAGGCTCCTCTCATAAACCCAAAAAACTGAAGAAGAAAATATCCGAAAGAATTGGAAAGAACAATAAAAGGAGAAGGGGTATTTGGCATCAAAACAACTCCTAACACAAGGTACTTACCGGTATATATAGATCCAAAATGTAAATGTAATACTTGGTACTTACACACAGCAATACATGAGAAGATCAGAGAGCACCTGTTTAAAATATGAAAAGCCACAGCAACTATAGGGATACCATTAATCAATACTATCATTTAAAGTGCTTAGCTATATATTTATACCATTTCCTAGTCCGCTCATGCTAAATTGAAGCGAAGCTAGCGAATCTCCCTGTAGACATTCATCAGTTCTCATTTCTAACATCTGAACAAATAGTCATAAAAGAAAACCATTAATTACATGAACAATGATTGGGTGATTGCTAGCCAATTAAGTAGAAAAAATTTGCAGGAATTGTAATACAATTTGTCCTTGATTCAATTTGCAATCTCAGTTGAAATGAGCAAACCGGGAAAATAATGAATGCAACTGGCTCATACTTATCTAATTAAAAAAATCCACCATCTAAGTTAACTCATATTCAACACTTCTAACAAACAATGAGGGGAACCACAGTCTATGTTATTGGGTTCCATGTATACAAGCTGCTAATGCCTGCTATAAACATGGCTTATTATTTTTATTACAATTACTTCTTTTGGATAGTTAAATGTCTTGTACACTATGGAAAGAACTACAATTTCATATCGCAAGTACTAGATGCAAAAGCAAATTATAGAGAATCTCGCAGACTGAGATTGCAGTCTCTGGAATAAAATTATTTTTCAAGAATTCATCTTCGAAGCTGTTTATCTATGTCAATTTCGAAATAATACAGTATCAGATGAGACATGAATTAAAACACTTGAATTCAACACCTTACCACATATTACATGCAGATCAAGAACAAATAATTGATTGTGTGCCAATCGCAAATAATGTTTGCGAAGGGATACCAATGTCAGTATCAAAGAAGCTGTCAAATTTTGCTAGGACCAATTAACACCAGCAAGGACAAAAACCTACAGATGTATATGTATCTTTTTTTTTCCTTTATAAAAAAAATAGTAGACTCAAAAGGCATAAAGATTAAGTTTATCTCACAGATATTGCTTCTTTTGGCCTAGAAATTTTCAGAGTTTTTTTTTTTGAAGGTCAGTGGCTAAAATGCAACTAACAATTGTTATTGATAAGAAAAATTTATTTACATGGTCCTATTTCCCTAACTCCTCATCCTATCCCTATAGTTACATCATTCTCAAATTGCGAGATAGCTTCATCCAAAATAAGCAAAAATACTTCCCATTATTAGAAGATAAAAAAAAATCATTGAAGTCCAATTTTGAATTATGAAGTGCCACACAAGAAGGGACCAGTGATACATGGGATTTACCAACTTAGTACATGTAACAGAGACCTTATTTTGATGTTCAGGAAATCCACAAATAACATTTCCGAAGCAATACAATTGTTGATAACGGCCTCACATGATGATTTTTTAAGGAAGGGTGATTTTCTTTTCTTTTTTGCTGGGTTTCAACAAAATTAAATTTAAAAGGTCTAAAGATTAAACCTCCTCCTAAATCCTAAGAACTAAACTTTAAAACTACAAACACAACAAGATTTTGTTAATTCGCACTGTAAATATGGAAAATATTACTTGCCTAATATAATGGAAGCTATAGCCAAAATTACTACATTTTTTGTACAGACTAGACAAAATAAAAATGCATAGATAGATGTGATGATGCACCTGACATATGGTGCTTGTTCTGGCCAAGTCCTTGCTTTACTACTCGTTTAACTTTTCTCCTCCAGTAAGCTACTCACAGTGTCGTCTTCTGCAGCCATCGCCAGTTCAGAAAAAAAAAACATAAAATAAATAAGTGTTACCAAAAAAATAAATTCTTGAAATCTATACTAGCATAATACACAAGAACTAGATCTGCTCCTGAATTTCAGTAAGGTTTTCAGACTTGATAAAATCTATTCAGGGGTAGAGAGAGACAGAGATTTAAGGACATTGTGCAGAGGCGAGTTGTTCGGCGAATTGACAGGATTTGGCGATAAGATGAGTAGATACATACGTATAATACAATGATTGTTTAACAAAAGAAAAACAAATTGACAGATAATTATACATGTAAAGGGAAGGGGGGTGAGAGGCAAAGGAGTACAAACCTCCTTCCAACTATCCAAAACCCACCATATGATATTATCATTAAACCACTACCTGACAAATGTTAACAAAAATAAATGAAACAATCCCCTAAACCTCCCTACAAGGAACCATTAATTGGTTCGACTATAGCCGAGCTCTCGTCAAGTATTATATCAGCAGGGTCTCCTATCCAAACGCGATCCCTCCACCTAAACTTAATTCTCAATTTACCATTTGCATCTACTCCCGTTATCTCCCCTTTACTCGAATTGTTCTCCATGCCCCAACCCCATCTAGGTGTTACCAAACCAGGTTTGATCCTTATCTTGTCACCGACTTTGAAAGCTCTCACTCGCTCCATTTCCCACTCTTTGCACAACCATAGCCTCTCAGTAAAGCAAAATGCAACAGATAATTCCCCATCCTCAGCACGGTGTACCACTCCTATGCTAGAACGAGTCACGTCTCCCCATTGGTATGTAGGGGTTGAAACGGATTCTCTCACCTTGACCCAATCCCCAACCCGGATCTCCTCCTCTTCTTCGACTGCCTCTGCCTCAGCCGGGTCCATTGTCCATGCCTTAGACCCGGTTGGGGTATATATCCTTAGCCTTCCATCAGCATCTATAGATGATATTGTCCCCACGCTTGAATGGGTGTGGTTTGACCAGCCAAAACGCGGTTGCTTCACATTTATTTTAAATCTAACTCTCTGGCCAACAACAAATGGAGAAGCTACCTCTAACTGGGAGGTTGGTCCCACCCACCTCTCCTGCTCACTACAAAATGCCACATTCACTGTCCCATCCCATACATCACCCTCAAACCCAAGTCCATGAACTACCCCTATGTTGCCAGGTTTCACAGACTTCCATGCATCTGCTCCCTCCCTCAATTGCACCCAATCACCGACCTCAAAAGCCTGCTCCTTTTCAAGGTCAGCTGGGTCACCTCTCCACAGACCTGACAATCCAAAAAAGGTAATCCGAACCTCTCCATCTGCATTGACTCCAGTCACAACACCCCTAGAATCAGGTCGAGCGTCCCTCCACCCCCATCTCGGCTCAGTTAGACCCAGTCGAAACCTAACAAATTGGCCAACCTTTAAAGAAGGCACCTTCTCTACATCCATGTAATGGGTACTCCATTTGCCTTTTCTAAAGCAACCAGCAAGATCTAAATAAACCGAGTCTTGTATGCTGTGAACCACAGCTATGTTGTCTTTCCCGACAATATTCCACTCAACGGTGGGTCTACTACCTATGCTGGGCTTCAGACGAACCCAGTCGCCTACTTCAAAACCTGACAGCCTCTCAGCATCTCCTGGGGCCACTTTCCAGAGGCAGCTCCTGCCTGAAACTCTCACCTGCAATAAAGGAATTTAAGAGGTTCAGATTAAACCTTATCATCATCAACTACATCAATATCAAACTCAACCCGTCTAAATTTAACAGCTTGATCAAATGTAGAGTTTAGGTCAACTCTTATTCAAATGGGTTACTTCGGCAAAAACAGTTAAGCCAAAATGATTTGGGTCTCAATAAAGCAACCTAACACGTGGTACTGCAATAACTTATCACAAACAAAGTTCACAATTCATTTTGGTTATTAATTAAATATCTTTAAATACTAAATACTCACATTTAGTGTCCCATCCATGTCGATCAGTGCTATTGTGCCAATGGTGGCAGCAGTCTCATTAGACCAACCAAGGCGGGGCTGGGAAACAGAGGGCATGAGGTGAATTTTCTGTCCCACTTCAAATGGAGGCAATTTCTCCATGTCAGCCACTGAGCACGAGAATGGACGACTTCTGAAGCAGAAGGCCACACCCATGTCATCGTCATCCTCCAAGCTGTGCACTATCCCAATGCTGTTTCGTGTTACATCCTCCCAACCGTACTTTGGCGATGGGACAGTAGCCTTTACTCTTACCCAGTCTCCAACCTAAGAAACCCAAAATCTACAAGTAAAAACCACCAAAATCTGAAGGGTAAATTACTCGACTACCTATAAATCTGAACCAAGACAAAGCTTACCTTAAAGTTCTCCACCTTCTCCATATCAGATGGATCAGCTTGCCACATGTTTGACCGACTGGGGATGTAAATTACAAGAAGGCCATCGGCCTCGATCTCAAATATTTTCCCTACACTGTGATGTGTCTCACCACCCCAAGCATATCTTGGCTCAGCGACAGATCTCTTTACACAAACTTGGTCACCAATCTAGATTCATGCATAAACAAAATTATTAATCATGGTCAATAGAAGTAAGAACTGAAGTATCCCACCATTTTACCACTAATCACCATTGTTTCTTCACGATGCTTTCTGGTTTCTAACCCTTTTATCTGCATTAATCTTCTCTTTTTTTATTTCCATTTAGTCTGGTAAGTGGTTCGCCTGGATCCAATGAAATGAGAACGAATGTCATTGCACTTGTATAAATTGCAATACCTTAAATGGCTCAACATGCTCGACTTCTTCAGGTTCACAATGCCACGGCTTAGGCACATAACAGAGACCCAACAAGAGGCTGCTATCAGGTCTAATGGAGTACACAATTCCAATACTGCCTGGGGTGATTGCCTCCATGCCATTAACAGTAGCAGTTAAAGAGGCACGGACACGGACCCAGTCACCAACTTTGAATTCCTCCACTCTTTCTACCTCAGAAGGATCTGCTCGCCATCCCCTAGAAGCCCCTGGAAATCCAACACGCAAGCTCCCATCATCATCAACATAAAGCACCGTACCAATGCTATCCCTTGATGGGGCACGCCATCCAAACCTGACAAAGTAAAAACCATTAAGAAAGAACACACAAATGGCGTAGGAATGTACAGCTGAACTAGAAATTATGTAATTGGTAATCTAAATGTGTCATATAAACAAAGGTTCTTATATATTTATCAGAAGTTCAACACTTGAAATTACTTCTTTTGTAAAATTAATAATTAAATGTAACAAAAATAAAAAAGGAAATAAGTTGCCCATGTACCTGGCTTCCCTGACATCAGGCTTTAGCTGGACATGCTGTCCCCTGTTTAGAGGGATGATTTTTATCACTTCATGCAACAAAACCCTAGCTTCTCCAGAGCAAAATGATATAAGAAGAGTCTCGTGGTCAAGCACAGCCTGCACAAAACCAACGCTCCTGTGACTTGCACCTTGCCAACCATATGCTGGAGCAGTAATATTTCTTCTAAACTTGACCCAGTCTCCCAAATCATATCTGATTAAAGAACAGTCAGATAGTCACAAAAATCAGTTAACACTGAAATTACAATCAGGATAATACCAGTAAGCTTGACATGGCTTTTCTTTTTATTGTTTATTCCTCCTCCCAAGTTCTCAATTTACAATCCTTGGAAGATATTGTTCTACTTAATGGTACCCTTCTCTGGGCATGATGAAAAGTTTTAATTACACTGGTCGATCCTTTTTGCATTGAGTAGAACCCACTTTTTTGGTACATACTGAGTGGAATTATGTACACATATATATTACTATCCTCTTTTGTCTGAGCAGTATGGAATTATGTACAAATATATATTACTATCCTCTTTTGTCTGAGCTTGGTTGACCAGACTTTCAACAAGATTAAAGCTATTATCATAATGATGGGATCCGTTATTTCAAGTAGTACAGAGAAAAATCAATGTGGAGGTTTCTAATTAGCAATGAAACAAAACGCGAAGACCAAGTGAGGTACTATAATTATATGAATGCATCTTAAGCTAATCCAATAAATAAAAGCAAAAGGCAAACATCGTAGAAGAAAGATGAACTCCTTTATTCTCTAGTGCTTCCATCAATTCTTCTGAAATCCACTCTCGAGGCAACCGTTCCAGACAATCCCGCAGTGTCAAACCCCTATAGCCAAAGACTGTTGAGACAAATGTTCTTCTCGGAGTACCATTCAAATAAAGGCAAAACTTTATGTTCAAGGACATAATTATCCAATAAAAAGAACCACTGTTTTGGTTTTCTGTTTTGTTTTGTTTTCATTATTTTTTTACTTTTTATTTTGATGTAACAAATGTGTTTTTTGAAAGCAGTTAATCAGTCAACGGGGTTCTCTTATACATCAGGAGAACTGAAAAACAATTCGTAAGGTCAAAAGATAATAAAGAATGCTTGCCTGTGGTTTCTAACTTCCATATCCGGATAAGGATGTTTCAGCATCTCAACTATCCACTTTAGATTTTCACGTATCATTCTTGCTGCATCAGCGGCTATGTGAAATGCATTGTCACCATCATCATCCTGATTATTTTGTACAATTTAGAAATTTACAATAGTTGCAAATAAAAGTTGGCATATCACTACTGGGAAGTTCTACCACATTGATTAGTAGGTAGTGCACTAGAAAGATTTTCAGTAAAAGATCTTTTCTTCGTTTTCAAAGCAGTAATTGCAGGAAAGTATTTCAAGTTGAAGGCAAAAGGACTACTAAACGAAGTTTTGATTTCCCCATATTTTCTGATTTTGTTTTTTTTTGTTATCTCATCCTCTTTTTTAACTCCGCCTGTGTAGCTTATGCACAGCCTGTCCTAATCCAGGAAAAAGGAGGGTTGTGATAAGACGTGGCGAACCAACGTAAAAAAAAACATCCTCTTTATGGAAATGAAACCCTACCGAATTTTGGTGACTCCGGTTGGGTTTCATTTCTAGCCTACCCCAACTTGTTTGGGACTAAAGGCTTGGTGGTGGTGGTGGTTGTTGTTGTTGTTATCATCATCTCATCCTCCTTTTTATCTAGGTTGTCGGTACTTGTGCTCATAAACCTCCTTATTTTTCTTTATTTACTTCATATGAGCAATATAATTGAGATAAGCCATATTACCTGCAAATTACAGTCCGCTCCTGCAGGTAAAAGCAAACCGACACATGAATTAGCCCCCCTATTCAAAGCCACATGGAGAGGAGTTGTTTTTTGTGCATTTGTAATATTTACATCCACACCGGCTTCTAAAATAATCTGTTCAACAAAAGATAAATATGAGCAAATATTCATGACAATATTTGAGAGAAATAATTAAACAGTTGAGCTTTTTAAGTGGTTCCAGAGCAATTTCACCAGATTTCAACAGAAAATATTACCTTTACTAACTCTGCATCATTGATCATAGCAGCAGTGTGCAGTACCGTTCTAAAGTGAGGATCTTGTGCCCTTGAATCAGCACCAGCAGCAAGCAATATTCTCACTAGCTCTCGGCCCTCTGTCAAACACACACAGAAAATTTCGGCAGTTAAAGATCGGAAAAGAAAAAATTGAGATAATAAAGTGATTGATAAGACTGCAACTTGAGTACCTTTTATACTCAATTTTCACCTACCAGATTCATGATCTCTCTTAAGAGATGCTGCCATGCATAGAGCAGTACCATGTTCGCCAGGTAAGTTGATTGCTTCTTCTACATCTTCCCGAGAGGCGATTTCAGCCCATCTTTTAACCACAGCCACATTCCAGGTGTCAATGCATAGATGCAATGGCCTGTACAAGTAAAGCAGAGTAGAAGGTACAAATTGAAGACAGTAAGCAATCAAGGATTTCATTAAATATTGTTTACTGGTTAGAGCTATAGCAGTATAATAGCAGAACACTCACAATATATAAAGTTCCTTTGTAACTAATTTTATATCATTCTGTACAATTTGGAGTGCATAAATGAACTAGTAGTGGATATTACTATTTCCATTTTATTTGATCTGAATCAGAATTCCAAACAATTTTTGTTTGGTGACTTACTGGAGATACTGGGCCCATGTCCTGTACTTGAGGTAAATCAAGCATATATTCCTTGTTAAAGAAAGAAATCTTACGTTTTTCTCTGTGAATTGAATATACCCATTGACCTACATCCACCATTTTCCAAAATGACAATAGCACAGTCAGTGTATTTTCTGGAAATGGCTCTGTGCAGAACTGTTTCACCGTCATCATCTATTGCATTTGAGTCCGCCCCAGCCAAAAGCAGCTCCTGAATAATTGCAGATAAACTAAAAATTAAAAATATTAAAATATAACCCCAAGAGCATATCAACTCAAGCATTTCTAAGGATAGCTGAACTTGAAATTCAAATAATTTTAGCTTGGGGACGCAGAAAGCATACAGTCCCCAATCCTACATAAGGCTATAACCCTATTTGTAAGTCCTGAAAAGGAACAAATTTACCCTCTCACTCGAGTGGTATAAAAACCAAAGGAAAAAAAAAAACTATCTTACCCGCATGCAATCTGGATAGCCATTGAAAGCACAAACGTGTGCAAGAGAATGGCAGGAGCCCTCCTTTAGCCGGAAGTTAACATTTGCCGATCTCCTGATAAGAGTACGGACACATTCATACGATCCAGCAAAAAGAGCAAACAAGATTGGTGGATTACCATCCCTGTCAAAGATATCCACATTGACCTCGTTACATGCCAGAATGACCTCCACCATCTCTGCTGAGCCCCTGCGGCTTGCCAAATGCAGTGCAGTGTGACCATCTGCATTTTGTGCTTCTAGAAGGGAGCAGAGTGCTTTGCTATTTCCCTGAGATGAAGCTTTGGCAAGTATGTCCCTGACACCTGCTATATCCCCTTCACTTATTAGTCGGTGTAAGATACTTGGCCTGTCTAAAAAGGCTTCTAGAACAGATTTTGGAGAAGGCTCTGTGGCGTTTGTTGGGGGAGTTCTAGTAACATCACTGTCAGCCAAAGTTAGGAATGAAAAACTCAGTGATTTCTATAGACACGGGAAATAAAGCAGGATAATGCAGAAAGAGTCTTTCATTTCTATATGTTTCTGACAAAATTGTTAATAGTATTACTTTTCTGGACTAGCAGGAGGGCTTCTTGGTACTTCAAGCAAATGCCGCAGAAATATTGCCAGCATTGTCTGAAAATTTGGTCTTTTAGAAGCAGTGAACTGCAAACAATCACCAATCATTTTCCATAGTTCTCCAGGAAGCCCCACACCGACCACTCTTGAGTACTGAGGAGGTAATTTCTTCGTCTTTACAACCGAACGAAAGATCTCCTCTGCACTTAGTCCAGCCCATCTGCAAAATAGTATCTCTTATTATTGCAATGATTAGGAAAGTTTACGGTTACAAGATGATATAGTCTATAACAAGGAGTGCCAAGTCAGTGACAGTATCGTATGACAATGTGTGAACATCAGTAATGGGGCCACACATCTAGTTTGATCAAAGACATCTTCTTGCATTAATATATTCTTCCATTCATTTTCTTTGGTCTGATATGATGTTGGGTTCATACTTTTTCTCTTGAATTAGGTTATGATATAGCCACATTGTAATAAGAACTTCATCTCCTGCATCAAGCACCAGCAAAGGTTGTACCAGTGAAATTGTAATAGTCTTTATCTATATAAGGTAAACAAGAAATCACTTACGGTACAGAACCAGTACACATCTCCACCAAAGTACACCCAAAACTCCATGCATCAGACTCTCGCGAGATTCCATTTGCATCATCCCAAAACAAGTACTTTGACTTCTTTAGCGGCTCCCACGCCTCAGGGGCCATGTAATGTGGGTTTAAGAGAGGGCAGTCTGTGGATAACTGCATGCTAGAGCTGGATGTGCTTTCATCTGGTACTCTTCGGTATGAGGTTTTCTTCAGAACTGCTGATAGGCCATAGTCTGAAACAACTACATGCGCGTTTGAATCCAGGAGGAGGTTGGATGGTTTTATGCTCATGCATACTATTCCGGCTGCATGGAGTTCAGCCACCCCACGTGCAATATCTGCTCCATATCTGAAATTGCATATATTTATTTTAGTTGAGGTTTAAATATTCAAGATCAAGAAAATTAAATAAAAAATTTAATTATTTTTATAATTCGAGCATAAATTCGGTGTGTATGGAGTAAAATGTTTTAAGGCAGGGGTGGCCTCCTGAATCTTAGGCTGATTATTTTTTTTAGTTTTCATTGAATCACTTAATACACTGTTTCATGGGATGTGAAATTTTATTGGTTTTCCAAAAGAAGGCCCTTAAAAGTAGTGTGAGACTCGATTGATTATTTTGGAAGATAGTAGCGCTAGGGAACATATTTTTTTATATGCATTAAACTCGTACTCACTGGCAACTAGCAGACACTACCATCCGAAATAAACTAAATGCTACAGAATTCAAAACTTTATTGCTGAGGCACCTAAACAGCTAGGAGTTGGATTGGAAACAATAATTGGAATAGATGCAAAATAACTAAACAAACAAACAAACAAGTTGATCAACATCTTCAATATGCTGCTACAATTTGTAGAATTAATTTGAATTGCACTTCAGAAGTGAATTTGGTTACTATATGAGGAGAATTCTAAATATTGTTATCAGATAACAGCTTTGAAATTGATTACCATTTCAGTTATCAATCATTTCACAACATCTCATGTATTATGTACATAGGCACCTCAATAGGTCATTTCTAAATGAGATACATTTTCTTACCCCCTGATTCACTTGAATTTTGTGTCAGAATCGAATGGATTAATGTGTGTCAAATATGCTTACTATATAAATTTTGGATTAGTCATTTTGGGGCTTTTGTTGTACCGCACAGGTTATAGAAATTGCTTAGCTCATAATAAGAGATAAATATCCTGCTCAATCCAACCAAATAAAGATTAAATCCACTCTTTGAGAAGCAATTAGAAAGGTTAGATAATCTGGGACCTGAGAATCTGCTCCAAGGTGAGCCGGCCATTATTCTGCTGCATCTCATCCTGGATAGACCCAGTGTAGCGGTCCATTACCAAGCACAGATGGTTGTCAGTTTTCATCACTCCATGATAAACACACACATTCCTACACCAAATAGAGGCCCGGCGCAGCCGATCCAGCTCATCATGCACTTGGTCCACGGCCATCTCCTCCGTCACCACAAATCTCTTCACAGCCACCTGATGCCTACACTTCTGAACTGCACTCCCTCTGCCAACTGAACCTGTTCCACGGCCCAGCACTGCAGACCAAACCTCACAACCAGCGTTCCTCCCATCACCGAGACAGCGCACAAGGTTCAGCTCCTGATGTGAGCTGAGATCCAGGTGTGAACACGAGCGAGAGCAGCAACAACCCGAAACAGATGGACCTGATGTACTCCTAGCACGTTCTTCAAAGAAATCATCCTCATCTGCTTCACTCCCCGCATCAGAATTTACTTCAAAATCAAAAGAGGGAGAAGAATTGGAGGAAGAAATGAGAGAGATAATGGAGAAATTCTTCTTGAGCGTGTTCACACTGTTGCCTACGGCGGTGGGGTGGCGACAGCGGGGGCAGGAAAGGGTGGAATCGGGAGTGGAGGCGAACATTTTGGAGAGGCAAGCGCGACAGAAGCCATGGCCGCAGTGGAGGAGCAGAGGGGTGTGCTCTTCTTCGTCGTACTTGGTGCCACACACAGAGCAACAAGGGACTCGCTTCATGCCTCGGCCTACCTTGACTAGGTAGAATCCGATCAGATCTGGGGATGGATTCGGTGAATTGGGCCGGAGGACGGGGGGAGAGGAGGGTTAGTAGAGATTTAGAACAAGATCAATCAATGAATCATATTTATTTTCTAAATTATAAATTTTGAAATAATTAGACTAAAGAAGAACTATGACAACTTGTGACACTGAATTTTATAGAGTGAGGCCATGATGCAATGCACAGCGCGGGTAGGTTCGTACTAATTACTATGAATCAATATCTCTGTTTTCAAAAACCAAACAAGCTGATTTGAACCGTTTGATTTTCATATAAAAATATACTTATGATCTTCATATAAAAATGTACTTACAAATCAAAATTTACATTTTACAGAAAAATTAGACAGATAAAAAGTCACATTATCTAAAAAAATCTAGATCATTCAAAAGTAGCGATTTTCGACCTTTCTAAAAATATTACAAAAGTTTTACAAAATATAAAATTTAGTTTGCAAGTACGTTTCTATCATATTAAACGGTACATATATTGATTATTTAAACTTTAAAAATAAAAATATTAATCTATATATAATACACACTAAACAACACTAAACAGCGCTATGCATATATAGTACTGCAACCTCACTCAAGTTTATAACATTATAATCCTCCTCTTTATTTATGTTGTAAATTATTACATTAGCTACACTTGAGGAGCATTTGAGACAATTGATGAGAGATATATGGAAGGGAAAATAGAGAGGAATTTGTATCCTCAGTTAACTCAAATTCTGAGTTTAAATTCAGATCATCTGATTTAAATTCACACGAATATTAAAGGGTTATGTGTATTACTTGCGAAGACGGCATTGGCTCTAATTCTGATCGAATGGTCCGGAACTAAATTCGAACGATACAAAAGATGCGAACTCAAATAGATACAGCAAGACTTCCCGGAGACAATGAATAGTGAGATTTTTCTAGTTTTCTCTTTAAAAAAAAAAAAGGGAAGATGAAAGAGAGATGAAGAGAAAAGAAACAATTACTTTTAGACATGTTAATTTATAGACAGGGCGGAATTAGAAAATTTAGTTAGGGAACTGAAATTTAAAATGCATAATTATTAATTTATAGTTAATGGGATTTGAACTCAAAACCTCCTAAATACAAAAATAAAGCCTTAACTGCTAGACTACAAGCAAATATCTAATATTTTATGAGAGGCTGAATTATATAAAAACTTTAAGGAAACAAGCAAATATCTAATATTTTATGAGGGAGGCTGAATTATATAAAAACTTAAGGAAATTCAATTCAATTAAATTTCAATCTACCTAATTACAAAAATAAAGCCTTAATTACTAAACTGCAAGCACATCTCTAATATTTTACGAGGGAGGTTGAATTATATAAAATTTTTAAGGAAATGAAAATTCAATTAAATTTCAACCTACCTAATTACAAATTTCAAAATTATAAGTGGCTTAGCACCTCTGGACTAAGTGTAGATCCGCCTCTGTTATAGACTTGTAGATCATGTTTGATAGTAAGAAAAAAAAAATTGTGGTAAATTTGTTCCTAAATTATCCCTTTATTAAGGAAATTTTTTTTCGGTAGAAATTAATTAAAAGTAAGAGAGAGAAACAGAAAGAGTACATCAGTTTTTTTATTGGTAGAAAGATCGGTACGAATCTTACCGATCTTAAAAATCTCAAAGTTTGGAACGGTGCGATTATCACCGATCTTAACTCAGTTTTTTAATTTATTTTTATTTTTTCGCAGGTTACGAAGATAGCGTCACAACGGATCCGGAATTGAGGTCCCAACATTTAGATCGGTATAACACATACCGATCCCAACTTGGGTATTTCAAACAATCTGAATATTTTAATCAAAATCAACATATAAGTAGTATGAAACATGATTTCCATTCAAATTAAAAAATACTCAAAGGTTTAGATCGGTAAGAGAATTACAGATCTAAAGTCCAATTTTTTTATTCATGTGCCAATTCGTGTTGTTGCAGAAACATTAAAAGAAAAATAAAAAAGAGTTAGGATCGGTGATAATCACACCGTTCTAAACTTTAAGATTTTTAAAATCGATAAGATTCGTACCGATCTTTCTATCAATAAAAAAATTAATGTACTCTTTCTATTTCTCTCTCTTAATTTTAATTATTTTCTACCGAAAAAAAATTCCCTTAAAACAGAGCCTTTGAAAAAGAATAACAAATTTATGAGTCACAATCACGGTTTGTCATTTCTTGAATACATGCTTCAACTTTGAAAAAATAAATAATTGCAGAAGGTGCAAGCAATGGCTGTCAACCTGTTATTTGAGAATAGAATTGAAAATTGATACCTTTTCATTGATCCAACAATTTTTTTGGGTTTATATTCATCATGTTATAATTGGATCCGACTCCGCTGCTCGCCAAATAGGCGAGCAGGACCCTGCTTTTCAAAATCACACCATTGAATTTTTTTCATGCACGAATCTCAACACAGATGAACGGTTCGATTTAGAATAGCAGGGTCCTGCTCGCCTATTTGGCGAGCAGCGGAGTTGGTTCCGTTATAATTGGTTGGTATGACGACCGCTTCTTACTCAACAATCTAGACACATTGATTGCACTGGTGGATAGAAAGAATTCAGATCCTCTCCGGTACCGTAATAGGAAATCTTTTACAATTACTTGATCTGGACCGTTCTTTTTAACTTGACACGAATCTCAAAGTCCAATAATACTGACCCCTCCGTCAGCTCGAATCTCAAAGCGGCTGAGAGTTAATCTCAAACCGTAAAGTGAAGGAAACCTTTACTTGTCCATTTGATATCATAAATCAGATTATTCATGTTTATAAAAAAGTGGTTTTCAAATATCCAAAATTTTAAAATAAAAGCCAACTTTTCATAGCTAATGTGAACACCATTAAACGGGTCAACCAGAAAAATAGATAACTGAAAAAGGTCAACGAGATAAATAAAGTATTAAAACAAATTCAAAGCTTTATATACCGAAATTTTTTTAGTTCACACCCCAAAATCAAATTAAATGAATATCACCCGTTTGGTCATTTTTTCAATCCTACCACCCTCGCTAATCCAGTTCGCGCACCAAATTGGCAGGTGTGCGGACTGGGTTGGCGCACCGGGTGGTGCGCAGACTGGGTTAGCGCACCCAGGTGTTCTGCCTATTAAATTACCACCGAAGGTAACTGTGCTCATTTCAATAGATGCAAGGCAGCAGGCAGCAAAGAGCATTATCGCAAAGACCAAAGAGTAAGTTTTTTTCACTCTAGTCCTTTATATTTTTTAAGTTTTAATTTTTTGTAAATTTATTAAATGTTAGGTTTGTTCCGTAATTCAGGTAACTATGATTGGAATTGCTTGTTATTTTGGTGGTGAAGTATTACAAGGGCCAATGGTGCTTATTACAGTATCCAACCCCAGAAAATGTTCAATATCGGCCCAAATTTAGATTTCAGAGGTATAACTAGGGAAATGTACCAGGAACTTGGTATTGACCCGAATTATTACGAACTGGTAATTTCCGCAAGGATCAATATTGGCCAAGGCAACCAAACATGGTTCCAACAGCTCCTTGTACTAGACAATAGCAGTTGGGGGTTGTATACCCAAATGACATTGAATTTGACAACACCTTTCAAGTTCCTAGAGTTATATGTGGTTGCCAACCCCAGACAGAACCCTAGTCGGGACATTGATTATTCAGTGACGGGTCCTACTCGGGCCCTAACTTTAGCGGGTACTAGTCAGTCCCCATTTGTGGGGGCTGGTTTTAGTCGGTCCCTATCCGTAGGGGTTGGTTCTAGTCGGGGCCGATCTCGGGTTTCATCCTCCAGCTCTAGCCGGGACCGATCTGAAACCCTAGAATCACGTTATTATACTGACAATACAGACGAGGATCCCGAAGAACGGGAGGCAGAGGAAAATTGGGATGCTAGTGACGACGGTGGGCATACAGTAGATCATAGTCACGAGGAAGACACCCGTCCCGTGCTGGGTATGCGAAGGTGGCCGATATCGGGTCGTGGAGAGAGACACCCGTTTCTAGCTTTTCATGACACTTCGGGATTTCAAGAGGCTGACATTTTTTTTGCGGGTTCAGAGGTTCGTTTTTGAACTTATATGAATCTTTTATTTCTTTGAAAATTTAATAATTTAAATTTTTTGAATTTTCAATTAGATTGGAGAAAGAACAGAAATTTCTGAGGGGATGACGTACAACGACAATGATCAAATGAAAGAAAAAATTCACCACTAGCACATAAAGAAAAATACTTGTCCATCTGATTTTCTAAATCACTAAATCAGATTATTCATGTTTGTAAAAGTGGTTTTCAAATATCCAAAATTTTAAAACAAAAGCCAACTTTTCGTATCTAATGTGAACACCATTAAACGGGTCAACCAGAAAAATAGATAACTGAAAAAGGCAACGAGATAAATAAAGTATTAAAGCAAATTCAAAGCTTTATATATCATCATTGCAAACTCATTAGGGAATTTATAAAGTAACAGAGTAGCCAATATCTAAATATGTTTTATCAAAAGCATCCATAGGCAATTTTATAAGAGTTATGGACAAAAAAAAATCAAAATTAAAGCTCCGGAAAGTGGAAATATAGTAACAATATACGGGTATAATTCGCGAATAATTCGTGTTTTATTTGTTTTTTTGACGTTTCCGAACCGAACTCCGAATAAAATACAAAAAAACGTATAATACGTTTTATTCGTGAAAAAAAACGCGAATCACGAATTATTCGCGAGAAAAATGCAAAATCTTTTTAAAATTTTGTTGGGCTTTTTTTGGGTCTTTTTTTTTTGCTTCTTTGTTGTACCGAATTATATCCGAATTACGAATTTTTGATCCTGTCGAACCGAACTCAAACTATTCAGGAATCCGTATTCTCTCAGCTACCCTACTTAATTGTAGGGAAAAGAATGGTTATGGATTTAATCTCAGCCGAACCTAAAAGGTTTCAATAAAAGGTCCGTTTGAAATTCGTGTCAAAAAGTGGCTCCAATGACATAAAAAAACATTATATATTGATGAGATAACATCTTAATCATCTCAAACCTTGTTTTATGCAAGTACACTTGGTACATTTACAAAACTTCTTCATAAGAAAAAAAAAAAAAAAAAAAAAAAAGATCCCACAAGTACATGACATGAGGAATCAGATTAGAAAAAGTAGGTCTTGACTATAAAATCTCTCTCCTGCGCTTCACGTCCTTGTCACGTGACTACAGAAGTGCGTTAAGTAGCTTCAAGTCTTCAACATGTCAATTCTTAATTAAGATGCATGACATATGAATATATGATAATCTATATGTAGGAATTAGGTAAAGACTTAATCGTATATAATTACGTAAAGGCATGTGATAGAAAGGTCATTTCACCGTTCTGAAAAGAAACAATATTAATAATGGGACAGACACCGACATTTCTATTAATATCCAAAGTTAATTACAAATTAATAAATATAACCAGAATTTCTTGGTTTTTCGAAAAATGTCCAAACCGGCTAATCTGGCCGGTTTTTTTTTTTTTTTTTGGACACTATGAAGAGCAAGATAATGAAATCTGACACTGAAAATTCGAATTGTTTGTTTAAATTATTTGTTAGATTACTTCTTTTGATGTATAATTAGTATATTTATACTAAAATACGCTAAATTACTTGAAATTATGTTGAATTACACTATATTACATTAAATTACGCTAAAATACGGTAAATTACTCTAAATTACATATGAATATGAATAATATCTTTACTGAGAAGGCGAAAAACGACAACGAAACTTCAAACAGCCATAAAACGGCGCTCGAGTGTCCGATTTCAGCAAATGACCACTTTTCGGAAAGCTTGAAAAAATATGCACGCGTTAGTGCCCGCGATGCCGGATTTCAAAATTCATAATTGCCAAAAAAACAAAGAGAAGAGTCTCAAAACTTGAGTTGAAGTTTCCAATTAAGATTTTCATTTCTATTATTCAATCTAAGTAGCTCAGTAAATTACTTATATAATGAACTTGTAGAATACCAATTTTTACTATTTTTGGAAATTTTTTTACTATTTTTTATGATTTATGAAAGATGGCACAAAATCAGCCTAATTTAGCGTAATTTTGCGTAGTTTAGCGTAATTTACCGTATTTCATTATAATTAGCGAAATTAGTGTAATTTAGCGTAATTTAATGTAATTTAGTGTAATTCAACATATTTAACATAAGTGAGCGTAATTTAATATAATATAGTGTAATTCAACATAATTTCAAGTAATTTATCGTATTTTAGTATAAATATGCTAATTATATATCAAAAGAAGTAATCTAACAAATAATTTAAACAAAAAATTCGAATTTTCAGTGTTAGATTTCATTATCTTGCTCTTCATAATGTCTCTTAAAAAAAAAAAAAGGAAGAAATCTGGCTGGTTTCTGGGAGAGGAGGAAACCGGCCAGAATCTGGCCGCTTTGGATATTTTTCGAAAAACCAAGAAATTATGGGTATATTTATTTATTTGTAATTAACTTTGGATATTAATAAAAATGTCGAGGACAGACAGGTAGTTGTTTTGGGTACGTGCCTCTAGAGTGGGAAAAATGGCACGACGGAGCCGGCTTCGTCATGGAATGGTACGGAACGGCACGGCACATGTGACTGTTACGTGCTGTGACTCGTGTGTCGCGTACCGTGACCATTTGCATGCGTGCCGTGGCCATCTTTTAAAAATTTGGCACGACATGGTACGTCACACGAAATTAAGATCTGGTCACGGCAAGGCACGACACGTGGTAACGCGAGTCACGTATAATTAGGACAGTTAGATCTTAATCAAATGGTGAATCTTGAATAAACTAACCTAAATTATGAAAAAAATAGTTAAACGTAACCAAACATGACCAGTCACGTTTGAACACGGCGTGACTCGCGTGCCGTGACCACCTTCGATATTTTAGTCACAACACAGCATGTGTGACTATTTACTTGGTCACGACACAACACGGCACGAGACCAAAGTCACGACGTGTTACCACTGTACGTGCCTCATATTAATTAAATTTTTCTCTAAATCTATTGCTTTAATTACGAGGTTGAGTAGATATTTACCAAGTATATATCTAATTAAATATATCGAGCTGTTGAGGATGCAGTTAATGGAGTACAGGTAAGGGTTGTTAATTAAATGCCACTACTTATTTATATGGCCTTGAACACGTCACTCAATCTACGTATTGCTTGAGATACAATATGAGTAAAACTTAGGTGTTCTTACTCTCACCAAGTTTCTTGGTAATCTACTTATTAACTATTGTTTGAAAGGATAAGGCAATATTTCATTGATTTTAGATTCTGTAGCCTACTCTACTCTTATATAATTATTGTTTCCATGTACAGAAACAACAATTAATAATTATGGATAGTTTCTTTTTCCTTCCAGTACCGTGTCTTTTATAAACTACCGAAATTTTTATTAATACCATTTCAAAAATAAAAAAAAATTCAAAACACCACTGAAATTGAAAAATTCAAAAAATACTAGAGCCTCCAAGTTAATCTGCGGCCCCTCAAAAACCTAAATATTAGTATATTACAGTGTATTTTTAAATTTTTGGAGGGCCTCAACGTCAATCTGCGGTCCTCAAAAAATTGTGGTAAATTTGTTTTCCAATGGTGCAGAATTTTAATAAAAACAGCGATTTTCAAACCATCTTAATAAATAGTAAAAAAATTCCAAAAAATGTAAAATTTGGTCTCCAAGCATATTTTAATATAGATTGAACATCTAACGGTTTGAAAATGTCGTTTGAAGTCAATTTGATAGGTTTTAGAGTCGCGCTCACGAAGGGCTTGGTGAGCTTAGGAGCACCCTAGTTCTACTCTATATATATATATATATATATATATATAAATAAATACTTGGTCTTAGAATAATTTAAATTAATTTTGAGAATACTCATTTAAAATTTAAATCAACTAAAAAATATCAGGCACCACACGAGACGTGAAAGAATGAGGCGAAGAGAGGAGCTAATTGAAATATAGCGCCACTATTTGGTTATGTATTAATTTTTTTTTTGTTGGGTATGTGGGTCAGATACCTGATTGTCAATATAATATACCAATAGGAAGATTATGTTGGGAAGTTCGGATCGACTATTTAAACTTTGAAAATAGAGATACGAGCAGGAAGTAAAACATCATCTTTACTTCCCAAAGCACCATATATATATATATATATATATATATATATATAAATAAATACTTCTAAAAATTTCAAAGAGGAGGCGGTCTTTAAAAAAACATGTTTTGTAATTCAAATCAACATACAAAAAAAAATTACACTGATCCTCTTTGAAATGCAGCTAAGAGCGAGTGAACATCAATTGAAAAATTCTTAAGTTTCCTATCTTAAATGGGGCAATAAGTATGAAATAAATATAAAATTGTGAAAGGAGAAGTAGCACAGTTGGTTAGAAAAGAAGTTCAATTTCTCCTCAGCTTCTGTGAAAATAAAAAAAAATACAAAATTTAAATAATAAGTCCTTTATTTCTTTAATAAAAGAGTGGATTGACATAAATCATATCCTACGGTGTGAATGGAAAGGGCATTGACATCATTTTAATTTTTAGTGACCTTCGAATTTTAGTTTAAAATCTATACGCTATGGTAAAATTGAAATGATTATTTTACGACGAAATATATAAATATGAAAATGTAATGAATAAATCTTAAAATAGAGCCGTAGAATAGTATTTTTTTTATTTTTAAAAATGTATTAAATATTTTGTAAAAAAATCACAAAGAAAAACTTTTTATTTTGATGGTATAAAGACCAAATCACAAATTCGATTCGTTTAGATATATTTTTTTAAGATATTAAATTAAATGATTCAGTTTCTTAGAAAATATCCAAAAGAATGTATTGAAATTTTTTCCATCTTTCTTCATTCCAACCAAAAAAAAAATGAGTTTGGATCTACTATCCAACCAGAGTTCGGATCCATCCAACCAAGATTGAGTTGCATGAGAGTTGTGTGGATTCTGACCGCACGGTCCGCATTTTAACTAAAGGATCCGAATCCGCAGATATCCATCTGAATGTTACTATAAAAAGGCGGCAACCCTAGATCCCGTATCTCGAAAGTGTCGCCTCTTTTCCTCTGATATCTGGTAACATCTTGATCTAACCCTAGCTTCTATCTTCAACTATAAACGACCCGTCGGACTTCAGGTTTTTTCCCTTCTACCATGGATTGATTGTTTTTTTTCTCTTTTTTATTAGTTTTCATCTAGTCGCGTATTCACCTGTTCTAACCATAATCTGAGCTGGTGCTTCCGGGCTTGCGATTGATTGATTATTTTTTTCTCTTTTCTGTTCTATTTTTCCAAAATCAGAAACCCTAACCGAACTTTTGCATTTGAGCAACCAATTTTCTCTATATCACACGATAGATGTAAATATTTTACTGAGTCTGAAAAACCTTACCATAATTCAGGAGTAGATTTAGTGATTAGAACAATCTGAATACTTGTGATGCCATGGGGATGGACACTTGCTATGAAATGTGGTTTTCTTGTCTAATATGTTAGTATAGGTTTCAAGAATTTGTTTTTTGGTAACACTTATTTATCTTTTTTTTTTTTTTTTGTTGAACTGGCGATGGGTGTAGAAGACGACACTGTGAGTAGCTTTGATCGACAAACTCTTATTACTGTGTTTGTAGTTTTATAATTTATGTAGTAATTTTGGCTATATCCTATTATATTGGGCAAAAAAAGATTTTCCACATATTTATGTGAATCAACAAACTCTTATTACTGTGTTTGTAGTTTTATAATTTATTTCTTAGGAGGGTTTAATCTTTGTTCCTTTTAAATTTAATTTTGTTGACGCGCCACAAAAAGAGAAAAGAAAGTCATCCTTCCTTTAAAGCTCATCCTGCTATGCCATTACCAACAATTGCATGGCTTTGCAAATGTTATTTGCGGTTTCCTGAACATCAAAATGTTATTTGACTTCAATGATAGTTTTATCTTCTAATAATGGGAAGTATGACCAGAGACTTCAATTTTTATTTGATTCTTTTTGTTTGTACATCATCACATCAAAGCACTAATAGAATTTGCATTACTAGCATGGGTAACTAAATATAATTGCATCATAAAATGAATCTCATGCAAAAAAAGTTTCTCTAAGATCGTGAATTTAAAGTTAATACAATAGGTACACTGCATAACTGTATTGTTAATGCTGAGTGCATCCACTTATACTCACAAATTTGAGTTGCCTTTTCTTTTTCTGGGTGTTGAAATCCTGTTGAACCCTTCTGCTGCAAGTGCCACCTCTCTCTCACACCTCTTCTCCAATCTCTGCTCTTTGTCGAACTCACATCACTCTAATTGAATGCTGTTCTCTTTTATGGTATAATTGAAGATTTATAACACTACTTTTGAACAAATTTAGGCCAAAAAGAGCACTGTTTGTTTGATAAACTTAAATCTTTATGCCTTGAGTCTACTACTTCTATAGTTCTATTGACAAAATTAGACAGTATTTCATCCTTGCTGTTGTTAATTGGTCCCAGCAAAATTAGACAACTTCTCTGGTACTAACAACAGTACCTGTCGCAAACATTGTTTGCGGTTTGCGTAAAATCAATGATTTGTTCTCTGCATGTAATATGGTAAGGTGGTGAATCCATGTGTTTTCATTCATGTCTCATCTGGTACAGAATCATTTTGAAATTGACATGAATAAACAACTTCAAAGTTAAAATTCATGAAAAGTAATTTTAGTTTTCTAGACAAACCTATTCCGCAATCTTAGTCAGCGAGATTCTATGTAATTTCCTTTTGCATGTAGTATTTGCTAATATGACACGGTAGTTCCATCCATAGCCTACAAGATATTCACTATCCAAAAGAAGCCATTATAGCAATAATAAGCCATGTTTATAGCAGATTGTACACATGGAACCGAATAACACTTTGGTTCCCTTTATTGTTTGTTAGAAGTGTCAAATATCAAGTTAACTTAGATGGTCGATTTTATTAATTAGACATAAGTACGAGCCCGTTGCATTCATGATTTTCCCAGTTTGCTCATTTCATCTGTGATTGCAAATCAATGAACCAATTATATTACAATCCCTGCTAACTTTAGCTACTTAATTGGCTAACAATCGACCAATCATTGTTAATGTAACTAACAATTATCTTTTTTGACTATTTGTTCAGATGTAAGAAATGAGAACTGATGAGTGTCTACAGGGAGATTCATTTCGCTTCAATTTAGCATGAGCGGACTAGGAAATGGTATGAATATAGCTAAAAAAATTAATCGGTAGTATTTATTAATGGTACCCTATAGTTGTTGTGGCTTCTAATATATTAAATAGGTGCAATCCGATCTTTATTGGTTGCTTACAGATCTGGTAAGTACCAGCTAGTTGTTTGATGCCAAATACCCCTTCTCCTTCTATCCTTCTTTCCAATTCTTTCAGATATTGCTTCATCAGTTTTTTTGGGTTTATGAGAAGCCTCTAATTATAGTTTGAAAGGAATTCATGTCAACTTCACTTGTTAGTACTAGATCAGGTTTTATCTGGTTGTAACAGTTGAATTTTAACTAGCTTCTGGCCCTAGTAAAGAAACTTATATGTCAATTTATTAATTTAGTTGGATAAAGAAAATTGATCATACTGTTTTTTGTCAATTACCTTAGGGTAAATGAAACTAGTGTGTTTCTTGACGCCATCTCTCCACAAGAGCACTGACAAGAGCATGGTCTGTCGGGATGTGACCAATTTTGTGCACGCCATAGAGACGTAATATGTTCCCTGGGGAATGTAGGCTGAAGGTATTCCCCTTCAATCACACACCTGTAATTTGAGGAGAGGTGGATGGGTGGGGCCGGTGGCACGGGCTGGGACAGCACGGCCGTCAGTGACAGTGGGGCTGGCCATAACATAGTGGGCAGGGACAGCTGAGCCAGTCAAGACAGTGGGCCCCATTTGGCCGGCAGAGCTGGCAGGTGCAGTGCGGCCAGCAGGTATGGCATGGCCAGTGGCTATGGTGCGATTGGTGGGTGCGGTGTGGCCGTTCCGAACAGCATGGCCAGTCAGGACAGCACTGGGGACAGCAGGGCTGGTTCGGCCGGTGGGCCCCTCAAAAGTAGAGTGATCATGTGGCTGCCTCCAACAAATG
Source organism: Carex myosuroides (assembly GCA_028015225.1). NCBI lineage: Eukaryota > Viridiplantae > Streptophyta > Magnoliopsida > Poales > Cyperaceae > Carex > Carex myosuroides. The sequence continues at coordinate 13,647,493 of CM051470.1, forward strand.
TTGGATCCTGAGGATTGATGCCACTGAATAATTTCCATTTTTTTTTTTTAATTTTCCTGCTTTTAAAATCTGTACGGTTATATATATCAAACAAAAGAAGACACATAATTGTATTAGTGATTGAATAGTGAGAATTAGAAAATAGATTGTCAAAACTAAGAGGGACCTACAAATGATACCGGTTAGCCATGTAATTTGGGTTGTCTACATATTGCCTCAGTTTGGCAAGAACTGATACAAATCATACAAGGCAAATGAGTATACATGTAAAGCACATCAAAACATTTTTGTCTGTATCAATTGTACATGTTTTCCTTTAACTTGAGATCATAAATCATGACATCTAACTTAAATATCAGAGAAAGGAAAATAGCCTATCATATCATTAATTGAAATTAGGTCATTCCAACATCGATTCATACCACATTATGCTACATAGATACTAGAGCCAAGTTCAATTAATAATTGAAAATAAAATTACTTGTAAAGTGCCACGTGAGATTATTTGGTAAAATTAAAAAGCCATCAAGCAATTCATAGCTTGACACAGATTTTCTATTTTAATATGGGATCTTACTACTAGCAGAGCTGCATAATTTTGGATATTCTACCATTTTCAGTGTACTCATCAAAAACTTCCAAAATAACTAATTTTCTCATCGAAATATTGAAATTTCTTATTTCCTCGTTCTATGTTGAAATATTTTCATATTTCTCCGTGTATTGATTATTTTTTTCATTTTGAAGTCAAAATGTCTATTTTACCCCTCTTCTAAATATTTATTATTTTTATCTCCTTTCTCCTTCTTCTAAATTAGAGAAAAATAGAGAGAGCTTCAAATTCTGACGAACCATACAATTTTTACTGTTAATATTTGTCCAACTCTGACTCTAAGCCTGGCTATGCCACTGATAAATTGTAATGGTTGTTGCTCTTGATTCATTAGTACATTAATGATCGTGCATTATTACGAATAGATGAGGATTCAAATGTCTCCATCATGTTTTCATTTTTAAAAACGTAATAACTCAAAATTAAAAATATAAATATCAAAATAAAACCATTAGATGTGATATATATTATTTTCATTGTGTGCTAAAAATTATCACATTTCAATTTTGTTTATTTGTGAATCAATAATTGAAAAATCAACGTCTAGAAATTATCTACATCAATACATTTTTACAACCTCCCAATGACAAACAAAATAAACTTGGAATGCCATATTTTTTGCACGTGCATAGATAAAATAACGTAAATCATATCTAACGGTTTTATTTTGACTTTTAAGTTTTAAATTTTGAGTTATTAAAATTTTTAAAAATAGAGACATGATAGAGACATAAAAATTAGAAGCATTTGAACCATCCAATACACAACATAAATTAAATAAACAATGTGTCTGATTTTGATGCGTGCCGGATGTGTGCCAAAATTTGATGCTATAATTAGGGTTTCAAGCCCGGAATTCAGATCTTTCCCGGTACCGGTACCGTAATAGGGAATCTTTTACAATTACTTGATGTGGACCGTTCTTTTTAACTTGGCACGAATCTCAAAGTCTAATAATACTGCCCCTTCCATCAGCCCGAATCTCAAAGCGGCTGAGAGTTAATCTCAAACCGTAAAATGAAGGGAATCTTTTACAGTAATGAAGAGGATACTTGTTCTTCAAACCCCCCATCCACATAAGGGCGCTCATTCTCCCGAAATTTTTATTTATAACATTTTAACAAAATAAATTAATAAAATAACCATCGTTTCTGGTCAATTCTAAATCTAACACGGCCGCAGAATGCCGGAGCGGACCCCCATATGGGTCCGCAGAATGCCGGAGCGGACCCGGGTCCGCACTATGCCGGAGCGGCCCCTGTTTTTTTTTTTATCTGATTCTGAAGTTGATTATGATTTTGTTTTGGAAATTTTTATCAAAAATGTAAAGTTTATACTGTCGTTTTATCTAAAATTGTTTGAAATGTCGTTTAATCTGATAGCATTATGTTTGAAATGTCGTTTAATCTGAAATTGTTGTTCGTCGTTTGTTTGATCAAAAGAAACATTACAATAGAAAGCCATATAAAGAAGCATACAATAGAATAATGCTAATGTTATCGGAAATTACAAATACGTCTAATTAACCGAAAATAAACAACATTTCTACGAGTACAATTAAAAAAGCAACATTAACTCTCAATCTCGTGCAGCTCGAGCAGCTTTGTTTTGTCTTTCTTGTGTATCTCGGCCGGCTTGGTGTCCTCTTCTCCTATTATGTAGAACGTCCATCCACATCGGAATTCTGTCGTGCTGTCTTCTGCCCACAGCAATGTTTTTTTTCTCTGGAACAAGGACCGGGCCATCGTGTTGAGGCCATTTCGACTGATTTCCATAGACATGCCATTGTGCGCTTCATGTGTTGATAAGTGTATGGATGTGATAGTAGTGACTTACAAATACGCCAGGGTCGATGCCTCGGAGACGACACACGGACAGAACATGAGAGCACGGTATTCTCTCCAATTGAGGCTTCTGGCACGTGCAAGTTACCGTGTGATCATCCCCGATTATCACCGTGTATTTGTAATTGGCCTTGGTAAACCGACCAGAATCGTCAGGTATGAAAGCGTGAACTCTCTCCTGTGTGGAGGTTACCTCGAACTCGTTGTTGTTTCCAAAGCCCCCCAGCGTCTTCATTTTATCAGACCTCTCGAATTGTTTGTTGATCAGCTACGAAAAATTAAAAAATAATGAAGAAGTCAGATTTTTTTAACAAAGTTCATTAAATTAAAAATTATGAAGAAAGAACTACAAATAAAAGTACCTGATGCACACGACACGAGAATTGTTGACCTTGACTGACTTCCCATTCTGCTTTGGCCCTCCTTTGCGCAAACCATGTCATACACCTGTAAAATGTGTCTTCAATTATTGCTGCAACCGGTAGCCTACGAGAGGACTTGAAGACCTTATTAAGCGATTCGGATCCGTTTGTAGTCAGGATGCCCCAACGGTAACCACCGTCCAGTGCTTGGAATATCTTCCATGGTTTGGGGCACTCGTTCTCATCTTGATCCAAATATTTACCCACCCCGTCCAGCCAATTGAGGGCAATGTCACATGCCTGCCCCATTGCTTGCATTCCTTGCTCGTACCTCCTCATTTTCCTCTTAGCCACACATATTCTAAAAAAACGGATTGCCTTATCACTGCAACCGTTCTTCTTCATGTTCTCGGCTATGTGAGTAGCACAAAGACGGTGAACACATTGATCCTCATCCTCCTCGTTCCACCCCATATCATCTTGTCTGAACACCTTTTTGATACCCTTTCCCCTATCAGTGATGACACACATGAATCTGGAGCGGATTACATTACGGCGCAACCATTTCATGAACCATGCACAATCGTCATAACTCTCTGATTCTACCAGTGAAAAAGCCAACGGGAGGAGCTGATTTTCAGCATCGTACCCGGTTGCAATCAACAGCTTGCCTATGGTTAAAACCCATTTTTGTAAGAGCCGAAATCAACTGAAATAAATAAAGTGAAAACAACCAAATTAGTTACCTTTATACCGGCCTGACAGGAAACATGCATCAACTGTGATGACCGGTCTGATATGTTGAAAAGCAGCTATGCACGGTCCAAATGCCCAAGCCGCCCTATGAAAATACCTCCATGGTCCAGGTTCACCAGTGGGATATGAGGTCACCTCAAACAATGTTTCTGTCAAAAAATTTTAAAAAATAAGTTCAATTTTTGATTGAGAATGAAATGACATAAAAATTGAAGGAACAATGTAGTACCTGGGTTGCTTCTTTTGATTGCCTCCAACAATGGAACTACAAGAGCGAATGACCCCTCCCAACTGCCAAATTGACGGGCTATTGCCAACTCACGGCCACACCATAGTTTGTTGTACGCCGGTATCTGACCGTTGTACCTTTCAGCAACAGCAATTCGGACAGCCTGAATACTCAAGTCGACATCGTTCCTCATGTGAGCGGATATACACTCGGCAACCATAGCAGCTGACAACTGGGCGTGATCTGTTCTTGTCGCATCCGCGTGGGATGAATGTTGTGTTGGGCACTTGGAGACACGCCATTGTGTTCCATAACCGGTGGCCCTTGCGAGTATGTACCACCCACAGTAACTGTCCTTGCACTTGAACCTCATTCTTGTGCGGTCACTGTGCGTAGGTTTTACCTCTTTGTTGCAAAGGATGTGAAACCTGGCAATTGCGCTCTTCATTTCCTCTTTTGAGTCATATGTTTGTCCCTCGGACAATTCATTCTCATACTCTGCCCTACTTCCAAACAAACCCGAATTGGCTTCCATAAACCCTGATGTGTCGTTGAAAGCATTAATCGGGTGCTGAAACCCGCGATCCATTATCCGAAACCCGCGATCCATCTTGAATTTCTTTGATAGTCCGAGCACAGGCCCGGTATCTTCCTGGTCAGAATAATCGCTCATACCCTCAGGATCAACAGGACCCCAATTTTCCTCTGCCTCTAGTATTTCCGGATCCACTTCTTCATCGGATTCATCCGGATCACAAGTTTGACCCCAATGAGCGGTCCGACTAGATGAAGGCTGGTCCCTCTGAACTGGGGCCCGACTACTGGACGGTTGGTCAATTTGGACAGGGGACGGACTAGAGCCGGATGAGTTACCCCGACTACGACCCTGGATTAACCTCATAACTGGGTTCGAACTCCGGGCTCTGGTAACCTCCACATATAGGTCAATTATCTTGTATGCACCCTGATACCTCGCATATTTAGTCTATTTTAGGCCTGTTTTAGTACCAGATTCGTGCCCTAATTCACCAGAATCATGTGCATTTCATCGATATATCTTTAGAATTTGGTACTGCTGAGTGTTTGTTTGTTTTCTGTAGGCTTGGAGCAAAACACACGAAGAAACGACGATTTGGGATGATCTGGTACGGCCCTTACCAAGTCTGGTACGGGTCTTACCGGACTTAGCCATTTTTCAGCTCATCACGCCTGGTACGGCCCTTACCAAGTTTGGTACGGGTCTTACCGGACTTAGCCATTTTTCAGCTCATCACGCCTGGTACGGCCTGGCCGTACCAATTTGGTACGGGCCGTACCTAAAGGCGGCCTGACAGATTCAAATTTTGGCAGAGGCTATTTAAAGCGGGGAACTCTCCAATTTCGACATACATTCCATTCCAGATCTATTTGAGAGCACAGTAAGAGAGAGAAAGAGAGCTAAGGAGCTGAGAGCAAGAAGGAAGGAAGAGGAAGAGGCGAAACTCGACGGATCTAGCTTCCTCCTCTCGATCCCTTCGATCCATGGCTATCTCTATCCCTTTTATTGTATTTTTAGATCAGATCATGTGCTGTGAGTAGTTATTTTAGTTTCTAGGGTTTAGAGATGGATTCTTGATTTGTTTTGACTTTCTTTGACTTGTATCTTGTATGAACTCTTTTGATTGATTGATTGTGATTTACTTTGTCATCTCTTGCTTTGATTGCTGTGATTGTGTATGATGAACCTCTAGGTTTAGATCGAACCTATCAAGGTCATGTGATCATCTCAATCTCTCAACCAAATCAATTGTTTAGGATAGAATAGTTCGAATTGAAGCCGAAAGGTTGAATTCTCCTCTAATCGACAGATTAGAGGGTGCCTTAGGTCTCCAATCAACCAGCTAGGGTAGATCTGTACCAACACACGAGAGTTGAGGTGTAGAAATCCCTAAAAGGTAATCAATTGCATTCCAACCTAGATCTTGATCCAACAAACGACAGTTGAGGCTTAGGAACCTTAGGTATGGTCAATTGAACCTTTCCAAAGAGTTTAGCACAAGGTACCAGCAAGGAAATGCATCAACTCGAACTGGTAAGCTCTGTTCTGGGAAGCCAGTACGGGTCTTACCAGAGTGGTACGGCCTTGCCTTACCAAGTTAAGTACGGCCTAGCCGTACCAACTTGGTACGGGCCGTACCACTAGAGGCAGATCATAGATGAAGTCTGAAACCCTGGAAACGCCTTTTATCCATAATCAAAACACAATTTACATTTCTTCTAGCATTTTATTACACCTGTTTGCATTGTTTGATTTGTTTGAATTGATCTTTTAGGAACTTAAATACCAAACCAAATCTTTCTCACTTCTAGTTTTTAATTGAGTTTGGTAGATTCTAACATAGTAATTGCCCGTCCCTGTGGATCGATACCCGATTATACTACTCGATAGGGGTTGTGCACTTGCAACCCTTACTCGTGAAGTGTAAACGCGGTTTTAAAAGGTACGCCCTCAAGCGTACCGAAACTTGCGTTGCGCTTTCGCGCGAACACACCCCCAGAAAAACTCATGGTTTGGTTGTACAATACCTGCTAGACTCCCTCATTCTGAACTGGAAATAGTTGGAACCAGGTTTGTGCCGAACTAGTCGGCATGCTAATTTTGGCATCAATTTTGAGGTCATACTGACCCTGATCCAACCCCAAATTCTGACTTATACTTGATTTAAGTCCCAAATAATCAGTACCCGGCAATACCGGGATCACAGTAACAGGTCCAATACTATAGTAAACCCCGTTAGGACCTGTTAAAACATCCCCACCAGTGTAGATGGATACCATAAGAGCCATTTTTCCAATTCAATACAGAAAAAACCTACAATTAAAAATTAACTAAATTAATTATTCTAAATTAATTATTCTAATTAAATTATTGCTAATTTAATTATTGCTAAATTAATTATTCTAATTAAATTATTAATCTACTGAAATAAAAATAAAAATTTAAAAGAAGAGAGAAAAAACTTACAGATCAGAGAGCTAACTCAGGAGAGAGAAGATGTGAGAGTGTGGAATGAAATTTCTCTGTCATTTTCGGGATATAAAGAACAGGGTCCGCTCCGGCATAGTGCGGACCCGGGTCCGCTCCGGCATTCTGCGGCCTCCCTCATATGGGTCCGCTCCGGCATTCTGCGGCCGTGTTAGATTTAGAATTGACCAGAAACGATAGTTATTTTATTAATTTATTTTGTTAAAATGTTATAAATAAAAATTTCGGCTCATTCTCTGAGGAGTTTTATAAAACTCCGCAGCTGCAGAGCAAAACGAACGGACCAGATTAACTCTCAGTCGCTTTGATATTCGGGCTAACAGAGGGGGCTGTATTATTGGGCTTTGAGATTCGTGCAAAGTCAAAACGAACGGACCAGATTAAAAGCTCCGCACAGCTCCGCAGAGAACGACTCCGCAGAGGATACGCTTCCATCCACATAATTGGTTAGCTTTATTTTCGTTGGTCTCAAATTTGAATTTATTAATTGAGTGCTTCTGTTTCAATTATTCGCTTTAGTAAAAAGCAAGAAGATAAAAATGTACAAAAAGAAAATTTATAGATTGCTCATGGTACTGGCGGTATATTATATTAACAATCAGATATCTGACCCACATACCCAAAAAAAAAAAAAAATTTGAATACATAACCAAATAGTGGCGCTATATTGACAATCAGATATCTCATGTGGCGCCTGATATTTTTTAGTTGATTTAAATTTTAAATGAGTATTCTCAAAATTAATTTAAATTATTCTAAGACCAATTCATCCTTAGATGCAAGCCTGCAGTTATTTTTTTTTTTCCTTTGGACCAGATATGCTAGGAGGACTTGGATTTCTATACATAGTTTATACAGAAATTTTTATTAAAACCACTGTAAAAAAATAAATAAATAAAAAAATACCAAGGCCTTCAAGTAAATATGTGACTCCATTTAAGAGGGCCGCAGATTGACGTTGAGGTTCTCCAAAAATTCAATAATGCACTGTAATATACTGATATTTAGGTCTTTGAGGGGCCGCAGATTGACTTGGAGGCCCCCAAGAATAGAGACGCAGATTAACTTGGAGGCTCTGGTATCAATTTCAGTGGTGTTTTGGTTTATTTTTATTTTTGAAATGGTATTAATAAAAATTTCGGTAGTTTATAAAAGACACGGTACTGGAAAAAGAAACTATCCATAATTATTGTTGCTTCTGTACACGGAAACAATAATTATATAAGAGTAGAGTAGGCTACTGAATCTAAAATCAATGAAATATTGCCTTATCCTTTCAAACAATAGTTAATAAGTAGATTACCAAGAAACTTGGTGAGAGTAAGAACACCTAAGTTTAATTATGAGGTTAACAATAATTAATACGTAGATTGAGTGACGTGTTCAAGGCCACATAATTAAATAAGTAGTGGCATTTAATTAACAACCTTTACCTGTACTCCACTAACTGCATGCTCAACAGCTAGATGTATTTAATTAGATATATACTTGGTAAATATCTACTCAACCTCATAATTAAAGCAATCGATTTAGAGAAAAATTTAATTAATATGGGGCACGTAGAGTGGTAACAAGTCGAGATCGTGCTGTTTCGTATCGTGACCAAGTGAATAGTCACACGTGTCGTGTTGTGATCAAAATATCGAAGGTGGTCACGGCACGCGAGTCACGCCGTGCCCAAACGTGTCGTGCTCAAATGTGTCGTGTTCAAGCGTGACCAGTCACGCTTGGTTACGTTTAACTATTTTCCAGTCACGTTTGATTACGTTTAACTATTTTTCCATAATTTAGGTTAGTTTATTCAAAATTCACCATTTGATTAAGATCTAACTGTCCTAATTATACGTGACTCACGTGACCACGTGCCGTGCCTTGACCAGATCTTTCGCATGACGTACTATGCCGTGCCAAATTCTTAAAAGATGACCACGACACGCATGCAAATGGTCACGGTACACGACACGCGAGTCACAATGTGTAACAGTCACATGTGTCGTGCCATTCTGTACCGTTCCATGACGGAGCCGACTCCGTCGTGCTATTTTTCCGACTCTGGGGGCACGTACCAAAAACACCGAAATTTTTATTAATAGAAAATAAAATAAAAAATATCGACATTGAAGAAGACTTTCGTACAAATTCGAGATATAGCAAAAACTTCACAGTCTATAACGTCCAGGGGACGTTATGGACCATCACGGCCTGATTAGCAGAATACCGATTTGGCAGATTCACGGATTAAGCATGCCGTTATGGTCTATCACGGCCAGAGAGAACCGAAAAAAAATTTAAAAAACGAACTGTTATGGTCTATCACGGCCTAGGGGAGAGCCGAAAAAAAAACAAGCCGTTATGGTCTATCACGGCCAGGCAGAAGGAAAAAAAAAATTCTGGACGTTGGTTTGTACAACACTTGCGAGATTCATGGCCGTGATGGACAAAAACGTCCAGCTTTTTTTTTCAGCTCTCTGGTCGTGATAGACTATGAAGTCCAGAATTTTATTATTTATTTTTTTCTGTCTCTCTAGTCGTGATAGACAAAGACGTTCAGGGATTATGTTTTTCATTTTTTCATTGTTTAGTTAAGAGATAATCTTTTGGCTAAGCTGGCCGTGATGGTCTATAATGTCTCCTGGACGTTATAGACTATCACGTTTTTGTTATTGTTGTGTATTTTGGGTATAGAAATAATTGGTCTATTTCGTACACTTCTGCTTTAAATTTATAAAACCTTAAATATGTGTTCGCGCGAAAGCGCAACGCAAGTTTCGGTACGCTTGAGGGCGTACCTTTTAAAACCGCGTTTACACTTCACGAGTAAGGGTTGCAAGTGCACAACCCCTATCGAGTAGTATAATCGGGTATCGATCCACAGGGACGGGCAATTACTAGGTTAGAATCTACCAAACTCAATTAAAAACTAGAAGTGAGAAGGTTTTGGTTTGGTATTTAAGTTCCTAAAAAGGTCAATTCAAGCAATTCAAACAATGTAATAAAATGCTAGAAGAAATGTAAATTGTGTTTTGATTATGGATAAAAGGCGTTTCCAGGGTTTCAGATTTCATCTGTGATCTGCCTCTAGTGGTACGTCCCGTACCAAGTTGGTACGGCTAGGCCGTACTCCACTTGGTAAGGCAAGGCCGCACCACTCTGGTAAGACCCGTACTGGCTTGCCAGAACAGAGCTTACCAGTTCGAGTTGATGCATTCCTTGCTGGTACCTTGTGCTAAACTCTTTAGAAAGGTTCAATTGACCATACCTAAGGTTCCTAAGCCTCAACCGTCGTGTGTTTTGCTCCAAACCTGCAGAAAACAAACAAACACTCAGCAGTACCAAATTCTAAAGATATATCGATGAAATGCACATGATTCTGGTGAATTAGGGCACGAATCTGGTACTAAAACAGGCCTAAAATAGACTAAATATGCGAGGTATCAAATTCCCCCAAGCTGAACCTTTGCTTGTCCTCAAGAAAAAAGTTTCAAACTCGGGTAAAAAGTGCTGGACAACTAAATCTAAATGCAGATACAAGTCTAAATGTGAAAACCTACGTGAGTCTGCTATAGTCAAGAATTTCTAGAATCGATTCGGTTGTAATTCAAACATCCCTTTATAAACCTTGATTCACTCCACCAATTAGTCAATTGAACTTCTTATTTTGAGATGCTTCTAACAATGGAAAGACTAATTACCTAGGTTTGATCGAAACAATTTCATTCTTTTTCCGAGTCAGTGCTTTTATTCAAGGTGATTTTTCTTTTCATTTTCCCTCCCCCAAGCTTGAATCAAGCTTAAGGGTAAGAAAGTTGCGAACGAAGTGTGTTGGTATGAGCAAAATTTTCTTTCTTTATTTCTAATTGGGAGACGAGCTCAAAGGCGCCCATTCGAGGCTTATTGCCAGTACTCTTATGTTCTCCATCTTTTTCATTTTTTTTTCTCATACCATGAATACACACATCTATTGGTATTCATTCATACCAATGGATATTCCAAACTTTCTTAATTTGAAAATCCCAATTCCTAAAGGCACAGTTCAGTTTTTTCGAATAATCTCGTTCGATTCAATTCTAAGTTTGTTTCATCTTTTCCATTATTAAAAACATCTCAACCTAAGTAGTTCAATAACCAATCATGGGTTAGTTCCAATTCACTCAGGTCTATCCTAATCACAACTAAATTGTTTCAAAGTTATTCTCAATTCTAGCAATTCACGCAAATCTTCACCTAACAATGCACGAAAATACGAAAAAATGCAAGAAAAATAACGGTAAAGTAAATATGACCTAAATGCAAATGTCATCCCCCCAAGCTTAGCCTGAGCATTGTCCTCAATGCTTCAAGACTATGAGATAAAAGAGATAAAAGAAACTCGGGGAAAAGAGAGCGAACCTGATCAGTCCTCGGGGTGGTCGTACCAGAGCCAATTGCTAAACCGCTCCTCTATCCCAGTCACCCGCCGCGTGAGATCATGAAGTGTGGCGCCCTGCTCACGAAGGGTAACACCCTGCTCATAGAGTGCAATGCGTCTGCTCAAACGGAGCCTGGACTGGAGAGGTGGTGGCATCAATCATCTCCTCATCGCACTGCGGTGGAGGTGGAGGTGGGGCCACAGGGGCAGGCTGCACGCGGGGCGGACGTCGGAAAAACCAAGTGCGCACGCGGGGCGGACTGACCGGGAAAGGCATGACATAGCTGGTCCTCCCGTCAGGCATGCGCCATGCCCAAGCACCTCGCCCATCGCGTCCTGCTGCTGACTCGATGAACTTGTAGGTGGAGAACTGAGTGAGAGAGAGAGAGATCGGGAGCTCCTGCACTCCTCGTCGCCGATGATCTGGAGGTGTAAGCGCTCGGCGATCAGAGTGACATAGGCCGAGATGTAGACAATGCCACCCGGCTTGGGCTGCTTCTGGATGTCGAGCCAGTGGTGGATCATGGCGAGCATCAGATCGGGCCGCTCGAGAGTGCTGTCGGGGCACAGCATATGATCCACCAGCTGCATATCCTCAACATTGGCACTGGCGAACGTCTCGCCACGCGCAAAGATGGTGCAACCGAGAATACGCAGCAGACATCGGATGACCGGATGAGGGACATTGAGCTGCTTGTAGTCCTTGTTGAAAGCTGACCCGGCTGGGCTGCCAGAGATCAGCTCCCAGAAACTGTCGCGCTCCAGGCCCTCAGAGAAAGAGAGGGTGTCAGTGGTCGGGTTCGGCTCAAAGCCAAACCACTCCCTCAAGTCAGACAGCAGCACACGGTGGGTCTCCTGGAGCATGCGGAACTTGATGTACGGGTGATCCCTCCGCGTGTACTTGAGCTCCAGAGAGGAGAGAAACTCGATGGTGAGCTTCCTGTACCCCCTCTGGGCGATCGTCCAGAAGGCAGGAGTGATCCCGATCCGGGTGGTAAGGCGGAGGAACTCAGCCTCAAGTCCCATCGTCTGTAGAGCAGAGAAATCAACAATCCTCGTGTTGTTGATCTTTTTCTTCAGCAGGATGGAGAAGTACTTGAACTGCCGACGGGTCGGCATGAAGAAGTACTCCTCGGTGTATGCATCGGCACGCTGGGTGGCATCAGAGAGGGCCGTATCAGTGCCAAAGGAGTCAGAGGTGTGGTCGGAGCCGTGGACGGAGGCGTGGATGGAGGCCTGGTCAGAGCACTGGTCCTGGTCAGAGGCCTCGTCAGAGCCCTGGTCCTGGTCAAAGGCCTCGTCAGAGCCCTGGTCCTGGTCAGCAGATGGGTGGTAGGAGGGGCTCTCTTGTGGGCTCCGGTGACCTGACAAAGACTCATTGGATGTGGTCTCACCCTCATAGTAGAGGGGCTCGACTGCGTCCCGAAGGGAAACACTCTGGCGGGACCCGGTCCTGGCTACACTCTCCTGGGAGTGGCGAGATGCGCGGGAGCCACTACGAGACGCACTCCGGTGGGAGTGATGAGATGACGTGGGGGCATCAGCAGGAGGGACGTTGGCCATCGGGCCAGTGGCGAAAGGGACGGAGGCGTTAGAGGGTGTGGAGGAGTGAGAGGATTGCCGACGCATAGCTCTTAGACGCTCGTGGCGTTGGTTGGTGGTCCGACTGGGTAGGTACGGCCTGGGCTGACTGGTCTGGTACGGCCTGGTCTGACTGGTCTGGTACGGCCTGGTCTGACCTAGGTTGGTACGGCCTAGCCGTACAGGCTGGTACGGGAGGGCCGTACCAGACTTAGGGTTTTGCAGAATTGGGGCGGAACAGTGCAAGGAAGAGAAGGAAAATGGAAGAAAAATCGGTGAAATCAAAGAAAATGAAGAAAAGGTACCAACCGAGAGCAAGAAGGAGGTGGTGCGGGTCGGACCGAAGATGTACGGCTTGGCCGTGCGAAGAGGTGGTAGAGGTCAGACCGGTGGTGCGCTGGTTGGGGCTCCTTGTGCTCGGGTTTGGATGGAATGAGAGGTAGAGGGAGTGGAGAGGGAGAGAAAAGAGAGTGGAGAGAGTGGAGAGGGAGAGAAGAGAGAGTAGAGAGAGTGCGGCTGGGTAGGAAGGGGAAAGGGTGCGGGTCGGATCGGGTTAAATGGAAAAAAAAGGCGGCAGTTAATGCAACTGTTCGCGTCAGACCTAGGTACGGCCTTGCCGTACCAAGTTGGTACGGGCCGTACCGACCCTTCATTTTTCAGGCCGTACCAATGTGGTATGGCCTAGCCGAACCAACCTCAAAATTTTTTTTTTTTTTGGTTTCTCTTTCTCGTGACTTCTCAAGCCGCTCGTGATGCAATGCAGAAGAATGAATGCATGTCTATCTGTTCCTAATATGCAAAACAGGTAAAAATGGCTTGGGCTGCCTCCCAAGGAGCGCTCGTTTTAGGTCTCGAGCTCGACCTTCTCTCTTCAGGCTTCGGTTGGAGATGGATCGGGTGGCACTGGAGGGAGCACCGAGGTACACGGACCATGCGATCACACTCTTGCATCAGAAGAATCCGCAAGATTCCCATCAAGTTCTTGATCAAGCGCCCGATCGCGCTTTTGTGCGCTTCCAATTTCTCCAAGAGTGTAGCAGTCCGATCGGGTTCAAGATCTGCACTTATGATCACAGGACAACATCTATCTGGGTCTAGAAACTCATACCTGAGGTGAGCTGCTGGAGGCTTGAGCTCAGGAGTCAGCCGCTCTGTCTGGGTCTTGACGCGGATCGCATCAAGTGGCGTGCGGGTCGCATCAAATGAAATGGCATCGCATGCTGACCAATCCGACTCGCTTCCTTTGGTCTCCAGGTCATCAGACCACGGCATGCGGGTCGCATCAGGTGGCGTGCGGGTCGCGTCCACATGCTCTTCAGGTGGAGATGCAGGTCGACTTGGCTGGGCTGGTCCTTCGCATTCTGGCTGAGCTGGCAGAGGTTGGCGTGAGGCGACGATGTGGCTTAACTGCTCCAACAGCTTGCTTTGAGCAGCCATTTGAGTGGACATGCTCTGCATCTGTTCCCATAGCATCTGGTTCGTCTTCCCTTGCTCGTGTATGAATTCGATCTCAGCGGGATCAATATACGGCTCGGGTGGATCGGATTGAAATGCGTAATTGCTGGGGTTATCAAACGGTGCAGTGTTGTAGCAGTAGCCATCCTGCTCCGGTTCCTCATCCCAATCAGTCAGTGGGCAATACTCGTAAGAGTGTCTCCTGTCCCCACACATGACACATGGCTGTGGTTGATGATTTCTGGCTGCCCGCACGCTCATTCTGATTGAATACTTCTCCATGGCCTCCTCTAGCTCGGCAGCTCTAGCATATAGAGCTGCGATCATGCCCTCCTCTAGCTCGACAGCTCTAGCATATAGAGCTGTGATCTGATCAGCTTTGGATCGGCCGCCTCCTCCAGCTTGAAAATTGTCGCGGCCAAACCAATGTTGGTCTGTCGTCATGTTGTACATGAGATCCATGGTGTCTCGAGCTCCTCAGATAGTAATCGCCATAGTGTTCCTGAAAAAGAGAAAATAAATAAATAAAAGAAACAAAATAAAATAAAAGAAAATAAAGGATACAAGATAAAATCTAGATTAACTAAGTAAGGTAAAATCTAACTAGGCAATTGGTTACCATCCCCGGCAACGGCGCCATAAACTTGTTCGCGCGAAAGCGCAACGCAAGTTTCGGTACGCTTGAGGGCGTACCTTTTAAAACCGCGTTTACACTTCACGAGTAAGGGTTGCAAGTGCACAACCCCTATCGAGTAGTATAATCGGGTATCGATCCACATGGACGGGCAATTACTAGGTTAGAATCTACCAAACTCAATTAAAAACTAGAAGTGAGAAGGTTTTGGTTTGGTATTTAAGTTCCTAAAAAGGTCAATTCAAACAATTCAAACAATGTAATAAAATGCTAGAAGAAATGTAAATTGTGTTTTGATTATGGATAAAAGGCGTTTCCAGGGTTTCAGATTTCATCTGTGATCTGCCTCTAGTGGTACGGCCCGTACCAAGTTGGTACGGCTAGGTCGTACTCCACTTGGTAAGGCAAGGCCGCACCACTCTGGTAAGACCCGTACTGGCTTGCCAGCAGAGCTTACCAGTTCGAGTTTATGCATTCCTTGCTGGTACCTTGTGCTAAACTCTTTAGAAAGGTTCAATTGACCATACCTAAGGTTCCTAAGCCTCAACCGTCGTGTGTTTTGCTCCAAACCTGCAGAAAACAAACAAACACTCAGCAGTACCAAATTCTAAAGATATATCGATGAAATGCACATGATTCTGGTGAATTAGGGCACGAATCTGGTACTAAAACAGGCCTAAAATAGACTAAATATGCGAGGTATCAATACGCAAAGTTAGATTGAATTGCAAGCGCACAATCTATCCTTGTAGTAATTAAAGGTATCGATCCAAAGATAACGGGAGATATTACTTTTTACTAAATCAATTAACTCTAAAATAGTGCAAATAAAGTAAAAAGGGGGGGTTTGTTGTAAAATTGGTTTTGGGTTCAATACCTGATTGAGAGTTGAAATTAAAACAAGACAATTTTAAACAAACAAATAAAAAGGAGTTTGTGATTCAAATGGATAAGAGTCTAGGGGCTATCGGCATACAATCATTTGGTCAAATCTACATTTACTTGGTATTCTAAACTCATGTTTGTAATTATGGGGTTTCTAAACGTAAATATCAAAAAGGGTCACTTTCGTGAATTAATGACGTGTCTAGATAATTCGGACTTCACGATTAAGTTCTTCACCCTAGCTATCTAGACCATAAGCATAGATTAGCCTAGTTTATCCCTAAATACCAATACTTCACGGTTAAGTCTTTCATACGATATTTGGTTCAATTCTAGGTGTCCCAATCAAATATAAAGCTTCACGATTAAGTCCTTCACCTTAATTTAACCTTTATTCTTGTGGTTCCGGACTAAGAAATAGATTTGGTCATTTCTAATCTTAATCGTAAGGTAATTCATGTATATAATTTGGTACCATTAATTATAACTCCTAGCATCTTAAGTTGATTAGACTCAAGCGGGAAATTAACAAGCAATCAAATCATACAAGCACATGAATTGTAAAATCAACAAGAATAAACAAACATGCAAACAATCATCATAAAGAAATTAATCCAAGTAAATATTAATTCAACGCATATTCATGTTTTTAGCCTAAGCCCCTAGAGAGGAAATCTAGCCTCTCATGGGTGAGTTAACATCCAAGGAAGTTATAAGAGAAATCATAATGAAAAAAAAGTAAAACAAGTAAGAGAATAGACTACACCAATCTCTTCGCTCGCTGCCTTTGATCTTCACTTTTGCTTGCTCGAGAATCCTTCAAACCTTGCTCTTAATCGCCTTCGATCACGAGGAGAAGATAGAAAATGTGTAGAGAGATGTGGAAATTAAACCTAGAATGAAGAATAGTTTCTCCTGCTGCCTCCCTGCCCATATATAGCTATTTTCGTGCCTTGGGAAGCAATCCAACAAAATCTGGAAGTGAATCGGACGAAGATGGCAATAAAATCTGTCCAAATCTAGGCTGGGCGACCATTAGTGCGGCTGTACAAAATTCTACATTCCGAATTTGAATTTGTTTCCTTCATGAAAGTTGTAGATCTTTTCGTTCTGGTTTAGCCAAGCTTTGATTCACCCAAATCGGAGTCCGTATGACCAAGATATGGCCAAAATACGAACTGTGTGTCGACAGCTGTAATTTTGTGCGGCCTTCACAAATTTCCTGCGGCCCGCACGAGTACCCGAAAAACTCTCGGACAAATCCGTGCGGCCCGCACAAAAGGCTGTTTTGCTCATTTTTGCTCGATTTCTGCAAATTAGATAAAGGAAATGCAGTAACTTGGTTCTACGGTGCATTATATACTAAACTAGACTAAAATACAAGGGTTTTGGTATAGTTTAAGAGGTAAAACCTCGACCGAAGGTATATATAATTGAGGCTTATCAAAATCCCCCAAACTTAGACCTTGCTTGCCCTCAAGCAAGAATCCAAACTTAGGTGTATGTCCGGTTTCTAAACTAACCAAATTCCAAGTATAACTCTAAATGCGAAAAATTTGTATGAACTTGCTATCATTAAAAACTCGAGAATTTTTTTGGATAACAATTTTAACTTTCCTTGATCAATTTTAATTCACCCCACAAATCGACAAATCAAATCTCATATTCAAAGATGCTTTTGTATTTGTAAAAACTAATCATTTGGATTTATCAATATTTCATTTTTTGACCAAAAATATGCCCTCATTTTGTGGTGATTTTCCTTTTTGTCCCCCCCAAGCTTGTTCCAAGCTTGGGTTAGAAAGTTGTGAATTTTCGTGTGTTGGTATCATGCACAATTCTACAATTTTTTCCTTTTTGTTGCTATTTGGTGACACTATGATCTTTATCCTTAATACAAAACCGGCTAGTTATAAGTAGTTAATCATACCCAACCGTTTTAATTCAAAAGTGTTTTTGCATGCTCTTGGTTTAACCCTTCCATGACACGAACTCACACTTGTGGTGTAAACTCGGCCACTTTATTGGGTAAACTAGCGGAACAAAGTATCAATTACTCATAACCTCAAGTACGTCATATCGCCGTATCATAGGCAAGCGGAGTCCGAAGTGAATTTTCAAACTTTTTCAACTTTAATTATTGCAATAGTACCATGAATACACACATCCAAAAGGTATTCTTTCATACCCATGGATATCACAATCTTTCTATTATTTTCAAATCCCAAATTTCCAATTAGAAAGACATACTCGGTTTCAAAATACTTTTTCGACAAAACCCAATTTTTCATTTTTTCAAAGTCCTAAAACATCTCATCCTATGCAATTCTTTGATCAAATATGGAGTTAGTTCAAATTTTTCAAAGTCATCCAAATCATAACCAAAATTTTCCAAACAAGTCCTTAATTCTAGCAATCACACAAATTTTTCACCTAAAAATGCAATTTTGCAAAAAATTAAACATGCCCTAAATGCAGATACAATTTTTCTTCCAATTCCCTCCCCCAAGCTTAAACAAAGCATTGTCCTCAATGCAAATATTCGCACAAGAAAGAGTGAAAACAAAGAAAAATGAAACTCACAAAGTGGTGGAGAAAGCGAAGGTGGAGGAGGAGGCAAAAACGCCTCCTCAATGTGGTGGATCGGGAGGATTCTCTTCCCATAGCACGTGTGTTTCCTCCCTTGCGGCCCGCCGACGGCGGCGCTCTCTTGGCGATGTGGGTGGTTCTTGGGCGGCAGCATTCGGTAGAAAGATCGTGGGCTCATTCGCCAAGTTCCATGTGGAACGCCGATGCAGGTCGATGTCAGTAGTGAGGTGTAAAGGCTTGAGTTCAATTTGAGTGGATTTGGGAGAGGTATCGGCTAAATCAGGGCTGTCAGTTTTTTTCTGGGGTTGGTGCGACCCACACAAAATTTCGTGCGACCAGTACAAAATTTCGTGTGACCCGCACGGAATAGTTTTCGCTGGGTGTGTTGCAGTCTGTTCTCGGGCATTTTTATGCGACCCGCACAGAATTTCAGGCTGCTCTCGGACTTTTTGATGCGACCCGCACAGGTCGATCGGTTGCGCTCGGACTAATTCATGCGGCCCGCACAAAATTTCTTGCGGCCCGCACAAATCTCCACTGTCTTCATTATGAGCTGTCTCAGCTTCCTTTTTTTCTAGGATTTCGTCCAGATTTTCCTCTAGCTGTCCACCATCTGTTTCCTTAACAACTTGAGCAGCAATTATGGTATCTAAGACATTAATCCTGCAAATCGTGTCATTGTCATTAGAAGAAAATTGCATAGATTTGGAAACATTAAATTCCACTTTCTCATCACCAATTGAGAAGGAAATCCTTCCACCTGAGACATCAATATTTGTACCTGCCGTACTTAGAAAATCACGCCCAAATAAGAGAGGGGTGTGATGATCTTCTTCCATTTCTACAACAACAAAATCTACAGGTACATAGAACTTTCCAATTTGGACAATGATATCTTCGGCAATTCCGGAAGGGTATCGAACAGATCTGTCAGCTAATTGAAGAGACATTCTTGTTTGTTTCAAATCTCCTAGACCTAGTCTATCATAAACCGATTTTGGCATTAAACAAACGCTAGCGCCAAGGTCGAGCAAACATCGATTAAAAGTGGTATCACCAATTTTGCACGGAATGGTAAAACTGCCCGGATCTTTGAGTTTAGGGGGCAATTTAATTTGTTGGTTCAAAACAAGTGCACTACATTCCGCATTGAGTGACACAGTTTCAGCCTCGTCAAGTTTCCTTTTGTTGGACAACAATTCTTTCAAAAATTTGGCATAGGACGGTATTTGGGTAATGACCTCATTAAAAGGGATGGTAAGGTTCATTTTTCTCAAGTGGTCCTTGAATTTGACAATTTGTTGTTCCAATTTGGTCTTAGCTAACCGCTGAGGGAAAGGTACAAACCTGAGAGGAGGAACGTATTCAGAAGATTTTACCTTTTTTGGATCAGAATTACCCGAATTTTGGTGATCCTTGAAAACTAGTGGGTCTAGCGGAAAATCTGTGCAAATCGGGGGAGTTGGTCTTGAGACCGCAGGAATCAGTGTTGAGGTCACAGGAGAGGCCGCAGAAGGTCCTGTTTCTACTGTTTGAGGTGCAGCGATTGGCTGTTTTGGCATTTCCTCTTTTGGCATTTCTGTTCCATCATATTGTCTGTCACTTCGAAGAGTTACTGCATATACGTGTTCTCTTGGGTTGTGTTCCGGCTATCCTGAAAGCGTACCTTGTGGGCGTGTGGCAGAAGCGGCTTGTTGAGCTACTTGGGCTTCAAGCAACTTAGTTTGAGTTTGCACAAGGTCCATCCTGTTGTTCATGGTTCTAAGAGAATCTGAAATATCATCAAACTTTTTATTGCAGTTAAGATTAGTTTCCTTTTGAGTGATCATGAATTCTTCCATCATTTTCTCTAATCTAGACAATGGTGGTGGACCTTGACCTTGGCGGTTTTGGTATTGGTTACCATTACCTTGATTTTGATTGTGATTTTGGTAATGGTTGATATTTCCTTGGTTTGGTACCGCATTTGAGTTCGGATTTTCATTGTCATTTCTCTACCTAAAATTAGGATGGTTGTACCTCGTGGCATGGTTGTAAGTGTTAGAGTAGTTTTGGTTGTATTGGTCATTCCTTTTGTCACCCTCATTGTAAAACAACCCATAAACTTGTTCGACCATGTCATTACCATCCGTGGAGTATTGACATCCAATTGTGTCATGGTCCATACCTCCACAAATACCACATGGTGAATTTTTTACTACAAACTTTACCTGTTGCATCTTTTTCATTTGAGTTTGGAGAGATTCTACCTTTGCTTGTAAAGCGGTTACCTCATCCACCTTCAACATGCCAGCCGGTGTGTTGCTTCTCTTCCCGTCTCTTCCAGCTGTCCACTCACGTTGACTTATAGCCATGTCCTCGATCATCTCCATGGCTTCTACAGAATCCTTGTTGGCTAGGTTTCCACCAGCAGCTGCATTCAGTTGAGATTTAGTCGCGTATGTGCAACCTGCATAGAAAAACTGAAACAATAGCCACACATCAATACCATGGTTAGGACACAAACGCAAGAGTTCTTTCCATCTATCCCAAGCTTCGCTTAACGATTCATCATCACCTTGTTTGAAAGTGGTGATTTTTGCTCTAAAGTGTTGGGTTTTAGAAGACGGGAAGTACTTACCTAAAAACAATTTTTGGACTTCAGGCCAAGTTTGTGTTACCCTAGGGTTTAACGATCTTAACCAAGTCCTAGCCTCATCCCTAAGAGAAAGGTGAAAGCAGTTCAATTTCAAGGCATCAAGTTGGGGTCCCCTTGGTGCAAATGTACCACAATGTTCTTCAAACATTGCCAAGTGTTGGTGAGGGTCCTCATTTAATGCACCACCAAATTGGTTTTGACCTAACAAGTGAATCAGCGTGGGTTTGAGATCGGGATTGGTTCCTCCATGCGCTATATAGCCGAAGCGTTGTCCCGGCTCCATATAGTTCATGAACTCCCTCATAGGTCGACGGTCGTTTGGATTAGGAGGTGGAGGGCCATTTCTTCCATATGCGCCATGGAAGGGGTTGTCAACATGGGCTTGAGTTACATCTTCTTCTTCGCCATCCAAAGGCATTCCGTATGGAGGGTTTCCAGCCATGGCCAGCGCTCAAAGATGTGAAAAAGAGAGGAAAAAAAACGTGAGTCTCAAAGAAATGAAATAAAATGAAATAAAATGCAAGAAAAATTCTAGAATTAATTTTTAAAGTAAAAATTAATATCTATCCGTTATCCCCGGCAACGGCGCCAAAAGCTTGTTGTGTATTTTGGGTATAGAAATAATTGGTCTATTTCATACACTTCTGCTTTAAATTTATAAAACCCTAAATACGCAAAGTTAGATTGAATTGCAAGCGCACAATCTATCCTTGTAGTAATTAAAGGTATCGATCCAAAGATAACGGGAGATATTACTTTTTACTAAATCAATTAACTCTAAAATAGTGCAAATAAAGTAAAAAGGGGGGGTTTGTTGTAAAATTGGTTTTGGGTTCAATACCCGATTAAGAGTTGAAATTAAAACAAGACAATTTTAAACAAACAAATAAAAAGGAGTTTGTGATTCAAATGGATAAGAGTCTAGGGGCTATCGGCATACAATCATTTGGTCAAATCTACATTTACTTGGTATTCTAAACTCATGTTTGCAATTATGGGGTTTCTAAACGTAAATATCAAAAAGGGTCACTTTCGTGAATTAATGACGTGTCTAGATAATTCGGACTTCACGATTAAGTTCTTCACCCTAGCTATCTAGACCATAAGCATAGATTAGCCTAGTTTATCCCTAAATACCAATACTTCACGGTTTAAGTCCTTCATACGATATTTGGTTCAATTCTAGGTGTCCCAATCAAATATAAGGCTTCATGATTAAGTCCTTCACCTTAATTTAACCTTTATTCTTGTGGTTCCGGACTAAAAAATAGATTTGGTCATTTCTAATCTTAATCGTAAGGTAATTCATGTATATAATTTGGTACCATTAATTATAACTCATAGCATCTTAAGTTGATTAGACTCAAGCGGGAAATTAACAAGCAATCAAATCATACAAGCACATGAATTGTAAAATCAACAAGAATAAACAAACATGCAAACAATCATCATAAAGAAATTAATCCAAGTAAATATTAATTCAACGCAAATTCATGTTTTTAGCCTAAGCCCCTAGAGAGGAAATCTAGCCTCTCATGGGTGAGTTAACATCCAAGGAAGTTACAAGAGAAATCATAATGAAAACAAAGTAAAACAAGTAAGAGAATAGACTACACCAATCTCTTCGCTCGCTGCCTTTGATCTTCACTTTTGCTTGCTCGAGAATCCTTCAAACCTTGCTCTTAATCGCCTTCGATCACGAGGAGAAGATAGAAAATGTGTAGAGAGATGTGGAAATTAAACCTAGAATGAAGAATAGTTTCTCCTGCTACCTCCCTGCCCATATATAGCTATTTTCATGCCTTGGGAAGCAATCCAACAAAATCTGGAAGTGAATCGGGCGAAGATGGCAATAAAATCTGTCCAAATCTAGGCTGGGCGACCATTGGTGCGGCTGTACAAAATTCTACATTCCGAATTTGGATTTGTTTCCTTCATGAAAGTTGTAGATCTTTTCGTTCTGGTTTAGCCAAGCTTTGATTCACCCAAATCGGAGTCTGTATGACCAAGATATGGCCAAAATACGAACTGTGTGTCGATAGCTGTAATTTTGTGCGGCCTTCACAAATTTCCTGCGGCCCGCACGAGTACCCGCAAAACTCTCGGACAAATCCGTGCGGCCCGCACAAAAGGCTGTTTTGCTCATTTTTGCTCGATTTCTGTAAATTAGATAAAGGAAAGGCAGTAACTTGGTTCTACGGTGCATTCTATACTAAACTAGACTAAAATACAAGGGTTTTGGTATAGTTTAAGAGGTAAAACCTCGACCGAAGGTATATATAATTGAGGCTTATCAGTTATTTGTCGAATTTCGGTAAAACTCTTCTTCATTCTCAAAATTTTTTATTTTTTTTGCTATTAATAAAAATTTCGGCCAAAAACAACTACCTGTCCCATTATTAATATTGTTTCTTTTCAGAACGGTGAAATGACCTTCCTATCACATGCCTTTACGTAATTATAAACGATTTAGTCTTTACCTGATTCCTACATATAGATTATCATATATTCATATGTCATGCATCTTAATTAAGAATTGACATGTTGAAGACTTGAAGCTACTTAACGCACTTCTGTAGTCACGTGACAAGGACTTGAAGCGCAGGAGAGAGATTTTGTAGTCAACAGCTACTTTTTCTAATCTGATTCCTCATGTCATGTACTTGTGGGATTTTTTTTTTTTTTTTTTCTTATGAAGAAGTTTTGTAAATGTACCAAGTGTACTTGCATAAAACAAGGTTTGAGATGATTAAGATTAGAGTGGGAAAAACGTGCCGTGCCGTGCCGTGACTAACACGCCGTGACTTTGGTCTCGTGCCGTGCCGTGCCGTGACCAAGTTAATTTTTCACGTGCTGTGCCGTGCCGTGACTAAAATGTCAAGAGGTGGTCACGGCACGCGAATGGTCACGCCACGTGAGTCACGCCGTGCCTAAACGTGCCGTGACCCGCGTGACTCGCGTGACTCGCGTGACCATTTAATCATAATTTAAGTTAATTTATTCAAGATTCACCATTAAATTAATATCTAATGATCCTAATTACACGTGACTCGCGTGACTACGTGCCGTGCCGTGACTAAATTTTTCACGTGCCGTGCCGTGCCGTGCCAAAGTTTCAAAAGATGGACACGGCACGCGAATGGTCACGGCACGGGACACGCGAGTCACGGCACGCGAATGACTCGCGTGCCGTGCCGTAACCGTGCCGTTTCGTGACGGAGTCGGCTCCGGCGTGCCATTTTTCCCTCTCTAATTAAGATGTTATCTCATCTATATAATAATGTTTTTTTATGTCATTGAGCCACTTTTTGACACGAATTTTAAACGGACCTTATATTGAAACCTTTTAGGCTTTTAGGCTCTGCTGAGATTAAATCCATACCATTATTTTCCCTACAATTAAGTAGGGTAGCTGAGAGTAGGGGTGTTCAAATGGATCGGTTTTTTCAGTTTTAAACCGAATTGGCAAATTTCAGTTTAATTGGATCGGTTGTTCGGTTTAAATGGTTCGGTTCGGTTTTTTGAGGAAGTTTGGTTTAAATGGTTCGGTTCGGTTTTGGGATCTCTAAATTGGTTTGAACCGAACCAACCGGTTTAATAAAAAATGGACTGGTTTATAATAGATCGGCTTATTTTGTGCGGTTTATAATGGATTGGTAAATCGGTTTATGAAAAACCGGCTTATGTGGTTATAAAAAATGTTATCCAAATCGGTTTGAACCGAACCAACCGGTTTTGAAATGTTTATTTGTAACTTAAAATGTTTGTATTCAGTTCAACCGAACAAACCAGAGTTTAAATCAGTTTAATCGGTTCGGTTTTAGATCGGTTTGGAATTTTAATTAAGCCAGTTCGGTTGGTTTTCAAAATTCGGTTCAAACCGCAGTTCGGCAAAAAAAGTTCGATTTGACCCGAACCAACCGGTTGAACACCCCTAGCTGAGAGAATACGGATTCCACTCGTAGTGACAAATGAATAGTTCAGGTTCGGTTCAGTGGGGTCAAAAATTCATAATTCGAGTATAATTCGGGTATAATTTGAAAATAATTCGGTACAACAAGGAAGCAAAAAAAAAAACCCAACAAAAGTCCAATAAAATTTAAAAAAAAAATCGCGTTTTTCTCGCGAATAAAACATATTATAAGTTTTATTCGGAGTTCGGTTCATAAACGTCAAAAAAACGAATAAAATACGAATTATTCACAAATTATACCCGTATATTGTTACTATAGTTCCACTTTCCGGGGCTTTAATTTTGATTTTTTTGTCCATAACTCTTTAAAATTGCCTATGGATGCTTTTGATAAAACATATTTAGATATGCTACTCTGTTACTTTATAAATTCACTAATGAGTTTGCAATGATGATATATAAAGCTTTGAATTTGTTTTAATACTTTATTTATCTCGTTAACCTTTTTCAGTTATCTATTTTTCTGGTTGACCCGTTTAATGGTGTTCACATTAGATCCGAAAAGTTGGTTTTTATTTTAAAATTTTGGATATTTGAAAACCACTTTTATAAACATGAATAATCTGATTTAGAATATCAAATGGACAAGTATCCTCTCCATTACTGTAAAAGATTCGCTTCACTTTACGGTTTGAGATTAACTCTCAGCCACTTTGAGATTCGGGTTGACGGAGGGGGCAGTATTATTGGACTTTGAAATTCGTGCCAAGTTAAAAAGAACGGTCCAGATCAAGTAATTGTAAAAGATTTCCTATTGCGGGACCGGGGAGGATCTGAATTCTTTCTATCCACCAGTACAATGAATTCACATCCTACCTGGTACCGTAACAGAGAATCTTTTACAATTACTTGATCTGGACAGTTCTTTTTAACTTGGCACGAATTTCAAAGCCCAATAATACTGTCCTTGTGCTAGCCCGAATCTCAAAGCAGCTGAGAGGTAATCTCAAACCGTAAAGTGAAGAGAATCTTTTACAGTAATGGAGATGATACTTGTTCCCAGTGCAATCAATGTGTTTAGATTGTAGAGTAAGAAGCGGTCGTCATACCAACCAATTATAAGATGTTGAATATAAAACCCAAAAAAATTGTTGGATCAATGAAAAGGTATCAATTTTCAATTCTATTCTCAAATAACAGGTTGACAACCATTGCTTGCACCTTCTTCAATTATTTATTTTTTCAAAGTTGAAGCATGTATTCAAGAAATGACAAAAGCGTGATTGTGACTCATAAATTTTGTTATTCTTTTTCAAAGGCTCTGTTTAAAGTGAATTTTTTTTCCGTAGAAATTAATTAAAAGTAGGAGAGAGAAACAGAAAAACTGCATTAATTTTCTTTTAATGTTTCCGCAACAACACGAATTGGCACATGAATAAAAAAAGTTGGGAGATTCTCCTACCGATCTAAACTTTTGAGTATTTTTTAATTTGAATGGAAATCATGTTTCATACTACTTGTATGTTATGTTGATTTTGATTAAAATATTCAGATTGTTTGAAATACCCAAGTTGGGATCGGTATAACAATGTGTTATACCGATCTAAATGTTGGGACCTCAATTCCGGATCCGCTGTGACGCTATCTTAATAATCTGCAAAAAAATAAAAATAAATAAAAAATTAAGTTAAGATCGGTGATAATCGTACTATTTCAAACTTTGGAATTTTTAAAATCGGTAAGATTTGATGTACTGATCTTTCTACCATAAAAAAACTAATGTACTCTTTATGTTTCTCTCTTACTTTTAATTAATTTATACCAAATTTTTTTTTCCTTAATAAGGGGATAATTTAGGAACAAATTTACCACTAAAAAAAATTAACTTCATCTTGAGTTATTCTTTTTTTTTCTTACTATGAAACATGATCTACAAGTCCATAACAGAGGCGGATCTACACTTAGTCCAGAGGTACTAAGCCACCTTATAATTTTGAAACTTGTAATTAGGTAGGTTGAAATTTAATTGAATTCTCATTTCCTTAAAATTTGTATATAATTCAGCCTCCCTCGTAAAATATTAGATATGTGCTTGTAGTCTAGTAGTTAAGGCTTTATTTTTATAATTAGGTAGAAATTTAATTGAATTTTCATTTCCTTAAAGTTTTTATATAATTCAGCCTCTCTCATAAAATATTAGATATTTGCTTGTAGTCTAGTAGTTAAGAATTTATTTTTGTATTTGGGAGGTCTTGAGTTCAAATCCCATTAACCACAAGTTAATAATTATGCATTTTAAATTTCAGCCCCTAACTAAATTTTCTAATTCCGCCCTGTTTATAAATTAACATGTCTAGAAGGAGGTCAATTTGGGTCCCATACCCATCGGACTCAAAGTGAGTTCGATGGGTTCGAGGACCGTCCGATCTGTTTTCATATTCGCGCCCGCAACTTTCGCATCTGCTTTAAAAAGCGCACGGATCTGAAAGCAGATTAGACGGTCCCGAAACCCATCGGACCCAACCTGCTCTCGTCTAAAAGTAATTGTTTCTTTTCTCTTCATCTCTCTTTCATCTTCCCTTTTTCTTTTAAGAGAAAACTAGAAAATCTCACTATTCATTGTCTCCGGGAAGTCTTGCTCTATCTATTTGAGTTCGCATCTTTTGTATCGCTCGAATTTAGTTCCGGACCATTCGATCAGAATTAGAGCTAATGCAGTCTTCGCAAGTAATACACATAGCCCTTTAATATTCGTGTGAATTTAAATCGGATGATCTGAATTTAAACTCATAATTTGAGTTAACTGAGAGGATACAAATTCCTCTCTATTTTCCCCTTCGATATATCTCTCCTCAATTGTCTAAAATGCTCCTCAAGTGTAGCTAATGTAATAATTTATATATAACATGAGGGATCCACTTACAATATTTGTAAGTTACAACATCTTACAACAATTCGGTTTCGTGGTTTTTAAAATTCAAACAGTCGATTCAAACCGTTCAACATGATCTCTATATTAAAATGTGCTTGGAGATCAAATTTTACATTTTTTTGAATTTGTTTACTATTTATTATGTATTTTACAAAAATGTTGTTTTTAGACAATTCTGAATCACTGAAAAACAACAGTTTTGTAAAATACTTAATAAATAGTAAAAAAGTTCAAAAAAATATAAAATTTATGATCTCCAAGCATATTTTAATATAGATATCACGTTGAACGGTTTGGATCGACTGTTTGGACTTTAAAAATCACAAAACCGAATTGTTGTAAGATGTTGTAACTTACAAATGTTGTAAGTGGATCCCTCCTCATATAACATAAACAAAGAGGAGGATTATAATGTTATAAACTTGAGTGAGGTTGCAGTATTATGTATAGCGCTCTTTAGTGTGTATTATAGATTAATATTTTTATTTTCAAAGTTTAAATAATCAATATATGTACCGTTTAACATGATAGAAACGTACTTGCAAACTAAATTTTATATTTTTTAAAACTTTTGTAATATTTTTTTAGAAAGGTAGAAAATCGCTACTTTTGAATGATCAAGATTTTTTTAGATAATGTGATTTTTTATCTGTCTAATTTTTCTGTAAAATGTAAATTTTGTTCTATAAGTACATATTTATATGAAGATCATGTTGAATGGTCCAGATCGACTGCTTGGTTTTTGAAAACAGAGATATTGATTCATAGTAATTAGTACATACCAACCCGCGCTATACATTGTATCATGGCCTCAATCTATAAAATTCAATGTCACAAGTTGTCATAGTTCTTCTTTAGCCTAATTATTATTTCAAAATTTATAATTTAGAAAATAAATATGATTCATTGATTGATCTGGTTCTAAATCACGATGTAAAAGTTTAAAAGTGTGTTATAAAAAAAAAATAAGAGACTAACAAATGAATGTATCAAATTGATTATATATTGGATAAATTTTAGTGTCATTTACAAAACAGTTGCAAAACTAACACATTTTGATTCGGCTTTTCATTATAAGCCATTGTATTTTTAATTTATGCTAACTAAATTATAATCAGAAATCAATTTGCAGATGTTTTAGTCAGGGGTGGATCCAGGATTTTCGTCAGGAGGGGGCAAAAAAATATCGAATCGGGTTTAAATCCATTAACCAATTGAATACTCGATAAAAAATAATGCTTTAACTTATATTTTCCAATGCTTTGACTTGTAATTTGTGATGCTCTGACTTATAATTCTAATTACCAATCAAAATTCAACAGATTTATTTCAAATTTAACCCTAAATTTAACTTGAATTACAAATTAAACGTTCAAGGGGGACAAAAAAAATTTCAGAAGGAGCAGAGTCGTGAATACTCTGGGTCCGCCCCTGGTTTTAGCATCAGCCATGACATGGGAATCCCAATCTGAAAGAAAAATTGCAGATCTGCTTGGACAGCAACTGTCCATCTGGAACTGGAGAGGATCCCAAACAGTCGGACTGCCACCTAGTGCTAGTGGGACGCCGCGGCAAGTCAATTGCTAATTGAGACCAGTGAAAAGTTCATACGCGCACAAAATAAAACCAGAGAAAAATTAAACTGACCGCGGACCAAGTAGGTCCGGTCCAAACCAAAGAGGTTGGCGGAGCAGCCGAAGATAAGTAGAGAAGGCGCAACTACACAGGGGCCCACAAGTCAGGACATGAAGCTAGAGCAAAGGAAACACATTACAGTTTACACAGCTGAAGAAAAAGCGCAAAAAAAAAAAAAAAAAAAAAGAAGAAGAAAGAAAGGAAAACTAAAACTAAAACAAAAGCAGCGTATAAATCTCTCAACAAAAATCCTCCCACTCCCCTTTCTCTACTTTTCTCTACTAACCCTCCTCCTCTTCCCCTCCTCTCCCCCCGTCCTCCGGCCCAATTCACCGAATCCATCCCCAGATCTGATCGGATTCTACCTAGTCAAGGTAGGCCGAGGCATGAAGCGAGTCCCTTGTTGCTCTGTGTGTGGCACCAAGTACGACGAAGAAGAGCACACCCCTCTGCTCCTCCACTGCGGCCATGGCTTCTGTCGCGCTTGCCTCTCCAAAATGTTCGCCTCCACTCCCGATTCCACCCTTTCCTGCCCCCGCTGTCGCCACCCCACCGCCGTAGGCAACAGTGTGAACACGCTCAAGAAGAATTTCTCCATTATCTCTCTCATTTCTTCCTCCAATTCTTCTCCCTCTTTTGATTTTGAAGTAAATTCTGATGCGGGGAGTGAAGCAGATGAGGATGATTTCTTTGAAGAACGTGCTAGGAGTACATCAGGTCCATCTGTTTCGGGTTGTTGCTGCTCTCGCTCGTGTTCACACCTGGATCTCAGCTCACATCAGGAGCTGAACCTTGTGCGCTGTCTCGGTGATGGGAGGAACGCTGGTTGTGAGGTTTGGTCTGCAGTGCTGGGCCGTGGAACAGGTTCAGTTGGCAGAGGGAGTGCAGTTCAGAAGTGTAGGCATCAGGTGGCTGTGAAGAGATTTGTGGTGACGGAGGAGATGGCCGTGGACCAAGTGCATGATGAGCTGGATCGGCTGCGCCGGGCCTCTATTTGGTGTAGGAATGTGTGTGTTTATCATGGAGTGATGAAAACTGACAACCATCTGTGCTTGGTAATGGACCGCTACACTGGGTCTATCCAGGATGAGATGCAGCAGAATAATGGCCGGCTCACCTTGGAGCAGATTCTCAGGTCCCAGATTATCTAACCTTTCTAATTGCTTCTCAAAGAGTGGATTTAATCTTTATTTGGTTGGATTGAGCAGGATATTTATCTCTTATTATGAGCTAAGCAATTTCTATAACCTGTGCGGTACAACAAAAGCCCCAAAATGACTAATCCAAAATTTATATAGTAAGCATATTTGACACACATTAATCCATTCGATTCTGACACAAAATTCAAGTGAATCAGGGGGTAAGAAAATGTATCTCATTTAGAAATGACCTATTGAGGTGCCTATGTACATAATACATGAGATGTTGTGAAATGATTGATAACTGAAATGGTAATCAATTTCAAAGCTGTTATCTGATAACAATATTTAGAATTCTCCTCATATGGTAACCAAATTCACTTCTGAAGTGCAATTCAAATTAATTCTACAAATTGTAGCTGCATATTGAAGATGTTGATCAACTTGTTTGTTTGTTTGTTTAGTTATTTTGCATCTATTCCAATTCTTGTTTCCAATCCAACTCCTAGCTGTTTAGGTGCCTCAGCAATAAAGTTTTGAATTCTGTAGCATTTAGTTTATTTCGGATGGTAGTGTCTGCTAGTTGCCAGTGAGTACGAGTTTAATGCATATAAAATAATATGTTCCCTAGCGCTACTATCTTCCAAAATAATCAATCGAGTCTCACGCTACTTTTAAGGGCCTTCTTTTGGAAAACCAATAAAATTTCACATCCCATGAAACAGTGTATTAACTGATTCAATGAAAACTAAAAAAAAAATCAGCCTAAGATTCAGGAGGCCACCCCTGCCTTAAAACATTTTACTCCATACACACCGAATTTATGCTCGAATTATAAAAATAATTAAATTTTTTATTTAATTTTCTTGATCTTGAATATTTAAACCTCAACTAAAATAAATATATGCAATTTCAGATATGGAGCAGATATTGCACGTGGGGTGGCTGAACTCCATGCAGCCGGAATAGTATGCATGAGCATAAAACCATCCAACCTCCTCCTGGATTCAAACGCGCATGTAGTTGTTTCAGACTATGGCCTATCAGCAGTTCTGAAGAAAACCTCATACCGAAGAGTACCAGATGAAAGCACATCCAGCTCTAGCATGCAGTCATCCACAGACTGCCCTCTCTTAAACCCAAATTACATGGCCCCTGAGGCGTGGGAGCCGCTAAAGAAGTCAAAGTACTTGTTTTGGGATGATGCAAATGGAATCTCGCGAGAGTCTGATGCATGGAGTTTTGGGTGTACTTTGGTGGAGATGTGTACTGGTTCTGTACCGTAAGTGATTTCTTGTTTACCTTATACTTTATAGATAAAGACTATTACAATTTCACTGGTACAACCTTTGCTGGTGCTTGACGCAGGAGATGAAGTTCTTATTACAATGTGGCTATATCATAACCTAATTCAGGAGAAAAAGTATGAACCCAACATCATATCAGACCAAAGAAAATGAATGGAGGAATATATTAATGCAAGAAGATGTCTTTGATCAAATTAGATGTGTGGCCCCATTACTGATGTTCACACATTGTCATACGATACTGTCACTGACTTGGCACTCCTTGTTATAGACTATATCATCTTGTAACCGTAAACTTT
Source organism: Carex myosuroides (assembly GCA_028015225.1). Lineage (NCBI taxonomy): Eukaryota > Viridiplantae > Streptophyta > Magnoliopsida > Poales > Cyperaceae > Carex > Carex myosuroides. The sequence goes on from CM051470.1 coordinate 13,679,737, forward strand.
CCTAATCATTGCAATAATAAGAGATACTATTTTGCAGATGGGCTGGACTAAGTGCAGAGGAGATCTTTCGTTCGGTTGTAAAGACGAAGAAATTACCTCCTCAGTACTCAAGAGTGGTCGGTGTGGGGCTTCCTGGAGAACTATGGAAAATGATTGGTGATTGTTTGCAGTTCACTGCTTCTAAAAGACCAAATTTTCAGACAATGCTGGCAATATTTCTGCGGCATTTGCTTGAAGTACCAAGAAGCCCTCCTGCTAGTCCAGAAAAGTAATACTATTAACAATTTTGTCAGAAATAGAAATGAAAGACTCTTTTTGCATTATCCTGCTTTATTTCCCGTGTCTATAGAAATCACTGAGTTTTTCATTCCTAACTTTGGCTGACAGTGATGTTACTAGAACTCCCCCAACAAACGCCACAGAGCCTTCTCCAAAATCTGTTCTAGAAGCCTTTTTAGACAGGCCAAGTATCTTACACCGACTAATAAGTGAAGGGGATATAGCAGGTGTCAGGGACATACTTGCCAAAGCTTCATCTCAGGGAAATAGCAAAGCACTCTGCTCCCTTCTAGAAGCACAAAATGCAGATGGTCACACTGCACTGCATTTGGCAAGCCGCAGGGGCTCAGCAGAGATGGTGGAGGTCATTCTGGCATGTAACGAGGTCAATGTGGATATCTTTGACAGGGATGGTAATCCACCAATCTTGTTTGCTCTTTTTGCTGGATCGTATGAATGTGTCCGTACTCTTATCAGGAGATCGGCAAATGTTAACTTCCGGCTAAAGGAGGGCTCCTGCCATTCTCTTGCACATGTTTGTGCTTTCAATGGCTATCCAGATTGCATGCGGGTAAGATAGTTTTTTTTTTTCCTTTGGTTTTTATACCACTCGAGTGAGAGGGTAAATTTGTTCCTTTTCAGGACTTACAAATAGGGTTATAGCCTTATGTAGGATTGGGGACTGTATGCTTTCTGCGTCCCCAAGCTAAAATTATTTGAATTTCAAGTTCAGCTATCCTTAGAAATGCTTGAGTTGATATGCTCTTGGGGTTATATTTTAATATTTTTAATTTTTAGTTTATCTGCAATTATTCAGGAGCTGCTTTTGGCTGGGGCGGACTCAAATGCAATAGATGATGACGGTGAAACAGTTCTGCACAGAGCCATTTCCAGAAAATACACTGACTGTGCTATTGTCATTTTGGAAAATGGTGGATGTAGGTCAATGGGTATATTCAATTCACAGAGAAAAACGTAAGATTTCTTTCTTTAACAAGGAATATATGCTTGATTTACCTCAAGTACAGGACATGGGCCCAGTATCTCCAGTAAGTCACCAAACAAAAATTGTTTGGAATTCTGATTCAGATCAAATAAAATGGAAATAGTAATATCCACTACTAGTTCATTTATGCACTCCAAATTGTACAGAATGATATAAAATTAGTTACAAAGGAACTTTATATATTGTGAGTGTTCTGCTATTATACTGCTATAGCTCTAACCAGTAAACAATATTTAATGAAATCCTTGATTGCTTACTGTCTTCAATTTGTACCTTCTACTCTGCTTTACTTGTACAGGCCATTGCATCTATGCATTGACACCTGGAATGTGGCTGTGGTTAAAAGATGGGCTGAAATCGCCTCTCGGGAAGATGTAGAAGAAGCAATCAACTTACCTGGCGAACATGGTACTGCTCTATGCATGGCAGCATCTCTTAAGAGAGATCATGAATCTGGTAGGTGAAAATTGAGTATAAAAGGTACTCAAGTTGCAGTCTTATCAATCACTTTATTATCTCAATTTTTTCTTTTCCGATCTTTAACTGCCGAAATTTTCTGTGTGTGTTTGACAGAGGGCCGAGAGCTAGTGAGAATATTGCTTGCTGCTGGTGCTGATTCAAGGGCACAAGATCCTCACTTTAGAACGGTACTGCACACTGCTGCTATGATCAATGATGCAGAGTTAGTAAAGGTAATATTTTCTGTTGAAATCTGGTGAAATTGCTCTGGAACCACTTAAAAAGCTCAACTGTTTAATTATTTCTCTCAAATATTGTCATGAATATTTGCTCATATTTATCTTTTGTTGAACAGATTATTTTAGAAGCCGGTGTGGATGTAAATATTACAAATGCACAAAAAACAACTCCTCTCCATGTGGCTTTGAATAGGGGGGCTAATTCATGTGTCGGTTTGCTTTTATCTGCAGGAGCGGACTGTAATTTGCAGGTAATATGGCTTATCTCAATTATATTGCTCATATGAAGTAAATAAAGAAAAATAAGGAGGTTTATGAGCACAAGTACCGACAACCTAGATAAAAAGGAGGATGAGATGATGATAACAACAACAACAACCACCACCACCACCAAGCCTTTAGTCCCAAACAAGTTGGGGTAGGCTAGAAATGAAACCCAACCGGAGTCACCAAAATTCGGTAGGGTTTCATTTCCTTAAAGAGGCTGTTTTTTTTTTACGTTGGTTCGCCACGTCTTATCACAACCCTCCTTTTTCCTGGATTAGGACAGGCTGTGCATAAGCTACACAGGCAGAGTTAAAAAAGAGGATGAGATAACAAAAAAAAAAAATCAGAAAATATGGGGAAATCAAAACTTCGTTTAGTATTCCTTTTGCCTTCAACTTGAAATACTTTCCTGCAATTACTGCTTTGAAAATGAAGAAAAGATCTTTTACTGAAAATCTTTCTGGTGCACTAGCTACTAATCAATGTTGTAGAACTTCCCAGTAGTGATATGCCAACTTTTATTTGCAACTATTGTAAATTTCTAAATTGTACAAAATAATCAGGATGATGATGGTGACAATGCATTTCACATAGCCGCTGATGCAGCAAGAATGATACGTGAAAATCTAAAGTGGATAGTTGAGATGCTGAAACATCCTTATCCGGATATGGAAGTTAGAAACCACAGGCAAGCATTCTTTATTATCTTTTGACCTTACGAATTGTTTTTCAGTTCTCCTGATGTATAAGAGAACCCCGTTGACTGATTAACTGTTTCCAAAAAACACATTTGTTACATCAAAATAAAAAGTAAAAAAAATAATGAAAACAAAACTAAACAGAAAACCAAAACAGTGGTTCTTTTTATTGGATAATTATGTCCTTGAACATGAAGTTTTGCCTTTATTTGAATGGTACTCCGAGAAGAACATTTGTCTCAACAGTCTTTGGCTATAGGGGTTTGACATTGCGGGATTGTCTGGAACGGTTGCCTCGAGAGTGGATTTCAGAAGAATTGATGGAAGCACTAGAGAATAAAGGAGTTCATCTTTCTTCTACGATGTATGCCTTTTGCTTTTATTTATTGGATTAGCTTTAGAGGCATTCATATAATTATAGTACCTCACTTGGTCTTGGCGTTTTGTTTCATTGCTAATTAGAAACCTCCACATTGATTTTTCTCTGTACTACTTGAAATAACGAATCTCATCATTATGATAATAGCTTTAATCTTGTTGAAAGTCTGGTCAACCAAGCTCAGACAAAAGAGAATAGTAATATATATTTGTACATAATTCCACTCCGTATGTACCAAAAAAGTGGGTTCTACTCAATGCAAATGGATCAACCAGTGTAATTAAAACTTTTCATCATGCCCAGAGAAGGGTACCATTAAGTAGAACAATATCTTCCAAGGATTGTAAATTGAGAACTTGGGAGGAGGAATAAACAATAAAAAGAAAAGCCATGTCAAGCTTACTGGTATTATCCTGATTGTAATTTCAGTGTAACTGATTTTTGTGACTATCTGACTGTTCTTTAATCAGATATGATGTGGGAGACTGGGTCAAGTTTAGAAGAAATATTACTGCTCCAGCATATGGTTGGCAAGGTGCAAGTCACAGGAGCGTTGGTTTTGTGCAGGCTGTGCTTGACCACGAGACTCTTCTTATATCATTTTGCTCTGGAGAAGCTAGGGTTTTGTTGAATGAAGTGATAAAAATCATCCCTCTAAACAGGGGACAGCATGTCCAGCTAAAGCCTGATGTCAGGGAAGCCAGGTACATGGGCAACTTATTTCCTTTTTTATTTTTGTTACATTTAATTATTAATTTTACAAAAGAAGTAATTTCAAGTGTTGAACTTCTGATAAATATATAAGAACCTTTGTTTATATGACACATTTAGATTACTAATTACATAATTTCTAGTTCAGCTGTACATTCCTACGCCATTTGTGTGCTCTTTCCTAATGGTTTTTACTTTGTCAGGTTTGGATGGCGTGCCCAATCAAGGGATAGCATTGGTACGGTGCTTTGTGTTGATGATGATGGGAGCTTGCGTGTTGGATTTCCAGGGGCTTCTAGGGGATGGCGAGCAGATCCTTCTGAGGTAGAAAGAGTGGAGGAATTCAAAGTTGGTGACTGGGTCCGTGTCCGTCCCTCTTTAACTGCTACTGTTAATGGCATGGTGGCAATCACCCCAGGCAGTATTGGAATTGTGTACTCCATTAGACCTGATAGCAGCCTCTTGTTGGGTCTCTGTTATGTGCCTAAGCCGTGGCATTGTGAACCTGAAGATGTCGAGCATGTTGAGCCATTTAAGGTATTGCAATTTATACAAGTGCAATCACATTCGTTCTTATTTCATTGGATCCAGGCAAACCACTTACCAGACTAAATGGAAATAAAAAAAGAGAAGATTAATGCAGATAAAAGGGTTAGAAACCAGAAAGCATCGTGAAGAAACAATGGTGATTAGTGGTAAAATGGTGGGACACTTCAGTTCTTACTTCTATTGACCATGATTAATAATTTTGTTTATGCATCAATCTAGATTGGTGACCAAGTTTGTGTAAAGAGATCTGTCGCTGAGCCAAGATATGCTTGGGGTGGTGAGACACATCACAGTGTAGGGAAAATATTTGAGATCGAGGCCGACGGCCTTCTTGTAATTTACATCCCCAGTCGGTCAAACATGTGGCAAGCTGATCCATCTGATATGGAAAAGGTGGAGAACTTTAAGGTAAGCTTTGTCTTGGTTCAGATTTATAGGTAGTGGAGTAATTTACCCTTCAGATTTTGGTGGTTTTAACTTTGTAGATTTTGGGTTTCTTAGGTTGGAGACTGGGTAAGAGTAAAGGCTACTGTCCCATCGCCAAAGTACGGTTGGGAGGATGTAACACGAAGCAGCATTGGGATAGTGCACAGCTTGGAGGATGACGGTGACATGGGTGTGGCCTTCTGCTTCAGAAGTCGTCCATTCTCGTGCTCAGTGGCTGACATGGAGAAATTGCCTCCATTTGAAGTGGGACAGAAAATTCACCTCATGCCCTCTGTTTCCCAGCCCCGCCTTGGTTGGTCTAATGAGACTGCTGCCACCATTGGCACAATAGCACGGATCGACATGGATGGGACACTAAATGTGAGTATTTAGTATTTAAGGATATTTAATTAATAACCAAAATGAATTGTGAATTGTTCGTGATAAGTTATTGCAGTACCACGTGTTAGGTTGCTTTATTGAGACCCAAATCATTTTGGCTTAACTGTTTTTGCCGAAGTAACCCATTTGAATAAGAGTTGACCTCAACTCTACATTTGATCAAGCAGTTAAATTTAGACGGGTTGAGTTTGATATTGATGTAGTTGATGATGATAAGGTTTAATCTGGACCTCTTAAATTCCTTTATTGCAGGTGAGAGTTTCAGGCAGGAGCAGCCTCTGGAAAGTGGCCCCAGGAGATGCTGAGAGGCTGTCAGGTTTTGAAGTAGGCGACTGGGTTCGTCTGAAGCCCAGCATAGGTAGTAGACCCACCTTTGAGTGGAATATTGTCGGGAAAGACAACATAGCTGTGGTTCACAGCATACAAGACTCGGTTTATTTAGATCTAGCTGGGTGCTTTAGAAAAGGCAAATGGAGTACCCATTACATGGATGTAGAAAAGGTGCCTTCTTTAAAGGTGGGCCAATTTGTTAGGTTTCGACTGGGTCTAACTGAGCCGAGATGGGGGTGGAGGGACGCTCGACCTGATTCTAGGGGTGTTGTGACTGGAGTCAATGCAGATGGAGAGGTTCGGATTGCCTTTTTTGGATTGTCAGGTCTGTGGAGAGGTGACCCAGCTGACCTTGAAAAGGAGCAGGCTTTTGAGGTCGGTGATTGGGTGCAATTGAGGGAGGGAGCAGATGCATGGAAGTCTGTGAAACCTGGCAACATAGGGGTAGTTCATGGACTTGGGTTTGAGGGTGATGTATGGGATGGGAGAGTGCATGTGGCATTTTGTAGCGAGCAGGAGAGGTGGGTGGGACCCACCTCCCAGTTAGAGGTAGCTTCTCCATTTGTTGTTGGCCAGAGAGTTAGATTTAAAATAAATGTGAAGCAACCGCGTTTTGGCTGGTCAAACCACACACATTCAAGCGTGGGGACAATATCATCTATAGATGCTGATGGAAGGCTAAGGATATATACCCCAACCGGGTCTAAGGCATGGACAATGGACCCGGCTGAGGCAGAGGCAGTCGAAGAAGAGGAGGAGATCCGGGTTGGGGATTGGGTCAAGGTGAGAGAATCCGTTTCAACCCCTACATACCAATGGGGAGACGTGACTCGTTCTAGCATAGGAGTGGTACACCGTGCTGAGGATGGGGAATTATCTGTTGCATTTTGCTTTACGGAGAGGCTATGGTTGTGCAAAGAGTGGGAAATGGAGCGAGTGAGAGCTTTCAAAGTGGGTGACAAGATAAGGATCAAACCTGGTTTGGTAACACCTAGATGGGGTTGGGGCATGGAGAACAATTCGAGTAAAGGGGAGATAACGGGAGTAGATGCAAATGGTAAATTGAGAATTAAGTTTAGGTGGAGGGATCGCGTTTGGATAGGAGACCCTGCTGATATAATACTTGACGAGAGCTCGGCTATAGTCGAACCAATTAATGGTTCCTTGTAGGGAGGTTTAGGGGATTGTTTCATTTATTTTTGTTAACATTTGTCAGGTAGTGGTTTAATGATAATATCATATGGTGGGTTTTGGATAGTTGGAAGGAGGTTTGTACTCCTTTGCCTCTCACCCCCCTTCCCTTTACATGTATAATTATCTGTCAATTTGTTTTTCTTTTGTTAAACAATCATTGTATTATACGTATGTACAGGTTCGGACCTGAAAGACTTAATTTAGTTGTTTCGTTTCTCTTTTGTAATCTCCAGTGTGACAAGTATTAAATTATGAAGCAACATCGCTGCAAACACCAGCGAGGCAGTGACTGATGAAGAAAAATAATAAATTATAAAGAAGTTGCTATGTACGTGTTAAATAAGATATTCCTACTAAGAACCGCGATATCTAAGTTATTCTCTTGATTAGGTAGCTATTAAGTCCATATTTGCCTCTTTGTTCTCTCAATTCAAGAGAACTGTATAATTTCTCATAATTGACTAGAAATTTCCTTTCCCAAATGCTGTAATGACTACTGTATCAGTCACCATCCTCGCAGTTTCCCTCAAAAAAAACTTTTCTCATCCATTTTTACAGTACATGTGCTCCCTCAAATCCTATTTCACACGCATAAAAAAGGATCCCAACAGTCGGAATATCAGGTTTTGCGCTTGAGAGTAGGTCCGATGCGCATCGGACCTACTCTGGTTCGATGGGTTTAATCACCGTCGATTTGCTTTAAGTTTCGTGCAGAACGCTTTAAACTTCGTGCGTATATGTTTCAATTTTCGTGCGCACAAATCTTAAATTAGATCGGACGGTCATCATGCTCGTTGAACCTAAAAGTAGGTCCGATGGACATCGGACCTATTCCGGTTTGACAGGTTTTGATGTTCTTATCAAGACTCTTTCTGAAGATCCAAAATCCCTCACCTTTAAATAAAATTGTGCAATAATATTCACTGAATTAGGCGTTTAGGCGTTTATACTTTATACTTTATACAGCGAATTAGACCCGATAATATTGCTTGAAAGATGTAAACCCATAACGCAGGAGGAAATAACCAAAGACAAAACAAGCAAAATAGATAAATCCTAAGAAGCATAAGGTTAGAGACCATGAATTAATTTGCACTGACGTGTAAAGATTATTCCTGAACAAGCATTTTCACTACAGAAGGAAAACCCTTGAACTGCTCCACATCCTATAATTGCCCCCTTAAATAAAAAAAGAAAGAATCAACTCTATTTACTGGTCTCCCTCCCATACATCTGTGGAACAACAACTGCCGAGGTAAAAAAAAAAAAGGAAAAATTAAAAACGCTCGCTTTCTATCGGAAAACACATGAAAACAATACAAAAGAAAAAAAAAATCCTATGGAACAACAAATGAATACTCATTAACAACCTAAATACACCTATTTACGCGACAGCCGCAGCAATCATGCCTTGGCTTCACCTGTCATCTCTCGAATGCACCTACTTTGTATGACATGCTCATGCGCCTCTTGCAATAATTTACCGAACCTCCTGACATCCACCTTCACATTTTGATTATCCATATACACCTTTTTCATTTCCCACCACCCCTTTTTTGTCACCACACTGGGGTCGATCAAAACCGGGTCATCGGGTTCGTAGTCCTTTGAAAGAGAGCTCTCCTCAGTAGTCACCTTATACTCCATGTACTCTAACCCTAGCCTTCTTGCCGGTTCGCCGTAGAAATTCTCGGCCGCCCAGTCAAGCCCGAGCGGTACAATCTGGATAAGTACTGAACCAGGTCGCATCATCAGGAAATGGGTCATTGCCGCACCGTGAACAGCCAACATAACATCAGCTGATGCGAGTGCCTCGTAAATCGTTTCTAGAGGTGTGCCCATTTTAGCATTGAGGATTTGAACACTGAACCCAAATCTGTGACATGTCTTCACCACCTCCTTGACATTTTGGAGCACACGTGTCTTTTTTCGAATGAAGAGTACAACTTTGAGGTTTCTTGTTGAGTTTGTTGAAATGTTGATGGTGCTTGTGTTTAAACAGTGCGAAGGGGGAATGAGGGGTTCAGCTTTTGTTATTTTTTGCGGCAGTGCAAGTTCATTAAACTGAAAGTCTGATTCGAAGCTCAGCCCACGATGGAGTAGAGAGTGGAAATCCTTGATACTGTATCCTGTGAGAAAAAAAAAAAATGCAACTTAATACATAATCATTAAATAGTGCAATTGATCAGTAAGATTATATTCAACAATATAGCTTTTCTTGTTTAATTGGCTCATATTCTCAAAAGTTTCAGACAAGTTTAGTGGTTGAAATTAAATCTACTTATGCAAAGTAATAAATTGTGCACAGAGAGTACAAAGATATTCACTTATTCGTTTCTAAAGCTAAGCGTGATGATGTTTATTCTTATGTCGTTGTGGGACAATACAGATAGTCTGGTGCTTGGAGTTTTAAATCCCCACTTGAACAAAACATCATAATCAGATTTATTAGATTGCAATCCTTGGTTCTTTAGTGGGTGTGTCTTTTCTTTAATTTATTCTGTCAAATCCTTGGCGTGCTGTCCACTGTCCCACAAGTTTATTGTTTGAGCAATTTAGATACAAGGCCCATGGGCTACAATATTAAATAACTGGTTATGGCTTTTTCCCCTAGAATTGATTGTGACTGCACAGCTGTAATTATCTTTTTACTTCATTTCATGGACCGACAGAGAATCTAGCAGCTTTTAAAAGAAATTACACAAAGAGGTAAAAAAGAAAGGTAATGCATTCTAATAATGTGATGACCTCGGAATGGACAAACACTTTTAGTATAACTTTTACAAAATACGCCTAGGGTAACTAAAAGAAACTTATATACTGTATATAGTAAACAATATATAAAGCAGCACATATTCTTCATCTAATCAAAGATAATATAATGTTAATATACCTGTAATATTATAGTTAATTATTCAGATGAGATACAATTTTATAGAGACACTCAATGTATGCTACAATGTATTAATGCTAATTAAGCTTGTTGACTAAGTCAAGCGTGGTTTGACCTATATATATATATATATATATATATATATATATATAAAATTGTGCTATTATATATATATATATATATTTGACATTGCTATTATCGAAGAGAGGATAATGTATTTATTACAAGGTGCAAATATGTTGTTCCCCACTATGATTTAAGTCAACGATTTATCTTATTTTGGACCAATAAAGAAAAATATTTCGAAATTTTCTTAAAGCGTAAATGATTTATATATATAAGTGGAAACCTGAATTAGTTGCTGCCAGCTAGATAAACAATCCTATCTGATAAAAGTTCATGAATATTTATTAATCCATTTTCTATTTCTCTTTGTTAGGGGAATTGCTTGCCCGATCAAAATCCAAGGCAATTTCACTTAAACAATTTATGAAAAGGAGATCAATGGAGAGGGAAGGGAGAGAAGATCAGAATAATAACAAAATTATCCCTTTCCTTTATTCCTCTTCCTGATTAGAGAGCATATCCTAAGGGAGACAGAAACCCAAGGAACATATCCAGTCTCCAAGCTACTGGAGTTAATTAAGGATTTTCATTTTCCAAATTAAGATGCATTTAATTGGTTGAGCACATGTCAGAGTGGTACAGTGCTGGCACCGACACAGAGATGATATGCTTTAGCTAACCATACCCCAGGGATTATGGGACAAGGTTTAGTACAAACTACAAAGTAAAATAGCTTTTGTGCCAGGGAATTGCTAGCTAAAAGGATCTTATGTGGACCACAACATGCTTTCAAGTAATTCACATAAAATGAACACTTTTACTATTAAAGTAACTCTGAACTCTGAACTACCAGTTTTTTACTTTACAATAGTGATCTGTGTAATTTGTAAATTATAAATTTCAACAGTGATAACTGATAAGGACTAGAAAGCAAATGACGATCTTATTTATACAAGGACATGCAGATACAATTTATTAAATCTCCTCTTTCAAAAGAAAATAATGATAATATTTTCGCATTTATGGAGAGCTGTCAAACAGCTAGCAGACACAACGTGCACGTTGAAAAAGTAGACATGTATGTATCACATGTAGTTTGGAACTACTCTATTTTGCCCCTCAAAAATCCAATTTAGAAAAGAATCAAGAGTGGTTTAACTAGTTAAACGAACAAGATTCAAATACAAAAATTTGAATCACATTTAATTATAGGCGCTGAAATAATTTAACGAAGCACGCGCATAACTAACATCCCAAAAAATGAAAAGCCCAGAAGTAACTACTCACTAAAGTATACCTCAATTGATCTAAAATTAGTTTAGAAAAATGGTATACTTCCATTGTGTGTTTCCACATGGACCATATCTAGGCCCCCAAAAAAAGATATAATTACCTAATGTAAAATTTGGTAGCACAAAAACTATCCTAACAACCTCAACGAAATTGTTTACTTTTTTTGTTGCAAGTTATAAGTTGGTTCCTCCACTTTTTTATTGTTACTTTGTATGGAGGTTATCCAGTAGATCTACTATGGACCATCAATGATACTATTCACCTAAAAAGCAATGGTTTGCTTTGCTTTTTTTCACATGGCCCCCACCACGTGTAACTAATTGCGGACTACCACCACCGCCTAGATTTCTCAGACATTGCAGAGGCAATCACCAATTTCTATGGCACGTTATTTACATTTTGTGTGTGGCGAATAGTTTAAACTGTTCCACCCCAATTACTAAATTGGTAGGTGCATCGTGCATGTGCACATTTGTATTTTGATATCCCTGCTGTCCTCTCATCTCTCTCTCCTCTCTCTCCTCCTCTTTTGAAGAGAGAGATAGACAGAAAAGTGGAGAGCACCCGCTGCTATTCTTCCTAGAATAGCAGCAGATTCGGATCCTTTGTTACATAGCGAGAGGAGCTCGGAAAAGGCATCTGACATGTGGATAAACATGTACATTATTTTACCAGTTCTTCATAGAAATTTAACGAACCAATTATTAAATGACAACTTTTCCCAATTCCAATGCAACCAGTGTAGTAGGGTACTTGAGGCTCTGGTGCCGCACAATTTTTTATTTATGTATCCGTTATAACTTATAAGAATTTGTTATTATCCAAAATTAAAAAGAAAAACAACAATATTTTGACAAGATTATCTAAATTGGAAGAGAAAAAAAGCCTGGTGCATGCATGTAATCAATGAAATATTGTTCAGACAATCCTACATCCTCAATTTCTAACTTAGAAATTACTTTGATGGATTAAACGCACGTAATTAATTTAAAAAATGTGAATGCATATATGCATCCAATTTAGTCATAGAACCGTAAATATTTAACAACTTAAATGCTAGTGCTGTTTGTTTAAAATCCGAGATAGACGTAATAAATTAAATGATGCTAGTGTGTGTGATGATCGCAACACACTTAACACTTTTTCCCCTGTTGGCTCGTGCCAGTATATGGGAACAAGAATCAAGGTGGAACCATCGTAAGGGAAGGGAAACAAGATCAGAGCTACTAATGATTTTCAACCTAACACAACAAATTAGATTTTCAAGAAATTGGGAAATTTTTAAACAAATTTTGTACTCTTTATTTTCAAAAAAAAAAAAAAAAACCTACTCTTCTTTGGACTCTATTTATAGGGCTACTAATTATCCATGCAAAAGAAAATGCACCGAAATGTAATGCAAGCGAAATTCAGATTAAAAAAAATACTAGATCAGAAGAGTAAATTATATCACATAAAATATTGTATTAAATGGTTATACTATAAAATATCCACATGGAGTTAACTATAGATAGGCTTTCTTTTAGCAAAAAGTTCTTTAACGGAAAATTCTGATGCTCGTATATTAATTAATTATCCACATGGAGCCAATCAATACAAATCTTGACCGTTGGGTGATGAAATAAATATTTTTTTATTGCAAAAGAGTGGGTGGAACGGGAATGGGTCTCATTGATGCTTTTGGTGGGGCCAGCCACCCCTATATTATTTTTGCTCTCTGGCTAGTGGGCCTGTGCTGGCATTCATAAATTGGACACGTGTCAATCAATGACTTCATTCAGAGTCAAGACAGAGATGTAACACCTGTCAGAGAGAACTATAAGTAGGGGTGTTCATCGGTTCGGTTCGGTTGAAACCGAACCGAACTAGACAAACTAAAATTTTATTCCGGTTTCAAAAATAGAACCGAACCGTTTTAGCCTATCAACCGAACCGAACCGAACCATAATTTTATTCCGGTTTGTTCGGTTTAACCGGAAATTTGACAAATATTCCAAAATCATCGCAGAAATAAAAAAAAACAAGGAAAAGTTCTTTTTAACTTCAAATCCGTAGGTATACGTATTAAATTAAATAAAAAGATGTTCAAATACAAAGTACATACTATGAGGATAAGAATAACTTAGAAAAAAAACCCGGAACAAATACATAGCTATATTATGTCAGTACAGTACCTAAATCCTATCAGCGTTGCTTGACATAAAAAAAAAATTATGATCCAGAGTTGATTGGATTCTTGCCTAAAAGCCCGAATCAGCAAAAAAAAACTCAAATCAAGAAAGGAAAGAGTTCAATCTTGCCTATAAAAGAGAAATTTTGTTTTTCCTTTCAATAAACACAAAACCCCAAAATCAAATAATATGAGAAAAAAAACAAACAGTGATGAAATAAAAAACCCAAGAAGATATCCAACTTGATTACCAGCTGAGATGAACAAAATAATTCTCGCGAGACCCATACCCGTTTGCATCACAATATAGGATTCGACTCTCCAAGAAAACCCTAGATCCTTTCTAGAGAGACACATGAAGCAAGGAAATCTAGACCTGAAGCGAGGCTGCGAGGAGAGGCGAGTCAGAGTTTCAGAGAAGAAAGGCGACGGAGAAAGGAGGGGTAGAGGCGATCGGAACGAAGACGAGACAAAAAAAAAAAAAGAAGAAAGGTTGAGAGAGAGAGGGTTGCTTTCTCTCTTTGTTTTTTTTGAGAGAGAGAGAGAGAGGAGGGGACGCACACGGACCTAGGTCTAGGTTTAGGAAATTAGAGAGATTTCTTTGATTTTCCTCTGCTGGAAAATGAACCGTCCGGTTTTCTCCGCTGCAAAATGAACCCGACTTTATCTTCTCAAGTTCGGTCGGTTCAGTATATTCGGTTTTATAATCTTTCAAACCGAACCGAACCAAAGTTTTAAATCGGTTTTAAAAACTAAACCGAACCGAACCATTAAACCGAAAAAACCGAACCGTTTAGTCCAATCTAATTCGATTCAGTCTAAAACCGATTAAACCGGACCCGATGAACACCCCTAACTATAAGCCTCCTTCCCAATAAAAGCAAGGGAGTAACTATGCCATGAGAAATGGAGGGGCCCCAACTTTTTAACGGAAAAAAACAATTTCATAGGGATTGTTATATTATGCTTCAGAGAGCTGACAGCGACAGCACAAGGAAATCATCAAATACAACTGGAATTTTAAGCTTGTAAAATAAGATGCATGTATTATATAATTATAAGAGAAGAAAATAAAACAAAAGGTCTACTAAAAAAGAAGGAATATCTTTACTAAGAAAAAATCTTGGAGACGGCTTGCTGATGCTTTTAGTGGAAGCCACAATTTTTTTTCTTTTATTTAATATATTAATTAACTATTGTAGGGTTCTCACTTCTCACACTGAAATATTTTTCTACTTAAATTAGCAGAGCCAGGAGGAAACTGTGAGTTTTGGTAGGATTTTGACAAGGAATGAAAAAAATCCAGTCAAGTAATTAATGTTATATTATTTTATACAACCTCTCTAAATGAAGCTGCTTTGCAAAACTTTTAAGCTGTCCTTAGGAAAAAAAAAAAAGCAGAGGTACCTATTTGTGCAAAATGTACTGTTTGGTTGCAATTTTGGAAGCGAATCTGCTGTGATTCTAAGGGATCACAGGGTCCTGCGAATCTAATTCCAACCATTCAAACGATGAAACCCAAGATTCTTTTGAGAAGTCAGTTTTTGTGCACGAATTTCAAAACATGTGAACGGTTGGGATTGGAATCGTAGGGACCCTGCGCCCAGAGGATCGCAGCAGATTTATTTCCAGTAATTTTGATAGATTTCTAGATGGAATGTCTTTTTTGGATGGAGCTCCTGCTGCTTACTAACCAATTTGTTTTTTAATAAACAAGTGTTGATGTTGATCTCTCCTGATTCACTTCTAGTACAACGAACAAAGTAGTCTCTATGAGAAACATTTAACTTTATTCTCAATGTCAATTTCATAAAGAAAGCAACTGATGGACGAAGGCTGGCATTAAATTCATAAATAATGCGGAATGTTAATATCTGCAACTAAGATATACCATTTTAAGGAATGATCATGGATAAAGATTACCAAAGTGTTATCAGAAATTAATTTATAAACTTCTAATTACCTAAAATAATTATGAAAATATTCTGACCCGTTTTACCAAAGTGTCCCCTCACAAAAATTCTCCAATTTGTTAGAAGGCTGTTTTCATAGCATTATCTACATCTATGTAGGATCTCTCATTTCTTGATAATATTCAGATTTCTTCTACGATAAAATGTAAAGGTTCTCTTAAAAATAGTTGCAAGAATAACATTTGGTGGCTTGTCAATTCATCTTTAAGTGATTTTGATATGCTTGAAATTGTAAACCTTATCCAATTTCATGGTCAAGACTAGAAGATGTACCAACCTCACCAAAACTAACTTAAACTGTATTTCTTATTAATAGTAACGAATCAATCAAGTCACTAAAAAACAAATTTAGACACATAGAAGAGCCGACCTACTCACTTATCTACCGTCATATATAGCAGCTTTTATTAGTTTTTATTTGGAATTGTTGGCATTAAATTGACTGTTGAGTGACTTGTACTGATAGTTATCTAATACTAGTCATGGATTAAAAGCTCCAAACCAAAAATTCCAACCTAGACTTGGAATTTCTAGAAGTACAAAAAGAAGTCAATTGAAAACTTTCTAACTTCTAGTAATAAGAATTGCCGGAACCTGACATTTTTAACATAGATGATTCAACTTTTAAGCTTTCGTTCTACATCTAATGCTACCGCTTGAACTTCCAAATAACTGGTAGTATATTCTTTAATTAGTGGGTATCAGTTCAAATTATAAGGCCAAATTAAAAATAAAATTACCTCCAGGCATCAATTGTGGATCGATAATCAACTCGCCATGGATCTTCATTCCAACAATCATCTCCTTGAAACAATGAACCCGTCGATCTTCTCTAAAATCTACAATAGGATAGTTCGTCATCTGCTCCAGGACTCCCTGGTATTTTACACCCCACCACTTGTGATACTCCATCACCACAAAAACCACCTCCTTCTCGAAACGCTTTGATGTTATATACAGTGGTATCAACCCATCGCTGAATTCATGGTACAGATTTCCCGTGTAACCACCAGTCGAGAAAACAATTGCTGGTACATCGTGAACCACGTCACATGTGTCAGCTGTCGTTTGGTCGGCCGGCAAAATGCTTGGGTTGATTGTTACTTCCTCAATTGAATTCATTACACCTACCTCAAATTTTCTTGTGTATGGTTTTAACTGAAAAATTGGGTAAAATTTAATGAACAAGTAGAAGTATTACCGAATGGTGTAAGTAATTACTAAATTTAGAAGGGTTAAAAAGTGAATGGAAAAGTAAACTACAAATGGTACCTTTTCCGTTGCAGCTTCTTGCTGAGCGCCATAAAGAAATATGTTAGCTGGATTAGAAGCCGGTTCAGTTCTTATATCGCCTCTTGTATAACACAAATCCGTTCTGTAATGACTTCGATCACAACAAAGAATCCCTTCAATTGAATTCAAGTTTGTCTCATCTGTTTCTCCTATACATCAATAGGAAAGGAAAATCTTTTTTTAGCAATCTCATTTAATTCTTCAAATGCTACCCCCTATCCAAATTGGAATTGATCGAATTGACAAAAATTGATCAAATTACCATTGATTAGAGCTGAACAGGGGAGTGATGCAAGACTCGGTTTCTCCCTTCTAGCTTGCAAATTGCGAGGATTAGAGAAATGTGTCTTTATCTCAGAATCTTTTACAAATAAAATGGCAATCAAATTCAATACTCAAACCAAATGAGCTAAATTGAGAAACAAAAAAAATCAACAAACAATCAATACCTGATTCCGAGTGACGAATTATTGGAGAATTAGCTAATCTGAAAACAGAAGCAGCAGTGTACAAGGCGAGTAGCAACAACAAAACAAGGCGGGGGATTGAATAAGGTTTTCCTTCCTTTTCAAGCGGTAGGGAATTCGATTTTCTAAGAAAAGCGGGGCAGAGGGATTTGATTTTCCCTTTTTGGCGATGAAA
Organism: Carex myosuroides; assembly: GCA_028015225.1. NCBI lineage: Eukaryota > Viridiplantae > Streptophyta > Magnoliopsida > Poales > Cyperaceae > Carex > Carex myosuroides. The sequence goes on from CM051470.1 coordinate 13,697,006, forward strand.
CATCTCTAGCAGGGGCAGCTGAGGTCAGCCCCGCCGCCGCCTCGTCCTCTCCGTTTCTATCGCGTCTCAATCTTTCTCGAACGAAGTGAAATGGAGAGAGTGCGGCTGGCTGCGCGGTGCGATTAAAGAGGAATGGGCAAAAATGGAAATCTAAATTGGCGAGGCGAGAAAGGAAGACAAGTTCCAACTTAGAGAAATAGAAAGCATCTCACATGACATGAAAGACAGAGCAGAGGGAGGAAAACATGGGATTGAGTGTGGTGCAGTTTTTCCTTTCTCTTCAATTTATTATCATTTTAATTTTCAACACAGCGGCACCGTAACAACCGCTTATTATAGTGGAATGATTGTGATTATATAGGCATGAGATGTTTGTTCCTCTTTGTCATTATTAAAGCGGGGCGCTAGCGCACCTATTAAAGCGGGTATTTATTTATCAAGTACTTTTTCTTTCCTATCTGCCCCTGCAGTTTCTCAGTTTCTCTCTCAACCTCAGGTGTCAATTTTTTTTTTAAACCTTCTCAGTTTGATGTGTGCTCCCTGTTCCTGTTAGGGAATTCAGATCTTCTCCGGTACCGTAATAGGGAATCTTTTACAATTACTTGATCTGGACCTTTCTTTTCAACTTGGCACGAATCTCAAAGCCCAATAATACTGCCCCTCCGTCAGCCCGAATCCCAAAGCAGTTGGGAGTTAATCTCAAACCGTAAAGTGAAGGAAATCTTTTACAATAATGGAGAGGATATTTGTCCCCTGTTAGGGGTGTTCTTCGGGTCTGGTTTATTAATCGATTTTAAATCAATTAGAGTTGGGATTGAACGGTTCAGTTTTTCTGGTTAAATGGATTGGTTGGGTTCATTTTAAAAACCAGTTTGAGTGTTCGGTTCGGTTTGGAATTTTAAAAATGGTCAGACTGAACCGATCAGAATTTTTAAATCTGTCCTCCGTCCGAACCAAACATTTAAAAAAAATTCAAAAATTAGGACATAATGTATATTGTTTGGTTCGGTTTAAAACCGATTACACTGAACCAAACAAAATATGTTTATTTTTATGATTAGTCTTTTATTTTTGTTTGTTCGGTTTGATTTTAATTTGGTTGATAAATTTATTTTGATCAGTTCAGTTGTATTTTTAAAATCAAATAAAATTTTAATTTGTCTTTTTTATTTCGATTTTAACCGAACCGAACCGATGAACACCCCTACTCTCTGTTTCTATTTTAATAGAAGCGGTGATCTAATATATCACTATGTTTTTTTTTTAAGAATGCGTTTTCCAATTTTTATTACCAAGATTTAATTATTTTATTTTCCAGCTTGTTTTTTTTTTTTCCAATACATCACTTTAGTGTTGTCCCTTAGGCACCACTAAATTCGAAATAAATAAATTATTGCAAATAAAATAAAGTAGAAGAGTTTAGAGAAAGTTGACACAAGGAGTGATAACGGAGTTCGGCTTAAAATGCCTACGTCTCCGGGGCGTCGCAACCGCTTCTCGGTGCGCCTTTCTATTACCCAAAAGAGAAAGGTTACAACTTGTGAACCGGTGAGCCCTTACAATCAACGGGAAGTCACACGGCCAACTAGAGTCGAGAACTAAATCTCTAAGTTTGAAATCTCAAGATAAACGCTCAAGTAATCACTCTGATCTAATCTAACTCAAGATTAGTGAAGTGGATTTGAGGTTGTTTTGAGGGATATTGAAATTCGTGTTCTCACAACAATGGAGGAACTTGTGCTCACAGAAAATTAGCTTTTGAAACAATTAGGGTCGGCTGGATAGATTTGAGGAGAACCCTAAGGTTCTATTTATAGTGGCAGCTTTCAAACGAGTTTTCTGCCATAAAACGTCCCAACGTTTTGTAAAACGATGAAAACGTTTTAGTTCAACTTAGGTCAAAAATTCAAATTTCTGTGAGATTTGCTAAAACGTCTCAGACGGTTAACAAACGTCTCAGGACGTTTTCCTCTGGAGATTTATCGATCAAAATGCAATTTGAAGTCTGAGAATTTATTTAAATCGTCCAGACGTTTTGACAATCGTCTGGGACGTTTTAGAATGTTTTTCCAGCTTTTTAATCGATTAATCTCCAGATTTTTCACATAGAAAAACGTTTGAACGTTTTGTTAATCGTTCCAACGTTTATCCCTGTTTTTCACCATCAAAGCTACTTTATCAATTATTAATTTACAGTTTAAATTCTTGATAAATAACTTGATGATTTCTTCAGTCCAAGTGCTCTAAATTGCAATTCCAATTTCCTTGAACCTGCATTCTTTCTAAAATAGAGAAAATCGTAAAATTCAATAATTGTATGTTTTGCAAATTAGTCAAATAGACTAAAAGAGAATTGCTTGAAACAACATTTAGTATTTATATTTTGGAAAAATCATGAACCGACACATAGTCAGGTTTTTTGGGTTTTCAAATTTTAATTTTAATTTTTAAATGTTAATTTTGATTTTGTTGTTTTTACAGAAACAAAAAAAATCACTGAGAAACCAATTATTGGATAAAGATGATAATCATCATAATTCAGTACAACAAAATATAAACACCAAAAAAATTATTGAAAGGGGGGATCACTTCTATGTTGTTGGAAATTTGGATAGCTTACCAATAAGTTTCGCAATTTAAATGTAGTTAGATAATGCATAGTACTTAAAATATAATTAATTCAGGACTTAAAAGTTTCAAATTATTTAATGACAACAAAATTATTATTTTTATAATTATGATACATGTAGAGTGGGAAAAATGGCACGGCGGAGCCGGCTCCGTCACGGAACGGCATGGTTACGGCACGGAACTGCACGACACGCGCGTCAGTTACGTGCCGTGCTCATCTTTTGAAACTTTGGCACGGCACGGCACGGCACGTGAAAGATTTAGTTACGGCACGACACGTAGTCATGCAAGTCACGTGTAATTAGGACCATTAGATATTGATTTAATAGTGAATCTTGAATAAACTAACCTAAATTATGATTAAATGGTCACGTGAGTAACGCGAGTCACGTATGGTCACGACACGTTTAGGCACGGCATGACTCACGTGGCGTGACCATTGGCGTGCCGTGACCACTCCTTGACATTTTAGTCACGGCACGGCACGACACGTGAAAAATTAACTTGGTCACGGCACGACACGGTACGTTTTTTCCACTCTAATACATGCATAGGGGTGAAAACAGTATGAATAATATCCGATCTGTATTCGATCCGTATTCGAAAAATTAGATGTTGATATCCGATATCCGAATATCCGTGTAAATATGGATACGGATATAGTTTTACGTTTCAATTATCTGTATCCGAATGGTAGATATATATCATATATTTTAATATATATTATGAAAAAATATTGTTATTCATTATTAAAATTAGATAAATATTATGAAATTTAGTATTTTTTAATATTATTTTAATAAATATCCAATCCGATCCGATCCGTATCCGATTGATATCCAATTCGTATCCGTATCTGAAAAATTAAAAAGAATATGAAAATAGTTTTACCACTATCTGCTCCATATTCGCTCCGTTTTCACCCCTTAACATGCACGGTAGACATGAATTATGCTTATAATATTGAATTTCAAACAAACTATATTTGTGACAAATGTTGAGATTTTCAAATGACCTCCACACAGGGGTGTAAACGGAGCGGATTAGGAGCGGATAATGCTAATATCAAATCCGTATCCGCCTTTCAATGAGCGGATACAGATAGTAAACAGATATCAAAATTTAAAACCATATCTGCCTTAAACGGATACGGAGCGGATAATTTATGGATACAGATTCGAATATGAATATAGAACGGATAATTGTCGGATATTGAGTTATATGAACTTTAAGATATAATTAATAATTAATAAAATTTAAATACGAAAATAAATGAATAATTGTAAGTTGATGGAGATATTAATATTGGAAAGATGAGAGATATAAGATATTCATTCCATTGATATAATATATAAACAAAATAAAGAAGTAGTAACAAAAGATAGTGTGGTGTAGTAGTTTGTAGCTTGGTTGCTTAGACCTTCACCTCACATGATATGAGTTCAAATCCCCTTGAAGGCAAAATAATTTCTTTTATTTAGTGGGTCCGAAAAAATTTACTGGGTTCCGGATATCCGCTCCGGATAATTATCTGTATCCGTATCCACAATATTCGTATCCGTTTAAATCCGAATACAGATAATATGCTGATTCGGAGCGGATATCCGCCCGGATATCGGCATCCGTTTACAGCCCTACCTCCACATCAATTATAAGTAGTGTTGATGCATAAATGAAATAATTTTAATAAAAGAATATAAAAGGAGGTACCGATTTAAATTGTTATTAAATGAGTGTTAATAAAATTAGATTTCAGATAACGAAATTGATTGAATATACATTATACATTGTGCACATTAAAAATTCAAAACCTGTCAAAATTAATGAAATAAACATTTATGATTTTGTAAGTATGCAACTTGAGATGAACGAGACATGCTTATTGAATTAAATTTGTTAATTTAAGCATAAACTAATAAAATAATAAAAATTCTATTTATTTCATATGCATGCAACTCATGTCTAATGGATTAAATTTGTTAACTCAAGTACGAAATAAAAAAAATTAATATCATTCAATACAAATAATAAAAGTAAAATTGCTCTTCAGATAATGGCATAATGCTATATTAATTTCTCTGTTTTGCCTGGAAGGCTTATTCTACAAAACTAGCATTGATAGGGTTTGATCTGCAAATATGAGGTTGTTAAATAAACGAGAGAGAGAGACGAGGAAGGCCAGACACAGGGGTAGGTTCGTACTGTTGTATCAAATAAAACCAACCTGTCAAGTGGGACCCCCACATTATAACCTAAGCAGAAACACCACAAAGGAGTTAGTATAGTGCTTACGGGTGGAATTGCAAAAGGCAAGGTGGGGTTTGCAACCGACATTTTTATAAATATTCAAAGTTAAATAGAAATTAATAAATTTGCTGAGTTTTGTTAAAAATGTTCAAACTATTTAATGACCGGTTCTTTTTTTGTTCTCCACCGATCATTAAATGATCGGTTCTAATATTTTCTCAACCGACCATTAAATAGCCGGTGCAGGTATATTTAAATATATGGGAGGGGTTCCGTTTTTTTCCAACAATTTATTTTCACAAAATTCACATTATCTTTCCTCACTTTATCTCTTTCTCCAAAATTTCTCCTCCTCTTCTCAAATTTAAGTAAGTTCCTTTATTTTTCTTAAATTCATTTGAAGTCCAAAACGGTTATAAATTAGTAAAATTAGTTAGAAATGTACCAAAATTAGTATAATTTAGTTCTCAATTAGTTTTAATTTGTGGTAATTAAGTTTAGTTAGTTTTAATTAGTGTTAATTAGTTTTAATTAAGTAAATTTTAGTTTAATGGTTGTAAATTGATAGAATTTGTTACAAATGTACCAAAATTAGTTTATTTTAGTCTAATTAGTATTAATTAGTTTTAGTTAGTTTAATTAGGATTAATTAGCCTTAATTAGGTTATTTAGTTTTAATTAGGTTATTTAGTTTAATTAAGTATATTTTAGCATATTTAGTATATTTTGGTTTTAATTAGTTAGCATAATTTAGCATACTTTAGCGCAATTAGCATAACTTAGCATATTTCACCACAATTAGTATATTTTAGTCTATTTTAGCATGTTTGCGTATTTTAGTCTATTTTGGCCTATTTTTGCGGACCCATGCATGCCGCCACCGCCAGCGCAGCAGGAGCCTCCGGAGTTCTTTCCTATGGAGGATGAGGGGCCATCTTTCAGTTTGGATGACTTAGGTATCGGGAAGGATCCGACCTACATGCCGTCACCGCCTCCGAGACCACGATATGATACAGAGCTACCACATGATAGAGAGGCCAGTGGTAGCCAGTCTCAGACTCAGCTTGAGTTTGCGACTGAGTTGGCAGCATCCATCTTATGTGTGTTTTTATGGTAGTATTTATATTTTTTTAGATTTTTTTTGTCACTAAATTATACTGAATTAAACTAAATTGCGCTAATATGTCACTTTTCTAGCAATATTTTTCTAAACTAAATTGCGCTAATATGTCACTTTTCTAATATATTTATATCTTAATGGCATAGTCTAGCGCTAATATGTCACTTATCTAATATATTTATATCTTAATGGCCGACTATGCAATAGTTTCCTATCTTTTCCTTGGTTGTCACTGATTGATGATTATGTGGCCTCTTTGAGAAAAGGAAACATCTCCTTTAAAATATAAAGGAGTTTGTTATGTTGTTACTTTCCCAAGTTCAATTTTGTATTATTAATCAAAATATGCATGTGTGAATATTCTGAGACCTGAAAATAAGATACTAATTAAAGTACATTTAATGTTGAACATTTTTATATTGGAGGGTTATGGACATATTCTTAATTTATATTATAATTGGGGACACATGTAAGCTAATAGGTAGGGGTGCAATTGAAAATTTAAATTAAAACCTAGAGGGGTTAGGTGCATGTGATGGCATTGAATGAAGGACTAAGATGCTTAGAAGCCAGTTGATTGTAGATGATTGATTGTTCATTTGATCATTGACTATAAATGTGACCTGTTTATATCTACTATTGTGTGTATTTATGTAGGTGATGATATTCTTGATTCTTGACTAACAATATGTCACTTTTCTAGTTAGCCTTTATTTAGATCATTTATAAAATTACTTTCTTGGACTTTTCTCTTTCAAGGCCATAGTTATCAAAGATAGGAAAAGTATCCTCTCAAGTACGGATCCGACTCTGCTGCTTTTTAAAAGAGAAAAACAGCATTTTGTTTTTCCGATTTCAATCATTCAAAATTTTTCATTCACGTATCTCGATAAAAGAACTTTTTCATGCACAGATTTCAACAATTTTTGAATGGTTGAGATAGAAAAAGCAGGACCCTGCTTTTCTCTCGGAAAAGCAGCAGAGTCCGTTCCCCCAAGTACAGTAAAAGATTTTCCTCTACGGTTTGAGAATAACTCCCACACACTTTGAGATTCGTGCTATCGCAGGAGGCAATATTATTGGGCTTTGAGATTCGCGCAAAGTTAAAAAGAACGGTCCATATCCAATAATTAAAAGATTCCCTATTACGGTACCGAAGAGGATTTGAATTCGTTAAAGATATTCATATCACAAAACTTGTATTCCAACATGTATATATTTGACAATTTTCAGGAGATAATTAAAATATAAAGGTTAATTATAAAATAATTAACTTTTGCTTAGAAAGAATATGAGGGTTATTTATAAAATAATTTACAAAACTTGGTGGTCAATTTTTAATGTTTTCATGCCATTTTTGCTTGAAGTACACAAAAATATTTTAAATAATTATTTCAAGAAAAAAAAGTCAGTCAACCTCTAAAAATAACATTTCAAAGTAGTGAGAAAGTTACATAAAATCTTCTTTGGGTTATTTGAAAACCCATTAGAGTGATAGTAATTTAAAATTTCTTTTTTTAATGATACCTCCTGACTAAAAATCTGAATTCTACCATGGCTTCAAAAATTACACATGTTGAGAATAATTTTATTTCAGAAGAAAAAAAAAAACAATTACTTCTGATATGAATATTTATACATGATAATTAAAATAAGCCCTAAAAAAAGAAATTAATAATTAAAAAACTTTTGAGATATATTTCTGCATAAATGTTTCCGTATTTCAACAGCAAGCTTCAAAGTTCAAAGCCAATGAAAAAGAAATTATTACATTATTCTGAGCCACCACCTCAAAAAGAAATTATTAAAGGGGCAAACAAAAATAATCAAAAGCAGAATACAGCTACACAAAAACAAATGGGTAGGTTGTTGCTTAAGGCATCAGGTTCCTAATACCTCTGTCTGTTCTTGTACCATGTTGCCTCTCCCAGACAATAATACCCCGTGCGGTTTTCTATGGAATTATGTACCTAGTAATATTATATGATTTTCTGTGGCAGGCTCAATACATCCATGAATGTGGCGAGTCTTGAGTTGGTTTGGTGTACACTATGTGCCATAGTGACAAATCAGTAGTTCGGGTTCGGATCCGCGAGGTCAAAAATTAGTTATTCGGGTATAATTTGGGTATAATTCAGGAATAATTCGGTACAACAAGGAATACAAAAAAACACCCAAAAAACTGTAAAAAAAAATTTAAATTTTTTTCGCATTTTTATTGCGAATAATTCGTCAACTTGCGTTTTATACGTGTTTTATTCACGAATAAAACGTATTATACGTTTTTCTGCGTTTTATTCTGAGTTCAGTTCAGTAATATCGAAAAAACGAATTATACGCGAATTATACATGAATCTTGTCACTATGCTCTGTACAAGGATTTTTTTTAAAAACAGTAATTAAAATAATAAAAGTTAAAGAAACGACATGATTGCTTCGTTTGTTATAAAAACAGCAAAAACCGAATAGCGTATTCGGTTAAGTTTTTTTTTTGCTTCACCGAATAGGCTATTCGGTTAAGCAGTCGGTTTTAACAGGGGTTGTGGGAACATGGCCACATAAGATCCATATTACAACTTAACCGAATAGGCTATTCGGTGAAGCCAATTTTTTAGCTTAACCGAATGACCAATTCGGTGAAGTTATTTTTTGGGCTTAACCGAATAGGCTATTCGGTTAAGCCAAAAAATTGTGCTTTTCAACCCGGACCCTCCCTACCTCCCTTCTTTCCTTCTTCATTCCTCATTCTTCCCACAGAGAGCTTCATCCCCTACCCGAGAAAACCAAAAACCGAATTTTAACCACCTCCAATCTTCATCATTTTTTATTCTAATCAAATATTGTAGTATAATTTTGAGAGGAGAACAAGAAGAACTTCAGATCTACAAGTTTCGTTAGGTATGTAGTTAAATTTTTTATTTGAAAAAAAATCCGAAAATTATTATTTTTGTCTAGAATTATTTAGTTTAGTTTGTATTTAGAGTAAATTAGTTTTTTTAAGTGTATTATAGTATAATTTCGTGTATTGTGGTGTAAATTTGGTATATTGTAGTGTAAATTATTAATTTGAAAAAAAATCCGAATTTTATATTATTTTTTAGAATTATTTAGTTTAGTTTTTATGTAGAGTAAATTAGATTTTTTTAGTATATTGTAGTGTAAATTTAGTGTATTGTAGTGTAATTTAGTGTATTGTATTGTAAATAAATTATATAAATATATCATGTAAATAAATTGTATAAATAGTTAGAGTAATTAGAGTAATTTTTTGAGTAATTTAGTGTAAATAAATTTAGCGAAATAAATTTAGTGAAATAAATTTAGTGAAATAAATTTAGTGTAATAAATTTAGCGTAAATATATTTAGTGTAAAAAAATTTAGTATAAATAAATATTTAGTGTAAATAAATTGTGTAAATATGTAGAGTAATTTAGTGTATTTAGTGTAATTTTAGATTTTGTAGAATGATTTGGTTTGCATGTAGGGTAATCTTGCTCATAATTATTTTTTTAAATAAATGTAGAATAATTTAGGTTTTTTAGTGTAATTTAGATTTTTTTAGTATAATTTAACTTTGTAGATTTTTTAAATTTTGTATGTAGAGTAAATTAGCTTATGGAATTTTTTTTATGTGTTAACTAATTGGAGTTTTCTTATGTTGTAATTTTATTTATGTTGTAGTGCAAAATGTCTGATGAACAACCCTTGTTGCAATTGAGTGAAGATCAACACAAGATATGGAGGGCGAATTCAACGCAGGTATTTATTTAATACTGGTTTGGATTTAAATTTCAAATAAACTTGTAAGCCACAATTAATTTTTGTTGCTATGGAATTATCGTTACAGCCTGATTATGCACTGCGTCCTGGTCCTTGCCGAGTTAGCGTTCGTTACCAACCTCGGATGAAAGAAGGTTTGGTGAATTTAGGCTTGTACCAGATGACGCAGGTGAATGATTGTCAGATTGATAAAGTGTTGATCACTGCGCTCGTCGAGAGGTGGAGGCCCGAGACGAATACTTTTCATCTTCCGGTGGGGGAGTGCATAGTGACATTGGAAGATGTCAGCTGTCTGTGAGGCCTACCTGTTACCGATAAAATATTTTTTGTTACTAATTTATATTTTTGTTATTAATTTATATTTAATGCAAGTAATTTAGTGTAAGTAAATTATATAAATGTTTAGAGTAATTTATAGTAATTAGTGTAAATAAATTGTAAATGAATTTAGTGTAAATAAATTTAGAGCAAAAAAATTTCGTGCAAACAAATTTAGTGCAAATAAAATTAGTTTAAATAAATTGTATAATACACAAATTTAGTTATAAATATCAAGCCCCAATTTTCTGAAGTCTCCTCTTCCGCAATTCCGAATGCTATTGGCAGTAATTGCTGTTCTGCATCATAAGCGCATGCCATGAATAGTTTTCCTTTGTACCTGCCGGATAGGTGTCCAGCATCTACACTTATAACTGGTCAGAGATATGGCTAGGATTGAATGCATGGACCGAAAGCCCATGCCACACGGGTGAAAATATGTTCGCCCAACGTGCTAGATGGTTCGTTCTCAATTCTGTATTTTGTACCTGGGTTAGACCTCTGGATTGCACCGAGCATAGAAGGTAGCAGTTCGTAAGCTTTTTCCCAAGAACCAAATAAATCGGCAATAGCCAGCTCCCTCCCTCTCCAAATCTTGTTGTATGAAGGCTGAACCGTTTTGTACTCCTGTCTAACTGCAATTCGACATGCTTTTATTGACATCTCCAGGTCCTCCTTGAGACCCGGTTTGATTATATCTGCAATCATCCTGGCAGTCATCTGACGACTGTCTGCTGTACAAGCAGTACTGTGACAATTGTGCGCGTATGGGTTTGTTGCAATTGTCCAATTGCCCGTCTCAGTGGTTTTTGCGTATAACCTCCAATGACACCCCTCCGCTTTACATATAACCACATAGACCTTACGATTGCCATGGGATTGTTGTAATTCCAAGTTATTATCTATGGCAAATCCACTCAACTTCGATTTAAGATCAGCTTTGGATTCAAATATCTGTCCCACCGAAAATGGACCGTCGGTTCTGGGTGGATAACCAAAAAATGCTTCATCCTTGTACGGCATCGGCACATTGTCATGAAATGCCGAACAAGGATGCTGCAATCCCCGATTAATAAAAGGAATAGACGATTGCCACTCCTTTCTTACTTCTTCCATCCTAATCTGATCCTCAATTTCAGCCATTTCATCTTCCCCGACAACCAGCTCACCAGGGTCAGAGCTTGTGTCTGAGCCAGTATCATTATTCAGCTGGTCAAAATAATCATGCAAATCAACGGGGGGTATTTCGGTGGTTTCATCACAATGTATGGGTGAATCATTCACCGGTATGCCTCTGCTAGTTCCAGGTACACTACTCGGGTATGGGTCATAATTGGTCTGACTAACAACTGGTACTGACTCAACCACTAATTCAAGAAGTTTAAAATTCAATACCGGAGTGGCATTCTCAAGCACCATATGCCAGATCGTTTCGTGGTCTATGTTAAACAACTGGTATTTTTCTGCTGAGTAAGGTGGTGCCGTGTTCAAACGTGCGCTGATTGTCAGGTCGAACTCGCTAGGGAGCAAACGAATGCCAACATATATGTCTTCTTAGCTCATCAAGACTAGTTGAGTTAGTAGCAGGAAATGTGCAAGTCGGTGCGTCTGTAATTTCGCGTCTGTGGTACACATTTATTAATACTTGAGACATTTCCTGAACAAAAATTTCACGATTAACCTTCGATAATTTTTAATTTTCCAGCAAAAAATATGATCATAATTGAAAAAAAAACTTACTACAATCTTTAGACGAACGCTAGAAACACAATGAAGGGTCCGATCTGTAATTTGGAAAACTGAAACTGTTCACACTGAAGAAGCACGAAGGTCTCGGAGAGAAATGAAGTTTTCTCTGTAAGTTCTCTCTGTCTCTCTGTCTCTTCTGTCTCTTCTGTCTCTCTGTCTATGGAATAAATGATTGAGGAGAGAGAGGAGAAGGCTTTTTGACAGAACTTCGTCTAACCGAATAGCCAATTCAGTTTAACAAAATACTACAGATAGCCAACCAGAATCAAACAAATCACCCACCGAATAGCATATTCGGTTAAAAAAAATAATTAAACTCAAAACCGAATAGGGTATTCGGTTTACAATAAAAAATAAAAAAATAATCTAAACCGAATACCCTATTCGGTTTAAAATAAAATAATGTAAACCGAATTGGCTATTCGGTTTACATTAAAAAATAAAAAAACAATCTAAACCGAATTGGCTATTCGGTTTATGAGGGGTGTTACACGAGTAGTTACATAGTTCGGGATCTGTTCCTGTGAAAATCTGCTTAACCGAATAGCCTATTCGGTGAAGCAAAAAAAACACCACTTAACCGAATACGCTATTCGGTTTTTGCTGTTTTTATAACAAACGAAGCAATCATGTCGTTTCTTTAACTTTTATTATTTTAATTACTGTTTTTAAAAAAAAATCCTCTGTACAGAGCCCAAAATTAATGGTACAGAGCCCAATAAAACAAAAACAGGAATAATAAAATAAAAAACCTACTTTACCCCTCAGGCCCGGAATATATTATTGTTTTTCCCGTCTCGATCTATATCCCTCATGATCTCTCACAATCACTCATCCTATTTGGGCATGGCTTAAAATGTTAGTTTATTGATTTCCCACTTTAAACTAGCTGTGTTATTTAAGGAACAAATCATTATATCAATCATACTACACAGAGTGCGGAATCAGACTTTCAAGTTATGAAGGTCAAATATATATTTAATATTAATTATATAAAATTTTCATACTAAGTATGTGAGTCAATTTTACTCTAAATTATATAAAAAATTATATATAAGCATAAATTTAGTTAAAAAAATGTGTTTATCGCATAATTAGTCGGAATTGATTGTTTATTGATATTGTATTAATTAGGAGAGTAATTTTTGTATATTAAGTAAGAACATAAACCTCAATAAGCATATATTATGTAGCATTATTGTATTAATAAGAACATAAAAGAAGATATCTTGCTCTGAAAAACTGTTAGACTAATGAACTGGAATAATAGTGATTTCTACTTTAGTTTGAGGTGGTGGAATTATTTGTTTAACATTTTTTGTGTTTTATGTTGGAAATTTGTATAGGGTGTAGGTTTTTTTAAAAACTTGATAGCGGTTGTGAAGCGTATAGGATATAGGTTACAATTCAATTTCAATCAATCAATTAATACTTATTCAAATCAAGATTTATGTGTAAAATTAAATTCAACATAGAAATTACCGTAACCGCGTCTTTACTAGTATCTACACGAACAAATTGAAATACAACCATAAGTCGATGTACTAGTACCAACTAACAAACCCTTTTTCTCACTTTCTCTTTCTTTGGGAGAATATAAGTGTATTTAGATATATATCTGCAAATCTAAACTGCTGCATATATATAATTCTATAGGTAGATTTCGCACCTATTAAGTTGCACCAATTCGGTTGTACACAAAAGCGGAGCCAGACTTTCAAAATATAAAGGTCAAAGATGACTGAGAGTCAAGTCTTTTTACATAGTAGTAATCTGTTATAAGTTATTTTTTTTTACTATTGTTGTATTCTGAGATGTTAAGACAATATAGGATATTATTATATGCACATTGAATATGTCGACCACAATGGCTGACTGACTGCTAAGACATAATAGTTCTCTTATGCAAAACTATGTTTGTATTATGTTGTGAAATTATAGCTTTGATATATTTATGCAGATACATATTATCAATTATTTATTAGATATTTTCTTTTCTTATCTTAAATATGCCTCCGATGGGCATAAATTATAGCTTTGCATACAAATTATATATGAATTCTCATTTTAAAATCCGCATATGCGGCCATATACCGTATATGCGGTATGCGATGGCCTTCTGCATACAGCATGAAAATCGCATTTTATAACCTTAACAAAGACAAGGTCTATCTTGTTCGTTTAAACAAACACAAAAGAACAAAAAGAAAAACATGAACACCTTTTGGATGATATATTTTTGTTATGTGCTTTGAAAGATGATATATGCAATTGATGTGTTAACGAAGGTCGATTGAGGATCATAAAAGAAGCTGCAAATTAATAAAGCTACGAGACATTGTGTGACCACAGCCATTCATTCCGACATTCGATCTTACTCTTAGAGTTGTAACGCTCATTTTGTATGAAACTGTGCGTTAGTTGAATTACCTTTTCGTTACGGAAGGAAAAACAAGAGCGGAGCCATTATCATTTTTACTCTGCTTCACACGTGAAATGCTAAAATGAAAGGCAGATGAAAATTGAGTAAAAATTAAGTAGGGCTTCAGAATATGTAATTAAAAAACAAAACTTTCTAGCCTACCTAGAACAACAGAATGGGCCTGGCCCAGTTAGGAGACATATTGGATCAATACTGTTTCCAGAATGGGCCTGGCCCAGTTTAAATAATCTGGAGCGCACAATAAAAGGCCTTTACTGTTTTTGTTTCGTCTAATCTAATGCACCCATATTGATCTTGCTCATCATTCCCTTCTACAGTTAAAATTGTCAATGCATAAATTGAACAGAAAAATCCATGAAATACAAAAAAAGATGCCAGTAAAACTGTATATGCACTAAACAAGAACTGTTTACATAATTTCAAAATAATTTAAGATATGAGCAAGCTATATTTCCATTCATACTATATTATAATATCGACTTCTCTTTATGATTCCGTCCCGGAGTTGGCCTCGCTGATCGACATGTCTGTGACCTTACTGAAAGACCACATGGAAGGAGAAACCGGTCGAACAACCCCGGAATAGCTGCCAAGCATGAGATTGATGAATTCCATGTTGGGTCTATCGGTCAGCCGGTCAAGTTGTCTTGCACGCACAGTAGTGCCACATTGACACACTTTGTGATCTCTTTGACATAATCATCTTGTCAGGAGCGGAGCCAAATTTTCAAGTTATAAGAGTCAAACATGAATGGAGGTCAGTCATATAAAATTTTCATGCTACGAATGGGAATCAATATTACTGTATCTATAGCATTTTATCATATACTATATAGAAAATCATGTATAAGTATAAAAAATTTCAAAATAAATGGGGGTTAATTGACCCCTATTCCTTGAATGTAGCTCCGCCTCTGATCCTGTAAAATTGGATCCATCAATTCATGTATTGTTCCTTCGGTGCAGTGTTGCCATGCCTGCAATATATACAATAAAAGAACTATGACTATTGTTCTCTGTACCAGTATCAATCAGATTTTTAAAAATTATTGCATTTGTCAACTTCTTTTTTACTGGTTTAGTTAAATTTCTAGAGTATTCCATTTTTCTCATCCCTTTTCCATCTTTCTCACTAAAGTACTGATTTGTTTACATGTAAAAAAAAAGCGTACTGTGATGTTTCCCGCAATATGGGAGGTTTCCGTATGAGTAAGTTCAGCCTCGAAAAACCTGGCGAGGCTGAAATCTGAGATTTTTGGGTTCATGTCTTTGTCAAGCAATATGTTGCTAGCTTTTAAATCTATGTGTATGATCTTCATGGGAGATTCAAGTTTCACATACTTAGAAGATTCCTTCTCTAAATTGATAACAAAAATCCACAAAATTTAATAAATTAAAACTTAATAAATAGTGACTTCTGTTAGGCAAATACTGGTAGCAAAGCAGCTTCTCTTGTCTCTGCACGCAACACCCCAGTAGCTGTACCAGGTTCTTGTGCTTCAATTTTACCAGTTACATTTGTACTCCAATAAAAAAAAAATGATTCTATATTCTAATATAAAAATTATTTTATTGAATTGTAACTGCCAATGAAATCAATATGGATCATGTTAGAATTTTCTAATGTATTGGAGCATAACTCATAAAATTTTTATACAACCTCTATAATGAGAATTAAATCCCTATATTCTTTTTCACATTTTATCTATCATCTTTTTTAGAATACAAGTTATTCAAAATTAATATTATGTGGAAAATCCAATTCGGTAATTGTTTCTACATCACAAAGTGGTACCTATAGTAAAATTTATATAAGTTTAGAGCTTAATTTATAGTGAATAAACTGAAAAATTTGACGATTTCATTATTAGTTGCTTACATTTTTTTTTTTTAACAAATATCCAAAATCTTACAATCTATACATTGTTTAATATTGAACTTTTACTGTTTCGCCTTCATTTTCTATTGTTTATTAGTCTCATTGAGGTTGTTAGGTACTGATAGTATATAGCTCTTTGAGTGAGTCTATGGTACTATGCATAGCACGGATTAGTCCGTACTATGGACCTATATTTTCATTTTGAAAATTCTAATGGTCGATCTGAACCGTTCAACGTGATCCCCACATGAATATGTACTTGCAGACTAAATTTTATATTTTTTTTGAATTTTTTTACTATATTTAAGATAGGTAGAAAATCACTTGATCTGAAAATTCTGGACCATCCAAAAACAGTGATTTTCTACCTTTCTAAAAAAAAAAAAAAATTCTAAAAAATAGAAAATTTAGCCCACAAGTATATATTCTCATATGAAAATCATGTTGAATGATTTGGATCGACTGTTAGAATTTTGAAAACAAAAATATTGATCCGTAGTATGGACCAATCCGTGCTATGCATAGTACCATAGACTCACTCTAGTTCTTTTATTATCTATACAATCTACTTCACCAATTTTATAAAAAAAAAAATAGAATCTTGACAACAAAATTTATTTGACAATCGTGACAACCTATATCAAATTATTCTCAAAATAAGGAAAATAAATTATATGTATTTCCTCTATTGTTCCATCAATTGTGTGGCGTGTGGCGATTTGGCAACCGATCAAATTATTATAAAAATGAGGAAAATAAAATTACAAGTGTTTCCTCTATTGTTCGATAGACTGTGTATAAAAAAAATGGTGCAATTTAAAAATCAATTAATTATTCATTGACTAGTTTGAAAAATTAATGGTTCAAGTTTGTTAGCACTTGATTGATGATCAAATATTTTTCAAATTACATCAAATTTGATACATTGATACGTAATGTATTTAAATTATAGAAAGATGAGGGATCCACTTACAACATTTGTAAGTTACAACATCTTATAACAATTTAGTATTGCAATTTAAAAAAATCTAAACGGTCTGATTCAAACTGTTCAACATAATATCTATATTAAAATATGTTTGGAGATCAAATTTTATATTTTTTTAATTCTTTTTACTATTTGTTAAGTATTTTACAAAACTGCTGTTTTTAGACAATTCTGGAACACTGAAAAACAACTGTTTTGTAAAATACTTAATAAATAGTAAAAAAATTCAAAAAAAATGTAAAATTTGATCTCCAAGCACATTTTAAAATAGATATCATGTTGAACAGTTTGAATTGACTGTTTGGACTTTTAAAATCACAAAATTGAATTATTGTAAGATGTTATAACTTACAAATGTTATATGTGAATTCCTCCTCATATCCAAACTATATCCCGTTACTCATGACAGGTGGAAACGAGGTAAGTTGATTTCTATTCCTATAAAAATAAAAAAATACCCTACACAATTTCTGGTCTTTCGTGTTTCAAAAAAGACAAAAATTAAATTGTAATTCTGATATAATATGAAGGAAATTATTAAAATTTTAACGAGATAAATAAATTTAATTTTTATAATTGTAGGAATAAAGACGCTTTAATACAGACATAATTTTATGAGCTATCTAAGCGCCTAACTATCCAGTTCATTTCTCCCATTCATTCCCCGGTCATTAACTACCTGGAAGACTGTTCATTAACTGGAGGGACCACTAACTACTTGGGGGACCGCCTAATATTTGATAGATTTTACAACTGGTGCGTGCAAATATGGATACCTATGAGGCTATGCGCGCAAGTGTTAATATATATTATATAAAATATTCATATCTAAGATATCAAATATTTCGGAAAAAAAAAACTGGACACATCACACACCCATCTTTTACACGTTTTTAATGGTGGACTCTAGTAGCTTTCTATAGTATTTCAAAAGTAATACATTTTTAGATATGGATATCAAGTATTTCGGAAAAAAAACTGTATAGTATCTGATAGCTACTATCAGTATTTATAAAAAAAGAAATAATTACTCAAAAGCAGAGGCGAGGCTACATACTCCCAGGGGTAGGCACTTGCTTACTTCTGAATTTTTTTTTTTTTTTTAGAACCAGGTTTCTTTGACCTTGCCTACCTCTGTTGGTTGATTTTGCCTACCCCTGAGCCCAATGATACAACGTGATTTCTTTGAGGTCCGAACTCCGAAGCTCATAACCAAAATTTCCAAAGCCCAAGCGGATGCGGAGACAGCGTGATTAAAAAAATTAGCGAGACATCGACTAAAAAATCAGCGAGACAGCGACTCAAATCCGAACCCAAACCCAAACCCGTTAATTTCTTGCTATTTTTTTGAATTGTGTCTTGAATCCGAACCTGAATCCGAACACGAATTCAATTTTTACCTACCCCTACCTCAAATCCTAGCCTCGCGACTGCTCAAAAGTAATACATTCAACTCTAGTAGCTTTCTACAAAGGTAAGTCGCTATCTGAGGTCTATGTGAGGTACAATTATTTCAATGTTTCAAACAACAATGTAATTGAGGCACAACAAATTAGCGACATGAATTTAATTGAAATGCAAAGATGTAATTTCTGAAAAGGTAAGGTCGCTATCTGAGGCACATTATTTCAATGTTTCAACAACAATGAATTTAAAGCACAACAAAAGCGACAACAATCTAATTAAAATTCAAAGATAGATGAGTAAGACAAGAAAGAATGAAGGAAATGTAGCTAGTGTTTATGAGATATGTGAACAATTAATTTTGTGTGTGGAAAATATAATATATCGCTGGAATTTTTTATATAGTTTTAAAAATTAACCATCAAATTAATTGTTTCGAAACTTTGCTTGGAAAGTGTTGTTCCAAAGCTGGAAGATTACTTTGCACCAATTTGAATTGTTTGACTATTTTCTGTTGATATCCGTTGACAAAGAGAAATTAAAGTCTGCTTTTTGCATACTTTTAGATTCAACAATTCTTGGATTTATTTTGGGTTTTGTGGCTTTTGCACTAAATAGGTCATGGATTCCTGTGTTTGTACTCTGTATTTTATTGATTCCATTCAGTCAGATGGTTTTAGGTTAAAAGAGTACATAATAATTAGGTGTTTGCTTCATGGAGATCATGGGTCAGACTAGGACGAGTCTGTTTCTTTTAAATTAAAGAGCTTCAAATCCTCGCTTAACATTGATATAATTTTATGATTTGCGACATTAATATAATGCAGTTTTCTATTTGAAAAAAATTATACAGGTATCATTTGAAATTAACTTTGAATTTGGACTTGGCTATTTTTTATATTGGTGCTGCGTTTGGGTGTGTCAGTTAATGATTTTCAATTCTCATGTAGTTTGTCCAGCAAGATTTGAAGAAGGCCAGACGCATTAAATTTCAACATAGTTTCTCACATAGTTGCAATTTCAGTACCGTGAATAACAGGTTTAACTAAATTCTAACTATAATCTCAATACAGTTTTCTTCCTGGTCATGAGAGTTGAGAACTGTTACTCTCTCAGATAATAAGCTGAGTCTATACCAGTTTAAGCAGTAGTTTAAGGGGGCCATATTTCAACAACTATGCCATATTTCATTACCACCAAGCACAAAAATTAGAAATTCGTATCAGAAAAGGCGCTTATGAAAATTATAATATAATCATTTATTCAGCTTACTTTCTAAGAACATGCATTTATGTAAAGTAATTACCCAAATACTTCCATCCAATTAAAAATAGCTTAGCGCTAATGAAATTCAGTTATCCGGCTGCCACCACCGCCCCTCCCCCTCCGCCCCCCTAAACCAACAAAAAAAAAAGAGAAAAAGAAAAGGCATCTCTAATCCATCTCCTAGCTTCCAAGCAAAACTTCCAACTATCGACACGCACCGTATGAGTCGATAATTACAACAGCTCATTGGGTTATACATCGTTCCATTTCAGAAAACTGTTCTAAACCTACTTATTCATCCTTGCTCTATCCATTCAGCTATTTAGTTAGAACTCAAATCAGCTATAGCGAAGGTATCCGCCATCATCTGATTTTGCATGAACAAAATCATTGTTCCTCTTCATAAATAATTGTAAATATTAGACAGGAGTACTAATCAATTTTGCGTGAGTAGCTCCACGTGCCGTGTAATAGCATCAGGACAAGACTGGCCACGTAGAAGCTCCAATCGGTGGAAAGGAGGCATGAATTGTAAAATGTAGTCTTCACCTACAAAGAAATAAAATATAGGATTAACAAATACATCCAGTTCATCTAGATTAAAAATTTGAAAGATGAAAAAAATATTTACCCTCTTTGACAGTCCCATACAGCCAACAAAGAACTTCATCAGTGAAGGCCAGACATACACCTCCCTGCATTGCATTGAATGGTGTTAATTTGAGACAAGTACAGTAAAATACCTTCTTACAATTACTCGTATTGGGTTCATCGTAATTTCCGAAAAAGTTAATTAATCATTAATGTCACATTTTGTTTAATAAAACAATGAAGAATGAAGTATACTAAAATACTGTGATGAAGCAATGAAAGATGAATGATGTCACATTTAGTTTATGACACTTCCATACTTTCATAACCAGCCTAGAGTGTTACTCATTTCCTGTTACTCCTATTTGTCATAGTGATAAAAAAAAATGATTCTGTTCTACATCGCTGCTAACTATGATAGTTTGGTCCAGTTTTTTGCCCAAATATAGCCTCAATCAATAGGCAAATTTCAGGAAATGAGCCAAAAATGGGAACCCATTTCAACTGTAGGAACCACATATGGTAAAGGTATATACTGTTCGTGCAACATACCCCAAGGGAGCAAAAGTACAACCCCCCCCCCCCCCCCCCCCCCACAAATGAGAAAGAGAATAATAACACAAACACAAACAAAAATTAAACAAACCCACTGTGAGGACCATTATTCCATACCGCTGTTAAAATGCTATGAAATAATAATGAACAAGAAAAATTAAAATGACATTAAAAACATCACCAACTCATATGATTAAGCAAAAAAAAAGGGTAAAAAGAGAGCACTGTCAAAAGGAGGGGGGCTAATGAGCACACCTGCCAGTAACTCTTCGCCTTCACTCTTTGTGTGATCTTACTGGTTTTTATCATTTCAGTTCGCACTAGTATGCCTGCATCATCCCTGCCAAAAGATCCTTGTTTGACTTAACAGCTCTAACATCGTAAAACAGTAGCAACTGAAATGCTTCTCGTATTTAGATAGGATTTGCTCATATGATCATAGCAGTTGCTCTTCGCCCTTTTTCCAATTAATGAAACTACAGGAATTGAGTATCTTATATAGTAATTCTTTATTGGTGTTGTTGCCTTCAGAAAATGCACAAGGCCAAGTTCGAAAAAAGAAAAGAGTATGAACATAGCAAGCAGTTCACCCAAATGTATCAGTGATGTTGATGTTAAAAGAAAAAATGAAAACATAAATAAAGCAAAAGGTCAAGTTAAAAAAATTTAAGCAGACTACCTGAAGCCAATGACAACATAAGGGACTCCAGCAAGGAATGATTGGATCTGCAACAGAGAAATAAACATTACTGGATGGACAATTAAAAGTAGACCGCAAAACAAGAAAAAAAACTACTCATAAAAACCATAAAATAATAGCCAAGCACAGCCACAACTTAAAAGAGTAGAAAGAGGTGACATAATATCTAAAAAGAAGTTAAAACAGTGTATGACATCAAAAAGAATTTAACCAATTGAAAACAGAAAAACATAATAGAAATACACACAAACTAGTTTGGCAATGCAAACTTATGCTGATGAGCATTAGTCAAACAGGAATTAAAACGAAATACTTACCCAGAATTTCAGTAGCTTTTCTCTCTCAAACCTTTCCTCTGTATGGTAATCTAGCTGTTACAAAATAAAAGAAAACCATAATCATACAAACTAAGTATTAAGCCACAGGTCTTCATAGCAACATTGAACCAGTCCACTAACATGAGGTACCAGTATACCCCACATGTACCAATTTGGTAACAATCCCAAACTTTTACTTTGTTGCCTGTGCTTTACATGGCGATCCTTGTGTTCAATTAAGATGTAGAAAAAGAGCAGTGCTTTAGTGAGGGATAGACAGGACAAACAGAAAGAGATAATAACTTCTACATGAACAAAGATACCTCTCTGCTTGTCTTTAATTCAATGTAGAACCTCCTCCCATCATCATGAGAGTCGCAACAATCCATCTCAGCACCCATAATTATTCGATGAGCGCCAAGCTTTGTCCTAATTACTGAACAGAACTCCACATTGGCATCAATACCCGTGTTCTCACTATCCTCTGTGGCAACGTTCTCAAACGAATACCCCCAGTAGCATCTAATAAAAGACACATTTATAAGATATAGCAAAATAACTGTTGATTTTCTTACCATATCAGGAAGTTAAATTGAATAAAAGATTCTACCTCCTTCGGTCTAGCTCGCTTTGTGGTCTCTCAGGGAGTTTATGCACATCAAGGTAGACGATACCGTTTCTTTTATGCACGCCCATTTTCCATGGCTCATGTCTTATGTAAGCTGTGGCCATGATCTGGTAATGTAATGAATTAACAATGTAACATGTGTTCATAAAATAACAGTGATTTAAAAAAGGTTTATAATTGCCTAATTGGGTATACCATATACACTTGTACAGCATCACACAGAATTTAAGTTATTTAAAAATGTAATATATTTTTATAATAGAGGACTTGCAAACTTTTTACTGAATCAAATTAAAAGAAGTAGCAAGTAATGCATACCTTGTTAAGATTATTTCGATATGTCTGCAAAATAATAATAAAAAAAAAAGCATAACCAATTTAGTAAATCCTTCTTTGGTAGGTATATGATCAGTTTATAGAGAAGCTTTGATATATCAAGGAATAGTTACCACAAAATGAATATTGTTAAGCGGAACCGTTGAATTCCTTACACAAGCAAGCAGATCACCAAATCCCTCAGAGCCCAAGTCTGAAAGCAAAATAAACTATTTTAATATGCACTTTTGAAACATTTGAGAGATCCGTGCAATTGGCATTACAAACAAATGATAAAACAGATTACATGGATTCAGTAAAGAAGTTATTTCCCCCCTTAGAAGAGCTAATTAATTATGACCACTTGTGTCAAATTTCTATATAATTAACCTATACATTTAAGCTTAATTATGAAGACTTCTTATAGCATAAAGATGCTACGTAGTTAAAGAGTGATACCAGGAGACTTAAGTACTAAAGCTCAAGTTTAGGAGCAATCACCTCTTTTATCAACGAATGTATCAAAACCAATGTTCAGATCAGAACCGACACAGTCCTGAACAGAGCGCTTGAAAAGCCTCTGAAATATCAAGACAAAAGAAACATAAATCACATGTCAATAAATGAACTAATGAATGACAAAAGCACTATAGAGAAAGCTCAAGGAGCAAATAAACTAAGTGTTAACATTACATGCTAGTCAACATTTGCAAATGCTTACCAAAGTTCGATAAAAGACCAAAAAGGGACTATATCTAAAAGAAACAGAAACAGAAAGGGTGAGAAATTCTACCAGGCTGCGATCGTCAAAATAAACCTCTCCACCTTCAACACGGCTGTAAGAAGCAATTTCACAAGGCTGTAAAACATAGTATTAGTGCCATCAAAGACAATCCTACAATTACACATACCTTCACATTTCCCTTCAAATAAGAAATATGCAATTCCAATTTAACTTAAATTTTTCAAAAATTTATCATGCTTGACAACAACCCTTTGTTTTAAATATAATTTAAACTAAGTAGCAAATGCAAAATTTTATCAAATTCATAGCGCCACATTTCACAGGATGACCCTCCTATGTATTTTTATTGCAAACTAAAAAGCAGCAAAGCTACATTTCTTCCCATTTAATATACAGCTCAATACTATGTCATTAAGTTTCACTAAGAAAATGATTTCATGAAGCTCCCCAATTTTCTAAAGAGTAAATGTCAGGAGAATAACAGCCTGAATACCTCCTGAATGACAACAGACTTCCTTGACAAAGTCTCCTCGCTCTTGTTAAGTTTAAACTCAGACACAAAGCGTTCGTCGTTTCGACCATTCCCATGAGAAAACCTACCAAAACCGAAGCCTCCCCTATGAGGATAAGGTCCCGATGGACGGGGCAAAATGCCACCACCCCGACCACGTGCAAATCCACCTCTGCCCGGGTTGTTGCTCCTGACAGGAGGGAGCACTGAAAGAAATAATATAGGTAACGAAAAGCATAAGGAACATTGGGAAATGGCAATAAATGGATATAAACACTAAATGATACAAATTTAATACCATTCTAAGCAAAAGAAGAAAATTAGAGAACATGAATGGTTACAATACCATTACACCAAATAGTTGAGCAGAACAAAAGCTTAGAGCTGCCACTGCACTTGCAGAGAACTATTTCACATCTAAACTAACAGAAAAACCCATGCCTTTGTAAATAAGTAATTAACCCATACCAGGTACTAAGTAAGCACTCCGAGCAGGGGTATTCTGATAATCCTCGTTGTCAGAACCAAACAGATCTTTATCTTCGACCTCCTCGACCTCCGCCTGACCTACTACTCCGACCGAATCAAACTCGTACTCCTCCTCTCCACCGGCAACGGCACCAGCAACGGCGCCACCGCTACCTCCGGCACTACTACTACTCCTCGAACTACCACTTGATGAAGAGGAAGCGGAGGAGGAAGAAGGGGACGAGGAGCCGGACGAATCGGCGCCGCCATGGCCTCCCTCCGCTTGCTCATGCTCAGGTTCTTCCTCTTGATCAAACTCTTCTCCGAATATATCTACATCATGCTCGGGGAAATCCATGGTAGCGCGTCGATGGCCGGATTAAGTTTCTTAAGCGGAGAGGTGCGCGTAGTTCCAGAGACTGCGGCGAAGAGAGCTTGCGTAAGGTGAAAAAAAAGTCGGAAGGGGTTTTCAGCAAGAAAAGGCCGGTGCCACGGAGGTCCGCATCGTCGGCATTAACTCAAAAGAGCATCTTTTGAGTTAACGCATCTCGGCCGTCTGATTTTAAACGGAGCCAATCCAGCAACAACCTATAATTCTGGGGCCCTTTAATATTAGTGTAGATCTAGTCCGTACGAATCTTAAATCGAATCGGACGGTCCATATACATTTACTCAAAAGATTCTTTTTTGAGTTATGCAGAGCAGCAGAGGATTCGAGTTCGGTGCCACGGCAGTCAATTTTCCAGGGACGGACCAATTTCTTTGTGTTTGTATAGACTAGATTCTAGACCGCTTCGGTGCGTTTTCTTTTCGTGAGAATTTTAATACGCTTGTGATATTCTATACAACATTTTACAATATGACATATTTTTTAAAGTTTATACAGTTGATTAAAACCGTTTAACATGATCTCTATATTAAAATGTATTTGGAGATTAAATTTTACATTTTTCTAAAAATTTTACTATTTATTAAGACAGTACAAAATTCAATAGTTTGAAAACAATAATTTTGTAAAATACTTTAATATATAATAAAAAAGTTTAAAAAAAATATAAAATTTATTTTCAAATATATTTTAATATAAATATCATGTTGAACAATTTGAATCGACTGTTTAGACTTTGAAAATTGTGTTGTAAGTATTGTAACTATAGAATGTTATAAGTGAATTTCCTCCTCTGTGTATATATACTTATAAAATAGAAAATAAGGTATACTAATTATAGGAACTTAATAATTTGATATATTTTGTTTACACTTTTTTCTCTTTATGAAGCTTCCAAATTTTTTTTAGTTACCACCTCACTGTCTTAAATTTGGACTTTACTATTGATTCATACAAAGTCAAATGTTACCATTGATTCATTCCTGTTAGGAACGGAAATTTTTAAAATTAGCACAGTTTAAAAAAAATAAACTAAAAAATTATCGTTTTGAGAAATTCAAAATCTACTACGACTGCAGAATGATTTTGCGGACTCAAATATTGGAGACTGCACAGGCATTCTGCGGACCCAGCTAGGAGTCCGCAGAACCATTCTGCGGACCCATTTTTTTTTTGGTTTTTTATCTAGCACCACATGGGGATGCGTGCCCCGTATAGAGATCTCAAAGTTTTTTGGTTTTTCATTGGGACGCAAATGCTGGAGATCACAAATGGAGTGCGTGCCTCCTTTTATGAGATATCTCAAAGTTTGAAAAAAAAAAAATATATGGGGCAGCAGAATGCATGTGCGGTCTCCAGCATTTGAGGCCATAGAATTATTATGCGGCCGTGTTAGATTTCAAATTTTTCAAAAACGATATTTTTTTGGTTTATTTTTTATTTTTAACAATGGTAGTTTTAAAAATTTCGGTGTTACATATGATGTTGTGAATCTCACAAGTTTCAAATTAGCTCAAATTGAATTGAAAATATAGAAAAATTATGTACAACATTAAACTGCGCATGTGATAACATATGAATTTTATAGAAATCAATGATAATATTAGAATTTTGAAATATTGAAGTGGTAATTACAAAAAATTCGGACAAATCTTTTGGTTTTATAATATTTCATAACTTGAAAGAAATATTATTTTTGTGTAAGTTAGCTTTTTTTTGTTTAATCTCTTTCTTACTTTTGTTTAATTAGGTGACAAATTTAATATTTCCTTCTTTCTTTTATCTTCTTCTTATATTCCTCTTTTTGTGCAAGAACTAAGTACCTGTTCGGCTGCAAGGCTTTAGTCTCTTTAGACCTTCTTAGACGCTTAAGCAGGCTGAACAGTTCCTTTTTAAATGGACTTAAAGCATTTTTCTTAAGCTTCTTTAGGATAAAATATTAAGCCGATTCACTCCTCTCCTTACAGCATAGTGCCTCCTTAGACCTATTTTATCTCTATTTCTTACTTTTTTACCCTCCAGATTAAGCTCTTTTCATTTATTTATATTTTCCATTGTCTCTCTTTCTCTCCTTCACAGCACGCTTCCCTAGACGCACGGAAACAAAATTTATGCTTTCCCGGCGTCCGTAACGAGCTCATCGGCGACGAATCCATTAATTCAATGTCATAGAAAATTTCACATCAAGACGCAATAGGAAAGTGTTTCGTTGGATTTCTTTGCTAGAACAAATAAAACAATAATATTGAGCGTGCAGATTAAGCTTGCTTTGCTAGAACATGTTTTCTTCTCTTTTAAGTTTTGAACCTTTTATTTGTTTTTAAGTTTTCATGCCATTTAAAATTTTAAAAAACATTTTATTCGAATTTTGAATTCTCAATATCTCATACGGAAGGTGTTATTAATTCTTAAATTTCGATTTTTTTAATTAGTTCGGTTATTTTTTTTTTTTATTAATCCACTCGTGTATCTAGAAACCGATTACAACTTTTATATACTTATATAGTTATATTCAATTTAGTGTAAATCGAACGCACCATTTAGAATGAGATTTGAAAGAGTTCAGATCCAGTGCGATATTCTACCATGTAGAATGAGATCTGCATCGTTTTTTTAATCTGATACGAATCTTGATACGAATCTTAAAGCGCACTCTCTATAATCTAAATAAGCAAAGAATTATTTTCACTCAGCTGGGAGTCCATGCTAGCAAGTACGGTACCTCAAAAAATATACATTTAGAATTCAAATTAAGTAGGATACTAGACATAATCAACTTAAACACTGCTGTACACTTATAGGCTGGAGATAGGTGTAGGTCCGATGCCCATCGGACCTAGTTTGGTTCCGATGGGCAGATCTACCGTAGGATAACGGAGTATTTTGTGCGCACGAAACTTGAAACATACACGCACGGGGTTTAAAATATTTCGCACGAATCTAAAAGAAAATCGATGGTGATTAAACCCGTCGAACCGAGATAGGTCCGATGCCCATCGGACCTACTCTCAAGTCTATAGGCTGACATTCGTATTGCTGCTGTACACTTCTGTAGGGGTGATAGACCCTGTCTACCAGTCGCATTTTGCTTATTCTGGAAATATGGTTCATGTGTAGTAACACCATCAACTATGCGAAGAAATAGATTACGCCTCATCCTAAACTTACGACGAAATTATTCCTCATTATATGTGGGGTTTTCAAGAAAATAATTGTCAAACAGTTGTTTGTTACCTTCTTCACGACCCCTCTCAATATACTTTTGTGGCTTCTTTTGTTGATTCGAGGAAGAGGAGTCGCTTAAGGATCGATTATTTATGGCATGCGTATCGTTAAAGAAATAAGACACAACATAAGGATGCAACAATAGATCTTCTATGATATTATCCAATTCCTCGGAAGAAGACCTTATTTCAGCACTAAAGAAAATAACTAGCAAATTGTGTTGTTAAAAAAGCTAATAGAATTGTATTAAAAATGATGCAATACTACGACAATAGGTTTCAACAGATCCGAATTTCTGCGATATATAATTAACTCAATGATGAAAAATTCAAATTGGATCGCTTAAAAAAAATGAACATTTTCTAAGACTATTTTTAGTACCACCTCTATATATTTATATGCTATAATTACATTATTGAATATTGATATATAAACCAATATTTAAATTTTCCAATGATTCTAATTTCAATGATATATAATATACTAAACAATGAAAAATTCAAATTGGATCGCATAAAAAAGAATGAACACTTTCTAAGACTATTTTTAGTACCACCTATATATATTTGATTGCTATAATTACAATACTATTGATATAAACCAACATTAAAATGTTTCGACATATTCTAATTTCAGTGATATATATATAATTAACTAAATGATGAAAAATTAAAATAGGAACACCTAAAAAAAATGCATGCTTTCTAAAACTTTGATAAACTATTTTATTACCACCCGTATATATTCAATATTCTATAATCACAATACTATTGATATAAACCTACGACAATAGGTTTCAACAGATTCTAATTTTAGATTAGATTTGCATTATAAATGCTAACCTACAACCTTGTTCTCAATTCAAGTACAGTTGTCTATGTACATTCATAGTTTTTGAAAATTAGAGCATTAGAGTCATGTAACGGACAAAGACCCGTTGGACAGATGATGATGACCGACTACTATGTAGCGCATGGCTCAATACCGACACAGACCCTGTGATAGGGGTCAATCAAGGTAAACTTATTTTTTGGAATCGCATACAAGAATTTTATAATCGTGAGAAAAAACAAAATCAAAAGGCTAGAGAAGGTCAGGCAATACAAAATCATTGGCTTACAATGAGCAAGGCAGTCAACAAGTTCGTTAGTTGTTTCGATCATATTTTAAATCAGAGGGAAAGTGGCTTGAATGATGAGGACATAAAAATGAGAGCATTAGAGTTATATCACCGGAACGAAGAATCAAATTTTAAGTACTCATTGTTGGAAAGTTTTGAAGAACGAAGAAAAATGAATTATCCATATGGAAAGGATGAGAGAGATCGATTCAACTCAACGCCCCGGTCAAAAGCGAACTAACAGTCACACATCTCGTGACGCACTAAGATAGGGTCTAGACTTACAGCAGCTTTGCTTGCTACTGAGAGAGCATTTCAAGGATATTCCATTGCAGCTCTCTCTTTTTGGCTGAAGTTATTGCATTTGAATTTCATAATTTTAAAAATCTATGTCACTAAATATTCCTGTGAAGTATGTAGATTGTAGACTAATTGCAGACCCAATCAACTTAATCAATTTGCTTATTTAACACATCTTCTCACTTTCTTTTGGTGCTCAATTTCAAATCAAGTGTTATCAGCCTCATTCAAACATAAGACTTTCTTACCCTTTTACTGAAAAAAAGACTTTCTTACCCTTGCTCTTATTATTCGACAATTTTAGTGAATGGCAATGCCTTTTGTCTAAACATTGGATTATCAAGTATTACCACAATTAGGATTGGCAAAAGCACCAAAATGTCTCAGTAGCGAGCAAAGCTGCCGTAAGTCTAGACTCTGTCTCAGTGCACGAAGAAA